>JAKOOJ010000013.1:8819375-10315000 GCA_022577455.1 Arizona elegans | reverse complement strand
ATTCTCTTTGAAGGACTGAAGGCAATCATCATCAGATGTCTTAGGTGGTGCTATTGCACTTATTGTCTAAACTAGGTGTGGGTAATAATTGCCTTAAAAACAAAGTGTGCTGCAAATCAGGCAGCTGGTAGATTAAAACAGTTTACAATCTAATCTTTACCATCAGATTCTGAGCCTGTTTCCTTATCAAGCCACCTCCCAGTTAGCAATTCACTCTTCCTCATACAGGACATTTAGCACAGGAGTTGATGTTTCCTTGCTCATATCATCATGTATGTATCAGTATGTATGTATCAACAAATGAACTAGGCACTAGTTTTATGTCTAGATGGGCTATTTCAGAGCACCAGTTCTTGTACTATGTATAAAACTGATTTGAAATAGAGGGACACTTTGTTACTTATTTGTTTATTCTGGTTAGGCCCAGTTAACAGACTTGAGGCTTCTTTATAACAAATGTATTTATTTGTTTCTTATCTTCCACAGAATTACATTTGGTCAGCAACTGCTCTGACAGGAGCATCAACTTATATACAGAGGAGGCGGGGCAAAAGATAAGTAGGGACCAATGGGAAGGAGCATTAACTCATATACAAATATACATATATACAGAAAACAGGTTAGGTATTTTCAATTGTAACACACTTCAATATTTATCTCTGCAATTTATATTTACATTCTAACAAGTCAATAGAAACCCATTTTAAGATACTACTCGGATTTCATATACAAGTAGATCTTGACTTACAGCCGCAAAAAGTCAAAGTTAATATAGTGCGCAATTGAACCATAAGGTTTGTAATCAATTTGGCTAGATGTTTTGCATAAAACTAGACTTTATTTATTGGAGAATGGATTTGTGGCCTGCCCCTCCCCCATCTACTGAATGTAACTGACATTTGAAATGAAATGATATGTGAAGAGATGAGGATCAATTTGTTTTAATGTTGTGTAATTAATTACAATAACTACAATCAATGTATTTAATTTAGTTGCATGCTTCTCCGTGGCCTGTTTAAAAATATTTTTAGATGGTTCAGCCTATTTTACACTGGAGGCTATCACATGCTGCTCATATTGCTCCGGGCCCATGAAAATCCCTCCCCATGGAAATCTAGACATAGAGTCTCCTGGATGAAACTGCTTCTTTGCTAACAAAATTTTCTTTCAAATCTTTCCCTGATATTTTTTTTAAGGGAAGAGTGAGAAGCCAGGAAGGGCACAAAAATCCTGAGACAGGATTATGCAATGAAAGGGAAGATAGGAAAGAGAAGACATTCAGACACACAAGTAGTCCTCAATTTACAACTATAACGGAGTCTACCTATTGTGGTCATGATGTTGTAAAGCAGGTCATCACATGACAGACTCAATTTTAAGACCTGTTTTGGTGGTCATTGAGTGAGTCTGCAGTTGTTAAGTGAATGCTGTGGATCTTATGCAAACTCATTGTTTCCTATGGAGCATTTTTGTTGAAAATCAGAATGCTAGTTTCCCACAAAAACATTGTAAATCATGGTTATGTAAACCTGGGTCAATGCAAACATCTGTAAATATAGGCCAGTTCCTGAGTGCCTAGAATGCAATCACATGATAAGGGGGAACCAGCCATTGGAACTTCAGAACTGGGTCGTAAGTACCTTTGGGGAAGTCTGTCATAACTTTGAATGGTTATTAAGCTACCAGTCATAAGGTGCAGATTCATTGATCAACTTGTAATTAAGTACAAGACAATAATTTATTTATTTATTTATTTATTTATTTATTTATTTATTTATTTATTTATTTTTAAATTTGTATACCGCCCTTCTCCCTGAGGACTCAGGGCGGTGAACAGCCAAGTAACAGCATAAACTACAAACATTAAAATACAATTAAAAAGATATAAATAAATTTGGCCCCATGATTAAAAACAATAACAAACAATTAAAAACATTTTAAAAAGTGTTAGGCCAGCCCGGCTTGCTGGAAAAAGAAGGTTTTAAGGGAATGGCAGCAGATACCGAGGTCTTGGATTCTCCTTATCTCTGGGGGCAGCTGATTCCAGAGGGCAGGTGCCCCCACAGAAAAGGGCCTCCCCCTGGGGGTCACCAGCCTACATTGTTTGGCTGATGGCACCCCGAGGAGGCCCTCTCTGTGTGAGCGCACAGGTCGATGAGAGGCTGTCGGTAGCAGCAGGCGGTCTCGAAGATAATTAGGTCCTATGCCATGGAGTGCTTTAAAGGTGATAACCAACACCTGGAAGACCACTGGGAGCCAGTGCAGCTCACACAGGAGAGGTGTTGTATGGGAGCTCCATGTGGCTCCCGTGACTACCTGTGCGGTTGCATTCTGGACCAGTTGGAGCCTCCAGGTGCTCTTCAAGGGGAGCCCCATGTAGAGAGCATTGCAGTAGTCCAGGCAAGAGGTGACGAGGGCATGAGTGACTCCCGATCAAGAAAGGGCCGCAACTGGCGGATCAGGCAAACCTGACCAAAAGTCCCCCTGGCAACAGCCATCAGATGTTCCTCCAAGGACAACTGCATTTCCAGGAGGACTCCCAGATTGCGAGCCCTCTCCAAGGGGGCCAAAGACTCGCCCCCAATAGTCAGTGACGGAGTCAACTGACTATATCGGGATGCCGGGAACCACAGCCACTCAGTCTTGGAAAGGTTGAGCTTGAGCCTGTGTCTCCCCATTCAGATCCGCACAGCCTCCAGGCTGGGACATCACTTCAAGGGCATCGTTGGGGTGGCCTGGGGTGGAGATGTACAGCTGAGTGTCATCAGTGTACTGATGGTACTTCACCCCAAAGCCATGGATGATCTCGCCCAGCGGCTTCACATAAATGTTGAACAGAAGGGGCAAGAGGACCAGCCCTGAGGCACACCACATATAAGAGGTCTCGAGGTCGACCTCTGCCCCCCTGCCAACACGAATTGCGACCGGTCTGAGAGAAAGGAGGAGAACCACCGTAACACAGTCTCACCCATGCCCAACTCTTCCAACCGGTGCAGCATGATACCATGGTCGATGGTATCAAAAGCCGCTGAGAGGTCTAACAGGGCCAGAACAGAGGAGCAACACCTGTCCCAAGCCCTCTAGAGATCATCTACCAATGCAACCAATGCCGTTTCCGTGCTGTGCCCGGGCCTGAAACCCGACTGGAACGGATCTAGATAAGACGTTTCCTCCTGCAGAAACTGTCGTGCGACCACACTCTCGACAACCTTCGCCACAAAGCGAAGGTTGGAGACAGGACAATAGTTGGCTAATACTGACTTCCGGTTGGTGCCGTCGTCGTCGCAAGACGGTCCTTTCAAGACCGCCAACCCCGCCGCCCATAAAGAGCCACCTCTACAGCTGAGAGGCGGCTTGAAAAACTCCACGATCCAGAGGAATCGGGAGGAGAGCCAGTGAGACAAGGTAGAGCCCCCTACGAAGTCCCCAGATTGTTTTTTTTTTTTTTTTTTTTTTTTTTTTTTGCTTCTGGGGAGGAAACAGGGTGAGGCTCCCTATCCAGCTTGCTGAGGCTCCGGACTCCGGGAGCAACTCTGCATTTAGCAGAGCCAGACGACGCGACCAACATAATGAGCGAAAACTAAGAGAATTTCTAAAAACAAGCAAGGTGGAATCTGGACTCGAAACTTAAACTGCAAGTACTTTGATTAGCCCTGTGAATGAATTTAATAACTGAGAGAAAGTAAAAGCTTGTTAAAATGGCGTCCGGCTTTAGCAATAAGGAAAGCTGAAAGTGAAAGTGGATTTGCTTCAGTGTCTAATGCATTACAAAGTAATGAAAAGTAACAGTGCTGGCCAGAAGAAAAGGGAAAAGTTCTTTTAAAAGTGATTTGATCCATTCCCTCTCCTTTGGGACTTGACTAAAGCTGGGGAAATCTTTGAAAGGATTTTGTGGTGGAAAGGGAGGGAGGACCTCTTTCTTAGAAAGAATCAGTCTGCGTGGAAGAATGGCTTCAAAGCAGACAAAGCCAGCTAAAGCTGCAGGGGGGGGCGGGGCTCCCCCACTCATAAGCCACAAGAGCAGCCTTTAAGCTTGCAGACACAGAGCCAAACACAAGAGACTGGGTTTAAAGACTTGAAGGAATTTATTGCTGTGGCTCTGTGGGATCAAAATGAAGTTTTGGACCAGAAATTTGAAAAATCTCAGCAGGAATTTAAGGAGGTGGTTCAAGAAAAGTATGACAAGATGAAATGGGACATATTGACAGTTATGACTGGATTGTCAGAAGTAGTGGTCCAGATTGATAAAAAAGTGGAACAACTTAGTTCAGAAGTAGAATCCAAAATGAAGGAAGCTGATAATAACATTTCTGATGTTGACAATAAAACGCAAAGGATTGAAAATGAAGTGACAATGATGCAATTTAGATTTATATAGTTTGCTGTAAGACTCAGAGGCATAAAAGAAAACAACAGAGAGGACTTGAGAAGGGTTTGTGCTGATGCTCTTGCTGTAATATTAAAGGTTGATCCTGAGGAGATTTTGTGCAAGATTGATAAGGTCTATAGAGTGAATTCTTGGGTGGCAAGGCAAAGGCAATTGCCTAGAGATGTGGTGATCTATTTTACAGATAGAAAAATAAGAAATGATATTTTACAAAAGTCTTTTGTTTCTACTATTCAAGTGGATGGAAGAGAGATTGGGATCTACAAAGAACTGCCACTTAAGATGCTAAGAGATAGAAAAGATTTTGGTTTTTTGGTGACTGAATTAAAGAAACAACAAATTCCATTTAGATGGGATGCTGCAGTTGGCATAATATTGAGGTACCAAGGAGAGAGATATCGATTAAATACTGTTGAAAAAGCAGAAGAATTTTACTATAATGTTTTTAAAGCTGGCACAACATCTCCACGCACATCTTCAGTGTTACGTATAGAGGAGGGTGAGAAAGAGAAGCAACTAGAACAAGAGTTTGAAGAGCGGCAGAAACAGATGGAGATGGAGGCAATGGAAACTCAAGGAGCAACGGGGTTTTTTAGATCAACTGCTGCTGGATCTTCCCTTAGGGCCTATAGGTGAACCACGTAAAAATACAAGAGAAGTGGCAGCGGACCTTGATTTGATGTTGCACAATGCTAAAGACCAGCGTATAACTCGAGCAGCTTATAAACAAATGGTAGAGAAACAACAACAGCAAAGATCAAAGCCACCACAAGACAAGCAGGGAGTCAATGGCAAAGCACAAAAATCCGAAGTCATGGGAGGAGCTAAGCCGGACTACTAGTTTGGAACAGAAGCTTCAGCAAATGCTCTTAACGCTTCAGGACACCACAAATGACAATTAAGTTTTTATCTTGGAATGTGAACGGACTGAACTCACCACAGAAAAGAAGAAAGATATTTCATTATCTGAGACAATTTAATAATGATGTTATTTGCTTACAAGAAACTCATATTAGAACACAAGATCAAAAATACCTGATAAATTCTAGATTAGGAGTACATTTTGTAGCCTCAAATTTGGAGAAAAAGAATGGCCTAGTGATTTATATAAATAAAAGATTGCCAGCAAAAATCATAGAAGCAGATGATTGTGGAAGATATATAGCAATTGAACTTTTTACAGATAATGGGCCAACCTTGGTGATTGGAATTTATGCTCCTAATCAGCAACAAGAAAATTTTTATAAAATATTATACTCTAAAATATTACAATGGGATTATAGATCTATTTTACTTATGGGAGACTGGAATGGAGTAATAGATTCTTAAAAAGATAAAAAGAGTTTGGCAAAGTCATGTGTTAAACTACCACAGATCTTTTTTGATATGAAAGAAGATTTGGAACTGAAAGATATATGGAGAGTGCATAACCCAAAAGAACTGGACTTTACTTTTTTTCAGATAGACATAGATCCTTCTCTAGGATTGACTTTATTCTACTTACGGCTGACTTACTTTTAAAAACAAACAAAACAAAGATATTTCCGAGGACTTTATCTGACCATAGCCCGGTATGGATAGAAATAGAAATGGGAAAGAATGAGAGAAAATCTTGGAGAGTAAATGAAAACTTGTTTAGATATGAAAAGAATGTAAATGAACTTAAAAAACAAATGAAGGAATTTTTTGAAATGAATTTGAACAAGGGTACCCCTACTGAAATTGTTTGGGATGCGAGTAAGGTGTATATGTGGGGGGGGGGGGTACTGATTTATATGAATTCTAAACATAAATTAAATCGACAAAGAAAAAGATTAGAACTGGAAGGGGAGATAAAGAAAAAAGAGCAGTTGCTTATAAAAAATCCAACAGATGAAAAATTACAAGGAATTATAAAACTTATACTTACTACCAGCTCACTTCCCCCCTCCCAACTATCCAGACAGCTCCCCCCCCACCTGTTTCAATGGCAGCCGTGGCAAGCAAGTAATATAAAAGCAGAGGCTGACATTCAGCCCTCCTGCAGAAGAGACGTTAGTCCTAGGAAAAGAACAGAATAAGGGAAAATAGAAAATTATGTAAACAGGTAACATATGTACAGCTCCATAACTAAGGTTTATCAGGATATTTGGAATAATATCCTGGGCTCGGAGGGAGGGGTCCCTCTGAACGAACTATCCCCGCCGGGTTTTTGGGTGCTACACTGGCCAAGGACCCAGGGGAGGAGTGGGGGGTTGGCGGTAGTTATTAAGGAGACCCATGGTCCGCGGGAGGTCACTGCTCTGCAGGTAGACAGATATGAGTCCCTCCTCATGAGATGGGGACCGCAAGGTCAGTTGGCCCTGTTGATTACATACCTATCTCCCAGCTGCGTATCAACGGCCCTGCCCGGACTGCTGGATGCCATATCGGGGTTGGTGGTTGAGTTTCCGAAGCTTATTGTGCTCGGGGACTTTACTCTATCTAACAGTGAGAACAGTGAAAAAAGATGCACTTTTTTTAAAAAAGAAAAAAGAAAAAGTGATAGATTGAGCAAGGTATGTTTTCAGAGACTGCCACTGTGTCTTTTATCTTATTCTAAAACATAAAACAGGAATTACAAGACACACACATTTCCAGGAAATTCATACTCAACATTCATTGGATCTTTCTCCTCTAGCCACTGGAATTGATAGATATCCAAAGGAGTTGTTGCAAAGTTTCATTACTCATCCAATCCACTCTCCAATATATCCTGAAATATGGAGAAAACAGAGAAAATGAGTAACGGATCACAAGAAACAATCATGCAATATCCAAAACAAGTAGACACAGTAATTAAACAACTTACGGTACACTCCCTTTTTTTCACTATCCTTTCAAATCCATATTGATTGGCTGTTTATCTTTAGCATATCTTTGGTTGATGCAACCAAACAGAGGAAATCCTTAAAAAGGACAGTTATATACTTTTTTGGCCAAAGCATTTAGCAATGGGAAAAAAAATGATTCGGTATAATTGTTCTGGTGTTTAGAGTCCCCTGGGTGTTCTTGGCTTCTGATGGCTCCCAGCAGTACTACAGATGTGGCATTTCTAGTGACCAATATGTACATGTTTTTTTGTTCTATTTGAACATTTGCAAACAAAGCAATGCTACAAATGCATTGTAGGTCTTCAGTGTACTCCCACTCAAATGAAAACCAACCACCTATCCTGCTGGGGTTGCAGTGTCTCATGGCTTGATGGCATTCAGAAGCAAACTGTGATATTTTGTCTCCTGGCCCAACCTTAATACCTTGCAGAGAATTCAGCAGCTGCATCCATTCTTTAGGACAAAGAGAGCAGCTGTCCCCTCTCCTGTGAGCTAAATTTAAACTGTGCATGTTTTTGCTTCTTCTAAATATCTCTCTAAAATCCTCCCAAATAATAAAAAAGTAACTTGGCTATTGGATATACAGTAAGTGGTTTCCTCTATCTTCCCTTTCTCTCATTTTTCTTTCCCATTAAGTTTTCTTCTTTTTTTTACATATCTGCAAACCAGGGGTGAAATGTAAAATCTGTTACTACTGATTCTGTGGGCGTGACTGGGTGGTAACTTTTCAAAGCATTTTTTCTAATGCTTTGAAAAGCCTCTCTGCTGATCAGGAACTCAGCTGGGATCGTCAGAGATTTTTCAAAGCATTTTTTTACCACCTCTTCGGCCAAGAGGTTGCAGAAAAAAATGCTTTGAAAAGCCTCTGAGGATCCCAGCTGAGCCGCGCGATCATCAGAGGCTTTTTTTTTTACTTTTAAAAGCATTTTTTCATCAGAAGAGGTTCTAGAAAAAATGCTTTTAAAAGTAAAAAAAAAAAATCCTCTGATGGTCGTGCGGCTCAGCTGGGCATGGTGGCGGGGGTGGGGGGGAGAGCAGGGATTTTTGCTACTGGTTCTCTGAAGCACCCACCGCCATCGCTACCGGCGCGGGCGATCCAGTCTGAACTGGGAGCATTTTACCCCTGCTGCAAACCTTTCCCCACCTCCCGCCCCCCCGATCTGGTACTACCTGCTTCTTGAGCATAAATTATGCCCTACTGCAGCCTGTCTAAGATAAACATTTATATAACTGACTTTATTATTAGTATTTATAGAATTCAAAGAATTAACATATATTAGGAAGATGAGTCAAAGATGTCGTGAACATGATGTGCAGGCAGGGCACAGCTGTAGTCCTACTTTGGAGAACATATAAATGATTACCAGAAATCTCTGTATTGCAAATAAGAAGGGGAAATTCTTGGCATTTTCTTAATGGGAATAATCTTTTATCTAATAGAACTGTCTGTACAGCTCAGATCTTCCCCAGCTGTGCTGAAAATCTAGGTCTGTGGCATTGTGCCAGTTCCCCATTGACAAATGAACTGTTCAGGAGCTTTTAATTTGCATCTGTCATTATCGTTTTTGTGTGCTGAGGTTTAATGTGCAATAAATATAAATGGGTGATGTATATTCCATGTTTTATTAGCTCTCATTTATGTTTGGCATCCAGTGTGTTTGGTTTGCATCAAAAAGCATTTCATCCTCTGTGTAATCACTTATAATTTCCTTTTCTGAGGCCCTGGTTTCTAAAAACAACTCTCTTAATTAATTTTAAGAGGGAGATTAGCCTTTAAAATCTGGTATGATTTGATCATTAGGAAAACAGCCTCTGCTTAAGGTTAGCCACAGGGAGGGTGTGAAATAGTGGATATTTATTTTTATTTAGTTTGTCAAACATGTAAAAGATAACAGGTATAAGTATGAACATGGGCATGAACACAGGAAATGAGTACAAATAAATGGGGACAGTAGGACAGGGATGGTAGGCATGCTGGTGCACTTATGCAAGCCCCCTTACAGACCTCTTAGGAATGGGGTGAGGTCCACGGTAGACAGTTTAAGGTTGAAGCTGTGGGGGTTTGAGGATGTAACGATGGAGTCAGGTATAGCATTCCAGGCGTTGAGCACTCTGTTGCTGAAGTCGTATTTTCTGCAGTCGAGCTTGGAGCGGTTTACCTTGAGTTTGTATCTATTGTTTGCCTGTGTATTATTGAAGTTAAAGCTGAAGTAGTTGTTGACAGGTAGGACATTGTAGCAGACAATTTTGTGTACTATGTTTAGATCAGACTGTAGGTGGTGTAGTTCCAGGTTGTCCAAGCCCAAAATTTCAAGCCTGGTGGCATAAGGGATTCTATTGTGAGCAGAGGAGTGGAGTACTCTTTCTGTGAAATAACTCTGGACCCGCTCAATTGTACTAATGTCCAATATACACGTGGATTCCAGGAAGATGAGCTGTATTCGAGAATTGGCCTAGTTTGCAGTACAATGTTAACAGAGAAGAAGCTACACAAAATTAGGTTAACAACTCTTAATGCCTTTTTGGCAATGCTGTTACAGTGAGCTCTGGCACTTAGATCCTTTGAGATGAGTACTCCTAGGTCCTTGACAGAGTGAGGATCATCTACAAGGTCATATCCGTCCAGCTTGTATTTGGTGTGCTGATTTTTGTTGCTAATATGTAAGATAGAGCATTTGTTAGTTGAAATTTGGAGTTGCCAATTGCGTGACCATTCTGACACACAGTGTAGGTCGCTTTGTAGGGCAGCAGTATTGTTGGTGGTGTTTTTACATCATCAGTGAAAAGGACACAGCTGCTTATAATATGATAGCAAAGGTCATTTATGTAAAGCAGAAAGAGTGTGGGTCCTAAAATACCTTAGGGGACACTGCTGTTAACTGGTGCCGGGTTTGAAAGGGGGCTCCCTATTTTGACTACTTGTTGCCTGTTTGACAGGAACGTGGCTATACACTTGTGCAGGGATCTGGAAATGCCGTTAAGAGCATTTTTAACAGTTTAAAATTTTTAAAATTTTTAACATTTTAAGAGTAGTTTTAACAGTAGTTTGTCATGTACTACTGAATCAAAGGCTTTACAGAAGTCTATGCAAATTGCATCTATTGCTTTACCCTGGTTGAGTTGTGTGGTCCAAATGTTTCTGCAGTGTAGGACTTGCAGATTACAAGACAAAGTTTTCCTGAAACCAAACTGTTTGTTAGAAAGCAGGTTGTTTGTCTCTAAGTGGAGGGTGATGGATTGGTTTATAATTGATTCCATGACTTCACAGATGATGCAACATAGTGAGATTGGTCTGTAATTTTCTACTAGGCTGGAGTCTCCCTTTTGGAAGATTGGAATGACCATGGCTAATGACCATAGGTCAGGCAAGGAGTTGGTTCTGAAAGATACCTCATAGATTGTGCTTAGAGGTTCGGCTATGGCAGTGGAAAGCTTTTCTAAGAAGTACATATACATATAGTTTAATGATTCTATTGACTTCAAGTAAAAAAGTGTTATAATGGTCTTCTGCAGTATTACAGCCAGTGAACAGTAGGTGCCAATCAAGAGATGTGAGGTCGGCAGCTATGAGATCATAGTTAGCTTTTTTAGAGTTATAATTTGGTGTCCCATCATTATGACTCTCTTTGCAAGGAAGTAGATTGAGACAAAAATGAATCATGCTGTGGTCACTGTTGGAAAAAGGTTCTTTAACTTGTAGACCATAAATTGAGTTTGAACTATTGTAGAAGATGAGATCAAGGCAGTTGTTGAGCCTAGTGTTGTTCGTTACCAATTGATCCAGCTCCAGAGTTGTAACAGCATTGTACAGAGTTGCATGTATAGGTTTGGTTGTACATTCATTTAAGGCAGTGGTGAAATTCAAATTTTTTAACTACCAGTTCTGTGGGCGTGGCATGGCAGGCATGGCATGGCTTGGTGGGCATGGCTTGGTGAGTATGGCAGGGGAAAAATACTGCAAAATCTCCATTCCCATCCCACTCCAGGGGAAGGATACTGCAAAATCCCCATTCCCTCCACACTCCAGGGGAAGGATATTGCAAGATATCCCACCTCACTCTGGGGCCACCCAGAGATGATATTTGCCGGTTCTCCAAAGTACTCAAAATTTCCACTACTGGTTCTCCGAACTACTCAACATTTCTGCTACTGGTTCTCCAGAACCTGTCAGAACCTTCTGGATTTCACCCCTGGTTTAAGGTCCAATTAATAAGAGGGAAATTGAGGTCACCAAGAAGGATAAGGGGGTGCAGGCAGGAAGCTGCACATGTTAGTAATGCAGTTAGCTTGTTCATATGACCAAGGTCATAATTAGGGGCTCTGTAACTTAGTAAGCAGCGAAATGTGGTATTTAGAGACAGTTCTCAGACAATGGTCTCAGGAAGAGCAAGTTCGTGTGAAACTTTAATCTTTTTCAGATCTAGGGACTTTAATAGAAGATAGCAACACCACCCCCTCTATGGTTTTCACGGTCAGATGAGTAAACATGATGGTCACTTACTGTTGTAATATAGATTGGAAAGGCTACATTCAACCATGTCTTGCAGACAAAAATAAAGTTGAATAGGGCTGTATTTAGTAGTAATAGGAATTCAGGTATTTTGTTTGTGAAGCTTCTTGAGTTTAAGATCTGTAGTGGTGGACCTGGAGGATCCAGGGGGCATGCATGTCTAGTTTTGATTGTTGGGGGGGGGTTGTTGGGACGTGGGACGCTAGTCTTGCGTTTGATACAGTCAAATATGTCAAATATGGCAGGCACAACCAAGTGAGTAAATCCCTGCTTTTTAAAAATGTGCATTCTGACACACATAAACAGGGGGTGAGGCTATCACATTGATTTTTTAACCCCTCTGCAGCCTCCCCTTTCACATGAACATTAGAGATTCACTGGCTAGATTGGTAGCCAGATTCGGAAGTGAGATTTGGAAAACTAAATGTTGATTGCATGTGAAATCCAGACTTGGTGGTGGATTTTGTTTTAATAGAATGGGATGAAATTTTCAAGTAAAACTGGCCCTTAGGGGACTGGAGGCTAAAAGAATGGTTGCTGGAATTAGATATGTCTAGTTTAATGAAAAGAAGGACTAGGGTGATTTTATAGCAGTGTTCCAATATCTAAGGGCCTGCCACAAAGAAGAAGGGATCAGCCTATTCGCCAAAACACTTGAAGGCAGGACAAGAAGCAACAGATGGAAACTAATAATGGAGAAAAGCAATCTAGAACTTAGGAAAAAATTTCCTGACAGAATAATTAATCAGCGGAATGATTTGCCTCCAAAAGTTGTGGATGCTCCAACACTGGAGATTTTAAAGAAGAAATGGTGTAGGGTTTTCTGCTTGAGTAGGGATTTGAATTAGAAGACCTCCAAAGTCTCTTCCAACTCTGTTATTCTGTTATTCAAAGAAAACGAATCCTACCCAGCTGGACAAAGGCAATTCCTACCTTTTTTCTTTTTAAGTGAAATAATTCTGAAGTTCAAGAACACTAATTCTAAAATTCCAAGTCCAATCTGCAACCATCCTGGGTGTACTGACCTCTGCCAGGAGTGAATATTCCAGGCTTGATCCTTTGAGGAAGCAATTTACTACAGGTATTATGTCCCTGTTAGGGATGAACAGACTGAGGCAAGACAGATTAAGTAAAAGCTAACAGTATTTATATATACAGTATACTTTTATTTGTGGTCACAGACCAAAATACAAACATAATTACAAAAGAACGTGGGGAAAGTAACATCATGAAGCCTTGGCTGAGAGGAATTACAGCGTTCTCCTCTAATGGTTATGGCTCTTAAAATTTTAGAAACCTGAGAAGTAATGAATGAGGACCCATCCCCTAAACAATATAAGGTCAAATTACTAGCATTGGATCGAGAGAGATCTGCTTCTAGGAGAGACAGTAATTTAGTCCTGTCTACGTTATACATAGGGCAGTGTAAAAGAACATGCTCCACAGTTTCGACCTCAGCTCTATCACAAGGGCATAACCGCTCACTTATTGGAAGCCTCTTGAATCGTCCATCCAGCAATGCTGAGGACAAGACGTTGAAACGAGCAAGGGAAAAGACTCTTCTATACTTAGGGATGGTTAAAGTGTAAAAATATAGGAGCCTGGATAGCTCTGCAGACTAAAGCACTGTAATTTAACACCAGCTGTCTGCAGTTAAAGTAAGTTCGAATCTTGCCAGGCTCAAGGTTGACTCAGCCTTCCATCCTTTCTAAGGTAGGTAAATTGAGGACCCAGTTTGTGGGAGCAATAAGCTGACTTTGTATAAAATATACAAAGGTATGAAGGCTATTGCTTAACACACTGTAAGCTGCCCTGAGTCTCCAGAGAAGGGCGGCATATAAATCAAATTAAAAAAAAAAAAAACATGAGGCCATCCTCAGTCCATAATTAATAAATTGGCTGAAGATCAGAGGGGAGCAGGTTTTATTAGCTCTAGCTCTTAGATATTGTAAGTCTATGTCCACAAGCTGTTGGACTACCCTAGATTGGGCGTCCTTAAGGCCATAGTCTCCCATGGCATCCCCCAAAAAACCTAGCAGGTGGAGTTTCTTTGTCAGCTCCCTCTCCCATCAAGAAGTATAGGGGTCAGCTAACACCAGGGAGAGGTAGCTACCAGGGGCTGCCAAAAAGAGCGCCAGAAATAACCATTAACAGTATTTATTTGTTAACATTCCTGTTAACAGGTTCGCATAGCTTTGCAGCTAGCGCGGCTGCTCAGCTAACAGGAGCAGTGGCTGTCAGCACTTTTGACAGCTCCTTATATACGCATGCTTAAACTTAAACAGCCAATCAACGCGAGGCGGCCTCTGTGGACTGAATTGAAGCCTGGACACAGCATTCCTTCATCACTAGAGGGTGCATTTGTAGTCCTCGAGGTAGGCAGGCCGTTTCCTGACTCGTCTGGATCTCCGAAGGCCTTCTGGTTCCTGTGGATTAGATGGAAGCACCAAAGAAGGTCCTGAAGTGGTGTCTGCAGGTTCTTTGTTGGCTTGTGGAAGTCTTAGTGCTGGAACACAGTCCTCAAGTCCTGGTAAATTGTGCTCGCGCTGATTTGTGTTGCGGTCCTCGACTTCTGACTACGGCTCACTGGGCTCATCTGTAAGAAACCTTTATCTGGTTGTTGTGCTTTATTATTTGAATTATCTAAATTTATGTGTCACCCCCTTAATTGGTCTATGTGCCGTCACCACATTCTTCCATTCCCCAGGGTTATTAAATACGACCTGGGGCCTGTAATTTGTGTTACAGTTCCTGGGAGCCATAGGGGAGGAAAGAATCAGATTTATGAATGAACATAATGCAGATTTGTCACAGAGTAGAAATAGACTATTCATCTAAGGCACTGGCCCAGTTTTGATTGATTAGAAGAGACCAACCACTAGTTTTTTCCACCAGCTATTCCCCTGCCCATCTTCCTTCCTTATTAAAGTTTATTTTAAAAGTGCCAAGAATGAATTTCTGCTATACCATCCATGTAGTAACATTTTGTTACCTTTGTTTGTCTGGGTTTTTTTTGTTACAATTTCTTCTTAAAAACTTCCATCATTGGAGGTTTTTAAGAAGAGATTGAGCAACCATTTGTCCAGAATGGTATAGGGTCTCCTGCTTATGCAGGGGGTCGGACTAGAAGACTTCTAAGTCTCCTTCCAACTCTGTTATTCTGTTTTATCCAAAGCTTAAAAAAACAATCTTGCCTGTTTTAGTAGTGCACAAGCTTGTCTCTGCTGCATCAAATGAATTGGAGATGAATCTGAGTCACAAATCGCACAAATTCAACATTTACCATGAACCATACACACGTTTTCATCTCATGACTTTCAAGTTTCAAAAAGGAAGAAGATAGAAAATGTGTGAAGATGTTGTGGTCTGCCAATGGCCTGTGGAGCTGGCAGCAGAGTTGGACAGTGAGGAGGCTGGGGAGGAACATGGGCCAATCCTGGAGTCGGGGGAAGGCTCGGACGAGGGCTCTGCGTCGGAGGCAGAGATGAGGCCAGGGCCGTCTGGGAGTTATGTGCCGACTCCAGAGCCTCCAGAGTTGGACATCAGCGAGGCAGAGGAACAGGGGGAGTGTGTTCCCAGTGTGTGCATGCACAGAGCTGCCAGAAGGCAAGAACAGTTAAAACAAAAGGGATGACTTGGGAGTAGGGTTTGGAGATGATTGGCCCCTCCCATCAAACATAAAGGAGGAGCAAAGGCACGTGGGCCTTTGCAGGAAGCAACTGTTTGTTTGTCCTAGCTGGTTTCAAGACTGCAGCTCTGTGTTGACTCTGTGTTTCATGTGGCCTTGCAAAGTTAATTGCTAATTAGGTCTTGGCAGTGTGTCAAGGGAGATAAAGGTGGGTGTTTATCAGCCTTATCCCAAAGGACTGTGGCAGATTTCTGTTGGACTCTTTACAATTATTTGGGACTCATCTGTGAATGAACAGATTGAGAATGAACAGGCTCTGAACGAGCAGAATTCACAGCTGTTGAAATAAAAAGAGGGTTTTTGGGACTCATTGTGTGCTTTTACTGTATCAGGAAGCCTAGGTCAGAACAGAAGATTCATTCAAGGATAGCAGCGAAGGATAAATGTGAAAAAAAAAAATGAGAGGATGTGCTGATGTGGATATTTAAGCATTTGGCGTCTTCAAAGCCCCATGCCTCTTAGTCTTAAAAATGAATGAAGTCCTGTAATATAGTTGCTGTATTCTTGACTGTAAGGTGGAAACTAGTTGTAGGCACCTGCTGAGAATAGAAAACTGGACCTCCCAGGCTTAGTTTCATGCAGTTTCAATCCATAAAACTCAGGGATTGAATGCCTGTTAAACTAAAAAAAAAAGTAGTTATGGATCCTTGTAGGTGAGGACAGAGATAACTTTGAAGAAAGAATGCAGCAACAATCATTAAGGAAATATTATTTCCTTAATAATATTTGGGAAGAAAAAGAGGGGGATAAATGAATTCAACATAACCCCACCAAAATTCTATTTGGTATAAGGTAAAAGTAAAGATTCCCCTTGCACATATGTGCTAGTCATTCCTGATTCTAGGGGACAGTACAGTTGTGAAATCTAAAATTTGTTACTACCGGTTCTGTGGGCGTGGCTTTGTTGGGGGGGGGTAATGTGACTGAGTGGGTGTGGCCAATTTTTTTTTACTTTTAAAACCATTTTTGTAAAAAAATGCTTTCAAAAGGCTCTGACGATCCCAGCTGAGTTGCCTGATCATCAGAGGGTTTTAAAAAACCCTCTGCTGATCAGGTAACTCAGCTGGGATCGTCAGAGCTGGGATCGTCAGAGCCATTTAAAAAAAAAGTTTTTTTCTTTTAATGGCTCTGACGATCCAAGCTGAGTTGCCTGATCGGCAGGCAACTCAGCTGGGATTGTCAGAGCTTGGATCGTCAGAGCCATTTAAAAGAAAAAAGTTTTTTTCTTTTAAATGGCTCTGACGATCCAAGCTGAGTTGCCTGATCGGCAGGCAACTCAGCTGAGATCGTCAGAGCTTGGGTCGTCAGAGCTTGGCTTGTCAGAGGCATTTAAAAGAAAAAAAGCCTCTGATGATCACGCGGCTCAGCTGGGCATGGGGGGCGGGGGCAGGGATTTTTGCTACTGGTTCTCCGAACTGCCCACCACCATCGCTACCTGCTCACCCAAGCCAGTCCGAACCGGGAGCATTTCACCCCTGGGGCAGTGCTCATCTCCATTTCAAAGCCGAAGAGCCAGCGCTGTCCCAAGACGTCTCTGTGGTCATATGACTCGCATGACTAAATGCCAAAGGCGCACGGAACGCTCTTACCTTCCCACCAAAGTTAGTTCTTATTTTTCTACTTGCATTTTTTATGTGCTTTCGAACTGCTAGGTTGGCAGAAGTTGGGACAAGTAACAGGAGCTCACCCTGTTACACAGCACTAGGGATATGAATGCTGAACTGCTGACCTTTTGATTGACAAGCTCAGCGTCTTAGCCACTGAGCGTACCCTTCTATTTGGTAGAAGAGGGGGCAAACTCTGTCAGGGTCTCAAGATTCTGTTATAATCTCCAACAATAAAACAGAGTACCAGTATTCCTTGTGGTGACTTCCTGATCTGGCATATGTTGAAAGACTGACATTCATTGTAGAAGGAGAAGCTATAGTTTGGTCAAGTTTTCTTTTACCAAACTTCCATATGCATTTCCAGCAGGGATGGGTTCTAAAAATTTTTATTACCGGTTCTGTGGACGTGGCTAGGTGGTGGTGGGGATCATGACTGAGTGGGCGTGGCCAACCTGATGTCACTCATGCACTCAGTCACATGACCCTACCCCCACCAAGCCACGCCCACCAAAACGGTGGCAAACATTTTTGGGACTTTTTGACATTTTTTTTTTGACACTCCGGCTCCATATCCAGGTCGGGACATGGTGGGGTGGTGGTGGTCATCTCAGCTTTCTTTCCATTGCCCTTCCTGGCTGAAAAGCACCCCTTCTCACCTCTGATGGGCCTTCCCCATGGCTGCAGCCAGAGCACCCCACTCCTGCCGGCTGGGTCCTGTCCGCGAGATGAGCGTGCAGGAGAAAAGCTTCTCTCTGGACCTCAGGGGCAGGTTCACTAAGGACGCACCCAGGCCACCAGTCAAGAGGGTGACCCTGTTCCCACGGCCCACAAGCCATGGCTTTTCGGCCGGGAAGGGCAATAGAGGGAAAGCATGAAGCAGCTTCCTTCTCATTGGCCAACCAAAGAACTTTTTGGCATTGTTGTTGCCAAGCTAGCCTGCATGAGTGTGGAGCTAGGCCAGGGGCGATCCGGCACTTGTGGAGGGCAAAGTTAGCATGCTCCCAGCCATGCCCAGCTCAGCCTCCGCCGGCTCAGGGCAGCAGCCTCTGCTGCAGCCCAGATAAACAGTGAAATGAAACAGCCATGAGCTGTGCTTTCCTCCAAATCAAATCCAGAAATATCTGGCTGGGAGGGGTGCCAGCTCAGGGCAGCAGGCTCAGCTGCAGTCCAGATGAGCTGAGGAACTGCGGGGAGCCTCCTACGTGTTGCACCCCCATCCCACCCTTTGCCTGTGCCTCTGCCCCATTTTCAGCACCCACCTTAATGGGCTGCCCCCATCCCTGTCACTGCTCCAATGGCGGCAGCTTCAGGAGATGCTGGAGGCACGGAGGCATGGGCGAAGGCTGGGAGGGGGGTGCAACACATGGGAGGCTCCCCGCAATTCCTTGGCTTGTCTGGGCTGCAGCTGAGCCTGCTGCCCTGAGCTGGCACCCCTCCCAGCCAGATCTTTCTGGATTTGACTTGGAGGAAAGTGCAGCTCATGGCTGCTTCATTTCGCTGTGCTGCACTAGTGAAGGGGAAGAAACAGCCAGTGGAGAGCACAGAGAGCTGCTCCAGTCCACGTGTTCTCCAGGTCAGCGGCTGTTTCTCTCCGTTGCTCTTTATGGGAAAGCTTTTGGCGCAGCACAGTGAAATTTAGCAGCCATGAGCCGTGCTTTCCTCTAAGCGCTGTGGGCAGCAGAGGGAAACAGGTGCTTCTCTCTTCACAGAGCTTTTTGGATGAGACTTGGAGGAAAGCGCAGCTCATGGCTGCCACATTTTGCTCCAACAATGAGTTTGGCGGAGATCTAAGGAAACATCTTCCAACTCTTCATGATCAAAAGAAGTGGCAGCGGAGGCGACGGGCATGTGTGTGTGTGTCCCTCCACAAGGACTTGGAGGCAGACACTGCCCCTCTGAGATAAAAAGGAGGTAGCGAAGCCCTGGCTGTCACCCAGGAGAGGACCACGGAGGGAGGAACACACACGCCCCTGTCACCTCCGCTGCTGCTTCTTTTGCTGTCGGCTTCTCGCCACTGTTAAAAGTTGATCGTGAAGAGCTTGAAGACGTTTTCTTAGATCGCTGACACTCCGACAATGAGTTTGACGGAGATCTAAGGAAACATCTTCCAGCTCTTTCTGATTGACTTTAAGTTTGATTCGCTTCGCTCGCATGCGCACCAAATTTCGCTCGCATGTGCATTAGGAATTTGCCCAGCTGAGGTGCGGCAATCCACTCTGCCACACCTATCAGCTGGGCTAAAAAAGAAGAAATAAAAGATAGTAATAATGCAGAGGCGGGTGGTAGTCTCCCGGACAAAGAGAACCTGTTCGGTGATGTCATATCGTCATCGCTACCGGCTCGACCAAACCGGGTCGAACCGGGAGGAACCCACCACTGATTTCCAGTAATGTCATTACTGGGAAAAAAGTAGATAAATTTGCTCATCATTTCTTCTCATAACGTTGTGGAAGCTGGAGAGGTTATAAACTGCATGTGTGGGAATGGTACAGTAAAATACAGGTTGTACAATTCATATTAACATCATTTGGCCACTTGTAACTAAGTAAGTGTAAGAACACAGCATTCTACTCTTCTAATGAAAAATTATCTCCAAAATTCTGTTTCTCCTATAAAAAGGCTTCTAAAGAAAAATCTTCTTTCATAACCTTGAAAATAATTATATTATTTTGTCTGCCAAGAAATGTTATTGACACTCAGTTCCATCTTAGACTGATCCTGGTTTTGAAAAAAAAGAACCAAACATTAAAAAAAAGGAAGAGGAAGGATTAATATTTATATGTTCTTGTGGCTGGTCTTGTCCCTACTGTAGCTCTCATTCATGGCCACTGCATATGTTCCTTCTAAATCAGCTATGAAAGGGGGTTCATATTTTACTATTTCAGAAGTCTTCTATCCAATATGGATACTTCTGACAGGACTGTGGTCACAATGGCCAATGCTTGGTGACAGGCATCAGCTACCGTGTTTCCCCAAACATAAGACCCTGTCTTATATTTTTTTGAACCTCAAAATAAGTGATTGGCATTATTTTCAGGATGTCTTATTATTTTGGGGTGCATGGAGCAAGACAGGGCTCCTCTTACAATCTTACCTGATTGCAGTTTGTGTTGGCAGGGGGGCAGAGGTCGACCTCGAGGCCTCTCATCTGTGGAGTGCCGCAGGGATCGGTCCTCTCGCCCCTTCTGTTCAACATTTATGTGAAGCCGCTGGGCGAGATCATCCGTGGCTTTGGGGTGAGATACCACCAGTACGCTGATGACACCCAGCTGTACATCTCCACCCCAGGCCACCCCAACGATGCCCTTGAAGTGATGTCCCAGTGCCTGGAGGCTGTGCGGATCTGGATGGGGAGGAACAGGCTCAAGCTCAACCCTTCCAAGACTGAGTGGCTGTGGCTCCCGGCATCCCGATATAGTCAGTTGACTCCATCGCTGACTATTGGGGGCGAGTCTTTGGCCCCCACTGAAGGGGCTCGCAATCTGGGAGTCCTCCTGGATAGGCAGCTGTCCTTGGAGGAACATCTGACGGCTGTTACCAGGGGGACCTTTTATCAGGTTCGCCTGATTCGCCAGTTGCGGCCCTTTCTTGATCGGGATTCCTTGTGCACAGTCACTCACGCCCTCGTCACCTCTCGCCTTGACTACTGCAACGCTCTCTACATGGGGCTCCCCTTGAAGAGCACCCGGAGGCTCCAGCTGGTCCAGAATGCAGCAGCGCAGGTAGTGATGGGAGCAACATGGCGCTCCCATGTAACACCACTCCTGCGCGAGCTGCACTGGCTCCCGGTGGTCTTCCGGGTGCGCTTCAAGGTGTTGGTTATCACCTTTAAAGCGCTCCATGGCATAGGGCCTAGCTATCTCCGAGACCGCCTGCTGCTACCAACGACCTCCCATCGACCCGTGCGCTCCCACAGAGAGGGCCTCCTCAGGGTGCCATCAGCCAAACAATGTAGGCTGGTGGCCCCCAGGGGGAGGGCCTTCTCTGTGGGGGCTCCCACCCTCTGGAATCAGTTGCCCCCGGAGATAAGGAGAATCCATGACCTCAATGCCTTCCGTCATTCCCTGAAAACCCATCTTTTCCAGCAAGCCGGGTTGGCTTAGAAGAAATTTTTAAATTTTTTAATTAGTTTGTGATTCTTAACTTTCGGCCCAAATTTATATATATTTTTAAATGTTTTAATATTTGTATTCTATGTTTTTTATCTTGGCTGTACACCGCCCTGAGTCCTCAGGGAGAAGGGCGGTATATAAATTGGAAATTAAATTAAATTAAATTAAAAATTTCTAGCTCTGTCTCTCTAACCCTAACCAGAGGAAATGGCGGGGACCAGCTGCACATTTGCTTAAATATTTTCAGGGAGGGCTTATTTTCAGGGGGGGCTTATTTTAGCGCATGTGCTCAAAAGCCCAATTGGGCTTATTATCAGGGGATGTCTTATTTTAGGGAAACGGTATTCTGTGGATATTTGATTGCAGATTTCACAGTTTCTTGTCAGGTTTTCCTATAATAGGAGTGAGGGAGCCTTAAATCTCTTGAAGTCATTTGCAAAAATGCATTTGCTTTCAGTAGAAAATCTTCCCTTTGAAAATTTATAATAAAACCAAAAAAAAAATATAATTAATTCTTCACAAACAATTATGGTATCTAGAAAGAGAAGGTAAAAAAAATGATGGGCTAAGTATTTTCTGTTTTTTTCTTCTTCTTCCATATACTGCAAAAAAGTTGAGGCTAGGGTCATCCAGGGTCTTTTAAAGAGAGGTCATGTTTATCTGAGTTCCTGGACATCTTCTCAGTGGTTTCTGCATTGATGTATTTTTTTCACATGGCTTTTGGACCAGCAAATCCAATGGTCTTACAAATTGTATTGGAAATATATAGGAAAAAACTTTCAATATTGGAATAATTTTTGGCATCATATTTTAAGTGAGAATTTTATTCACTTGAATGAAAAATATGATTTTATTTAATTTCAAGTAATGAACCTTGAAGGGAGGCCTTCCTTATGTGGATCTCATGACTAGCCCCCCCCAAAAAAATACACCACTTATGAACCATGTTTGTTCAATATGGGAAGGCAGAAGTTCTGGAATGTTATAACTGAAGGTTGACTGAGGCCTAAGGAAGAATAGAAATCGTAGCCCAATGTTCCGGCTGGATATCTGTTGGGAAATTGCCATCCAGGCAAGGAAGAGGGATCAAGCAGGGAATTGATCTCAAGTCATGGCACAGCCACAAAAGATCTGGGGTTAACCCCTCTCCCTTAAATTCCATGGGACATTTTCTGTTTGTTTCCAAGAGAAAGCAAGCAGTCTGGGGAAATTCTTGTATGATAGGCAGAATACAATAAAGTAGTCACCTTGAACCCTACTTCATATGTGGATTGGGTTGCTTGTGCCTGACAATACCAATTTGGGAAGACTGAATTTTTCTTCTATTGGTACCTGAAATATATTTTCCAGCTGGACAGTTACCTGTGATACACTATTACATGAAACAAGGGCTCACAATAAAAAAACAGGAAAAGAAAAAAGCCTACTTCTATACAGCTTATTTTCTGATCCCATGCTTTCTAAGGAAGAAGCACTAATTGAAATTCATGCTCTTGGGCCCTATGAACCGTTCAGCAGAATAAAATCACTTAATCACTTAATGAAATTATTGTCTCCATGAGGGCAAAAAGGGAGGGAGAGAAGGAAGAATATAAATATTTCATAGGGAGCTCTTTGAAAAGCACATCACACTGACATTACTATTTCTTTGCCAATATAATCCATTGAGTTCCTTTCCTCATATTTTTTTATATAAAGAGTAATTGCTAATGTTATTGATATATTTCTCAGTTCCATTGTTCAGCAGGCACATGCCAACTGTAGCATATTCTTGCATGCTAAGGAGACTAGCACTAATTCTTCCCAAATTGGGGAATAATGCCAATGACAACAACATTTTGGAGAATGGCCAAGATTAGAACTTATGTGAGAAGAGAAAATAAGAGAGCCAGCTGCTATACAGGTAGACCTCAACTTACTATAACAATTGAGCACAAAATTTCTGTTGTTAAGTGAGACATTTGTAAAGTGAGTTTTGCCCCATTTTATGACCTTTTTGCCACAGTTGTTAAGTGAATCATTGCAGTTGATAAGTTAGTAATCCGGTTGTTAAGTAAATATGGCTTCCCCATTAACTTTGCTTGTTGAAAGATCACAAAAGGGGATCACATGACTTTAGGACACAGCAATGGTCATAAGTATGAATCATTGCCAGGCATCTGAGTTTTGATAACATGAGCATGGGGATGCTACAAAGGATGTAACTGTGAAAAATGGTCATAAATCATATGTTAACTTAAGTTAACATAAATTAACTTTTAACGGTCACAAAATGAATGTTGTAAATTGATGACTACCTGTAGTAGTTAGTGTTGGACAAGGATTATGGATTCCTGTGTCCAGTCCAACTCAGACATCGAAGCAATCTAAATATTTTTGGGGCAGTTACTTTCTTTCAATCCAACATATTTCCCAAGGTGTCAGCGTCCCAACACTGACATATATAAGGAGAGGAGAAGCTTGAACTTTTGCCTACTTAATCCCTTTGAAGATTCTATCTCCTCAGAGATGGGAAGAGGGAGACATTCCTGTGATCTGATGGAGAAGGGATGAGGAAAGTGGCTTGGAAGATAGCCAATGAGACGCAGAGAATTGGGGATCGGAAAGGGAGGGATTGGGGGGCAAAGGTCAGTACTGACCGCGAAAGAGCCAGGGACAGATCGCTATGCTCAATAAAGAGAAAATTTCCTCAAAGATCGGCAGTTTGGAAATTCATTTATTTTGAGATAGCATCAAAACCTGAAACAAGGCTTTTGTTTGGGGAGTAATTGTTGTGTACACCATTCCCTTTTTTTCTTCTGGAGTGAAGGCAAACTAGTAATCTAACAATAAATAAAGTAAATAATAAAAGTTATTCATAGCCATTCAAATCATATTAAATTGCTGAACTATTTCAGCTATGCAGTAATTGCTATGGGAAACTTAGAGGAAATCAGTAATCACTGTTGCTCATATTGTATCCTCAGTGTTGCTCCCCTGTAGGAGGAGGTTTCAAAGTATCTAGCAGGACTAGCAGATTCTGTAACACCTTTATTTTCTATGCCATCCATCTAGTAAATTTGCAAGACTCGTTTTTCTTGCCATGTACATGTATACATCTGAACTAGACTGTTTTTTCTGTGTCATATAATGTATGTGGGTATATGCATAATTTTGTATTTATTTATTTATTTAGTCATGTTTATGTAGTGTATATTGGAGGTGGTGACCCTTTGAGAGCTGTATGCAATGAAATTTTATTTTAATGTATGCTGATTAGTGTACTTTCAAAGTGATAAAAAGTTATTCAAAGTCTAATGTATAGAAAGAGTTGTCATCAACAAATTATTGCCTTAAGGAGATCATAGTACTTGGGGAATCAAGAGTTACAAACAACTAAACTAAACTAAAATTGTTTATCACTACTGATCAAGAAGTAACATATATATACATATTGTTCTGAAAAATTTATTCTTATATATGATTGCATAGTCTAACCTTATAGCCATTAAGTGAAATATTGGTCTGTTAGTCTGTATTTATATATTTAGATTTAAAAATTCATATTATAGGACATTATATTTATAGATCTACATAAATTATATTTATATATTTATATTAGATACTTTAGAAATTAATAGTAATTGAGATTTGTTTAATAGTATAAGAGATTTAATAAATATTTAATTATTTAACATTAACGATAAGTAACTGATGACTTGCTAGAATACTATACTTTTCCCTCAATCCCTCCTTTTTAACCTTCCTTATTACTGTCTCACAATATTGAAGAGTATAGAAAAAATATTGAAAGGTGAAAGAAAATTCTGGGTGTAAATTTAAAAAATGGACTTATAAATATTGACTAGTATATGAAATTCTGGGAAATAATAAAACAAAAAATACCAATGGCAACTACTAGCACAGCAACAACAACTAAATCAAGTAAGAAAATACCCTCCAGCCAAATGATACTGATGGCTTCTCCAGCCCAACAAAAATCAGGTGAAGTTACAGAAAAGGATAAGACAAGCCCCGCTCTTAGTATGCAAAATATTCATTCTGCATTAGCAATGATTCAGGAAGGGACGAACAGAATGCAGGAAACGATGGCCCACAATATGAGGAGACAAGGAAAAATCATGAAGAACTGAGATTAGATGTGGGTGAAATAAAAGACAATATTAAAAATATGGAGGAGAAGATGGAAAAAATCCAACAAAACATAGCAGAAAACGAGCAGAGGATCCAAAAGGTGGAAGAAAAAATAGAGTACATGACTAACAGAATGGAAAGGATGGAACAAGATCAAGGGGCGTTTAACAAGGAAACAGAGGATGCATTAACTTACCTTGAAATGGAGAAGGCTTCTTTTTATTTATGGTTCCAAAATGTAGAAGAGCAAAAAGAGGAAGACTTAGGCGAAATAATGACGGAAATATTGGCAAAGGCAACTCAAAGGGATAAGGAAGAACTATGAACCGGAATAGATGAAATATACAGAGTTCATACGAACTATGCAAGAAGGAACAAACTACCCAAAGAAATCCACATTAGATTTATGAAGAAATCAATAAAAGAAGAGATTTACAGGAAAATGAGGGAAGAGACAACTATGTATAAAGGAAGAGAAATTTTAACTCTCAAACAAATACCGAGAAGAACAAGAGACCAAAGAAGAAATGATAATTTCCTAACTACACAGATGAATAAATTTAAAATAAATTTTTGCTGGCTACTACCGGAAGGCCTACTCATCTCTTGGGAGGAAAGAAAGTATAGGATTGACAATTTAGAAAAAGCTCAAGACTATTTCGAACAACACTTTATATCTGAAGAGGAACAGGAGAGAAGGGAAGAAATGGAACCCAGAAGGCAAGAGGTACAGCAAATAGACAAAGAAGATAAAGAAGATAAAAGAAGAGTGGAGAGAGAAAGAATGGAGAGAGAGGGGGTGAAGGAAAAGACACAAAGAGTTACCAGAAACACAACAAAGTTAAAAATAACAAATAGATAAACCAATAGAGATGGAAGGAGAACTAAAAGTCATTTCAATCAATATAAACGGACTTAACTCATCAATGAAAAGGAAATACATATTCACGAAACTGCAAAAACTTGATATTGACATCATAACATTACAAGAAGTGCATATTAAAAGACAACAACAAAAACTGCTGGAAAATCAAAACTTAGGAAGACTATTTACGTCCTTAGGAGTCTGTAAAAAGAGGGGGGTGGCAATGTATGTCAAAAATCACTTAAAAACCAAACAGATATACATAGACACAGAAGGACACATCTTAATACTGGAAATACAAACAGAAACAAAAACAATATTACTAGCATCTATATAAGCACCCAATGGAAATCAGAAAGATTTTTACAAGAAACTGCACGCCATAATTAAAGACCTGAACTATGAGAACATCTGTATTGTCGGGGATTTTAATGCAATCATGAATTTACAGGACGATTATCGGAGTAACAAAAGAACCAAAACCAGAAAGAAAACTTTACCGGAGACATTTAAAGATATGGTCGAAGAATTACATCTGTACGACGTGTGGAGAGAGGTGAATAAACAAATCAAACAATATACATATTACTCAAGTCCACATCAGTCATGGTCCAGGATTGACATGGCTTGGATGACACCAGATCTTAGAAAGGAAATACAAGACATTGAAATTATACCGAATACCTGGGCTGACCACAACCCTATAAAAATAACATGGAAAGGATATTGTAAGCAAAAGAGGTGGACGATGGATACTGGAATAATAAAAGATAAAGAATATGTGCAGATGATGGAGAAGGAACTCAAAATATTTCACCAAATAAACATTAAAGAACAGACTTCGTTACAAAATCTGTGGGACACAACAAAAGCCTACATAAGAGGCCTCACTATAGCATATACAGCTAAGAAAAATAAAGACAAATGACAAAAAAGAAATAACCTATTAGAAGAACTTAACCTATACGAATCACAACTGCAGCGACAGCCCAATGATAAAACAATAAAGGCAAAACTGAACCTTACCAAACATAAATTGAATTTATTCCAGATGAATACTGGAATAATAAAAGATAAAGAATATGTGCAGATGATGGAGAAGGAACTCAAAATATTTTACCAAATAAACATTAAAGAACAGACTTCGTTACAAAACCTGTGGGACACAACAAAAGCCTACATAAGAGGCTTCACTATAGCATATACAGCTAAGAAAAATAAAGACAAATGACAAAAAAGAAATAACCTATTAGAAGAACTTAACCTATACGAATCACAACTGCAGTGACAGCCCAATGATAAAACAATAAAGGCAAAACTGAACCTTACCAAACATAAATTGAATTTAATCAAGCAAACAGAAGTAGCACAGAAAATTAAAATGGCAAAGCAGAAATACTTTGAACACGCAAATAAAACAGGTCGCTGGCTAGCGTATAGATTGAAGAAAGAGAGGGAGAGTAGAATAATATACCAACTACAAGATGAAGCAGGACAAACATACAGTACGAATCTAGATAAAACCATATAGTTAAAGAATTCTACCAAAAACTTTATACACAAGAGGAGATTCAGGACCGAGATATCAAAGAATATTTGCGTAAAGCAAACCTTTCAAAACTGAAGGAATCCCACAGAGACATATTAAATAAACCGATCATGATGATAGAGCTAATGGAAGCATGGAAGAAACAAAAGAACAACAAAGTACCAGGCCCAGACAGAATCCCAATAGAATTTTACAAAAACTGCCAATCCCCGATTGATGAACTATTATTTCAAGTCTTTAATGACGCATTGTTAGAAGCAGAAACCCCTAAATCCCGGGCCTAAACTATTATCTCACTTATCCCCAAAGAAGATACGGACCCGACACAGGTCAAAAACTGTAGACCGATTTCGCTACTAAACGTCAACTATAAATTATTTATGACAGTTATAGCACAAAGATTGAAAACAGTAATACACAATTATATACATTCCGATCAAAATGGCTTCATCCCAAGGAGACAGATAAAAAATAACACGAGAACAATTATAAACATCTTAAATATTATGAGCAAAAAATTGATTAAAAAGTAGCGATAATCTTTCTCGACGCCCAAAAGGTGTTCGATAATTTGAATTGGAATTTTCTTATATCACAACTAGAGTTTACGGATTTTGGCGATAAATTTTTAAAAGTGATCAAGAAAGTATATTCCTCCCAGGAGAATTGCAATTAACGGGGACATGACAGAAAAAATGGATATACAAAAAGGGGTGAAGCAAGGATGCCCACTATCTCCCCTATTGTTTATAATAGCACTGGAAGTTTTCTTAAATGAAGTAAGGAAGGAAAAAGAAATAAAGGGCCTGAGGATATGGAAGGAGGAATACAAATTACAAGCCTTTGCCGATGATGTCGTGTTCATAGTGGAACAGCCAGAAACATCAGGAATTAAGTTATCAGCGAAGATAGACGAATATGGCAGAGTGGCGGGACTTAAAATTAATAGACAAAAAAAAAGAAAGAATCAAGAAAACAATCAACAAATATATCCATCCGGACCAGAATGGTTTTATCCCAAAGAGACAGATAAAGAACAACCTGAGACAAATAATGGACATATTAGAATATTACAAAACAAATTCAGATAAACAAATGGCCTTAATTTTTTTAGATGCGCAGAAGGCCTTCGATAACTTAAATTGGAAATTCCTCACATTACAGTTAGAAGCTATGAAATTCGGTGACAAATTTACCAATATGATAAAGAAAATCTATTCTGCTCAAACAGCGAAAATAACAATAAATGGTGACCTAACAAAGCAATTTCAAATAACAAAAGGAGTAAGACAAGGGTGTCCCCTATCTCCCCTTCTATTCATATTAACACTGGAAATTCTCTTAAGGGAAATTCGAAGAGATAAGGAAATACAAGGTCTGAAGATCAAGAGGGAGGAATACAAGCTTCAAGACTTTGCAGACGACATCATACTTATCGCAGAACAACCAATAACAACGGGCACCAAAATATTAGACAAAATAGAGAAATATGGGAGAGCAGCGGGACTTAAAATTAATAAACAAAAGACAAAGATATTAACGAAGAACCTCACCAACCAGCAAGAAAAAGAATTAGAGGACAAATTAGGTATATTAACTACAAAGAAGATAAAATACTTAGGAATATGGCTCACCAATAAAAGTACATCAATTAGAGAAGACAATTATGATAAATTTATAGGACAGCGGATTATATTTGGCAAGGCAAGAAAGCAAGAATTAAAATCAAATACAAGATTCAAAAGAAAGAGGAGGACTTGCACTACTGGTGTCAGCCTCAGCTTTCTTGCTTCAGCTGCCATAAGAAACGGGGGGAGGGATTAGTTATGAAGCTGGGGGGGGGGAAGCAACAGGAGAGGTTTTTTTTTTTTTTTCCTTGTCTGGTGGGATGTGTCTTCATGAGAAAACGAAACTGAATCTTCAAACGGAGATGGCTGACCAACTGCCTCACATTCCTGTTGAATGACGCTGCCAGACGTGTTGCCACCTGACCTTTGGAAGACCTTTGGATTGGCTGATGATTTATGGACAGGAGGGGGAGAAAAGCTTAGTAGAGGCATTTTCGCGCGTTTTGCTCAGTCCCAGCTTTTCCTGGGTTGTTATCATTTCATATTCAGTAAAAGTACCAAATTCTTCAAAATGCTTGAGTTTGGGAGTTTCTTTCCTGGATACTGAAGGAAGCATACCTGACATTAAGCTGGGACTCACATTCAGTCAACCCGGACAAAAACCGAGGGGACTGTAAATCCAGAATATGTCAGATCGGGGGAGTGATGGAGAAGAGAAGATGGGGGCAGCCAGTTCAACTGCCCTCCAGTCGGAAAAGGAGACTGCAGAATGGTTGGAAAAACTCCGTTTGGAGACAGAAGAGGCTAGATGGTCAAAAGGAGTGGGAAGACTGCCGGACTGGGGAGAGGATCCCCGGGGAGTGACAATTTCCAGACCCCGGAAAAAAGAGGCAGTGTGGATGCAAGAACAAAAAGAACATCTCATGATAGACCAAGCCTTGCAGCTTATCCGTGATGTAGAGGAAAGCAGAAGAAATCGTAAGTCTTTTGAAATTCCTGGGGAGAGGGGAAGAGAAAGCCCCAGGGGGGAGCCAGGAGAAACAGCCTGTGGGGGAGAGGAAGAGTTTGAAGAGGGAACATCCCAGACTTCAGCAGCCCGTGGGAGAGATGCAGCCGGCCAGAGAACCCCAGCCTTGCAGCCCCCCCCGCAGACGTAAAAAGCCAAAAATCCCCCCCCCCCTTCCTGGGAAGTTTGATGGGAATCCTAAAGCCTTGGGATTTTTCCTGACCCAAGTGTGGAACCACATGCAGGATTGGGGGGAGGACTACGAGACAGAAGCGGCGAAAGTAAGAAGTGTCGCGAATGCCCTAGAGGGAGTAGCTGCTGAGTGGATGGTGGTTCTCCACAATAACAACTCCCTCTTGCTGAGAAATTACAACCAGTTCATGAGAGCCCTTAGAAGACGGTTTGAAGACCATTTAGCTGAACGAAAGGCGAGACTCAGAATGAAGAGCATTCAGCAGGGCCGGAGGCCGGTGGCAGAGTATATCCAAGAGTTTCGTGAACTGGCACCCTATATGACAGGCTGGTCAGAGATGGCTCTTTTGGAGAGTTTCAAAGATGGATTGAATGAAGAGATATATCGAGACTGTAGAAGCATGGGGGTTCCCGATAATTTGGATAGATGGTACATAGTAGCTGAGGATGTGGAAATCGAGCTGAAACGGAGCGAACTCCGAGGAAAACGAATGGGGGACCAGTCATTCTCTTCCTATCGTAAGGGGGCGCCCAAGATGACTGGCGGGAAGACCGAATTCAAACCCAAGTCAAAGCCCTTCACCTGTTTCAAATGTGGGAAGGAGGGTCACCGAGCGGCCGAGTGTTTCTCCAAACCACTGCCAAAAGCCACCGGGCCCGGCCAAAAGAAAGGTGATAAGATACCCGCCAAAGCCCGCGGCACTGCCCTGAAAGGAGAAGTCGTTGAGTTCGCTCCCCGGAACTCGGGTGAGCTGGGAACTCCGACCAACGATGACGATAGCGAGACGGACTCCGACTCCGACACCGACGAACGGGTGAGTCACACGGAAGAACCCTTACTTATCCCCGTAGAAGTAAGGGTGCCCTCCACGGGAACTCACGTGCAATTGTTAGCCCTGTTGGACTCAGGGTGCACTAGATGCATAATTAGCCCCAAGGTAGTGGAGGAAATGGGACTGAGACTGAAAACTTTAAAAAGACCCATTGCATTTTGTCAATTAGACGGGTCGATTGCAGGAGGGGGCCCAGCTAGTTTTATGACAGAACCCCTCGAACTGCAGTTGGGGAATCATATAGAGAAGCTCAGCTTTATTGTAGCCCCTGGAATGGAAAGGCCCCTCATTTTAGGACTGCCCTGGCTTCGTAAATGGAATCCACGAGTAAATTGGAAGACAGGGGTCCTGCGCATTCGTACGGCAGAACCGACTCCAGAAAAGGAAGAGGCCCCCCTGAGGGACAACATAAGGCCGGAAAGGGTGGCAGTAGCCATTAATTATATTGAGGGAGAAGAAAAAATTCCTAAAGAATATTGGGACCTCAAGGAAGTGTTTAGTGAAAAGGCATCAGATGCCCTGCCTCCCCACAGAGCCACTGACTGCACCATTGAAATTCTCCCTGGGGTGGAGCTTCCCAAACCAAAAATTTACCCCATGACACCTCGGGAATTGGGGGAATTGCGGAATTTCATCGATAAAAACTTAGAACGTGGATTCATCGAACGAGCCAAACCCAAGGTGGCAGCACCAGTGATGTTCCGCGAAAAGAAAGATGGCTCCTTCAGATTAGTAGTTGATTATAGAAACATGAACGCCATTTGTGTAGAAAACGTCTACCCCCTCCCACCGATGAAGGACATGTTGGCCCATTTAGGGAAGGGAAAAATTTTCACCAAACTGGATTTAAGAGAGGCATACTACCGAGTGAGAATAAAAGAGGGAGATGAATGGAAGACAGCATTCAATTGCCCACTGGGATGTTTCCAGTTTAGAGTACTCCCTTTTGGACTACAAGGAGCTCCGGCTGTTTTCATGCAGTTGATCAACGAAGTGTTGCATGAGCACCTATATAAGGGGGTTTTGGTCTATTTGGACGATATTCTAATTTATTCTGACAACATGGCCGACCATGTACGACTGGTTCGAGCGGTCTTGAATAAACTCAGAGCAGCTGAACTCTATGCCAAACTTTCTAAATGTGAGTTCCACCAAGACAAAATCGACTATCTTGGATATCGTATATCGCATGAAGGAATAGAGATGGACCCAGAAAAGGTCCGGGCCGTGATGGAATGGGCCGCACCACGCACCCGTAAACAATTACAGAATTTCTTAGGGTTTGCAAATTTTTATAGACAATTTATCCCCTCTTTCGCAAAAATCGCACTGCCAATCACAGATTTGCTAAAAACCAAAGGGGAAGTAAAACCCAAACCCTCGAAGCCACTAGAATGGACTATGGAATGTCAGGCTGCTTTCGAGAAACTAAAACGACTGTTTGCAGCTGAACCAGTGCTCAAACACCCCGACATGGAACAACCTTTTGTAGTACAAGCTGATGCTAGCGACGTCGCTGTAGGAGCAATACTCTTGCAAAAGAATGAGAACGGGACATTACAACCCTGTGCTTACACGTCGCGTAAACTATCAGACACAGAAAGGAGATGGGCCATATGGGAGAAAGAAGCGTTTGCAGTTAGATGGGCGTTGTTAACATGGAGACAATTTTTAGAAGGGGCGAAACACCCTTTCGAGGTGTGGACTGATCATAAGAATCTAAAAGCACTGAAAACACCATGCAAACTATCACCAAAACAGGCTCGCTGGGCCCAACACTTCAAGCGATTCAATTTTACTCTACGTTACCTTCCTGGGGGAAAAAATTTCATGGCGGACGCACTTTCCAGACTGCCACAGTACAACAGCATCAAGAAGGAGTTGGTTCAACCAATGATTCCATTGACACAGTTAGCAACACCTGTTAGTACCAGAGCTCAGAGTAAAACCGAACCAGAACTCTCGGGAGATTTACTTGGAAAATTGCGAGAAGCTCTAAAAACCGACGAGTGGTTTAAGAATCACTCGAATGAATGCACACTTCGTGACGGATTAGCTTGGGTTGGATCAAAGTTGTATGTTCCAGCCACTTTAAGAACAATTGTATTAACATATGCTCATGATGCTAAGGCCGCAGGACACTTTGCGTTTGTCAAGACACTGCATCTTGTTAAGAGACAGTTTTGGTGGCCTGCACTTAAAAAGGACATAGAGGCATATGTAGCTAGCTGTCCAGTCTGTGCCTCGGCTAAAAGACCTCCAGGAAAACCCCCTGGATTGTTGCAAGGTGTGGCTAGACTGAACGCCCCATGGAAGGAAATATCTATGGATTTTATTGTAGATTTACCAAATAGTGAGGGTTGCACTGTTATTTGGGTAGTGACTGATTTGTTTTCCAAACAAGTACATTTTATCCCTTGCTCGAAGATCCCTTCAGCAAAAACTCTCGCAAAATTGTTTATTCGACAAATTTACCGACTTCATGGATCTCCGAAAAGAATAATTTCCGACAGGGGGGTGCAATTTACTTCCAGTTTCTGGAAGGAGTTTTTAAAATTAATAGGTTCAGCACAGGGGTTAAGCTCCAGTCACCACCCTCAGACCAATGGGGCCTGTGAAAGAACCAATGGGGTTCTAGAACAATACCTGAGGTGTTACGTAAATTACCAACAAGACAATTGGGTAGACTTGTTGCCATTTGCGGAAGTGGCATATAACAATTCTGTACACAGCAGCACCGGATTCACCCCTTTTAAGGTCGCATCGGGCCAGGATTTTGTACCCATTCCCGAGTTACCACAAGATGATCCCCAGAATCCCTCCTTGATGGATTGGATTGAACAATTAAAGAGCACATGGGCAGTGACTCGGAAGGCATTAGATGAGGCACACCGGGCTCATAAGGCTCAAGCAGATAAGAAAAGGTCCCCGGCTCACAAGTATAAAGTGGGTGATAAAGTCTATTTGTCGACCAAATACCTACAGACTACCCAAAAGTCCAAAAAGCTGGGGCCTAAGTATGTGGGACCATTTCGAGTGATTCGGTTGATTAATCCAGTAACAGTTGAATTGGAATTGCCAAAAACTTTAAGACGAATACATCCTGTATTCCATGTTAGTTTATTGAAACCTGAACACTCATCTTCTTTAAGGCTTGATCAAAGCACCCCCCCCTCCGTTCCCATTCTTATAGAAGGGGAGCAACATTTTGAAGTTAAAGAAATTTTGGACTCGAGAAAACACCATGGGAAAGTCCAGTATCTGATTGCCTGGAAACATTTTCCTTTATCGCAGGCTGAATGGGTGAATAAACAAGATGTCCGAGCTCCAAAGAAAATACAGCAGTTCTATACCAAATACCCAGATAAACCATAAGTATTGTATATATTCTGTTTCTCTCTCTTTTCTTTCCCTTTACTTAGGAATAACATCTCTTCTGCAAGGGGGGCCGAATGTCAGCCTCAGCTTTCTTGCTTCAGCTGCCATAAGAAACGGGGGGAGGGATTAGTTATGAAGCTGGGGGGGGGAAGCAACAGGAGAGGTTTTTTTTTTTTTCCCTTGTCTGGTGGGATGTGTCTTCATGAGACAACGAAACTGAATCTTCAAACGGAGATGGCTGACCAACTGCCTCACATTCCTGTTGAATGACGCTGCCAGACGTGTTGCCACCTGACCTTTGGAAGACCTTTGGATTGGCTGATGATTTATGGACAGGAGGGGGGGAAAAGCTTAGTAGAGGCATTTTCGCGCGTTTTGCTCAGACCCAGCTTTTCCTGGGTTGTTATCATTTCATATTCAGTAAAAGTACCAAATTCTTCAAAATGCTTGAGTTTGGGAGTTTCTTTCCTGGATACTGAAGGAAGCATACCTGACATTACCTGACAACTGGACTGAAAACATATTATAAAGCATCTACACTGATTTGGACCAAGGAATGGATGGAGCTGAAAAACAAAAGATTGCTAACCTTAGAAGGATTTGATCTACAGTGAGGATGGCATGCATTTTTGTGGGAGGGCACTGATAAACAACATGGATACTTTCAGAGACATATGGTCAGGCAGTCATTATACCACACATGGCAGGGTATCAAAAAAGCACATTATTATAAAATTCCAGAATTGTTATTGACCATGGAGGCCCAGATTTACCCAAATGCCATGGACAGCACCAAAATGAAAACCTACAAGGACCTACTAAACAACCAAGGAGAGCTAAGAACAAGACAAGAACTGCAGGAGATGGATACAGACATTCACTGATGGCCCTACCTACAAATAAAATCAAGCTATCAGAAGGATTTGACCCAATTTGAATTCCAAAAAGGCCAAAACGAGCTAGACAAAATCTTACAAGGACCACAGGATAAATTGATAAAAAAAGTCTACAATTATTTGTGAGCATATAAATTAGAAGAGAAGGTAGTCAAGGACAACATGTTAAGCTGGGCAAAGAATTTTGGCCATAACATCGAATTAGATAAGTGGGAAAAATTATGGACAATAAACTACAAATTGACAATGTCTGTACTCTATAAGGAAAACTTGCTTAAAATGTTTTATAGATGGCATCTCCCTCCGGCCAGGTTGGCAAGAATGTTTCCTAACACATCTTCAACATGCTGGAAATGTAAGCTAAACAAAGTTACTTACTATCATACATGGTGGACCTGCCCAAAGGCAAAACAATACTGGCGAATGATCAAAACACAAATAGAACAAATCACACAACACAGAATAGAAATGAAGCCAGAAACCTTCCTACTAGGCATTATATCTGGATAATATGAAAAGGCAATAAAATACCTAATAATTCACATAACAACGGCAGCACGCATAACTTTTGCACAAAATTGGAAGAGTAATGACATACCAAGCAAGGAGAAAGTAATTAGTAAGATCATGGAATGTGCAGAAATGAACAGACTCACAAAGGAACTTCAAGATAAGGAAGAACACGATTACTATTTAATATGGGATAAGTGGTACACTTGGTTGGAAGATAGGAAAAGGAAAAACAGGACTAGGAATTGACCAGTGGAACCCAAGATACATACAGAAACACAAACTATTTACCGTAGGCCAATAGGGACTTAAAAAAGTTTAAACACAACATAAAGGAGCCAATGAGAGAGGAGTCAAACATACAAATGAGAATTACATAACAGACTACAGTTGCGATAACTTTGATAAGATTATACCTGATTTCTTTTTCTCTGCGTATGTTTTGTATGTCTTGTTTTTACTTGCTTTGTTTTGTTTGTATCTTTAAATAAACAAAATTTCAAAAAAAAATAGACAAAAAACCAAAGTTCTGACTAAAAACTTAACTAAGATACAAAAGACAAAATTGGAAGAAGAATTAGGAATACAAATTGCAAAGAAAGTAAAATACTTGGGAATTTGGCTCACTACAAAAGCAACAACGATTAGAGAGGATAACTATATCAAATTGATGAAACAAATTAAAAAAGATTTGGAAATATGGAATAAATTACAGCTGTCACTTTTGGGTAGAATGGCATCAGTAAAAAAAAACATATTACCAAGACTATTTTATCTCTTCCAAGTGATACCAATTGACCCAGGAAAAGTTTTTTTCAAGAACCTCAGTAAGGTATTAATGAAATACATATGGCAAGGAAAGAAGGCCAGAATTAAAATAAAATGTTTACAGGATACCCAGGAAAATGGAGGACTTGGTCTACTGGATTGGGAGCTATATTACAAAGCAGCATCCCTAAACTGGATTAGAGAATGGATTGACCTAAAAAACAAGAGAACACTATATCTAGAGGGATTCAATTTGAATAGAGGCTGGCATGCTTTTTTGTGGGAAGGCAGAGACAAGAAACATGAGTACTTTCAGTGACACATTATAAGAGATTCACTATATAAAACGTGGCAAGAAATCAGAAAGCAACATTACACCAAAATCCCGCGATGGCTATCGATTATGGAAGCCTTAATCTACCCAAATACCATAGAAATAGAAAAGATGAGGAGTTACCAAGAATTACTGAATAGTGAAGGCAACTTATATACGAGACAAGAATTGGAAAAGTTATTGAATGGTGGCCTTACTTTCAAATAGAGTCAAGATACATAGCAGATCGGACACAATATGGATTTCAAACTGAACCCAACGAATTGGACAAGATATTAAAAAGTACGGATGAGAAAATGATAACTAAAATTTACAGATACTTAATAAAATATAAATTAGAGGAGGAAACGGTGAAAGAAAATATGATAACCTGGGCAAGAAATATAGGACACAACATAGAATTGGACAAATGGGATAAATTATGGACAGAGAACTATAAACAGACAATGTCAATACCGTATAAAGAAAACCTTTACAAGATGTTCTACAGATGGCACCTCCCACTGGCACACTTGGCTAAAATGTTTCCAAATTTGTCCCCAATGTGTTGGAAATGCAAGTCACAAAAAGGGTCATATTATCACCTCTGGTGGTCTTGTAGAAGGGCGCAACATTACTGGCAAGAAATCAAGACAATGATTGAAGAAATAACCAAATAGAAGATCGAAATGAAACCAGAGTTCTTCTTATTTGGTATGATCACACCACAATATACTAAAGAGATAAAATATCTTATTATTCATATTTTGACAGCGGCACGTATAGCGTACACTCAAAACTGGAAATCCGAACAATTACCAACTGAAGAAAAAATAATTGCGAAAATAACAGAATGTGCAGAAATGGACAGACTTACAAAGGAATTACAAGAGAAAGACGATACCAATTACTATTTAGTCTGACAAAGATGGTACTCCTGGGTAGAGGGAAAGATAGGACTAATAAAATAATGCTTTTTAAACAGTTAGAAGGATTTCTAGAAAGTTATATAAATGTAATTGATATTTTCATACAGAACAAAATCTAAAAATAGAGTATAAACTTAAGACTTAGATATGCATAAAGGTGTAAATAAGTAAATATAAATATGTACAGTGAAAAACAGGTGAAATAGAAAACAACCACCGATGCAACAGCTTCCAGAAGTCAGTCAGTGGTCATAGGGTTGCCAGGTATCCACTATTTGAGCGGACAGTCCACTTTTTTCACATTATGTTCACTATTTTTTTTCACAAAATAGTGGACATTTTTTTTATTCAAAAGCTTTACTCAGCAGATAATGCATCGGTCAATTATGGAGTGAACAAATCTGTTTACCAAAAATTATTGCTGGAAAATGACAATATTGTAGCTGCTCATTGCAATAATCACATTTTACACAACAGGGCAAAAAATGCATTAAAGCAGTTATCTTTTGATATCGAAAATGTAGTGCTGAAGGTTTTTGCTGAATTTTCGAATTCTGCAAAGAAACGAGAAGAGTTGAAATCATTTTTTGAGTTTTGCAAGTCAGAATTCCATGAAGTTTTGCGCCATGTTCCAACACGTTGGTTAACTTTGTTTAAAGCGATCGAAAGACTTCTTTTAAACTGGATACCTCTAAAATCGTATTTTATTTCTCTTGGATCTGATGAGTGCCATAAGGTTATCTGGAACCTTATTTCGGATCAGGAAAATGAACTCGCAAAGGACGATGAACCAACAATTTCAGAATTGTATTTATATTTCACGTACTTTTTCGTGTCAATAATGTAAGACACCCTACTGAAGCTGGAAAGCAAGAAAATTCTTGCATGTGATCTTCACATTATCATGTGTAAGCTGCATGATTCTTTGCAAAAAAAATACGATGAGCAGTTTTTTGGAATGAAAGTTTTATTTGCCATACGTAAAAAACATTTGCCTGAGAATGCCGTGCAAAAGTTCAAGAAAGAAGCCATCAATGTGTATCAAAGAGCCTGATCTGTCCCCGTCCACACACACACACAAACACAGCCAGCCGAGGGTTAAGGAAGCACTTGGCACACACCCAGGTCTTTATCTCCAACTTGGCAGCGATATACACACCGTCTGCCAAGTGTTTTATTTTCACAGAAACAGAAAGATAATATACTCAGCGTACAAAAGTCCAACAGAAATAAATATTCCTCTCAGCAGTTTCGGACGAGGCTTTAGTGACTATCCAAGGTTTATTTTTGTTCATCACAGGGATCACTGGCCACCACCCTCTATTATATAGTCTCTGGGGTGTGGTCCAGTGACTCAGTTCTAATCCCTAGCACGCCTCCTGAGCTGCTGCAATCGTTTATCATGCCTTCGGAGGCGTGCATCCAGGAATGATGTCTCTCCTTCACTCTCATCCGAGCCACCTGTCTCCCTGCTAATCTCCTCTCCCTCAGCCGGCACCTGAGGCAGTGCCAGAGGGGAGGGGCCTGGAGAGGGAGGCCTGGCTGACTCCTCTTCCTCATGCTCGGAGCTTTTTTCCTCCGATGGGATAGGCTCAGAGGGCGGGGTCACAACAGAGCCATTGCGTACCTAGAAAAGTGGTATAATTTCACCGATTCAGTATATGAGACACTAAATTGTTTCAATCTAATTGATCACAATAATCCTCCAACTTTAGAAGAAATGACGAACATCTGGTTATTATCACATGGCGAGAAGAACTTCCACCCAACACTCTCTTTGATGAAATTTCTGCCTTAGAAGAAGTTTATGTTCATCTGCAGGGCGATTCATCCCTTGAGAAGTGGACATACTTTTTCAAGAAAGAGCCAGCTCCAAGTTTACTGAAACTGTTCCAGTATTGTGCATCAATTCCGGTATCAAATGCAAACGTTGAACGAATTTTCAGCGTCATGGGAAATTTGTGGACTGACGAATGTAACCGACTGCTTGTACCATCAGTTCGAAGTGAACTTTGTATATTTTTTAATATTTCTCAACATTGTACTGAAATTAAAGAATTATTCCTTAAACACAAAGAATTGATCAAAGCTGTGCAGTCAAATAAAAAATACACACGACAGCAAAGTAAAATGTAATTTAATATTTTACATATTATTATAATATATTTGATGTTTTGAATTTTAAGTAAAGTTTTGAAATGATTATTTTAATCGTGTTAAAATGTAAGAAAATATATAATTTAATTGTATTTTTTTTTCAATTTTCTTACTACTTAACACCTCCCCCCACCCCGCTTGTCCTCTATTTTTTGGAAGCAGACTTGGCAACCCTATCAGTGGACAGACTTAGTGTTGGTTTGTTTTTGTTTTTTTGCTTTTTTTCCCCTCTTTTGAATTGTCTTAATGTATTCATGTCTGTATGTATTTTTGCTACATGTTTTTTTTAACTGATAAAATCTAAATAATAATAATAATAATATAAAAAAAGAGTTACAAACAACAGAAGGGTAAACTGGTTAGGAAAAGTTTAGCTAATGAGATGTGGTTAGAGTGCTGGAACAAGACAGAGAAGCCTTCTCAGTCTGACTCCTTGAGGGATCGTTAGCTAAACCAATTTAAATGTTTGCCCTAGTGTAACTTGGTAAACCTGCTTAGTGCATCCAAACATAGTACATGCCAACAAATGAAAGCAACAACTCAAAGAAGTAGAAAAGAAGTAGCCTCTTAGAATGAAATCCCAGCTATTTCTTGGGGTTTTTTTGTTTTGTTTTTTGGTTTTTTTTTTGGTTTTTTAAATGGTTCCCATCCTTGGTTTTTTAAAAAGTTCCCATCCTATAGATGAATTATGTTGGAAGTTTTCATGAATCAGATCCATGTTCTGGGCTGTCAATGGCAGAAATATAGAGCCTAATTAGAAAACAGAGGAACAAGGAGGACAGCTATGATTTTCATTGATGCTGGTTTTTTTTCAATTTTTTTTTATTTTTCAAAACACAAAACATAAAATACATCTTTTTAGAGCAAGTGCTTGTTCCGTCATATAATAAGTACAATTATTAAGATTCCCACAATCAATTTTGTTCCCATTTTTATCCAATTACATCTTTTTTAAAAAAAGAAGAAAAACAAGAAAAAAAATCTTATTCTAAACATTTATCATTCAATTATTTCGTCCAACATTCTGGAATATAAACAGCATTCTAAATCTCTATCATTTTAAACAATCAAATTTTCATATACATTTCTCAATTTAAGACCCATTGTGCCAAATCTATATTTTACCTCTTCTTGATCACAACTAATATCCAAATCTTATCAAAAATTTATTTCCCCTTTCTCTTAGAATTTTTAAAAAATCAATCAACATTTCGCGCTATAGTTTATTACTTCCAAAGTATTTTATTTTGATTTAGTTACTCCATAGTTATTCTCTTATACTATTAAAATTATTTTGGCTAATTCATAGTTTATATAACTCCAATCTGATTATTTAACTGGTTTACAGTTATATTATTATTCTCCTGTAAAGTTTCTTCCACTTCCTCCTAATTTTATTTTTTAGCTGGTTCACATCTTGATCTGCTGCTTTCCAGCAAGGCTTACCTCCACTCCTGACCTTAAATTATTTTGGCTGGTTCACAGTATGATTTTAACTACACACCAACCTTATCTCCTTTACTCCTCCTATATTTATTTTATAACTGGTTTGCAACTTAAACAGTTGCTTTCCAGCAGTGCTTTCCTCCACTCCCATCTTTATTTTTAACTGGTTCACAACTATATTTCAATTGTTCCCCAGATATAGTCTCCTCCACTCCTAGCTTTATATTTTTTGGCTAGTTCATAGTTTAGCTTTAGCTGTTACCCAATATATGCTTTCCTCCACTCCTAATCTATATATTAATTGGTTCGCAGCTTTACTTTAACTGTTTTCTAGTGCATATTTTCTTCCGCTCCTACCCTTATTTTTAACTGGTTCACAATTATATTTCAATTGATCCCCAAGTGTAGTCTCCTCCACTCCTACCTTTTTATTTTTAACTGGTTCACAGTTCATATAAACTGTTACCCAGCGTATGCTTTCCTCCACTCCTAACTCTGTTTATTGGCTGGTCCACACGTTGCTTTCACTGTTTTCCAGCTCATGCTTACCTCCACTCCTAACTCTTATTTTAATTTTTAACTAATTCCAAGCTTTGTTTCAACTGTTTTCTAATATAATACCTTCCTCCACTCCTACCATATTTATTAACCTGGAGCAAAACTCTACTTTAGCTAATTTCCAAAATCATATTTCACATTACTCCTAGTTTCATATATTTAATTGATTAATAACATTTTGTTTTAATTATTATCTTGCTTGTATTTTCCTCCCTTCCAACTTCTCTTAGAGAATATAGAGCCTAATTAGAAAACAGAGGAACAGGGAGGACAGCTTTCTTTCTTTTTTTAAAAAAAATTTTTTATTAAGGTTTTATAAGTTAAACAAAAACACAAAACAAAAATACATACAAACATGGATACATTAAGACAATACAAAAGAAAAAACAGACCAACACTAACTCAGTCCACTGACTGACTTCTGAAAACTGTTGCATCGGTGGTTATTTTCTATTTCGTCTATTTTTATCTATACATATCTATTTTAGATGTTTACTTATTTAGACATTTATACATATCCAAGGTTTCTTTTTTTATGAAAATATCAACTACATTTATATAACTTTCTAGAAATCCTTCTAGGTATTTATCTACACCATCATTCTATCTTGCCTCTTACATGATTGTCTGTGTTTCTTGGTTAGATTGACAAAATGTATTATTTTGCACATTCTGTTATTTTTGCAATTATTTTTTCTTCTGTTGATAGAAGTTCAGATTTCCAGTTTTGAGCGTATGTTATACGTGCCGCTGTTAAGATGTGAATAATAAGATACTTCATCTCTTTGTTATATTGTGGTGTGGTCATTCCAAATAAGAAAAACTCTGGTTTCATTTCGACCGACAGCATTCATTTCGACAGCAACAGTTTTTGTTGCTGTCTTTTAATATGCACTTCTTGTAATGTTATGATGTCAATATCAAGTTTTTGGAGTTTTGTAAATATATATTTCCTTTTTATTGGTGAGTTAAGTCCATTTATATTAATCAAAATGACTTTTAGTTCTCCTTCCATCTCTATTGGCTTATCTATTTGTTATCTAACTTTGTTGTGTTTCTGGTGACTCTCTGTGTCTTTTCCCTCGCCCCCTCTCTCTCCATTCTTTCTCTCTCCGCTCTTATTTTATCTTCTTGATCTTTTTCTTCTTTTTCTATTCGCTGCACGTCTTGCCTCCTAGGTTCCATTTCTTCTTTTCTCTCCTGTTCCTCTTCAGATATAAAGTGTTGTTCGAAAAAGTCTTGAGCTTGAGACTTCCAGTTTGCTGTTTGTCCCAGCCAGATGCTCCTTCGGGATCGTCGTACCCATTGCCTTTATAGTGGAATAGCGGCTCGAAAAAACTCTGTTTCCATGAGGAAACGGAGATAGAACCGGCTGGGGTGGGTAGAGTCCTCTGCCTAATCCCAAAAGTTTTTTATTTACTTTTGGGACGGAGCGGAAGAGACTCCCCGTATCCCCAGCCGATGCTCCGGGCTCTGGGAGATCTCTGCTATACGCAGAGCTAGGTGACAAAAGCAAGCCTGTAAACTTGTTAAATTAATTAAAGAAGAAGTGAGCTGGATCTCTGACCCTGAAGCGCAAGTATTTTTTTTTTTTATTTTAGAAAACTTACTGAAGTTGTTTAAGAAGTGAAAGGAAAAAAGATTTTTAAAATGGCGATTGCTGAGGCTTGAAGAGAGGCTGAAAGGGAAAGTCCTTCCGTTTTCTATTACAAAGTAGCGGAATGAATACTTCTGGCTGTAATTGAGGCAAAACCTCACTCTCACTCTTGTTTTTTTTTTTTCTTGTTTTTTTCCTGGGGATCTGATATTGATCTTGGTTGGAAACAAGCCTTTTTTTTTTTCTCTTTTCCATTAAATCTTGTCTGTATGGAAAATGGCACCGGGACTTATACAGTTAGACAAACAGGCAGCGGGGGGAAATTCCCCCATTAACAAATTACATCAACAAGTTCTAACTCTCCAGTTTCAGAAACCTGACTTTAATATAATAGAATTTCTTCTTGAAGAGATTGTAAGAAGGGATGAGATTGTGAACCAGCAACTTCAAAAATTTAAGCAGGAAATTAAAGAAATTGGTGAATTGGTGAAATCAAAGTTTGACTTTCTGAATCGAAAGATTTTAAAAACAGCTAACGGTTTATCAGACTTTCTGATTCAGTTGGATGCAAAGACTAAATTATTAGAGTCTAAAATGAAAGAAACTGAGGAGAATTTGGATGACAAGATTCAAAAAATTAAAAAGGATTTGGTAAACATTCAGGATAATAGCTCAGAAGACAAACCTAAAATGGAGGTTGACCAAAAGACTGGTAATGAAGAAAATGTGCAACAGAAGATTGAAAGAGAAGTTTTAATGATTCAATATAATTTTACAGAATATGCAATTAGACTGAGAGGTTTGCAGGAAAATAACAGAGATGACTTAAGGAAAATATCTTCTGAAATTCTGGCTGGGATTTTAAAGGTTCAACCTGATGAAGTGTTTTGTAGGATTGACAGAATTTATAGAATAAACTCCTGGTTGGCAAAGCAAAGGCAATTGCCCAGAGATGTGGTGATTTATTTTACAGATAAAGAAATTAGGAATAATATTGTGCAGAACTCTTTTAATTCTACTTTGCAATTTCATGGAAGAAAGATTTGGATTTTTAAGGAGCTCCCGCCTAAGATGCTAATGGAGAGGAAGAAATTTGGCTTTCTAGTGACTGAGTTAAAAAAAAGAAATATCCTATTTAGGTGGGATGTCCCAGTTGTTTAATATTGAGATACCAAGGAGTAAGATACCAACTGAACACTGTTGAAAAAGCGGAAGAATTTTATCAAAAAATTTTAAAAATGAATTTAATATCTTTAGGCACAATACAGGATAAGCAAAAGGAGTTGGAAACAAAAGGAAAATATCAAATTACAGAGGCTGTGGTAGATAAATTGTCTTTGGACTCTCTGGATACCCCAGCTGGACTGTCTATAAATAAGAGAGCAGTGTCATCCGACTCCAATGTGATGAACCATCAAGTTACAGACAAGTGCGTAAATCAACCAGTTGATATACAAGTGATGGAGAAGAAAGACGAGATGAAACAAGATCAACTCATAAAGCAGAATGAAAATCGATTAGCTGACACACAATTGGTAGGAAGGAAACGAGGATGGAAACTCAACCCGCAAAAGAAAAAGAAAAGAAATAGATCTCATAGAAATAGCAGTTTCTAAACCAAGCAACAGTGAAGCCAGGGACTTTAAAAAATGAATGAATATATGAAAAGATAGTGGAGGCAAACAATTGTTTAATACTATCTTGAGGATAATGGCAGATCTCTGCAATGCCGTGATTTTGGGATGTGAAAAGAGCCTTACATTGTTGGATCTGAATTATCTACTTTGGATTTCTTTTATTGGTAAATATATTATAATTATTTTGAGTTACAAGGCAAGAGAGTCACGCTGGGGCATGCAGAAGATCTGGATGTTACCCATTAGGACGATGGGAATTAACAATCCTGATGAAAACCACAATTACAACTATATGGATATAATTATAATGTCTCTCGGGTGGTTGTTTTTACTTTTATATATATATGAGGATATCTACTACTGATGGGGGCAGAAGATGATTGAAGATTTTCAACAAACTGTTGCACCAGCATGTTATTTTACCCTATTATGGATGATGGATTTAACAATCCAGTGGAAAGACATCAAAGAAGATATTATATGGATTATAAATTTAAAGTTATTGTCTTTTTTCTTTTTACAAAATGGAATGCATATATAGATATGTGTATACTTTGGTAGAGTGGGCAGTGGATTATATTTAGAATTGTAATGCATGATTTTGTAGGAATTTGGGTTGAAATAGGTTAGTTTACTGATTGATTAGTTTAAGAAAAAGGATCTTTAAGTCATATATTTAGGGGAGTGGAGGAATTGGATAGAACTGAATAAATGTTAAATTTGGATGTAGGGAGAAGGCCGCTTTAAAATGTTATATTAATATATATAAAAGATTAAATATTAAATTGTTGTAATAATACACTATAAGTTTAGGGGAGGAGAAAAAGGGCAGATTATCGCAAAAATGGGAGTTATAAGAATATTACGCTAAGGGTCAGTATTTTGAGGAGGGAGTAAGGGAAAGGTAAAATATTATGTAATTAGTTATGAAATAGCTTATGGTTGTGAAGAAGTCACGGGGGAATGGGTGGTGAGGGGGGGTTAGGGAAGGGGGGGGGAAAGGGGGAAAAACTTGTATTTGAAAACTTTTTCAATAAAAAAAAAAGAAAGAAAAGAAAAAGTCTTGAGCTTTTTCTAAGTTATCAATCCTATACTTTCTTTCCTCCCAGGAGATGAGTAGGCCTTCCGGTAGTAGCCAGCGAAATTTTATTTTAAATTTGTTCAACTGTGTAGTTAGGAAATTATAATTTCTTCTTTGATCTCTTGTTCTTCTCGGTATTTGTTTAAGGGTTAAAATTTCTCTTCCCATATACATGGTTGTCTCTTCTCTCATTTTCCTGTAAATCTCTTCTTTTAATGATTTCTTTGTGAATCTAATGTGGATTTCTTTGGGTAATTTGTTCCTTCTTGCATAGTTTGTGTAAACTCGGTATATTTCGTCTATTCCGGTTCGTAGATCTTCCTTATCCCTTTGAGTTACCTTTGCCAATATTTCCGTCATTATTTCCCCTAAGTCTTCATCTTTTTGCTCTTCTACATTTGTAAATCATAAATAAAAAGAAGCCTTCTCCATTTCAACATAGGTTAATGCATCCTCCGTTTCCTTGTTAAACGCCCCTTGATCTTGTTCCATCCTTTCCATTCTGTTGATCGTGTACTCCATTTTTTCTTCCACCTTTTGGATCCTCTGCTCGTTTTCCGCTATGTTCTGTTGGATTTTTTCCATCTTCTCCTCCATGTTTTTAATATTGTCTTTTATTTCACCCACATCTAATCTCAGTTCTTCATGATTTTTCCTTGTCTCCTTGTGGTTGTGGGCTATTGTTTCCTGCATTCTGTTCATTCCTTCCTGTATCATTGCTAATGCAGAGTGAATATTTTGCATATTAAGAGCAGGGCTCATCTTGTCCTTTTCTGTGATTTCAGCTGATTTCTGTTGAGCCGGGGAAGCCATCAGTATCATTTGGCTGGAGGGTATTTTCTTACTTGATTTGGTTGTTGTTGCTGTACTTGTAGTTGCCATTAGTATTTTCTGTTTTATTATTTCCCAGAATTTCATATACTAGTCAATATTTATAAATCAATTACTTAGATTTGGAACCCAAATTGTTTTTCTCTTTTCAATATTCAATATTCTTTCAATATTTTTCAATATTATGAGACAGTAATAAGGAAGGTTAAAAAGGAGGGGATGAGGGAAAAGTGTAGCAATCTAGCAATTCATCAGTTACTTATCCTTAACGTTAAATAATTAAATATTTGATGTATCTCTTATATTGTTAAATAAATATTGATTACTATTAATTACTAATATATCTAATATAGGTATATAAATATAATTTATGTTGATATACTAAATATAATACAATATAATATAAATCTATGAATCTAAGTATATAAAGACAGACTAACAGTCCAATATTTCACTTAATAGATGCAAGGTTAGACTATGCAGTCATATATAAGAATAAATTTTTCAAAACCATATATACAAGTTCTTAACTCTTTTGAATTTTCTTCCTTTAGGTCACTCTCTTCTTTTATTTTTCTTTGTCTTCCTATTAATTATTCTGTGTTTTCAGTGTCCAAGTGCCTTTTGAATTAAATGTCCACCGGTCCAATACTATTCTCTAATTGTCCAAGTCTTTAAGTTTCTTTCGAATATTCCAAAGTCATTCAAAAGAGAAGGGGAAGTAATAAGAAAGAAAAGAAAAGAAACAGTATTATAAATCCAACACTCATCACGTTCTCCTCTTTAAGTGTCCTGTATCCTGAGGTTCTTTACGTTAGATATCCACCTAGAATCCAAAGAGACTTCCTCTCAAGATATCAAAGTTTCCAAACATCTAAATATTATCCAGATATTCCAAAGGGAAAAAGGAGGAAAAGGAAACAAAAAAGGCAATGTTATCGATCCAATACATTTCGCGATCGCTCCTTCTTTCCTTATTATATCCAATACACGTTAAGTATCCACCAAAATTGTAACACGTCCGCCTATCTAAATATTTTAATCCAATTGTCCAATTATCTCGTTATCCAATTATCCAAGTGTTAAGAAAGCCAAAATCCAAGCAGTCCAAGAAGCAAATGTATTTATAAGTCCAATACTCACCGCTTTCTCTCTGCTTCAAATCAGTTGGGCTTCTCTGTCTTTTCTTCTCTGAGTATCTGGTAATCTGGTAGTCCTCCCGTCAAGTATTCTCCAAACTCCTGAAACTTTTTGCTCTCCCAGGGTTTCACTGCAAGGTTCTAATATCGTCCAAATGTTCCAGCACCCAGCTTTTCTCTGGATTTCTCGATTTCACTGGCTGTCCAATTATGCGCTGTCACTTTCAAGATGAATTCCCCCTCCGCTCCGTTTTTCAGTCGCCGCTTCTCTTTCTTATCTCTTAGAGGTTCCTTCCTCCCGCTTTCTTTCGACAATTTGAAAATGTGCTTGTATCTTTTTCAATTCTTCCTTCTTTCTCTATTTCTGTTTCCATCGATGCTTCCTTTTTTTTGATTTTTGCTTCCCTCTAAACAGCTGTCAGCGTTTCGGGCCAGCCTAAATGGCTGGTTCTTCCTTGATCAGAGTTAGGGGGGGTTTCCTGAACCTTCGGAGGGATTGCTGTCCTCCCCGAGATCCTCAGAAGTTCCCCTTTCTTCTATCGACCTCTTCAAGGTCGATAGCACCTAAATCGGCACCCAAATCGACGATATTAGGGACCTCAAGAGTGGAGACCTGTTCCCGTGTCCCTAACACGTTGACGTCACCGCCGGAAGCCAGCTATGATTTTCATTGATGCTGTTTTGTTCATTTACTAGAGATATTATATTTGGATTGTAAGAATCAGAGAACTATTCGATGTTAACAGACATATAGAAAATTGTCACTCTTTGTTGCCATCTAGTAGTCATCTATGTTTGTGCAGCCAATCATATGCTTAAATTTGAGTCATTTAAATACTTCCCAGTTTGAAGTTTCTTTCTTTAAAGCAAAACCCAGTGATGACTTTTTCACTGCAAGTTTCACCTTCCAGATTGTGGTGCCCCTTATCTTCCTTTTCCAAAATTCTACCATATTCTGGGCATCTAAAATAATATAGTATGCAGTATATCTAAATGTTCCTTGGTAAAGCCTAATTATTATTATCTTTATTCATTAAATATGAAACTCAGTCAACAGAACATTAAAAAAATGCATCACAAATACATTTGTGACTGGTGCTAATGGTTGATACGGGTTGCTGCCAGCGTCCTAGGTATCAACCAAGTACCTTCTTAAGATGTATGATGTTTCAAGTAGCACAGTTTTTTGCAGTTCCGCTGGTGTTATTGCAGGAAGCTGCAATTTGCCGATGTATGTTATAAAATTCTTGGACATGGTACCAAAGTGCCCCGATGACAATGGGTATCACGGTTACATGTTTCATCCATAGTCTTGTAGTTTCGATGGCCAGGTCGCAATATATTATGATTATTTTCCAGTTCTTTTTCTTCGACTCTGGCATCTCCTGGTACCGCGATGTCAATAAATTGTACGTTTCGGTTTTCAACAACTGTGATATCTGGCATGTTGTGTTCCAAGTGATAATACATCTGTATTCGAAAGTCCCACAAGATCTTCACTTTCTCATTTTCTATAACTTTTTCCACCTTATGTTTCCATGACTTTTTGGATACAGGAAAGACGTATTTTTTACATAATGACCAGTGGACTAATTTAGCAACTTGGTCGTGTCTAGCTTTGTAATCAGTTTGTGCGATTTTGCTGCATTCACATTTTAAATGTGAAACAGTTTTGACTTTGTTGTTGCAAAGTCAGCAGTTTGGATTGTTGGTGGATTTTTGTATCACTGCTTTCATGGCATTAGTTTGTAGTGCTTGTTCTTGAGCAGGGAGTATTAAACCTTTCGTTTCTTTCTTGATGGTTCCCATCTTAAGCCATGCCCATGTAAAGTTGTCATCACATTTTCCTTCAATGTTTTTCAAGTGCTGTCCTTGCAAAGCTTTGGTTTTCCATCTATTTAATCTGTCATCCAGCTGTTTTTCCTTATATTCTGCCTTTGTTTCTGTTGTTTTTATAATGTTCTCTGTTTTCACAGCCTGCAGCAATTTTTCTGTACTTTGGTTCACATAATCATTCAAACTTAATTTTTCTTCTTCTACAGTTTGAGAGATATTATTATTAGTAGTAGTATTATTATTATTTAATCTTTAGTGAGATTCACAGCCTTTGAGGCTAGTTAATATCTCAGCAGCTCGAGTCCTAACCAAGGACCTAGGAACTGTTAAGGTATTGTCGGAGGATGTAAGCTGTTCTGAGTAAGGTGGTTTTTTGTAGTCAAAATGTTCAAATCCGGTAAATTTAGAATTTCTAAATAGTGGGGTAGCCCTTTGGGTATTGCTCAAAGGGCTCCAATTACAATTGGGGCAACACACAATGTCTTTTTCCACAGTCGCTCAACTTCAATTTGCAAGTCCCGGTACTTTGTGATTTTTTTCTTGCTGCTTATCTTCAATCTGTGCATCACCAGGTATTGCAATGTCAACGAACCATACTTTTTTCTTTTCAACTATTGTTATGTCAGGTGTTGTGGACCAAGTGCCTGTCAGTCTGAATCCTGAAGCCCCACAAGAGCTTGAATTTCTCATTCTCTAAAACTTTCTCAACCTGATGTTCCCAGTGGTTTTTGCTGTACTCAAATCCAAACTTCTGGCACAATTTCCAGTGAATGATCTTAGCAATGCGGTCATGGCATTGTAGCTAGTCAGTTTGTGAAATTTTGCTGCACCCACTGATCAGGTGGTCGACTGTCTCATCTTTCTCATTACAGAGGCAGCATTTGCTGTTGGTGGTAACAGGTTGAATTTTTGCCTTCATGCAGTTTGTGGCTACGGCTTGTTTTTGAGTTGCCAAAATAAAGCTTTCTGTTTCTTTTTTCAGTACTCCTGATCTTAACCAGTTCCAAGTTAGTTTCTGGTCAGCTTTGCCTTCAATACTTTTCAAGTTTGGCCATGGAGAGCTTTGCTTTTCCAATTTTCAGCTCGCTACTCAATTACTTCTTCCTTATATTTTGCTTTTGTTTTAGTTGTCTTTAAAAGGCCTCCTTTATTTACTTTCTTAATCATTGGTTTTTCACTTTTTTGGATGTAATCATTCAAGCTGCGTTTTTCTTCTTCCACAGTCTGCTTTACTTGTAGGAGTCCTCGACCACCCTCTGCTCTTGGTAAATATAATCGGTCAACATCACTTTTAGGGTGCAAGGCATGATTCATTGTCATAAGCTTCCTTGTTTTTCTGTCCAAATTGTCTAACTACATCTGGGTCCAGTCAATTATTCCTGCAGAGTATCGAATCACAGGTATAGCCCAGGTATTTATGGCTTTTATGATGTTTCCTCCACTCAGTTTGGACATTAATATCTTACGAATTCACTGAATGTACTTGGCTGAAGTTAATTCCTTGACTTTATTATGCATTAAGTCAGAGGCCTCTAAAATCCCCAAGTACTTGTGGCCTTCTTCTGATTATTCTTATTCTTCTTATTCTTATTCTTCTTCTTATTATTATTAGCCAAGTGTGATTGGACACACAAGGAATTAGTCTTTGGTGCATATGCTTTCAGTGTACATAAAAAGAAAAGATACATTTGTTAAGAATCATAAGATACACCACTTAATGATAGTCATAGGGTACAAATAAACAATCAAGTCATACTAGGAAACAATCAATATAAATTGTAAGATACAGATTTATTGGTTTTAGCAATTGAGAAACATCACAATAGTATTTAATGCTTGTTTAAAGCCTTCTGGGTGACTTAGGAATTCCAGGAAATCAAGTGAAGAGAGACTCCTACTACAATACTTGTAGAAGACCAAGATTTAATATGGACCAGATTCAGATTCAAGTTTACAATACCATAAGAGCAGAAATCCATGTTATTTCTTCATTGTTGAGAAAATGCAACTCCATCTTATTGTTCTGTAGGGAAGGAAAGTATAGGTGAATGCAAATGTATATATGTTTGAGATAATGTTTCCAGAATTACTCAGATCTTGCTGCCATTTGGGCAGAATTTAATAAGCTGCTAGGGACTGCTTCTTGCAATGTAACATGGAGTTCTTTTGAGCTTGTAGAGCTAATAAAGGAAACAGCCTCCTTTGTAGCATGGTTTTTGCCACTTTTTTGATGGATCCATGTCTAACCTGACTCCTATGGGAATCTAGAAGGAATATATGTAGCTAGCTTTGGAAGTCCTAAATACTTTTTCCAAAAATGGTAAGATCTCTTCAATATTGAAAAAGGTTGAAACATACCTGCTTTTGAAGACAGCCTTGCAAGGAACTAGCACTGACCAGAACTGCATTCACAATGAAACACACTCATGCACATTCTTGTATTAGCAAGTGATTATTCTTTAGAAGTTAATTTCTTTCTGTGCTCTTGACCCACTCTGTAGGTAGGACTGTGAGAAAGGCCCCCCATGGTCCTTTCTTCATATTTTCTTCATGTTGTCTACCTACTTCAGCAGAATCTATTCTTTGTTCCTTTTTATCTCACCAGGAAATATCCAGTTTGGGCTGCATGCTCTGTAGGAAGTTGTTACAGCATTGCATCTGAGGGAGTTGTTCTGCATCAACATAATGTGATGAATCCAAAAATGAGGTTAATAAAGAGCAGGCAGGAGATGTTGGTACTTGCCTTTGAAGAAGTGGGGAAGGGTGTATTAGGCAGGCATTAGAAACTGTTTGTGGGTTGTGCAAGAGGTCAGGTGTCATCTGGCAATACCCATTTATGAAAGGATAAAAGGTTTTGGAGAGGGCAGGATGGCATGGAAAACAATTTGGAGAGCAGGTTGGAAAACCTGTGATTTCTTCGGGGCAGCAAATTTCTCCTTGCCAGAACACATTTAATCTGGTAGGTCCAGCAAGTGCTAGAAGGTGTTGTTTCTCCCCTGGCAACTTCGAGCCAACATGATCCTTCTTTTGAGTGCATGGCAATAAGGCCAAGCACTTATTTCAGGGTTCAAAAAATATAAGACGGGGTCTTACATTTGGAGAATCATGTTATTTATTATAGTTTAAAAGCTTCACACCTACTCACAGGCTTTGAGGAAAGGAAGGGGAATGCAAGCATCTGTGATTGAGGGATGTTGCTGCTCTCATTGGCTATCAAATGAGATAAAAGCAAATTTGCTCTCCAAATCCATTCTGGAACCCTCTGTTCTACAAATGAGTAGAGTGTTGTCATGCATTGAAAGACAGAAGAATGATCAAGATAGCTTTCATCTTTTTTCTGATGGCATTAGTAAATCAGGGATTCAGCCAGGTCTGAAAATGGAAGCTTGACTGGCTGATTGGCTTTCTAGAGTCAGGCTTGTCCCACCAATGACAATGTCCTAGGTAAAATTAATGATTCAGACTTGAGGAACAGAGAGGCCATTATAATTATGCAATACTTGAACCAAAATGGGAATGTTGTTGGACTCAAGGTAAGCTCAGGCAGTAGGGTTAGTGATGGAAACTGTTATTCTGGAACTACAAGTTATGGATACGATAGAGATTTGATTTCTTAAAGCTGAAATGAGGGGGAGAAATGAACTAAATTCCTTGGAGGAACTTACATTTGTATTTGGACATTTCTTGCAAAAAGGAAGGGAAGGGAAGGGAAGGGAAGGGAAGGGAAGGGAGGAAGGAAGGAAGGAAGGAAGGAAGGAAGGAAGGAAGGAAGGAAGGAAGGAAGGAAAGTCTATGATGATTCTCAATCATCCAGGTCATAGTTGTCCCAAAGGTGCTTTTTCCAAAAGGCAACTGGACTTTCTTGGGTTTTTTTTTTCTTTTGAAAATGTTTCACTTCTCATCCAAGAAGCTTCTTCAGTTCTGGATGAGAAGTGAAACATTTTCAAAGGACCCCCCCCCTTCAAAAAAAACCCCTCTAGTTGCTGTTTTAAAAAAATACATTTGAGGGAAGTAAGTAAGTTATTGATCTGCCTACCTATATACCAATGGTGAAATCCATTTTTTTTTACTACTGGTTCTGTGGACGTGGCTTGGCGGGTGTGGTGTGGCTTGGTGGGCATGGCTTGGTGGGCGTGGCAGGGGAAGGATACTGCAAAATCCCCATTCCCTCCCCACTCCTGTGGGAAGGATATTGCAAAATCTCCATTCCCACCCGGTTCTCCATTTGCCGGTTCTCCGAATTACTCAAAATTTCCGCTACGGTTCTCCAAACTGCTCAAAATTTCCACTACCGGTTCTGGATTTCACCCCTGCTATATACTGTATACAGCTGTGTACACAAATATCCCACAATTTAAGCTATATTTTTGGATATTGAGATCTTTGGAAAGTATGGGTAGAATGATTTTAGTAAATAACTATATTATTTCTTTTAGCATTCTTCCTAATAGCAATCAAATGACTGTGAAATTCTGTGAAAGCCAGAACTTTAAGGACTGATTATAAGAAGTAACAGTCATAAGAATCATTCATTTAATGCTGTTGCAATTTCGAACGATTGTTGAATGAGTTAACCAAGGACCACTTGTATTTAAATAGACCATGGATCATGTATTCAAAACCATCCTGTCCATCTAGATAATGAATGCTGGGGAAGATATTGTAATTTAGAATAGAAAAGTATTTAATTTATCTCTTGACTTATTCTTCAGTAAATCAGTAAAATGCTCTTCATGATTACAAGTGCACTTATAATAATGAATGGGCGAAAAAGAGAATGCATTATACAGAAATCTGATTTGTTATATACATTTGAACATTTTTTTTTATTTTTAGATTGCCAATTAACCTTCTCAGCAAATGAACTTGTGTTTTTTCAGATGTGAATAATTCAGAATTAGTAAGTATGGAAATGCAAAAGGTTCCCCATGCAAGACCTTATGTGCTTAATCATCACAGGATTGCTACTTCTGACATTCTCAAACATGGCCACCAAATACAATAATTGGCAATCTATATATTAGTTATACTTTTTTTTAAAGAAAAAAATCTATTTTGTATGGTCATGTTTGAGAATGCCAGTACAGTAGTTCTTGACTTACAACCACAATTGAGCCCCAAATTTCTGTTGTTAAGCAACACATTTGTTAACTGAGTTTGGCCCCCATTTTACGACCTTTCTTGCCACAATTGTTAAGTGAATCACTGCAGCTGTTAAGTTAGTAACACAGTTGTTACATGAATCTAACTTCCTACTGGCTCTGCTTGTCAGAAGGTTACAAAATGTGATCACATGACTCTGGAAAACGACAGTTGCCAGGCATCTGAATTTTGATCATGTGACCATGGGGATGCTGCAATAGTTGTAAGTGTGGGAAAACTGTTGTAAGTCACTTTTTCAGTGCCATTGTAACTTCAAATGGTCACTAAATGAACTGCTGTAAATTGAGGACTACTTCTAGCAATCATGTGATGTTTAAGTACATAAGGTCTTTCATGGGGAACCTTTTGCACATCCATACTAATTCTAAAAAAATATGGCTATAGTAGATGATCAAGAGAATCTGGTTTCATTATTTTTTTTTAAACCCTTGTCACAATTTATAAGAATAAATTATGCATGAAACATTTCTATCATAGAACTGAGAAGTTTGAAGGAACTACGAAGTTCATCTATTACAATCCTCTGCAATGTGCTGGAAAACCAATTACAGCTATTCTAGTTTACTGACTGCTTATTCATCAGTTGTTTGACGTTACAATGATGTTGAAAAAGGAGATTTACAACCATTCTTCAGACTTGCAGCTTCCCTACTTCGTAGGATCATGATTCAGGTACTTGGCAACTGATACATGTTTATGATGGTCATAGTATCCCTTGGTCACCTGATCATCATTTGTGATTTTGACAGCTGGTTTTTGACAAGCAAAGTCAATGGAGAAGTTGGCAGGAAATCACAAGTTCCAGTCACATGACATTGTGTTCAATGACCATGGGTGATTGCTTAATGATCACAGCTAGAACTCACATTGCACTTGAGCCTGATAATGTGATGTTTCATTTTATGACTGCATTGCTTAGCAACAGAGATGCCAGTCCCAACTGCAGTTGGTAAGTGAGGACTACCATTCTGGAGAGACAGCTATTTTTTTTAAAAAAAACAACATCTAGAAATAGAGAACCTGCAACCTCTGTAAATGGGCTGTTGCAAATACTGTCAGGATGATTTTTTCCTATATTTAAATTACATCGAGACCGCTGCTATTTGGATCTATCAATTTTGGTTTTAATTTCAGTGGCAATCAAATTTCCTGATTATTTCCCCTATGTACATCCCCTTTGATGTACCGAGCATATCTTCTCTCCTCTTGGTCTTTTTTTCACCAGACTGAACATCCCATGTTCCTTCAGTTTCTTCTTATGGTGCAGGTCCTTAAATCCCTGTAAAATCTTTCTTACCTTCCTAGGAACCCATTTCTTCTGAAAATAATAAAACCATAACTTATGCCCAGTACTCTAAGTTTGTTCTCATAAAGATTTCATCTATCTTTGATATAATGCTTCTTTAAATGCATCCCAAAACTTTATTAATCCTTTTAGCAGCTATTACATATCTCTGGCTCCTGTTCAGTTTGATATCAAAGCCCATTCAAGTCATTCACTGATGTAGTGCTTCTAAACCATGAATCAACCAACTTGTACTGTATGTATACCCTTCCATTTTCTTCTTCCATTGAATTCAAGTGTAATACAATGAGCCTTTATTGTTTAGCCCTTGGGCCATATCAAAGTGCAAAGTTCCAGAAACAAATTATTACTAAAATTTTATAAAAGCCATTTAAAATGGAATTGGATAAAATGCAAGTTAAAATGAAATTGGAATAAAATATGATTTAAAATGAAATTGGAATAAAATATAGTCTAAAATGAAATTGGAATAGAATACAATAAATTAAGATATAGATAAAATATGATAAAATTATATTTCAGTGTCACCCCTGCAATCTATCCCATCAGTTCCACATATGCAGATCTCAACTGAACCATTTTGCTTAAGTACTGTGCTGTGTTAAATGTTATTTTTAGATTCTGGCCGCACATAAGGTAAGTTGTTTTGATATGGGGATCCCAATGGGTCATTCGTTTGGTATATAGACTAAGGTACCTTTCTCTCACCCTCTTGTACAGGCAACAATCAAATAGAATGTGAACCAGGTCTTCTATCTCTGCTACTCCGCAAATGCAGAGATGTGTATAGAATGTATACAATAGAATAGAATAGAATCACCCATATCTGAGCATTATGTCGAGCTGTTTGAATCTCGTTCATGTAAATATCTCCCTTAGATGTTTTGGCAGTTGTAACTTCAAATACTGTAGCTGTCTAATCGAAAAGTACATCTGTATTTGCTCAGCCATTTCAAGTTACCCACCTTACTAAGGATAGCTATGACATTTTGTGTTTCTATATCCTTAATTCTTTGGTCAGCTCTTTTTTAAAATCGTTCTTCTGTTATGCAAGAGACAGCTTCTGACAAAATTTGTTAGTTTGGCAATCCAGGAGATTTGTGATTGTGATTTTATTTGCTCTAGTACACATAACTTGGGGAGTCTATCAGTCTCCATTTCATTGACTTTGTGCCAATAGTCATATGCTCTAATTTTAGATAGTGTATAAATTCCCAATTCAGCTCTAACTGCTGCAGCAGATGTTCTTAGATTTACAGCCAAACTACATCTCAAATGCTGGGACTGTGTTTGTTCTAGGACTGTGGTTGAGTATAGATCCCAAACTTATGCTCCATGCAAGAGCATAGGGGTAACCTTAGCTTTATATACTTTAATTAATGGGTCTAGGGACCCTGGGTAACTATGATTCTTTAGTTTCAGAAGTAAATTCAAATGAGCTTTTGTTCTAATATACTCCATTGTTGATGGCAAGCCCAAGATCCATCTTGGAAAAAAGTTACACCTAAATATACAAAGGTATTAACTTGTTCAATTGGTTCACTGTCTAATTGCCATCTATGTCTCTGATGATGTTTTCCAAACAACATGATTTTTTTATTTAGATTTACTAATGGTTAGTGAGTTATCCTGGCAATAAGAGCTGAGTCTTCTTAATAGCCTATGTAATCCTACTTGTGAATATAATAATAAAATCATATCATCAGCATAGAGCAAGCTGTTACAGTATGTATTTAGGACAGTGGTGAAATTAAAAAATTTCCCCTACCAGTTCTGTGGGCATGGCTTGTTGGGGGAGGTCATGTGACTGGGTGGGCATGGCCAACTGGACATCACTCACATCGAGGCTCCTCACCAGCCCCTCCCTTCCCAGCCACTCCTTGTCGGGAATGGCAGGAAAATGGGGAGGGGATATTCCTGCCTACCATCCTTCCCCCAGTCTGTGCTGAGATTGAGGAATGGATGACACAGGCAGGAAAATTTCCTTCCCCATTTTCCTACCTTTCATGAAAATGGCTCCATTCCAGCTGCTACCCCCTGTCCCCCTCTCTCCTGGGGACTACCTTAAAAGGAACAGGCTGCAGCAGCTCCCTTGTGAATGGAGGGAGAAAAGTTAGCATTGTTTCTGCTGCATTTAATTTTGAATTCTGTGGAATATCGAGCTGCCGGAAGAGGTGAGTGGCGACCGGCCTGGGTGTGGGTGGGGCCAACAAGGGTTGATTACTACCGGTTCAGTGAACCAATCCCAATAATCCCTAGCGGTTTGCCCGAACCGGTCTGAACCGGTTGGATTTCACCCTTGATTTAGGATCATCAGCATGTGTACCATGGAATCCTTCATTAACCCTGGAAAGTAAAAAGGAGAGCAAAGCTGCTGCTCAATGTCACTATCTTGGGCTCCCAAGCACATTCCACTTTGCACAGTTTGGAAGAGTGATAAACGATAATTCATAACGATAAACTGTGCAAAGTGAATTGTTATTGGGTGATGGCCTGATCATGCAACATTGTGTCATCTGCAAATTTGATAGGAAGCCCATCAATCCCATAATTAAGATGATTAGTGTTGACTAATACTACCGGTAAATACTAAAGACCAAAGGTATCTACAAGATTACAACTATTGAAGCCAATGTAGAGCCACTAATGCTGATTCTCTAAATGTGGTAAGCCAATTATGATCCAGCCTATGGAACTGCCACTCAAATCACTCTTTAACAGTTTATCAATGAGAATGTCATGTGGTACTTTGTCAAAAGCTGTCAAAATTGAGGTAAATTATATTCACAGCATTCCACTTGTCCTCTATGATAGTTATCTTGTCAAAGAAGGAGATGAGATTTATTTCACATGACAAAGCCACCTGAATCTTAGCAATCAGGACACTACCTTAATGATATTTATGAATGGCCTGATTTATTATCTGCTGTGTCTAGCTCCATGATGGCAAACCTATGGCATGTGTGCCACAGGTGGCACGCGGAACCATATCTGCGGGCACATGAGCTGTCACCCTAGCTCAGCTCCAGCACACATGTACATGCCAGCCAGCTGATTTTTGGCTGGCCCCTCCCATGCCACCCCTCCCCTTCCAGGAGTCTCCACGTGGCCCATTTTGGATGCCAGATAAGTACAGGGCTCGCACAGAGCCTCTAGGAAGGTGTTTTCGGCCTCCAGAGGGCCTCCGGGGTGGGAGGCCATTTTCACCCTCCTCAGGCTCCAGGAAAACCTCTAGAGCCTGGGAGGTTGAAAAACGGGACTTCCGGGCCTACCGCAGCCTATCCCCATCCAAGTGTCTCGCTAGTGGCTGGCAGCCACATGACCATTGAGGCGCTTAGATCAGGTGCCTAGCGAGGTGCTTGGATGGGGTAGCCAGCGGCTCGCAGCTACTGGCTACCCCATCCAAGCACCTCACTAGCCACACGGCTGCCAGCCACTAGCGAGATGCTCGGATGGGGGTAGGCCATGGCCAGCAGCTGGGCGGGCACAGGTCGACCACCTTTCCCAGCCCTGCTTCCCCGAGGGCAGCACTCGGCTGTACTTGCCTGTTCTGCTGCTGAAGCAGTTGGGGGCAGTCTGAGGTTGGTGTTCAGGAACAGAGTGGGAGGCCGCCGCAGGCAAAGGTAAGAAAGCAGGCTGGGCCATGAGGTTGAGGAGCCAAAGAATAACTGCAGCTATGCCTCAGTGTGTCACTAAGGCAAGCTGTGCAACACTGCGAGCGAGGCCAATAAATAGTGGTGGGCGGGGTGGGGTGAGGGGCGGGCGAGCCAGCAATTTAACAAACGGTTCAATGTGCTGCAAGGCCAATAAATTACAAAAAACCACCGAGCCATTTGTTAAATTGCTGGCTCGCCCGCCCATCGCCCTGCCCCACCCTGCCCACCACTATTTATTGGCAATAAATAGTGGTAGGGAGGGGTGGACGAGCCATCATTTTAACAAATGGTTTGTGTGCTGCGAGGGCCGAGGCCAATAAATAGTGGTGCGAAGGGGCGGGGCAAGGGGCGGGGCGAGCCAGCAATTTAAGAAACAGTTTAGCCTCTTCCGGTTTCCCCGTCTTTGGCGGCGACGGTGCTTCCTTTTAGCACCGCCACCCCCGCCGCTTGTAGAGCCGCTTCCCGACCGTGAAGCGGCTTGAAATCTTCAAAATCCCCAGGATTAATGAAGAAGAGGCAGCAGGGTACAGGTAGAGCCCCTGCAACCCCCCCAGGGAATTGTTTCTGGGGAGGAAACAGGCGCGGCTCCCTTACAACCTGCTGAGACTCCGGGCGGCGTGGGACGTCTTCTGCCTTTGCAGAACAAGCCGACTTCAGGAAACCTTTAAAGAGCGAGGAAATAAGCCAAATAAATACTTGAAATCCACTTGAACCCTGAAACTCTGAACTGCAAGTATTAGCCCTTTGCTGATTTTTTATGCTGAAGTGAAAGTTTCGGAATGAGTGAAAGTGACTGAAAAAAAATATGGCGTGCAGCAAATGAATCAGTGGGTGTGGATTGGTGAAGTTACCTTGTCTTCTATAAAGTTAAAAAGTTGCTACAAAGTTGCTCCGGCTGTAACAGAAATAAGAGGAAAATCTCTCCCTTTTACTTGTTTTTGCTGCACTATAGTTTTGCTTTGAGTAAATCTGGGGGACTTTCTTAGAAGGTTTTGTGGAGGTGGCAGAAGAAGCGGAACCTCCCTTTTTAGAAAAGCCAGCTTACGTGGCAGGATGGCTTCAAAGAAGCAGGAAGGCAAAACAGGGGGGGGATCCCCCTCACGTAAACAGAACACGCAGTCACAAGCTCAAAAAAAAGATCTGGACATGGGAGATTTAAAAGAATTCATTTCAAATATTTTGGATGAGAAATTTCAAGACATGGATGATAAAATAAATAAAATAGATGAAAAAATCCAAAAGTCACAACAGGAAATTATGCAGGAAATGCAGCAGAACCAAAAGATGGTGACCAAAAAAATAACGGATGTGGCGTCTGGCCTGGCAGGATTTATTATGAAAGTTGAGTCAAAAGTGGATGAATTTAAATTAGAAGTTAATGCTAAGTTGAAAAATAATGATCATAAATTTTTTGATGTTGATGACAAGATGCAGAGAGTTGAGAATGACATTGTTATGATGCAATTCCGGGCAATGGAATTTGCTATACGGCTTCGAGGAATTAGAGAAGAGGAGAGACAAGATTTGAGACAGATTTGTGCTGAAGCCCTAGCTGTGATTTTAAAAACTGATCCTGAGATGGTCTTTTGCAAAATAGATAAAATCTACAGAGTTAACTCGTGGGTGGCCAGACAAAGACAATTGCCCAGAGATGTGGTCATATATTTTACAGACAGAGCAATAAGAAATGATATCCTGCAAAAATCTTTCCTCACTTCTGTGCAAGTGAGCGGTTCCAAGGTTACAGTTTACAAGGAGCTCCCACCTAAGATGTTGAAATCCAGAAAAGAATATGGTTTTCTTGTTAAAGAACTGCAGAATAATCAAATCCCATTTCGTTGGGACGCTCCAACTGGCATAATTTTGAGATATAAGGGAGAGAAACACCGCTTGAATACTGTGGAGAAGGCGGAGCAATTTTATACTGACATCTTTAAAGAAAGAACACCATCCCCACGCACATCTACAGTTTTGGAGATTAAAGAGAGTGATAAGAAGCAATGTCAAGAATTGCAACAACAATCTAAGCAGGAATCAGAGGAGTTGAAGGGCGCTGAAGGAGGTTTTCTGGATGAGCCCTTGCTGGAACCTTCTCCAATCTTGGAGCTGGCTTGGGCGGCTGAAGTTAAGGACCAGCGTATAACCCGAGCAAAAGCTAAGGAACTTAAACAAAAGTTACAGCAGGAAAGGCGAGATGAAGCTGGGGCTGTGGGGAATGCAGGACAGAAGATTTCGGATGAAATCCTAAGGTTCTGCGCTTCGCTCCAGAAAGAGAATGATGATGATTAAATGTTTATCGTGGAACGTAAATGGGCTGAATGTAACACAAAAAAGGAAGAAAGTATTTACATATTTAAAACAACATAATAATGATATAATCTGCTTACAAGAAACGCATATTACAGCTCAAGATCAAAACTATTTGAAAAATTCCAAATTAGGAACACATTTTATATCTTCAACTAACCAAAAAAAGAATGGTGTGGTTATTTATGTAAATAAAAAACTAACAGCCAAACTTATAGAAGCTGATCAAGATGGTAGGTTTGTAGCAATTGAATTGCTTTCTGCTAATAATCAAATTCTTTTGATAGGAATTTATGCTCCTAACCAACAACAGGACTATTTTTATAAAATGCTGCATACTAAAATACTCCAATGGGATTACAGATCTATTTTAATTATGGGAGATTGGAATGGAGTAATTGACTCTAAATTAGACAAAAAGACTTTGGCAAAGTCAAGAATTAGATTACCACAGACTTTTTTTGATATGAAAGAAGATCTGGAATTAAAAGATATTTGGAGAATACATAATCCAAAAGAACTGGACTATACTTTCTTTTCCGACAGACATAGATCCTTTTCCAGGATTGATTTTATCTTGTTGTCTGATGATCTACTTCTTAGGACAAAAAGAACAAAGATTCTGCCAAGAACTTTGACTGATCATAGCCCAGTGTGGATAGAAATTGAGACATGCAAGAATGAGAGACGCTCTTGGAGATTAAATGAAAACTTGTTCAGATATGAGAAAAATATAATAGAACTTAAAAAGTATTTGAAAGAGTTTTTTGAAATGAATTTGAATAAAGGCACCCCAATGGAAATTGTGTGGGACGCAAGCAAAGCTTATATGAGAGGGGTGCTTATATATATGAACTCCAAACATAGGTTGATTCGACAAAAGAAAAGACTTGAACTGGAAGCAGAAATAAAGAACAAAGAACAGTTACTTATTAAAAATCCAACAGATGAAAGAATACTTAGTGTTATAAAACTTTTGAAAGACCAATTCCAAATGCTTATAGCGGAACAAGTTGCAACAAATTTACAATATGCGAAGCATAATACATTCTGCAACGCTAATAAACCAGGCAGGTGGTTGGCTTACACATTAAGGAAGAAACAGAGCGCACGGACTATTGATAGTGTTGATATTGGGGGGAAAGAAGTTTTTCAACAGAATTTAATAAAAGAAGCTTTTCTTCAATATTACACTAAACTATATGCCAGAGAGGAGGTGCAGAATGGACTTATAGAAAAATACTTAGACAACAAAAGAGTTACAAAAATTACTGAGCAACAAAAGGAAAGAATGGATTATCCTATAACAGAGGAGGAGATAATTGCAGCAATAAAACAATTAAAAACAGCCAAAGCTCCTGGAACGGATGGTCTGACAGCAGTGTATTATAAAACTTTGCAGGCAGAAATGGTGGAACAACTTAGAGACTTATTTTGTAATATACAACAAGGGGGAAAAGTACCCCCATCATGGATTACAGCTTATATTTCTTTGATACCAAAAGAGCAAGCAGGTCCCAAAAAACCGGAGAATTACAGACCAATATCTCTTTTGAATACGGATTATAAAATTTATGCAAAAGTATTAGCCAACAGACTGATGCCAGTAATTCAAAAGGTGATTCATGATGACCAAGCGGGATTTATTGAGGGTAGGCACATGAAGGACAATGTAAGGCAAGTAATAGACTTATTGGAATATCTTGAGAAGAATAAACAGATTCCTGCAGTGCTGGTTTTTCTGGATGCGGAGAAGGCCTTTGATAGAGTGGATTGGAATTTTCTATTAAAGACTTTAAAAAAGATGGACTTTGGGGACTAATTTATACAGGCGGTTTCAGCAATTTATCAAGAGCAAAAGGCACAGATCATTATCAATGGAAGCTTGACAACAGAGTTTAAAATTGAAAAAGGAACAAGACAGGGATGTCCACTGTCCCCATTGTTGTTTATTCTAACACTAGAAGTCTTGTTAAATACAATAAGGGACTCTAACACTTTGAAAGGTATAATGATAAGGCAAGAGGATTACAGAATAAAGGCATTTGCTTCTGAAACCGCTTCTGAAATCTGAAACAAAAACTGCAGAAGAAGCAGGTAATCACCAGAAATTAACATCAACTTGTGAATATGTATGCATGCACACACACACACATGCGGGGACACAACCATACATTGTCATCTTAATATAATATTTCTCCCTTTTTCTTTTTAATAATTTGAATTGTGTTAACCAGTTACCTTCAAATTAAAATTTAATAAGCATATGTTTTGATTAGAAAATGGATATGAAATCCATTGTAATCCATATTATAAGATTTTAATGACATATTAGAATATATTAGTTACATGATACTTCAGATTAGTTTGGCTAATTAGTTTGGCTGTCTGCTCATGTTTCACTGTTTATATTTTGTTCTTTACTATAATCTAGTAATCTTTTTATTACTAAAACTCCCACTTTTGCTTGTAACCTTCAATTGGGCAAAACAGTGCATTATAAAGCAATCATTTTTGACACAAGTATCTCAAATGACCTCACTTACAGAATGTCTCTAAAATGTGGGATCTATTAGTCTTGTGGAATAGATGGAGAGACAGACAGAGGGAAGGATGGATGGACAGACAGATGGGGGATGAACAGATGGATAGACAGAGGGTGAGAAAGATGGATGGGCAGAAATATGTATGAACAGATGGGCAGATTGGCAGGTGGATGGTGAATCAGTCCAACAGACAAATGGACAGAAAAGCAGAGAGATGGAGAAACTATCAGATCAATGGATTGACAGATGTAGACACCATGGAAAGATGGACATCATCATTTTCTGTTTTCTGTTCTTTTTCATATTTATGTAGATTAAATTAAGTCATCGTCAGTCAGTCAGTCAGTCAGTCAGTCAGTTAGTCAGTCATTGTCTGACCTTTGGCCAAAACCTACAAAAATCAGAAAAAAGAAAATAGAAAAAAGGTGCAGAAAAAATAAAGAAAAAAGTAATTATATAAAAGAAAGAATAGAGAAACCAGTAAGAACATGATAAGAAACAGAAAAGAAATATAAAGAGGTAACTTTCCCATTTATGTCAACACATATACACTATTCTAACAACTTTTCAGTTTGTCTTAAAATACAACAATCTGAGCATCCCATATCACATCTCTTATTTGTATACAAATCCTTAAAATCTCATTCAGTCATGGTTAGCAAAAGTCCATTAAAGGTTAGCTGTAATAATAACATTGATTTTAACCTTTATCAAATAAACCCACTTTATATTCATTTCCATTACTTTTAAAAATCTTGATACTTAATCCTTTCAAATAATGTCCTAGAACTTGATTCCTTTTCTTTTATTTTTATTTGTCCCTTCTCGTCAAGTCTTTAACTGGTCTCCTTTGTAAATCCAATGTGGGAAAGTTATATAGGTTACTTTTTTGGTTTGTTATTTTTATATTCCTTTTAGTTTTTAAAACATTATCCTGTTTCATTTGTATAGCAAGCATTTCATCTTTTTCCAGATCATTCTTGTAGTCTATCATTTTTAAATCAGAGCTATTTTATCCTAACCAGTAGAACTTGTTACTTTTTGTTGGTGGAACTTTATTTTATATTATTATTATTATTATTATTATTATTATTATTATTATTATTATTATTATTTCAATTTGTATACCGCCCTATTCCCAAAGGACTCAGGGCGGTGAACAGCCATAGAATAAAACATATGAGTACAAAATTTAAAATAAAGTAAAACGAATTAAATAATTTGGCTGAAAATTTAAAACCCCAATAATTTAAGACCAAATTTAAAATTTCCATTTAAAAAGGGGAAAAACTTAGGTCAGGCCAGCTTGATGAAATAAGAACATCTTGAGCGTGCGACGGAAGGTACACAGATCCAGGATCCTCCGTATCTCCGGGGGGAGCTCGTTCCAGAGAGTAGGTGCCCCCAGAGAAGGCTCTCCCCCTGGGGGCCACCAGTCGACATTGTTTGGCCGATGGCACCCGGAGGAGCCCCTCTCTATGGGAGCGTACTGGTTGGTGGGAGGCTATTGGTGGTAGCAGGCAGTCCTGCAAATAACCAGAAACTTTATTTTAAAGGTTTAAACATCTGCTATAGTTTACATGCATAGGTTTCCAGTTCCCACCCCATTTTTCCCTATCCAGAGACAATACTGAAACTTGTTATAAAACTGGCAATTCAATTAGTATTTTCCGAATCATAGTAATAAAAGTCTGAAGAGCTTGATTATTACTTCTTACTAAGAATTGTAACTTTGTAGGCATGTTATTTTTCATCTCTCGCTCTCTCTCTTGTCCCCTGGAACGACGAATTTAGATGAAAAACAATTTAAAAGTAACCAATTTATGTAAGGGGCTTATGAATTGCCCACTAAGATTCAGAAGTAATCGGAAGTGCAGACTAAGGAAGTTAGTTCATGTTGAGATTTTGTTTCTTGGTGATCTCTGCTTTGTAAATTGTAGGCTTTTCCTACAGGCATACATATTGCCTCCTTGTACCGCAAGTATTTTGAAGTTAGTTATGTAAAAGCCTGCAGAGAAAGAGAGATATTTCATAGGGCTTTAACAACACTTAAGGAGAAAAAACAAGCTACTTCCTTCACATTGTTATTATGCAAACTGTGTGCTGCTTTGAATGAAAGAGAAATGTCAAGAGAATTGAGAAGTGTAAAAACATAAACATTATTTGATGGGGCAAGGTATTGTTATTATTTTACTTCTTCCCCTTAGCTGGTGCCTGCATCTGATAAACCCTGTCTGGACTCAGAAGCTCAGCAGGGCTAGATCTGGTTAATACTTGAATGGGACATTACTATTTATTTATTAAAATTTAAAAAGAGTACCGAGAGTCTAAAGTAGACTGGGGAATGGAAAAACATTCTAGAAGGCAAACCATTCTTGTATGGTTGTCAAGAAAATTGCACAAGCATATCTATAAATTCACCAAAAGACAAACTCAGTTAAAAAATATCTTCTCCACTTTATACTCTTGTAATGAAAAAAAAAAAATCAGTACTGCTAATAGGAAATAAGGTTGAGAATGATTGACCTTGACTGGCTATCAAATCCATTCAGCTGCGCAGAAGACAATGAGAGTATTCCTCCCTTTTCGGTCATCATGAGACATCTCCACCAGCTCACTTCCCCCACTCAAATACCTATACATCCCCCATTACTATGGCAGCTGATAGCAAGCAAGCAAGCATCATAGAGGCTGACATTAGATTTCACATAATATTTTTTTTTATTGAAAAGTTTTTATTTTATAAACAAGCATACATACAATATATAATCAATCAATCAGTGTATCATTTGAATACATATTTTTTCCTCTTACTCCTCCAATATTTATCATATCTTGATATTATCATTTCATTTGTTGTAACATTTTCCCCACATTTACTTTTATATTTGTACCTTTATCTATTCAACAATTTTATCCCAACCCAACCCAACCCCCCTCCCCACTTCCCAGAGCAAAAATGTGATTTCACATAATATTTTTAAATCACAGCAGCAAACAGGAGGGAGCCTGAGAAGACTTGGATTGTTATGCATGCAATATTTGTCTAGTCAGCATTCTAAATTATTCAAGGATTTAGGAACAATTGTTTTGTTTGCAGAATTATTTCTCACCTTTCCTTCAGGGATTCAAATCCTTTTCTGCAGTTTTCCCATTCTGTGAGACAGGCAGGACTCCCATCTACAGATATTCCCTTGGGTCTTCACCATCTTCCTCCTTTCTGTCTCATTTTTCAGAATGGATATAACTGTAGATGATAGTTACTTAATATTGAGAATTGCTTTTTTAAGTGGGAAATTGAAATACCCTAGCATTTTGATGTGGCTGAGTACATAGCTCATAAAAAGCTGGTGGTCTTAAACCCCCTGTCCCAAATATTTTCTGAGTTTTTCACATGCCTGTTACCTCAGTGTGGGGACTTTATAAACAGAATAAGAGAGTTGGAAGGGACTTTGGAGGTCTTCTAGTCCTAGCTCAAGCAGGAAACCCTATGCCATTTCAGACAAATGGTTGCCAATCTCTTCTTAAAAACCTCCAGCAATGGATCACTCACAACTTCTGAAGGAAAGGCCTTCCATTAATTATTTTTCTGTCAAGAAATTTCTCATTTCTAGATTGGTTCTCTAATTCCTGTTGCCAGCACTTGTATTCCACAGGGCACTTCATCTGGCATCCTGCTGCCTTTTTGGCAATTAAAAAGTGAAAATATGCACACACGCGCACACACACACACACACACACACACAACATAACCTCTTGGCTATGCAAGTTAAATGTATGTAGGTGCTAGAGGATTCAGCCCTGCTGTTGTTTTCCCACCCCATGGCAGATAAACTAATATCACAAGAGAAGAACAAAATAAAACATTATTATTAAAAGATGAATCAATCATTGTTAGGTATGATAAATATTCATCTATGTAAAGCTCTAAGCAGAGCACCAGATGGCACTGATCTGCTATAACCAGATAACCATAGGTTTCCTGATTATTTGTAGAGAGAGTGCTGGTTTATGTGGAAATTAGATCTTGCACTACTCCATCAATACAATGAATCACTTGTCCCTCTTTGAGAAGTTGCTTCAATGCTTAAGACAAGAGGAAAAAACTCTAGAGTGGAATAAGATAACTGTTTTCATCTATATGCCCGGAGGACAAGTTGATTACCTTCAATTATTCTTTGAGGGAGAGAGAATCTTGCAAAGTAATTATATGTCTCTTGCTTGGTGGCCCTCAAGAGATCTTCTGACAGATAAGGTGCCAATTATATTGATGGATCAGCTTCTGAAGTTTGCAGCAGCCAATCTTCTGCTGTCTCACATATCCCTGCTGGGCCTTTTTTTTTTAATTGAGGGGAAGTGAGTCTTGTACCCTAAGTGATGGGGCAAAACAAAGGACAAAACAAAAGTTTCTTTTCCTAATCCACTACAAGGGAAAATTGGATTTTGTCTATTTCCAATTAACAAAGAAAGAAACTTTTGAAACAAAGGGCTCAGCATGTGAGCTGAGATTGACATATGGGTATATGAACAATCTTGGGCTTGCCCAATTCAATATTGAAGGAAGTTTCTGTGTCTTTTGGAGTTGGATTGAAATATTTAATGGGCACCATTCATCCTAAATCATAGCTAGGCATTTGTGGGAGAAAAGGGTCAGTTGTGATTCTCAGTCAAGAACATAAAAGGGAGAGCTGTAACTTTTGTTCATTCAAGGGAGTTTACTTTAAACCATAACAAAGAGAGCCAGGTGATTAGCATTGCAATTATGATGAACTTCTGTTAATGTTAAATCCAGGGTAAAATCCCTACCACATTGCTTTGTTGCACACCTTTATTTGATATTTCCATCTTCAGAAGTTTTTCATAGGATGTGGAATAGTGATAAAGTAAAGATACAAAGTCCAGCATTCATCACCAGCACGATTTCCATTTGGCTATGTTGGAGGGTGACTTTGAATCCATGTGGAATTTGTGGGCCCTGAAACAAACACCTGATGTCAACTAGGCTCTGCCCATATAGTTCTCATCTTCACACAGTCCTCAAAGAAATAGGAACTGTAATGAAGATCTTTTTCAAGAGCTACCTTTGTGTAATGGTTGAAGGCTCTGGACTAGACACCAGGAGTCTTTGAGTTTTAGGCCAGCCTTAGGCATGAAGAGTGACTTGGGTCAGTCATTCTTTCTCAGCCTTAGGAAGATAGCAAGGGCAAACTTTCTGAAAAAGTTGCTAAGAAAACTATGTAGCTGTCTGCATAGCTACCAGGAACCAAGAAGAACTTTAAGATAACAAACAAAACAAATGAGAACCCTGGGGATTGCTTCATTGCTTCCACCCACACTAATCAATGTAGCATCTACAAAACAGGACTAACTATGGTGTCCATGAAATATTGCTATTCAGCCTCTGTTTAAATATCTCAAGTTAGTTGATTTTACCATCCTGCTTGGTATATTTTTCAGGATGTATGGAATTATTTATGTCCCAAGTACTAGAAAATATGTTTTATGAGGGAGTTAATAGCTAGGTTCATACATCACATTCTTCTATAATGTGGTTAACTATAGTTTGCCAACCCATTACTGAGTGGGTTCCTACAACATAATAAGCCACAAACAAAACTAATGATATAATGGTTTAGTGCAATGTGTCAACTGAATTGAAGGTGGAAGATCTCTTTATTAACTGTAAGAATTTCTACAAGTTTGATAAAGATCTGTTGTAAAATAGGGCTACCATATCCACCCTGCAAACATATGGATGACCACTAGAGGTCAGCAAAGGATGGTAAATTCATTTAGAGATCACCAGATTATTGTAGCCAAGTATGCCCATATTTTCTTTTTCTAAAACCATTCTCATTTATTTATTTCCAAGGCTAAAGAATTTGATTTATTTTCCATTTAAAATAAAGATTTATTTATTTCCAAGGGCCATTGGCTCATCAGTGAACTGGCTGGTGTACAGAATTAAAAGTGAATGGGTAGAGGCACTAACCTGAACAAAAAGAAAGATGGTCATAAATTAAATGTATTTTTGAAACCTATAAGAGATTGAACTTGTTAAATTGGGTGAGTGAGGACGCAGCAAGCCAGGCAGTGAGTAACAACAGCTCTTTATTATAGGGTGAGAACCCAGCGACTGACCTAGGGAAACAGCTTTCTTTATATACCTTGCAGCTATGGTGGTCAGCCAATCAACTGAGGGTCAGTTAATTCAAACTTCCCGCCAAACAAACCTATTTACATAACATTCCTCCCCTCCCAGAAGTCACTTTGGGTTTTATTTACATACAAAGTCTCTCAGGTGACCAGGGCGTGTACGTAGCCTGGTCGACCTGCACAGTTCAGTTGGAGGGGCGGCATCGAGCAGGTTGGAGGGACTCCCTGTCTCTCCCTGCTCCGCCAATGGAACCTCCAAGATCTCTTCGTGGGCGGCAACTTCTGGTGGAAACTCCTCGCTGGGACGGCTCTGGACACCAGGATCGTCAGCTAAGTCCTCCGCTGCACTCGGGCTTGACTTAGTTTGTTGTTCTGGCTGGTAGTCAAGGAGCGATTCGTTGAAGTTTTCCTCAGCGTCTGTTGTGATTCACCTTCTCAGTTGATCTATGTGCTTGCGCCAAACTCTCCCGTTCCCCATGTCTACCCTGTATGATTTGGGTCCCGTGATTTCCGTGATTGTCCCTGCTTCCCAGAGTGGCCCCTTTCCATAGTTCCTGGCATGGAGTGGAGTCCCTATGGTGAACTCCCTGAGTTTCCTCTCCCCCCCTTTGAAAACCTCGGGGGAATAATTGGGATTTAGCCTATCCAGTACCCCTCGGAGCTTCCTTCCCATTAATAGTTCTGCCGGGCTTCGGCCTGTGGCTGTACAAGATGTGGAATGCTGGGCTGTGAGGAATCGATCTATTCTTTCCTGCCAGTCCCCTGGGCCTAGGCATGAGAGGGCCTCCTTGGCCATTCTTACAAATCTCTCAGCCTGACTGGCCGGATGGAACGGGGCCGGCCGAGAGGACGTGTCTGACCACCAAATCCGCTAAGTACCCTTCAAACTGTGTGGCCGTGAATTGGGGCCCATTGTCTGACACTAGGATGTCCGGTAAGCCATGGGTAGCTAATAACTGCCTCACTTCCCTAATAACCGTGTCGGTGGTAGTGGCCCTCATGAGCTTGATCTCCAGCCACTTGGAAAAGGCATCTACTACGACCATGAAGGTCTGCCCGTGAAACGGGCCAGCGAAATCTATGTGGATCCTGGACCAGGGCCCCTTGGGTCTTTCCCACTCCCTCACCGGTGCTGTCGGTGGGTCTGGCCTAGACTCTTGGCAGGGCTGGCATTTCCCCACCCACTCGGTAATGTCTGCATCCATGTTGGGCCACCAGATGTAGCTCCTGGCTAGTCCCTTCATCAGTACAATCCCGGGGTGCCCCTCATGCAAGACTTTTTCCCTTAGGCACAAGGGAACAGTAACCCGTTCGCCCCATAGCAAGTACCCCCCCTGCATTGTTAGTTTATCCCATTTGCTCACGTACTGTTTGAATTCCCCGCTCCCAGTCTTTTCCGGCCACCCCCTCGTCACCCAACTTGCGACTGTCCGGATCATGTGGTCTTTGTTTGAGGCTCTGGCTACCTCTGCTGATGTGATGGGCCCCGAGTCCAAAATGTCTATCAGCAGGATGGAGATGCCGGGTGTGGGGTCTTCCAGCTCGTCTGGTAGTGGGCAGCGGCTGAATGTGTCGGCGTTTCCCATGTCCACCCCTGGTCGATGTACCAGGCGATAGGAGTAGGCTGCGAGGAAGATGGCCCAGCGTGTCATCCTGGGCGATAGGGCTGCCGGTGTTGGTTGGTCTCCTGCGATGAGACCCAAGGGCGGGCGATGGTCGGTAATTAGGTCGAAGTCCCTCCCGAACAGGTACTCATGGAACTTCTTTACTCCCAAGACGGCGGCGAGGGCCTCCTTGTCAAGCTGACTGTAATTCCTCTCGGTGCTTGACAGAGTTCAGGAGTAGTAGGCAATGGGCGCCTCTAGGCCATTCGGGAGTCTATGGCTCAGGACAGCTCCTACGCCAAAAGGAGACGCATCACAGGCTAAAACAAGGGGAATCATTGAGTTGTATTGGATCAAGAAACTCTCAGCTGACAGCAATTTCTTTTTTTTTATTGAAAAAGTTTTTCAAATACAGATTTCCCCCCCCCTTTCCCCCCCTCCCTAACCCCCCCTCACCCTCCCCTCACCCTTCATCTTGGCTTCTCCAAGATGAAATCCAAATTGATATCACATTATATAATACTTTACCACCCTTTTACACCACCCCCTATGTGCTAAACATTTCTTTCTAACATTATTATTATATCCCCCATATACTATACATTTCAAAACAGCATTCGGCTATAAAACTATATAATAGATCCTAATTTGGCATTTATTCTACTCATAGTCTACCCATTTCCTCCACCCCCATACATATATCTCTTAATTCAGATCTTTTAAGTATATTAATATCTAAACATCACAGGCCATCTTTCCATATTCCAAAGACACCAGCACTGCAGAGATCTGTTATTCTTCTCAAAATAGTATAAGTCTGTAATTTTCCTCCGTTATGTTTTCATGTATCTGCCTTCTATAAGTCCCGCTTATTATATTAAATCGTCTCTAAATAACTGGCATTAGTCTGTTGGGTAAAAAAGTTTTTTTAGTTTAAAATTTTTAAGTTTTGTAGAACCTGCTTCTTCTTTTCTTAACTTGTTGTGGCTTAGATCCCCACCATGGTTGCTTTTTAAAGACTTGTACGTTAACTGATTGAATTACATGCTGGTCTTTAACTTGATAAGACATCAAATCGAGATCCAAAGCCGCCTCTCTTATATTTATAGGTGATCCCACTATAACCTCTGAGGGTGAATCCAAAAGCGGCTCATCCAAAAAGCCCTCTGTAACTTGTTGTTTTTCCATTACCTCCATCTCCATCTGCTTACCCTGAGCTGCAATCTCTTGTTCATTTTGCTTTTCTTTGTCACCCTCCTGTATTCCTGACACTGATGACATACGTGGAGATGTTGGGCCCATTTTAAAAACCTTGTAGTAAAATTCTTCCGCTTTTTCAACAGTGTTTAATTGATATCTTTCTCCTTGATATCTCAATATTATACCAACTGGAGCATCCCACCTAAATGGGATGTTTTGTTTCTTTAGCTCAGTCACCAAAAATCCAAAGTCTTTTCTGTCTTTTAACATCTTAGACAGCAGCTCTTTATATATCCGGATCTTTATTCCATTCACTTCTAGAGTGGAGTTATAAGACTTTTGCACAATATCATTTCTTATTCCTTTATCAGTAAAATAAATCACCACATCTCTAGGCAATTGCCTTTGCTTTGCCACCCAAGAATTTATTCTGTAGACCTTATCAATTTTACAGAATACTTCTTCAGAGGTGACTTTTAAAATCACAGCCAGAGCTTCAGCAGACATTTTTCTCAAATCCTCTCTGCTATTTTCCTTTATTCCCCTCAGTCTGATCGCAAATTCCATGGATCTGAATTGCATCATTGTAACATCATTTTCAATCCTTTGCATTATATTATCAACATTGTAAGTCTTATGATCAGCTTCCTTCATTTTTAACTCTACTTCTAAACTATTTTCTTGAATCATTGTCAAATCATTTTCAATTCTTTGCATTTTATTATCCAAATTATAAATCTTATAATCAGCTTCCTTCACTTTAGACTCTATTTCTAAATTGATTTCTTTCAATTTTTTATCCATTTGTACAATTACTTCTGAAAAGCCTTTCAAAGCTGTTACAATATATCGCTTCAGGTTATCATACTTTTGTTGAACCAACTCTTTAATTTCCTGTCTAAATTTTTCAAAATTCTGGTTCATAATCTCATCATGTCTTGCCAACGCCTCCACAACAAATTCCTTTAAGTCTTTAAAACCATTCTTCTGCGTCTGTAAGTTCAAGAATTGCTCTTGTGATTTATAAATGGGGGAGCCCCCCCCCACAGCTTTGTTGTCTGGCTTTGTCAGTTTTAGCACCATCTTGCCACGCAAACAGACTCTTTTTAAAGAAAAAGTCTTCTCTCCACACAATATCAATATCAAGTCTCTAAGAAAGGAGAAGCATGAAGCAGAAATTTTTCCCCTTCTCTTCTAGCCAGCGCTATTACTTCAGATACTTTGTAGCATATTAAGCCATTCAGATGGAAGGACTTTCACTTTCAGCTTTCTTCTCAAGCCTCTAAAGCCAGCCGCCATTTTAAACTTTTTTTTCCCCTTTCACTCTTTCTTCATTCTTAAAATCAGTCATATACTTGCAGTTTAGAGTCCCAAATCTGGATTTCATCCTGCTTATTCAAACAATCTGTTAGTTTTCGCTGATTAGGTTGGTCACATCGTCTAGCTCTGCAAAACGCAGAGTTCCCCCAAAGCCCGGAGCAGCGGCAAGCTGGATAGAGAGCCTCATCCTGCTTCCTCCCCAAGAATAAAAAAAAAACTCTAGGGATTTCGCAGAGGGCTCTACCTGTTCTCGCCGGCTCTCCTCACATTTCCTTAAAGAAACGGAGTTTTTCGAGCCGCCTCTCAGCTATAAAGGTGGCTCTTTACAGGCGGCAGGGCTGGCGGTCCCAAAAGACCATCTAGCGACGACGGAAGCCAAACCAGAAGCCCTGACAGCAATTTCTTGATGTTTGCAAATGCCCTGTCCTTGGCCTTCCCCCATTTCCATGTGGACTTTTTGGCTAACAGTCTGTGTAGGGGTTCAGCCACAGTTGCCTTGTCCTTTAAGAAGATTGCATAAAAGTTAAGCAGTCCCAGGAATGCCTGTAGTTCCGCCTTGTCTTTAGGGGTGGGGGCCTCTTGGATTGCCCTGATTTTACTCTCGGTGGGGTGTATGCCGATGCCGTCTACTTGGTACCCCAGAAACTCTACGGAGGGAACTGCGATCATGCATTTGTTGCATTTGACCTGGAGTCCAGCATTTCTGAATTTTTCTAAAACCATTCTCAGCCTACCCCCCCAGTTGTTGTTCATCTTCCGCCGTGATGAGTACATCATCGAAATAAGGGACCACCCCGGGGATCCCTTACAGCAGCCGCTCCATTGTACTTTGAAAAAGTCCGGGGGCTATGCTAACTCCAAATTGTAGGCGCGTACATTTGAAGGTGCCTCTATGAGTTACGATAGTCTGTGCTTCCGTGGTAGCGCCATCTACCGGCAGCTGCTGGTACGCCTGCGCAAGATCATGTTTAGTGAAGATATTGCCGGGGCCTAGGGAATGCAGCAGGTGGTGTACAATTGGGACCGGATAAGCGCTCTGTTGCAGAGCCTTATTAATTGTACATTTATAATCGGCGCATATGCGCACTGACCCATCCGGTTTCACGGGTGTCACAATTGGGGTCTCCCATTTGGCGTGGTCGACTGGCACAAGCACCCCTTGCTTTATTAGCTTGTCCAGCTCAACGTCTATCTTGGGTTTCAGGGTGAATGGTACCCTCCTAGGCTTTAAATGGATCGGGGCAACGTTGGGGTCGAGGTTGAACAAGATAGGGGTCCCCACATACTTGCCAAGCCTTTCATCAAACACGTCCTGGAACTCCCGCATCAGGTCATCCCTCAGGGTGCTCTGGATATTCCTCACTCTGGTGAATCCCATGCCCAGGGCTCGAAACCAATCCATGCCCAGGAGGCTTGGGAGCTTGCCGTTGATAATGGTGAGGGGGAGTCTTTCACTGAACTCCCCGTATCGCACTTGGAACTCGCCTATTCCTTTGATGGGGATGTGGTTCCCTTAATAGTCTTTAAGCCGGTGTTGCTGTGGTTGGAGCTGCTGCTTGTGTGCGCTGGGGATGGCTTTCTTGAGGTTGGCCCACAACATGATGGATATGGGGGATCCCGTGTCGATCTCCATCTGGAACTCACATCCCTCGATCTTGACCGCGGTGTAGGTCTTTTCTCCGGGAGAGGTGCAGGTCTGGCCGATGCGGATGGTGTAGGCCCCGATGTCTTCAATTTTTGTGCCCTTCCGGCTTCTGCCATCTTTATTGGCCTTCTGGTATGGCGCCATCTCGGATTGGCTGGTTTGGCATCGTGGTCTGTGGCCTTGTCCTTGCTTGGTTCTGCAGACTCGAGCGATGTGCCCCTTTTTCTCACAGAACAAGCAGATCGCATCCCAGAACTTACAGTTGTGTCAGGGGTGGGAGCCTCCACAGCTGGCACAATCATCTCTGGGTCCTCGTCGTTCCGGCCTGGACTGTTCTGTGTGGTTGACTTCCTCCTCGGACTCCCCTTCGCTCTCAGTGCTTACAGCTTCACAGTGCACGGTCGCTGACCTCTGCGCTGTCCAGCCATGGATGGTCCCTTGCAGTCTCTCGGCGGCCTTCACGGATGACTCTTGTGCTCTTGCTTCATCTAGGGCGATGTGCAGGGTCAGGTTCGATCTCGCAAGTAGCCTCAGTTGTAGCCGGCCATCCTTAACTCCACAGATTAGTTGCTCTAGGAGCATCTCATCTAGGTCTCGGTACTCGCACTGGTTTGTGGCCTTACGCAGGGCAGTGACATACTCGCTGATCGACTCGCTGTCCTGTTGTAGCCTTTGCCAGAACTCGTACCACTGGATGTACTTGGAAGGCGTTGGGGCATAGTCGTCTTTCAGCCGGGTCTGCAGCATTGACCATGATATGGTGTGGACTGAATTCGGCTCCTCCAAGGCTTCAGCTGTGTCGAACACCTGTGGCCCGCAGTGGCTCAGGAACAGGGCCTTCTTCCGCACGTCCGGTAGTCCTTGCAGGTCGTTGGCCACCATGAAGCACTCGAACCGTGACATGTAGGACCCCCACTTCTCCTCCTTGGGGTTGACAGGCACTGGTGGGGTGTAGGCAGACATCGTTCGCGATTCTCCTGTGCTCCACTCGGTCGCCTGGCTGGATTCTGTATTCGGGCATTCCGTGGCTCTCTTGGAACGTGGTTTCAGCTCTTTTCAGTTGTGGCTTCAGCTCTTTCCTTGGCTTCTGGCCTCAAAATCCCACCTTCGTCGCCAATGTTAAGTTGGGTGAGTGAGGACGCAGCGAGCCAGGCAGTGAGTAACAACAGCTCTTTATTATAGGGTGAGAACCCAGCGACTGACCTAGGGAAACAGCTCCCTTTATATACCTTGGAGCTGTGGTGGTCAGCCAATCAACTGAGGGTCAGTTAATTCAAACTTCCCGCCAAACAAACCTATTTACATAACAGAACTAGTTGGGCTGGAAACTTGGAAACTATGAATTCTAGACTTCTCTTAGACATGAAAGCTGGTTGAATGTTTTGGGTCAGTCATTCTCTCTTAGCTCAAAGAAGAAGGTAATGGCAAGCCACTTCTGAAACTAATGAGAAGAAACCTGCAGAGACTTTTCAGTAGGATCTCATGGCATGCCTAGAACTATCAGATTCTGCATTTTCAGAGAATGGATTCACACAATGGACATAGTTTAGCGAATTGTATGAATTCATTCCTTGAAGTTGGTAAACTTTAATAAATTTCTTTTGTGATCCCTGAGCTGATCCCAGAGTGTGAAGTATTAAATTACATCAGACACGAAAGGCATGTTGCAAGTTCCATTGATGGGGGAATTTTGTCAGCCAGGGTCTAGGAAGAAATGGCCTCTGGAAATGTACAGCAATATAAAATATTCTTGGAAAAGAGCTTATCTTGAAAAGAACTGCAATGTGGAATTCCATCTAGACCCAATTCTGATACCTTTCATAAATCTCCTGAGGTTGCAGATGATGAACCCAGACTCTGCTCCTTCTCTTCCCATCTCAAGTGTGAAAAAATTCTTAATATGGATGTGCCAAATTGCATCACTGCCACAGTATAAGCTAGGAAAGAGAGATTAATACTGTCCTGAACCATATGACATGTCACTTAGCTGGTTTAAAGAAGGGGCAAAAGAGTCCTCCAAGAGATTGTCTTTTTATAACATGAATTTATAAGATATGACACTAGCGCATTCCAAAATTGAATTAATAAATCATTCACAGCTCTAGCTGGAATAGTTAATACATTTTTTGTGTCCCAGCAGAGGGGAAAATGCCCCACTTGGCTTAGCTTTATGACCCTTTATGCCTAAACAGAATTAATGATTAGGCATTCTAACCTTATTTACTGCAGCAATGTAGGCTTGGGGAAAGATAAGACAAAACAGGAAAGGGAATAGACCCTCTTGAAACTCAGGGGGTTTGGGGATCTCAGAATAGCATTAGTGATCCACAGCAGTCTATGCACAGCAGGAGAATAGATTCAAGAGAGAGATAGACGGTATTGTATACGGCAATTTCAGAACCCCTGTAAATTCACATTCCTTCATATCTTCATCTCAATGCTCTGAGTCTCCAAAAGCAGGGAAGAAAGAAGTTGCTAGAAAAATCTCTTTCAAGTAACAAGCATCTGATTATTTGGTTTGAGCACAGGGCTATAGCTTGATTGTATATAGTCTGTCACATGGCTAACTAATATACTCCATCTTTTCATTTGCAACATCTTGGCTTACATTAAAGAAGTTCTACTGAAAATACAAACATCTGGGCTAAACATTAGCATCTATAGCTTCTCCTCAATACCTAATTAGTATCAGTACCAGAAGTCTATGGGTTCCTTTTCCTGACCAGGTCTAGCATCTGACTATTGTAATCTCTTGGTTTGTTTTCTCCTTTGGTGCACCATTTATTCTGCTGGATGGAACAAATATGACCAATGGGTATTGTTTCTTGAGAAGGACAGAGTAGATAAGCAACAACAGGGAGAAAGAGAAGCAAACAATGGGCAATTTTACAGTAAATGTCTATGGAGATTCTCAATCACCATTTGGGTCCTCTTTTGACAGGTGTACAAAGGTGTCAACCCCTGCAAATGAGAAACCTTTCTCATCCTCGCTAAGATTTTAGCGAGACCTTGGAATAGCAATGGATATGTTCGGAAGACCTGAAATATCAGGTTAGGGACAGATCACCATGGACAAAATCTGTTTAAGTGGCAGCTATGAGTTGACATCTATTTTATGGCACACAACCAACCAAAAAACCAGCCATATGTCAATGATTTGAAGATATTCCCCTTCAGATGTCATATGGCATTGAATTATGGCATTTCAAAGGCTATGATCAAGGACATTTTTCATAATTTATTCCAATGTAACTTGCAATGTACTACTTCCAATGTAAATAGAAAGAAGGGCTGGGGAATTTTGGGAGCTGAAGTCCACATATATCTTCAAGTTGGCAAGATTGACAAACACTGCTTTGGAGAGAAACCTCATGATCTCCATCTAGTACTGATTTTTGAGTAGGATGTAAATATTGGATAGGCATCCTGTCTTGTTTTTTTAAAAGGACCTTTCTCATTCTTTGGATTCCTGTGGTGTTTCCGTGGAAAATTAAACAGCAGGACATATCAGCTGTATTTCTGTATGTGTACTACAAATTTTAGCTGTCCCCCTGCTGCGTGCCTTAAAACTGTGGATTCCACCCCACTCTGCTCTTACATAAATTATTCCTACTCTTAACCTGCTATCAAATTCATTTGTTTAATTTGCTTTTTAAAAATCTATATATAAACATCAGAAGATAAAACTAAAGCTTAATACATTCCCTTCCAATGGGTTTTGTCTGATTTGACGACTTTCACATCCCAAGAACTTTTCATTAGTTTATACTAGTGACCTGTTCTCAGTTCTTCTGAAAGTGGTATCATTTTCTGAATGACTCAACTATTAAAAAAACTACTATTTGTTTGATTTGAATTGTAGTAATAAATGTACAATATGAGTAGTTAACTGTTTGGCTTCTAATTTTTTTTTTTTAAAAAAAATCAGAGTTAAGTTTGCTCTTTCTCCTCCACCACTTCCAACTGTAACAATGATCATAAGAATTTTCTTTGTATTCTCTAAATTAGAGGTGTCAAACTCAATTTTATTGAGGTCCAGATCAGCATTGTAGTTGTCCTCCATGGGCGGGGTGGGGGGGGTGGGGGAGGAAGAAGCATGGCTGGAGTGGTCACGACCGACTGGGCATGGCCAGCTTGACATCACTTGCTTGGGTAGTGTCTTTGGATTTGGGTAGGGTTGAGGAGGGAATCCAGGGGTCTCCAGTGGGTGAGGCAGTGAGTGGGAGCCTTATCCCACAGGATGAGATGAGGCAAGGCAGGGGGTGGGGCAGCTACAGCCAGAAACCTGTCTGTCACCGTGTGCTCACCACCCTTTGTGTGCGGGGAGGGGGAATGGTTTCTGGCTGTAGATGCAGCCTACCAGTCCCTCAGCTGGCATATGCTGTGGCTCTGGAGCCTGCTGCCAGCACTGGCATCCACTGTTGCTGGCCATCCAAGCAGCAAGTGGAGTTGTTGTTGTTTTTTTAACTTTGATTTATATGCCGCCCTTCTCCGGAGACTCAGGGCGGCTTACAATGCGTTAAGCAGTAGCCTTCATACTTTTGTATATTTATACAAAGTCAGCTTATTGCCCCCACAAACTGGGTCCTCATTTAACCTACCTTAGAAAGGATGGAAGGCTGAGTCAACCTTGAGCCTGGTAAGATTCGAACCTGGAGAAATTGCAGGCAGCTGTTTTAATAACAGGGTGCATTAAACCACTGTGCTACCAAGGGGAAGTACAAGGGGAGTTGGGGGGAAGGAAGATGATGCAGACCGCTGGACATGCTTACTCCTTCCCTCTGTCTGTTTTGGCTTACAGTTGGAGACCAGGTTGCTGCTAGTCATCTTCTTCTCAGCCCCCTTGCGGATCTTGCCCTTGGCCCATGGGTGCAGGGTGTTCCCCTCGTGCACCTGACTGTGGTGGTGGCTGCACAAGAGGGGTGCTTTGCCAGCAGGCCCTGAAATGAGGGAGGGTGCAGCATTTCCCTGTCCACTACATGTGATGCCCGTCCAGGTTTAACCAAAGTGTGGCAGGGGGGTGGGGTAGGAAGTGGTGCCTCTCCCAAGGCTGAAGGAAGAGAGTCTTTGAGCCCCAGGCACTAGTTTGGGCAGCGCCCCGCTGACTCACCTGCTCTTGCAGAGGGAAGCCCCGCTACCCTAGCCGCGCCCTCCAGGAATGCTGGCTGAGTGAGGAATTTGGCTGCAATCCTCAGCTTGGAACAGAGATGTGGTGGTGGTGGGGCTGCAAGACAGAAGCCTGTCTTCAGTACACGGAAGGGACTGCAGCCTTGGGGCTCCATCTGAAGGAGCTGCGTCTGTCGGGCAGTGCCCCAAAAGCACTCTGGATCTGCTGCCTTGCAGGGCAGGGCAGAGCTAGGCTTTCCTTGCTGAGCATCCCCAGTGAAGGAGGTGTATCATCAGGGGTCTCTACCCCTGGCAGCTCCTGGGTTGCAACTCCATCACCACTCAGCAGACCTGCCCAGCCTGAAGGAGGTGAAGTGGCCTGCTAGAAAGGTGAGTTCCCCTCGCACACCTGATGCACCTTGGCACCACTGAGGTCACCAGCAGCTCACACAGGTCCATTAGGCCTCTGTTGTTGCTGCCCAGAGCACCAGGCTTGCCCAGCTCGAGGCAAAGCAGCCAGCTAGGTCGCTAGGTCGAGTAAAGGTGGTAAAGCACGCTCAGGCCCAGCAGGCAAAAAACGGCCACCACAAGTGAGGAAAGCCAGATCCCCATCAGATCCCTGGTTGCCCAGGCCCAGCAGAAATGGGGGGAGGGGGAGAACGCGATCCAGGCTAGGCTTGAGTGGCCATAGCGCCAATGTGGATTGATCTTTCCCCACTTGTGGTGATTGCCTTTTGCCTGCTGGGAATGGGCATGCTTTTACCACTTCTACTTGGTCTTTCTAGCTGGCCACTTTTCCTCCTTTGGGCTGGGTGGACCTGGTGTTCTGGGCAGTGATGGCAGCAGCCTAATGGACCTGCATGAGCTTCTGGTGGCCTTGGTGGTGCCAACGTGTGTTGGATGTGTGAGGGGAATGTGCTCCTCCCACGGGCCAAGGGCAAGACCTGCGAGGGGTGAAGGAGATGATCAGTGGTGACCTGCTCTCCAACTGCAAGCCAAAAGAGATGGGACAGAATAGGCAGCAGCCACTCCATATCCTCCTCACCTTGTCTTCGCCCACAGAGGCACAAAGGCAGAGGCCACTTGCCCTGTCCATGCCTCCCCCCCCCACTCTACCTGCTGCCAGTGCCACCACTGCCACGCCTAATTCTTGGAGGGCCAGCTGCTGGACATCTCCCCCGCCTTGTGCATGCACACACATCTGAAAGGCGGTTAAGGGCGGCCATCCTGGAAATGGTAAGGGGCAGGCCTGCATCACTTTGGTCCTGCCCATTCCTTCCTGGCAGGCGCACATCATTTCAGCCTGGCCCATACCATCCCAGCAGGCATGCGTGCACACACAGGAGGCAGCAGGCACATGCATGCACAGACCTGCCCACCCCATCCTGTGCACATGTGTGCCCACCTCCTGTGCTCATGCATGCCTGCTGGGCTGGGCAGGGCCAGGCTAGGCTGAAGTGATGTGGGCTGGATCCTTACTGTTTCCAGGACGGCCGTGTGGGCCAGATCCAACCACGTCGCAGGCTGGATCTGGCCCACAGGCCTTGAGTTTGACACCCCTGCTCTAGATCTAGTAAAAGAATCCTCTATATATTTACAAACTATTTGAACACATTCATTCTGTACAAAATAATTGCAATGAACTTGAAGCTCCCTGAATATCCCCTACCAGTGATATGTCCTCATGAGACTGTATTAAGCTATAATTGTTGAGATGGCATGCTTCGAAAAACAGCATATGAGATGAACTCTGCAAATGGTAACTGGCTGCTATTGACAGATGCAGTTCTAGAAATTGTATCAGGTTATTCTTAATAAGCACATGTCCTAAAAAATGCCAGTCTTTCGCTGTTTTTACCATACAAGCCTTCATCACAAAGCCAAAATGTTGTCTGATATAAAGATACTGTACATAGATATACTGCAATTATGGAATAAATAAATTCAGACCTGTCAAAATATCATCACAGTGATAATGGTAAGAACGGTTATCATTTTTCTTCAAGAGATGGTTTCTCCTGGGCTCAGGCCCATAGGCTTGGAATTCTCCTTGCTCATCTCTTTTCCCAGATTTTATTGATGAAAAAAAGAGCATGGTGGCTTGGTAGTTAATTAGGATCCTGAGTTGGATGTTAGCAAGCCCCTGTTCGAGATCCAACTGCTGCTGTAGGGCAGAGTTATAATGCAGTTATAAAATATACCTCCGTGCTATGGAAAAGTCTTACACTCTTCCAAGTCTTACACTTAGGCAAGAAAAACCAAAAGTACACATATAGACTGGGTGAAACTCGGCTTAATAGCAGTAACTGTAAGTCTTAGTCTTACAACTGGAGTCTTAGTGGACAACCAAATAAATATGAGCCAACAGTGTGCGGCAGCACCTGCCAAAAAAGCCAATGCAATCCTAAATTGTATTAACAGAGAGATACAATCAAGATCAAGTGGGCAAGAAGTGGTGGTTTTGAAAGAGATCCCTCCAAAAATGTTGAGAAGTAGAAAGGACTTTGGCTTTTTGGTAAATGAGCTGAGAAATCAACAAGTGGCATACAGATGGGACATTCCAACTGGTCTAATAGTGACTTATAATGGAGAAAGATACCGGTTAAACACAGTCTGGAAGGCAAAATATTTCTATGTTAATGTTTTAAAGGCTGGATACCCACCCTCACCAGGGGGAGCAGAAAGAAAATGGAGATGATACAACAAGAAAAAGATGGAAAGCAGATACAAACCTATGCTGAAGTTGCAGCTGGAGGAATCATCACGGAAGAAGATCTGGATCTTGGGGGCTTACCCCCAACTCTGGAACCACTCAAGAAGGGAGAACCAAAAGCACAATGACTGACCCAATCAACTTATAAACTTCAAGAACAACAGTTAAAAATGCAACAATCTCAAGATCTATCTCAAGAAGTTCAGAAAACAGAAGTGGGAGGTGGGTGGGTGGGTGGGGCTAGGCCGAAGAGTCAAGTGGAGGAGGATCTTCAGCTGATGCTCATGCGGCTTCAAAAAGCTAAAGATGGCAACTAAATTTCTATCTTGGAATGTTAATGGCCTAAATTCACCACAAAAAAGAAAGAAAGTATTTCATTACTTGAAACAATTTAACAATGATGTTATTTGTCTGCAAGAAACACATATTAGGTTATTAGACCAAAAATATTTGATAAATTCAAGATTAGGTACACACTTTGTGGCATCAGCACCAGAGAAGAAAAATGGGTTAGTTATATATGTAAAGAAAGGATTATCAGCTAATTTAATCGAGGCAGATGATCAAAGAAGATATATCACAATTGAATTATTAACACAGACTGGAAAAATGCTTTTAATTGGAATATATGCCCCTAATCAGCAACAAGACAAATTTTATAAATTTTTACACACTAAAATAATACAATGGGATTATAAATCTTTTATGTTAATGGGTGACTGGAATGGAGTAATAGACACACAGAGAGATAAAAAAAGTTTATCCAAGATTTCAACACGTGCAAAATTACCTAAATCTTTTTTTGATATGATGGAAGATATAGAACTGAGAGATATTTGGAGAGAACGCAATATGGAGGAAAGAGACTTCACCTTCTTTTCTGATAGACATCAATCCTTCTCCAGGATTGATTTTATACTAACCACAAATGATTTTATTTCTAGGGTGAAGAAGACGAAGATATTCCAAGAATTTTAACTGATCATAGTCCGGTTTGGGTGGAATTTGAACAGGAAAGGGGAGAAAGCAGGTCTTGGAGGTTAAATGAAAATTTATTTAGATATGAAGAAAATGTGAAAGAGCTTAAAAAACAAATGAAAGAATTTTTTGCTATTAATATGGACAAGGGTACCTCTATGGAAATGGTTTGGGATGCTAGTAAGGCTTATATGAGGGGTATGTTAATACATATGAATAATAAACATAGACTAAAACAACAAAAGAAGCAGAAAGAGATAGAGGAAGAAATAAAAAAGAAAGAACAATTACTTATACTTAATCCAGGAGATAAGAAGGTAAAAGAAACAATAAATATATTACAAGGGCAATTTAATATGTTAATGGCTGATCAGGTGGCAACTAGCTTACAATATGCTAAACATAATACATTTTGTAATGCCAATAAACCAGGTAGGTGGTTGGCCTACATGCTGAGGAAAAAACAGAAATCACGAGTCATTGGTAAGATAGAATATAGAGGTAAGGAAGTTTACCAACAGAATATGATTAAAAAGGCTTTTTTAGAATTTTATACAAAGTTATATGCTAGTGACTCAATACAAGATATAGATATAGATAGATACTTAAAGGAAGGGAATATTCCGGAATTAACGTTGGAACAGAGGGAAGGATTGAATCAACCAATAACTTCTGAGGAGATCATTGCTGCAATTAAGCAGTTAAAAACAGGGAAAGCTCTGGGAACAGATGGATTAACAGCTGTTTATTTTAAGAATTTACAGCTTGAAATGGTAGAACCACTTAGAGCTTTATTTTGTAAAATTCAATTAGGGGGAGGAGTTCCACCCTCTTGGAGAATAGCTTTTGTTTCATTGATTCCGAAGGAAGATCAAAATTGTATCAAAACTGAAAATTTTAGGCCAATTTCACTTTTGAACACTGATTATAAAATTTTTGCTAAGATATTAGCGAACAGATTAATGACAGTTATGCAACAAACAATTCATAATGATCAATTAGGTTTTATAAAAGGGAGGCAAATGAAATATAATATTAGACAAATTATTAACTTATTGGAATATTTGGAAAAAAATAACCAGGTCCCTGCAGCATTCATATTTTTGGATGCAGAGAAAGCATTTGATCAACTGAATTGGCAATTTTTGTTTAAGATAATAGAAAAAATGCATTTTGGGGAGTATTTTATACACTCAATTAGAGCAATATATCAGGAACAAACAGCACAAATAATAGTTAATGGAGGCCTAACAGAAGTCTTTAAAATTGAGAAAGGTACAAGGCAGGGTTGTCCCTTGTCGCCATTGTTGTTTATCTTAACTTTAGAAGTTTTATTGAATAAGTTACATGAATCTGATAAAATAAAAGGAATTGTAATTAGACAGCAGGATTACAGATTAAGAGCGTTTGCAGAGGACCTGGTTGTTACTTTATCTCAACCTATAGAAGTGGTTCCATATATGTTGGACATAATAGGTCAATACGGTAAGATATCTGGGTTTAAAGTAAATCAACATAAGACAAAGATGATAATTAAAAATATGTCCATATCTCAAACAGAAGATTTAGGGAGAATAACGGGGTTTGAATAGTTAAAAAGGTTAAGTATTTAGGAGTATATATTGCAGCCTCAAACATGAAACTGTTTAAAAACAATTATGACGTTCTCTGGCAAAAAGTACAGAAAGAAATGGAAAATTGGAAAAAGTTACAACTATCATTACTGGGAAGAATAGCAGCAATAAAAATGAATGTTTTACCTAGGTCAGCGGTTCTCAACCTGGGGGTCGCGACCCCTTTGGGGGTCGAACGGCCATTTCACAGGGGTCGCCAAAGCCCTCTCTCGCCCCCCTCCCCCCACGCCTTCACTCACCCTCACCCTCTGCCTCTGTTGGATCGCCTGGTCGCTGTTCGCTTACCCCGCCCACTCCCAATCTATTGCTGCCTCCGGAGTCCCAGCTGATGGCTAGAGGGGAAAAAACTTTAAATTCTTGCCGCGAGGCTTCAAAGAGTTAGCTGCAAAGAGGTAAATTCCTGGAGCAAGTTTTTTTCCCCCTACCTATGCTGAAAAGAGAAAGCGAAAGGAGGGTCTTAGCTGCAACGTGACAAAATGAGGCAGAGAGATTTCTTTTTCTTTTTCCTCACCAAAAAAGGTAGGTACAAAACTGCAAACAATGGGAAATTTAGGGCAAGAGGAGGTTCAAGATTTTAAAACACAAAAGAAAAAAAGCTCTATTTAACTAGGGAATTGTAATAATTGAGATACTATTAATTGCATATTGTGTTGAAAGCAGAAATGGTTAAGTTGTGGTTTGGAGGAATATATGGGGGAAATTATTTGGTTTATTATTATTGGTAAATATAATTAATTGATTTGTAAGAAATTGGATTGCATGGAAATAATTGGAATATTCATGTTCATATTGATTAATATACAAAAAAGATAGTTATATAACTAATTGATTTATATTAAAATGTTGAATTTGTATTAAACAACTGTATTACATAATTAACCAATGTGAGGATGGATATAAAAATAGATGACAATGCGAAGGGGTGTAATATAGAATAGAAGGGAAAAATTGAATTTGATTAAGATTAGAGATGAGGATGAAGGGTAATATTGGTTTTTTTAAAAAATAGATGAGGAATAAATATGGTAAAAAGGAAATATAGAAATTGTAAATTTAATTGAAATGACTAAATACTGTGTTGGAAGAAATATCCTTCTGGGTTCTGCTCCAAGTGGGGAAAAAGACACTGGAAACATGGAGACTGCTTGGAAAGATGGTTTAATGGTGGACAGGATCACATGGCTTGATGGGGCCCATTGTGTTAGTTTCTGTTGCTATTGTGTTGCAAATGTCCTTTGACAAAGGATTGAGTTTCTGCCTCTGGCCCATTAACAAAGGGTGGGGGGCAGGAAGGTGGGAGCTGCTTTGTCTGTAAAATATGCTTCTCCATTTCTCATCCAGGGAAATATAATATTCTGCCTTTTTAATATTTCCCAAAATATTTCATTCTTCTAGGAAAGGGGTGGGTCCTAACCTCCTACAACTGTTTAAATTTGTGGACCGGCCAAATACTCTGTTCAAAGAAAATACGTTGTATGTTTGTATGTGTGTTTCTAATTATTGCTATTTTTTGCTATTTGTTCTCTTTTATTCTTTAAAGTTTAACAATTCATTCTTTATCTTAATATCTTTATATTTGTTTGGGGTTGGCTTTCTTCCCTTTCATCTTTTTTATTGTACAGCAATCTTTCTCCTCAAACCTACCACCTCTGTCTTTTCTTTCCTTCTTACTTTCTCTTCCCCCCTTCTTCTTCTTCCTACTTCCTCTTCCTTTCTCCTTCCCCTCCTCTCTTCCTCCCTCTCTTACCCTCACTCCTACTCTAATTTCCCTTCCCTTCCTTCATCCCTCTCTATTGCTGTATCCTTTTATGCATATGGACTACTCAGAGGGCTGAAAAAGTTATTTTTGACTGGTCCTCACACTTTTGACCAGTCCTCGAACTTACGACTGTCCTCACATTTTACGTTTTTTGCCCTATCTTATACCATGTTGAAGAGAAGCAGTTGTGAAATGAGTGACACGGTTTTTAAGAATGGTACAATGGGCATAAATGATGACCAGTCATAACTGCGAAGACCGGTCAAAAGTGCGAGGACCTGTCAGAAATCACATTTTTCAGCCCTCTGAGTAGTCCCTATACACATAGCCATGGCCACCTGTCACATGACCAGCTAGCCTTGCCCACCCAGTCACATGACCGCCAAGCCACGCCCACAAAATAAGCCACGCCCACAGAACCAGTAGTAAAAAAAATTTAGAACCCACCCCTGGTTGGGGGTCACCACAACATGAGGAACTGTATTAAAGGGTCGCGGCACTTGGAAGGTTGAGAACCACTGACCTAGGTTCTTATTTTTGTTTCAAATGATACCAGTGCTTAAGAAAGACAGAAATTTGTTGGAATGGCAGAAAGGGGTTATGTTACAATTGAAAATACCTAACTTGTCCTCTGTAAATATGTATATTTGTATATATGTTATTGTGTGATGTCATTATGATCTTTTTCATTGGTTCCTACTTACCTTTTGCCCCGCCTCCTCTGTATATAAGTCATTGCTCCTGTCAGAACTTGAGCTGTCCAAATGTATTCCTGAGGAAGACAAGAAATAAATATCTTTGTTATAAGAAAGGCTTCAGTCTTTTATATTGGGCCTGACCAGAATAAATAAACAAGTAACAAATTGGTAGCAAGAGGATGGTTTGGTAGGCCCAACCAAAACTAAAAATGCAAGAGTCACAAAAAGACAAAAGAAGACCTGCCACTAGATATATAACAAAAAGAATGGCAGCCCAGCTGACTCCTGACAAAAACACACTACTTGAAGACATGAAGAAAAACATACACTTACAAGAAAATGAACTACTAACACAATACAAACAACCACTAGCTGGAACAGAAGAAACCCCCTCAGCCTCAAACAAAGAAGGTGAAGTAAAAAGAAAAATACTACTAATAGAAACGACTACAGATGAAACAAATCTGCTTGTGAAAATCCACAGCATGATAAACAATCACGGAACAGCAGCAGATAACGAACATAATAAACAAGAAAAATCCAAGGTAAGAAAGTCAACCCCTGACTACAAAAATAACGCTGAAGATGGTGACAGTTTCGCGCCTTTTTCATGGCGGCCATCTTATCTACCTAATACTCCCAAAATGGCCGACCAATCATTAAAGGAATCCCAAATTTTAAATTACAAAGCGGGAAGCAAAACCTACCAAGAAGATGCCTACCCGAGTCCAGAAATAAATAAAAAACAACTATTTAACCAATATAACACTCAACCTACTGAACTTGAAATAGATAATGCCATGCAGGTGTTAACTGCAGCATTCGGGACTAAACTAAAAATACCAAACAAACAATCAGAAAATGAAAAAGAAAATTCTAAACTAACACCTATCAAAAGTCAAAAAGAACTAAACTATCTAAAAGAAGAAGTAGTCGCCCGAGAAAAGACGCACTGGCAACCATACTTACCTGCCAAAGAACACCTTGCTGAGCGACCTGACTTCACCACCAATGACGGTCCGCATCGAGCTCCGCTTCCCGGCCGCATCGAGAAACATGGCTGCCAAGCCTCCGGTGGATTTTTCTTCGATTGCCGCAACTCCAGAGGCCCTCCGGAAACAAAGCCGAAGAACAGAAGGCTGACTGGGACTTCATCCCGGGAGCTGCAGACACAGGATCCTCTCTCGTCGACTGCTGGGGAAGAATGAGGACTGAGCATGCGCAGAACGAACCTGCAAATAAAAAAGAAGACATAAATACAAGTCAGCACAGATCCAGCCAAAACATAGAGATAAGTAAATACAGTCATGCATCTACCATACCTATACCTTATTGCATACTTAGCATACTTAAGGTCTTAAACCATGGACAGCTCCTGAATATAAATAATTTCTCACAACACTCTGGGACACCACCTATAGACTGTATAAAATTAAAATTAGATGGAAGCAACTTAATGGAATGGAGCCAGTATTTACAAATTATATATTTGAGGGAAAACATTTTATTCTTTACTGATGATCCACCAGACAAACCTTGGACTTATGAAATAGACTGCCTCCATCATAAGGCTTATTATATATTAATTGCTTCTATTTCCCCAAGTATCTTTCCTAGTCTTGAACATAATCTAACCGTATCTGAAACATACCAAAAATTATTTAATTTGTTTTATAGCAAAAGTGTAGCCACAACTACTAGAATTTCAAGAGAATTCTATTCTGCCAGACTAAAACATGATACATCTATGAGCAAACATATCCTAAATCTGAATGCAACCAGAGCAGAGCTCATCCAAAGGGGAGAAAATATTTCTGATAGCACTATGAAAAGCATTATAATCAATTCATTAGACCCCAGCTGGGATAACTACATTACTTTAATTGATAACTTAAGTTTAGAACAATTTACCTTAGAAAACCTTACCAATAAACTTATTGCTGAAGACAGACTTAGAAAGGAACGATCTGTACATCAAAGGGAAGGTAGAAATCAAAAAAGGATATGATTTAAATAGTCTTCCAGGGTCTTCCTTTCTTCTTTATTTTTATGTGCAGTGTATGAAATCACGACTCCTCTCAGATAGGCCTTCATTGTATTCCATACTATTGTGCGGGATGTGCCTTTGTTTTCATTTTCCTTGAAAAAGAAGTTTATTTCTTCTTTGAATTTTTGTATACAGTCTTTGTCGCCCAGTAATTTAGCATTAAACCTCCACCTCCGTTGGTATTTTCTCTGAACAGGCTTCCATCTAATTTCTAATGGATTATGGTCTGCCCAATCATTTGGGCTGATTACAACTGTTCCAATTTCTAACCCCAAATTCCTACTAACCCATGCCATGTCAATTCTGGACCACGACTTTTGTGCATTTGAAAAGAAGGTATATTGCCTATTGTTTGGGTGCAAGGTACGCCAAATATCAATTAGATCTAATTCATCGACTAACTCGAAAAAAGCTCTTGGTAAATTTGTCCTTTTATTTTTTTTTACTTTATTGCTCTTGTGGTCCTTCTCCGGATCCACAATGCCATTAAAATCCCCTATCATACAGATTTCGTTATATGCTATTTTCACTAATTGTTCATGGAGTTTCTTAAAAAATTCTCCCTGTTTTTTATTTGGGGCATAAATGCCCACTAATAATACCTTGGAATTCCTTCTCTTAATTTCAATCATGAGGATTCTACCCTTTGTATCTTTGAATTTCAGTTCTGCTTCAATTCCTTTTTTTACCCCCCCCTCTTCTTTTTCTCTGCCAGCGAATCAAATGTTTGACCGAATTTTTTATATTCTAAACGTTTACTCTCTTCTTTTTTATGTGCACCTCTTGTAAACACATTATATCAACATTTTGTTTACCTAATTTTGTTAATATTCTTTTCCTATTTTTGTAATCATTTAGTCCATTGACATTTACGGATATTAGCTTCAAGTCATTCATCTCTATACCCCTATCTGATTATTGGTTCTTGTTTGTTTCTTACGGCCCTTACTGGTCTTGCTTTCTTCTCTTTGGCTTCTTCTTCTTCTTCTGTCTTCTCCTCTACAGTTGCTTCGTTCGTGTTCTGTTGGTGTAGGGCTTCCTCCTCCACTACTGCTGTTTCTAGTTCTTCCTTGCTACCCTGCTCTTCTTCCACACCTCTCAACTGGTCAAGGAAATCTTGTGCTGTATGGCCAAAAATCTGTATCCCTTCCTCATCTCCCGGACTCTTCTTGGTATCTGTTTTAGGATTATTATTTCTTTTCCTCGATATGTTATCTGTTCGTCTCTTGCCATGTTGTATAGAATATCTTTAACTTTTTTCCGTGCGAAGCGGATATGTACTTCTCTAGGAAGCTTGTTCCTTCTTGCATAGTTAGTCTGGACCCTGTATACGTCATCCAGCTCCCTAATTATTGCCTGTTTGTCTTGGTGAAGTGCATCAGCTATCAGCTCCACCATCTTTTCACCTAGGTCTTCCTCTTTATCCTCGACAACATTCTGAAATCGCAAATAGAAGGAAGCCCGGTCCATCTCCAATTGGATTATTGAATCTTCTAACTCTTTATTTTGACTTGTTAATGTTTGATCCACAATATCTAATTTCTTTTCAGTTTGGTCAATTCTTGTTTCGGCTGTTTGGATTCGTTGTTCATTATTAACTATTGATGTTTGGATTTCATTCATTTTCTGGTCCAATGCATGTATGTCTGATTTTAATTCGACATGATTATTTAACAGTTTTTCCTGCATTGCCATCATCGTTTCTTGGATCAGGGTTAATGATGCTTGCAGAGTTTGCATTGCCAGGCTTTCTGTTGATTTTTGTGTCACCGGAGAGGTTGTCGCTATAGTGGGATTAGAGGGAGTCTTTTTTCCTGTTTTCCCCACTGTGGATGACATGCTTGTCATTTCTTTCAAAATTTTCTTTTGCTCTCTAATTATCCTATCGATGTTACTCCAAATTCTCATTCGCCAGTTAGCGCCTCTATTATCTTTTTTTTAAAATATATATTTATATATATATATTTCTATATCTAATTTTTCCTTCTAAATTTATAAACAAATATAGCTAGTTTTCCGGTGGGCAATCAATATCAATATCTATACGGTGATTCAAATCTCTTCCTCACAATACCTTATACTCAATGTATTATTTAAATATGTTAGATATTAAATTAGCTTAGTAGATATAAATTAGACAGTTCAATACTATACAATCAATATATCAGTTAATCAACAATTCACAATCAATGTATCAATATAGCAATTAATTTGGCTAAATATTGTACTTTTAAATGCTTAAAGTACTATGAATACTGTAAATGGAAATTTTTGAATACTTGATTTTAAATACAATTGTAATTTTAAATACTATAAAAATACTGGTAAATACTATAAATGCTAAGCAGTGGAATATATATAGAAAGATTTAAAATATCATAACTTGAGAGTATATTATATATATCTAGTCCAAGAAAAAACAATTTATCAAGATATTTACAATTTTAACAATCAGGATACTGAGGACAGAATATCTAAAGGTCCAAGTGCTGTGGTTAATTTTTTTTATATAATTTTTCCTCCTTCTTGGGATATACTCTAGTCTTTTTTTGCTCAGTCTCTGATCTTCGCAAGCTTAGGACGTTCCTCCGAGTTCAGCACTCTATCGTATTTCTTGCTACCAGACTGTCCACCGCTAAGCAGTTTATTCCTCCGTCAAGTCACTCTAATGGCTGAGCTTCCTGTTCATTACAAAAAAAAAAAGCCAGACTTGATCCACCCAGTTTCAGCCTCCATTGGGTCTACTTATATTCACAGTAAAAAAGGAAATAAGTGCCGGTCTTAAATTTTCTCACCGATCTTCTCTTGGCGCGCACACTGTCAATGCAAATTTTCTTTTTTATTTCAATGCCAGCTTGTCGGGCTCTCTCTCTGCCAGGGTGCTCAGGAAACTTTCAATCGCCGCTTCTCTCGTTTGTGAGACTCTCCCGCCTGACTTCACCGACCCCTTTCCTGATGTCCTCTTTCCTCAATGCAGGGAAGGTGTGTATCGATCAGCACTGCAGCATCCGATCTCCCTTGCTTCCAATCTGGAATCATATAGGAGAATCAGAAAGAAAACTCCAAAATAACCCAGAAGATGAAGTAGCCAAAGAAAATGGATGATGTGGAAGCATAAAGTAAATATCATGGAGCAAGAAGAGCTGGCACAAAGAATGAAAAGAATGAAACAATATCTTTTTGAGAATACTAACAAATCGGGCAGGTGGCTGGCCTATAAATTAAAAAAGGAAAATGAAAGGGGAATAATTCATACCTTAGAAGATTCTAAGGGCAAATTATTGACTAACGAGGAAGAAAAACGGGATAGGGTGAGAGAATACTACGAATCCCTATATAAAGAAGAGGAGGTACCGGATGACAAAATAGAACAATATTTAATAAAAGCAGAGCTCCCACAAATAACTGATGATGAGAAAGAAATGCTCAACATAAAGATTACAATTGAAGAATTAAAAATAGCCCTTTCCAAATTGAAAAACAATAAAGCGCCAGGACCTGACGGATTCCCAGGGAAAATATATAAAAAATTAGAAGAAACACTCCAACCGAAATTAGTAGAAATTTTTAATGATGCACTGTTAGACCATAAAATTCCAGAGTCATGGAAAGAGGCGCATGTTACACTTGTGCCGAAAGAAGGTGCCGACCCAAAACAAATTCAAAATTACAGACCAATTTCGCTCCTAAATACTGACTATAAATTATTCATGGGTATAATGGCAGAAAGAATGAAAAAGATTTTAAATAATTGGATATACAAAGACCAGAACGGATTTTTACCGGGGAGACAAATTAGGGATAATTTGAGAATCATGCTAGACATGCTAGAGTACTATGAAGAACACCCCGGAAAACAGATGGCTCTGATTTTTGTCGATGCTCAAAAGGCATTTGACAATCTAAATTGGAAATTTATGATTAAACAAATTGAGATTATGAAATTCGGAACAAATTTTGAAATGATGATTAAATCTATCTATAATAACCAAAAGGCGAGTATCCTGGTGAATGGGGATAGGACCAAAACATTCCAAATTAGTAAGGGAGTAAGGCAAGGTTGTCCCCTATCCCCTTTATTGTTTATTTTGGCCCTAGAAGTTCTTCTGCGGAAAATTAGAACTAATGAGGAAATAAAAGGATTGAAGATCAGGAAGGAGACTTACAAGACGCAAGCATTTGCGGACGACGTAGCTCTCATCCTTGAAGACCCCATAGAATCGGGACCTAAAGTATTAGAGGAATTAAGTAAATATGGAGAGGTGGCAGGCTTCATACTGAACAAAACTAAAACCAAAGTATTGATCAAGAACACAACTGAGAGCCAGAAAAACGAGATAGAAGAAGTATTAGGATTACAGGTTGCCAAAAAAATTAAATACCTAGGAATTTGGATTACATCAAGATATTCGACCCTGAAAGACGATAATTATACTCTCCTAATTAGAAAAATAAAACAAGACCTAGATAGCTGGAAAAAAATAAGACTATCACTTTTGGGCAAGATAGCCACAATTAAGATGAACATCCTCCCCAGAATATTATTCTTATTCCAAAATATACCGATAAATTTAGATAAAAAATTCTTTCTAGAACTAGACAAAATCATCAGAGAATTTATATGGGAGGGGAAAAAAACGAGATTTTCCATTAAAATTTTAAGGGGCAAAAGAGATATAGGTGGATTTGGACTCCCGGATTGGGAAACATACTACAGGGCAGCTAAGCTAGTTTGGATAAGAGATTGGATCACCCTGGAAAATGAGAGGATTCTTACCTTAGAAGGCCATGACTTGCAAAAAGGGTGGCACGCCCACATTTGGGACACGGAGAAGAAAAGGAAGACACATTTCCATAGACATAAAATTAGAGACTCCTTGATACAAACATGGACCCAGATTAGGCAAAAATATTACAAAAAAATCCCAAATTGGCTCTCAACGATGGAGGCCCTGACCCACCCAAATAGGTGGGAGAGGGAGAAAATGGGCAGATATAAAGATATTTTAGATGAAGGAGGGAGGCTTAAACCAAATGACACCTTACGAGAGCAAGGAATAATTTTAGATTGGTGGACCTACTCACAAGTAAAATCCAGATATCAGAGAGACAAAGAACAATACGGTTTAGAACTTGGACCAAATGGATTGGATAAAGTCCTGATGGGAACAAATAAAAAGATACTGGCAAAACTATACCATTATTTATTAGGCGACGATAAGTTCGAAGATGTCACAAAGAACCAAATAATTGCATGGGAGAAAAATATAGGGCGCGATATAAATTTTGGGGAATGGGAGGAGGCATGGAACAGAAATCTTAAACTGACTAGAGCGGTGGCATATAAGGAAAACCATTACAAAATGTTTCATAGATGGTACCTAGCCCCGGCCAGACTAGCGAAGATATATCCCAATATACACCCCAATTGTTGGAAATGTGGCTATGGTCAAGGCACCTTCTTTCACATGTGGTGGACATGCCCGGAAGCGAAAGGATACTGGAATAAAATTAGGAGGTGGTTATATGAAATAATTGACGAAGATATTGAACTAACACCAGAGATTTTCCTCCTGGGAATAATAAAGAAGCCATATAGAAAGGAAATGACACATTTAATGATCCACATAATCACAGCCGCCAGATTGGCATACGCACAGTACTGGAAAGAGAAAACTCAACCACCAGAAGAGCTTACAATTAAGAAAATACTCAAGTGCGCAGAGATGACTCAATTAACTTCTGAATTAAATGATGAGAAGTCAGTTTACTATATGGTGTGGGAAAGGTGGTACAAGTGGTTGCATGACAAAATGAAAAAAAGATCTAAAGGTGTGTTAAATATTGGTTAAAAGTGAGTTGAAATGTCACCAAGTACTATTTATGTAAATAGTTAAAACACTGCACATCCGATACTAATTGAAAATGTTATTATACTTATGTGTTTTATGTTTTTGTTTGAATGTTTGTTTTTCCTTTTTCTCTTTTTTTTACTTCTTTTCTGTTTTGTAAAAAATCTCAAGTTTAAAAAAAAAGAAATCAAGAAAGGATAGATTTCAGAGTCAGAGACAGGTACCCACATGAATGCTCAACATGTGAACCTGAAAGACATCAAAAAAGAGACTGCCCCAAGAACGCAGGATATAGAGATACATATCAACACAAAGATAAAAGAATACATTTCTTAGATAGAACTTCTCCTGACTACAGATATAAACGCAGGGAATCACCACATTCAAAAGAAAAGAAAATATACAGAAACAACCCTAGGGAAAACAAAAATGAATCACTATATGGAATAAAAGACAGTAATACATCAACTCCAGATTCACTCAACACATGGCTCATCGATTCTGGAGCCACCTGCCACTCAACTCACAATAGAAAAATACTCAAGAATTTCACAGAAAGGTAATATTACATAAAAGAAGCAAACCAAAATGAAGTCCTAGTAAGAGGAGTAGGTGACACGCATATAAAAGGTATAGGAAAAATAGAGGGGGTGCTATTTATACCCGAAATTCCAAATAATATATTGGCAACTCTAAAACTAAGCATGGAAAATGGGGTAGAGACCACGTTCAAAGGTGGAAAAGTATTTATGACTAAAAACAACAGGAACATTGGCAAACTATTCACAAATGAAGGACTAACATATTTACTACCGCAAAATAACGAATTAATCTATGCACACTATTAATTAAAAAACAAAGAGACAGAGCCAGATAGTCATGAAGGGGGTAATAATACACCAACTGTTGAAACCACAATGTCAGAAAATTTACACAATGGTAAACCTATACACGACAACTGTACCGATTTACTCCACAGAAAGCTAGGACATGCAAGTTTCCCTGTTATACGGAAAATGTTAGAATGTTCCGAAGACTTAAAAATAAAAAATTGTAAAAATTATTTGGAATGCTCCATATGCAATTCATCCAAAATCAAAAACAAACCTAAGCCCAAAAAAGCCACTCGCACCACACATTCAATTTTTCAGCTAGTTCGTATGGATGTTGTAGGCCCAATGAAACCTTCAATTAAATATAGAAAAAGATACTTTCTAACTATAGTTGATGATTACAGCAGGTTTGGGTTCATGTACACCCTTAATCATAAAAGTGAAGTTTTCAAAAAATTCAAGGAATTCTTTAAAATGGTAGAAACTCAACATAATATTAAAATTAAACAAATAATGACCGACAGAGGGTCAGAATTTTTATCCAACGAATTTTCAAATTGGCTAAAATTACAAGGAATATTACACTTTAAATATTGTCCCTTCTCCCCCTTTCAAAATGGAGTCTCAGAGAGAAAAAACGGTTTGCTACAAACCATGGTTAAATGTGTGTTAGACGATGCTGGTTTAAGCCAATCATTCTGGGCTGAGGCCCTCACTTATTCTAATTATACTCTAAACCGCTTATGGTCAAGTACACTCAACAAAACTCCATATGAACTCATATGGCAAAAAACCAAAAATTGGACATTTACACATTTTTGGCGTAACTGCTGATGTATATGTACCTAGACAATTGAGACACAAAGGAGAGAAAGTATCCAAAAGACTAATATTCATGGGTTACGAATCAGGAACCAAGGGATATCGCTTCCTTGATAAAAATAACCATTTCATTGTATCCAGATCTGCCGTGTTCTATGAACATGCAAATTGGTCAAGAATACACCTCAACGAGATATACCCAGAATCAAAAAACACTTACACACACACACAGAACATTATTCACCAGATACCAACCCCAAAATTATAACAACAAACAAACCCAAATACCCAAAAATAATTAATGATGAATGGAAGAAAGGACATCCTATATTGAAAGTAGACCCGCTAACTGAAAGGGAAGCTAAATTTATGCATAGCAATGAACAACCTCCGGATAGACCCATTAGATCTAATAGGGGTACAATTCCTAAAAGATTTGATGATTATGTACTGTCTCTCCATGCCAAATATCTGACTCCCAATACATATGATGATATACTTAAATTACCTCTAGAAGAAAAAAATAAGTGGGAGGAAGCAATGAAAAAGGAGATGGATAGTTTGAAAGAACTAAACGTATACTCACCAACAGATCTCCCCACAGAAAAGTCCCCCATTGGCACTAAATGGATATTTAAAATCAAAGAGCTAGAAGATGGCAAATTCCTATATAAAGCTAGATTAGTAGCTCAAGTGTTCGCCCAAAGATTCCCTGATGACTATGAGGACACATACTCTCCAACTGTTAGATCAGAAAGTATTAAGACCGCATTGGTACTAGCTTCCATTTTAAATTTAGACGTATATCAGTTTGATGTACAAACTGCATATCTACATGCTGATCTTGATAAAGAAATATATGTAAAGGCACCCCCAGGAAAGAATACAAAAAAGGGAGAGATTTGGCTATTAAATAAGAGTCTTTATGGATTAAAACAGTCTGGTAAATGATGGTATGAATGTCTGTCAAAAATACTTAAAGATATGGGTTTTATAGCTACTTCATCTGATCTATGTTTTTTCACTTAAAGAAAGAATAATTATATTGAATATGTATTGATCTATGTTGACGACATATTATATTTCGGACATGATAAAATCAAATGTGATGAATTTGCTGAACAATTGGGTAAACATTTCAACTTAAAAATATTAGGAAAGGTAAACAAATATTTAGGAGTCCAAATTGATAAAACCGATAAGGGGTTCAAATTGTCCCAAAAAGAAAAAATTATAGAACTCATACAAAAGTGCAATATGATAAACTCAAAAACTTGCGAGACACCCATGTCAACCGACTTCCATAGAAACATGCACAATGAACACGAGCCATTCAAAGAAAACACTTTATATCGATCAATTATTGGGTCATTATTATATATATCTAATTGGACCTGACCTGATATCACCCTTGCTGTTAATTTGTTGTCAAGACATGTAAGCAATCCTAACTTATACCATTGGGAAGGAATCAAGAGAATTCTGAGATATCTGAAATCTAGCGTTGATGTATGTTTATATTTAGAACCATTCATTTCTGAAAAGCCAACTTTGACCTGTTACACTGATGCAGACTGGGCTGGTGACCCAAAGAGCCGAAAAAGCACCTCTGGTTATGTTTTCCTTATAAATGGTTGTACGGTGCATTGGTATACTGGCAAACAAAATTTAATTGCCACCTCTACAGCAGAAGCCGAATACGTTTGTCTATCTAAAGCAGTCAATAACCTAACCTGGTTTGATGATTTGTTATCTAATATATGGGATATATCCAATTATCATCAATGAAGATAATAAAGCAGCAATAGATATATCAGCTTCCGAGGCAATAGGCCAAAGATCTCGACATATCGATATCAAATACAAACATGTGAGACAATTATCGAGTATAGGATTTATTAAAGCTGTTCATTGCAATACTAGTGAACAAATTGCTGACATTCTCACTAAACCCTTAGCAACCAAACAACATGTATATTTAACTTCTAAACTTAATGTACATATATAATATTAATAATTTACTATTGGTTAGATATTTTAAAGGGGGATTTGTTACAATTGAAAATACCTAACTTGTCCTCTGTAAATATGTATATTTGTATATATGTTATTGTGTGATGTCATTATGATCTTTTTCATTGGTTCCTACTTAACTTTTGCCCCGCCTCCTCTGTATATAAGTCGTTGCTCCTGTCAGAACCTGAGCTGTCCAAATGTATTCCTGAGGAAGGCAAGAAATAAATATCTTTGTTATAAGAAAGGCTTCAGTCTTTTATATTGGGCCTGACCAGAATAAATAAACAAGTAACAGGTTAATACTTTTATTTGGGATGGGAAGAAACCAAGAGTGAAATTGAAAATTATACAGGATGTACATGAGAGAGGAGGTCTTAAAAAGCCTAATTTAAGATTGTATTATGAAGCAGCTGTTTTATCACAAATTAGTGACTGGTTTAACTTAACTGAAGAAAAAATGTTAAACATAGAAGGCTATGATTTGTTATATGGATGGCATGCTTATCTGTTATATGAAAAAAAGTGGATAAAGTGTTTAAGGGTCACATACTTAGAAATGCATTGTTGAGGGTTTGGAAAAAGTATCAATATAAATTAAACTATAAGATACCCATATGGGCAAATCCCAGACATGCAATAGAAAATATAAGTATAGAGCAAAAAACAGAAGTGATTACTTATAAAGAGCTTCTCCTTTTGGAAAGGGGTAATTTGCAATTGAAATCTTTAGATGTACTAAAAGAAGAAGGGATAATTTATACATGGTTTCAGTATGGTCAGCTTCAAGCTAGATGGAGGGAAGATCAAAAAATTGGTGTTATGGAAAATGAGGAAAATTTGGTGAAACAGATTAGAGATCAAAGTCAGATGCATATTAAAAGGTTGTATAATGCTTTATTGGAAATAGATTCAGAAACGGAATTGGTTAAGGATTGTATGATAAAATGGGCACAAAACTTTCAGGAACCCGTGATGATGGAAACATGGGAAAAGATTTGGGTCAGAAATGTTAAATTTACGCAAGCACAAAATTTGAGAGAACTTTTATAAAATGTTTTATAGATGGTACTTAGATCCTAAAAAATTATCATGTATGTACCCGAATTTGCAAGCTAAATGTTGGAGATGTGAATGTGATGATGCAACCTATTATCATATTTGGTGGACCTGCAAGAAAATCAAGGCATTTTGGATAAAAATTTGGTGGGTGATGCAGAACATTCTGAAAAAAAGGTTGAAATTTACTCCTCAATTGTTTTTACTGGGTATAACGATGGATTGTTATACCCAGATATATTGATAAATTGATAAATATCAATTTAGAGACTAAATTGATTTTGAACTTAATATCAGCAACAAGGCTGTTGGTAGCGCAATACTGGAAGAAGGACTTTTTGCCTACTATTGAAGAGTGGATACTGAAAGTAACGAACTTAGCAGAAATGGCGAAAATCTCAGCATATTTGAAGGACTATACACAAGAAAGATACGTATCGAATGGAGAAGATGGATTCAAAATAAGTATCAGACAAGAAAATATCAAATAGCTTATGAATGAACGTTAAGTATTAGAAGTATTATGTTATCTATAGTGGAATTAAGGTTTCAGGGGTGGGTTTAGTAGTCTGAGGATAGATAGGTTAATTTAGCTTATGATTGTTAATTGAAATACCCTGTATTTTGCTCTGGAAAGTCTAGGGGGGAGGGGAGGGAAAGGATGGGGGGAATATTGGGGGGGGATTCTTTTTTTTATAAAACTTTTCAATAAAAAAAAAGATCAAGTGAGGTACTAATATCACTGTATAAAACCTTAGTAAGACCACACTAGAATACTGCATCCAGTTTTGGTCACCACACTATAAAAAAGATGTTGAGACTCTAGAAAAAGTGCAGAGAAGAGCAACCAGGGTGATTAGGGGACCAGAGGCTAAAACATATGAAGAATGGTTACAGGAACTGGGCATGGATAGTCTAGTGAAGAGAAGGATCAGGGGAAACATGATAGCAGTGTTCCAATATTTGAGGGGCTGCCACAGGAGGGCGTCAAGCTATTTTCCAAGGCACCTGAAGACCAGACAAGGAATAATGGATGGAAACTGATCAGAGAGAGATTCAACCTAGAAATAAGGAGACATTTTCTGACAGTGAGAACAATCAACCAATGGAACAGCTTGCCTTCGAAAGTTGTGGGAGCTTCATCACTGGAGGCTTTCAAGAAGAGATTGGACTGCCATTTGTCAGAAATGGTGTAGGGTCTCCTCCTTTAAGCTATCCTTAAACCCTTCAGTCCTCCTTGGGGGAATATGTTGGGTTGAGACAAGCTGTAAGTTAAATGGTTGGGCATAGTCTCCCTTAAATTCAACTAGCTCCTAAAAAGTAGTTTTTTCTTTCTCCCCCCCTCCCCCCAGGAGAATAATATTTTCAACTTTTGAGAAGAACCTCATTGAAGACACTTGTGTAAAGTTGTACTACAACTGCTAAGTTATTAACCTCCTGGGGGAGCCTTAAGCTATCACCAGTCTCATTTGTTTGCCATAGTTTCATGTCCACTTCACAACTGGGGTATCTTATCTCCCAAGAAAAACTAGAATGTAAGGGAAGAAACAGGGAATGGTGAATAAATGAATCACCCGCTCTTTCAAATCTTGAGGAATGCCAGACAGTTGCAAGTAGCAAACAGCTGCATACAAGAACCTCTGTGTAATGTTAATTACAATTGCACACTTAATAAGAACCTAAAAGTTACCCTTCAGCATAAATTAAAGCATCACTGTTTGATAAACTACACATGTTTAACAATCAATACAAAGCTCTAATTTTCTCCCACTAATGCGTCCAATGACAGCTTCTCAATGTCCTCAGTGCACCATACAGGGAAGATAATAAATTGCCACAGTGTCACAACACTGAATTATTAATCTTTGCACTTCTTGGCAAGGTATTTACACACACACACACTATATAAAATCTTGCATAGAGATAGTTTAGTGTGGCTACTATGGATGTGAATTGGATTTATATATAAATTATCAAAAAAATGGAAATCTAGATGAATTACTCCTCCCTTGTTCCCTCTAACAAGCTGTTGCACCTAATTTTAAATAGTGTATTTTTTTAAAAAAAATACTAGTTTAATACTGAATAGAGACCAGAAACAAATGACTACCAAGCTCCTTGATTATTCTAAGCAAGTAGGGAACAATTCAGAAAAAATAGAACTGATTTTATGCATTACGGTCTAGGGTTCATATGTATAGGGTTCATATGTAATGCCAAAATCTTGTAGAGGGAATATGAAACATTATCTTTGTACTTTCTAATATGATATTAGAAAGTTCTCTTTTTTTCTCCTACAGCTAAAGTTGTTTCATTACATCCAAATTCATTCCGCAGAGCTGTAGAATATTAATTGCCAGGATGAAGTTCAAGATTTCTCCCACTATGAATTCTTCTCAGAATTTAGTTGGAACCCTATCTATGGCCATCAGGAAAACTTAACAATATTTCCCCCTTGTGATGGTCTTGATTTAGATGCCCTTCACTCATGTGGACAATTTGGGAAAAAGAAATATCAAAATGACAGAGCTATAAGAACATAGTGTTTGGCATACTGTCTCTTGAATTGCACTTCCAAACAAAAATGTTTAAGTGCCAAGATTTAAAAAACAAACAAACAATGAAACAAAACAGCAGCTAGCTGGAACAAAAGAAGGCAGTATAATAAAGTTTTGATATGCCTTTGGTTGGGCACCTGTCCTTTGATTTATAGAATCTTAATTGTCAAGTTTTCTTTTCTTTGATAAAAATAACTGTGGCAATGGCATCCTTGTGACTGGAGTAATCATAATGAAGAAATCCATTTAGCGCAGACTATGTGGCCAGGTATGAAGCCTCCCTGGGATAACTATCTAGGCTTTGAAGTGGAAATGAGAGACATTTTTCCTTGTAGATCAGATTTGGTTTATTGACAGATTGAAGTTTACCAAGTGGGTTTCCGGATATCCCACTGTCTTCTGGTCCCTGCCTTGTTAAAAATCAGGTTTTCTCTTCCTGTGACAGTAACAGCAAGTAACTCAGTAATAAAGTTAGAAAAAAGAATCTTCTGTGTTGGTTTGGACCTACCCAATGGATTATGGCAATGATAGAAAGAAATGGAATGGCTTGCTTGTATTCATTATAAAATAAATATAAAATATAGATGTTGTTCAGAAGAGACTGGATAGTCATGTCTGAAATAGTATAGGGTTTCCTGCTTGACACTCTCTCCCTCTCTCTCTCTCTCTCTCTCTCTCTCTCTCTCTCTCTCTGTGTGTGTGTGTGTGTGTGTGTGTGTGTGTGTGTGTGTATTAGAAGACCTCCAAGGTCCCTTCCAGCTCTATTCTGATTGATGGATTGATAGATTGAGTTAGCACAAAGCATCATAGAAAGTCCCATTAATCAGCTCAGGACACTAAAGCATACAAAGGAATGAAGAAAAAAAAGTAAATTATTTCAGAAAGTAGATATTGGGTGTGCTTGGCTCAGCTCAAACTATTTGGATAGTCATATACAAAACACATAAGACAATGCATGAAGTAGCAAGTGCTGGAAAACAATCAGAACTGACTATCTTTAATTTTATGGCATGCATTAATATCTAAGCCTCTGTATAGGTATATATATATATCCTACAACTGTTTTTTTTTCCTTCTTATAGTTTGAAGAATGTTACATCTTTTTAAAAAAGCAAGTAACATTTAGTTGAACTAAGTCAAATTCCAGCAGAGGCTTGAGGGACAACAGTTGTAAATCATCAGCATAGCTCAGTTGGTTTACAATTCAGCCTATGTTGTTGTTGGTTTATACTGGGTTTGGCTATGAGAAGAGACTGTTGTATTGCTTGATCAGAGTTGCAATCCTTTGCTTTCTAAAAATAAACTGAGTGACTGGCTGTAAGCTGATCATCAGTGCAATGAATTTATTTATTTTTTACTTAACTGTGGTACTCCATGGTTATGAAGCTTGGATTTGAAGAAGCAGGATAGAGACAGTATTGACATGTTTGAACTTTGAGGTTCAAAGACTCTTGAGACTATCATAGATGGCCAAGAAAACAAACAAATGCATCATAGAACAGATCAATCTGGAATTTCACTCAAAGCACAAATGACTATGTGCAAATTAACATATTTTGGACACATTATACAAAGAATTAATTCTTGTAGGAGATAACCAAGCTGAGCTTGAGGGTGGGGTCAAATCAGTTTGGAGTTGCTATGCTCCCACAAGAGACCCAAGTCCAGCCCCCTGTAAATTCCATTGACCCTCAACCCAAACAAATAATGAAACATGAATGGGATACCAACATGGTGCCTATATCCATTGGTTTCAATTTATTTTACTCACAAACAGAAAAGAATGGGTTGGCCCAATGCTTCTCCTCCCTTTTATGACAAAGAAACACCAAAGTGTCCTTGCAAAAAGGAACAGGGTATTGTCCTACAGCATTTTCATGCAGACAGCTTGCGAAGCCTTAAAACCATCATCAGATCAGGCAGCCAGAAAAGATCATTTATTAGGTATCTGCCAGACCTTCACAAAACAAATAGGAGCAATGAGCTTTGTCAGAGATACCAGTGACCACTCCATCACAGCATGACTCTTTCATAAAGTTCTCCAGTTGTCATTTTGTTGTCGCATGGGACAGTGAAATACACAGTGTAATTACATAGCATCCTTCCTTTAAGGAATATCTTCTCTCTAGAGAGATGTTTGACACTTATATTGCTGCTTTTTAGAAAATAGTAACTAATGTTTTTCAAAGAGTTGGTTAGCTTGTTGTCTGCTGTATATGTGGAGGATACTTATGTGCTGGGTGCTCTTTATGGGGAATTATGTTTTTCTTGTTGCTTTAGGCAGTTATTAGTTAAGGAGTTGTCATTTATAGGGGTCGAGTCAAGTCTTCTCCACTAGTTTGGAATATCTGTCCAAGATTAGAGTAGCCCTCAGGCAGGTAATGTTTAGGATAACTGTTAAAACCTGGTTTATAAGGACTAAACTATAAATCAGGACCCCTATCCTGGGTTGTGTTTGGATGCTTTGTTCTTGGTGGCCTTAGTTTCCTTTTAGTAATATTTTTGTTATTGCTTCTCATTGTAGTTCTGTTATTTTATTGTACTTTTTTTGTATTTTGACTCTGTTACTGTAAAAAGCCAATGTAACCTGTTCAGGGGCCCTTCTGAGTTAGAGAGGTGTATTTGGTCCAGCAAACAACTAAGTAAATAAAGAGTTACTTTGAAGTTGAGGATGTTGAACTGAGATTATACATGGTATTTGCAAACTGCCTGCCAATATAATAAATCAGATAGGTAAGACAAAATTCTTTGTTAGAAAATAGTTGTTATATATTCCTTGTTTAATGTAGGAACAAGGCCAAAAATGAAACATTGCAAGAAAACAAATAGACACAGACATTTGAAGTTAAAAATTGAGATTGCTCAAGAGTCATTCTGGTGAAGGGAACTAATATCTGGGAACAAGCATCAGTATGAGTGTCTGTTTAAGGTGTTTTTCTTAATTTCACAAAAGGCAGTTGCTGCATCCTTCTGAGCCTTGAGCCATGAGATAACAATTAGAAACTTCAGTTAATCAAATACTGCTGCTCTAAAATGTTTCACTGCTAAGGGAATTGGGGTGCATGCAATGCTATGAAGAAGTGAATGGATGAGATGTCCCTTAACACAAAACAGAGAAAAAAATGACTTGCTGAAATCCTCCATCCTATCTTTCAGCAGGGAAATGCGACAAGGTAATGGGCGGAGAAGGAAAAAAATCCAATATTTGGTGAAAATATGGTCATAAATTTGCCAGAAGTTGATTTGGGAAATTCCAACATGGACAATATTGAATAAAAATATCACTGTTTATGAAGGAAGTAATGATGACAGTTTCAGGAATAAGGATGACAACATTGATGCCATTGCTCAGGTTAGAGGCAACTACCTTATCTCAGTGTTGACTTTTTATTGAGTTGAGGACCAAATCTCAATAACAGGAAAATCTCCACAGATAAATGAAGATTTCCACACCATCTGCATAACAAATGTCCACTATCCATAAACATCAAGGTTACCCATGATCAAGGTTAAGATATGATTCTTATTCTTTAACCTTTATCACTTGGGTTCACTATAATCTGATTTATATAAAGCCAGATTATAAAGCCAAAGCACCAATTGCATGGTCTCTCTCTTCTCCTCTCTATTTTTAATAGCAGAACCCCAAGCCATAAGACAATTTGCTTTTTTTTCCTGGAAATTTGTCAGTGATGAATTAGGAACAGAACTGCAAAAGAAAAATTCATGTCAGCTCTTGCATGTTGCATTGTTCTTAGCTATAGAATACAAGAACATATTCTCAGCTCCAAGACGTATGCTCTTCAGTGCAGCTTTTTAACTTCTAAAGCATGTTTCAGATAAGTGTTTGTTATCCTCCTGCGATAAACGAGATAGGAATCACAATCAGATGAGCTAATTCTATTTTATTGTAAAGTTACATTGACAGAATCTCACAAGTCTGAAGCTACAATTCCCTCCCCCCCCCCCCTGCATCTCATTTACAACCTGAGGAACTAAGGAATGTGTTTTCTGAGCTTCTTTGACCCACCTACTATACAGTTACTGGCTATGTTGCCTCTTATCTAACCATTTAGTGGCACCAAGAACTGTACAGTGGTTAGAATACAGTACTGCAGGCTACTTCTGCTGACTGCCGGCTGCCAGCAGTTTGGCACTTTGAGACTCACCAGCTCAAGCTGACTCTGTAAGCTACTTGGCTGTAAAGCACTATGAAGTGGTATATAAATCTAAGTGCTATTGCTATTCCATTAGAAGTGTCTCTTTTCACACATACCATTACATTTTTGAATTATTAATTTTGGAATCTCAGCAAAGCTATGCAAAACTGCCCCACTTACCTCTTGGTCTAAAAAATTCTAATTGTGATCAAGATGAATGAGTCTGATGCTTCATTTACCCTGTGCACAATTCAGCTTGTCTTGATCTTTGGATACTCTGAAATGCAATTCTAGAACAAATATTGCAAAATAAAGACAGGATCAAGTGCAATGCATTGATTTTTCTATTTTCTCCAGTAACTGCTAGAATCACTTTCTCTAATTAGGAACGGTTATTAGAACAGAGTGTGAAGTATTCAAACTGTTTGGAGAAGGTGAAAATATCTGGAGGGCTCTACTAACTGCTTGAATGGTGAGAACATGCTAAAATTTAAGAGCCAGGGAAACAAAACTTAGAAGATCTACTGTACATTACAGTATGGTCCGAAAGAGGTGGTCATGAATTCATTACTCAATCATATATAAAGTTTCCTTTGGGGGACATTTGAGAAATACAACGATCTCCACTATATTTGTACAAACTATTCAAGCCTACATCCAAGCCTACATCTTCATAAATCTCTGGCCAACTCAGTGGAAACATCAGGGAAAACCATGGAAACTAGGAAGGAGGGGAACAATTCCTAAAAGAAAAAGGCAAGCCCTGGTAGACTGCTCCACTCAAAATCCAGCCAATGAGACTTGCTTGCCCTTCATGGATGGGAAGGACAATTGCAGGGAAGGACAAATGAGGTCTTGTGTTGACCATGGTCCAGACTGATGACAAGGCAACCCATTGCAATCTAGAGTGGAATCTCTGAAGTTGGCTTCAAGAAACCATTGGAAGCAGCATGGGAGTGTAGAATTGCCCTCCAAAGCTAAATCCAGAACCAATATAATGCAGTAACCACTTTAGGGTTTACTTAGAGTATCAGTGTGGGTGAAATGTGTCAAATGTTCCCTTTTTCTCAATATGCAGAATTTTAGACTTTGAGGCCAACTTTTTTCTGATAAAGTAGTTTCCATGTCTTTTCTGCCACACAAAGAAGAGATATCTTGCAGACAGCTGTGTTTCAAGACTGGCGGAAACTGGTTTTTATTTATCCTTTGGAACTATGGGATTATAACTTCAACCTGACCCATTCTATTAGAGGAGGTTGAAAAGACCGCTTCTTTTTCCAAAGGTTGAGGGCAGTAGAGTACTGGTTCCAAGAGGCATGACAAGGAGAGAGAGAAAATAATCAAGTGAGTTGACAGCAAAGATCACCCAGGCACAATAAATGAGTTTACAGAGAAAGAAAAAGAAAAGTCATTGGAATAGAACCATTTGAAAGAAAAGAGTTGTGGACAGAACATGGGCCAGAAAGCAAGGAATATATTTTTCACATATGCTGTCAGATTTTCACTGGACCTTATTTCTGAAAGAATTGTTTCCTTCCCAGCTGTATTCTAGTTCTATATTGCATATATGTGGCTCGCACAGATGAACCACAAAGGTTAAGCAAATTTTTCTGATATGAATGCACATGTAATTAATAATAACAAAAATACCAAGGCATAAATAAATAGGCTTGTGACACTTCAAACATATGGAATTGTAAAATCTATAGAATGTTATGATTAAAAATAGTGCTGGTTGCTGTTTTCTTTCCTTGGGTGCCCAGGGAAGAAAATTCCTTATGCCGGGGTGAGGGAAGTAGATGGCTAGGAGGCCAACATTTTTTAAAAACCCAAATGCAAAAACAGATGCCGGGATGAGATTTGGGATGGTATCTCATGTTTAAAAATTCTGTTGGTTGCTATTTTTAAAAATCAACCTTATTGGCTGCCCTGGGAAGAAAATTCCTAATGCCTGCAAATGCAAAAACCAATACCCTATTTTATTCCTCCATGGAACATTTAATGCTCTATATCAGTGGTTCTCAACCTTCCAAATGCCGCGACCCTTTAATACAGTTCCTCATGTTGTGGTGACCCCCAACCAGGGGTGGGTTCTAAATTTTTTTTACTACCGGTTCTGTGGGCATGGCTTACTTTGTGGGCGTGGCTTGGCGGTCATGGGACTGGGTGGGCAAGGCTAGCTGGTCATGTGACAGGTGGCCATGGCTATGTGTATAGGGACTACTCAGAGGGCTGAAAAAAGTCATTTCTGACAGGTCCTCGCACTTTTGACTGGTCCTCACACTTATGACCATCCTCACATTTATGCCTGTGCAGCATTCTTAACAACCATGTCACTCATTTCACAACTGCTTCTCTTGAACATGGTATAAGATAAGGCAAAAAACGTAAAATGTGAGGACAGTCATAAATTCGAGGACTGGTCAAAAGTGCGAGGACCAGTCAAAAATAACTTTTTCAGCCCTCTGAGTAGTCCCTGTGCACAAAAGGACTACCCAGAGGGCTGAAAAATGTGATTTCTGACAGGTCCTCGCACTTTTGACCGGTCTTCGCAGTTATGACTGGTCATCATTTATGCCCATTTTACCATTCTTAAAAACCATGTCACTCATTTCACAACTGCTTCTCTTCAACATGGTATAAAATAGGGCAAAAAACGTAAAATGTGAGGACAGTCGTAAGTTCAAGGACTGGTCAAAAGTGCAAGGACCAATCAAAAATAACCTTTTCAGCCCTCTGAGTAGTCCATATGCATAAAAGGATACAGCAATAGAGAGGGATGAAGGAAGGGAAGGGAAATTAGAGTAGGAGGGAGGGTAAGAGAGGGAGGAAGAGAGGAGGGGAAGGAGAAAGGAAGAAGAAGTAGGAAGAAGAAGAAGTGGGGAAGAGAAAGTAAGGAAAGAAAAGACAGAGGTGGTAGGTTTGAGGAGAAAGATTGCTGTACAATAAAAAAGATGAAAGGGAAGAAAGCCAACCCCAAACAAATATAAAGATATTAAGATAAAGAATGAATTGTTAAACTTTAAAGAATAAAAGAGAACAAATAGCAAAAAATAGCAATAATTAGAAACACACATACAAACATACAACGTATTTTCTTTGAACAGAGTATTTGGCCGGTCCACAAATTTAAACAGTTGTAGGAGGTTAGCACCCACCCCTTTCCTAGAAGAGTGAAATATTTTGGGAAATATTAAAAAGGCAGAATATTATATTTCCCTGGATGAGAAATGGAGAAGCATATTTTACAGACAAATCAGCTCCCACCTTCCTGCCCCCCACCCTTTGTTAATGGGCCAGAGGCAGAAAGTCAATCCTTTGTCAAATTCAAAGGATTATCCAGATCCAGATTCAATTATTTCTGGATTGTTGTTATTCCAATTTTAAGTTTTGTTATAATCCACCTTCTTTGGTTGTCAAGGTCGAACAGCTTGCAAGCAAACAGATCCTTCTTAAAAGTTCCCACTGCTCTTATCACTTTAAAAGGTTTCTTTTTTTCAAAATAAAAGTTCAATGTTTTAATGTTCTTTTTTTTGCCTGTAGATGTCTCTCTCCAATCCTCAATTCCAATCAACAGCCTAAGAAGGTATCCATTTTGTTTAAGATCCATGTTGCCAATATTAATCAATTTTATCTTTCTCTTCTTAATTTTATATTTCCCCAAGTCCACTTTAGGATCAAGATCCAAATCCAAATTCCAAATCGATTTTATTTTATTTTTTAAATCTATTGCAGGCTTTAATTTTAAGTTTTCCTTTGTTCTTTCTTCAACAGTCAGAAAAAAATCTTTTTAAATATTTCAATCCTTTTCACATCTATTATGGGTTTTTTCTACTAATTTTTTAATTGTCTTCACCAATTTTAATCCAAAAATCAAGTTTCGTTTCAGGCTTTACCATTTTAAACTTCTGCTTTATTCTTCTTTCTTCATTTACATTACATTCCCCCACGCTTTTTAACCTATTACATTCCCTGGGACACCTTTTAACAATTTAAAAATGTATCTTTCTTTCTTTCTTTCTTTCTTTCTTTCTTTCTTTCTTTCTTTCTTTCTTTCCTTCCTTCCTTCCTTCCTTCCTTCCTTCCTTTATTTATTTTATTTATTTATTTATTTATTTTATTGAATTTCTATACCGCCCTACTCCCGAACGACTCAGGGCAGTGCACAGCCATGAAATAAGACACATAGATATACAAAATTTAAAATCGAATAAAATGAATTAAATAAATTTGGCTGAATTGATACCCATAATTTAAAATACCCATATTTTAAAATACATTAAAAATTTAAAATTTACACTTAAAAGGGAGAAGATTTAGGCGAGGCCAGCTTGATGAAATAAAAGCATCTTCAGCTCGCGGCGGAAGGTGCGCAGATCCAGAATCCTCCGTATCTCTGGGGGGAGCTCATTCCAGATCGTCAGTGCCCCCACAGAGAAGGCTCTCCCCCTAGGGGCTGACAGCCGACACTGTTTGGCCGACGGCACCTGGAGGAGCCCCTCTCTGTGGGAGCGTACTGGTTGGTGGGAGGCTGTTGATGGTAGTAGGCGGTCTCGTAAGTAACCAGGTCCTAAACCATGGAGCGCTTTAAAGGTGGTAACCAGAACCTTGAAGCGCATCTGGAAGACCACCGGGAGCCAGTGCAGCTCGCGCAGGAGAGGTGTTACATGGGAGCTCCACGTTGCTCCCATAACCACCCGCGCAGCCGCACTCTGCGACAGTTGGAGCCTCCAGGTGCACCTCAAGGGGAGCCCCATGTAGAGAGCGTTACAATAGTCCAGACGAGACGTGACGAGGGCATGAGTGACTGTGCGTAACGAGTTGGTTGTGTCTTTCCAAATATTCCAATAAGTTTACAATTTGCCTTACATTACATTTCATTTGTCTCTCACTTATAAATCCAGATTGATCATTATGAATCATTGTTGCATAACTATCATTAACCTATTTCCTAATATTTTAGCAAAAATCTTATAATCAGTATTTAAAAGCGATATTGGCCTATAATTTTTGGGTTAACTATGATCTTGATCCTCCTTTGGGATCAATGAAATAAAAGCTGTTCTCCAGGATGGGGGTACATCTCCTCCAGCTTGAATTTTGCTAAATAGTTCCTTAAGCGGTTCCACCATTTCTAATTGCAAATTTTTATAATAAACAGCTGTCAGTCCATGTGTGCCTGGAGCTTTACCCCCTTTTAACTGTTTAATTGCTAAAATAATTCCCTTCAAAATAATTCAAAATAATTCAAAATAAAATAATTCCCTTCAAAAAGTATTATGTGGACCTGGCAGTAGGACTCAATTCAGCAAGAAAATGTTGCATAAGACAAATGGCTCGGATTTGCAAAACAAAAAAAAAAAAATCATGTTTCCCAGGGTCTGTAAAGGCAAAAACACTCAATTTTAGATCTGAGCTTTCCATGACAAATTAGTCCAAGCTGTATCTCAGAATTGGTGGTATGGCTCAATTCAGCCAGAAAACTTCTTTTGACACAAACTCCGATTTAGAAAAGAAACACATATTCATGTTTCCAGGGTCTGGAAAACCTTACACACTCAATTTTTAGATCGGAGCATTCCATAGGAAATAAGACCAAGCTGTATCCCAGTATTGGTGGCAGGGTTTCATTCAGCCAGAAAACTTCTTTTGACACAAACTCAGATTTGGAAAAGAAACACATATTCATGTTAACAAAACGGTCAATTTTCAGAACTGAGGTTTCCCTGAGGAGATTGACCAAGGAATATCTCAGTTTTGGCTGTAGGACTCAATTCAGCCACAAAATGTTGCGTAAGACAAATGGCTCATATTTGCAAAAACAAAAAAAATGTTCATGTTTCCCAGGGTCTGTAAAGGCAAAAACATACTCAATTTTTAGACCTGAGCTTTCCATGACATATTAGTCCAAGCTGTATCTCAGAATTTGTGGTAGGGCTCAATTCAGCCATAAAAATTCTTTTGACACAAACTCAGATTTGGAAAAGAAACACCTATTCATCTTAACATAACGGTCAATTTTCAGAACCGAGGTTTCCCTGAGGAGATAGAACAAGGCATATGTCAGTTTTGGCAGTAGGACTTAATTCAACCGGAAAATGTCACATATATCAGACAGGTCACACTTGTAAAACAAAAAACAGATTCATGTTTCCCAGGGTGTGTAAAATCGAAAAAATACTCAATTTTCAGATTCGAGCTTTCCATAGGAAATAAGACCAAGCTGTATCCCAGAATTGGCAGTTGCATAAGACAAATGGCTCAGATTTGCAAAACAAAAAATTATTCATGTTTTTCAGGGTCTGTATAGGCGAAAACACACTCAATTTTAAATCCAAGCTTTCCATGACAAATTAGTCGAAGCTGTATCTCAGTATCAGCGGTAGGGGCCAGTTCAGCCAGAAAACTTCCCTTTTGACATGGATCTCAGATTTGGAAAAAAAACACATATTCATGTTCCCCAAGTCTGGAAATTCCACAACATACTTAATTTTCAGATCTGAGCTTTCCCTGAGGAGATAGAACAAGGCATATGTCAGTTTTGGCAGGAGAGCTTAATTCAACCAGAAAATGTCACATATATCAGACAGGTCACGTTTGTAAAACAAAAAAAATATTCATGATTCCCAGGGTCTGTAAAGGCAAAAACATACTCAATTTTTAGATCTGAGCTTTCCATGACAAATTAGTCCAAGCTGTATCTCAGTATTAGTGGTAAGGGCCAGTTCAGCCAGAAAACTTCCCTTTTGACATGGATCTCAGATTTGGAAAAGAAACACATATTCATGTTCCCCAAATCTGGAAATTCCACAACATACTTAATTTTCAGATCTGAGCTTTCCCTGAGAACAAGGTATATCTCAGAATTGGCAGGATACCTCAATTCAGCCATTATATGTCACTTGACACAGAGCTCACATTTGGAAAAGAAACACATACTCATGTTCACAGCATTCTCAATTTTTATTCATATTCATATATTCATTTATTCATATAACATATTCATGTTTCCCAGGGTCTGTAAAGTCGAAAACATACTCCACTTTCAGATTCGAGCTTTCCATGGGAAATAAGACCAAGCTGTATCCCAGTATTGCTGGCAGGGCTCAATTCAGCCAGAAAACTTCTTTTGACACAAACTCAGATTTGGAAAACAAACACATATTCATGTTAACAACATGGTCATTTTTCAGAACCGAGATTTCCCTGAGGAGATTGAACAAGGAATATCTCAGTTTTGGCTGTAGGACTCAATTTAGCCAGAAAATGTTGCATAAGACAAATGGCTCAGATTTGCAAAACAAAAAAAAAAAAAATCATGTTTCCCAGGGTCTGTAAAGGCAAAAACATACTCAATTTTAGATCTGAGCTTTCCATGACAAATTAGTCCAAGCTGTATCTCAGAATTGGTGGTATGGCTCAATTCAGCCAGAAAACTTCTTTTGACACAAACTCCGATTTAGAAAAGAAACACATATTCATGTTTCCAGGGTCTGGAAAACCTTACACACTCAATTTTTAGATCGGAGCATTCCATAGGAAATAAGACCAAGCTGTATCCCAGTATTGGTGGCAGGGTTTCATTCAGCCAGAAAACTTCTTTTGACACAAACTCAGATTTGGAAAAGAAACACATATTCATGTTAACAAAACGGTCAATTTTCAGAACTGAGGTTTCCCTCAGGAGATTGACCAAGGAATATCTCAGTTTTGGCTGTAGGACTCAATTCAGCCACAAAATGTTGCATAAGACAAATGGCTCAGATTTGCAAAACAAAAAATTATTCAGGTTTTTCAGGGTCTGTATAGGCGAAAACACACTCAATTTTAAATCCAAGCTTTCCATGACAAATTAGTCCAAGCTGTATCTCAGTATTAGCGGTAGGGGCCAGTTCAGCCAGAAAACTTCCGTTTTGACATGGATCTCAGATTTGGAAAAGAAACACATGTTCATGTTCCCCAAGTCAGGAAAGTCCGCAACATAATCAATTTTCAGATTCGAGCTTTCCCTGAGGAGATAGAACAAGGCATATTTCAGTTTTGGCAGTAGGGCTTAATTCAACCAGAAAATGTCACATATATCAGACAGGTCACGTTTGTAAAACTAAAAACATATTCATGTTTCTCAGGGTGTGCAAAGTCGAAAACATACTCAATTTTCAGATTCGAGCTTTCCATAGGAAATAAGACCATGCTGTATCCCAGAATTGGCAGTTGCACTCAATTCAACCTGAAAATCTAATGTGACACAAAGCTGAGATTTAGAAAAGAGATATTCATGTTCCCCAAATCTGGAAATTCCACAACATACTAATATTCAGATCTGAGCTTTCCCTGAGAACAAGGTGTATTTCAGAATTGGCAGGAGAACTCAATTTTCATGTTTCCCAGGGTCTGTAAAGGCAAAAACATACTCAATTTTTAGACCCAAGCTTTCCATTCCTCCAAGCTGTATCTCAGTATTAGCGGTAGGGGCCAGTTCAGCCAGAAAACTTCCCTTTTGACATGGATCTCAGATTTGGAAAAAAAACACATATTCATGTTCCCCAAGTCTGGAAATTCCACAACATACTTAATTTTCAGATGTGAGCTTTCCCTGAGGAGATAGAACAAGGCATATGTCAGTTTTGGCAGGAGAGCTTAATTCAACCAGAAAATGACATATATATCAGACAGGTCACGTTTGTAAAACAAAAAACATATTCATATTTCCCAGGTCTGTAAAGTCGAAAACATACTCCACTTTCAGATTCTAGCTTTCCATGGGAAATAAGACCAAGCTATATCCCAGTATTGCTGGCAGGGCTCAACTCAGCCAGAAAACTTCTTTTGACACAAACTCAGATTTGGAAAATAAACACATATTCATGTTAACAACACGGTCAATTTTCAGAACCGAGGTTTCCCTGAGGAGATTGAACAAGGAATATCTCAGCTTTGGCTGTAGGACTCAATTCAGCCATAAAATGTTGCGTAAGACAAATGGCTCAGATTTGCAAAAAAAAAAAAATATTCATGTTTCCCAATGTCTGTAAAGGCAAAAACATACTCAATTTATAGATCTGAGCTTTCCATGACAAATTAGTCCCAAATCTGAGTTTGTGTCAAAAGAAGTTTTCTGGCTGAATTGAGCCCTGCCACCAATACTGGGATACAGCTTGGTCTTATTTCCTATGGAATGCTCGGATCTAAAAATTGAATGTGTAAGGTTTTCCATACCCTGGAATTGAATTGAGTGTAAAGGCCAATTCTGGGATACAGCTTGGTCTTATTTCCTATGGAAAGCTCGAATCTGAAAATTGAGTATATTTTCGACTTTGCACACCCTGAGAAACATGAATATGTGTTTCTTTTCCAAATCTGAGATCCATGTCAAAACGGAAGTTTTCTGGCTGAACTGGCCCCTACCGCTAATACTGAGATACAGCTTGGACTAATTTGTCATGGAAAGCTTGGATTTAAAATTGAGTGTGTTTTCGCCTATACAGACCCTGAAAAACATGAATAAGTTTTTGTTTTGCAAATCTGAGCCATTTGTCATGCAACTGCCAATTCTGGGATACAGCTTGGTCTTAGTTCCTATGGAAAGCTCGAATCTGAAAGTGGAGTGTGTTTTCGAGTTTACGGATCCTGGGAAACATGAATATGGTTTTTGTTTTACAAATGTGACCTATGATATATGTGTCATTTTCTGGTTGAATTAAGTCCTACTGTCAAAACTGAGATATGCCTTGCTCTATCTCCTCAGCAAAATCTCGTTTCTAAAAATTGAGAATGCTATGAACGTGAATATGTGTTTCTTTTCCAAATGTGACCTCTGTGTCAAGTGAATTGAGATCTCCTGCCAATTCTGAGATATACCTTGTTCTCAGAGAAAGCTCGGATCTGAAAATTGATTATGTTGCGGACTTTCCAGACTTGGGAAACATGAATATGGTTTTTCTTTTACAAATGTGACCTGTCTGATATATGTGACATTTTATGGTTGAATTAAGCCCCACTGCCAAAACTGACATATGCCTTGTTCTATCTCCTCAGGGAAAGCTCGGATCTAAAAATTGACCGTGTTGTTAAGATGAATATGTGTTTCTTCTCCAAATCTGAGTTCGTGTCAAAAGAAGTTTTCTGGCTGAATTGAGCCCTGCCACCAATACTGGGATACAGCTTGGTCTTATTTCCTATGGAATGCTCGGATCTAAAAATTGAGTGTGTAAGGTTTTCCAGACCCTGGAATTGAAATGAGTGCAACTGCCAATTCTGGGATACAGCATGGTCTTATTTCCTATGGAAAGCTCGAATCTGAAAATTGAGTATATTTTCGACTTTGCACACCCTGAGAAACATGAATATGTCTTTGTTTTACAAATGTGACCTGTCTGATATATGTGTCATTTTCTGGTTGAATTAAGTCCTACTGTCAAAACTGAGTTATGCCTTGCTCTATCTCCTCAGCAAAATCTCGTTTCTAAAAATTGAGAATGCTATGAACGTGAATATGTGTTTCTTTTCCAAATGTGACCTCTGTGTCAAGTGAATTGAGATCTCCTGCCAATTCTGAGATATACCTTGTTCTCAGGGAAAGCTCGGATCTGAAAATTGATTATGTTGCGGACTTTCCAGACTTGGGGAACATGAATATGTGTTTCTTTTCCAAATCTGAGATCCATGTCAAAAAGGAAGTTTTCTAGCTGAACTGGCCCCTACCGCTAATACAAAGATACAGCTTGTACTAATTTGTCATGGAAAGCTTGGATTTAAAATTGAGTGTGTTTTCGCCTATACAGACCCTGAAGAACATGAATAATTTTTTGTTTTGCAAGTCTGAGCCATTTGTCTTATGCAACTGCCAATTCTGGGATACAGCTTGGTCTTATTTCCTATGGAAAGCTCGAATCTGAAAATTGAGTATTTTTTCGATTTTACACACCCTGAGAAACATGAATCTGTTTTTTGTTTTACCAGTGTGACCTATCTGATATATGTGTCATTTTCTGGTTGAATTAAGTCCTACTGTCAAAACTGAGATATGCCTTGCTCTATCTCCTCAGCAAAATCTCGTTTCTAAAAATTGAGAATGCTATGAACATGAATATGTGTTTCTTTTCCAAATGTGAGCTCTGTGTCAAGTGACATATAATGGCTGAATTGAGATCTCCTGCCAATTCTGAGATATACCTTGTTCTCAGGGAAAGTTCAGATCTGAAAATTAAGTATGTTGTGGAATTTCCAGATTTGGGGAACATGAATATGTGCTTCTTTTCTAAATCTCAGCTATGTGTCACAAGTGAGATTTTCAGGTTGAATTGAGTGCAACTGCCAATTCTGGGATACAGCATGGTCTTATTTCATATGGAAAGCTCGAATCTGAAAATTGAGTATATTTTCGACTTTGCACACCCTGGGAAACATTAATATGTCTTTGTTTTACAAACGTGACCTGTCTGATATATGTGACATTTTCCGGTTGAATTAAGTCCTACTGCCAAAACTGACATATGCCTTGTTCTATCTCCTCAGGGAAACCTCGGTTCTGAAAATTGACAGTGATGTTAAGATGAATATGTGTTTCTTTTCCAAATCTGAGTTTGTGTCAAAAGAAGTTTTCTGGCTGAATTGAGCCCTGCCACCAATACTGGGATACAGCTTGGTCTTATTTCCTATGGAAAGCTCGAATCTGAAGATTGAGTATATTTTCGACTTTGCACACCCTGCGAAACATGAATATGTCTTTGTTTTACAAATGTGACCTGTCTGATATATGTGACATTTTCTGGTTGAATTAAGCCCTACTGCCAAAACTCACATATGCCTTGCTCTATCTCCTCAGGGAAAGCTCGGATCTGAAAATTGATTACGTTGCGGACTTTCCAGACTTGGGGAACATGAATATGTGTTTCTTTTCCAAATCTGAGATCCATGTCAAAACGGAAGTTTTCTGGCTGAACTGGCCCCTACCGCTAATACAAAGATACAGCTTGTACTAATTTGTCATGGAAAGCTTGGATTTAAAATTGAGTGTGTTTTCGCCTATACAGACCCTGAAGAACATGAATAATTTTTTGTTTTGCAATTCTGAGCCATTTGTCTTATGCAACTGCCAATTCTGGGATACAGCTTGGTCTTAGTTCCTATGGAAAGCTCGAATCTGAAAGTGGAGTGTGTTTTCGAGTTTACAGACCCTGGGAAACATGAATATGGTTTTTGTTTTACAAATGTGACCTATCTGATATATGTGTCATTTTCTGGTTGAATTAAGTCCTACTGCCAAAACTGACATGCCTTGTTCTATCTCCTCAGGGAAACCTCGGTTCTGCAAATTGACGGTGATGTTAAGATGAATATGTATTTCTTTTCCAAATCTGAGTTTTTGTCAAAACAAGTTTTCTGGCTGAACTGGCCCCTACCGGTAATACAAAGATACAGCTTGTACTAATTTGTCATGGAAAGCTTGAATAATTTTTTGTTTTGAAAATCTGAGCCATTTGTCTTATGCAACTGCCAATTCTGGGATACAGCTTGGTCTTATTTCCTATGGATAGCTCGAATCTGAAAATTGAGTATTTTTTCGATTTTACACACCCTGAGAAACATGAATCTGTTTTTTGTTTTACAAGTGTGACCTGTCTGATATATGTGACATTTTCCGGTTGAATTAAGCCCTACTGACAAAACTGACATGCCTTGTTCTATCTCCTCAGGGAAACCTCGGTTCTGCAAATTGACGGTGATGTTAAGATGAATATGTATTTCTTTTCCAAATCTGAGTTTTTGTCAAAACAAGTTTTCTGGCTGAACTGGCCCCTACCGGTAATACAAAGATACAGCTTGTACTAATTTGTCATGGAAAGCTTGAATAATTTTTTGTTTTGAAAATCTGAGCCATTTGTCTTATGCAACTGCCAATTCTGGGATACAGCTTGGTCTTATTTCCTATGGATAGCTCGAATCTGAAAATTGAGTATTTTTTCGATTTTACACACCCTGAGAAACATGAATCTGTTTTTTGTTTTACAAGTGTGACCTGTCTGATATATGTGACATTTTCCGGTTGAATTAAGCCCTACTGACAAAACTGACATATGCCTTGTTCTATCTCCTCAGGGAAACCTCGGATCTGAAAATTGACCGTGTTAAGATGAATATGTGTTTCTTTTCCAAATCTGAGTTTGTGTCAAAAGAAGTTTTCTGGCTGAATTGAGCCCTACCAACAATTCTGAGATACAGCTTGGACTAATTTTCATGGAAAGCTCAGATCTATAAATTGAATATGTTTTTGCCTTTACAGACACTGGGAAACATGAATATTTTTTTTGTTTTGCAAATCTGAGCCATTTGTCTTATGAAACATTTTCTGGCTGAATTGAGTCCTACAGCCAAAACTGAGATATTCCTTGTTCAATCGCCTCAGGGAAACCTCGGTTCTGAAAATTGACCGTGTTGTTAACATGAATATGTGTTTCTTTTCCAAATCTGAGTTTGTGTCAAAAGAAGTTTTCTGGCTGAATTGAGCCCTGCCACCAATACTGGGATACAGCTTGGTCTTATTTCCTATGGAAAGCTCGAATCTGAAAATTGAGTATATTTTCGACTTTGCACACCCTGAGAAACATCAATATGTCGTTGTTTTACAAATGTGACCTGTCTGATATATGTGACATTTTCTGGTTGAATTAAGCCCTACTGCCAAAACTGACATATGCCTTGTTCTATCTCCTCAGGGAAAGCTCGGATCTGAAAATTGATTATGTTGCGGACTTTCCAGACCTGGGGAACATGAATATGTGTTTCTTTTCCAAATCTGAGATCCATGTCAAAACGGAAGTTTTCTGGCTGAACTGGCCCCTACCGCTAATACAAAGATACAGCTTGTACTAATTTGTCATGGAAAGCTTGGATTTAAAATTGAGTGTGTTTTCGCCTATACAGACCCTGAAGAACATGAATAATTTTTTGTTTTGCAATTCTGAGCCATTTGTCTTATGCAACTGCCAATTCTGGGATACAGCTTGGTCTTAGTTCCTATGGAAAGCTCGAATCTGAAAGTGGAGTGTGTTTTCGAGTTTACAGACCCTGGGAAACATGAATATGGTTTTTGTTTTATAAATGTGACCTATCTGATATATGTGTCATTTTCTGGTTGAATTAAGCCCTACTGCCAAAACTGACATATGCCTTGTTCTATCTCCTCAGGGAAAGCTCGGATCTGAAAATTGATTATGTTGCGGACTTTCCAGACCTGGGGAACATGAATATGTGTTTCTTTTCCAAATCTGAGATCCATGTCAAAACGGAAGTTTTCTGGCTGAACTGGCCCCTACCGCTAATACAAAGATACAGCTTGTACTAATTTGTCATGGAAAGCTTGGATTTAAAATTGAATGTGTTTTCGCCTATACAGACCCTGAAGAACATGAATAATTTTTTGTTTTGCAATTCTGAGCCATTTGTCTTATGCAACTGCCAATTCTGGGATACAGCTTGGTCTTAGTTCCTATGGAAAGCTCGAATCTGAAAGTGGAGTGTGTTTTCGAGTTTACAGACCCTGGGAAACATGAATATGGTTTTTGTTTTACAAATGTGACCTATCTGATATATGTGTCATTTTCTGGTTGAATTAAGTCCTACTGCCAAAACTGACATGCCTTGTTCTATCTCCTCAGGGAAACCTCGGTTCTGCAAATTGACGGTGATGTTAAGATGAATATGTATTTCTTTTCCAAATCTGAGTTTTTGTCAAAACAAGTTTTCTGGCTGAACTGGCCCCTACCGGTAATACAAAGATACAGCTTGTACTAATTTGTCATGGAAAGCTTGAATAATTTTTTGTTTTGCAAATCTGAGCCATTTGTCTTATGCAACTGCCAATTCTGGGATACAGCTTGGTCTTATTTCCTATGGATAGCTCGAATCTGAAAATTGAGTATTTTTTCGATTTTACACACCCTGAGAAACATGAATCTGTTTTTTGTTTTACAAGTGTGACCTGTCTGATATATGTGACATTTTCCGGTTGAATTAAGCCCTACTGACAAAACTGACATATGCCTTGTTCTATCTCCTCAGGGAAACCTCGGATCTGAAAATTGACCGTGTTGTTAAGATGAATATGTGTTTCTTTTCCAAATCTGAGTTTGTGTCAAAAGAAGTTTTCTGGCTGAATTGAGCCCTACCAACAATTCTGAGATACAGCTTGGACTAATTTTCATGGAAAGCTCAGATCTATAAATTGAATATGTTTTTGCCTTTACAGACACTGGGAAACATGAATATTTTTTTTGTTTTGCAAATCTGAGCCATTTGTCTTATGAAACATTTTCTGGCTGAATTGAGTCCTACAGCCAAAACTGAGATATTCCTTATTCAATCGCCTCAGGGAAACCTCGGTTCTGAAAATTGACCGTGTTGTTAACATGAATATGTGTTTCTTTTCCAAATCTGAGTTTGTGTCAAAAGAAGTTTTCTGGCTGAATTGAGCCCTGCCACCAATACTGGGATACAGCTTGGTCTTATTTCCTATGGAAAGCTCGAATCTGAAAATTGAGTATATTTTCGACTTTGCACACCCTGAGAAACATCAATATGTCTTTGTTTTACAAACGTGACCTGTCTGATATATGTGACATTTTCTGGTTGAATTAAGCCCTACTGCCAAAACAGACATATGCCTTGTTCTATCTCCTCAGGGAAAGCTCGGATCTGAAAATTGATTATGTTGCGGACTTTCCAGACTTGGGGAACATGAATATGTGTTTCTTTTCCAAATCTGAGATCCATGTCAAAACGGAAGTTTTCTGGCTGAACTGGCCCCTACCGCTAATACAAAGATACAGCTTGTACTAATTTGTCATGGAAAGCTTGAATAATTTTTTGTTTTGCAAATCTGAGCCATTTGTCTTATGCAACTGCCAATTCTGGGATACAGCTTGGTTTTATTTCCTATGGAAAGCTCGAATCTGAAAGTGGAGTGTGTTTTCGAGTTTACAGACCCTGGGAAACATGAATATGGTTTTTGTTTTACAAATGTGACCTATCTGATATATGTGTCATTTTCTGGTTGAATTAAGTCCTACTGCCAAAACTGACATGCCTTGTTCTATCTCCTCAGGGAAACCTCGGTTCTGAAAATTGACCGTGTTGTTAACATGAATATGTGTTTCTTTTCCAAATCTGAGTTCGTGTCAAAAGAAGTTTTCTGGCTGAATTGAGCCCTGCCACCAATACTGGGATACAGCTTGGTCTTATTTCCTATGGAATGCTCGGATCTAAAAATTGAGTGTGTAAGGTTTTCCAGACCCTGGAATTGAATTGAGTGTAAAGGCCAATTCTGGGATACAGCTTGGTCTTATTTCCTATGGAAAGCTCGAATCTGAAAATTGAGTATATTTTCGACCTTGCACACCCTGAGAAACATGAATATGTCTTTGTTTTACAAATGTGACCTGTCTGATATATGTGTCATTTTCTGGTTGAATTAAGTCCTTCTCTCAAAACTGAGATATGCCTTGCTCTATCTCCTCAGCAAAATCTCGTTTCTAAAAATTGAGAATGCTATGAACATGAATATGTGTTTCTTTTCCAAATGTGAGCTCTGTGTCAAGTGACATATAATGGCTGAATTGAGATCTCCTGCCAATTCTGAGATATACCTTGTTCTCAGGGAAAGCTCAGATCTGAAAATTAAGTATGTTGTGGAATTTCCAGATTTGGGGAACATGAATATGTGTTTCTTTTCTAAATCTCAGCTATGTGTCACAAGTGAGATTTTCAGGTTGAATTGAGTGCAACTGCCAATTCTGGGATACAGCATGGTCTGTATCTTTTCCAAATCTGAGATCCATGTCAAAACGGTAGTTTTCTGGCTGAACTGGCCCCTACCGGTAATACTGAGATACAGCTTGGAATAATTTGTCATGGAAAGCTTGGATTTAAAATTGAGTGTGTTTTCGCCTATACAGACCCTGAAAAACATGAATAATTTTTTGTTTGCAAATCTGAGCCATTTGTCTTATGCAACTGCCAATTCTGGGATACAGCTTGGTCTTAGTTCCTATGGAAAGCTCGAATCTGAAAGTGGAGTTTGTTTTCGAGTTTACAGACCGTGGGAAACATGAATATGGTTTTTGTTTTACAAATGTGACCTATGTGATATATGTGTCATTTTCTGGTTGAATTAAGTCCTACTGTCAAAACTGAGATATGCCTTGCTCTATCTCCTCAGCAAAATCTCGTTTCTAAAAATTGAGAATGCTATGAACATGAATATGTGTTTCTTTTCCAAATGTGAGCTCTGTGTCAAGTGACATATAATGGCTGAATTGAGATCTCCTGCCAATTCTGAGATATACCTTGTTCTCAGGGAAAGCTCAGATCTGAAATTTAAGTATGTTGTGGAATTTCCAAATTTGGGGAACATGAATATGTGTTTCTTTTCTAAATCTCAACTATGTGTCACAAGTTAGATTTTCAGGTTGAATTGAGTGCAACTGCCAATTCTGGGATACAGCATGGTCTTATTTCATATGGAAAGCTCGGATCTAAAAATTGAGTGTGTAAAGTTTTCCAGACCCTGGAATTGAATTGAGTGTAAAGGCCAATTCTGGGATACAGCTTGGTCTTATTTCCTATGGAAAGCTCGAATCTGAAAATTGAGTATATTTTCGACCTTGCACACCCTGAGAAACATGAATATGTCTTTGTTTTACAAATGTGACCTGTCTGATATATGTGTCATTTTCTGGTTGAATTAAGTCTTTCTCTCAAAACTGAGATATGCCTTGCTCTATCTCCTCAGCAAAATCTCGTTTCTAAAAATTGAGAATGCTATGAACATGAATATGTGTTTCTTTTCCAAATGTGAGCTCTGTGTCAAGTGACATATAATGGCTGAATTGAGATCTCCTGCCAATTCTGAGATATACCTTGTTCTCAGGGAAAGCTCAGATCTGAAAATTAAGTATGTTGTGGAATTTCCAGATTTGGGGAACATGAATATGTGTTTCTTTTCTAAATCTCAGCTATGTGTCACAAGTGAGATTTTCAGGTTGAATTGAGTGCAACTGCCAATTTTGGGATACAGCATGGTCTTATTTCATATGGAAAGCTCGAATCTGAAAATTGAGTATATTTTCGACTTTGAACACCCTGGGAAACATTAATATGTCTTTGTTTTACAAACGTGACCTGTCTGATATATGTGACATTTTCCGGTTGAATTAAGCCCTACTGCCAAAACTGACATATGCCTTGTTCTATCTCCTCAGGGAAACGTCGGATCTGAAAATTGACCGTGTTGTTAAGATGAATATGTGTTTCTTTTCCAAATCGGAGATCCATGTCAAAACGGTAGTTTTCTGGCTGAACTGGCCCCTACCGGTAATACTGAGATACAGCTTGGAATAATTTGTCATGGAAAGCTTGGATTTAAAATTGAGCGTGTTTTCGCCTATACAGACCCTGAAAAACATGAATAATTTTTTGTTTGCAAATCTGAGCCATTTGTCTTATGCAACTGCCAATTCTGGGATACAGCTTGGTCTTAGTTCCTATGGAAAGCTCGAATCTGAAAGTCGAGTTTGTTTTCGAGTTTACAGACCGTGGGAAACATGAATATGGTTTTTGTTTTACAAATGTGACCTATGTGATATATGTGTCATTTTCTGGTTGAATTAAGTCCTACTGTCAAAACTGAGATATGCCTTGCTCTATCTCCTCAGCAAAATCTCGTTTCTAAAAATTGAGAATGCTATGAACATGAATATGTGTTTCTTTTCCAAATGTGAGCTCTGTGTCAAGTGAATTGAGATCTCCTGCCAATTCTGAGATATACCTTGTTCTCAGGGAAAGCTCGGATCTGAAAATTGATTATGTTGCTGACTTTCCAGACTTGGGGAACATGAATATGTGTTTCTTTTCCAAATCTGAGATCCATGTCAAAAAGGAAGTTTTCTAGCTGAACTGGCCCCTACCGCTAATACAAAGATACAGCTTGTACTAATTTGTCATGGAAAGCTTGGATTTAAAATTGAGTGTGTTTTCGCCTATACAGACCCTGAAGAACATGAAAAATTTTTTGTTTTGCAAGTCTGAGCCATTTGTCTTATGCAACTGCCAATTCTGGGATACAGCTTGGTCTTATTTCCTATGGAAAGCGCGAATCTGAAAATTGAGTATATTTTCGACCTTGCACACCCTGAGAAACATGAATATGTCTTTGTTTTACAAATGTGACCTGTGTGATATATGTGTCATTTTCTGGTTGAATTAAGTCCTTCTCTCAAAACTGAGATATGCCTTGCTCTATCTCCTCAGCAAAATCTCGTTTCTAAAAATTGAGAATGCTATGAACATGAATATGTGTTTCTTTTCCAAATGTGAGCTCTGTGTCAAGTGACATATAATGGCTGAATTGAGATCTCCTGCCAATTCTGAGATATACCTTGTTCTCAGGGAAAGCTCAGATCTGAAAATTAAGTATGTTGTGGAATTTCCAGATTTGGGGAACATGAATATGTGTTTCTTTTCTAAATCTCAGCTATGTGTCACAAGTGAGATTTTCAGGTTGAATTGAGTGCAACTGCCAATTCTGGGATACAGCATGGTCTTATTTCATATGGAAAGCTCGAATCTGAAAATTGAGTATATTTTCGACTTTGCACACCCTGGGAAACATTAATATGTCTTTGTTTTACAAACGTGACCTGTCTGATATATGTGACATTTTCCGGTTGAATTAAGCCCTACTGCCAAAACTGACATATGCCTTGTTCTATCTCCTCAGGGAAACCTCGGATCTGAAAATTGACCGTGTTGTTAAGATGAATATGTGTTTCTTTTCCAAATCGGAGATCCATGTCAAAACGGTAGTTTTCTGGCTGAACTGGCCCCTACCGGTAATACTGAGATACAGCTTGGAATAATTTGTCATGGAAAGCTTGGATTTAAAATTGAGCGTGTTTTCGCCTATACAGACCCTGAAAAACATGAATAATTTTTTGTTTGCAAATCTGAGCCATTTGTCTTATGCAACTGCCAATTCTGGGATACAGCTTGGTCTTAGTTCCTATGGAAAGCTCGAATCTGAAAGTCGAGTTTGTTTTCGAGTTTACAGACCGTGGGAAACATGAATATGGTTTTTGGTTTACAAACGTGACCTGTCTGATATATGTGACATTTTCTGGTTGAATTAAGTCCTACTCTCAAAACTGAGATATGCCTTACTCTATCGCCTCAGCAAAATCTCGTTTCTAAAAATTGAGAATGCTATGAACATGAATATGTCTTTCTTTTCCAAGTGAGCTCTGTGTCATGTGACATGTAATGGCTGAATTGAGATCTCCTGCCAATTCTGAGATATACCTTGTTCTCAGGGAAAGCTCAGATCTGAAAATTAAGTATGTTGTGGAATTTCCAGATTTGGGGAACATGAATATGTGTTTCTTTTCTAAATCTCAGCTATGTGTCACAAGTGAGATTTTCAGGTTGAATTGAGTGCAACTGCCAATTCTGGGATACAGCACGGTCTTATTTCATATGGAAAGCTCGAATCTGAAAATTGAGTATATTTTCGACTTTGCACACCCTGGGAAACATTAATATGTCTTTGTTTTACAAACGTGACCTGTCTGATATATGTGACATTTTCCGGTTGAATTAAGTCCTACTGCCAAAACTGACATATGCCTTGTTCTATCTCCTCAGGGAAACCTCGGTTCTGAAAATTGACCGTGATGTTAAGATGAATATGTGTTTCTTTTCCAAATCTGAGTTTGTGTCAATAGAAGTTTTGTGGCTGAATTGAGCCCTACCAACAATTCTGAGATACAGCTTGGACTAATTTGTCATGGAAAGCTCAGATCTATAAATTGAATATGTTTTTGCCTTTACAGACACTGGGAAACATGAATATTTTTTTTGTTTTGCAAATCTGAGCCATTTGTCTTATGCAACATTTTCTGGCTGAATTGAGTCCTACAGCCAAAACTGAGATATTCCTTGTGCAGTCGCCTCAGGGAAACCTCGGTTCTGAAAATTGACCGTGTTGTTAACTGACATATGCCTTGTTCTATCTCCTCAGGGAAAGCTCGGATCTGAAAATTGATTATGTTGCGGACTTTCCAGACTTGGGGAACATGAATATGTGTTTCTTTTCCAAATCTGAGATCCATGTCAAAACGGAAGTTTTCTGGCTGAACTGGCCCCTACCGCTAATACAAAGATACAGCTTGTAGTAATTTGTCATGGAAAGCTTGGATGTAAAATTGAGTGTTTTCGCCTATACAGACCCTGAAGAACATGAATAATTTTTTGTTTTGCAAATCTGAGCCATTTGTCTTATGCAACTGCCAATTCTGGGATACAGCTTGGTCTTATTTCCTATGGAAAGCTCGAATCTGAAAATTGAGTATTTTTTCGATTTTACACACCCTGAGAAACATGAATCTGTTTTTTGTTTTACAAGTGTGACCTGTCTGATATATGTGACATTTTCTGGTTGAATTAAGCCCTACTGCCAAAACTGACATATGCCTTGTTCTATCTCCTCAGGGAAACCTCGGATCTGAAAATTGACCGTGTTGTTAAGATGAATATGTGTTTCTTTTCCAAATCTGAGATCCATGTCAAAACGGTAGTTTTCTGGCTGAACTGGCCCCTACCGGTAATACTGAGATACAGCTTGGAATAATTTGTCATGGACAGCTTGGATTTAAAATTGAGTGTGTTTTCGCCTATACAGACCCTGAAAAACATGAATAATTTTTTGTTTGCAAATCTGAGCCATTTGTCTTATGCAACTGCCAATTCTGGGATACAGCTTGGTCTTAGTTCCTATGGAAAGCTCGAATCTGAAAGTGGAGTTTGTTTTCGAGTTTACAGACCGTGGGAAACATGAATATGGTTTTTGTTTTACAAATGTGACCTATGTGATATATGTGTCATTTTCTGGTTGAATTAAGTCCTACTGTCAAAACTGAGATATGCCTTGCTCTATCTCCTCAGCAAAATCTCGTTTCTAAAAATTGAGAATGCTATGAACATGAATATGTGTTTCTTTTCCAAATGTGAGCTCTGTGTCAAGTGAATTGAGATCTCCTGCCAATTCTGAGATATACCTTGTTCTCAGGGAAAGCTCGGATCTGAAAATTGATTATGTTGCGGACTTTCCAGACTTGGGGAACATGAATATGTGTTTCTTTTCCAAATCTGAGATCCATGTCAAAAAGGAAGTTTTCTAGCTGAACTGGCCCCTACCGCTAATACAAAGATACAGCTTGTACTAATTTGTCATGGAAAGCTTGGATTTAAAATTGAGTGTGTTTTCGCCTATACAGACCCTGAAGAACATGAAAAATTTTTTGTTTTGCAAGTCTGAGCCATTTGTCTTATGCAACTGCCAATTCTGGGATACAGCTTGGTCTTATTTCCTATGGAAAGCTCGAATCTGAAAATTGAGTATTTTTTCGATTTTACACACCCTGAGAAACATGAATCTGTTTTTTGTTTTACCAGTGTGACCTATCTAATATATGTGTCATTTTCTGGTTGAATTAAGTCCTACTGTCAAAACTGAGATATGCCTTGCTCTATCTCCTCAGCAAAATCTCGTTTCTAAAAATTGAGAATGCTATGAACATGAATATGTGTTTCTTTTCCAAATGTGAGCTCTGTGTCAAGTGACATATAATGGCTGAATTGAGATCTCCTGCCAATTCTGAGATATACCTTGTTCTCAGGGAAAGTTCAGATCTGAAAATTAAGTATGTTGTGGAATTTCCAGATTTGGGGAACATGAATATGTGGTTCTTTTCTAAATCTCAGCTATGTGTCACAAGTGAGATTTTCAGGTTGAATTGAGTGCAACTGCCAATTCTGGGATACAGCATGGTCTTATTTCATATGGAAAGCTCGAATCTGAAAATTGAGTATATTTTCGACTTTGCACACCCTGGGAAACATTAATATGTCTTTGTTTTACAAACGTGACCTGTCTGATATATGTGACATTTTCCGGTTGAATTAAGCCCTACTGCCAAAACTGACATATGCCTTGTTCTATCTCCTCAGGGAAACCTCGGATCTGAAAATTGACAGTGATGTTAAGATGAATATGTGTTTCTTTTCCAAATCTGAGTTTGTGTCAAAAGAAGTTTTCTGGCTGAATTGAGCCCTGCCACCAATACTGGGATACAGCTTGGTCTTATTTCCTATGGAAAGCTCGAATCTGAAAATTGAGTATATTTTCGACTTTGCACACCCTGCGAAACATGAATATGTCTTTGTTTTACAAATGTGACCTGTCTGATATATGTGACATTTTCTGGTTGAATTAAGCCCTACTGCCAAAACTGACATATGCCTTGCTCTATCTCCTCAGGGAAAGCTCGGATCTGAAAATTGATTATGTTGCGGACTTTCCAGACTTGGGGAACATGAATATGTGTTTCTTTTCCAAATCTGAGATCCATGTCAAAAAGGAAGTTTTCTAGCTGAACTGGCCCCTACCGCTAATACAAAGATACAGCTTGTACTAATTTGTCATGGAAAGCTTGGATTTAAAATTGAGTGTGTTTTCGCCTATACAGACCCTGAAGAACATGAATAATTTTTTGTTTTGCAATTCTGAGCCATTTGTCTTATGCAACTGCCAATTCTGGGATACAGCTTGGTCTTATTTCCTATGGAAAGCTCGAATCTGAAAATTGAGTATTTTTTCGATTTTACACACCCTGAGAAACATGAATCTGTTTTTTGTTTTACCAGTGTGACCTATCTGATATATGTGTCATTTTCTGGTTGAATTAAGTCCTACTGTCAAAACTGAGATATGCCTTGCTCTATCTCCTCAGCAAAATCTCGTTTCTAAAAATTGAGAATGCTATGAACATGAATATGTGTTTCTTTTCCAAATGTGAGCTCTGTGTCAAGTGACATATAATGGCTGAATTGAGATCTCCTGCCAATTCTGAGATATACCTTGTTCTCAGGGAAAGTTCAGATCTGAAAATTAAGTATGTTGTGGAATTTCCAGATTTGGGGAACATGAATATGTGCTTCTTTTCTAAATCTCAGCTATGTGTCACAAGTGAGATTTTCAGGTTGAATTGAGTGCAACTGCCAATTCTGGGATACAGCATGGTCTTATTTCATATGGAAAGCTCGAATCTGAAAATTGAGTATATTTTCGACTTTGCACACCCTGGGAAACATTAATATGTCTTTGTTTTACAAACGTGACCTGTCTGATATATGTGACATTTTCCGGTTGAATTAAGTCCTACTGCCAAAACTGACATATGCCTTGTTCTATCTCCTCAGGGAAACCTCGGTTCTGAAAATTGACAGTGATGTTAAGATGAATATGTGTTTCTTTTCCAAATCTGAGTTTGTGTCAAAAGAAGTTTTCTGGCTGAATTGAGCCCTGCCACCAATACTGGGATACAGCTTGGTCTTATTTCCTATGGAAAGCTCGAATCTGAAAATTGAGTATATTTTCGACTTTGCACACCCTGCGAAACATGAATATGTCTTTGTTTTACAAATGTGACCTGTCTGATATATGTGACATTTTCTGGTTGAATTAAGCCCTACTGCCAAAACTGACATATGCCTTGCTCTATCTCCTCAGGGAAAGCTCGGATCTGAAAATTGATTACGTTGCGGACTTTCCAGACTTGGGGAACATGAATATGTGTTTCTTTTCCAAATCTGAGATCCATGTCAAAACGGAAGTTTTCTGGCTGAACTGGCCCCTACCGCTAATACAAAGATACAGCTTGTACTAATTTGTCATGGAAAGCTTGGATTTAAAATTGAGTGTGTTTTCGCCTATACAGACCCTGAAGAACATGAATAATTTTTTGTTTTGCAAGTCTGAGCCATTTGTCTTATGCAACTGCCAATTCTGGGATACAGCTTGGTCTTATTTCCTATGGAAAGCTCGAATCTGAAAATTGAGTATTTTTTCGATTTTACACACCCTGAGAAACATGAATCTGTTTTTTGTTTTACCAGTGTGACCTATCTGATATATGTGTCATTTTCTGGTTGAATTAAGTCCTACTGTCAAAACTGAGATATGCCTTGCTCTATCTCCTCAGCAAAATCTCGTTTCTAAAAATTGAGAATGCTATGAACATGAATATGTGTTTCTTTTCCAAATGTGAGCTCTGTGTCAAGTGACATATAATGGCTGAATTGAGATCTCCTGCCAATTCTGAGATATACCTTGTTCTCAGGGAAAGTTCAGATCTGAAAATTAAGTATGTTGTGGAATTTCCAGATTTGGGGAACATGAATATGTGCTTCTTTTCTAAATCTCAGCTATGTGTCACAAGTGAGATTTTCAGGTTGAATTGAGTGCAACTGCCAATTCTGGGATACAGCATGGTCTTATTTCATATGGAAAGCTCGAATCTGAAAATTGAGTATATTTTCGACTTTGCACACCCTGGGAAACATTAATATGTCTTTGTTTTACAAACGTGACCTGTCTGATATATGTGACATTTTCCGGTTGAATTAAGTCCTACTGCCAAAACTGACATATGCCTTGTTCTATCTCCTCAGGGAAACCTCGGTTCTGAAAATTGACAGTGATGTTAAGATGAATATGTGTTTCTTTTCCAAATCTGAGTTTGTGTCAAAAGAAGTTTTCTGGCTGAATTGAGCCCTGCCACCAATACTGGGATACAGCTTGGTCTTATTTCCTATGGAAAGCTCGAAACTGAAAATTGAGTATATTTTCGACTTTGCACACCCTGCGAAACATGAATATGTCTTTGTTTTACAAATGTGACCTGTCTGATATATGTGACATTTTCTGGTTGAATTAAGCCCTACTGCCAAAACTGACATATGCCTTGCTCTATCTCCTCAGGGAAAGCTCGGATCTGAAAATTGATTACGTTGCGGACTTTCCAGACTTGGGGAACATGAATATGTGTTTCTTTTCCAAATCTGAGATCCATGTCAACACGGAAGTTTTCTGGCTGAACTGGCCCCTACCGGTAATACTGAGATACAGCTTGGAATAATTTGTCATGGAAAGCTTGGATTTAAAATTGAGTGTGTTTTCGCCTATACAGACCCTGAAAAACATGAATAATTTTTTGTTTACAAATCTGAGCCATTTGTCTTATGCAACTGCCAATTCTGGGATACAGCTTGGTCTTAGTTCCTATGGAAAGCTCGAATCTGAAAGTGGAGTTTGTTTTCGAGTTTACAGACCGTGGGAAACATGAATATGGTTTTTGTTTTACAAATGTGACCTATGTGATATATGTGTCATTTTCTGGTTGAATTAAGTCCTACTGTCAAAACTGAGATATGCCTTGCTCTATCTCCTCAGCAAAATCTCGTTTCTAAAAATTGAGAATGCTATGAACATGAATATGTGTTTCTTTTCCAAATGTGAGCTCTGTGTCAAGTGAATTGAGATCTCCTGCCAATTCTGAGATATACCTTGTTCTCAGGGAAAGCTCGGATCTGAAAATTGATTATGTTGCGGACTTTCCAGACTTGGGGAACATGAATATGTGTTTCTTTTCCAAATCTGAGATCCATGTCAAAAAGGAAGTTTTCTAGCTGAACTGGCCCCTACCGCTAATACAAAGATACAGCTTGTACTAATTTGTCATGGAAAGCTTGGATTTAAAATTGAGTGTGTTTTCGCCTATACAGACCCTGAAGAACATGAAAAATTTTTTGTTTTGCAAGTCTGAGCCATTTGTCTTATGCAACTGCCAATTCTGGGATACAGCTTGGTCTTATTTCCTATGGAAAGCTCGAATCTGAAAATTGAGTATTTTTTCGATTTTACACACCCTGAGAAACATGAATCTGTTTTTTGTTTTACCAGTGTGACCTATCTGATATATGTGTCATTTTCTGGTTGAATTAAGTCCTACTGTCAAAACTGAGATATGCCTTGCTCTATCTCCTCAGCAAAATCTCGTTTCTAAAAATTGAGAATGCTATGAACATGAATATGTGTTTCTTTTCCAAATGTGAGCTCTGTGTCAAGTGACATATAATGGCTGAATTGAGATCTCCTGCCAATTCTGAGATATACCTTGTTCTCAGGGAAAGTTCAGATCTGAAAATTAAGTATGTTGTGGAATTTCCAGATTTGGGGAACATGAATATGTGCTTCTTTTCTAAATCTCAGCTATGTGTCACAAGTGAGATTTTCAGGTTGAATTGAGTGCAACTGCCAATTCTGGGATACAGCATGGTCTTATTTCATATGGAAAGCTCGAATCTGAAAATTGAGTATATTTTCGACTTTGCACACCCTGGGAAACATTAATATGTCTTTGTTTTACAAACGTGACCTGTCTGATATATGTGACATTTTCCGGTTGAATTAAGTCCTACTGCCAAAACTGACATATGCCTTGTTCTATCTCCTCAGGGAAACCTCGGTTCTGAAAATTGACAGTGATGTTAAGATGAATATGTGTTTCTTTTCCAAATCTGAGTTTGTGTCAAAAGAAGTTTTCTGGCTGAATTGAGCCCTGCCACCAATACTGGGATACAGCTTGGTCTTATTTCCTATGGAAAGCTCGAATCTGAAAATTGAGTATATTTTCGACTTTGCACACCCTGCGAAACATGAATATGTCTTTGTTTTACAAATGTGACCTGTCTGATATATGTGACATTTTCTGGTTGAATTAAGCCCTACTGCCAAAACTGACATATGCCTTGCTCTATCTCCTCAGGGAAAGCTCGGATCTGAAAATTGATTACGTTGCGGACTTTCCAGACTTGGGGAACATGAATATGTGTTTCTTTTCCAAATCTGAGATCCATGTCAAAACGGAAGTTTTCTGGCTGAACTGGCCCCTACCGCTAATACAAAGATACAGCTTGTACTAATTTGTCATGGAAAGCTTGGATTTAAAATTGAGTGTGTTTTCGCCTATACAGACCCTGAAGAACATGAATAATTTTTTGTTTTGCAAGTCTGAGCCATTTGTCTTATGCAACTGCCAATTCTGGGATACAGCTTGGTCTTATTTCCTATGGAAAGCTCGAATCTGAAAATTGAGTATTTTTTCGATTTTACACACCCTGAGAAACATGAATCTGTTTTTTGTTTTACCAGTGTGACCTATCTGATATATGTGTCATTTTCTGGTTGAATTAAGTCCTACTGTCAAAACTGAGATATGCCTTGCTCTATCTCCTCAGCAAAATCTCGTTTCTAAAAATTGAGAATGCTATGAACATGAATATGTGTTTCTTTTCCAAATGTGAGCTCTGTGTCAAGTGAATTGAGATCTCCTGCCAATTCTGAGATATACCTTGTTCTCAGGGAAAGCTCGGATCTGAAAATTGATTATGTTGCGGACTTTCCAGACTTGGGGAACATGAATATGTGTTTCTTTTCCAAATCTGAGATCCATGTCAAAAAGGAAGTTTTCTAGCTGAACTGGCCCCTACCGCTAATACAAAGATACAGCTTGTACTAATTTGTCATGGAAAGCTTGGATTTAAAATTGAGTGTGTTTTCGCCTATACAGACCCTGAAGAACATGAATAATTTTTTGTTTTGCAAGTCTGAGCCATTTGTCTTATGCAACTGCCAATTCTGGGATACAGCTTGGTCTTATTTCCTATGGAAAGCTCGAATCTGAAAATTGAGTATTTTTTCGATTTTACACACCCTGAGAAACATGAATCTGTTTTTTGTTTTACCAGTGTGACCTATCTGATATATGTGTCATTTTCTGGTTGAATTAAGTCCTACTGTCAAAACTGAGATATGCCTTGCTCTATCTCCTCAGCAAAATCTCGTTTCTAAAAATTGAGAATGCTATGAACATGAATATGTGTTTCTTTTCCAAATGTGAGCTCTGTGTCAAGTGACATATAATGGCTGAATTGAGATCTCCTGCCAATTCTGAGATATACCTTGTTCTCAGGGAAAGTTCAGATCTGAAAATTAAGTATGTTGTGGAATTTCCAGATTTGGGGAACATGAATATGTGCTTCTTTTCTAAATCTCAGCTATGTGTCACAAGTGAGATTTTCAGGTTGAATTGAGTGCAACTGCCAATTCTGGGATACAGCATGGTCTTATTTCATATGGAAAGCTCGAATCTGAAAATTGAGTATATTTTCGACTTTGCACACCCTGGGAAACATTAATATGTCTTTGTTTTACAAACGTGACCTGTCTGATATATGTGACATTTTCCGGTTGAATTAAGTCCTACTGCCAAAACTGACATATGCCTTGTTCTATCTCCTCAGGGAAACCTCGGTTCTGAAAATTGACAGTGATGTTAAGATGAATATGTGTTTCTTTTCCAAATCTGAGTTTGTGTCAAAAGAAGTTTTCTGGCTGAATTGAGCCCTGCCACCAATACTGGGATACAGCTTGGTCTTATTTCCTATGGAAAGCTCGAATCTGAAAATTGAGTATATTTTCGACTTTGCACACCCTGCGAAACATGAATATGTCTTTGTTTTACAAATGTGACCTGTCTGATATATGTGACATTTTCTGGTTGAATTAAGCCCTACTGCCAAAACTGACATATGCCTTGCTCTATCTCCTCAGGGAAAGCTCGGATCTGAAAATTGATTACGTTGCGGACTTTCCAGACTTGGGGAACATGAATATGTGTTTCTTTTCCAAATCTGAGATCCATGTCAAAACGGAAGTTTTCTGGCTGAACTGGCCCCTACCGCTAATACAAAGATACAGCTTGTACTAATTTGTCATGGAAAGCTTGGATTTAAAATTGAGTGTGTTTTCGCCTATACAGACCCTGAAGAACATGAATAATTTTTTGTTTTGCAAGTCTGAGCCATTTGTCTTATGCAACTGCCAATTCTGGGATACAGCTTGGTCTTATTTCCTATGGAAAGCTCGAATCTGAAAATTGAGTATTTTTTCGATTTTACACACCCTGAGAAACATGAATCTGTTTTTTGTTTTACCAGTGTGACCTATCTGATATATGTGTCATTTTCTGGTTGAATTAAGTCCTACTGTCAAAACTGAGATATGCCTTGCTCTATCTCCTCAGCAAAATCTCGTTTCTAAAAATTGAGAATGCTATGAACATGAATATGTGTTTCTTTTCCAAATGTGAGCTCTGTGTCAAGTGAATTGAGATCTCCTGCCAATTCTGAGATATACCTTGTTCTCAGGGAAAGCTCGGATCTGAAAATTGATTATGTTGCGGACTTTCCAGACTTGGGGAACATGAATATGTGTTTCTTTTCCAAATCTGAGATCCATGTCAAAAAGGAAGTTTTCTAGCTGAACTGGCCCCTACCGCTAATACAAAGATACAGCTTGTACTAATTTGTCATGGAAAGCTTGGATTTAAAATTGAGTGTGTTTTCGCCTATACAGACCCTGAAGAACATGAATAATTTTTTGTTTTGCAAGTCTGAGCCATTTGTCTTATGCAACTGCCAATTCTGGGATACAGCTTGGTCTTATTTCCTATGGAAAGCTCGAATCTGAAAATTGAGTATTTTTTCGATTTTACACACCCTGAGAAACATGAATCTGTTTTTTGTTTTACCAGTGTGACCTATCTGATATATGTGTCATTTTCTGGTTGAATTAAGTCCTACTGTCAAAACTGAGATATGCCTTGCTCTATCTCCTCAGCAAAATCTCGTTTCTAAAAATTGAGAATGCTATGAACATGAATATGTGTTTCTTTTCCAAATGTGAGCTCTGTGTCAAGTGACATATAATGGCTGAATTGAGATCTCCTGCCAATTCTGAGATATACCTTGTTCTCAGGGAAAGTTCAGATCTGAAAATTAAGTATGTTGTGGAATTTCCAGATTTGGGGAACATGAATATGTGCTTCTTTTCTAAATCTCAGCTATGTGTCACAAGTGAGATTTTCAGGTTGAATTGAGTGCAACTGCCAATTCTGGGATACAGCATGGTCTTATTTCATATGGAAAGCTCGAATCTGAAAATTGAGTATATTTTCGACTTTGCACACCCTGGGAAACATTAATATGTCTTTGTTTTACAAACGTGACCTGTCTGATATATGTGACATTTTCCGGTTGAATTAAGTCCTACTGCCAAAACTGACATATGCCTTGTTCTATCTCCTCAGGGAAACCTCGGTTCTGAAAATTGACAGTGATGTTAAGATGAATATGTGTTTCTTTTCCAAATCTGAGTTTGTGTCAAAAGAAGTTTTCTGGCTGAATTGAGCCCTGCCACCAATACTGGGATACAGCTTGGTCTTATTTCCTATGGAAAGCTCGAATCTGAAAATTGAGTATATTTTCGACTTTGCACACCCTGCGAAACATGAATATGTCTTTGTTTTACAAATGTGACCTGTCTGATATATGTGACATTTTCTGGTTGAATTAAGCCCTACTGCCAAAACTGACATATGCCTTGCTCTATCTCCTCAGGGAAAGCTCGGATCTGAAAATTGATTACGTTGCGGACTTTCCAGACTTGGGGAACATGAATATGTGTTTCTTTTCCAAATCTGAGATCCATGTCAAAACGGAAGTTTTCTGGCTGAACTGGCCCCTACCGCTAATACAAAGATACAGCTTGTACTAATTTGTCATGGAAAGCTTGGATTTAAAATTGAGTGTGTTTTCGCCTATACAGACCCTGAAGAACATGAATAATTTTTTGTTTTGCAAGTCTGAGCCATTTGTCTTATGCAACTGCCAATTCTGGGATACAGCTTGGTCTTATTTCCTATGGAAAGCTCGAATCTGAAAATTGAGTATTTTTTCGATTTTACACACCCTGAGAAACATGAATCTGTTTTTTGTTTTACCAGTGTGACCTATCTGATATATGTGTCATTTTCTGGTTGAATTAAGTCCTACTGTCAAAACTGAGATATGCCTTGCTCTATCTCCTCAGCAAAATCTCGTTTCTAAAAATTGAGAATGCTATGAACATGAATATGTGTTTCTTTTCCAAATGTGAGCTCTGTGTCAAGTGAATTGAGATCTCCTGCCAATTCTGAGATATACCTTGTTCTCAGGGAAAGCTCGGATCTGAAAATTGATTATGTTGCGGACTTTCCAGACTTGGGGAACATGAATATGTGTTTCTTTTCCAAATCTGAGATCCATGTCAAAAAGGAAGTTTTCTAGCTGAACTGGCCCCTACCGCTAATACAAAGATACAGCTTGTACTAATTTGTCATGGAAAGCTTGGATTTAAAATTGAGTGTGTTTTCGCCTATACAGACCCTGAAGAACATGAATAATTTTTTGTTTTGCAAGTCTGAGCCATTTGTCTTATGCAACTGCCAATTCTGGGATACAGCTTGGTCTTATTTCCTATGGAAAGCTCGAATCTGAAAATTGAGTATTTTTTCGATTTTACACACCCTGAGAAACATGAATCTGTTTTTTGTTTTACCAGTGTGACCTATCTGATATATGTGTCATTTTCTGGTTGAATTAAGTCCTACTGTCAAAACTGAGATATGCCTTGCTCTATCTCCTCAGCAAAATCTCGTTTCTAAAAATTGAGAATGCTATGAACATGAATATGTGTTTCTTTTCCAAATGTGAGCTCTGTGTCAAGTGACATATAATGGCTGAATTGAGATCTCCTGCCAATTCTGAGATATACCTTGTTCTCAGGGAAAGTTCAGATCTGAAAATTAAGTATGTTGTGGAATTTCCAGATTTGGGGAACATGAATATGTGCTTCTTTTCTAAATCTCAGCTATGTGTCACAAGTGAGATTTTCAGGTTGAATTGAGTGCAACTGCCAATTCTGGGATACAGCATGGTCTTATTTCATATGGAAAGCTCGAATCTGAAAATTGAGTATATTTTCGACTTTGCACACCCTGGGAAACATTAATATGTCTTTGTTTTACAAACGTGACCTGTCTGATATATGTGACATTTTCCGGTTGAATTAAGTCCTACTGCCAAAACTGACATATGCCTTGTTCTATCTCCTCAGGGAAACCTCGGTTCTGAAAATTGACAGTGATGTTAAGATGAATATGTGTTTCTTTTCCAAATCTGAGTTTGTGTCAAAAGAAGTTTTCTGGCTGAATTGAGCCCTGCCACCAATACTGGGATACAGCTTGGTCTTATTTCCTATGGAAAGCTCGAATCTGAAAATTGAGTATATTTTCGACTTTGCACACCCTGCGAAACATGAATATGTCTTTGTTTTACAAATGTGACCTGTCTGATATATGTGACATTTTCTGGTTGAATTAAGCCCTACTGCCAAAACTGACATATGCCTTGCTCTATCTCCTCAGGGAAAGCTCGGATCTGAAAATTGATTACGTTGCGGACTTTCCAGACTTGGGGAACATGAATATGTGTTTCTTTTCCAAATCTGAGATCCATGTCAAAACGGAAGTTTTCTGGCTGAACTGGCCCCTACCGCTAATACAAAGATACAGCTTGTACTAATTTGTCATGGAAAGCTTGGATTTAAAATTGAGTGTGTTTTCGCCTATATAGACCCTGAAGAACATGAATAATTTTTTGTTTTGCAAGTCTGAGCCATTTGTCTTATGCAACTGCCAATTCTGGGATACAGCTTGGTCTTATTTCCTATGGAAAGCTCGAATCTGAAAATTGAGTATTTTTTCGATTTTACACACCCTGAGAAACATGAATCTGTTTTTTGTTTTACCAGTGTGACCTATCTGATATATGTGTCATTTTCTGGTTGAATTAAGTCCTACTGTCAAAACTGAGATATGCCTTGCTCTATCTCCTCAGCAAAATCTCATTTCTAAAAATTGAGAATGCTATGAACATGAATATGTGTTTCTTTTCCAAATGTGAGCTCTGTGTCAAGTGAATTGAGATCTCCTGCCAATTCTGAGATATACTTTGTTCTCAGGGAAAGCTCGGATCTGAAAATTGATTATGTTGCGGACTTTCCAGACTTGGGGAACATGAATATGTGTTTCTTTTCCAAATCTGAGATCCATGTCAAAAAGGAAGTTTTCTAGCTGAACTGGCCCCTACCGCTAATACAAAGATACAGCTTGTACTAATTTGTCATGGAAAGCTTGGATTTAAAATTGAGTGTGTTTTCGCCTATACAGACCCTGAAGAACATGAATAATTTTTTGTTTTGCAAGTCTGAGCCATTTGTCTTATGCAACTGCCAATTCTGGGATACAGCTTGGTCTTATTTCCTATGGAAAGCTCGAATCTGAAAATTGAGTATTTTTTCGATTTTACACACCCTGAGAAACATGAATCTGTTTTTTGTTTTACCAGTGTGACCTATCTGATATATGTGTCATTTTCTGGTTGAATTAAGTCCTACTGTCAAAACTGAGATATGCCTTGCTCTATCTCCTCAGCAAAATCTCGTTTCTAAAAATTGAGAATGCTATGAACATGAATATGTGTTTCTTTTCCAAATGTGAGCTCTGTGTCAAGTGACATATAATGGCTGAATTGAGATCTCCTGCCAATTCTGAGATATACCTTGTTCTCAGGGAAAGTTCAGATCTGAAAATTAAGTATGTTGTGGAATTTCCAGATTTGGGGAACATGAATATGTGCTTCTTTTCTAAATCTCAGCTATGTGTCACAAGTGAGATTTTCAGGTTGAATTGAGTGCAACTGCCAATTCTGGGATACAGCATGGTCTTATTTCAAATGGAAAGCTCGAATCTGAAAATTGAGTATATTTTCGACTTTGCACACCCTGGGAAACATTAATATGTCTTTGTTTTACAAACGTGACCTGTCTGATATATGTGACATTTTCCGGTTGAATTAAGTCCTACTGCCAAAACTGACATATGCCTTGTTCTATCTCCTCAGGGAAACCTCGGTTCTGAAAATTGACAGTGATGTTAAGATGAATATGTGTTTCTTTTCCAAATCTGAGTTTGTGTCAAAAGAAGTTTTCTGGCTGAATTGAGCCCTGCCACCAATACTGGGATACAGCTTGGTCTTATTTCCTATGGAAAGCTCGAATCTGAAAATTGAGTATATTTTCGACTTTGCACACCCTGCGAAACATGAATATGTCTTTGTTTTACAAATGTGACCTGTCTGATATATGTGACATTTTCTGGTTGAATTAAGCCCTACTGCCAAAACTGACATATGCCTTGCTCTATCTCCTCAGGGAAAGCTCGGATCTGAAAATTGATTACGTTGCGGACTTTCCAGACTTGGGGAACATGAATATGTGTTTCTTTTCCAAATCTGAGATCCATGTCAAAACGGAAGTTTTCTGGCTGAACTGGCCCCTACCGCTAATACAAAGATACAGCTTGTACTAATTCGTCATGGAAAGCTTGGATTTAAAATTGAGTGTGTTTTCGCCTATACAGACCCTGAAGAACATGAATAATTTTTTGTTTTGCAATTCTGAGCCATTTGTCTTATGCAACTGCCAATTCTGGGATACAGCTTGGTCTTAGTTCCTATGGAAAGCTCGAATCTGAAAGTGGAGTGTGTTTTCGAGTTTACAGACCCTGGGAAACATGAATATGGTTTTTGTTTTACAAATGTGACCTATCTGATATATGTGTCATTTTCTGGTTGAATTAAGTCCTACTGCCAAAACTGACATGCCTTGTTCTATCTCCTCAGGGAAACCTCGGTTCTGCAAATTGACGGTGATGTTAAGATGAATATGTATTTCTTTTCCAAATCTGAGTTTTTGTCAAAACAAGTTTTCTGGCTGAACTGGCCCCTACCGGTAATACAAAGATACAGCTTGTACTAATTTGTCATGGAAAGCTTGAATAATTTTTTGTTTTGCAAATCTGAGCCATTTGTCTTATGCAACTGCCAATTCTGGGATACAGCTTGGTCTTATTTCCTATGGATAGCTCGAATCTGAAAATTGAGTATTTTTTCGATTTTACACACCCTGAGAAACATGAATCTGTTTTTTGTTTTACAAGTGTGACCTGTCTGATATATGTGACATTTTCCGGTTGAATTAAGCCCTACTGACAAAACTGACATATGCCTTGTTCTATCTCCTCAGGGAAACCTCGGATCTGAAAATTGACCGTGTTGTTAAGATGAATATGTGTTTCTTTTCCAAATCTGAGTTTGTGTCAAAAGAAGTTTTCTGGCTGAATTGAGCCCTACCAACAATTCTGAGATACAGCTTGGACTAATTTTCATGGAAAGCTCAGATCTATAAATTGAATATGTTTTTGCCTTTACAGACACTGGGAAACATGAATATTTTTTTTGTTTTGCAAATCTGAGCCATTTGTCTTATGAAACATTTTCTGGCTGAATTGAGTCCTACAGCCAAAACTGAGATATTCCTTGTTCAATCGCCTCAGGGAAACCTCGGTTCTGAAAATTGACCGTGTTGTTAACATGAATATGTGTTTCTTTTCCAAATCTGAGTTTGTGTCAAAAGAAGTTTTCTGGCTGAATTGAGCCCTGCCACCAATACTGGGATACAGCTTGGTCTTATTTCCTATGGAAAGCTCGAATCTGAAAATTGAGTATATTTTCGACTTTGCACACCCTGAGAAACATCAATATGTCTTTGTTTTACAAACGTGACCTGTCTGATATATGTGACATTTTCTGGTTGAATTAAGCCCTACTGCCAAAACAGACATATGCCTTGTTCTATCTCCTCAGGGAAAGCTCGGATCTGAAAATTGATTATGTTGCGGACTTTCCAGACTTGGGGAACATGAATATGTGTTTCTTTTCCAAATCTGAGATCCATGTCAAAACGGAAGTTTTCTGGCTGAACTGGCCCCTACCGCTAATACTGAGATACAGCTTGGACTAGTTTGTCATGGAAAGCTTGGATTTAAAATTGAGTGTGTTTTCGCCTATACAGACCCTGAAAAAAAAATAGTTTTTTGTTTTGCAAATCTGAGCCATTTGTCTTATGCAACTGCCAATTCTGGGATACAGCTTGGTCTTAGTTCCTATGGAAAGCTCGAATCTGAAAGTGGAGTGTGTTTTCGAGTTTACAGACCCTGGGAAACATGAATATGGTTTTTGTTTTACAAATGTGACCTATCTGATATATGTGTCATTTTCTGGTTGAATTAAGTCCTACTGCCAAAACTGACATATGCCTTGTTCTATCTCCTCAGGGAAACCTCGGTTCTGCAAATTGACGGTGATGTTAAGATGAATATGTATTTCTTTTCCAAATCTGAGTTTTTGTCAAAACAAGTTTTCTGGCTGAACTGGCCCCTACCGCTAATACAAAGATACAGCTTGTACTAATTTGTCATGGAAAGCTTGAATAATTTTTTGTTTTGCAAATCTGAGCCATTTGTCTTATGCAACTGCCAATTCTGGGATACAGCTTGGTTTTATTTCCTATGGAAAGCTCGAATCTGAAAGTGGAGTGTGTTTTCGAGTTTACAGACCCTGGGAAACATGAATATGGTTTTTGTTTTACAAATGTGACCTATCTGATATATGTGTCATTTTCTGGTTGAATTAAGTCCTACTGCCAAAACTGACATGCCTTGTTCTATCTCCTCAGGGAAACCTCGGTTCTGAAAATTGACCGTGTTGTTATCATGAATATGTGTTTCTTTTCCAAATCTGAGTTCGTGTCAAAAGAAGTTTTCTGGCTGAATTGAGCCCTGCCACCAATACTGGGATACAGCTTGGTCTTATTTCCTATGGAATGCTCGGATCTAAAAATTGAGTGTGTAAGGTTTTCCAGACCCAGGAATTGAATTGAGTGTAAAGGCCAATTCTGGGATACAGATTGGTCTTATTTCCTATGGAAAGCTCGAATCTGAAAATTGAGTATATTTTCGACCTTGCACACCCTGAGAAACATGAATATGTCTTTGTTTTACAAATGTGACCTGTCTGATATATGTGTCATTTTCTGGTTGAATTAAGTCCTTCTCTCAAAACTGAGATATGCCTTGCTCTATCTCCTCAGCAAAATCTCGTTTCTAAAAATTGAGAATGCTATGAACATGAATATGTGTTTCTTTTCCAAATGTGAGCTCTGTGTCAAGTGACATATAATGGCTGAATTGAGATCTCCTGCCAATTCTGAGATATACCTTGTTCTCAGGGAAAGCTCAGATCTGAAAATTAAGTATGTTGTGGAATTTCCAGATTTGGGGAACATGAATATGTGTTTCTTTTCTAAATCTCAGCTATGTGTCACAAGTGAGATTTTCAGGTTGAATTGAGTGCAACTGCCAATTCTGGGATACAGCATGGTCTGTATCTTTTCCAAATCTGAGATCCATGTCAAAACGGTAGTTTTCTGGCTGAACTGGCCCCTACCGGTAATACTGAGATACAGCTTGGAATAATTTGTCATGGAAAGCTTGGATTTAAAATTGAGTGTGTTTTCGCCTATACAGACCCTGAAAAACATGAATAATTTTTTGTTTGCAAATCTGAGCCATTTGTCTTATGCAACTGCCAATTCTGGGATACAGCTTGGTCTTAGTTCCTATGGAAAGCTCGAATCTGAAAGTGGAGTTTGTTTTCGAGTTTACAGACCGTGGGAAACATGAATATGGTTTTTGTTTTACAAATGTGACCTATGTGATATATGTGTCATTTTCTGGTTGAATTAAGTCCTACTGTCAAAACTGAGATATGCCTTGCTCTATCTCCTCAGCAAAATCTCGTTTCTAAAAATTGAGAATGCTATGAACATGAATATGTGTTTCTTTTCCAAATGTGAGCTCTGTGTCAAGTGACATATAATGGCTGAATTGAGATCTCCTGCCAATTCTGAGATATACCTTGTTCTCAGGGAAAGCTCAGATCTGAAATTTAAGTATGTTGTGGAATTTCCAGATTTGGGGAACATGAATATGTGTTTCTTTTCTAAATCTCAACTATGTGTCACAAGTTAGATTTTCAGGTTGAATTGAGTGCAACTGCCAATTCTGGGATACAGCATGGTCTTATTTCATATGGAAAGCTCGGATCTAAAAATTGAGTGTGTAAGGTTTTCCAGACCCTGGAATTGAATTGAGTGTAAAGGCCAATTCTGGGATACAGCTTGGTCTTATTTCCTATGGAAAGCTCGAATCTGAAAATTGAGTATATTTTCGACCTTGCACACCCTGAGAAACATGAATATGTCTTTGTTTTACAAATGTGACCTGTCTGGTATATGTGTCATTTTCTGGTTGAATTAAGTCCTTCTCTCAAAACTGAGATATGCCTTGCTCTATCTCCTCAGCAAAATCTCGTTTCTAAAAATTGAGAATGCTATGAACATGAATATGTGTTTCTTTTCCAAATCTGAGATCCATGTCAAAACAAGTTTTCTGGCTGAACTGGCCCCTACCGGTAATACAAAGATACAGCTTGTACTAATTTGTCATGGAAAGCTTGAATAATTTTTTGTTTTGCAAATCTGAGCCATTTGTCTTATGCAACTGCCAATTCTGGGATACAGCTTGGTCTTATTTCCTATGGATACCTCGAATCTGAAAATTGAGTATTTTTTCGATTTTACACACCCTGAGAAACATGAATCTGTTTTTTGTTTTACAAGTGTGACCTGTCTGATATATGTGACATTTTCCGGTTGAATTAAGCCCTACTGCCAAAACTGACATATGCCTTGTTCTATCTCCTCAGGGAAACCTCGGATCTGAAAATTGACCGTGTTGTTAAGATGAATATGTGTTTCTTTTCCAAATCGGAGATCCATGTCAAAACGGTAGTTTTCTGGCTGAACTGGCCCCTACCGGTAATACTGAGATACAGCTTGGAATAATTTGTCATGGAAAGCTTGGATTTAAAATTGAGTGTGTTTTCGCCTATACAGACCCTGAAAAACATGAATAATTTTTTGTTTGCAAATCTGAGCCATTTGTCTTATGCAACTGCCAATTCTGGGATACAGCTTGGTCTTAGTTCCTATGGAAAGCTCGAATCTGAAAGTCGAGTTTGTTTTCGAGTTTACAGACCGTGGGAAACATGAATATGGTTTTTGGTTTACAAACGTGACCTGTCTGATATATGTGACATTTTCTGGTTGAATTAAGTCCTACTCTCAAAACTGAGATATGCCTTACTCTATCGCCTCAGCAAAATCTCGTTTCTAAAAATTGAGAATGCTATGAACATGAATATGTCTTTCTTTTCCAAGTGAGCTCTGTGTCATGTGACATGTAATGGCTGAATTGAGATCTCCTGCCAATTCTGAGATATACCTTGTTCTCAGGGAAAGCTCAGATCTGAAAATTAAGTATGTTGTGGAATTTCCAGATTTGGGGAACATGAATATGTGTTTCTTTTCTAAATCTCAGCTATGTGTCACAAGTGAGATTTTCAGGTTGAATTGAGTGCAACTGCCAATTCTGGGATACAGCATGGTCTTATTTCATATGGAAAGCTCGAATCTGAAAATTGAGTATATTTTCGACTTTGCACACCCTGGGAAACATTAATATGTCTTTGTTTTACAAACGTGACCTGTCTGATATATGTGACATTTTCCGGTTGAATTAAGTCCTACTGCCAAAACTGACATATGCCTTGTTCTATCTCCTCAGGGAAACCTCGGTTCTGAAAATTGACCGTGATGTTAAGATGAATATGTGTTTCTTTTCCAAATCTGAGTTTGTGTCAATAGAAGTTTTGTGGCTGAATTGAGCCCTACCAACAATTCTGAGATACAGCTTGGACTAATTTGTCATGGAAAGCTCAGATCTATAAATTGAATATGTTTTTGCCTTTACAGACACTGGGAAACATGAATATTTTTTTTGTTTTGCAAATCTGAGCCATTTGTCTTATGCAACATTTTCTGGCTGAATTGAGTCCTACAGCCAAAACTGAGATATTCCTTGTGCAGTCGCCTCAGGGAAACCTCGGTTCTGAAAATTGACCGTGTTGTTAACTGACATATGCCTTGTTCTATCTCCTCAGGGAAAGCTCGGATCTGAAAATTGATTATGTTGCGGACTTTCCAGACTTGGGGAACATGAATATGTGTTTCTTTTCCAAATCTGAGATCCATGTCAAAACGGAAGTTTTCTGGCTGAACTGGCCCCTACCGCTAATACAAAGATACAGCTTGTAGTAATTTGTCATGGAAAGCTTGGATGTAAAATTGAGTGTTTTCGCCTATACAGACCCTGAAGAACATGAATAATTTTTTGTTTTGCAAATCTGAGCCATTTGTCTTATGCAACTGCCAATTCTGGGATACAGCTTGGTCTTATTTCCTATGGAAAGCTCGAATCTGAAAATTGAGTATATTTTCGATTTTACACACCCTGAGAAACATGAATCTGTTTTTTGTTTTACAAGTGTGACCTGTCTGATATATGTGACATTTTCTGGTTGAATTAAGCCCTACTGCCAAAACTGACATATGCCTTGCTCTATCTCCTCAGGGAAAGCTCGGATCTGAAAATTGATTACGTTGCGGACTTTCCAGACTTGGGGAACATGAATATGTGTTTCTTTTCCAAATCTGAGATCCATGTCAAAACGGAAGTTTTCTGGCTGAACTGGCCCCTACCGCTAATACAAAGATACAGCTTGTACTAATTTGTCATGGAAAGCTTGGATTTAAAATTGAGTGTGTTTTCGCCTATACAGACCCTGAAGAACATGAATAATTTTTTGTTTTGCAATTCTGAGCCATTTGTCTTATGCAACTGCCAATTCTGGGATACAGCTTGGTCTTAGTTCCTATGGAAAGCTCGAATCTGAAAGTGGAGTGTGTTTTCGAGTTTACAGACCCTGGGAAACATGAATATGGTTTTTGTTTTACAAATGTGACCTATCTGATATATGTGTCATTTTCTAGTTGAATTAAGTCCTACTGCCAAAACTGACATGCCTTGTTCTATCTCCTCAGGGAAACCTCGGTTCTGCAAATTGACGGTGATGTTAAGATGAATATGTATTTCTTTTCCAAATCTGAGTTTTTGTCAAAACAAGTTTTCTGGCTGAACTGGCCCCTACCGGTAATACAAAGATACAGCTTGTACTAATTTGTCATGGAAAGCTTGAATAATTTTTTGTTTTGCAAATCTGAGCCATTTGTCTTATGCAACTGCCAATTCTGGGATACAGCTTGGTCTTATTTCCTATGGATACCTCGAATCTGAAAATTGAGTATTTTTTCGATTTTACACACCCTGAGAAACATGAATCTGTTTTTTGTTTTACAAGTGTGACCTGTCTGATATATGTGACATTTTCCGGTTGAATTAAGCCCTACTGACAAAACTGACATATGCCTTGTTCTATCTCCTCAGGGAAACCTCGGATCTGAAAATTGACCGTGTTGTTAAGATGAATATGTGTTTCTTTTCCAAATCTGAGATCCATGTCAAAACGGTAGTTTTCTGGCTGAACTGGCCCCTACCGGTAATACTGAGATACAGCTTGGAATAATTTGTCATGGAAAGCTTGGATTTAAAATTGAGTGTGTTTTCGCCTATACAGACCCTGAAAAACATGAATAATTTTTTGTTTGCAAATTTGAGCCATTTGTCTTATGCAACTGCCAATTCTGGGATACAGCTTGGTCTTAGTTCCTATGGAAAGCTCGAATCTGAAAGTGGAGTTTGTTTTCGAGTTTACAGACCGTGGGAAACATGAATATGGTTTTTGTTTTACAAATGTGACCTATGTGATATATGTGTCATTTTCTGGTTGAATTAAGTCCTACTGTCAAAACTGAGATATGCCTTGCTCTATCTCCTCAGCAAAATCTCGTTTCTAAAAATTGAGAATGCTATGAACATGAATATGTGTTTCTTTTCCAAATGTGAGCTCTGTGTCAAGTGAATTGAGATCTCCTGCCAATTCTGAGATATACCTTGTTCTCAGGGAAAGCTCGGATCTGAAAATTGATTATGTTGCGGACTTTCCAGACTTGGGGAACATGAATATGTGTTTCTTTTCCAAATCTGAGATCCATGTCAAAAAGGAAGTTTTCTAGCTGAACTGGCCCCTACCGCTAATACAAAGATACAGCTTGTACTAATTTGTCATGGAAAGCTTGGATTTAAAATTGAGTGTGTTTTCGCCTATACAGACCCTGAAGAACATGAATAATTTTTTGTTTTGCAAGTCTGAGCCATTTGTCTTATGCAACTGCCAATTCTGGGATACAGCTTGGTCTTATTTCCTATGGAAAGCTCGAATCTGAAAATTGAGTATTTTTTCGATTTTACACACCCTGAGAAACATGAATCTGTTTTTTGTTTTACCAGTGTGACCTATCTGATATATGTGTCATTTTCTGGTTGAATTAAGTCCTACTGTCAAAACTGTGATATGCCTTGCTCTATCTCCTCAGCAAAATCTCGTTTCTAAAAATTGAGAATGCTATGAACATGAATATGTGTTTCTTTTCCAAATGTGAGCTCTGTGTCAAGTGACATATAATGGCTGAATTGAGATCTCCTGCCAATTCTGAGATATACCTTGTTCTCAGGGAAAGTTCAGATCTGAAAATTAAGTATGTTGTGGAATTTCCAGATTTGGGGAACATGAATATGTGCTTCTTTTCTAAATCTCAGCTATGTGTCACAAGTGAGATTTTCAGGTTGAATTGAGTGCAACTGCCAATTCTGGGATACAGCATGGTCTTATTTCATATGGAAAGCTCGAATCTGAAAATTGAGTATATTTTCGACTTTGCACACCCTGGGAAACATTAATATGTCTTTGTTTTACAAACGTGACCTGTCTGATATATGTGACATTTTCCGGTTGAATTAAGTCCTACTGCCAAAACTGACATATGCCTTGTTCTATCTCCTCAGGGAAACCTCGGTTCTGAAAATTGACCGTGTTGTTAAGATGAATATGTGTTTCTTTTCCAAATCTGAGTTTGTGTCAAAAGAAGTTTTCTGGCTGAATTGAGCCCTACCAACAATTCTGAGATACAGCTTGGACTAATTTTCATGGAAAGCTCAGATCTATAAATTGAATATGTTTTTGCCTTTACAGACACTGGGAAACATGAATATTTTTTTTGTTTTGCAAATCTGAGCCATTTGTCTTATGAAACATTTTCTGGCTGAATTGAGTCCTACAGCCAAAACTGAGATATTCCTTGTTCAATCGCCTCAGGGAAACCTCGGTTCTGAAAATTGACCGTGTTGTTAACATGAATATGTGTTTCTTTTCCAAATCTGAGTTTGTGTCAAAAGAAGTTTTCTGGCTGAATTGAGCCCTGCCACCAATACTGGGATACAGCTTGGTCTTATTTCCTATGGAAAGCTCGAATCTGAAAATTGAGTATATTTTCGACTTTGCACACCCTGAGAAACATCAATATGTCTTTGTTTTACAAACGTGACCTGTCTGATATATGTGACATTTTCTGGTTGAATTAAGCTCTCCTGCCAAAACTGACATATGCCTTGTTCTATCTCCTCAGGGAAAGCTCAGATCTGAAAATTAAGTATGTTGTGGAATTTCCAGACTTGGGGAACATGAATATGTGTTTCTTTTCCAAATCTGAGATCCATGTCAAAACGGAAGTTTTCTGGCTGAACTGGCCCCTACCGCTAATACTGAGATACAGCTTGGACTAGTTTGTCATGGAAAGCTTGGATTTAAAATTGAGTGTGTTTTCGCCTATACAGACCCTGAAAAACATGAATAGTTTTTTGTTTTGCAAATCTGAGCCATTTGTCTTATGCAACTGCCAATTCTGGGATACAGCTTGGTCTTAGTTCCTATGGAAAGCTCGAATCTGAAAGTGGAGTGTGTTTTCGAGTTTACAGACCCTGGGAAACATGAATATGGTTTTTGTTTTACAAATGTGACCTATCTGATATATGTGTCATTTTCTGGTTGAATTAAGTCCTACTGCCAAAACTGACATATGCCTTGTTCTATCTCCTCAGGGAAACCTCGGTTCTGCAAATTGACGGTGATGTTAAGATGAATATGTATTTCTTTTCCAAATCTGAGTTTTTGTCAAAAGAAGTTTTCTGGCTGAACTGGCCCCTACCGCTAATACAAAGATACAGCTTGTACTAATTTGTCATGGAAAGCTTGAATAATTTTTTGTTTTGCAAATCTGAGCCATTTGTCTTATGCAACTGCCAATTCTGTGATACAGCTTGGTTTTATTTCCTATGGAAAGCTCGAATCTGAAAGTGGAGTGTGTTTTCGAGTTTACAGACCCTGGGAAACATGAATATGGTTTTTGTTTTACAAATGTGACCTATCTGATATATGTGTCATTTTCTGGTTGAATTAAGTCCTACTGCCAAAACTGACATGCCTTGTTCTATCTCCTCAGGGAAACCTCGGTTCTGAAAATTGACCGTGTTGTTAACATGAATATGTGTTTCTTTTCCAAATCTGAGTTCGTGTCAAAAGAAGTTTTCTGGCTGAATTGAGCCCTGCCACCAATACTGGGATACAGCTTGGTCTTATTTCCTATGGAATGCTCGGATCTAAAAATTGAGTGTGTAAGGTTTTCCAGACCCTGGAATTGAATTGAGTGTAAAGGCCAATTCTGGGATACAGATTGGTCTTATTTCCTATGGAAAGCTCGAATCTGAAAATTGAGTATATTTTCGACCTTGCACACCCTGAGAAACATGAATATGTCTTTGTTTTACAAATGTGACCTGTCTGATATATGTGTCATTTTCTGGTTGAATTAAGTCCTTCTCTCAAAACTGAGATATGCCTTGCTCTATCTCCTCAGCAAAATCTCGTTTCTAAAAATTGAGAATGCTATGAACATGAATATGTGTTTCTTTTCCAAATGTGAGCTCTGTGTCAAGTGACATATAATGGCTGAATTGAGATCTCCTGCCAATTCTGAGATATACCTTGTTCTCAGGGAAAGCTCAGATCTGAAAATTAAGTATGTTGTGGAATTTCCAGATTTGGGGAACATGAATATGTGTTTCTTTTCTAAATCTCAGCTATGTGTCACAAGTGAGATTTTCAGGTTGAATTGAGTGCAACTGCCAATTCTGGGATACAGCATGGTCTGTATCTTTTCCAAATCTGAGATCCATGTCAAAACGGTAGTTTTCTGGCTGAACTGGCCCCTACCGGTAATACTGAGATACAGCTTGGAATAATTTGTCATGGAAAGCTTGGATTTAAAATTGAGTGTGTTTTCGCCTATACAGACCCTGAAAAACATGAATAATTTTTTGTTTGCAAATCTGAGCCATTTGTCTTATGCAACTGCCAATTCTGGGATACAGCTTGGTCTTAGTTCCTATGGAAAGCTCGAATCTGAAAGTGGAGTTTGTTTTTGAGTTTACAGACCGTGGGAAACATGAATATGGTTTTTGTTTTACAAATGTGACCTATGTGATATATGTGTCATTTTCTGGTTGAATTAAGTCCTACTGTCAAAACTGAGATATGCCTTGCTCTATCTCCTCAGCAAAATCTCGTTTCTAAAAATTGAGAATGCTATGAACATGAATATGTGTTTCTTTTCCAAATGTGAGCTCTGTGTCAAGTGACATATAATGGCTGAATTGAGATCTCCTGCCAATTCTGAGATATACCTTGTTCTCAGGGAAAGCTCAGATCTGAAATTTAAGTATGTTGTGGAATTTCCAGATTTGGGGAACATGAATATGTGTTTCTTTTCTAAATCTCAACTATGTGTCACAAGTTAGATTTTCAGGTTGAATTGAGTGCAACTGCCAATTCTGGGATACAGCATGGTCTTATTTCATATGGAAAGCTCGAATCTGAAAATTGAGTATATTTTCGACTTTGCACACCCTGGGAAACATTAATATGTCTTTGTTTTACAAACGTGACCTGTCTGATATATGTGACATTTTCCGGTTGAATTAAGCCCTACTGCCAAAACTGACATATGCCTTGTTCTATCTCCTCAGGGAAACCTCGGATCTGAAAATTGACCGTGTTGTTAAGATGAATATGTGTTTCTTTTCCAAATCGGAGATCCATGTCAAAACGGTAGTTTTCTGGCTGAACTGGCCCCTACCGGTAATACTGAGATACAGCTTGGAATAATTTGTCATGGAAAGCTTGGATTTAAAATTGAGCGTGTTTTCGCCTATACAGACCCTGAAAAACATGAATAATTTTTTGTTTGCAAATCTGAGCCATTTGTCTTATGCAACTGCCAATTCTGGGATACAGCTTGGTCTTAGTTCCTATGGAAAGCTCGAATCTGAAAGTCGAGTTTGTTTTCGAGTTTACAGACCGTGGGAAACATGAATATGGTTTTTGGTTTACAAACGTGACCTGTCTGATATATGTGACATTTTCTGGTTGAATTAAGTCCTACTCTCAAAACTGAGATATGCCTTACTCTATCGCCTCAGCAAAATCTCGTTTCTAAAAATTGAGAATGCTATGGACATGAATATGTCTTTCTTTTCCAAGTGAGCTCTGTGTCATGTGACATGTAATGGCTGAATTGAGATCTCCTGCCAATTCTGAGATATACCTTGTTCTCAGGGAAAGCTCAGATCTGAAAATTAAGTATGTTGTGGAATTTCCAGATTTGGGGAACATGAATATGTGTTTCTTTTCTAAATCTCAGCTATGTGTCACAAGTGAGATTTTCAGGTTGAATTGAGTGCAACTGCCAATTCTGGGATACAGCACGGTCTTATTTCATATGGAAAGCTCGAATCTGAAAATTGAGTATATTTTCGACTTTGCACACCCTGGGAAACATTAATATGTCTTTGTTTTACAAACGTGACCTGTCTGATATATGTGACATTTTCCGGTTGAATTAAGTCCTACTGCCAAAACTGACATATGCCTTGTTCTATCTCCTCAGGGAAACCTCGGTTCTGAAAATTGACCGTGATGTTAAGATGAATATGTGTTTCTTTTCCAAATCTGAGTTTGTGTCAATAGAAGTTTTGTGGCTGAATTGAGCCCTACCAACAATTCTGAGATACAGCTTGGACTAATTTGTCATGGAAAGCTCAGATCTATAAATTGAATATGTTTTTGCCTTTACAGACACTGGGAAACATGAATATTTTTTTTGTTTTGCAAATCTGAGCCATTTGTGTTATGCAACATTTTCTGGCTGAATTGAGTCCTACAGCCAAAACTGAGATATTCCTTGTGCAGTCGCCTCAGGGAAACCTCGGTTCTGAAAATTGACCGTGTTGTTAACTGACATATGCCTTGTTCTATCTCCTCAGGGAAAGCTCGGATCTGAAAATTGATTATGTTGCGGACTTTCCAGACTTGGGGAACATGAATATGTGTTTCTTTTCCAAATCTGAGATCCATGTCAAAACGGAAGTTTTCTGGCTGAACTGGCCCCTACCGCTAATACAAAGATACAGCTTGTAGTAATTTGTCATGGAAAGCTTGGATGTAAAATTGAGTGTTTTCGCCTATACAGACCCTGAAGAACATGAATAATTTTTTGTTTTGCAAATCTGAGCCATTTGTCTTATGCAACTGCCAATTCTGGGATACAGCTTGGTCTTATTTCCTATGGAAAGCTCGAATCTGAAAATTGAGTATATTTTCGATTTTACACACCCTGAGAAACATGAATCTGTTTTTTGTTTTACAAGTGTGACCTGTCTGATATATGTGACATTTTCTGGTTGAATTAAGCCCTACTGCCAAAACTGACATATGCCTTGCTCTATCTCCTCAGGGAAAGCTCGGATCTGAAAATTGATTACGTTGCGGACTTTCCAGACTTGGGGAACATGAATATGTGTTTCTTTTCCAAATCTGAGATCCATGTCAAAACGGAAGTTTTCTGGCTGAACTGGCCCCTACCGCTAATACAAAGATACAGCTTGTACTAATTTGTCATGGAAAGCTTGGATTTAAAATTGAGTGTGTTTTCGCCTATACAGACCCTGAAGAACATGAATAATTTTTTGTTTTGCAATTCTGAGCCATTTGTCTTATGCAACTGCCAATTCTGGGATACAGCTTGGTCTTAGTTCCTATGGAAAGCTCGAATCTGAAAGTGGAGTGTGTTTTCGAGTTTACAGACCCTGGGAAACATGAATATGGTTTTTGTTTTACAAATGTGACCTATCTGATATATGTGTCATTTTCTAGTTGAATTAAGTCCTACTGCCAAAACTGACATGCCTTGTTCTATCTCCTCAGGGAAACCTCGGTTCTGCAAATTGACGGTGATGTTAAGATGAATATGTATTTCTTTTCCAAATCTGAGTTTTTGTCAAAACAAGTTTTCTGGCTGAACTGGCCCCTACCGGTAATACAAAGATACAGCTTGTACTAATTTGTCATGGAAAGCTTGAATAATTTTTTGTTTTGCAAATCTGAGCCATTTGTCTTATGCAACTGCCAATTCTGGGATACAGCTTGGTCTTATTTCCTATGGATACCTCGAATCTGAAAATTGAGTATTTTTTCGATTTTACACACCCTGAGAAACATGAATCTGTTTTTTGTTTTACAAGTGTGACCTGTCTGATATATGTGACATTTTCTGGTTGAATTAAGCCCTACTGACAAAACTGACATATGCCTTGTTCTATCTCCTCAGGGAAACCTCGGATCTGAAAATTGACCGTGTTGTTAAGATGAATATGTGTTTCTTTTCCAAATCTGAGATCCATGTCAAAACGGTAGTTTTCTGGCTGAACTGGCCCCTACCGGTAATACTGAGATACAGCTTGGAATAATTTGTCATGGAAAGCTTGGATTTAAAATTGAGTGTGTTTTCGCCTATACAGACCCTGAAAAACATGAATAATTTTTTGTTTGCAAATCTGAGCCATTTGTCTTATGCAACTGCCAATTCTGGGATACAGCTTGGTCTTAGTTCCTATGGAAAGCTCGAATCTGAAAGTCGAGTTTGTTTTCGAGTTTACAGACCGTGGGAAACATGAATATGGTTTTTGGTTTACAAACGTGACCTGTCTGATATATGTGACATTTTCTGGTTGAATTAAGTCCTACTCTCAAAACTGAGATATGCCTTACTCTATCGCCTCAGCAAAATCTCGTTTCTAAAAATTGAGAATGCTATGAACATGAATATGTCTTTCTTTTCCAAGTGAGCTCTGTGTCATGTGACATGTAATGGCTGAATTGAGATCTCCTGCCAATTCTGAGATATACCTTGTTCTCAGGGAAAGCTCAGATCTGAAAATTAAGTATGTTGTGGAATTTCCAGATTTGGGGAACATGAATATGTGTTTCTTTTCTAAATCTCAGCTATGTGTCACAAGTGAGATTTTCAGGTTGAATTGAGTGCAACTGCCAATTCTGGGATACAGCACGGTCTTATTTCATATGGAAAGCTCGAATCTGAAAATTGAGTATATTTTCGACTTTGCACACCCTGGGAAACATTAATATGTCTTTGTTTTACAAACGTGACCTGTCTGATATATGTGACATTTTCCGGTTGAATTAAGTCCTACTGCCAAAACTGACATATGCCTTGTTCTATCTCCTCAGGGAAACCTCGGTTCTGAAAATTGACCGTGATGTTAAGATGAATATGTGTTTCTTTTCCAAATCTGAGTTTGTGTCAATAGAAGTTTTGTGGCTGAATTGAGCCCTACCAACAATTCTGAGATACAGCTTGGACTAATTTGTCATGGAAAGCTCAGATCTATAAATTGAATATGTTTTTGCCTTTACAGACACTGGGAAACATGAATATTTTTTTTGTTTTGCAAATCTGAGCCATTTGTCTTATGCAACATTTTCTGGCTGAATTGAGTCCTACAGCCAAAACTGAGATATTCCTTGTGCAGTCGCCTCAGGGAAACCTCGGTTCTGAAAATTGACCGTGTTGTTAACTGACATATGCCTTGTTCTATCTCCTCAGGGAAAGCTCGGATCTGAAAATTGATTATGTTGCGGACTTTCCAGACTTGGGGAACATGAATATGTGTTTCTTTTCCAAATCTGAGATCCATGTCAAAACGGAAGTTTTCTGGCTGAACTGGCCCCTACCGCTAATACAAAGATACAGCTTGTAGTAATTTGTCATGGAAAGCTTGGATGTAAAATTGAGTGTTTTCGCCTATACAGACCCTGAAGAACATGAATAATTTTTTGTTTTGCAAATCTGAGCCATTTGTCTTATGCAACTGCCAATTCTGGGATACAGCTTGGTCTTATTTCCTATGGAAAGCTCGAATCTGAAAATTGAGTATATTTTCGATTTTACACACCCTGAGAAACATGAATCTGTTTTTTGTTTTACAAGTGTGACCTGTCTGATATATGTGACATTTTCTGGTTGAATTAAGCCCTACTGCCAAAACTGACATATGCCTTGCTCTATCTCCTCAGGGAAAGCTCGGATCTGAAAATTGATTACGTTGCGGACTTTCCAGACTTGGGGAACATGAATATGTGTTTCTTTTCCAAATCTGAGATCCATGTCAAAACGGAAGTTTTCTGGCTGAACTGGCCCCTACCGCTAATACAAAGATACAGCTTGTACTAATTTGTCATGGAAAGCTTGGATTTAAAATTGAGTGTGTTTTCGCCTATACAGACCCTGAAGAACATGAATAATTTTTTGTTTTGCAATTCTGAGCCATTTGTCTTATGCAACTGCCAATTCTGGGATACAGCTTGGTCTTAGTTCCTATGGAAAGCTCGAATCTGAAAGTGGAGTGTGTTTTCGAGTTTACATACCCTGGGAAACATGAATATGGATTTTGTTTTACAAATGTGACCTATCTGATATATGTGTCATTTTCTAGTTGAATTAAGTCCTACTGCCAAAACTGACATGCCTTGTTCTATCTCCTCAGGGAAACCTCGGTTCTGCAAATTGACGGTGATGTTAAGATGAATATGTATTTCTTTTCCAAATCTGAGTTTTTGTCAAAACAAGTTTTCTGGCTGAACTGGCCCCTACCGGTAATACAAAGATACAGCTTGTACTAATTTGTCATGGAAAGCTTGAATAATTTTTTGTTTTGCAAATCTGAGCCATTTGTCTTATGCAACTGCCAATTCTGGGATACAGCTTGGTCTTATTTCCTATGGATACCTCGAATCTGAAAATTGAGTATTTTTTCGATTTTACACACCCTGAGAAACATGAATCTGTTTTTTGTTTTACAAGTGTGACCTGTCTGATATATGTGACATTTTCTGGTTGAATAAAGCCCTACTGACAAAACTGACATATGCCTTGTTCTATCTCCTCAGGGAAACCTCGGATCTGAAAATTGACCGTGTTGTTAAGATGAATATGTGTTTCTTTTCCAAATCTGAGATCCATGTCAAAACGGTAGTTTTCTGGCTGAACTGGCCCCTACCGGTAATACTGAGATACAGCTTGGAATAATTTGTCATGGAAAGCTTGGATTTAAAATTGAGTGTGTTTTCGCCTATACAGACCCTGAAAAACATGAATAATTTTTTGTTTGCAAATCTGAGCCATTTGTCTTATGCAACTGCCAATTCTGGGATACAGCTTGGTCTTAGTTCCTATGGAAAGCTCGAATCTGAAAGTGGAGTTTGTTTTCGAGTTTACAGACCGTGGGAAACATGAATATGGTTTTTGTTTTACAAATGTGACCTATGTGATATATGTGTCATTTTCTGGTTGAATTAAGTCCTACTGTCAAAACTGAGATATGCCTTGCTCTATCTCCTCAGCAAAATCTCGTTTCTAAAAATTGAGAATGCTATGAACATGAATATGTGTTTCTTTTCCAAATGTGAGCTCTGTGTCAAGTGAATTGAGATCTCCTGCCAATTCTGAGATATACCTTGTTCTCAGGGAAAGCTCGGATCTGAAAATTGATTATGTTGCGGACTTTCCAGACTTGGGGAACATGAATATGTGTTTCTTTTCCAAATCTGAGATCCATGTCAAAAAGGAAGTTTTCTAGCTGAACTGGCCCCTACCGCTAATACAAAGATACAGCTTGTACTAATTTGTCATGGAAAGCTTGGATTTAAAATTGAGTGTGTTTTCGCCTATACAGACCCTGAAGAACATGAATAATTTTTTGTTTTGCAAGTCTGAGCCATTTGTCTTATGCAACTGCCAATTCTGGGATACAGCTTGGTCTTATTTCCTATGGAAAGCTCGAATCTGAAAATTGAGTATTTTTTCGATTTTACACACCCTGAGAAACATGAATCTGTTTTTTGTTTTACCAGTGTGACCTATCTGATATATGTGTCATTTTCTGGTTGAATTAAGTCCTAATGTCAAAACTGAGATATGCCTTGCTCTATCTCCTCAGCAAAATCTCGTTTCTAAAAATTGAGAATGCTATGAACATGAATATGTGTTTCTTTTCCAAATGTGAGCTCTGTGTCAAGTGACATATAATGGCTGAATTGAGATCTCCTGCCAATTCTGAGATATACCTTGTTCTCAGGGAAAGTTCAGATCTGAAAATTAAGTATGTTGTGGAATTTCCAGATTTGGGGAACATGAATATGTGCTTCTTTTCTAAATCTCAGCTATGTGTCACAAGTGAGATTTTCAGGTTGAATTGAGTGCAACTGCCAATTCTGGGATACAGCATGGTCTTATTTCATATGGAAAGCTCGAATCTGAAAATTGAGTATATTTTCGACTTTGCACACCCTGGGAAACATTAATATGTCTTTGTTTTACAAACGTGACCTGTCTGATATATGTGACATTTTCCGGTTGAATTAAGTCCTACTGCCAAAACTGACATATGCCTTGTTCTATCTCCTCAGGGAAACCTCGGTTCTGAAAATTGACCGTGTTGTTAAGATGAATATGTGTTTCTTTTCCAAATCTGAGTTTGTGTCAAAAGAAGTTTTCTGGCTGAATTGAGCCCTACCAACAATTCTGAGATACAGCTTGGACTAATTTTCATGGAAAGCTCAGATCTATAAATTGAATATGTTTTTGCCTTTACAGACACTGGGAAACATGAATATTTTTTTTGTTTTGCAAATCTGAGCCATTTGTCTTATGAAACATTTTCTGGCTGAATTGAGTCCTACAGCCAAAACTGAGATATTCCTTGTTCAATCGCCTCAGGGAAACCTCGGTTCTGAAAATTGACCGTGTTGTTAACATGAATATGTGTTTCTTTTCCAAATCTGAGTTTGTGTCAAAAGAAGTTTTCTGGCTGAATTGAGCCCTGCCACCAATACTGGGATACAGCTTGGTCTTATTTCCTATGGAAAGCTCGAATCTGAAAATTGAGTATATTTTCGACTTTGCACACCCTGAGAAACATCAATATGTCTTTGTTTTACAAACGTGACCTGTCTGATATATGTGACATTTTCTGGTTGAATTAAGCTCTCCTGCCAAAACTGACATATGCCTTGTTCTATCTCCTCAGGGAAAGCTCAGATCTGAAAATTAAGTATGTTGTGGAATTTCCAGACTTGGGGAACATGAATATGTGTTTCTTTTCCAAATCTGAGATCCATGTCAAAACGGAAGTTTTCTGGCTGAACTGGCCCCTACCGCTAATACTGAGATACAGCTTGGACTAGTTTGTCATGGAAAGCTTGGATTTAAAATTGAGTGTGTTTTCGCCTATACAGACCCTGAAAAACATGAATAGTTTTTTGTTTTGCAAATCTGAGCCATTTGTCTTATGCAACTGCCAATTCTGGGATACAGCTTGGTCTTAGTTCCTATGGAAAGCTCGAATCTGAAAGTGGAGTGTGTTTTCGAGTTTACAGACCCTGGGAAACATGAATATGGTTTTTGTTTTACAAATGTGACCTATCTGATATATGTGTCATTTTCTGGTTGAATTAAGTCCTACTGCCAAAACTGACATATGCCTTGTTCTATCTCCTCAGGGAAACCTCGGTTCTGCAAATTGACGGTGATGTTAAGATGAATATGTATTTCTTTTCCAAATCTGAGTTTTTGTCAAAAGAAGTTTTCTGGCTGAACTGGCCCCTACCGCTAATACAAAGATACAGCTTGTACTAATTTGTCATGGAAAGCTTGAATAATTTTTTGTTTTGCAAATCTGAGCCATTTGTCTTATGCAACTGCCAATTCTGGGATACAGCTTGGTTTTATTTCCTATGGAAAGCTCGAATCTGAAAGTGGAGTGTGTTTTCGAGTTTACAGACCCTGGGAAACATGAATATGGTTTTTGTTTTACAAATGTGACCTATCTGATATATGTGTCATTTTCTGGTTGAATTAAGTCCTACTGCCAAAACTGACATGCCTTGTTCTATCTCCTCAGGGAAACCTCGGTTCTGAAAATTGACCGTGTTGTTAACATGAATATGTGTTTCTTTTCCAAATCTGAGTTCGTGTCAAAAGAAGTTTTCTGGCTGAATTGAGCCCTGCCACCAATACTGGGATACAGCTTGGTCTTATTTCCTATGGAATGCTCGGATCTAAAAATTGAGTGTGTAAGGTTTTCCAGACCCTGGAATTGAATTGAGTGTAAAGGCCAATTCTGGGATACAGATTGGTCTTATTTCCTATGGAAAGCTCGAATCTGAAAATTGAGTATATTTTCGACCTTGCACACCCTGAGAAACATGAATATGTCTTTGTTTTACAAATGTGACCTGTCTGATATATGTGTCATTTTCTGGTTGAATTAAGTCCTTCTCTCAAAACTGAGATATGCCTTGCTCTATCTCCTCAGCAAAATCTCGTTTCTAAAAATTGAGAATGCTATGAACATGAATATGTGTTTCTTTTCCAAATGTGAGCTCTGTGTCAAGTGACATATAATGGCTGAATTGAGATCTCCTGCCAATTCTGAGATATACCTTGTTCTCAGGGAAAGCTCAGATCTGAAAATTAAGTATGTTGTGGAATTTCCAGATTTGGGGAACATGAATATGTGTTTCTTTTCTAAATCTCAGCTATGTGTCACAAGTGAGATTTTCAGGTTGAATTGAGTGCAACTGCCAATTCTGGGATACAGCATGGTCTGTATCTTTTCCAAATCTGAGATCCATGTCAAAACGGTAGTTTTCTGGCTGAACTGGCCCCTACCGGTAATACTGAGATACAGCTTGGAATAATTTGTCATGGAAAGCTTGGATTTAAAATTGAGTGTGTTTTCGCCTATACAGACCCTGAAAAACATGAATAATTTTTTGTTTGCAAATCTGAGCCATTTGTCTTATGCAACTGCCAATTCTGGGATACAGCTTGGTCTTAGTTCCTATGGAAAGCTCGAATCTGAAAGTGGAGTTTGTTTTCGAGTTTACAGACCGTGGGAAACATGAATATGGTTTTTGTTTTACAAATGTGACCTATGTGATATATGTGTCATTTTCTGGTTGAATTAAGTCCTACTGTCAAAACTGAGATATTCCTTGCTCTATCTCCTCAGCAAAATCTCGTTTCTAAAAATTGAGAATGCTATGAACATGAATATGTGTTTCTTTTCCAAATATGAGCTCTGTGTCAAGTGACATATAATGGCTGAATTGAGATCTCCTGCCAATTCTGAGATATACCTTGTTCTCAGGGAAAGCTCAGATCTGAAATTTAAGTATGTTGTGGAATTTCCAGATTTGGGGAACATGAATATGTGTTTCTTTTCTAAATCTCAACTATGTGTCACAAGTTAGATTTTCAGGTTGAATTGAGTGCAACTGCCAATTCTGGGATACAGCATGGTCTTATTTCATATGGAAAGCTCGGATCTAAAAATTGAGTGTGTAAGGTTTTCCAGACCCTGGAATTGAATTGAGTGTAAAGGCCAATTCTGGGATACAGCTTGGTCTTATTTCCTATGGAAAGCTCGAATCTGAAAATTGAGTATATTTTCGACCTTGCACACCCTGAGAAACATGAATATGTCTTTGTTTTACAAATGTGACCTGTCTGATATATGTGTCATTTTCTGGTTGAATTAAGTCCTTCTCTCAAAACTGAGATATGCCTTGCTCTATCTCCTCAGCAAAATCTCGTTTCTAAAAATTGAGAATGCTATGAACATGAATATGTGTTTCTTTTCCAAATGTGAGCTCTGTGTCAAGTGACATATAATGGCTGAATTGAGATCTCCTGCCAATTCTGAGATATACCTTGTTCTCAGGGAAAGCTCAGATCTGAAAATTAAGTATGTTGTGGAATTTCCAGATTTGGGGAACATGAATATGTGTTTCTTTTCTAAATCTCAGCTATGTGTCACAAGTGAGATTTTCAGGTTGAATTGAGTGCAACTGCCAATTCTGGGATACAGCATGGTCTTATTTCATATGGAAAGCTCGAATCTGAAAATTGAGTATATTTTCGACTTTGCACACCCTGGGAAACATTAATATGTCTTTGTTTTAGAAACGTGACCTGTCTGATATATGTGACATTTTCCGGTTGAATTAAGCCCTACTGCCAAAACTGACATATGCCTTGTTCTATCTCCTCAGGGAAACCTCGGATCTGAAAATTGACCGTGTTGTTAAGATGAATATGTGTTTCTTTTCCAAATCGGAGATCCATGTCAAAACGGTAGTTTTCTGGCTGAACTGGCCCCTACCGGTAATACTGAGATACAGCTTGGAATAATTTGTCATGGAAAGCTTGGATTTAAAATTGAGCGTGTTTTCGCCTATACAGACCCTGAAAAACATGAATAATTTTTTGTTTGCAAATCTGAGCCATTTGTCTTATGCAACTGCCAATTCTGGGATACAGCTTGGTCTTAGTTCCTATGGAAAGCTCGAATCTGAAAGTCGAGTTTGTTTTCGAGTTTACAGACCGTGGGAAACATGAATATGGTTTTTGGTTTACAAACGTGACCTGTCTGATATATGTGACATTTTCTGGTTGAATTAAGTCCTACTCTCAAAACTGAGATATGCCTTACTCTATCGCCTCAGCAAAATCTCGTTTCTAAAAATTGAGAATGCTATGAACATGAATATGTCTTTCTTTTCCAAGTGAGCTCTGTGTCATGTGACATGTAATGGCTGAATTGAGATCTCCTGCCAATTCTGAGATATACCTTGTTCTCAGGGAAAGCTCAGATCTGAAAATTAAGTATGTTGTGGAATTTCCAGATTTGGGGAACATGAATATGTGTTTCTTTTCTAAATCTCAGCTATGTGTCACAAGTGAGATTTTCAGGTTGAATTGAGTGCAACTGCCAATTCTGGGATACAGCACGGTCTTATTTCATATGGAAAGCTCGAATCTGAAAATTGAGTATATTTTCGACTTTGCACACCCTGGGAAACATTAATATGTCTTTGTTTTACAAACGTGACCTGTCTGATATATGTGACATTTTCCGGTTTAATTAAGTCCTACTGCCAAAACTGACATATGCCTTGTTCTATCTCCTCAGGGAAACCTCGGTTCTGAAAATTGACCGTGATGTTAAGATGAATATGTGTTTCTTTTCCAAATCTGAGTTTGTGTCAATAGAAGTTTTGTGGCTGAATTGAGCCCTACCAACAATTCTGAGATACAGCTTGGACTAATTTGTCATGGAAAGCTCAGATCTATAAATTGAATATGTTTTTGCCTTTACAGACACTGGGAAACATGAATATTTTTTTTGTTTTGCAAATCTGAGCCATTTGTCTTATGCAACATTTTCTGGCTGAATTGAGTCCTACAGCCAAAACTGAGATATTCCTTGTGCAGTCGCCTCAGGGAAACCTCGGTTCTGAAAATTGACCGTGTTGTTAACTGACATATGCCTTGTTCTATCTCCTCAGGGAAAGCTCGGATCTGAAAATTGATTATGTTGCGGACTTTCCAGACTTGGGGAACATGAATATGTGTTTCTTTTCCAAATCTGAGATCCATGTCAAAACGGAAGTTTTCTGGCTGAACTGGCCCCTACCGCTAATACAAAGATACAGCTTGTAGTAATTTGTCATGGAAAGCTTGGATGTAAAATTGAGTGTTTTCGCCTATACAGACCCTGAAGAACATGAATAATTTTTTGTTTTGCAAATCTGAGCCATTTGTCTTATGCAACTGCCAATTCTGGGATACAGCTTGGTCTTATTTCCTATGGAAAGCTCGAATCTGAAAATTGAGTATTTTTTCGATTTTACACACCCTGAGAAACATGAATATGTTTTTTGTTTTACAAGTGTGACCTGTCTGATATATGTGACATTTTCTGGTTGAATTAAGCCCTACTGCCAAAACTGACATATGCCTTGCTCTATCTCCTCAGGGAAAGCTCGGATCTGAAAATTGATTACGTTGCGGACTTTCCAGACTTGGGGAACATGAATATGTGTTTCTTTTCCAAATCTGAGATCCATGTCAAAACGGAAGTTTTCTGGCTGAACTGGCCCCTACCGCTAATACAAAGATACAGCTTGTACTAATTTGTCATGGAAAGCTTGGATTTAAAATTGAGTGTGTTTTCGCCTATACAGACCCTGAAGAACATGAATAATTTTTTGTTTTGCAATTCTGAGCCATTTGTCTTATGCAACTGCCAATTCTGGGATACAGCTTGGTCTTAGTTCCTATGGAAAGCTCGAATCTGAAAGTGGAGTGTGTTTTCGAGTTTACAGACCCTGGGAAACATGAATATGGTTTTTGTTTTACAAATGTGACCTATCTGATATATGTGTCATTTTCTGGTTGAATTAAGTCCTACTGCCAAAACTGACATGCCTTGTTCTATCTCCTCAGGGAAACCTCGGTTCTGCAAATTGACGGTGATGTTAAGATGAATATGTATTTCTTTTCCAAATCTGAGTTTTTGTCAAAACAAGTTTTCTGGCTGAACTGGCCCCTACCGGTAATACAAAGATACAGCTTGTACTAATTTGTCATGGAAAGCTTGAATAATTTTTTGTTTTGCAAATCTGAGCCATTTGTCTTATGCAACTGCCAATTCTGGGATACAGCTGGGTCTTATTTCCTATGGATACCTCGAATCTGAAAATTGAGTATTTTTTCGATTTTACACACCCTGAGAAACATGAATCTGTTTTTTGTTTTACAAGTGTGACCTGTCTGATATATGTGACATTTTCCGGTTGAATTAAGCCCTACTGACAAAACTGACATATGCCTTGTTCTATCTCCTCAGGGAAACCTCGGATCTGAAAATTGACCGTGTTGTTAAGATGAATATGTGTTTCTTTTCCAAATCTGAGATCCATGTCAAAACGGTAGTTTTCTGGCTGAACTGGCCCCTACCGGTAATACTGAGATACAGCTTGGAATAATTTGTCATGGAAAGCTTGGATTTAAAATTGAGTGTGTTTTCGCCTATACAGACCCTGAAAAACATGAATAATTTTTTGTTTGCAAATCTGAGCCATTTGTCTTATGCAACTGCCAATTCTGGGATACAGCTTGGTCTTAGTTCCTATGGAAAGCTCGAATCTGAAAGTGGAGTTTGTTTTCGAGTTTACAGACCGTGGGAAACATGAATATGGTTTTTGTTTTACAAATGTGACCTATGTGATATATGTGTCATTTTCTGGTTGAATTAAGTCCTACTGTCAAAACTGAGATATGCCTTGCTTTATCTCCTCAGCAAAATCTCGTTTCTAAAAATTGAGAATGCTATGAACATGAATATGTGTTTCTTTTCCAAATGTGAGCTCTGTGTCAAGTGACATATAATGGCTGAATTGAGATCTCCTGCCAATTCTGAGATATACCTTGTTCTCAGGGAAAGCTCAGATCTGAAATTTAAGTATGTTGTGGAATTTCCAGATTTGGGGAACATGAATATGTGTTTCTTTTCTAAATCTCAACTATGTGTCACAAGTTAGATTTTCAGGTTGAATTGAGTGCAACTGCCAATTCTGGGATACAGCATGGTCTTATTTCATATGGAAAGCTCGGATCTAAAAATTGAGTGTGTAAGGTTTTCCAGACCCTGGAATTGAATTGAGTGTAAAGGCCAATTCTGGGATACAGCTTGGTCTTATTTCCTATGGAAAGCTCGAATCTGAAAATTGAGTATATTTTCGACCTTGCACACCCTGAGAAACATGAATATGTCTTTGTTTTACAAATGTGACCTGTCTGATATATGTGTCATTTTCTGGTTGAATTAAGTCCTTCTCTCAAAACTGAGATATGCCTTGCTCTATCTCCTCAGCAAAATCTCGTTTCTAAAAATTGAGAATGCTATGAACATGAATATGTGTTTCTTTTCCAAATGTGAGCTCTGTGTCAAGTGACATATAATGGCTGAATTGAGATCTCCTGCCAATTCTGAGATATACCTTGTTCTCAGGGAAAGCTCAGATCTGAAAATTAAGTATGTTGTGGAATTTCCAGATTTGGGGAACATGAATATGTGTTTCTTTTCTAAATCTCAGCTATGTGTCACAAGTGAGATTTTCAGGTTGAATTGAGTGCAACTGCCAATTCTGGGATACAGCATGGTCTTATTTCATATGGAAAGCTCGAATCTGAAAATTGAGTATATTTTCGACTTTGCACACCCTGGGAAACATTAATATGTCTTTGTTTTAGAAACGTGACCTGTCTGATATATGTGACATTTTCCGGTTGAATTAAGCCCTACTGCCAAAACTGACATATGCCTTGTTCTATCTCCTCAGGGAAACCTCGGATCTGAAAATTGACCGTGTTGTTAAGATGAATATGTGTTTCTTTTCCAAATCGGAGATCCATGTCAAAATGGTAGTTTTCTGGCTGAACTGGCCCCTACCGGTAATACTGAGATACAGCTTGGAATAATTTGTCATGGAAAGCTTGGATTTAAAATTGAGCGTGTTTTCGCCTATACAGACCCTGAAAAACATGAATAATTTTTTGTTTGCAAATCTGAGCCATTTGTCTTATGCAACTGCCAATTCTGGGATACAGCTTGGTCTTAGTTCCTATGGAAAGCTCGAATCTGAAAGTCGAGTTTGTTTTCGAGTTTACAGACCGTGGGAAACATGAATATGGTTTTTGGTTTACAAACGTGACCTGTCTGATATATGTGACATTTTCTGGTTGAATTAAGTCCTACTCTCAAAACTGAGATATGCCTTACTCTATCGCCTCAGCAAAATCTCGTTTCTAAAAATTGAGAATGCTATGAACATGAATATGTCTTTCTTTTCCAAGTGAGCTCTGTGTCATGTGACATGTAATGGCTGAATTGAGATCTCCTGCCAATTCTGAGATATACCTTGTTCTCAGGGAAAGCTCAGATCTGAAAATTAAGTATGTTGTGGAATTTCCAGATTTGGGGAACATGAATATGTGTTTCTTTTCTAAATCTCAGCTATGTGTCACAAGTGAGATTTTCAGGTTGAATTGAGTGCAACTGCCAATTCTGGGATACAGCATGGTCTTATTTCATATGGAAAGCTCGAATCTGAAAATTGAGTATATTTTCGACTTTGCACACCCTGGGAAACATTAATATGTCTTTGTTTTACAAACGTGACCTGTCTGATATATGTGACATTTTCCGGTTGAATTAAGTCCTACTGCCAAAACTGACATATGCCTTGTTCTATCTCCTCAGGGAAACCTCGGTTCTGAAAATTGACCGTGATGTTAAGATGAATATGTGTTTCTTTTCCAAATCTGAGTTTGTGTCAATAGAAGTTTTGTGGCTGAATTGAGCCCTACCAACAATTCTGAGATACAGCTTGGACTAATTTGTCATGGAAAGCTCAGATCTATAAATTGAATATGTTTTTGCCTTTACAGACACTGGGAAACATGAATATTTTTTTTGTTTTGCAAATCTGAGCCATTTGTCTTATGCAACATTTTCTGGCTGAATTGAGTCCTACAGCCAAAACTGAGATATTCCTTGTGCAGTCGCCTCAGGGAAACCTCGGTTCTGAAAATTGACCGTGTTGTTAACTGACATATGCCTTGTTCTATCTCCTCAGGGAAAGCTCGGATCTGAAAATTGATTATGTTGCGGACTTTCCAGACTTGGGGAACATGAATATGTGTTTCTTTTCCAAATCTGAGATCCATGTCAAAACGGAAGTTTTCTGGCTGAACTGGCCCCTACCGCTAATACAAAGATACAGCTTGTAGTAATTTGTCATGGAAAGCTTGGATGTAAAATTGAGTGTTTTCGCCTATACAGACCCTGAAGAACATGAATAATTTTTTGTTTTGCAAATCTGAGCCATTTGTCTTATGCAACTGCCAATTCTGGGATACAGCTTGGTCTTATTTCCTATGGAAAGCTCGAATCTGAAAATTGAGTATTTTTTCGATTTTACACACCCTGAGAAACATGAATCTGTTTTTTGTTTTACAAGTGTGACCTGTCTGATATATGTGACATTTTCTGGTTGAATTAAGCCCTACTGCCAAAACTGACATATGCCTTGTTCTATCTCCTCAGGGAAACCTCGGATCTGAAAATTGACCGTGTTGTTAAGATGAATATGTGTTTCTTTTCCAAATCTGAGATCCATGTCAAAACGGTAGTTTTCTGGCTGAACTGGCCCCTACCGGTAATACTGAGATACAGCTTGGAATAATTTGTCATGGACAGCTTGGATTTAAAATTGAGTGTGTTTTCGCCTATACAGACCCTGAAAAACATGAATAATTTTTTGTTTGCAAATCTGAGCCATTTGTCTTATGCAACTGCCAATTCTGGGATACAGCTTGGTCTTAGTTCCTATGGAAAGCTCGAATCTGAAAGTGGAGTTTGTTTTCGAGTTTACAGACCGTGGGAAACATGAATATGGTTTTTGTTTTACAAATGTGACCTATGTGATATATGTGTCATTTTCTGGTTGAATTAAGTCCTACTGTCAAAACTGAGATATGCCTTGCTCTATCTCCTCAGCAAAATCTCGTTTCTAAAAATTGAGAATGCTATGAACATGAATATGTGTTTCTTTTCCAAATGTGAGCTCTGTGTCAAGTGAATTGAGATCTCCTGCCAATTCTGAGATATACCTTGTTCTCAGGGAAAGCTCGGATCTGAAAATTGATTATGTTGGGGACTTTCCAGACTTGGGGAACATGAATATGTGTTTCTTTTCCAAATCTGAGATCCATGTCAAAAAGGAAGTTTTCTAGCTGAACTGGCCCCTACCGCTAATACAAAGATACAGCTTGTACTAATTTGTCATGGAAAGCTTGGATTTAAAATTGAGTGTGTTTTCGCCTATACAGACCCTGAAGAACATGAAAAATTTTTTGTTTTGCAAGTCTGAGCCATTTGTCTTATGCAACTGCCAATTCTGGGATACAGCTTGGTCTTATTTCCTATGGAAAGCTCGAATCTGAAAATTGAGTATTTTTTCGATTTTACACACCCTGAGAAACATGAATCTGTTTTTTGTTTTACCAGTGTGACCTATCTGATATATGTGTCATTTTCTGGTTGAATTAAGTCCTACTGTCAAAACTGAGATATGCCTTGCTCTATCTCCTCAGCAAAATCTCGTTTCTAAAAATTGAGAATGCTATGAACATGAATATGTGTTTCTTTTCCAAATGTGAGCTCTGTGTCAAGTGACATATAATGGCTGAATTGAGATCTCCTGCCAATTCTGAGATATACCTTGTTCTCAGGGAAAGTTCAGATCTGAAAATTAAGTATGTTGTGGAATTTCCAGATTTGGGGAACATGAATATGTGCTTCTTTTCTAAATCTCAGCTATGTGTCACAAGTGAGATTTTCAGGTTGAATTGAGTGCAACTGCCAATTCTGGGATACAGCATGGTCTTATTTCATATGGAAAGCACGAATCTGAAAATTGAGTATATTTTCGACTTTGCACACCCTGGGAAACATTAATATGTCTTTGTTTTACAAACGTGACCTGTCTGATATATGTGACATTTTCCGGTTGAATTAAGCCCTACTGCCAAAACTGACATATGCCTTGTTCTATCTCCTCAGGGAAACCTCGGATCTGAAAATTGACCGTGTTGTTAAGATGAATATGTGTTTCTTTTCCAAATCGGAGATCCATGTCAAAACGGTAGTTTTCTGGCTGAACTGGCCCCTACCGGTAATACTGAGATACAGCTTGGAATAATTTGTCATGGAAAGCTTGGATTTAAAATTGAGCGTGTTTTCGCCTATACAGACCCTGAAAAACATGAATAATTTTTTGTTTGCAAATCTGAGCCATTTGTCTTATGCAACTGCCAATTCTGGGATACAGCTTGGTCTTAGTTCCTATGGAAAGCTCGAATCTGAAAGTCGAGTTTGTTTTCGAGTTTACAGACCGTGGGAAACATGAATATGGTTTTTGGTTTACAAACGTGACCTGTCTGATATATGTGACATTTTCTGGTTGAATTAAGTCCTACTCTCAAAACTGAGATATGCCTTACTCTATCGCCTCAGCAAAATCTCGTTTCTAAAAATTGAGAATGCTATGAACATGAATATGTCTTTCTTTTCCAAGTGAGCTCTGTGTCATGTGACATGTAATGGCTGAATTGAGATCTCCTGCCAATTCTGAGATATACCTTGTTCTCAGGGAAAGCTCAGATCTGAAAATTAAGTATGTTGTGGAATTTCCAGATTTGGGGAACATGAATATGTGTTTCTTTTCTAAATCTCAGCTATGTGTCACAAGTGAGATTTTCAGGTTGAATTGAGTGCAACTGCCAATTCTGGGATACAGCACGGTCTTATTTCATATGGAAAGCTCGAATCTGAAAATTGAGTATATTTTCGACTTTGCACACCCTGGGAAACATTAATATGTCTTTGTTTTACAAACGTGACCTGTCTGATATATGTGACATTTTCCGGTTGAATTAAGTCCTACTGCCAAAACTGACATATGCCTTGTTCTATCTCCTCAGGGAAACCTCGGTTCTGAAAATTGACCGTGATGTTAAGATGAATATGTGTTTCTTTTCCAAATCTGAGTTTGTGTCAATAGAAGTTTTGTGGCTGAATTGAGCCCTACCAACAATTCTGAGATACAGCTTGGACTAATTTGTCATGGAAAGCTCAGATCTATAAATTGAATATGTTTTTGCCTTTACAGACACTGGGAAACATGAATATTTTTTTTGTTTTGCAAATCTGAGCCATTTGTCTTATGCAACATTTTCTGGCTGAATTGAGTCCTACAGCCAAAACTGAGATATTCCTTGTGCAGTCGCCTCAGGGAAACCTCGGTTCTGAAAATTGACCGTGTTGTTAACTGACATATGCCTTGTTCTATCTCCTCAGGGAAAGCTCGGATCTGAAAATTGATTATGTTGCGGACTTTCCAGACTTGGGGAACATGAATATGTGTTTCTTTTCCAAATCTGAGATCCATGTCAAAACGGAAGTTTTCTGGCTGAACTGGCCCCTACCGCTAATACAAAGATACAGCTTGTAGTAATTTGTCATGGAAAGCTTGGATGTAAAATTGAGTGTTTTCGCCTATACAGACCCTGAAGAACATGAATAATTTTTTGTTTTGCAAATCTGAGCCATTTGTCTTATGCAACTGCCAATTCTGGGATACAGCTTGGTCTTATTTCCTATGGAAAGCTCGAATCTGAAAATTGAGTATTTTTTCGATTTTACACACCCTGAGAAACATGAATCTGTTTTTTGTTTTACAAGTGTGACCTGTCTGATATATGTGACATTTTCTGGTTGAATTAAGCCCTACTGCCAAAACTGACATATGCCTTGTTCTATCTCCTCAGGGAAACCTCGGATCTGAAAATTGACCGTGTTGTTAAGATGAATATGTGTTTCTTTTCCAAATCTGAGATCCATGTCAAAACGGTAGTTTTCTGGCTGAACTGGCCCCTACCGGTAATACTGAGATACAGCTTGGAATAATTTGTCATGGAAAGCTTGGATTTAAAATTGAGTGTGTTTTCGCCTATACAGACCCTGAAAAACATGAATAATTTTTTGTTTGCAAATCTGAGCCATTTGTCTTATGCAACTGCCAATTCTGGGATACAGCTTGGTCTTAGTTCCTATGGAAAGCTCGAATCTGAAAGTCGAGTTTGTTTTCGAGTTTACAGACCGTGGGAAACATGAATATGGTTTTTGTTTTACAAATGTGACCTATGTGATATATGTGTCATTTTCTGGTTGAATTAAGTCCTACTGTCAAAACTGAGATATGCCTTGCTCTATCTCCTCAGCAAAATCTCGTTTCTAAAAATTGAGAATGCTATGAACATGAATATGTGTTTCTTTTCCAAATGTGAGCTCTGTGTCAAGTGACATATAATGGCTGAATTGAGATCTCCTGCCAATTCTGAGATATACCTTGTTCTCAGGGAAAGCTCAGATCTGAAAATTAAGTATGTTGTGGAATTTCCAGATTTGGGGAACATGAATATGTGTTTCTTTTCTAAATCTCAACTATGTGTCACAAGTTAGATTTTCAGGTTGAATTGAGTGCAACTGCCAATTCTGGGATACAGCATGGTCTTATTTCATATGGAAAGCTCGAATCTGAAAATTGAGTATATTTTCGACTTTGCACACCCTGGGAAACATTAATATGTCTTTGTTTTACAAACGTGACCTGTCTGATATATGTGACATTTTCCGTTTGAATTAAGCCCTACTGCCAAAACTGACATATGCCTTGTTCTATCTCCTCAGGGAAACCTCGGTTCTGAAAATTGACCGTGATGTTAAGATGAATATGTGTTTCTTTTCCAAATCCGAGTTTGTGTCAATAGAAGTTTTCTGGCTGAATTGAGCCCTACCAACAATTCTGAGATACAGCTTGGACTAATTTGTCATGGAAAGCTCAGATCTGTACATTGAGTATGTTTTTGCCTTTACAGACACTGGGAAACATGAATATTTTTTTTGTTTTGCAAATCTGAGCCATTTGTCTTATGCAACATTTTCTGGCTGAATTGAGTCCTACAGCCAAAACTGAGATATTCCTTGTTCAATCTCCTCAGGGAAACCTCGGTTCTCAAAATTGACCGTGTTGTTAACATGAATATGTGTTTCTTTTCCAAATCTGAGTTTGTGTCAAAAGAAGTTTTCTGGCTGAATTGAGCACTGCCACCAATACTGGGATACAGCTTGGTCTTATTTCCTATGGAATGCTCGGATCTAAAAATTGAGTATGTAAGGTTTTCCAGACCCTGAAAACATGAATATGTCTTTCTTCTCTAAATCGCAGCTCCGTGTCAAAAGTGAGATTTTCTGGCTGAATTTTCCGCAACTGCCAATTCTGGGATACAGCTTGGTCTTATTTCCTATGGAAAGCTCGAATCTGAAAGTGGAGTGTGTTTTCGACTTTACAGACCCTGGGAAACATCAATATGTCTTGAACACTATGAACATGAATATGTGTTTCTTTTCCAAGTGAGCTCTGTGTCAAGTGACATATAATGGCTGAATTGAGATCTCCTGCCAATTCTGAGATATACCTTGTTCTCAGGGAAAGCTCAGATCTGAAAATTAAGTATGTTGTGGAATTTCCAGATTTGGGGAACATGAATATGTGTTTCTTTTCCAAATCTGAGATCGATGTCAAAACGGAAGTTTTCTGGCTGAACTGGCCCCTACCGCTAATACTGAGATACAGCTTGGACTAATTTGTCATGGAAAGCTTGGATTTAAAATTGAGTGTGTTTTCACCTATACAGACCCTGAAAAACACGAATAATTTTTTGTTTTGCAATTCTGAGCCATTTGTCTTATGCAACTGCCAATTCTGGGATACAGCTTGGTCTTAGTTCCTATGGAATGCTCGAATCTGAAAATTGAGTATATTTTCGACTTTGCACACCCTGAGAAACATCAATATGTCTTTGTTTTAGAAACGTGACCTGTCTGATATATGTGACATTTTCTGGTTGAATTAAGCCCTACTGCCAAAACTGACATATGCCTTGTTCTATCTCCTCAGGGAAACCTCGGTTCTGAAAATTGACCGTGATGTTAAGATGAATATGTGTTTCTTTTCCAAATCTGAGTTTGTGTCAAAAGAAGTTTTCTAGCTGAATTGAGCCCTACCACCAATTCTGAGATACAGCTTGGACTAATTTGTCATGGAAAGCTCAGATCTATAAATTGAATATGTTTTTGCCTTTACAGACACTGGGAAACATGAATATTTTTTTTGTTTTGCAAATCTGAGCCATTTGTCTTTTTTTTTTTTTAATTGATAAAGTTTTCAAATACAAGTTTTTCCCCCTTTTCCCCCCCTTCCCTAACCCCCCCTCACCACCCATCCCCCCCGTGACTTCTTCACAACAATAAGCTATTTCATAACTAATTACATACATAATATCTTTCCTTTCCCTTACTCCCTCCTCAGAATACTGACCCTTAGCATATTGTTCTTATAACTCCCATTTTTACGATAATCTGCCCTTTTTCTCCTCCCCTAAACTTATAGTGTATTATTACAATTTAACATTTAATCTTTTATATATATTAATATAACATTTTAAAGCAGCCTTCTCCCTACATCCAAATTTAACGTTTATTCAGTTCTATCCAATTCCTCCATTCCCCTAAATATATGACTTAAGAATCCTTTTTCTTAGACTAATCAATCAGTAAACTAACCTATTTCAACCCTTCAATTCTTACAACATCGTGCAATACAATTCTAAATATAACCCACTGCCCACTTTACTAAAATATACACATATCTATATATGCATTCCATTTTATATATATATATATATATAAAAAGACAATAACTTTAAATTTATACCAATTCCTCCACTCCCCTAAATATATGACTTAAGGATCCTTTTTCTTAGACTAATCAAGCAGTAAACTAACCTATTTCAACCCTTCAATTCCTACAACATCGTGCAATACAATTCTAAATATAACCCACTGCCCACTTTACTAAAATATACACATATCTATATATGCATTCCATTTTATATAAAAAAAAAAAGACAATAACTTTAAATCCATATAATATCTTCTTTGATGTCTTTCCACTGGATCGTTAAATCCATCACCCATAATAGGGTAAAATAACATGCTGGTGCAACAGTTTGTTCAAAATCTTCAATCATCTTCTGCCTCCATCAATAGTAGATATCCTCGTATATATATATAAAAGTAAAAACAACCACCCGAGTGACATTATAATTATATCCATATAGTTATAGTTGTGGTATTCATCAGGATTGTTGATTCCCATCATCCTAATGGGTAACAGCCAGATCTTCTGCAAGCCCCAGCGTGACTCTCTTGCCTTATAACTTAAAATAATCATAATATATTCACCAGTAAAAGAAATCCAGAGTAGATAATTCAAATCCAACAAGGTAAGGCTCTTTTCACATCCCAAAATCACGGCATTACAGAGATCTGGCTCAATCCTCAGGATAGTATTAAACAATTGTTCGCCTCCACTATCTTTTCAGATGTTCATTCATTTTTTTAAAGTCCCTGGCTTCACTGTTGCTTGGTTTAGAAATTGCTGTTTCTATGAGATCTATTTCTTTTCTTTTTCTTTTGCGGGTTGAATTTCCATCCTCGTTTCGTGCCTACCAATTGTGTATCGGCTGATCGATTTGCATTCTGCTTTGTGAGTTGATCTTGTTGGGTTAGTTTTATCATCTCATCTTTCTTCTCCATCACTTGTGTATCAACTGGTTGATTTGCGCACTTGTCTGTGACTTGATGGTTCATCACATTGGAGTCGGATGACACTGCTCTCTTATTTATAGACAGTCCAGCTGGGGTATCCAGAGAGTCCAAAGACAACTTATCCACCACAGCCTCTGTAATTTGGTATTTTCTTTTTGTTTCCAACTCCTTTTGCGTATCCTGTATTATGCCTAAAGATGTTAAATTCATTTTTAAAATTTTTTGATAAAATTCTTCCGCTTTTTCAACAGTGTTCAGTTGATATCTTACTCCTTGGTGTTAACATCTTAGTCGGGAGCTCCTTAAAAATCCAAATCTTTCTTCCATGAAATTGCAAAGTAGAATTAAAAGAGTTCTGCACAATATTATTCCTAATTTCTTTATCTGTAAAATAGATCACCACGTCTCTAGGCAATTGCCTTTGCTTTGCCAACCAGGAGTTTATTCTGTAAATTCTATCAATCCTGCAATACACTTCATCAGGTTGAACCTTTAAAATCCCAGCCAGAATTTCAGAAGATATTTTCCTTAGGTCATCTCTATTATTTTCCTGCAAACCTCGCAGTCTAATTGCATATTCTGTAAAATTATATTGAATCATTAAAACTTCTCTTTCAATCCTCTGTTGCACATTTTCTTCATTACCAATCTTTTGGTCAGCCTCCATTTTAGGTTTGTCTTCTGAGCTATTATCCTGAATGTTTACCAAATCCTTTTTAATTTTTTGAGTCATGTCATCCAAATTCTCCTCAGTTTCCTTCATTTTAGACTCTAATAACTTAGTCTTTGCATCCACCCGAATCAGAAAGTCTGATAAACCATTAGCTGTTTTTAAAATCTTTCGATTCAAAAAGTCAAACTTTGATTTCACCAGTTCACCAATTTCTTTAATTTCCTGCTTAAATTTTTCAAGTTGCTGGTTCACAATCTCATCCCTTCTTACAATCTCTTCAAGAAGAAATTCTAGTATATTAAAATCAGGTTTCTGACACTGGAGAGTTAAAACTTGTTGGTGTAATTTATTAATGGGGGAGTCCCGGTGCCATTTCCCACACAGACAAGATTTAGTGGAAAAGAGAGAGAGAAAAAAAAAAGCTTGTTTCCAACCAAGATCAATATCAGATCCCCCCCCCCAAAAAAAGAGAAAAAAGCAAGAGTGAGAGTGAGGTTTTGCCTCAATTACGGCCAAAAGTATTCATTCCGCTACTTTGTAATAGAAAACGGAAGGACTTTCCCTTTCAGCCTCTCTTCAAGCCGCAGCTTTCAGCCCTTCTCCAGCCACGGCAGACGCCATTTTAAAAGACTCTTTTTCCCCCTTTCCTCTCATCTTTTCTCTTAAATAGTTTTTTAAAGGGTAAAGTACTTGCGATTCAGTATTAAGGGTCCAGCTCGCCTCTTCTTTGATTATTCTGTTAAGTTCGCAGGCTTGCTCTTGACGCCTGGCTCTGCATAAGCAGAGGTCTCCCAAAGCCCGGAGCAGCGGCAGGGGATATGGGGCTTCTCATCCGCTCCGTCCCAAAAGTAAAAAAGAAACTTTTGGGACTCTGCAGAGAGTTCTACCCACCCCTGCCGGCGCTATCTCCCATTCCTCTTGGAAACGGAGTTTTTTCGAGCCGCCATTCCGCTGTGAAGGCGGCTCTGACAGGCAATGGAAGCTGACGATCCCAAAGGAACGTCTGGCGGCGGCCAGCAGCAAACCGGAAGTCTCTGAGCCATTTGTCTTATGCAACATTTTCTGGCTGAATTGAGTCCTACAGCCAAAACTGAGATATTCCTTGTTCAATCTCCTCAGGGAAACCTCGGTTCTGAAAATTGACCGTGTTGTTAACATGAATATGTGTTTCTTTTCCAAATCTGACTTTGTGTCAAAAGAAGTTTTCTGGCTGAATTGAGCCCTGCCACCAATACTGGGATACAGCTTGGTCTTATTTCCTATGGAATGCTCGGATCTAAAAATTGAATGTGTAAGGTTTTCCAGACCCTGGAAACATGAATATGTGTTTCTTCTCTAAATCGCAGCTCCGTGTCAAAAGTGAGATTTTCTGGCTGAATTTTCCGCAACTGCCAATTCTGGGATACAGCTTGGTCTTATTTCCTATGGAAAGCTCGAATCTGAAAGTGGAGTGTGTTTTCGACTTTGCACACCCTGAGAAACATGAATATGTCTTTGTTTTACAAACGTGACCTGTCTGATATATGTGACATTTTCTGGTTGAATAAAGTCCTACTGCCAAAACTGACATATGCCTTGTTCTATCTCCTCAGGGAAAGCTCGGATCTGAAAATTGATTATGTTGCGGACTTTCCAGACTTGGGGAACATGAATATGTGTTTCTTTTCCAAATCTGAGATCCATGTCAAAACGGAAGTTTTCTGGCTGAACTGGCCCCTACCGCTAATACTGAGATACAGCTTGGACTAATTTGTCATGGAAAGCTTGGATTTAAAATTGAGTGTGTTTTCGCTTATACAGACCCTGAAAAACATGAATAATTTTTTGTTTTGCAAATCTGAGCCATTTGTCTTATGCAACTGCCAATTCTGGGATACAGCTTGGTCTTAGTTCCTATGGAAAGCTCGAATCTGAAAGTGGAGTGTGTTTTCGACTTTACAGACCCTGGGAAACATGAATATGGTTTTTGTTTTACAAATGTGACCTATCTGATATATGTGTCATTTTCCGGTTGAATTAAGTCCTACTGCCAAAACTGACATATGCCTTGTTCTATCTCCTCAGGGAAAGCTCGGATCTGAAAATTGATTATGTTGCGGACTTTCCAGACTTGGGGAACGTGAATATGTGTTTCTTTTCCAAATCTGAGATCCATGTCAAAACGGAAGTTATTACATTCTTGGCAGTACACCTAGACATTGTCGCTTTGACAGGGAAGGCTCGGGTCTGAAAAAGAAGTCAGTTTTAAGTTTTCCAGAGAGAGGGAAACATGTGTTTGTCTTTCAAATCTAACCTCTGAATCAAAACCCAAATTTTTGGCTGAATTGCTTTCTACCACCAATTCTGATATATGCCTTGGGCTAACTCCTTAGGGAAGGTGCGAGTCCGAGCCAGCCAGGGGAATATTTGTTTGTTTTTCAAATCCGAGCACTAGGTCAAAAATCTTGCCCCGGGGCACGCTTACTTATTTTATGACAGCAAAGTGGATAAAGTATTTAAAAGCCATATACTTAGAGATTCTTTGTTGAGAGTTTGGAAGAAGCACCGACTCAAATGGGATTATAAAATACCGCTATGGCTGGATCTTGGTCATACTTTGTGGAATACAAATATAATGTCACTCGGGGGGGTTTTATATAAAGAGGTTCTTTATATAAGATGCGGGCAGGTGGCAGCTGAAGACATTACAGACATTGTTGGCTGAAGGGATTAATCTAACTTGGTTACAATATAATCAATTGCAATTGAGATGGAAAGAGGACCAAAAAACTGGTATTATGGAGTATGAGGAAGAATTGGTCAGACATATAAAAGAGAAAGGTCCAATGCATATTAAAAGACTTTATAATGTCTTGTTAGAAAGGGATTCAGAAACTGAACTAGTTAAAGATTGTATGATTAAGTGGGCACAAAATTTTGAGGAACCAGTGATGTTGGAAACATGGGAAAAAATTTGGGTTCAGAATGTTAAATTTACACAGTCGCAGAATTTGAGGCAAAATTTTTATAAAATGTTTTACAGATGGCATTTAGACCCCAAAAAATTGTCGTGTATGTACCCTAATGTGCAGCCTAAATGTTGGAGATGTGATTGTCTAGATGCTACATATTATCATGTTTGGTGGACCTGTAAGAAAGTTAAGGCTTTTTGGATAAAAATTTGGTGGGTCATGCAGAATGTTCTGAAGAAAAAAATTCAATTTTCTCCACAATTGCTTTTACTGGGTATAGTTAAGGGTTTTACATTGGGTGAAACAAAACTGATATTGTATATGATAACAGCAGCAAGATTGTTGATAGGTAAATACTGGAAAAATGAAGCGCTGCCCACAATTGAGGAATGGACTTTGAAGATGGCCAGTTTTGCAGAGATGGCGAAGATTTCAGCATATCTAAAAGATTGTTCACAAGAGACTTATGAATGGGAATGGAAGAGGTGGATAGATTATGTTCAGAACAAATATCAAACTAGGAAGTATCAAATAGCTTTTATTTGAAAATGTTATATTAAGATAGAAATATTTTAAGGTAATGAGGATGAAAATTTATTTGAAAATGTTATATTAAGATAGAAATAGGTTAATGTAATGAAGATGAAAATTTATAAGGGGGAGGGAGGGGTTCAAGTTTTATACAAAGGGGGTTTTTTCCTTTTACCTGATATGAGTATACTGTGCGGAAGTCCGGGGGGAGGGGAGGGTTAGGGTGGGTTAGGGAGGTTGGGAAGTTTGGGGTGGGTTGAGGGGGGAAAAAAGGGGTGAAAATGTAACTGTAAAACTTTTGTAATAAAAAAAAAAATCTTTTCTAGTTGTACTGAGTTCTACCACCGTTTATAGTTTAATCATGGTTACCCTCTTCTTTTTAATAGATCCAAATCTTCAATTCTGCAACAAGCTGCAGATCGGCCAAGTTGTGAAAACTGTGAAAAAGATACAACTTATTTAAAAATGCCTAATTAATTGCCAGGAGGAAGACATAAGCTAAATTCAAAGTCAGTAAAAAACAAATGCCTAGCCATCTCTAGAGATAGATCACTGGCTCTGACAACCTTGAAAAAAAAGGAAGGACAAGGCATCTGTCCAGAAAAAAAAAATGTTAGGAGAAAAAAACCCAATGCCAACTTTGAGGCATTGTGAGACTGTGATATCAATCAAGAGGGACTTTCTGCAGCTCTTATGAAAAAGATACCAAGCTGGAAATGAAATTCCATTGCTGACAAAAAAAAAAAGGGGGGGGGCTTTGTCAGAAACTCTGGGCAGTAAGGATGTAGCTAAAATCAGCACAAGAGAAACTTTCTGTAATCCATCAAGAGGATATGTGAGAAGGTGATTCGCTGATTACCTCACACCATTGTCCTTTGCAGAAGGCAGCCTGTAACAGAGATACCCCTGTGATCTGTGAAAGCAGTCAAAGACACCTGCAGGTTTGCCCCTTATGGCTGCCAGCCCAACTGTTAAATATCATGCTCTTTGGGCTGTAATTTACTCAGCTAATGTCATCCTCTCACCATCTTTCTCCCACATACACACACACACATAACCAATTCAGGATATAGAGCACAAGGCAACAATGGATTTCTTAAAGAGTAGAAGCGCAGGGAAGAGTGATAGGGCCAATGAACCCTTTAAAATGGAAGCAGAAAGACAGCATACAAGAGTACAGGAGCAAATCAATATGAGATGGCATTTATTGTTAGAGCTAATCTAAAATGGAAGGGGGTATTTCCCCCCCATCAGTGATTCTCCTCCCTTTGAAAATGGCACAGCCAATCAGGGATTAGTTCATTCAGAGGAGGAGAAAGATGAACTTTGTTTTCAATGACATTGATTGACTATAGGACAGCTTGGTCATCATTGCATCAAAGCCTGTTTGGCTGGGAACTCAGGGAAGAAAATAAATCAAGCCAGAGTATCAGGAAGGAAAAAAAAAGGACTAGAAACAGTTGTAAACAGCGATTTCTTAAAATGGAGAAAAATAAAATAAAAGGTTGTGGAGCTACTACGCATAAACTACCAGCAAAATTTTTAAAGTGAATATTTCAAAACGTATTTTATAAAAACATTTTCATAAAAATGTTATGGTGGGTAAAAGCTCTTTGCCACTCATTTAACCTTCGCTACTTTTCTGGGACAACAAAAATTATCTGCATCTAAAGAAATTCCTGTTCAGTATTTACAGAGAAATTGGTTACCTTTTCAGAAAAATCCAGTGCAATGCTTTTGGAATATTGCAGTCAAATTCCAGCAAAGAATAACAGAATAGAATGTGTTCCCCTCTGAAAAGCTTTGTACATATACCAAACTAACATATGCAGCGATGTTGCTCAGTTCAGCTGCCTTCAGTTAGATTTTATGACATATCAGTACAGTATTGGTTTCTCATTTGGAAAGAATAAATTAAACTAGTCAGCAAAAACATTTTCCTACTTAGATGTCAAAAGACCAACAGTAAGATTAAGTTAGTTGCATGAATTAGAATTAAAAGTGTATTCAGGCTTGCGTCAAAGCAGTGCATTTATTATAGCTCTAAGATAGCTAAAGGTATCAGCAAACTCTGCATGTATAAAGGTATAGATTTTCCTATCAGTCATGCCAACTCTAGGGCATGGTGCTCATCTCCGTTTGTTGGCTGAGGGAGCCAGCATTGTCCAAAGATAATTTCCATGATCATGTGGTCAGCACAGCTTTAAAGGAAAACCAACTCTAAATCTTTTCCACAGTTTCAGTATAATTAAAAGAGGAAATAACAAGTGTCACAGGTCACATTGTCCAATTAGGTTTATTGGCGGGTTCTCTGGGCACTCCTTCCCACGACCTTATCCGTTGCCAGTAGAGAAGATCTTGGTTCTCACAAGAAAACTCTTGTGGCCTTTTGACAAGCAAAGTCAAAGGGGAAGCCACACTTAACAACTGTGTTACTAACTTAACAATTGCAGTGATTCACTTAACAAATGTGGCAAGAATAGTAATAAAATGGAGCAAAACACATTTAACAACTTTCTCACTTAACAACATAAATTTTGGGCTCAATTGTGGTTTGAGGTTGAGAATTACCTGTAACCAGTTTTAGCCAATTAGGATGTGATGAATGGAAGATTATCTAATTATTCAAGTGGATTTAGGACATTCCAGAATCACAGCTACCTAACAGAGTCCTGATATTTCAAAAGGCTCTTTTGCCATTTCTTTACAAGTCTTAAGTAGCACAATCTCTTAGCTGTTTGCTAAGATAAGATTGCTAAGATTAGCTGTTTGCTAGGATTTATGATCCTAGGAACCAACCAGTGTTTCTTGGAAATTTCTTTAGATCTTTTCTCCGACAATGAAGAATATGGTTCATTTTGGGTTCTTCCTTAGAAGCAAAGCTAGTGAAGAAAGCCAAAAGGAGCAAAATTATGCTGGCTTTAAAGAGGTAATATAAGAGGCTACAACATCACAGCATCTTGCTATTGGGCTTTTAATTCTACTTCTAAATGTTATGTCTCTTCTCCAGCTAAACAAAAGAAACCATTCAGGAATGTTTTAAATCACTGGTAGAAGTTTTTTTAAGGAAGAGACATGATATTTCAGACATTATGGTCATTATTACTGCATATTCCTTTAAATATTTACAGGTTCATTTATCATAGAGTTTAAAGACTCTGTTTTCATAAATGATTCAATAAATATAAACTAGACAGGAAGAGAGAGCCCCACTGCCAGAATCCAAGGGTAGAAATAACATTAAAATGCTAATATGGTCTGTTGGAAACTGCAGTAATCCAGATTACCATACATAACTGTCTCCCAGAAACTGATTTGACTTTTATTGTGCTGCTAAATGAAATTATTACATGAGCTATAGATTATTGAGCCCTGTGGCAACATAAGATAGCAAAGTACTGAAATATATATATTTTTTTAAAGGAAAAGAAACTTTTTAAAAATCTCAGTTGCATGTTTTGTGGAATTGGTTTGCACTTGGATTGAATAAAGAATGATCTATCATTTAAGCAGATCATTGTCACTCTTTTTGTGATGGAGACAGGGAGCCTATAAATGTATAAATGAATAAATATTAATGATCCAGGCAAGAAGGAATCATCTTGACAATACAAAATGATATACTGTTGCCAGCATTTTTATGTAAAAGGGAGAATATAGGCACTACGGTGAATTAGTCAGTCATCACAAAGAAGGGTTGTGTTCATCATGTAATCAAGCTTTGAGGGCATAGATGGGCATAAATGATGACCAGTCATAAGTGCGAAGAACGGTCAAAAGTGCCAGGAACTGTCAGAAATCACTTTTTTCAGCTCTTTGGGTAGTCCCTATTTGCATATGGACTACTCAGAGGGCTGAAAAAGTTATTTTTGACAGGTCCTCACACTTTTCACCAGTTCTCGCACTTATGACTGTCCTCAGATTTTATGTTTTTTGCCCTACCTTGTCACCATGGTGAAGAGAAGCAGTTGTGAAATGAGTGACATGGTTGTTAAGAATGCTGCAATGGGCATAAATGTGAGGATGGTCATAAGTGTGAGGACCAGTCAAGAGTGTGAGGACCCATCAGAAATGACTTTTTTCAGCCCTCTGAGTAGTCCCTATACACATAGCCACGGCCACCCGGTCACATGATCCGCTAGCCATGCCCACAAAACTGTTGTTAAAAAAATTGAATCCCACCACTGGAGGAAATATTCCACTGTCAGAATTCTTCCAGCCAGGGTGCAATGATCAGCACTTTGAAGAAATAATTGAATAACGAAGCAGAAGCTTTTAATGACAAGGAACCAAGATGAGTAACATTCAGCAAGGCTTATTGGCTAGCTAGAAAGATTGACTTTCAAAGGTGAGTTTACATACCCTTTCTGACTTTTGGTCTAAAACTTGTTTTTGGTGAAGTTTAATTCTGTGCTTGGTGATGTTTAATCATGTGTTTAGTGATGGGATAATTTTCCCTATTCAGCTTTGTTTGGAAGGAAAAATGTTAATCTCTGTTCCTGAAAAGAAGCAGCTTTGGAAATCTGACTAGTTCTGTGTCTATTTGTTCTGGTAATTGGTTCAACACCCCCAGACTTATGGTCATGGGGGATTTTAACCTGCTGTCCATGGGTGAGGCGTCTGAGGTGGCTTGGGAGTTCATGGCTTCCATGATGGCTATGGACCTGACCCAGCTAATTCATGGCCCTACTCACACGGGGGGAAACACGCTGGACTTGGTTTTTGTCTCTGGACAGTGGCTGAGTGATCTCAAGATAGGGGATATAGTCATCGAGCCCTTGTCATGGTCGGATCACTCTCTCCTTTGCCTTGACCTTGGAACTGCTGTACCCCGCCGCAGGGAGGTGGAACCGACAAGATGGTACCGCCCCAGGTGCCTGATGGAGCCTGATAGGTTCCAGATGGAGCTTGGGCTAATCCCCGAAGTTCTGGCTCATGCCTCAACTGGAGACCTAGTGGCTGCCTGGGACAGGACGGCTGCTGGAGCTCTGGATCGAGTCGTGCCTTTGTGGCCTCTGACCTGGCGCTGATCTCATCTGGCTCCTGGCTAAGGGAGATGAAGCACCAGAAAAGACGCCTAGAGAGTAGTTGGAGGCCCAGTCCTTCTGAATCCGACCGGACACTGGTAAGATCTCACATTAAGAATTACCTAGTGGCGATAAAAGCAGCAAAATGTACTTATCAGATAATTGCCCGGCCTCCCTGTTTAGGGTGACCTGCTCCCTGCTCCACCAGGGAGCGTGGGAGGACCCCTTGGAGGAAAGAGCCGAGGATTTTGTTCAGTATCTGTATGACAAAATCATTCAGATTTGGGAAGATCTGGACTCCGACTGGGTAGATCCAGGGGGGATGACTGAGGCAGGTCTTGAGAATGTTATCTGAGATGAGTTTGATCCTGTGACTCCTGATGACGTGGACAGGATTCTGGGCAGACTGAACGTGACCACATGTTTGTTGGACCTGTGTCCCTCCTGGGAGGCGACAATGTCTAGGTGTACTGCCAAGAATGTAATAAGGGTTAATGGGAAGGCAGTTTCTGTAAGCAGGGCAATAAAGATTAGGCTAGAAACAACACCAGAATGTTTTAATTCCTCTGTCAAAAAAGCAAAGACTATTTTCCCCATGGATCTTTCACTCTATATATCCAAGCTAGATCATGCCCAAGGAGAAATTATTAAATTACTAGTTACTTAAGACATATACTAAAGATATTGAACTTATTGGTGGCTTATTCCTTATCTAATACCTCATTCTATAGCTTAGTGATAGAAGGCTTGCAGTACAGAAGATCAAGGAGATATTTGTCTTTTTGGAGATTTGTTGCTGGTCAGTGTAACAGTGGACAATACTGAATGAATTGCTAGTTAGGTTTTGAAGAAGATAGATACTTCCAATCCAGGACAATCAGCAATGCCAGGTAGACTTGAGACTTCAGTGCCCTGGAATAATTAAGTGTGAACCAAAATTGTAGGTTACTCACAGAGAGAAGGAGGAGGAGGAGGAGGAGGAGAAGGAGGAGGATGGGTTTCCAGGGTGGAGATAGAGAATGAGCTTGGTTTAAATTCTGCCAGCAAACATGTGAAAACAAATAAATCACTTTGTAACCACAACAGTATTGTACTTTTCAAAATAGCCCTGGTCTAATTTTTCAAGAAAAATTAAATCCACCACTCGGCAAAGCTTATTTTGCAGGAAGCTTTATAATTCGGTGTCTAGTTAACATTGTTATAATATCTAGAACAGGCAGATAAGAAACCTGCTAAAAGAACTTCATATACATCTGTCATCCTGTGCATACCAGATACATCTGCCCATACACAGGTGATGCATTATTTGGGTCTGTTTTGGACTGACTTTGCTCAGTCACTCATGGGAGTGCCCCTTTGTCAGGTATAAATGCCCTACCCGTGCCAGGGACCAGCTATAGCTCAGTAGTGCAAGGGTTAACCCAGACACCCACCTGGCCAGCTCCTCCCATAGACCCCTCCTTACCTGAATCCCCGCCTACAGGTATAAAAGGTGGGCACACTCCTCCATGTTGTTCAGATCCTGATGTAACCAGTGATGATATGAAGAACCTGTAAATAAAGGAGAGATATTTAATCTACTGACTCATGTCTCTTCATTGGGCCTGATCCATCAATCCTCGTAACAAAATGGTAGCAGAGGATGGTTTGGTAAGGCCCAGCAATCCCAAATCACACGACGAGGACCCACACCTACCTACGGAATGGCGACACCTCCGAAGCAACGGGAAAGCAACCCATCGGACTCGCCAGGGAAGGTAGGAACCTCAACCGACCCCAAAGCCACCGCGATGGAAGAAAAGGGGGAGATCGAGAAAGGAAAAAGTACTTACCACAACGACCAGGAAGAAGAAAAGCTGCGACTCGACGTCCTGCAACTGTTGAAGGAGCGAGCCGGCGACAAGAACCTCCTTGCCGACCTGCGGAGCTTCATAATCGACCGCGAGGTGGCAAGGAGCGAAGGAGATTCCGACTCAGAACTCGAGGAGCTGGACTCGGTGAGTGGATTGCCCAAAAGGGCCCTTCCAGCAGCCACCGAGCCCCGAAGCCCCGCTCAAAATTTGAAACGGCGGCCATCTTTGTCCATGTGATCGGACAAGATGGCCGACCTCCATCCAATCGGCAGCCAGGATTCAAAATGGCCGGCGCGCGAAAAATGCCGGACCATAAGCAGGGACGAAAGTGACCGCGGGGAGGGGACCGAATCCAACTCTGACCCCGGCTGCACCCCAACCGAACGGCAGGTAGACAGGGCCATGAAGACCCTCGCCGCCGCCTTCGGCCCAGGCCTCAAAATCACCCAGGAGAGACCGGAGAGGCCGAAACAAAAGGGGAAACGAGGAGAGGGGCAGCGAAGCGCCCACCCGAGAGCCATTGATGACCATGATAGCTTGGCAGCCCACCTACGCACCCCAAGGACACCGCGCCTCCGATCGCCCAAGCCTCGCAACCCGGAACGCAGGGACTGGGGCAGCTACTTACAGCCATCGCCGGAGCCTCGACGCCGCCCGGATCTTCATACCGGAGAAGCAGCTGCTGGACGACACCTCCCGGAACACGCCTGGACCCCCAAGACCGAAGCCGAGGCCTACCCGACCGAGTGAGGCCTCTACATCGGAGCCACGACGGACAGGTCCTTCCACGACGACCGCAGAGCCGAAATGGACCTCGCGCATGCGCTTTTCCGCCTAGAAGAAGAAAAAAGAAAAAAATTACAAAGCGGGACTTTTAAACTGCCGGCAAGCGTTCCCATGCTGTACTGCTGCTATAGGCACATAAGGAACCATGGACAGCAGCCAGCAGTAAGTAATTTTACAAATAGTGCTGGGAACTTACCAAGCGACTTTCCCAAGTTGAGAATGGATGGGGGCAATATCCTAGAGTGGTCACAGCAGCTCCAGGTGGTGTTCCTAAAAGAAAATATGTCTCATTTTATTAATGACCCACCAGAGAGACCATGGACTTTAGAGCTGGATTGCATGCACCATAGGGCATTCTATCTTTTAATTGCCAGCATATCCCCCACAATTTACCACTGTATTGGCCATAACCTCACAGTATCAGAGATTATAGGAAAAATGTTTGGGTTATTTTACAGTGAGAGTGTGTCCACCACCACCCAAATTTCCAAAGACTTCTTTTCTGCCAGACTTAAGCCAGGGACCCCCATGAGTGAGCACCTAGTGTCCTTAAGTGGTACCAGAGCAGAGCTACACCTTAGGGGGGAAGTTATTTCCGACCAGATCATGAAGAGCGTAATAATTAACTCTTTAGATCACTCATGGAATAACTTCTTAACACACTTAGACACCGTTAGTCTAGGAATGTTATCCGTGGAGAAGCTATCCAACAAGCTAATCGCGGAAGATAATCTGAGAAGGAGCCGCCCCGGCCCTCCCAGAGAACATAAGAGTGAGAAGAGAGTAGTCTTCCAAGAGAAACAGCACATCATGCCAGAGTGTTATATCTGCGGGTCAAGGGGACACATCAAAAGAGACTGCCCCAAGAACTATAGGGAGAGAGGCAGGCCAGAGCATAGGTACAGACAAACGGAAAGGCACACATCTGAGGAAAGGTATAGGCGCAGGGACTCACCCAATCCCAGGGACAGGAGGGGGAACAGAGACAGCTCACGCGACAGCAGGACAGGATCTTTATACGGGATAGGGGAGCGCACACACACCACACATCAAGACAAAGACACCAGCTCATGGCTCCTGGACTCGGGAGCCTCCAACCACACTACCTACAATCAGAAACTGCTCTCATCATTCAAAAGGGAGGACTTTTCGATCAAAGTTGCAGACCAAAACCAGGTTAGGGTGACAGGCAAAGGGACAGTTACATTGCCAGGCATAGGGGAAATAGAGGGGGTACTGCTAGTCCTGGAGATACCCCACAACATACTAGCCGCAGTAAAGCTTAGCAAGGAATCAGGGGTTGAGGTGACCTTTACAAAAGGTAATGTCAAAGTTAGCAAGGATGGGGAAGATATAGGGAGAGTAACCGTCAACCAAGGGTTACCTTATATAACCTTCTATGAGGATGACACTCACAGCGTGTACACCAGTTCAGAGAACACAGAGGACACTGACCAGGGCAGGACTGAGGGGGAACAGGTAGATGAGGGAGAGATAGATAATGAGGATAACACAATGCAAGAAACACAACACAACAGGCACACCCAAAGAGGGCCTTCAATAGGCAAACCCATACATGACGACTGTGCTCACCTGCTACACCGGAAGCTAGGGCACGCCAGTTTCCCCGTGGTCCAGAAAATGGCCAACTGTACCAAGGGCATCAAAATAAAGAACTGTGAAAACTACCTTGAGTGCTCGGTGTGCAAATGTTCTAAATTAAAGGTAAAACCCAGACCCAAGAAGTCGTTACGTGCCGCCAAACAAATATTCAACTTAGTTCACATGGACCTGGTAGGGCCTCTAAGGCCATCCATAAATTATAAGAAAAGATACTTCCTCACTATAGTGGATGACTATAGTCGATATGGCTTCGTCTATACCTTAAGAAAAAAGGATGAGGCCTTCCAAAAATTCAAGGAGTTTTACAAAAGAGTAGAAACCCAAAACAACACCCAGATCAAACAAATCATGACTGACAGAGGATCTGAGTTTCTATCTAAGGACTTCTCCCATTGGCTCAGGTCCAAAGGCGTGCTTCACTTTACGTCGTCCCCGTTCTCTGCCTTTCAGAACGGGGTCGTAGAACGACGGAACTCCACGCTCCAGACAATGGTCAGGTGTGCCTTAGAGGACGCGGGCATTGGCCAACACTTCTGGTCTGAAGCTCTGGTCTACTCCAACTACACACTTAACAGAACATGGTCCAGTGTGATAGACAAAACACCATACGAGCTCATGTACAACAAGAAGCCACAGATAGCACACTTACATGTATTCGGCGTAACTGTAACATATACCCAAACAGTTGCGCAAGAAAGGGGATAAGGTATCCAGAAGACTGAGGTTTATGGGATACGAGCCAGGAACCAAGGGCTTCAGGTTTGTGGACAGTAACAATAGATTTGTGGTATCTAGGACAGTGGCATTCCATGAGCAAGCCAACTGGTCCAGAATACACTTAAACGAAGTACCCACCAAGCGAGAGGACAGACCAGTTGAGCAAGCTCAAAACAAAAATGAGACAGTGGGGAAACTTCTGGGTTTCCTTGTCTTCGGCGACGACGGTGCCTTTTTAAGCACCGCCAGCCCACCCGTTCGTAGAGCCGCTTCTAGATCGCGAAGCGGCTTGAAAGCTTCAAAATCCCCAGGATCTTTGAAGAAGAGGCGGCAGGGTACAGGTAGAGCCCCTGCAACCCCCCCAGGGAATTGTTTCTGGGGAGGAAACAGGCGCGGCTCCCTCCCAACCTGCTGAGACTCCGGGCGGCATGGGACGTCTCTGCTTTCGCAGAACAAGCCGGCTGCAGGAAACTTCAAAAGAGAAAGGAAATAACTCAAACAACCAGCTGAACTCTACTTGAACCCTGAAAATCTGAATTGCAAGTATTAGCACTTTGCTGATCTTTTATATTGAAGGGAAAAACTTCTGAATGAGTGAAAGTGACTGGAAAAAATATGGCGCTCAGCATTAGAGTAAATGAATCAGCGAGTGTGGATTGGTGAAGTCATCTTGCTTTGTTACAAAGTTAACAAGTTGTTATAAAGTTGCTCCGGCTGTAATAATAGGAACAAGAGGAAAATCTCTCCCTTTTATTTGATTTTGCTTCAACACAGTTTTGCCCTGATTAAATCTGGGGGACCTTTTTAGAAGGCTTTGTGGAGGCGGCAGAAGAAGCGGAACCTCCCTCTTTAGAAAAGCTAGCCTACGTGGCAGGATGGCTTCAAAGAAGCAGGAAAGCAAAACAGGGGGGGGGATCCCCGACACGCAAACAGGACACGCAGCCACAAGCTCAGAAAAAAAGATTTTGATATGGGAGATTTAAAAGAATTTATTTCAAAAATCCTGGATGACAAATTTCAAAAGGCCCAACAGGAAATAGATGATAAAATAAATAAAATAGATGATAAAATCCAAAAGTCTCAACAGGAAATTATGCAGGAAGTGCAGCAGAACCAAAAGAAGGTGACCAAAAAAATAACAGATATGGCGTCTGGCCTGGCAGGATTTATTATGAAAGTTGAGTCAAAAGTGGATGAATTTAAATCAGAAGTTAATGCCAAGATGAAAAATAATGATCACAAATTTTTGGATGTTGATGATAAGATGCAGAGAGTTGAGAACGAGATTGTCATGATGCAATTCCGGGCAATGGAATTCGCTATACGGCTTCGAGGAATTAGAGAAGAGGAGAGACAAGACTTGAGACAGGTCTGTGCTGAAGCCCTAGCTGTGATCTTAAAAATTAATCCTGGTTTTGGTTTTCTGTAAAATAGACAAAATTTACAGAGTCAATTCCTGGGTGGCCAGACAAAGACAATTGCCTAGAGATGTGGTCATATACTTTACAGACAGAGCAATAAGAAATGATATCCTGCAAAAATCCTTTCTTACTTCTGTGCAAGTGGGCGGATCGCAGATCACAGTTTACAAGGAACTTCCACCTAAGATGTTGAAATCCAGAAAAGACTTTGGCTTTCTTGTTAAAGAATTGCAGAATAATCGGATTCCATTTCGTTGGGATGCCCCAACGGGCATAATTTTGAGATATAAGGGAGAGAAACACCGTTTGAATACTGTGGAGAAGGCGGAGCAATTTTATACTGATATCTTTAAAGAAATAACACCATCCCCACGTACATCTACAGTTTTGGAGATTAAGGAGAGTGACAAGAAGCAACTTCAAGAACCGCAACAACAATCTAAGCAGGAATCAGAGGAGTTGAAGGGCGCTGAAGGAGGTCTCCTGGATGAGCCTTTGCTGGAACCTTCTCCAATTTTGGAGCCGGTCTGGATGGCTGAAGTCAAGGACCAGCGTATAACCCGAGCAAAACTCAAGCAACTTAAAGAACAGTTACAGCAGGAAAAACAAGATGAAAAGGAGGCAAAGGCGATACAAGAGGGGGCCGTGGGGAATGCAGGACAGAAGATTTCGGATGAAATCCGATTATTCTGCTCTTGGCTCCAGGAAGAGAATAATGATGATTAAATGTTTATCTTGGAATGTGAATGGGTTGAATGCAACACAGAAAAGGAAGAAAGTATTTGCATATTTAAAACAACATAATAATGATATAATTTGTCTACAAAAAACGCATATTACAGTTCAAGATCAAAACTATTTGAAAAATTCCAAATTAGGAACACATTTTATATCTTCAACTAACCAAAAAAAGAATGGTGTGGTTATTTATGTAAATAAAAAATTAACAGCCAAACTTATAGAAGCTGATCAAGATGGCAGGTTTGTAGCAATTGAATTACTTTCTGCTAACAGTCAAATTCTTTTGATAGGAATTTATGCTCCTAACCAACAACAGGATTATTTTTATAAAATGCTACATACTAAAATACTGCAATGGGATTATAGATCTATTTTAATTATGGGAGATTGGAATGGAGTAATTGATTCTAAATTAGATAAAAAGACTCTGGCGAAGTCAAGGATTAGATTACCACAGACCTTTTTTGATATGAAAGAAGACCTGGAATTAAAAGATATTTGGAGAATACATAACCCAAAAGAATTGGATTATACTTTCTTTTCTGATAGACATAGATCCTTTTCTAGGATTGATTTCATTTTGTTGTCAGATGACTTACTTGTTAGGACAAAAAGAACAAAGATTCTGCCAAGAACTTTGACTGATCATAGTCCAGTGTGGATAGAAATTGAGATATGCAAGACTGAGAGACGCTCTTGGAGATTAAATGAAAACTTGTTCAGATATGAAAAAAATATAATAGAACTTAAAAAGCATTTGAAAGAGTTTTTTGAAATGAATTTGAATAAAGGCACCCCAATGGAAATTGTGTGGGACGCAAGCAAAGCTTATATGAGAGGGGTGCTTATTCATATGAACTCTAAACATAGGTTGACCCGACAAAAGAAAAGACTTGAATTGGAAGCAGAAATAAAGAACAAAGAACAGTTACTTATTAAAAACCCAACAGATGAAAGAATACGTGGTGTCATAAAACTTTTGAAAGATCAATTCCAAATGCTTATAGCGGAACAAGTTGCAACAAATTTACAATACGCGAAGCATAATACATTCTGCAACGCCAATAAACCGGGCAGGTGGTTGGCCTACACATTGAGGAAGAAACAGAGCATACGGACTATTGATAGTATTGATATCGGAGGGAAAGAAGTTTTTCAACAGAAATTAATAAAAGAAGCCTTTCTTGAATATTATACTAAACTATATGCCAGAGAGGAGGTGCAGAATGGACTTATAGAAAAATACTTAGACAACAAAAGAGTTACAAAAATCACTGAGCAACAAAAGGAAAGAATGAATTATCCTATAACAGAGGAGGAGATAATAGCAGCAATAAAACAATTAAAAACAGCTAAAGCTCCTGGAACGGATGGTCTGACTGCAGTGTATTATAAAACTTTGCAGGCAGAAATGGTGGAACAACTTAGAGACTTATTTTGTAATATACAACAAGGGGGAAAAGTACCCCCATCATGGACTACAGCTTATATTTCTTTGATACCAAAAGAACAAGCAGGTCCCAAAAAACCAGAGAATTACAGACCAATATCTCTTTTGAATACGGATTACAAAATTTATGCAAAAGTACTAGCCAACAGATTGATGCCAGTAATTCAAAAGGTGATTCATGACGATCAAGCGGGATTTATTGAGGGTAGGCACATGAATGACAATGTAAGGCAAGTAATAGATTTATTGGAATATCTTGAGAAGAATAAACAGATCCCTGCAGTGCTGGTTTTCCTGGATGCAGAGAAGGCCTTTGAAAAGTGGACTGGAATTTTCTATTAAAAACTTTAAAAAGGATGGACTTTGGGGACCAATTTATACAGGCGGTCTCAGCAATTTATCAAGATCAAAAGGCACAGATTATTATTAATGGAAGTTTGACAACAGAGTTTAAAATCGAAAAAGGAACAAGACAGGGATGTCCGCTGTCCCCATTGTTGTTTATTTTAACACTAGAAGTCTTGCTAAATACAATAAGGGACTCTAATATCTTGAAAGGTATAACGATAAGGCAAGAGAATTACAGAATAAAGGCATTTGCAGATGATCTGGTTGTTACCCTAACACAGCCAATGGAATCAATAATCCAGATGAAAGACATTATACAAGACTATGGTAAAGTTTCAGGTTTTAGATTGAACCAGAAAAAAACTAAGATGGTAGTCAAAAATATGACACAAGATCGTAAACACGAGCTTGAAAGGAGGGCAGGTTTTGAGATTGTACCAAAGGTAAAATATCTAGGAGTTCAGGTTGCAGAATCAAATATGAAATTGTTTCAAAATAATTATGAGGTGTTGTGGCGAGAGGTGCAAAAAGACATGGAGACTTGGAAAAAACTGCAGCTGTCTTTACTTGGAAGAATAGCAGCAGTTAAGATGAATATTTTGCCAAGATTTCTTTTTTTGTTTCAAATGATTCCGGTGCTCAAAAATGATAAACAACTAAAAGTATGGCAAACTGGAGTGAACAAGTTTATCTGGAACGAGAAAAAACCAAGAGTAAAAATGAAAATTATGCAAGACGTTCCAGAAAGGGGAGGTCTTAAACTTCCAAACCTACAGTTATATTATGATGCAGCAGCTTTGACTTTAGCAAGTGATTGGTTTGGAGGAAAAAAGACTGGAATATTAAATGCAGAAAGTTTTGATTTGGAATTCGGATGGCACGCTTACTTATTTTATGACAGTAAAGTGGACAAAGTATTTAAAAGCCACATACTTAGAGATTCTTTGTTGAGAGTTTGGAAGAAGCACCGAATCAATTGGGATTATAAAATAGCGCTATGGCTGGATCTTGGTCATACTTTGTGGAATACAAATATAATGTCACTCGGGGGGTTTTTATATAAAGAGGTTCTTTTTACAGATGCGGGCAGATGGCAGCTGAAGACATTACAGACATTGTTGGCTGAAGGGATTAATCTAACTTGGTTACAATATAATCAATTGCAATTGAGATGGAAAGAGGACCAAAAAACTGGTATTATGGAGTATGAGGAAGAATTGGTCAGACATATAAAAGAGAAAGGTCCAATGCATATCAAAAGACTTTATAATGTTTTGTTAGAAAGGGATTCAGAAACTGAACTTGTTAAAGATTGCATGATTAAGTGGGCACAAAATTTTGAGGAACCAGTGATGTTGGAAACATGGGAAAAAATCTGGGTTCAGAATGTTAAATTTACACAGTCGCAGAATTTGAGGGAAAATTTTTATAAAATGTTTTACAGATGGCATTTAGACCCCAAAAAATTGTCGTGTATGTACCCTAATGTGCAGCCTAAATGTTGGAGATGTGACTGTCTAGATGCTACATATTATCACGTTTGGTGGACCTGTAAGAAAATTAAGGCCTTTTGGATAAAAATTTGGTGGGTCATGCAGAATGTCTTGAAGAAAAAAATTCAATTTTCTCCACAATTGTTTTTACTGGGCATAGCTAAGGGTTTTACATTGGGTGAAACAAAACTGATATTGCATATGATAACAGCAGCAAGATTGTTGATAGGTAAATACTGGAAAAATGAAGCGCTGCCCACGATTGAGGAATGGACTTTGAAGATGGCCAGTTTTGCAGAGATGGCGAAGATTTCAGCATATCTAAAAGATTGTTCACAAGAGACTTATGAATGGGAATGGAAGAGGTGGATAGATTACGTTCAGAACAAATATCAAACTAGAAAGTATCAAATAGCTTTTATTTGAAAATGTTATATTAAGATATAAATATTTTAAGGTAATGAGGATTAAAAATTTATTAGAAAATGTTATATTAAGATAGAAATATTTTAAGGTAATGAGGATGAAAATTTATTTGAAAATGTTATATTAGGATAGAAATAGGTTAATGTAATGAAGATGAAAATTTTTTAGGGGGAGGGAGGGGCTCAAGTTTTATAAGGGGTTTTCCTTTTATTTGATATGAGTATACTGTGTGGAAGTCTGGGGGAGAGGGGAGGGTTAGGGTGGGTTAGGGAGGTTGGGAAGTTTAGGGTGGGATGAGGGGGGAAAAAGGGGGTGAAAATGTAATTGTAAAACTTTTGCAATAAAAAAAAAATTAGACAGTGGGTAGACAGGAAGGGAGCAGGCCCAAACCCAACCTCCAAGGCATCAAGGTTGAGGGATGGAAAGAGAATCACCCCAAAATAAGTGTAGACTCACTGACACAAAGAGAGGCCAGATACCTACATGACACTGAGCAGGCAGTAGACAGACCGGTCAGGTCAACCAGAAACCAACTGCCAAGAAGACTAAATGATTATGTGATGCACGTACAACGCTGATGCTGACTGGGCCGGAGATGCCAAAGGCCAGAAAAGCACATCTGGGTACATATTCTACTTAAATAACAGCCCGGTGCATTGGTACACAGGTAAACAAATCTTGGTAGCAACCTCGACCACTGAGGCAGAGTACATATGCCTCTCCAAAGCCACCAACAATCTCATCTGGTTCGACGACCTACTTGCCAGCGTGTGGAGAGAACCAGCTTACCCAATAAATATCTACGAAGATAACAAGGCCGCCATAGAAATATCCATGTCCGACGCTGTAGGGCAAGATCAAGACACATAGACATAAAGTATAAGCACGTGAGACAGCTCTCCAGAATCGGATTCATAAAGGCCATACACTGTGACACAGAAGAACAGACCGCAGACATACTCACAAAACCACTACAGGGCAAACAACACTCACACTTAGTTTCCAAGCTCAACATTCGCCTCAGGGTACCAACCAGTCAGTCAGGCCTACAGACACAGGTCAGGCATTTAGAGGGGGATTTGTCAGGTATAAATGCCCTACCCGTGCCAGGGACCAGCTATAGCTCAGTAGTGCAAGGGTTAACCCAGACACCCACCTGGCCAGCTCCTCCCATAGACCCCTCCTTACCTGAATCCCCGCCTACAGGTATAAAAGGTGGGCACACTCCTCCATGTTGTTCAGATCCTGATGTAACCAGTGATGATATGAAGAACCTGTAAATAAAGGAGAGATATTTAATCTACTGACTCATGTCTCTTCATTGGGCCTGATCCATCAATCCTCGTAACACCCTTTGGAATAAACAGGAGCTAATCTTGTGCAAGAAATACAAGGTTCCTTTTTATGCAAATCAAAAGTAACCTTTGTGTGATGTTGCAATGAGAAGATACACGTGTAAGCTTTGAAATACCTGTGACAAAAGAAAGAAGAAAAAAACCCCCAACAAATCTCAAAACATATAAGTAGCAGTCTCTGGACACAGGCTACAGTCCACTGGAGAAAAGAAAACAAATAAGAGGAATTTGTATGCTACCATTTCCACAGAGATGGATGAAACTTGCAATATTTCTTTTAGTTATTAGTATTTTTGTGTTTATTTTTTTTAAAAAAAAACAATTCGTGCACTCAATAAAAATATAATTTATTTATTTAAGAAAATATATATGGTCCAAGTGAAATCGTGAATACAATTTAGGAAGCTACATTTGACCACTGATTCACCGAACCCAGTATTACTCATTTATTGATTGGCTCTTCAAAGTTTCTGAGAATATTTTTTCAGTCCTACCTGTGAATTCAAGCGAAGTCAGTGAAAAACGATCATAAGTCACTTTTTCCAGTGCCATTGTAACTGTTGTAAGTCGAGGATTGCCTGTATAAAAAAACAAAAAGCTTCTTTGCTTGCAAAAAGCTGCCCTAAGTACCAATCATTAGATTAGAAATACCTGCAAACTGGAGTTACAAATCAGGGAGGGTGCCAGAGCACCTTGAGGAATTAAAATAGTTAAAATGCAATGATAACTATCAGCAGCCAACTCTTGCTCATAAAGTGAAACCCTTTAGCAGAGAGATCATTTAAGCTCTCCGAAATGAAGAAAAGGAGCAAACAGAGGATCTGTTGCTTGTTAAACCAATTACCAGAACAAATACACACAGAACTAGTCAGATTTCCAAAGCTGCTTCTTTTCAGGAACAGAGATTAACATTTTTCCTTCCAAACAAAGCTGAATAGGGAAAATTATCCCATCACTAAACACAGGATTAAACATCACCAAGCCCAGAATTAAATTTCACCAAAAACCAGTTTCAGACCAAAAGTCAGAAAGGGTATGTAAACTCACCTTTGAATGCTAGCCAATAAGCCTTGCTGAATGTCATTCATCTTGGTTCCTTGTCATTAAAAGCTTCTGCTTTGTTATTCAATTATTTCTAATTGAATATAGTGTAAAAAGTTTAAAACAACCCTTCCCCTTTAAGAAAGTCAAGCAAAAAAATCCCCTCCGAGAACCTCCGGAACAGGAAGTGACAGTAAGTCTAGGCATACTGCCGGAGAGGAAGTTTCCTAAGCAGGACAATAAAGATTAGGCTAGGAAACAATACAGAATGTTGTAATTCCTTACAGGATTAACCCTGTAAAGTGGAAAAAAACAAAAGGAAATTTCTTTTAACAACCGGTTCTCCAAACTGCTTTACTACCTAACTACTTAACACCAGTTCTACTGAACCGGTGCGAACCGGTAGAATCCCACCACTGCTCCCAGGGGAATCCTTTGGCTTGCTAGGGAATTTATCATGGAATTGTTTCACTAATATATCTGCCTTCACATTCCAGCTCTTAACCCAGGTAGCCTCAGATAAAGGGTACCCCTTTCAATGGAGTAGATATTGCAAGCGACCTCTATGTACTCTGGAGTCCAATATTTTCTTAACCTCCTAATGGGTTTCTCCCTGTACCTCGCGCCTGGACTACTGCAATGCTCTCTACATGGGGCTCCCCTTGAGGAGCACCTGGGGACTCCAACTGGTCCAGAATGTGGCCGCGCGGGTAATTACGGGAGCCGCTTGGCGCTCCCACATAACATCGCTCCTGCGTGAGCTGCACTGGTTCCCAAGGGTCTTCCGGGTGCACTTCAAGGTGTTTGTTACCACCTTTAAAGTGCTCCATGGCATAGGACCTAGTTATCTTCGAGACTACCTGCTGCTACCGACGACCTCCCACCTGTTGTGGCCCCGCCCTCTGAGCCTGTCCCATCGGAGGAAGAAAGCTCCGAGCATGAGGAAGAGGAGTCAGCCAGGCCTCCCTCTCCAGGCCCCTCCCCTCTGGCATTGTCTCAGGTGCCGGCGGAGGGAGAAGAAATCAGCAGGGAGACAGCTGATTCGTCTCAGAGTGATGAAGAAACATCATTCCTGGACGCACGCCTCCGAAGGCGTGATAAACGATTGCAGCAGCTTAGGAGGCGTGCTAGGGATTAGAACTGAGTCATGGGACCACACCCCAGAGACTATATAATAGAGGGTAGTGGTCAGGGATCCTTGTGACGAACAAAAGTAAACCTTGGATAGTCACTAAAGCCTCATCCGGAACTGCTGGGAGGAATATTATTTCTGCTTGGACTATTTTGAACGTTTGTATCTTATCTTTCTGTTTGTGAAAATAAAGTCACTTGGCAGACGGTGTGTCTATCACTGCCAAGTGGGAGATAAGACCTGGGTGCGTTCCAAAGTGTTTCCTTAACCCTCGGCTGGCTGTGTTTGTGTGTGTGTGGGGACGGGGACAGATCATCTTGTTCGTCACCCCATACTCCATCGTTAACCCACGATGGACCAACAGCTGCAGCAGCAGATACAGCAGATGCTGGAGGCCAATCAGCTTCTGCAACAGCAAGTAGCACAGCTAACTGCCCAACTTGCTTTGGGAAATGCTCCTGCAACTCCCCCTCCTCCCCCTCCCCGTCCGAGATGCCCAGTGAACGTGCCAGATAGGTTTTCTGGGCAGCAGGAGATGTTTCTGGCCTTCTTGGGACAATGCCAACTGTTTATGGCAATGAGGCCGGAGGATTTTCCGGATGACCGGGCTCGGGTGGCATTTGTTATCAGCTCCCTCTCTGGCACTGCTGCCCAATTGGCCACGCCCCTGTTGTTGCAAGATAGCCCCTTGCTCCTGGACTTTCAGGGCTTTTTACAACACCTGCGCACCATGTTTGAGGACCCCCTCTGGGTGCAGACGGCAGCGAGGCACATCAAGGACCTCCGCCAAGGCAAACACCCCCTGCAGGACTATATTGCAGAGTTCCGACTGCTAGGCCAGGATTCGGCTTGGAATGAGGCAGCGCTGATGGACGCCTTCCAGGACGGCCTTTCCGACGAGATGCAGGACGAGCTGGTTCGTGTGGAGGCGCCACCGACCCTCGACGCGCTGGTGATCCAATGCCTGCGCATCGACGCCCGCCTGCAACGGCGACGGCCCCGTCGGGCTCTTCCGGAACCACTGACAGCGTCGGCACCCCCGCGTTTCGCACCGACAGTGCTTCAGACCGCACAGCGTTTTGTGGCGATGGCTGAGGAGCCCATGGAGCTTGGAGCAGCCAGACCTCAACTGACGGCCCAGGAGCAGATGCGGAGACGTCAAGGGGGGTTGTGCCTCTATTGCGGTGAGGCGGGACATTTTGCCGCCTCGTGTCCCCGGAAACGGAGTGGACCGCGCAAGCCTGTTCCGGAGTCTCGGCGTGACCAGCCGGGAAATGGGCCAGGCCTGGCCTAGGGGAAACTCTGGGTCAGGCACGTGACCATGCCCCGCCGGAGTCGGCGGCTGTGGACTGTGAGCCCCCTCGGCACCTGATTTTGAACACCCGGGGGTTGTTGGCTAACCGGTCGGAGGGGCTTCAGGCGCACGTGCTGGTGGACTCGGGGGCCACCACGAACTTTATGGACCAGGCCTTTGTGGCCCTTGGTTCCAGTGGACCCTCCGTTGAGGGTCGAAACTATAGATGGGCGGGAACTCGTGGTGGGGCCCATCAAAACCGCTACCCAGCCCTTGCGCCTCGCCATTGGGAACCACGAGGAGGCGATCCAGTTTTACGTAACGGCGGATCTGCACTTTCCCTTGGTCCTGGGGATGGCCTGGCTTCGGGCGCACGACCCTCAGGTGGCATGGTCGAGAAACGCCATCTCGTTCCCGAGCTTGCAGTGTGTCGACCACCTTCGCCACACCTGCGCTGGCCAGGACGTCTCTGCCCCAAACGTCTCCTTGCCTCCGGAGCTGACGCCCTTCGCCGACGTGTTCAGCGAGAAGGAGGCGGACCGCTTGCCCCCGCACCGACCCTACGACTGTGCGGTGGACCTAATGTCCAACGCGCCCCTGCCCTCAGGACGCCTGTACTCCATGTCGGAGCCCGAGCTGGCCGCCTTACGGGACTTTCTGGAAAAGACCCCGGCCCGTGGGTTCATCCGGCCTTCGACATCCCCGCTCTCGGCCCCGGTCCTCTTTGTTAAAAAGAAGACGGGGGACTTGTGCCTGTGTTGCGACTACCGGCACTTGAATGCCATCACAGTGCGAAATCGCTACCCCCTGCCGCTGATCCCGGAGCTGATGGAGAGGTTGCGGGAGGCCTCAATCTTCACTAAGCTTGATCTCTGAGAGGCCTACAACCTGGTGCGCGTGAGAGAGGGGGACGAGTGGAAGACGGCGTTCGGCACTCGGTACGGACACTTCGAGTATACCGTCATGCCGTTCGGGTTGACCAACGCCCCCGCGGTCTTCCAGCACTTGATGAACGATGTGTTCCGGGACATGCTGGATCGGTTCGTGGTGATCTACTTGGATGACATTTTGATCTATTCCCGGACCCCGGAAAGTCACCTCCAGCATGTCCGCCAGGTCCTGCAGTGCCTGCGGGAGCACCAGCTCTATGCGAAGTTGGAGAAATGCTACTTCTTCCAGACTTCCATAGAGTTCCTCGGGCACATCATCACCCCCGAGGGCATCGCGATGGACCCGCGCAAGGTGGAGGCCTTGTGCAGTTGGGAACCCCCACGTCGGGTGAAGGACGTCCAGCGTCTGTTGGGATTCGCCAACTACTATCGGACCTTCATCCTGGGCTTCGCCACCCTGACCTTGCCGTTGATCCAGCTCCTTCGGAAGAAGGTCCCGTTCCAGTGGGGGCCCCCGCAGCAGCAGGCCTTCGAGGTCCTCAAGCAAGCCTTCCTCACGGAGCCAGTCCTGAGGCACCCCAATCCACACCGTCCGTTCGTGGTGGAGACGGACGCATCCAATGTGGCAATTGGGGCAGTGCTGCTACAGGCTCCGGTGGATGGCGGCACTCTTTTTCCCTGTGCATACCACTCCCGGAAACTTAACCCTTCCGAGCGCAACTACACCATCTGGGAAAAGGAGTTGCTGGCCATCAAGGCCGCGTTTGAGGCTTGGCGACATCACCTTGAGGGGGCCCGACACCAGGTGGAGGTGCGGACGGACCATCGGAACCTGGAGCACCTCACCACGGCCAGGAAGTTGAACCAGCAGCAGATCCGGTGGTCGTTGTTTTTCGCCCGGTTCAACTTCCACGTCACATACATTCCGAGCAACCTCAACCAGAGGGCGGACGCGCTATCCCGTAAACTGGAATACTTTTGTCCCAAGGACTCCCTTCCCCCACGGACAGTGCTGCCAGCGGACTCCTTGGCCGTGGTCCAGGAACCGGTGGACCTGCGGGCTCAGGTGCTGGAAGCGCAGCGACGGGACGACTGGTCGCAGCAGCGGAGAGCGGACGTCGGCCCTGCATCCCCATGGACCGTGGAGGAGGGCTTGCTCAGACACCGGGGTCGGCTGTATGTGCCCACGAGTCCGCTCCGAGCCCTCGTCATGAACCAATGCCATGACAATCCCGCGGCGGGGCACTTCGGCTTCTTTAAGACTTTGAACTTGGTGACGGGGACTTTTTGGTGGCCTCGGGTACGGCACGACGTGCTCGCCTACGTGACGTCCTGTGTGACATGCCGACAGGCCAAAGCCGCGTCCGGCCCCCCTCCTGGACTCCTCCAGCCGCTGCCGACACCGGAGAGACCGTGGGGAGCCATCTCCATGGACTTCCTGACAGACCTGCCCCTGTCCGCTACGTACACGACCGTCCTCGTGGTGGTGGATGCGCTCACGAAGATGGCACATTTCATCCCATGCCGCGGCCTGCCCTCGGCCCGCATCACGGCTCGCCTGTTCCTGCAACATATCTTCCGCCTCCACGGCCTGCCGGACCGGGTGGTTTCGGACCGTGGGGCCCAGTTCACGGCCCGCTTCTGGAAAAGCCTGATGGCCGCGCTGGAGGTGCAGGTGTGCCTGTCGTCGTCGCACCATCCGGAGACTGACGGGGGCACGGAGAAGGTCATCGGCATACTGGAGCAGTACCTCCGCTGTTTTGTCAACCAGCAGCAGGACAACTGGGCCGAGTACCTTCCCCTGGCGGAGTTCGTTTTTAATAACTCCCAACACACCTCCACCCAGATGACCCTGTTCCATGCCAACGTCGGATACCATCCACGGCTTTTCCCGTTGACTATCATGGACTCCCCTGTTCCCGAGACCCGGGACTTCCTCTCAGAGCTGCAGGCGGTGCAGCAACTGGTGCGGCGGCAGCTGATCCGGGCGAAGGAGGATTATAAACGGTTCGCCGATCGCGGCCGCCGGGCGACGCCACCGCTGGAAGTAGGAGATCGGGTGTGGTTGTCCATGAAACACCTCCCCACGGACTGGCCGGTGAGGAAACTGGCCCAACGCTTTATTGGTCCGTTCCCTATCGAGGCGGTCATCAATCCGGTGGCCTACCGGTTGACTCTACCCCGCTCCATGCAGCTTCACCCTGTTTTTCATTGGTCCCTCCTGGTCCCTGAGGCCCCCGCGAGCCATCTCCGCCGCCCGCCGACGCCTGCCCCCCCCAGCCACAGCCGACGAGGACGACGCCTCGACGTATGAGGTGGACAGTATCCGGGACTCCCGTTGGCTGAAGGGGCGCTTCCAATACCTCATCGCCTGGAAGGGGTACGGGCCCGAGGATTTCACCTGGGTGGACGCGTCTGCCGTTCAGGCCCCTGACCTGGTGCGGGCTTTCCACGATCAGTTCCCGTCCCGACCCCATCCCGACCGTCAGACCCAGGGGAAGGGCCCTGCGGTGGGGGATAGTGTTGTGGCCCCGCCCTCTGAGCCTGTCCCATCGGAGGAAGAAAGCTCCGAGCATGAGGAAGAGGAGTCAGCCAGTCCTCCCTCTCCAGGCCCCTCCCCTCTGGCATTGTCTCAGGTGCTGGCGGAGGGAGAGGAAATCAGCAGAGAGACAGCTGATTCGTCTCAGAGTGATGAAGAAACATCATTCCTGGACGCATGCCTCCGAAGGCGTGATAAACGATTGCAGCAGCTTAGGAGGCGTGCTAGGGATTAGAACTGAGTCATGGGACCACACCCCAGAGACTATATAATAGAGGGTAGTGGTCAGGGATCCTTGTGACGAACAAAAGTAAACCTTGGATAGTCACTAAAGCCTCGTCCGGAACTGCTGGGAGGAATATTATTTCTGCTTGGACTTTTTTGAACGTTCGTATCTTATCTTTCTGTTTGTGAAAATAAAGTCACTTGGCAGACGGTGTGTCTATCGCTGCCAAGTGGGAGATAAGACCTGGGTGCGTTCCAAAATGTTTCCTTAACCCTCGGCTGGCTGTGTTTGTGTGTGTGTGGGGACGGGGACAGATCAACACCGACCTGTGCACTCTCACAGAGAGGGCCTCTTCAGGGTGCCATCAGCCAAACAATGTAGGCTGGTAATTGATGACATTTCCAACATTTAGCTGATTTATCTTTAAACATTTTTGCTAACTTCTCAGGTGACGTATGCCATCTATAAAACATTTTATATTGATTTTCCTTATATGCAGTGGACATCGTTAATTTGTAATTCCTTTCCCACAGTTGTTGCCATTTTTCAAGATCAATTGAATATCCAAAATTTCTTCCCCAAGCTATCATTGTTTCTTTTACTTGCTCCTCCTCCAGTTCAATGCCAAGTAAGAAATTCTAGAATTTTTAATTAAGTTTTCCTCTGTTTCTGTGAGTATCCTATTCAACTCAGTCTTTTCCAAATAAAAACTATACAGTTTAGCATCTTTTTCATATCTTGTTTGTATTTGCATATACATAAGCCAATCTGTTTCAATTCCTGTTCTTCTAGTTCTTGTTCTCTTTCAATTCTTCCTTATCCATTAATAAATCCTTATATCTAACAATATTTCCAAAGTTAAAAACATTTGGGTGTATTAAAGCTTCCATTGTTGATAGCCATGTTGGTATTTTCACATAGTATTTATCTCTAACCTTCTCCCATACCAGTAACAATGCATTTCTTATATAATGTCTATGAAAAAAATGTATATGTCTTATTTTACCATACCACAAAAAAGCATGCCATCCCAGTTGTAAATCATGCCCTTCCAATGTTAACAACCTTGTATGTCATCTTAAGGTATTGGTTGATAGATATATGCCCTTTCCCACCTGAAAAAGAGGTTGAAGAGATCACCATTTATCTGTTTCTTGTATGCCTCTGCTGCCTCTGCTAGCACTTTCTTAGTATTCTCCCAACCCAGCTTCAGCGATCCCATCCATTCGGCCAGGGTCATGGACACTGGCGGCTCTCATGGCAGATTGGGCATGGGAACACATTCCATACTGCTAATGATTTGAAAGGGGGGTTAGCCCAGTGCTATTATGCACTGCATTATTGTAAGCCACCACCGTGAAAGGCAGCAAATCTGCCCAGTTCTCTTGTTGATAGTCCACATTTCAGGTACTGCTCCACCATGGTCCATCTCCTTAGGGGTCATGGAGTACATCTTGGGTTTTGGCAACTTGGCTCCTGGCACAAATTCTATTGCACAGTCAGTGGGGCATTGAGGGGGGAGGAAGATGCATTCATGTTCACTGAAAGCATCTGCCAAATCTCTGTACTCTTTGGGCACCTGGGGGCAACCTGATGGGCCATCTGCGGCGGTTGTGATGCCTTCCCCCCCAGCCAGGGCTGCTGGGGGAAGAACCTGTTGAGCTTCAGCCTGATGGATTGGTGGCAGTGGGCCAATGCCTATTCTTCCCACATAATGGCTGGACCCCATTTGTCTAGCCAAGCAGGCCCAGGTTGAGTGACCTGGTCATCTTCGGGGCTACCATGAAACGTAGGAGTTCCCAGTGGTGTCCCATCTCCAGTCTAACGAGCTCAGTGACTAAAGTGGTTGGGGCTCTGCCTACTAGTGTCCCATTGGCTTGCTCAAAAGGTATGGTGTGACCCAAGGGTTTTGTGTGTATCCCTAGCTTTTGGATGGTTGGGAGGCTGGTGTCTATGATGGCATCTATGTCCCCTTGGACCCCAGTTCTGGGTACCACTATCTGGGATTAATGGAAAAGGGGTGGATGGCTTCACTTACCATTGGATCCTCTTCGCTTCCCTCACTGCTCTCGCTGCTGGTGCTTGGAAAGTGTTCCAGAGCTGTAGTTTCTCTCCTGATTGACAGTGGGGAAGGAACTTCAACAGCTTGCTGGGCAAGTTTCTCTTTGTCCGGTGATCTTTGCAGTTTTATTCATCCCAAGGTCCACTGGAGTACAGAGTTGAGGAACTGGGGCTGGTGCCAGGCACTCAGATGCCTGGTGGACTTGCTGGCCACACCTGAAGCACTTGATCGTGGCTGTGGGTGTTGGCTTTGGTGCTTCGGCCAGTTTTTTGGGGGCTCGGTGGCCCAAGGATCTCTTGGTAGGCTTTTCTGGAGTAGGCTTCCATTGAGGGTGGATCTCTAGGTCCATGGCCACAACCATCCAGTAACAGTCCTGTATGTGATCAGGGACCCCTTGGAAGGCACAAGCTTGTCTGAGGTCCTAATCAAGAGCCTCTTTGAAGTTGTGAACAAAAAGGTGTTCTGGCCAGTCTCTCAGTTTTCTGGCGAGTCTTCAGAATTCCCAGACAAATTCCTTTGGGGATCTAACCCTCTGTTTCAGGTTCTTAATCTCTGCCTCAGCTTCTTCTCTGTGGGTTGTATCTTTGAATTGGACCTGAAGCTGTTGCATGAATTCATCTGTGTCCTCTAGTTCTGGGGTTCCATTGTGCAATTTGGCTATCCATTCAGCTGCTTCTCCCTCCATCACATTGTCAGCAATTGCTGAGACTATCTCCTGATCTGTTTGGTATTGATCCCCATAGAGGTCAAGATGGGACCAAATCTGATTCAGGAAAAAGCCAGCAATAAGGTGGGACTGGAAGTTGGCAAATGGGCTGTTTTCGGCCTCTGGAGGACCTCTGGGGGGGTTGGGAAGGCTGTATTCACCCTCTCCAGACCCTTAGAGAGGCTCTGGAGGCTGGGGACTGAAAAAATGAGCCTTCCGGTCCCACTGGGAGTTGGCAAACGGGCCATTTCTGGCCTCTGGAGGGCCTCCAGGGAGGGGGAGAAGGCCGTTTTCGCCTCCCCAGACTCCTAGAAAGGCTCTGGAGCCAGGTTAGAGAGAAAAACGGGCCTTCCCCACCACGCCCAAGGCCCTCCAGAGGCAGGAAACAACCTGTTTCCTTACTTCTAGTGGGCCCAGAAGGCCCAAAAATCAGCTGGCCAGTGTGCGCATGCCCACTGATATGGCTACGCATGCCACTGTGGCATGTATGCCATAGATTTGCCATCACGGGTTTAGGGCTTCCTTGAAGTGGTGGACAAGTAGGCATTCTGCCCAGTCCCTCACCTTCCCAGCCAGTCTCTGAAATTCCCAAATTAGTTCTTTGGGGGCTCGGCTGGCTTACTTCAGTGCTTTGATCAGGGACTCAGCCTCTACCTGCTGAGCCAAATTTTCGAACCAACCTCTAAGAAATTGGACAAATTTATCAGTGTCTTCCAGTTCAGGGACCTGTTCATCATGGAGCTCAGCTATCCAATCTGAAGCCATCTCATTCATGCCATCTGCTATGGCTGAAATTAGTTCCTCATCTGACGGGTATTGGTTTTCATATTGATCAATGTAGGCCCAGACACGATTGAGGAAATAAGCTAGCTTCCCTGGGATTTGGTTGAAGGTTGCCCTGAAATGCGTGGCTGGGGTGGGGGTATCTGCCGGCAGAGCTTGCTGCTGATCCAGTTGCTGAGCTTCTGCGGGCTGCTGGGCTGGCACCAGCTGCTGGGCTGGTATTTGCTGTTGGGCTGGTACTGGCTGGGGCCCCAGATTTGGTGGTGGGAAGTACACCAGATGGTAGATGGGCACTTGTTACAAAATCAGGGCAGGCGTCCACTGATATTACACCCACCCTTGACCAGGATAAAATGCCCATCCAGGAGGAATCTGGTCCGCAGAAGGAAGTCTGAATGCTGGCTGCTGGGGTAGAGCGCTTGGTCCCAATAGCCCCTGTTGTGTCCCTGCAGCACCATGCCTGTGTGATTCAGGAAACTTTGTTGCTGTGCCAGTATGATCCCTGAGGTGGCTGTCACTCCAGTTGCTAGGGCTTGGTGCAGGAGACTGTGGAGTGACCCGCTTGGATACCAAATAGAAGGAAGCAGATGTTCCGCTCAGCTGTGCCAAGGCCTCCTGGCTCGAGAAGGTAAATGTAGGTTAGGGTCCACTTGGGCTGCCCAGTCCCGATGGCTTGGCAGGACTGGTCATGCTGAATTGGTTGAACTGCTCCGGGAGCCGGCCAACGACTGGCTGTGCGATGATGGTGGGAATCCCCATTCTCTGGATTGTTTATGACACTGCTGGCTCAGTCTCCTCCAATCGATGGTTGGGATCTGTCCCTCTTGGCATCCACTCAGTTGCAGTTGTGATGGTGTAGCTCTGGTAGTTGCCTCTTGGAATGGTGCAGCTCTGGCAGCTTCGCCCCACAGGGTTGGATCCAGTTGCGTAGCTTGCTCAAGCCCTGGCTTTTTGGGCCAGGCACCCAGCTTGCATTCCCTTTCTGCAGCTTCTGCTGCTTCCACCACAGTTTGGGATGGGAAGTAGATGGTGTTGATGGGGGTCATTGAGCCATTCCCCATAGTTCCCTCCATGGTTTTCTTCTCCTCCATCTTCCCTGAGTCTTCATGCCACCCGGTTTCAGGCTGTGTTGGGGGCTCAGGACAGCACCCCAGTATCCGGGGAGCTGGTGTGTTGTTTTAAAGGAGATTCGGGTTAATGTCAGAGTTCCAAGTAACACCCCAACAAAAGAAAACTCCAAGTCTTGAAATTCGTGAAAGCTACATTTTATTAGAGATGTCATATTGGCACATCTGGGAAAACCCGAATCTGAAAGTTTCCAAGTTTTCCCCACCCAAAGAAAAGTTCAAGTCCCTGCCCAACATCCACAAGTCCATCATGTGCCCCAACCAAATATCGTTCCAACTGGAGATGCCTCCCAGTTCCAGCCTTCCAGATGCAGGGCAAGTTGTCCTTGACTTCTTGAGAAAGGAATGTTATTATGACTATATAACACCCATATTCCACAAAATCCTCCCTCCCAGTTTCCCACAGTAGTAAACGTGGCAGGTCTGAAGACCTAATACAAAATATGGCTTCCAGGCCTGACATCTGGATTTTCCCCACCCAAAATAAAGTCAAAGTTTTTTCCCCTGCATCAACATGGGCATCACATGGTCCAATCAGGTCATTGTCCCAACTGTAGTTGACTTCCAGTCACACCTCCCCAGGTGCAGTCTGAACGTCCTTGACTTCCAAGGGAGAAATGTTGTTATGGCTATACTGTGAGGGATCTCATGAAGAACGATGGTTCGTTGAGGGCGCTTCCAAGAAAAGGTCAGCACGCAAGGATGCAATCAAATTAAGTCTTTATTTAGAAGTAAAAGTGGAGTAAAATAAGGTCCCAGGCATGGAGGCATCCATGCCTGGATTGAGCCCATGGTCAGTCCCATAGGAGACTAGAACAAGAGCAGGGAAAAAGGTGACTTCCGTTGGCACTGCCGGCGTCATGGACGGTCTTTTCAGACCGCCAGCCCTGCGATTTCGTTGGAGCCATTCTGACAGCGCTAATCAGCTGTCAGATGGCTTGAAAACCTCTCCTTCGGGAGAAGAAGGACAGGAGAGCCGGTGGGCAAGGGTAGAGCTCCCCGGGAGCCCTGGGAGCAATTTCAGGGGCTTGGAGGGTGAGAGCTCCCTGCTCAGCCCACTGAAGCTCCGGATCCGTGGCGACTCCGTTTTAAACGGAGCCAGATGCCAGCTGTCAACAAGGAGATTAATTGAGTCCAAAAGCAGGCAGAACGGAAGCAGGAGAACAAGCCTTTGCAAGTATGTTGCTTAACTCCTGGGATACATTGTTTCTACTTGATTTTGCTGAGCTGAAGGAGGAAATGGCGTCTTTATTATGGCTGGACTGAAAGTGAAAGTTAAGTGCTTGTTAATAGATTTGTGCTTAGAGACTGGACTTAAGCTGCTGGGATTTGAGAGCTGGGTGTAGAAAATACTATCTTGCTTGATAAACTACAAATAAATTTGAGAAAGTTGCTTAAGTTTTGGCTTTGAAAAGAAAATTTTTCTTAAAATAATATGGCTTCCAAGCAAGGAGTTTTTGAAAGTGGTGGAAGCTCTCTAATGGTGTCAGAAAGGACACAGAGAACTGACTTACAGAGCCAAGAGGGTTTTTTCAGAGACTTTACAGAATTTATAAAGGAAGCCATGAATAACCAAATGGCAATTATTAATAACTTTACAGCAATCATGGAACGAAAATTTATAGAATTGGTGGAGGATATAAAAGCAAATGAGGATGTTTTTGAAGGAAAGCACAATGACAATGAAGAAGACATTTTGGTTAAAACAGAGAAGCTGGATTTGGCTGATTCTCAAAAATCTTCAAACTTTCTTCCTGCCCTTGTGGAATTAGCTGACAGAACTTTTCAAAAATATAATTTGGAGCAGAAAGAAGAAACTGATCAGCCCTACGAGGTTTCGGAAGATTTGGCAGAGGCTTTCACACAATTAATTGAAATGCAACAACTGGACTTTTTTTTTGCAAACTCATTGAGTTAACTCTTCGTTCTATGAACTGACTGATTATATAAGCAAGAAGAGTCGATTTGGGGGCTCCAAATCAGAGGAAATGATTCCAAGAAAGGGGCAAGTTTTAAAGATCCATCAGCCTCCAGTTGAAAATCAAAACCTCCTCAAAATAAAAGTAAGGGAGGAAGAAAGATTGGAAAAAATATAGAAAGAAAGGAAGAAAGGAAGATTAATTTTCTTTGGTCTAATAATTGATGTATTAATGACTAATTACAATGATTAAGTAAATGAATTTTCAATTAATGATTAATTAAGGTTTAAGAAAAAATATTTGAATTTTGAGAATAAAAGTAGGAGGGAGAGTAAAATGATTAAGAAAATGAACTAAAAATATTTTACAGATGTATTACGAGAATTCTAGGCTCTGAATGATCTATTAGTGCTTGTTAATGTTTTTAAAACTCTTAGGCCTAAAGCAGCGGTTCTCAACCTGGGGGTCACGACCCCTTTGGGGGTCGAACGGCCATTTCACAGGGGTCGCCAAAGCCCTCTCTCGCCCCCCCCACGCCTTCACTCACCCTCATCCTCTGCCTCTGTTGGATCGCCCGGTCGCCGTTCGCTTACCCCGCCCACTCCCAATCTGTTGCTGCCTCCAGAGTCCCAGCTGGTGGCTAGAGGGAAAAAAACTAAATTCTTGCCGCAGGGCTTCAAAGAGCTAGCTGCAAAGAAGTAAATTCCTGGAGCAAATTTTTTTCCCCTATCTATGCTGAAAAGCGAAATTGAAACTAAAGCAGGGTTTTTGTTGTAACGTGACAAAATGAGGCAGAGAGATTTCTTTTTCTTTTTCCTCACCAAAAAAGTTAAGTGCAAAACTGCAAACAATGGGAAATTTAGGGCAAGAGGAGGTTCAAGATTTTAAAACACAAAAGAAAAAAAGCTCTATTTAACTAGGGAATTGTAATAATTGAGATACTATTAATTGTATATTGTGTTGAAAGCAGAAATGGTTGTGGTTTGGAGGAATATATGGGGAAATTATTTGGTTTATTATTATTGGTAAATATAATTAATTGATTTGTATGAAATTGGATTGCATGGAAATAATTGGAATATTCATGTTCATATTGATTAATATACAAAAAAGATAGTTATATAACTAATTTATATTAAAATGTTGAATTTGTATTAAACAACTGTATTACATAATTAACCAATGTGAGGATGGATATAAAAATAGATGACAATGCGAAGGAGTATAATATAGAATAGAAGGGAAAAATTGAATTTGATTAAGATTAGAGATGAGGATGAAGGGTAATATTGGTTTTTTTAAAAAATAGATGAGGAATAAATATGGTAAAAAGGAAATATAGAAGTTGTAAATTTAATTTAATTTAATTGTGTTGGAAGAAATATCCTTCTGGGTTCTGCTCCAAGTGGGGAAAAAGACACTGGAAACATGGAGACTGCTTGGAAAGATGGTTTAATGGTGGACAGGATCACATGGCTTGATGGGGCCCATTGTGTTAGTTTCTGTTGCTATTGTGTTGCAAATGTCCTTTGACAAAGGATTGACTTTCTGCCTCTGGCCCATTAACAAAGGGTGGGGGGCAGGAAGGTGGGAGCTGCTTTGTCTGTAAAATATGCTTCTCCATTTCTCATCCAGGGAAATATAATATTCTGCCTTTTTAATATTTCCCAAAATATTTCATTCTTCTAGGAAAGGGGTGGGTCCTAACCTCCTACAACTGTTTAAATTTGTGGACCGGCCAAATACTCTGTTCAAAGAAAATACGTTGTATGTTTGTATGTGTGTTTCTAATTATTGCTATTTTTTGCTATTTGTTCTCTTTTATTCTTTAAAGTTTAACAATTCATTCTTTATCTTAATATCTTAATATTTGTTTGGGGTTGGCTTTCTTCCCTTTCATCTTTTTTATTTTTATTTTTTATTGTAAAAGTTTTACAATTACATTTTCACCCCATTTTCACCCCCCTAACCCTCCCCAAACTCCCCAATCCACCCTCCTAAACCCCCCCTGACCCTCCCCTCCCCCCAGACTTCCATAGAATATCATTATCCCCTATACAAAAACCTTAACCCCCCCCAACCCCCATGTCATTTTTCATCTTCACATAGTTCGACTATTTCTATTTAATATAATATAATACTATCAATGAAAAGCTATTTGATACTTCTTGGTTTGGTATTTGTTCTGCACATAATCTATCCACTTTTTCCATCCACATTCATAAGTCTCTTGTGAGCGATCTTTTAAGTATGCTGAAATCTTCGCCATCTCCGCAAAGCTAGCCATCTTCAAAATCCATTCTTCTACGGTGGGCAGAGCTTCATTTTTCCAATATTTACCTATCAACAATCTCGCTGCTGTAATCATATACAAAATCAACTTTATTTCATCCACTGTAAAACCCTCAACTATACCCAATAAAAGCAATTGTGGAGAAAATTGGATTTTTTTCTTTAAAACATTCTGCATGACCCACCAAATTTTTATCCAAAAAGCCTTCACTTTCTTACAAGTCCACCAAATATGATAATATGTAGCATCTAAACAATCACACCTCCAACATTTTGGCTGAACATTAGGGTACATACACGACAATTTCTTAGGATCTAAATGCCATCTATAAAACATTTTGTAAAAATTTTCCCTCAAGTTCTGCGACTGTGTAAATTTAACATTCTGAACCCAAATTTTTTCCCATGTTTCCAACATCACTGGTTCCCCAAAGTTTTGTGCCCACTTAATCATACAATCTTTAACTAATTCAGTTTCCGAATCCCTTTCTAACAAAACATTATAAAGCCTTTTAATATGCATTGGACCTTTCTCTTTTATATGTCTAACCAATTCTTCCTCATGCAACATAATACCAGTTCTTTGGTCCTCTTTCCATCTCAATTGCAATTGATTGTATTGTAACCAAGTTAAATTAATCCCTTCAGCCAACAGTGTCTGTAATGTCTTCAGCTGCCATCTGCCCGCATCTGTAAAAAGAACCTCTTTGTATAAAAACCCCCCGAGTGACATTATATTTGTATTCCACAAAATATGACCAAGATCCAGCCATAACGGTATTTTATAATCCCATTTGAGTCGGTGCTTCTTCCAAACTCTCAGCAAAGAGTCTCTAAGTATATGGCTTTTAAATACTTTATCCACTTTGCTATCATAAAATAAATAAGCATGCCATCCAAATTCCAAATCAAAACTTTCTGCGTTTAGTATTCCAGTCTTTTTTCCTCCAAACCAATCACTTGTTAAAGTCAAAGCTGCTGCATCATAATATAACTGTAGGTTTGGAAGTTTAAGACCTCCCCTTTCTGGAACATCTTGCATAATTTTCAATTTTACTCTTGGTTTTTTCTCGTTCCAGACAAACTTGTTCACTCCAATTTGCCATACTTTTAGTTGTTTATCACTTTTAAGCACCGGAATCATTTGAAACAAAAAAAGAAATCTTGGCAAAATGTTCATCTTAACTGCTGCTATTCTTCCAAGTAAAGACAGCTGCAGTTTTTTCCAAATCTCCATGTCTTTTTGCACCTCTCGCCACAACACCTCATAATTATTTTGAAACAATTTCATATTTGATTCTGCAACCTGAACTCCTAGATATTTTACCTTTGGTACAATCTCAAAACCTGCCCTCCTTTCAAGCTCGTGTTTACGATCTTGTGTCATATTTTTGACTATCATCTTAGTTTTTTTCTGGTTCAGATTAAAACCTGAAACTTTACCATAGTCTTGTATAATGTCCTTCATCTGGATTATTGATTCCATTGGCTGTGTTAGGGTAACAACCAGATCATCTGCAAATGCCTTTATTCTGTAATTCTCTTGCCTTATCGTTATACCTTTCAAGATATTAGAGTCCCTTATTGTATTTAGCAAGACTTCTAGTGTTAAAATAAACAACAATGGGGACAACGGGCATCCCTGTCTTGTTCCTTTTTCGATTTTAAACTCTGATGTCAGACTTCCATTAATAATAATCTGTGCCTTTTGCTCTTGATAGATTGCTGAAACCGCCTGTATAAATTGATCTCCAAATCCCATTTTTTTTAAAGTCTTTAGTAGAAAATTCCAATCCACTCTATCGAAGGCCTTCTCCGCATCCAAAAAAACCAGCACTGCAGAGATCTGTTTATTCTTCTCAAGATATTCCAGTAAATCTATAACTTGCCTTACATTGTCCTTCATGTATCTACCCTCTATAAACCCAGCTTGGTCGTCATTAATCACCTCTTGAATTACTGGCATCAGTCTGTTGGCTAATACTTTTGCATAAATTTTATAGTCATTATTTAGAAGAGATATTGGTCTATAATTTTCCGTTTTTTGGGACCTGCTTGTTCTTTTGGTATCAAAGTAATATACGCTGATTTCCATGATGGGGGTATTTTACCCCCTTGTTGTATATTACAAAATAAGTCTCTAAGTTGTTCCACCATTTCTGCTTGTAAAGTTTTATAATACACTGCTGTCAATCCATCTGTTCCAGGAGCTTTAGCTGTTTTCAATTGTTTAATTGCTGCAATTATTTCCTCAACTGTTATAGGATAATTCATTCTTTCTTTTTGTTGGCTAGTAATTTTTGGGACTCTTTTCTCTTCTAGATATTTTTCTATAAGTCCATTCTGTATGTCATCTTTAGCATATAATTTAACGTAGTAATCTACAAAGGCTTCTTTAATCAGTTTTTGTTGGAAAATTTCTTTCCCCCCAGTGTCAATACTCTCAATAGTCCGTATACTCTGCTTTTTCCTTAAAGTATAAGCCAACCATCTCCCCGGTTTGTTGGCATTACAAAACGTATTATGCTTCGCATATTGTAGATTTGTTGCAGCTTGTTCCGCCAAAAGCATTTGAAACTGATCTTTCAAAAGTTTTATAGCACCACGTATTCTTTCATCTGTTGGGTTTTTAATAAGTAACTGTTCCATATTCTTTATTTCTGCTTCCAGTTCGAGTCTTTTCCTTTGTCGATTCTGTTTATGTTTGAAGTTCATATGAATAAGTACCCCTCTCATATAAGCTTTGCTCGCGTCCCATACTATTTCAATTGGGGTACCCTTATTCAAATTCATTTCAAAAAATTCTTTCATCTGTTTTTTAAGTTCTATTATATTTTTTTCATATCTGAACAAATTTTCATTTAGTCTCCATGACCTTCTCTCAGACTTTCCCATCTCGATTTCTATCCATACAGAGCTATGATCAGTTAAAGTTCTTGGAAATATCTTTGTTCTTTTTGTTTTAATAAGTAAATCATCTGATAACAAGATAAAGTCAATCCTGGAGAAAGATCTGTGTCTATCAGAGAAAAAAGTATAGTCCAGTTCTTTTGGGTTATATATTCTCCAGATATCCTTTAATTCCAAATCTTCTTTCATATCAAAAAAAGTCTGTGGCAGTCTGATCCTTGATTTCGCCAAACTTTTTTTATCTAATTTAGAATCAATTACTCCATTCCAGTCTCCCATTATTAGAATAGATCTATAGTCCCATTGCAATATTTTATTATGTAGAGTCTTATAAAAATGATCCTGTTGTTGGTTCGGAGCATAAATTCCAATCAAAAGAATTTGGCCATTTACTGTGTGCAGTTCAGTTGCAACAAACCTACCATCTTCATCTGCTTCTATAATTTTAGCGGACAGTCTTTTATTCACATAAATAACCACACCATTCTTTTTTTCCGAGGTTGAAGCTATAAAGTGTGTTCCTAATTTAGAATTTATCAAATATTTATGATCTTGAGTTCGAATATGAGTTTCTTGTAAACAAATTATATCATTATTAAATTGTCTCAAATATGTAAATAGTTTCTTCCTTTTTTGTGGTGAATTTAGTCCATTAACATTCCAAGATAAGAGCCTAATTGTCATCTTGACCTTTCTGAAGCGATGAGCTGCTTTGCCTAACTTCTTCTGAAGTCTTCGGCCTAGCTCCCATGGCTTCACGTTTTTCTTTTATCTGCTTGGAAATTGCACGAGTTATACACTGGTCTTTAACTTCAGGTATCCCAGCTACATCCAAAACAGCACCAGTTGACAGAATTGGGGAGGGTTCTGACAATGATTCCTCCAAAAGGCCTCCTCCCCGTGCAGCACCCTGCATTTCCACTGGTTCCATCTGCTTAGACTGTTGTGCCCTCTCGTGCTGAGATTGCTTTTCTTTATCACTTTTTATCTCCAACAATGTAGATGTATGTGGGGATGATGATCTTTCTTTAAGGATATTATAATAAAAATATTCCTCCTTCTGAAAAGTATTCAATCGATGTCTCTCTCCATTATATTTCAAAATTATACCAGTTGGGGCATCCCACCGATATGGTATTTCTTGCTTTTGCAATTCATTCACTAAGAACCTGTACTCTTTTCAATCTTTTAACATCTTAGGTGGTAATTCCTTATAGATTCCAATTTGAGCTCCCTCCACTTGCACAGAGGAAAGAAAGGATCTTTGCAGAATATCATTTCTTATTCTTCTATCAGTAAAGTATATCACCACATCTCTGGGCAATTTTCTTTGTCTAGCAACCCATGAATTCACTCTGTAAATTTTATCTATTTTATAGACCACATCTGCTGGATCAATTTTTAACAATACAGCCAAGGCATCAGAACAAATCTGTCTCAAATCTTGCCTATCATTCTCTTTAATTCCTCGAAGCCTAATAGCAAATTCCATGGATCGGAACTGTATCATTGTAATTTCGTTTTCGACTCTCTCCACTTTGTTATCCACATCTGCAATTTTAATATCAGCATCCTTCATTTTGACATTAACTTCTGATTTAAATTCTTCCAGTTTGGAGTCCACTTTAGTAATGGATTCTGCCAAGTCAGAAACCACATTTGACAATTTATCTGACACCTTATCATAATTTTCTTTCATTGCCTCTTTAAATTCATTAATTTCCCTCTTCATTTCCTGTTGTGATTTTTGAAATTTTTCATCCAAGGCCTGGGTAATAAAATCTTTTAAACTTTGCACATCAAAGTCCTTTCCCTCCCTCTGCTGACTGGGAGGGGGCTGCTGTTCTGGTTTGTGGGTGGGAGATCCCTCCCCTGCCACCTTTCCTTCCTGTTTCTTTGAAGCCATTTTGCCACGTAAATTAACTTTTCTGAAAGAAGAAAATCTTTTTTTTTTTCCTTTCCTTTGCACCTCCACAATATCCTTTGGAAAAGTCCCCCAGATTTAAATAAATTGAGGCAAGCTCAAATTTATTTTTCTTTTCTTTCCACACTTCTCCGTTCGCTTGCAACAGGCACTGCTACAATGTAGCTTGTTAAAATAGTTCTGCGCAATCACTCTCCCTTTCAGCTCATTAACGCTGGAACGGCGCCATTTTTCAAGCCGTTTCCACTCACTCTGGCTTTTCACCAAATCAAAAGTTCGAAGGAGAAGAAATACTTGCAGTTTCTTGGTTTGGGGGTTGAGGTTGTTTTATGACTAAGTTATCTTCCCATCAGTTTAAATGTTTGCTGCAGCCGGCTTGCTCTGACAAGCAGAGTCGTCCCACGCCGTCCGGAGTCTCCGCAAGTTAAAAGGGAGCCACACCCGTTTCCTCCCCAGTAGCAAACTTCTGGGGGTTCACGGGGGCTCAACCCGCTTCTTGCTTTACTCTTCTCCTCAAATCCTCAGGATTCTGGAGTTTTCAAGCCGCTTCCCTCACTCGGGGAGGCTCTACATGCGGCGGGGCTGGCGGCCGTTCAAAAGCGACCGTCTTCGCCGGAGGCAGTCAAACCCGGAAGTCCTTTCATCTTTTTTATTGTACAGCAATCTTTCTCCTCAAACCTACCACCTCTGTCTTTTCTTTCTTACTTACTTTCTCTTCCCCCACCTCTTCTTCTTCCTACTTCCTCTTTCTCCTTCTCCTCCTCTCTTCCTCCCTCTCTTACCTTCATTCCGCCTCTAATTTCCCTTCCCTTCCTTCATCCCTCTCTATTGCTGTATCCTTTTATGCATATGGACTACTCAGAGGGCTGAAAAAGTTATTTTTGACTGGTCCTCGCACTTTTGACCAGTCCTCGAACTTACGACTGTCCTCACAATTTATGTTTTTGCCCTATCTTGTCACCATGGTGAAGAGAAGCAGTTGTGAAATGAGTGACACAGTTATTAAGAATGGTACAATGGGCATAAATGATGACCAGTCATAACTGCGAAGACCGGTCAAAAGTGCGAGGACCTGTCAGAAATCACATTTTTCAGCCCTCTGGATAGTTCTTTTGTGCACAGGGACTACTCAGAGGGATGAAAAAGTTATTTTTGACTGGTCCTCGCACTTTTGACCAGTCCTCGAATTTACGACTGTCCTCACATTTTACGTTTTTTGCCCTATCTTATACCATGTTGAAGAGAAGCAGTTGTGAAATGAATGACATGGTTATTAAGAATGCTGCACGGGCATAAATGTGAGGATGGTCATAAGTGTGAGGACCAGTCAAAAGTGCGAGGACCTGTCAGAAATGACTTTTTTCAGCCCTCTGAGTAGTCCCTATACACATAGCCATGGCCATCCGGTCACATTACCAGCTAGCCACGCCCACCCAGTTACATGACCTCCAAGCCATGCCCACAAAATAAGCCACGCCCACAGAACCAGTAGTAAAAAAAAATTAGAAGCCACCCCTGGTTGGGGGTCACCACAACATCAGGAACTGTATTAAAGGGTCGCGGCATTAGGAAGGTTGAGAACCACTGGCCTAAAGGATTATATGTTATTTTGAGTTTAAAGGGAGGTTAATGAATAATCTGTAGAAGGGGAGTTAAGGGGTCTAGGGATTTATAGTCTTGCATTAACTTAGCATATTTTAGCGTATGTTTGATAAAATTTATACCCTGTTTTTCTTCTGGGAAGTCGGGGGAAAGGGGTGGGAAGTGGGGGTGTGTGGAAGGTTGGGTTTATAAATGTTTAAATATACAAGTGAAAATGTTATTTGTTTAATTATAAAAAATAATAAAAACTTTTTTTCAAAAAAAAGAGCAGGGAAAAAGGGAAAAGGCAAAAGGCAAAAGGGAGGGAGCAGCCCATGTGCAGGGGTTCTTATAGGGGCCCCTGGCCCCTCCCTTACAAGGTGTGTGAGGAGGCCGTTGGACCATTAACTCTCCCCAATGGGGCTGCAGGGGCTGGAGCCCCTTGACCCACCAGTGGGATCAAAGGTGCCTCTTTGCCCCCATCTGGTGGCCTTTGAAGAGACTGCCATGACTGGCACAAAACACCTAACAATTCCCCTTCTTGCCAGCCAATGACAGGTGACGGTGAATATGTCTGGGAGGGCAAGCAGGTGTCCTGCCACCTCTCCTGTTCTTTAATGGGCAGCTCCTGGATTGCAGAGAAAGTCTTTGGGGTGACCACCACGCTGTTGACGGATGCAATGTGCCCAATGTCAATTTTCTTAGGTGGGACCCCCTTGTTGGACCGCTTTGACCTTCTGACCTCCTGCCACTCACCACCCTTTTCTTCTGCGGGTTCCTCGCTGACTGGCTGTTCATGACCAGGATGTGGAGGCCCTCGGTCCCAGGCGTTGGGCATCATGGGCCTCTGGAGCATCGCTGGAGGCGAAGAGTCAGGTGAAGATGGCGTGTCTTCCCCCTCAGGACTGGACGGCTCATCCTCCTCATCTGGACCAGGTAGGCTGACCTCTTCGTCCTGTTCCTCACTCTCGTTGGTGGCAGGGTCTGTGGTTGTCTCAAGCGGTGTCATGGTTGGTGCAGCTTTGCTGGGCCGGTTAATGTATGGACCCAGATCATTTGAGTGGATCTGGGTCCAATTGGAGTCCTCTTCAAAGGAGTCAGATTGGGCGGTCACAGTTCTGCCTCCTTCTCCCAGGAATCGGTAGGCCTTGGAGCCAGGGGCATAGCCCAAGAACCTCAGTTTCTGGGAGACTGATCTCCCCTTCTTCCGCAGCTGCTTGGAGATGTGCACCCAAGCATAGGAGCCAAACACACACAAGTGTCCCAAATCTGGCTTCCTACTGTGGACCAGAAAATATGGGGTCTGGTTCACAATGCTGCTCCAGGTGCAGTTCAGGGTGTAGTTGGCGTAGTGTACTGCCTCCGCCCAGTACGATTCCGCAACCCCAGCATCTGCAATCAGGCTGCGCACCATGGTCTGCAGAATGCCGTTACGTTTTTCTGACACACTGTTCTGTGCAGGAGAAAAAGGTGCTGTACGAAAATGGGGTATGCCCTTGTGTCTTATCCAGTCCTGGAGCTTTCGGGACATGAACTCAGCCCCCTGGTCACTCTGCAGCTGTGCGATCTTGGTCTTGTACTGAGTTTCCACGTAGTTGTACAGTGACTTTATGGCATCAAAGGCTTCAGACTTTTCTGTGAGGGTATACACATGGCTGTACCTCGAGAAATCATCAACGGCAGTGAGGAAATACTGCCTCTTTTCTAGGGACAGTGTAAATGGCCCAACCACATTAACATGTATTAATTGATATGGCTATTGAGTTTTACGCAGTGACACCTTAGGTATTGAGGCTGCCTTCCTCTTTGCCCTCTTACAGATGGCACAGTCCAGAAACACCTAACAATCCTGGAGATGAATCCCCTCAGTGAATTCTCCCATTTTTTTTAATCACTGGGAAGCTCGCATGGCCTAACCTCCAATGTAAGAGGTGGGCACATTTAGTATGGAGCGGCTTTCCCACTGACACCCCCTTGGCTCTGGTTGCCTTGGGCGGTGCTGGCACCTTAGGCCCTTTTTTGGGCTTACCTGCCTTAGGTGCCTGCTGAGGCTCGGGTTTCTTGCCCGCATTGGCCTTGGAAGGCCATGGTGCCGGTTGAGGCGGTGTGGGCATAACTGCCTCAGTCTTGTGCATCTTTGACAGTCTGGGAGCTGGCTGTGGAGCCTTTCTCTCTCTCTCTGCGCGCAGGCCCCTTCTGGGGTGGCACCCTGTGAGCTGTCTCCTGTGGCTGGGTACTCGGGGGAGAAATATGGCAATATATACCATTTATAATGGTAACATTCCCAGTGACCCTTTTGTCTCAAGTGACATGACCTCCCCCTTTGTGAAACAATACCTCCACCCTGCCATCATCACATAGCTTGGTTATGCTTAACAGGTTATTGGCTATAGAGGGAGCGTGTAATACACCTTCGACATTGCCCAGCCCTGGTATAGAGACAGTGCCCTCCCCAACAACCAAAGCATTGTTAACATTTGCAACCTTAACAGAAGAGTTAATTCTCCTTAACCTCTTAATGCCTTGCCTCAAGTTAGCAATGTGAGATGAAGCCCCAGAGTCCAGTAACCAGAGGCCAGTAGGGCCATCAGCCTTTGTGGCAGGGGTAAAATAGCTAGTATACACAAAATTGCCTTTAGCACCACCTTTGCCCCCGCCAGGCCCCCTTCTCAGCCCCCTGCCCCTTCCTTGATTGGAGCCACGCTTAGGTCCTTGCTGGTAATGGGGGCAGTCCTTCTTCAGATGCTCCTCAGAGCCACAGATGAAACACTTGGGTAGAGCGTTATCCTGCTCTGGTGCCTTCTGTTGATGGGATGAGTTGTGGCCCTGGTGTACTCTCCTGCATCTCTACGCCTCCTGTCTTCCTCATTGAGCCTCCCTGTGAGGTAGGACAGAGTCATGGCTTCCTTTCTGGTTCCCTCTAGTGAGACAATAAAATTGCCCCAACTTTTGTCCAGGGATGCCAGAATGACAGCGATCATGTTGGCCTCAGTCACGGGGTAGTTCCTGAGCACCAGTTCTGCCCTGAGTGCCTTCAACTTTCCCAGGTGCTCAGGCATGTTAGCCCCAAATTTTAGCTTGGTGTTTTATTTATTTATTTATTTATTTATTTATTTATTTATTTATTTATTTATTTATTTTTCAATTTATATACCGCCCTTCTCCCTGAGGACTCAGGGCGGTGCACAGCCAGAATTAAAAACATGAAATACAAATATTAAAAACATTTAAAATATATATAAATTTGGCCCCAAAATTTAAAAAAACCACAAACCAATTAAACATTTAAAAAATTTAAAAAATTTCTTCCTAAGCCAGCCCGGCTTGCTGGAAAAAGTGGGTTTTAAGGGCACGGCGGAAGGCACTGAGGTCTTGGATTCTCCTTATCTCTGGCGGCAACTGATTCCAGAGGGTAGGTGCCCCCACAGAGAAGGCTCTCCCCCTGGGGGTCACCAGCCTACATTGTTTGGCTGATGGCACCCTGAGGAGGCCTTCTCTGTGGGAGCTCACGGGTCGCTGGGAGGTCATCGGTAGCAGTAGGCAGTCTCGAAGATAGCTAGGCCCTATGTCATGGAGCGCTTTAAAGGTGGTGACCAACACCTTGAAGCGCACCTGGAAGACCACTGGGAGCCAGTGCAGCTCGCGCAGGAGCGGTCTTACATGGGAGCGCCATGCTGCTCCCATCACTACCCGTGCTGCTGCGTTCTGGACTAGCTGGAGCCTCCGGGTGCCCCTCAAGGGGAGCCCCATGTAGAGAGCATTGCAGTAGTTAAGGCGAGAGGTGATGAGGGCGTGAGTGACTGTGCACAGGGAATCCCGATCAAGAAAGGGCCACATTTCTTTGTGATATTTCTTTGATACCAAAAGAGCAAGTAGGTCCTAAAAAACCAGAGAATTATAGACCAATATCTCTTTTGAATACTGATTATAAAATTTATGCTAAAGTACTAGCCAACAGGTTGATGCCAGTAATCCAAAAGGTGATTCATGATGATCAAGCAGGATTTATCGAGGGTAGATACATGAAGGACAATGTAAGGCAAGTAATAGATTTATTGGAATATCTTGAGAAGAATAAACAGATCCCTGCAGTGCTGGTCTTCTTGGATGCAGAGAAGGCCTTTGATAGAGTGGACTGGAACTTTCTACTAAAGACTTTAAATAAGATGGACTTTGGGGATCAATTTATACAGGCGGTTTCAGCAATTTACCAAGAGCGAAAGGCACAGATTATTATTAACGGAAATTTGACAACAGAGTTTAAAATAGAAAAAGGAACAAGACAGGGATGTCCGTTATCCCCACTGTTGTTTATTTTAACACTAGAAGACTTGTTAAATACAATACGGGACTCTAATATCTTGAAAGGTATAATGATAAGGCAAGAGGATTACAGAATAAAGGCATTTGCAGATGATCTGGTTGTTACCCTAACACAGCCAATGGAATCATTAATCCAGATGAAGGACATTATACAAGACTATGGTAAAGTTTCAGGTTTTAGACTGAACCAGAAAAAAACCAAGATGATAGCCAAAAATATGACACAAGATCATAAACACGAGCTTGAAAGGAGGGCAGGTTTTGAGATTGTACCAAAGGTAAAATATCTAGGAGTTCAAGTTGCAGAATCAAATATGAAATTGTTTCAAAATAATTATGAGGTGTTGTGGCGAGAGGTGCAGAAAGATATGGAGACTTGGAAAAAACTGCAGCTGTCTTTACTTGGAAGAATAGCAGCAGTTAAGATGAACATTTTGCCAAGATTTCTTTTTTTGTTTCAAATGATTCCGGTGCTTAAAAGTGATAAACAACTAAAAGTGTGGCAAACTGGAGTGAATAAGTTTGTCTGGAACGAGAAAAAACCGAGAGTGAAATTGAAAATTATGCAAGATGTTCCAGAAAGGGGAGGCCTTAAACTTCCAAACCTACAACTATATTATGAAGCAGCAGCTTTGACTCTAGCAAGTGATTGGTTTGGAAGGAAAAAGACTGGAATAATGAATATAGAAAGTTTTGATCTTGAATTTGTATGGCATGCGTACTTATTTTATGACAACAAAGTGGATAAAGTATTTAAAAGCCATATACTTAGAGACTCTTTGATAAGAGTTTGGAAAAAGCACCGATACAAATGGGATTATAAAATACCGCTATGGCTGGATCTTGGTCATATTATGTGGAATACAAATATAATGTCACTCGGGGGGGGGGTTATACAAAGAGGTTCTTTTTACAGATGCGGGCAGATGGCAGTTGAAGACACTACAGACACTGTTGGATAAAGGGATTAATTTAACTTGGTTACAATATAATCAACTACAATTGAGATGGAAAGAGCACCAAAAAACTGGTATTATGTTGCATGAGGAAGAATTGGTTAGACACATTAAGGAGAAAGGTCCAATGCATATTAAAAGGCTTTATAATGTTTTGTTAGAAAGGGATTCAGAAACTGAACTGGTTAAAGATTGTATGATTAAGTGGGCACAAAACTTTGGGGAACCAGTGATGTTGGAAACATGGGAAAAAATTTGGGTTCAGAATGTTAAATTTACACAGTCGCAGAATTTGAGGGAAAATTTTTATAAAATGTTTTATAGATGGCATTTAGACCCCCAAAAAATGTCGTGTATATACCCTAATGTTCAGCCAAAATGTTGGAGATGTGATTGTTTAGATGCTACATATTATCATGTTTGGTGGACCTGTGGGAAAGTGAAGGCTTTTGGGATAAAAATTTGGTGGGTCATGCAGAATGTTTTGAAGAAAAAAATTCAATTTTCTCCACAATTGTTTTTATTGGGTATAGTTAAGGGTTTTACATTGGGTGAAACAAAATTGATATTGTACATGATAACAGCAGCAAGATTGTTGATAGGTAAACACTGGAAAAATGAAGCTTTGCCCACGATCGAGGAATGGACTTTGAAGATCGCCAGTTTTGCAGAGATGGCGAAGATTTCAGCATATTTAAAAGATTGTTCACAAGAGACTTATGAATGGGAATGGAAAAAGTGGATAGATTATGTTCAGAACAAATATCAAACTAGGAAGTATCAAATAGCTTTTATTTGAAAATGTTATATTATATTAAGATAGAAATATTTTAATGTAATGAAGATGAAAATTTATAAGCGGGAGGGAGGGGTTCAAGTTTTATATAAGTTTTATATAAAGGAGGGTTTTTTTTCTTTTTTTCTTTTTACTTGTTATGAGTATACTGTGCGGACGTCCGGGGGGAGGGGAGGGTTAGGGTGGGTTAGGGAGGTTGGGAAGTTTGGGGTGGGTGGAGGGGGGGGAAGGGGTGAAAATGTAATTGTAAAACTCTTGCAATAAAAAAAAAAAGAAAGAAAGGGCCACAACTGGCAAATCAGGCAAACCTGATAAAAGGTCCCCCTGGTTACAGCCGTCAGATGTTTCTCCAAGGACAGCTGCATATCCAGGAGGACACCCAGATTGTGAGCCCTTTCTGTGGGGGCCAAAGACTCGCCCCCAATAGTCAGTGATGGAGTCAACTGACTATATCGGGATGCCGGGAGCCACAGCCACTCAGTCTTGGAAGGGTTGAGCTTGAGCCTGTTCCTCCCCATCCAGATCCACACAGCCTCCAGGCACTGAGACATCACTTCAAGGGCATCGTTGGGGTGGCCTGGGGTGGAGATGTACAGCTGGGTGTCATCAGAGTAATGATGGTATCTCACCCCGAAGCCACGGATGATCTCGCCCAGCGGTTTCACATAAATGTTGAACAGAAGGGATGAGAGGACCGATCCCTGTGGCACTCCACAGACGAGAGGCCTCGAGGTTGACCTCTGCCCCCCTGCCAACACAAACTGCGACCGGTTGGAGAGAAAGGAGGAGAACCACCGCAATACGGTGCCTCCCACGCCCAACTCTTCCTGCCGGTGCAGCATGATACCATGGTCGATGGTATCAAAAGCCGCTGAGAGGTCTAACAGGACCAGAACAGAGGAGCAACCCTTGTCCCGAGCCCTCCAGAGATCATCAACCAACGCGACCAATGCCGTTTCCATGCTGTGCCCAGACCTAAAACCCGACTGGAACGGATCTAGATAAGATGTTTCCTCCAGGAATTGTGGAAACTGTCATGCGACCACACTCTCAACAACCTTCACCATAAAGCGAAGGTTGGAGACAGGATGATAGTTGGCCAATATTGCCGGATCCAGGGACGGCTTCTTGAGGAGAGGCCTCACCACTGCCTCTTTCAATGCAGCGGGGAAGTAACCCTCACTCAACGAAGCATTGATAACACCCTGGAGCCAGCCTCAGGTAACGTCCCAGGAAGCCAGTACCAACCAGGAGGGACACGGGTCCAGTAAACATGTGGCCGTACTAAGTCTCCCCAAAATCCTGTCCACATCATCGGGAGTCACAGCATCAAACTCCTCCCAGATAACATTCTCAAGACTATTCCTCGTCACCCTGCCCTGATCTACCCAGTCAGAGTCCAAATCCCCCCGGATCTGAGTGATTTTGTCATACAGGTATTGTCCGAAATCCTCCGCCCTGCCTTCATGAGGATCCTCCCGCACTCTCGGAGGGAGCAGGGAGCGGGTCACCCTAAACAGGGCGGCCGGACGATTCCCTGATGACGCAATAGAGGCAGAAAAGTAATTAAACTTTGCCATCTTTATCGCCACTAGGTAGGCCTTAATATGTGACCTTACCAGTGTTCAATCAGATTCAGCGAGACTGGCCCTCCAACCGCTCTCCAGGCATCTTTTCTGGCACTTCATTTCCCTCAGCTCCTCAGTAAACCAAGGAGCTGCACGGTATCGGCACCAGGTCAGAGGCCGCAAAGGCACGACTCGGTCCAAGGCCCCACCAGCCGCCCGATCCCAGGCAGCTACCAGGTCCTCAGCCGAGTCATGTGCTAGATCCTCAGGAAATGGTGAGTGAGTGATCTGACCATGACAAGGGTTCCATGTCTATATCCCCTATAATAAGATCACTCAACCACTGGCCAGAGACAAAAATCAAGTCCAGAGTGTGTCCCCCCCCGTGGGTGGGGCCTTGAACTAGCTGGGTCAGGTCCATGGCCGTCATGGAAGCCATGAACTCCCGAGCCGTCTCAGACGTTTCACTGATGGACGGCAAGTTGAAATCACCCATGACCATAAGCCTGGGTGTATCAACTGCCACCATGGCTATCACGTCGAGGAGCTCGGGCAGGGCCGTTGCCGCATGGCAGGGAGCCAGGTACGCAAGCAACAAGCCCATCTGAACCCCATGACCCCATCTCACAAAGAGGGATTCACATCCGGCAATCTGTGGCACAGTGGTCTCCCTCGGACCAAGACCTATAGTTATAGAACTCTGCTGTGAGTCTTGTGGTGGAGCCCAAGCTATCACTATTAAATAAGCTATATAACAACCCCCAAATTTCACCAGCTGTGAGCCCATCTGGAATGCTAGGGTACAATTTAGCATCCAGTGAGTTCAGTAGAGTGGTATATGCTCTCCTGTGGTACCACTCTTCTTGAGGTCCCCAAGGGAAAGGTGGAGGGTCTAAAATCATTTCTAGGGTCCCCTTTTTTAAGAGACATACCTGAATCTCTTTGTTCCATATATTATAATTTTCCCCTCCCAGATGTAGCTTCTGAAAGTTATTTGGGAGAACAGACACAGCTGGGGCAGAAAATGCTGATGTATTTTGCTGTCCTTGGTATCTCTTCTTAGGTTCCATTGAAGTAAATGGGAGGCGGATGCCTCTGCTGGCCAGTGTAGGTATTTTTCTCTGATTATTCTTTTCTTTTTTGGGTGGAGCGAACTGAGCATGTACGAACTGCTGAGCATACTCAGAACTCATTCCAGCCCAGGAACCAATGGGGGCGGACCTCTCTCTCTGTGCTTCAGAGCCCGACCTGGGCCCAGGCCTGTGGAGCTCTGAAGAGTCTTCTGGAAGCCCCCCTGGTACTGGAACACTTACCAGAGGGTGAAGGCTGCAGGATGGGGCCGGAAAAGCCCGAAAATGCTGAGGATCGCCTGGAGGGGCCCACTGCTGTCCTGAAGACTCCAGAGGAGGCATCCATCTTGGGAAGTGGGAGGCTCAGCTGGAGGCCCCCTGAAGACCTTGAGGTGAGTCCTCTGTTGCCTTGGTGGGGGTGTTGGGAAGGCTGGAGCCCCCAGGGGTTCTTCTGGGGCTCTCTGGAGGCCTGGACCCTGGCTGGGGGCTCCGGACTGAATGTCCCCCCTTCACTGGTCCCCTGTGGGTGTTGAGGGAGGCTGGCTGCCCCCGAGGTTGAGGCCACAGTCATTGTGGCCTCCAGGGCTGCGATCAGGACTTGGATTGTAGCCCTGATGCCCGCTGCAGCAGGAGCGGCTGGGCAGACTTCGAGGCGTGCCTGGGGGGGGGGAGCAGTTTGCATGCTGCTTTGGCTGGCTGCCATTAGTTGCTGGGCCTCATGGCCTAGCTGAGGTCTACCAAGCCTCGCTGGAGTAGGTGGCCTGGGGGCCGCCATGTTGGGGAGCCTCTGGGCACTGGGGAAGGACTTACCCGGTGTCCAGAGGCCCCCTGCACTGATGTCCCACGTGGCTTGGCTCCTGGCGTCCCTCGGGCTGCTAGGAGCATTCTTAGCAGCTCTCTGCATTCCTCACCAGTGAGCTGATCTACGTTGGGGGTGGTCTGGTCCCTGGCCTCCTCCCCGGTGTCCTGGCAGTCCTGGGTGGACTGCTGGCCTTCCATGCCTTCCTCTGTGGCTTGCAGCTGCAAGGAAGCATGCAAAGGGGTCCCTTGCTTTCCGCTGGGTCCTCTGGGGGCATAGAGATCATCTGTACCCTCCTCTGGATCAAAGCTCGCATCAGAGACTGGATGCAGGGCTGCCAACCTTGCTTGGAGACTCCTGGTCATGACCGGGGAAGTCCTGCCATCCATCTCTTGGAGGTTCTTGCTGGAACCTCCTGGCATCTTGCTTCTGCTGGCTTGGAAGCGTTGCCTCAAACCATCCTCTGCTACCACTTTGTGAGGAATCTCACAAAGAACGATGGTTTGTTGAGGGTGCTTCCAAGAAAAGGTCAGCACGCAAGGATGCAATTAAATTAAGTTTTTATTTGGAAGTAAAAGTGGAGTAAAATAAGGTCCCAGGCATGGAGGCATCCATGCCTGGATTGAGCCCATTATGTCAGTCCCATAGGAGACTAGAACAAGAGCAGGGAAAAAGGGAAAAGGGAAAAGGAAAAAGGAAAAAGGGAGGGAGCAGCCCCTGTGCAGGGGTTCTTATAGGGGCCCCTGGTCCCTCCCTTACAAGGTGTGTAAGGGGGCCGGAGGGCCATTAACTCTCCCCAATGGGGCTGCAGGGGCTGGAGCCTCTTGACCCACCAGTGGGATCAAAGGTGCCTCTTTGCCCCCATCTGGTGGCCTTTGAAGAGACTGCCATGGCTAGTACAAAACACCTAACATATACATCCCACACAGTTTCCATCCACCCCCTCCCATTCCCACAGCTTGCCCATCCACCGCTTGTGGCAACCCTGAAGATCCAAATTTAAAGATGGCCTCCAGGGTTGATATGAAGAGCATATTTGAATATAAGTAGCTCGGGTTGGTAGTTGGGTATCACTAATCTAGAGAAAAGAAGTTCTAGTGGGTGACATAATAGCAATGTTTCAATATTTGAGAGGCAGACACAAAGAAGAGGGGGTCAGTCTATTCTCCAAAGCACTGGAAGGCTAGACAAGAAACAATGGATGGAAACTAATCAAGGAGAGAAGCAACCTGGAACTAAGGAGAAATTTCCTAACAGTGAGAACAATTGATCAGTGGCATGGCTTGCCTTTAGAAGTTGTGGGTTTCCATCACCAGTCTCCAGTTCTCTTTTAAGAAGAGACTGGATAGCCTCTGGTATAAGGTCTCCTGGTATAAGGTCTCCTTCTTGAGCAGGGGATTGGACTAGAAGACCTCCAAGGTCCCTTCCAACTCTTTTATTCTATTAAATCATCATCTTGATTCAGTTCTGTTTAGTATTCTGTATCATCCTGCAGTAGTCACAGAATTGGTTTGAAGAAATCAGACTCTCCCTCAAAAATTCAGATGAGTCTGAATCTGATGTACAAATAAATTAGTTTAGCAGCCACAGTCTTTCCCTCCTTATTTTTTTCTCCAATTAATGATTCATATTCTGTGAATTACCTATTTAAGAAAATAATTCTGTGGTCATATCATAGGAGTCAGCTGAATTTTTCCAAATGCTGAAAAGTATTTCATATCACTATTTCTGCCAGCACAACTTTGCTTGAATATTATAGCATCCATAAATCCAAAAGCATTTGGCCATCATAATAATTACAATAATCGGAGAACACAACAGTATGTGGGGGGAAAAATCAGACAGTGTCAGATCCCTAAAAGTGATACTGCCATTTAATTGGGGGGGCGGGGGCTTGGATTCGATTCATTAGTATTGCCTGTGACAACAGGTATTTTATAACTTGTATCCTGGTGCCAAAGCGCCCTTAGATCTTCTCACTTTTTGGGGAATGTATAGAAGGGATGGCCATGTGGGTTGTTTCACTTTGATAGCCAACAAAAGATAGCCATGGGAATGTATGCTTATCTGGTTCTCAGGGCAGCTGGTAATATAACATCTTTACACCTGTGGATTGGCTAAATCTCATCTGGCTAAAGGGAGGGTCTCTACTGCCTAAGGGTATTCAGACGCTGCTTTGAATCCATTGCTGTCACTTCTGCTTAATAAAAGGTTCCTTTTGAACTACTTCGTTTCAAGAGTCTTCACTTTCTTAAGTTAGGAGGAGAGGCAATCCTTACACAGTCTGATTGGCAAATCCACATTGCATATAAATATGTACATAAAATCCTGATTTTATATTTTTTTCAAGGTGAATGAACTTTGGGACAAAGTGGAGGAATGATTGTGTTTGGAGAAGTGGGAACAAGGCTTCCTTTCATACAGCAGCTATTTTCTCTCTCTAACATTATTCTGAGAAGCTGTTTTCTAAAGGGTAACAATTCTCACAAGATCAAAAGGTAATAGCCTGAAAGCAGAGTAGTCTATTACCAAAAGAACAGAGGTGGAAAGTGCCCCTTCTGCCCAAAAGAGTGTGAGCAATCCATTAGTTTCCATAATCTATTGTATACCGAGCAAATAGATCAACAGACGATGCTGTTAATATGGCTCTGCACTACATCCTACAACATCTTGATTCTCCAAAGACAAGGGTCCTCTTTGTAGACTTTAGTTCAGCATTCAATACCATCATTCCAGACACTCTTCTAACTAAGCTAAACCAGCTACAGGTACCTGAACACACTTGTAAATGGATCATAAGCTTCCTAACAAACAGGAAGCAGCAGGTGAAGCTAAGCAGAATTGCATCAGATACCTGTACAATTAGTACAGGGGCCCCCCAAGGCTGTGTATTCTCCCCACTTCTCTCTTTTTTTTATTTTATTTTTTTATTTTTTATTTTTTATTAAATTTGATTTATATGCCGCCCTTCTCTGGAGACTCAGGGTGGCTTACAATGCATTAAACAATAGCCTTCATACTTTTGTATATTTATAGAAAGTCAGCTTATTGCCCCCACAACTGGGTCCTCAATTTACCTACCTTAGAAAGGATAGAAGGCTGAGTCAACCTTGAGCCTAGGGAGATTCGAACTTGCAGTAATTGCAGGCAGCTGAATGTTAATAACAGGCTATTAGTCTGCTGCGCCACCAGGCTCTTGCTCTTCTCTCTGTATACCAATGACTGCATCTCTAATGATCTTTCTGTTAAACTACTGAAGTTCGCAGATGACACAACAGTGATTGGTCTCATTCGAGACAATGATGAATCCGGATACAGATGGGAGGTCGAACAATTAGCCTCATGGTGCGACCAGAACAATCTGGAACTGAGCACACTAAAAACTGTAGAAATTGTGGTAGGCTTTAGGAAAAACCCTTCCATACTTCCACCTCTCACAATACTAGACAACGCAGTATCAACAGTAGAGACCTTCAAATTTCTAGGTTCTACCACATCGCAAGATCTAAAATAGACAGCTAACATCAAAAATATTAAATATCTGGATTTTTAGCAGAATTGACTGAGGCGAGTGCAACATTCAACACAACCTTTATTCGCTAATACTATATGAGAACAACATTCCCGCGTTTGACAGCTCCTTTTATACCGGCTGTCAAAACCCCGGTAACCAATCAGAACAGTTTCAACTTTCCTGCTTGTCGCTAGGGGGAGACGGCTAGCGACTATGCTCAATATGTAACACCCTTTCCCACCAAGCTCGCGCATGCGTAGTCTTTTAAATACGCAGGCCAACGCCTAATCCATCCCAATCATCAGGGCACAGTTGGCAGCGCTATGTCCCCTAAGGGAATAGAGAGTGCCTCATCTTCCCTGGTTGTGGGTGCCTCTGTGCTATCTCCAACCCCCGCCCCCCCCAGCAGTACATCGGCCTCCCTTACGTCAGGTAAGTGTGGAGTTTTATTTTCGTTGGGTATGGGAATGGGAATCGGCTGGTTGGTACCTTTGGCGGACTGTTCCATTTGAACTTCGGTTGTTTGGCCTGGATTTGGGACTCTTGTGCACAGTTGGTCCTGATGGTGCCGCCGGATCTTACCCTGACCCATATCTACGCAGTACGAGCAGGGGCCAGCAATGTCCCCAATCTTCCCTGGGAGCCACAATGGTTGTCCAGCATAATTCTGGGCGTAAACTAGGTCACCTATTTGGAATGCCTTATGCCAACTCCTGGAATCAATGGGCTTGGTAGGGTAATGTTGGGGGTGTATGCGGTCTAGCGTTGTGTGCAATCTCTGGCCCATTAGTAACTCCGCCGGGGTCTTATTTGTAGTTTGGTATGGTGTGGTCTGTTGAGCGAACAGATAGTTGTCCACTCGCTCCTGCCATCCCCCAGGACCCAACCGCAGAAAAGCTTCTTTGGCTGATCTTACGGCCCTCTCAACACATCCGTTCCTAGACGGATGGAACAGGGCTATCAAACAGTGTCGGATACCTTGTGTCGCTAGGAATGTCTCGAAGGGAGTGGCCATAAATTGGGGCCCATTGTCCGACACCAGTAAGTCGGGCAACCCGTGCGTAGCAAACACCCATCGGAGAGCCTTAATTACTGATTCGGCTGTGATGGAATGCATCAAGATCACTTTGACCCATTTAGAAAACGCATCCACCACAATTAAGAATGACTGCCCATGGAGTGGACCTGCGACATCAATGTGTACACGAGACCAGGGGGCCCTCGGCTCTTCCCACACCCTTGGGGGCTCTCTAGGTGGCATTGGGCGACTATCCTGGCACTTAGGGCAATTGGCAACCCACGCCGAAATGTTCTTATCTAGATGTGGCCACCACATATAACATCGACCCAGCTCTTTCATACGGACAATGCCCGGGTGACCCTGATGGAGTTGGGATAACAGTGTGCATCATAAAGGGGCTGGCACCACCACCCGATGCCCCCACAATAAACAGCCATTTTGGGTCGACAATTCGAGCTGCCTGTCCGCAAATGGTTTCAGTTCCTCGGAGTAGGGACCCGGCGGCCAGCCCCTCGCCATTCAGTTGAGGACACGGGAGAGCACAGTGTCCTTGGCAGATAAACGGGTAATGTCTAGGGCCGTGACGGGGAAAGGCGCGCTGTCAATCAAACAGATAGATGAGGCAGGAACAGGATCAGCCAGTAGAGTAGGTAGGGGGCAACGGCTTAGAGCGTCCGCATGAGTGAGATCCTTGCCCGGTCGATGCACTAGGGTATACGAGTAAGCAGAAAGGAAGGTTGAATAACGAGTCATCCAGGGCGGTAAAATTAACAGCGCTTGGCGGTCACCGGCAAGGATCCTGAGCAGCGGCTTGTGATTGGTGATTAACTCACGAGCAGCTGTAGAGATAGTGGTGGAAACGCCGAACCCCTGCGACAATAGCCAATGCTTCCCGGTCAAGTTGCGAGTAGTTGAGTTCAGCAGAGCTGAGAGTACGGGAAAAATAAGCAATGGGAACTTCTCGGCCACTTGGTAATTGGTGGCTCAAGACAGCGCCCACCCTGAATGGGGAGGCGTCGCAGGCCAGTACCAGAGGCAAACGGTCAGAGTACTGGGCCAACACAGAATTAGACACAAGGAGTCGTTTGACAGCAGTGAAAGCAGCAGCTTCCCTCTTACCCCAAACCCAAGGGGCTCCGCATCCAACAGGCAGTGCAATGGCTCGGCAACGGACACTTTATAAGGAAGGAACATAGCGTAAAAATTTAAAAGGCCGAGGAAAGCCTGTAGATCCACTTTGCAGCGAGGGGGTGGGGCATCAACGATGGCAGCTGTCTTCGCAGGAGTAGGGTGGAGGCCAGCACTGTCAACGAGGAATTCCAGGAACTCCACCTGTGGTACGGCAATCTGACATTTGGCACGGTTCACTTTGAGTCCCACAGAGTCAAATTGGCAGAGGACACTCCGGAGCCTGACCATCAGTTCCGACGTATTGGCGGCCGATACCAAAACATCGTCAAAATACGGCACGACCCCGGGGATTCCCTGTAAGACCCTCTCCATTAAACTTTGGAAGAGCCCCGGGGCCACGCTGACGCCAAATTACAGGCGACGACACCGGAATGCGCCTCGGTGCGTAACGATTGTCTGGGCCTCAGCAGTCTCATCATCCACCAGCAACTGCTGGTAGGCTTGGGTGAGATCCAGCTTTGCGAAAACTGACCCCTTGCCCAGGGAATGCAGGACATGCTGGACTACAGGGACAGGATATACGTGTCCCAGGAGGGCCTTATTGATAGTCGCCCGGTAATCCGTGCAGATGCGGATCGAGCCATCTGCCTTGATAGGTGTTACTATAGGTGTTTCCCAGTGGGCAAAATCAACAGGCTCCAAAATCCCTTGCGATATTAGTCTATCAAATTCAGCATCAACCTTCGATTTGAGAGCGAAGGGCACCCTCCGAGGCTTAAGCCAGCGAGGTGGACATTGAGGGTCCAAACTAAAAGACATTGGTGAGCCCTTATAGCACCCCAGCTTGCCATCAAATACGGCAGGGAATTCCCTCACTAAACAGTCCAGCTCATCAGACAGGATGGAATTGACCCCCTGAATTGTCAACCCTAAAGCCTCAAACCAGTTAAGACCTAATAAACTAGGTAATGGGGCTTCAACTATCACTAGAGGTAACTTGCCAGAGAAATTTTTAAACTTAATCCTGAAATACCCACAACCCACAACAGGAATTGGTTGGCCTTGGTAATCCCTCAGGTGGATATTACAGGGAGTGAGGCAGTTCTTAGCCAGGCGCGGCACCAGTCTCTTCACCGTGCTCCATGAAGCGAGGGACGTAGCGGAGCCGGAATCCACTTCCATCTGGCACGGTTTACCCTCAATCGTCACCGATATGTGGATCTTTTGGCGGAGTGGCACAGGTGTTGCAGCAGATACCATGTTTACTGCTGCTGGATCATGGCCTCGGTTAGGGTGGTTATACTGTGTGTTTGGCTTCCTCACCGCACTTCTCCTATCCCAGCTGGGCAGCGCCGCAGGAGCTGTTACAACTTGTGGCGATTGACAGACCTTAGCAATGTGGCCGCGACACCTGCAATGGCGGCAAACAGCCTCCTTGAAGCGGCAGGTGGATCGTGGGTGGGGGCCACCACATCCTCTACATTCCGAATTCGGTTTGGGGGGTAATCGGACTGGCTTGCGCTCATCCATAATGCGATTCACAGCCTCATCTGCCTCATAATCATCCTTGCTATCATAGTTTGCCATTCTGCAATGGACGGGCTCCCCTTTAGGTTGGCTCCCACTTTGGCCCCGGGGAAGGTCGGCTAGGGATAGAGTGGCAAGCTCTGCAGCACAAGCTTCATCTAGCGCCTCTTGGAATGACAGCTCGAGCTTTGCTATAAGCCGCCGTTTTAAGTTCTGGTCCCTCACACCACTGACAAGCCTATCCAATAAATAGTCATCCAAATCAACAAACTGACAATGCCGAGCCGCCTTCCTCAGCGCGGCCATGTACTGGCTAATTGATTCCCCCTCAGCCTGGTCTCGGTGATAAAAATGCTGCCATCGGGCAATTCGTGATGGCGCTGGGGCGTAATGTTTTTTAAGTTTATTCATAAATTTGACCCAAGTTCCCGCATGAATGGACTGGGGAGCCATTAATGTCATGGCGGTGTCGAACATTTCGGGACTGCAAAAGCTCAGGAAATAGGCCCTCTTCCGTTCGCTCGACAGATCCCTATAATCATTAGCGATGAGGAAACACTCGAACCTGGCAAAATATGCCTCCCACGATTCCGTTGCTGGATTGAACGGCGCGAACTGCTGTGGCGTAGCCATCGTCCATTCACTCACGGTCCCCTCAGAAATTTTCCTCATCCAATTCCATCACCGCTGACTGGCCCGACAGCGATTCTCACTAATGGATGTCTCCGATCAGGGATATGGCTAATCCCATCCTCGTCGCCACTATTAAATATCTGGATTTTTAGCAGAATTGACTGAGGCAAGTGCAACGTTCAACACAACCTTTATTCACTAATACTATATGAGAACAACATTCCCGCATTTGACAGCTCCTTTTATACCGGCTGTCAAAACCCCGGTAACCAATCAGAACAGTTTCAACTTTCCTGCTTGTCGCTAGGGGGAGACAGCTAGCGACTATGCTCAATATGTAACAAAAAACATCATCAAAAAAGCACAATAAAGAATGTTCTTTCTTCGCCAACTCAGAAAGCTCAAACTGTCCAAGGAGCTGCTGATCCAGTTCTACAGAGGAATTATTGAGTCTGTCATCTGCACCTCTATAACTATCTGATTTGGTTCTGCAACCCAACAAGACAGACACAGCAGTGGTGGGTTTCAAAAATTTTTAATACTGGTTCTGTGGGCGTGGCTTGGTGGGTGTGGCATGGTTTGGTGGGCATGGCATGGTGGGCATGGCAGGGGAAGGGTTCTGTAAAATCTCCATTCCGTCCCCAATCCAGGGGAAGGATACTTGAAAATTTCCACTTCCTCCCGATCAGCTTGGACTTTGGAGGCAGAGAATAGATGGGGGCGGGGCCAGTCAGAATTTTTACTACTGGTTCTCCGAACTACTCAAAATTTCTGCTACCAGTTCTCCAGAACTGGTCAGAATCTGCTGAAACCCACCTCTGAGACACAGACTTCAGAGGATAATTAGAACTGCAGAATAAACAATTGCTACCAACCTGTCTTCCATTAAGGACATACTGCACGAGTCAAAAAGAGGGCTGTGAAAATATTGACAGACCCCTCGCATCCTAGACATAAACTGTTTCAACTCCTACCCTCAAAATGATGCTATAGAGCACTGCACAGCAGAACAACTAGACACAAGAACAGTTTTTTCCTGAACGCTATCACTCTACTAAACAAATAATTCCCTCAACACTGTCAAATTATTTACTAAGCCTGCACTACTATTAATCTTCTCATCGATACCACCACCCATCTCCTTACGCTTATGATTGTATGACTGTAACTTTGTTGCTTGGATCCTTATGATTTATATTGATATTGTTTCCTGATTGCTTATTTGTACCCTATGACTATCATTAAGTGTTGTACCTTACGATTCTTAATGAACATATATTTTCTTTTATGTACACTGAGAGCATATGGACCAAGACAAATTCCTTGTGTGTCCAATCACACTTGGCCAATAAAAAATTCTATTCTATTCTATTCTATTCTATTCTATTCTATTCTATTCTATTCTATTCTATTCTATTCTATATAAGAAAATGCAAGGCTGTCCCAAAGATGCTTTTCAAGACTAGACTTTCTTTGTTTTTTCCTTGAAGACGTTTCGCTTCTCATCCAAGAAACTTCTTCAGTTCTGACTGAATGGTGAGGAATGGAATATTCCTTGCAGTCATCTGGTCATTAGTACTCTTTCTGAGAGTTGTTGAGTTGTTTTTTGAAAAAGTACCTTTGGGACAACTATGACCTGGATGACTGAGAATGTCCATAGACAAGATGCAAAGATATAATCCTTGATTCATTCTAATTAATCTGGCACAGATCTAACTGGCACATTTTCATAAATGTGATATGCATTCCTTATCAGAAGTATAGGTAGACTTACAACCATTTGTTTAGTAACCATTCAGAGTTACAATGGCACTGGAAAAGTGACTTATGATAATTTTTCACACTTACAACCATTGCAGCACCCCCACCTCCGGTCACATGATCAAAATTTGGATGTCTGGCAACTGACATGTATTTATGGTGGTTACACTGTCTCAGGGTCATGTGACCACTTCTGACAAGCAAAAAGTCAACGGAGAAGCCAGATTCATTTAACAACCATGTTACTAAGTTAACAACTGCCATGATTGACTTAGCAACTGCATTAAGAAAGATCGTAAAATGGGGCAAAATTCACTTAACAACTGTCTTGCTTAGCAACAAAAATTTGGACTCAATCATGATCATAAGTTAATGACCTTGAATACTGTTCTATAACTATCGAGAGAAGCCTTGAATTCCTACTCTCATTGAGAACCTTTTAAAACGATGTGGAAAACAGCTTGGAAAACTGTGTGACTGCCAATAGCTGGCAGAAACAGATCAAACACTGTCAACATGGCTAAAAATAGCAGATTCCTTAAATTGCTTTTAACCCTTTTTAAGAAGGGAAAGATTGTAGGGCTTCGCAGCACACATTGGCGTATAACTTTTAGCATTCCTTGAAAGATTCAAAAGGGTTCTGGACATTCAGTTTGGATAAAATGCAGAAAAAAAACACTAGAGAAAACATCTCATTCCAAGCATGACTGCCTCTTTAACCTAAAGTTTCTATTGCGTTCTATTTTGATGAATGCAAGTCAGGCTCTTAGCAATATATCCAGATTAAAAATTGACTGATCTTTTGACCACCTTGACCCCAGTAACAGTAAGCAGAAGCCCAGGAAATGGGCTTTAGCTAGGATCTTTTTTTTTTTTTATTGCAAAAGTTTTACAATTACATTTTCACCCCTTTTTCCCCCCCCCGCAACCCACCCCAAACTTCCCAGCCTCCCTAACCCACCCTAACCCTCCCCTCCCCCCAGACTTCCTCACAGTATACTCATGTCAAATAAAAGGAAAAACCCTCCTTTGTATATAAAACTTGAACCCCTCCCTCCCCCTTATAAATTTTCATCTTCATTACATTAACCTATTTCTATCTTAATATAACATTTTCAAATAGATTTCCATCCTAATTGCCTTAAAAATATTTCTATCTTAATATAACATTTTCTAATAAGTTTTCATCCTTAACCTTAAAAAATTTCTATCTTAATATAACATTTTCAAATAAAAGCTATTTGATACTTCCTACTTTGATATTTGTTCTGAACATAATCTATCCACTTCTTCCATTCCCATTCATAAGTCTCTTGTGAACAATCTTTTAGATATGCTGAAACCTTCGCCATCTCTGCAAAACTGGCCATCTTCAAAGTCCATTCCTCAATCGTAGGCAGCGCTTCATTTTTCCAATATTTACCTATCAACAATCTTGCTGCTGTTATCATATACAATATCAATTTTGTTTCACCCGATGTAAAACCCTTAACTATACCCAATAAAAACAGTTGTGGAGAAAATTGAATTTTTTTCTTCAAAACGTTCAGCATGACCCACCAAATTTTTATCTAAAAAGCCTTAACTTTCTTACAGGTCCACCAAACATGATAATATGTAGCATCTAAACAATCACATCTCCAACATTTAGGCTGCACATTAGGGTACATGCACGACAATTTTTTGGGGTCTAGATGCCATCTATAAAACATTTTATAAAAATTTTCCCTCAGATTCTGCGACTGTGTAAATTTAACATTCTGAACCCAAATTTTTTCCCATGTTTCCAACATCACTGGTTCCTCAAAATTTTGTGCCCACTTAATCATGCAGTCTTTAACTAGTTCAGTTTCTGAATCCCTTTCTAACAAAACATTATAAAGTCTTTTGATATGCATTGGGCCTTTCTCTTTTATGTGTCTAACTAATTCTTCCTCATACATCATAATACCAGTTTTTTGGTCCTCTTTCCATCTCAATTGCAATTGATTATATTGTAACCAAGTTAGATTAATCCCTTCAGCCAACAATGTCTGTAATGTCTTCAGCTGCCATCTGCCCGCATCTGTAAAAAGAACCTCTTTGTATAAAAACCCCCCGAGTGACATTATATTTGTATTCCACAAAGTATGACCAAGATCCAGCCATAGCGGTATTTTATAATCCAAATTGTTTCGGTGCTTCTTCCAGACTCTCAACAATGAATCTCTAAGTATATGGCTTTTGAATACTTTATCCACTTTACTGTCATAAAATAAGTAAGCGTGCCATCCAAATTCCAAATCAAAACTTTCTACGTTTAGTATTCCGGTCTTTTTTCCTCCAAACCAATCACTTACTAAAGTCAAGGCTGTTGCATCATAATATAATTGTAGGTTTGGAAGTTTAAGACCTCCCCTTTCTGGAACGTCTTGCATGATTTTCATTTTTACTCTTGGTTTTTTCTCGTTCCAAACAAACTTGTTCACACCAGTTTGCCATACTTTTAATTGTTTATCATTTTTAAGCACCGGAATCATTTGAAACAAAAAAAGAAATCTTGGCAAAATGTTCATCTTAACTGCTGCTATTCTTCCCAGTAAAGACAGCTGCAGTTTTTTCCAAGTCTCCATATCTTTTTGCACCTCTCGCCACAACACCTCATAGTTATTTTGAAACAATTTCATATTTGATTCTGCAACCTGAACTCCTAGATATTTTACCTTTGGTACGATCTCAAAACCTGCCCTCCTTTCTAGCTCCAGTTTACGATCTTGTGTCATATTTTTGACTACCATCTTAGTTTTTTTCTGATTCAATCTAAAACCTGAAACTTTACCATAGTCTTGTATAATGTCCTTCATCTGGATTATTGATTCCATTGGCTGTGTTAGGGTGACGACCAGATCATCTGCAAATGCCTTTATTCTGTAATCCTCTTGCCTTATCGTTATACCTTTCAAAGTATTAGAATCCCTTATTGTATTTAACAAGACTTCTAGTGTTAAAATAAACAACAATGGGGACAGCGGACATCCCTGTCTTGTTCCTTTTTCGATTTTAAACTCTGTTGTCAAACTTCCATTAATAATAATCTGTGGCTTTTGATCTTGATAAATTGTTGAGACCGCCTGTATAAATTGGTCCCCGAAGTCCATCCTTTTTAAAGTCTTTAGTAGAAAATTCCAGTCCACTTTATCAAAGGCCTTCTCTGCATCCAAGAAAACCAGCACTGCAGGGATCTGTTTATTCTTCTCAAGATATTCCAATAAATCTATTACATGCCTTACATTGTCATTCATATGCCTACCCTCAATAAATCCCGCTTGATCATCATGAATCACCTTTTGGATCACTGGCATCAGTCTGTTGGCTAATACTTTTGCGTAAATTTTGTAATCCGTATTCAAAAGAGATATCGGTCTGTAGTTCTCTGGTTTTTTGGGACCTGCTTGTTCTTTTGGTATCAAAGAAATATAAGCTGTAGTCCATGATGGGGGTACTTTTCCCCCTTGTTGTATATTACAGAATAAATCTCTAAGTTGTTCCACCATTTCTGCCTGCAGAGTTTTATAATACACTGCAGTCAGACCATCCGTTCCAGGAGCTTTAGCTGTTTTTAATTGTTTTATTGCTGCTATTATCTCCTCCTCTGTTATAGGATAATTCATTCTTTCCTTTTGTTGCTCAGTAATTTTTGTAACTCTTTTGTTGTCTAAATATTTTTCTATAAGCCCATTCTGCACCTCCTCTCTGGCATATAGTTTAGTGTAATATTCAAAAAAGGCTTCTTTTATTAATTTCTGTTGAAAAACTTCTTTCCCTCCAATATCAATACTGTCAATAGTCCGTATACTCTGTTTCTTCCTTAATGTGTAAGCCAACCACCTGCCCGGTTTATTGGCGTTGCAGAATGTATTATGCTTCGCATATTGTAAATTTGTTGCAACTTGATCCGCTATAAGCATTTGAAATTGGTCTTTCAAAAGTTTTATAACACTAAGTATTCTTTCATCTGTTGGATTTTTAATAAGTAACTGTTCCTTGTTCTTTATTTCTGCTTCCAGTTCAAGTCTTTTCTTTTGTCGAATCAACCTATGTTTAGAGTTCATATATATAAGCACCCCTCTCATATAAGCTTTACTTGCGTCCCACACAATTTCCATTGGGGTGCCTTTATTCAAATTCATTTCAAAAAACTCTTTCAAATACTTTTTAAGTTCTATTATATTTTTTTCATATCTGAACAAGTTTTCATTTAATCTCCAAGAACGTCTCTCATTCTTGCATGTCTCAATTTCTATCCACACTGGGCTATGATCAGTCAAAGTTCTTGGCAGAATCTTTGTTCTTTTTGTGCTGACAAGTAAATCATCAGACAACAAGATAAAGTCAATCCTGGAAAAGGATCTATGTCTGTCAGAGAAGAAAGTATAATCCAGTTCTTTTGGGTTATGTATTCTCCAAATATCTTTTAATTCCAGGTCCTCTTTCATATCAAAAAAAGTCTGTGGTAATCTAATTCTTGACTTTGCCAAAGTCTTTTTGTCTAATTTAGAATCAATTACTCCATTCCAATCTCCCATAATTAAAATAGATCTGTAGTCCCATTGAAGTATTTTAGCATGCAGCATTTTATAAAAATAGTCCTGTTGTTGGTTAGGGGCGTAAATTCCTATCAAAAGAATTTGATTATTAGCAGAAAGTAATTCTATTGCTACAAACCTGCCATCTTGATCAGCTTCTATAAGTTTGGCTGTAAATTTTTTATTTACGTAAATAACCACACCATTCTTTTTTTGGTTAGTTGAAGATATAAAATGTGTTCCTAATTTGGAATTTATCAAATAGTTTTGATCTTGAGCTGTAATATGCGTTTCTTGTAAGCAAATTATATCATTATTATGTTGTTTTAAATATGCAAATACTTTCTTCCTTTTTTGTGTTACATTCAACCCATTCACATTCCAAGATAAACATTTAATCATCATTATTCTCTTTCTGGAGCAAAGAGCAGAACCTTCGGATTTCATCCAAAATCTTCTGTCCTGCATTCCCCACGGCCCCAGCCTTTTCCTTTTCCTGCTGTAACTTTTCTTTAAGTTGCTTGGCTTTTGCTCGGGTTATACGCTGATCCTTGACTTCAGCCGCCCAAGCCGGCTCCAAAATTGGAGAATGTTCCAGCAAAGGCTCATCCAGAAAACCTCCTTCAGCACCCTTCAACTCCTCTGATTCCTGCTTAGATTGCTGTTGCAATTCTTGAGGTTGCTTCTTATCACTCTCTTTAATCTCCAAGACTGTAGATGTTCGTGGGGATGGTGTTCTTTCTTTAAAAATTTCAGTATAAAATTGCTCCGCCTTCTCCACAGTATTCAAACGGTGTTTCTCTCCCTTATATCTCAAAATTATGCCAGTTGGGGCGTCCCAACGAAATGGGATTTGATTATTCTGCAGTTCTTTAACAAGAAAACCAAAATCTTTTCTAGATTTCAACATCTTAGGTGGAAGCTCCTTGTAAACTGTAATCTTGGATCCGCTCACTTGCACAGAAGTGAGAAAAGATTTTTGCAGAATATCATTTCTTATTGCTCTGTCTGTGAAATATATGACCACATCTCTAGGCAATTGTCTTTGTCTGGCCACCCACGAGTTGACTCTGTAGATTTTATCTATTTTGCAAAGGACCATCTCAGGATCAATTTTTAAAATCACAGCTAAGGCTTCAGCACAGATCTGTCTCAGATCCTGTCTCTCCTCTTCTCTAATTCCTCGAAGCCGTATAGCAAATTCCATTGCCCGGAATTGCATCATAACAATCTCATTCTCAACTCTCTGCATCTTGTCATCAACATCAAAAAATTTATGATCATTATTTTTCATCTTAGCATTAACTTCTAATTTAAATTCATCCACTTTTGACTCAACTTTCATAATAAATCCTGCCAGGCCAGACGCCACATCTGTTATTTTTTTGGTCACCTTCTTTTGGTTCTGCTGCATTTCCTGCATAATTTCCTGTTGAGACTTTTGGATTTTTTCATCTATTTTATTTATTTTATCATCCATTTCTTGTTGAGCTTTTTGAAATTTATCATCCAGAATATTTGAAATGAATTCTTTTAAATCTCCCATATCCAGATCTTTTTTTTGGGCTTGTGACTGCATGTCCTGTTTGCGTGTGGGGGACCCCCCCTGTTTTGCCTTCCTGCTTCTTTGAAGCCATCCTGCCATGTAGACTAGCTTTTCTAAAAAGGGAGGATCCGCCTTTTCTGCTACCTCCACAGTACCTTCTAAAAAAGTCCCCCAGATTTACTCAAGGCAAAGCTCTAATGCAGCAAAAACATGTAAAAGGGAGAGATTTTCCTCTTGTTTCTGTTGCAGCCGGAGCAACTTTATAGCAACTTTTTAACTTTGTAGCAAGACAAAATGACTTCACCAATCCACACCCGCTGATTCGTTTGCTCTAATACTGAGCGCCATATTTTTTCAGTCACTTTCTCTCATTCAGAAACTTTCACTTCCGTATAAAAAATCAGCAAAGGGCTAATACTTGCAGTTCAGAATTTCGGGGTTCGGGTGGATTCGGTGTTTATTTGGATTATTTCCCTCGCTCTTTAAAGGTTTCCTGCAGTCGGCTTGTTCTGCGAAAGCAGAGACGTCCCACGCCGCCCGGAGTCTCAGCAGGTTGAAAGGGAGCCGCGCCTGTTTCCTCCCCAGAAACAGTTCCCTGGGGGGGTTGCAGGGGCTCTACCTGTACCCTGCTGCCTCTTCTTCATAAATCCTCAGGATTTTGAAGATTTCAAGCCGCTTCGCGATCGAGAAGCGGCTCTACGAGCGGCGGGGTTGGCGGTGCTAAGAGAAGGCACCGTCGCCGCCGAAGACGAGGAAACCGGAAGTTCTCGGCTTTAGCTAGGATCTTGATTGAGACTTGAGAGGATGTGATAACAATATTATCTTGTATAATAATGCCAAATCCATTTTCAAATGAGAAGCTTTATATAGTCAAAATAGCAAATCCAGATATGAGAAGAAAGAATACGCAAATCACCAAATATACTGATGCAAACAGAAAGACAACCTAAAGCAGGAGGCTCCAAGCAATTCAATATAGGCTGAGCTTAGAATGCTGGCTAACCTTTGCAGGAGGAAGATAGCAAGTCAGAAAAAAAAGAAATATGGAATACATCATTATTGAAATGCTGGATTGTTGAGGCTTCCGGTTTGCTCTTTGTCGCTGCCAGACGGTCTCTTGGGACCACCAGCCCCATCGCCTGTAAAGAGCCGCCTTTACAATGGAAGGGCGGCTCAGAAAACTCCATTTCCACAAGGAAATGTGAGATAGAGCAGGTGAGGGCAGGTAGAGCTCTCTGCGAAGCCCTCAGAGTTTTTTTTTAACTCTCGGGGGCGAAGCAGATGAGGCTCCCTATTTCCCTCGCCGCCGCTCCGGGCTTTGGGAGACCTCTGCTTATTTGCAGAGCCAGGCGACGAGAACAAGCCTTTTAAAGAAAACTAACAGATTAATTAAAGAGGATGAGATCTGGACCTCTGACCCTAAATCGCAAGTATTTTCATTTATTTTATAAAAGATACTGAAGAAAGGAAAAAAGAATTTTAAAATGGCGACTGCCGAGGCTTGAGAAGGGAAAGCTGAAAGGGAAAGTCCTTCCGTTTCTTAATAAGCCACAAAGTAGCGGAATAAATACTGCTGGCTACAATTGAAGAAAAAGATCTATTTTTATGTTTTCTTTTTCCTGGAGATCTGATACTGATCTTGTTTGGAAAGAAGCTCTCTTTTCTTTTCTTAAAAAAGAGTTTGTCTGTGTGGAAGTATGGCGTCTAAACTAATAAAGCCAGACAAACAAGCAGTGCGGGGGGGATTCCCCCATTTACAAACTACATGAACAAGTTTTAAACCTACAGACTCAGAAAAATGATTTTAATTTAATTGAATTTCTTTTGGAGGAGATTGTAAGAAGGGATGAGATTGTGAACCAGAATCTTGAAAAATTCAAGCAGGAAATTAAAGAATTGGTACAATTAAAGTATGATAATTTGCAACGAAAGATTGTAAAAGTGACTAATGGTTTTTCAGAAATTGCTATGAAGTTGGATACAAATATTAAGTTATTAGAGTCTAAAATGGAGGAAATTGATGATAAGATTTATAATTTGGACAATAAAATACAAAGAATTGAAAATGATTTGATAAATACTCAAGACAATAGCTTAGAAGAAAAATCTAAAATGGAAGCTGATCATAAGACTTGCAATGTAGAAAATATAAAACAACGGATTGAAAAAGAAGTTTTAATGATGCAACATAGCTTCACAGAATTTGCGATTAGATTGAGGGGATTACAGGAAAATAACAGAGATGATTTTAGGAAAATATCTGCTGAAATTCTGGCTGGGATTTTAAAGGTTCATTCTGAGGAAGTATTTTGCAGGATTGACAGAGTCTACAGAGTAAATTCTTGGATTGCAAAGCAAAGGCAACTGCCTAGAGATGTGGTGATTTACTTTACAGACAAAGAAATAAGAAATAATATTGTGCAAAAATCTTTTAATTCTACTTTACAACTGTATGGAAGAAAGATATGGATATATAAAGAGCTACCGCCTAAGATGCTAGTAGATAGAAAGAAATTTGGATTCCTGGTGACTGAGCTTAAAAAACAAAATATTTTATTTAGGTGGGATGTTCCAGTTGGAATAATATTGAGATATCAAGGAGAAAGATACCAATTAAATACTGTTGAAAAAGCGGAAGAATTTTATTATAAGATTTTGAAAATGAGTTCAACATCTTCATGCACAACACAAGATAAGCAGAAGGAGCTGGAAATAATGGAAAAACATCGAGCCACAGAGGTCTTGGTAGATGAATTGCCTTTGGATCCTTTAAATGTTTAGTTGGACTACCCATAAATAAGAGAGAAGCGGTGTTGGATTCTAATGTGATGACTCATCAAGTCACAGACAAGCATGGAAATCAATCAGTTGATATACAAATTATAGAAAAGAAACATGAATGGTGATCTAAGCCACAAAAGCAAAACCAACAAGATCAAGTTATAGAGCAGAATGAAAACCGAATAGTTGATATACAACTCATAGAAAGGAAACCAGGATGGAGATCAAACCCACAAAAAGTCAAGAAAAAAAGAAATAGGTCTCACAAAAACAAAAATTTTTAAACTAGGCAACAGCAAAGCCAGTTTTCTAAAAGATGATTGAATACATGAAAAGACAGTTGAGGCAAAGTATTGGTTAATATTATCCTGAGGAGAGTGACAGACCTCTGCAATGCCATAATTTTGGGATGTGAAAAGGGCCTTAAACTGTTGGATTGGAATTATCTATTTTGGATTCTTTGATAAATGTATTACGTTTATGCTGAGTTATATGGCAAGAGAGCTACGTTGGGGCACGCAGAAGATCTGGTTGTTACCCCATTATGATGGTTAGAATTAATAATCTTGAAGAAAGCCACTACTACAGATACTACATGGAATACAATTATAATGTCACTCGGGTGGTTGTTTTCTTTTTTTTATATATACATGAAGATACTTATTATTGATGGGGGCAGATGATAACTGAGGATTCTGAACATTCTGTTGGAATTAGGATGTCATTTACCCTAATATGGGTGATGGAGTTAACAATCCAGTGGAAAGACATCAAAGAAGACATTATATGGATTATAAATTTAAAGCCATTGATTTTATCTATATAAAATATTTAAATTATCTATATAAAATAAAAAAATATTTTTTTTTAGTAGGGTGGGCAGAAGAATAAAGATATTAAGAATTGTTACGTATGGAAATTTTGTAGGGAAGTGGGTGGAGACAGGCTAGTTTACTGATTGTTTAGTTTAAGAAAAGGGATGTTTAAGAAATATACTTATGGGAGTGGAGGAAATGGACAGACTATGAGTTGAATAAATGTTAAATTAGGATTTATTATATAGTTTTATAGTGGAAGGCTGCTTTGAAATGTTATATTAATATACACAAAAGATTGAACGTTAAATTAGGATTTATTATATAGTCTTAAAGTGGAAGGTTGTTTTGAAATGTTATATTAATATACATAAAAGATTTGATTTAAGAGATATATGTATGGGGAGGAGAAAAAGGGCAGATTATTGTTAAATTGGGAGTTATAATAATATTACTATGCTAAACCAGAAGTTATCACATAATGTTATAGTAGAATGTTATTTTGAAATGTATAGTAAAAGGGGGATATAATAATATTATTAGAAAGAAAGGGTCAGTATTTGGGGGATGGAGTAAGGGGATGGTAAAGTATTATATAATCTGTTATGAATTTGGATCTTACTTTGAAGAAGTCACAGGGGGAGGGGTGGAGAGGGGGGGTTAGGGAGGAGGGGGGGAAAGGGAGAAAAATTGGTATTTGAAAAACTTTTTCAATAAAAAAAAAGAAATGCTGGATTGTTGGTGGATTTGAACAATTTGTTGCAGATTCTCCTTTTTCTTCTCTAAGAAGCTTAGAATGCATTAACAGGCTTCCCCTTACTGCCATTTCTATCTTTATAATGGCAACTTGCCTAATTTAATGCAACACAATTGAATATAGTACATTAAGCAGATTTGTAGAAAAGGATTCGTCAGTTAAAATACTAATGTAAGTATTCTAATGCAGAAATCCTTCCAAACTATCCAGAAGAACTCACGATGGAAGGCAGCAGCATGATTCACATAGTCTTTCAAGTGTAATGATGATACAAATTGGCAGATGATACAAATTGAGTAAAAGTTGGGGCTCACTTCAATGTAAGTGATGGCAAAGTGGTTAGAATGCAGTACTGGAGGGTAATTCTGCTGACTGCCAACTGCCAGCAGTTCAGCAATTCAATTCTTACTGGCTCAAGGTTAATTCCAGTGGTGAAATCCTCCTCGGATTGCCATTGGTTCGCTGCCCGCACATGCAGAGTGCGCACCAAATGTGCACTATGTGCGCACATGTGTGGTGCGTGCCAAAAGCATATAGTGTGCGTGCATGCGGAGCATACATCAAAAGCACACTGCATGCGCATGCGCGGTGCACACCAAACATGTGCTTTGCATGGAAAAAAGAAGACTTCACTAGGTAAGTAGAACAGCAAGGTGGGGAATAGCTGTGCTACGCAACTCAACCCTGTTACAGTTGAAAATACCTAACCTACTATCTGTAAATATGTGTGCTTGTGCATATGTCATTGTGTGATGTCATTGTGTTCCTTACCATTGGTTACTACTTACCATTAGCCCCACCTCCTCTGTATATAAGCTTTCGCTCTTCTCAGATTGATAGCTGTCTAAATGTGTTCCTGAGGAAGAAAATAAATATTATTATTACAAGAAAGTCTACAGTCTCTTATATTGGGCCTAACCAGGATAACCAACTAGCAACAAATTGGTAGCAAGAGGATGGTTTGGTAGGCCCAACCGAACATAAAGATGCAAGACTCACATAACGACAAAAGAAGACCTGCCACCAGATACATAACGAAAAGAATGGCAGCTCAACTAACTCCTGACAAATATACACCACATGAAAATATTAAGAAACAAACGCAATTACAAGAAAATGAACTGCTAACACAAAACAAACAACCACTAGCTGGAGCAGAACAAACTTTCTCAACACCAAACAAAGAAGATGAGGTAAAAAGAAAAATACTAGAATTAATAGAAACAACTACAGTTGAATCAAATCTGCTTGTGAAAATCCGCAGCATGATAAACGAAAATAACAAACAAGAAACCTGCAAGGAAGAAACTCAACCCCTGACTTCAAAAATGACACCGAAGATGGCGACAGCTTCCCGCCTTTTTCATGGCAGCCATCTTACTCACCTAATACCTCTAAAATGCCTGACCAATTACTAAAAGAATTCCAAACCTCAAACTACGAAATAAAAAACAAAACCTACCAAGAAGATGACTACCCGAGTCCAAAAACAAATAAAAAACAATTATTTAAACAAAACAAAGCTCAACCTACTGAAGTAGAAATAGACAATGCTATACAGGTGCTGACTGCAGCACTCGGGACTAAACTAACAATACCAAACAAACAACCAGAAAATGAAATAGAAAATTCTAAACTACCAAAAACCAAAAAGAAATAGACTGTCTAAAGAAAGGCCTAGCCACCCGAAGAAAGACAAGCTGGCAATCATACTTACCTACCGAAGAGCAACTCCCTGAACAACCCGGCTCCATTGGCAATGGCGGCCTGCCTCAAGCTCCACTTACTGACGACCTCAGAGAAGACTCCCAGACGAGCAGAGCAGCACCCCAGGCATTCTTCAGTCACCAGAGGCCCTCCGGAAACAAAGCAGAGCAACAGAAGGCCGTCTGGGACTTCACCCCAGGAGCTGCAGACACAGGAACCTCCCTCGCCGGCTGCTGGAGAAAAATGAGGACTGAGCATGCCCAGAACGAGCCTGCAAAGGAAGAAGAAGAAAACATAAATACAAGTCAGCGCAACATAGAGATAAGTAAATACAGACATGCATCTACCATACCCAGGCCTTATTGTAAGTATGCTAAGGTCTTAAATCATGGACAGCTACTAAACATGAATAACACTTCACAACACTCAGGGACAATACCTTCAGACTTTATAAAGTTAAGATTAGATGGAAGCAACTTAATGGAATGGAACCAGTGTTTACAGATTACATATTTGAAAGAGAATGTTTTATTTTTTATTGATAACCCACCAGATAAGCCTTGGACCTATGAAATAGACTGCCTCCATCACAAAGCATATTATATATTAATTGCCTCCATTTCCCCAAGTATACTTCCCAGTATAGAGCATAATTTAACTGTATTTGAAAAATACCAAAAAATATTCAATTTGTTCTATAGTAAAAGTGTAGCCACCACCACAAAAATTTCTAGGGAATTCTATTCTGCCAAACTAAAACATGATACCTCCATGAGTGAACATATCTTGAATCTAAACGCAGACCTTATTCAAAGGGGGGAAACCATTTCTGATAACACCATGAAAAGCATTATAATTAACTCATTAGATCACAGCTGGGATAACTATATTACCTTAATAGATAACCTAAGTATAGAACAAATTACTTTAGAAAACCTCACCAATAAGCTTATTACTGAAGATAGACTTAGAAGAGAGCGATATACACAACAAAGGGAAGGTAGAAATCAAAGAAGAACTGATTTTAGGGTCAGAGATAGGTACCCACATGAATGTCTCATATGTGGATCTGAAAGACATCAGAGTAGCGATTGCCCCAAGAATGCAGGATACAGTGACTCATATCAACACAAGGATAGGAGAATACACTTCTTAGACAGAACTTCCCCAGATTACAGGTATAAGCGAAGAGAATCACCACACCCTAGAGAAAGACAAATGTACAGAAATAACCCTAGAGAAAATAAGAAAGGATCACTATATGGAATAAGAAACAATAACATTTTGATGTCTGATTCACTCAACACTTGGCTCATAGATTCTGGAGCCACATGTCATACAACTCATAATAGAGAAATATTAAGCAACTTCACTGAAAAGAAATATTACATTAAAGTAGCAAACCAAAATAAGGTCCTAGTGAGAGGAATAGGAGACACGCATATAAAGGGTATAGGGAAATTAGAGGGGGTACTATTTGTGCCCGAAATTCCAAATAACATATTGGCAACCCTAAAATTAAGTATAGAGAATGAAATAGAAACCACTTTCAGAGGTGGAAAGGTATTTATGACTAAGAACAACAGAAACATAGGTAAACTATTTACAAATGATGGACTAACATACCTACTGCCACAAGATAACGAACTAGTCTATGCAAACTATCAATTAAGAAACAAAAAGCCAAATTCAGATAGCCATGATGAAAGTAATAATGATAATGCATCAAACACTGATACTAATATGTCTGAAAATTTAAACAATGGAAGACCTATTCACGATAATTGTAGTCACTTACTCCACAGAAAGCTAGGACATGCAAGCTTTCCCGTCATACGAAAAATGTTAGAATGTTCCGAAGATTTAAAAATAAAGAACTGTAAAAATTACTTAGAATGCTCTGTGTGCAATTCATCCAAAATTAAAAACAAACCAAAACCCAAAAAAGCCACTCGCACCACACAATCAATTTTTCAACTAATTCACATGGATGTAGTAGGCCCATTAAAACCCTCAATTAAATATAAAAAAAGATACTTTCTAACCATAGTCGATGACTACAGTAGATTCGGTTTTGTATACACCCTTAATCACAAAAATGAGGTTTTCAAAAAATTTAAGGAGTTCTTTAAAATGGTAGAGACGCAACACAATACTAAAATTAAACAAATAATGACTGACAGGGGGTCGGAATTCCTATCCAACGAATTTTCAAATTGGCTAAAATCACAAGGAATATTGCACTTTAAATCTTGTCCGTTTTCCCCATTTCAAAATGGAGTCTCTGAAAGAAAAAATGGTTTGCTACAAACCATGGTTAAATGTGTGTTAGATGATGCTGGCTTAAACCAATCATTCTGGGCTGAAGCCCTTACTTATTCCAATTACACTATAAATCGCTTATGGTCCAGTACAATCGACAAGACCCCATACGAACTCATGTATGGAAGGAAACCAAAAATTGGGCATTTACACGTATTTGGTGTATCTGCTGATGTATATGTCCCCTCACAATTAAGGCGCAAAGGAGAGAAAGTATCCAAAAGACTGATATTTATGGGGTACGAATCAGGAACCAAGGGATATCGCTTCATTGATAAAAATAACCATTTCATTGTATCCAGATCTGCTGTGTTTCATGAACACATGAACTGGTCAAAATTACATCTCAACGAAATATATCCAGAATCAAAAAATATTACACACACGCACACAGAACATCATACATCAGATACCAATCCCAAAACCACAACCACGAACAGAATTAAATGCCCAAAAACAATTAATGATGAATGGAAGAAAGGACACCCCACTTTGAAGGTAGACCAATTAACTGAAAAAGAAGCTAAATATATGCATAGCGATGAACATCCCCAGAATAGGCCCATTAGATCCAATAGGGGCACAATTCCTAAAAGATTAGATGATTATGTACTGTCTATTCAAGCTAAACACCTGACTCCCAACACGTATGATGACATACTTAAGTTACCTCCAGAAGAAAAAAGTAAGTGGGAGGAAGCAATGAAAAAAGAGATGGACAGTTTAAAAGAACTAAATGTATATACACCAACAGATCTACCCACTGAGAAGTCCCCCATTGGCACTAGATGGATCTATAAAATTAAAGAGCTAGAGGATGGTAAATTCTTATACAAAGCCAGGTTAGTGGCTCAAGGTTTTGCTCAAAGGTTTCCGGATGACTATGAAGACACATACTCCCCAACCGTTAGATCAGAAAGTGTGAAAACAGCATTAGTATTAGCTTCCGTTTTAAATCTGGAAGTATATCAATTTGATGTACAGACAGCCTATCTGCATGCTGATCTCGATAAAGAAATTTATGTAAAAGCACCCCCAGGAAAAGATACAAAAAAGGGAGAAATTTGGCTATTGAATAAGAGCCTTTATGGACTAAAACAGTCCGGCAAACGGTGGTATGAGTGTTTATCAAAGATACTTAACGATATAGGCTTTGTGGCTACTTCATCTGATTTTTGTTTTTTCACAAAAAGAAATAATGATTCTATTGAATATGTTTTGATTTATGTTGATGATATATTATATTTTGGACGTGACAAGGTTAAATGTGATAATTTCGCTGAACAATTAGGCAAAAATTTCAACTTAAAAATATTAGGAAAGGTAAATAAGTATTTAGGAGTCCAAATTGACAAAACAGATAAGGGTTTCAAATTATCCCAGAAAGACAAAATTATAGAACTCATAGAAAAATGTAATATGGTTAACTCAAAAATTTGTGAAACTCCCATGTCAACTGATTTTTATAGGAATGTGTACAATGAATACGAGCCATTTAAGGATAACACTTTATATCGATCAATTATTGGGTCCTTATTATACATATCTAATTGGACTAGACCTGATATCACTCTTGCCGTAAATTTGTTGTCGAGACATGTAAGCAATCCTAACTTATACCATTGGGAAGGAATCAAGAGAATTTTGAGATATCTGAAATCTAGCATTAATGTATGTTTATACCTAGAACCATTCATTTCTGAAAAACCAACTTTGACCTGCTACGCCGATGCAGATTGGGCTACTGATTCAAAAAGCAGAAAAAGCACTTCTGGATATGTTTTTCTTATAAATGGTTGTGCGGTGCACTGGTACACTGGCAAACAGAACTTAATTGCCACCTCTACGGCGGAAGCCGAATATGTTTGCTTATCCAAAGCAGTCAATAATCTAATTTGGTTCGATGATTTATTATGTAATGTGTGGGATGAACCTATTTATCCAATTATCATCAATGAGGATAATAAGGCAGCGATAGATATATCAGCTTCCGAAGCGATAGGTCAACGATCTCGACATATCGATATCAAATATAAACATGTGAGGCAACTGTCATGTATAGGATTCATTAAGGCTGTTCATTGCGATACTAATGAACAAATTGCTGATATCCTCACTAAGCCATTAGCAACCAAACAACATGTATATTTGACTTCCAAACTTAATGTACATATATAAACTTAATAACCCACCATTAGTTAGGTATTTTAGAGGGGGATTTGTTACAGTTGAAAATACCTAACCTACTATCTGTAAATATGTGTGCTTGTGCATATGTCATTGTGTGATGTCATTGTGTTCCTTACCATTGGTTACTACTTACCATTAGCCCCGCCTCCTCTGTATATAAGCTTTTGCTCTTCTCAGATTGATAGCTGTCTAAATGTGTTCCTGAGGAAGAAAATAAATATTATTATTACAAGAAAGTCTACAGTCTCTTATATTGGGCCTAACCAGGATAACCAACTAGCAACAAACCCCCCCCCCCTAATTTAGTAAAATTTGGATGAGTATACATTTCCAAAGTTGACACTCAGTTGGGAATTTCTATATAATTACTTCTTCTTGTCTTAATCCAGATATCTAATAGAGCCCTCCTGATATAAGACTTCAGGAAGTACTGATGGACTTTATGCTTTCCCTTCCATAAAATAGCATGCCATCCTGTCTGTAAATCGTGGCCTTCTAATGCCAATAGTCTTGCATTTTTGAGATGCATCCACTCACTTATCCATACCAAAGCTGCTGCCTGATAATATTTTCCCTAATCTGGTAAACTGAATCCTCCTCTTTCTCTAGCATCTTGTAATAACTTTAATCTAATTCTCAGTTTTTTCCCTTGCCAGATGAATTCTGAAATATGTCTATCCAAATTAGTAAAAAAATCTTTTTTGAGCCGAATTGGTATGCACTGGAATAGAAACAACATTTTCAGTAGAACATTCATCTTAATGGTGGCTATCCTGCCCATTAAAGATAGCTGTAATTTCCCCCATTTTTCCAAATCAGACCTAATTTGTGCCATTAATTTATCATAATTATCTTCTCTGAGTGTGATGCATCTTGCAGTCAATTGAATTCCTAAATATGTAAGTTTTTTCGTAGTCTGAATCTTTCCCTCCAATTCTTTTTTTTTGCTCTTCAGTCATATTTTTGACTACCATTTTCCTTTTTCTTATTTATTTTTAGGCCCGCTACTACCCCATACTTCCATCAGCCTAACACTGGATTGTACAGGCTCTTTGATAATAAAGACAAGATCATCCGCAAATGCCTGTACTTTAAAAATTTCTTTTTTTATTTTTAAACCTTTGATCTGTACATCTTCTTGAATTGTTCTAATTAAAGTCTCTAATGATAAAATGAACAATAATGGTGATAGCGGACAACTTTGTCTTGTCCCTTTTTGGATTGGAAAATTCTTCGTCGTTTCCCCATTGATTACCACTTTGGCCTCCTGTCTAAAATTTTATTTTTTTATTTTATTTTATTGAATTTATATACTGCCCTACTCCCGAAGGACTCAGGGCAGTGAACAGACATAGAATAAAACATATAAATACAAAATTTAAAATAAAATAAAATGAATTAAATAATTTGGCTGAACAAATTTAAAACCCCAATAATTTAAAACCAAATTTAAAATTTCCAGTTAAAAAGGGGAAAGACTTAGGTCAGGCCAGCTTGATGAAATAAGAAAGTCTTGAGCACGCGACGGAAGGTACATAGATCCGGGATCCTCCATATCTCCAGGGGGAGATCGTTCCAGATAGTAGGTGCCCCCAAATCCATATAATTTAATTGTTCTAATATAAAGTCCCATTTGACGTTATTGAAGGCTTTTTGCACATTGATAAATAGTTTAGATGTTAGCATTGGGTTACAAATTGAGTAAAAGTTGGGGCTTTTTAAACTACTGGTTCGCCCAAACCAGTAGTTTTTATCACTACTAGTTTGCCTGAACCGGAGCGAACTGATAGCATTTCACCCCTGGTTGATTCAGCCTTCCATCCTTCCGAGGTGGATAAAATGGAGGCAATATGCTGACTCTGTAAACCGCTTAGAGAGGACTGTAAAGTACTGTGAAGTAGTATATAAATCTAAGTGTTATTGTGATTGCTAATTTTTTTCCAACTAAGCAGGTAAGACTATTCTGAATGTTATCCCTTTCTCTCTGATGCAATCCTGTTATGCTGCCATTAATTCCAGGGGTTAGTTTCTTCCAAAGCAAATATTGTAGGTCCTTTCTACAGTAAGAAGCAGAAGGTTAGATTCCATTTTTCCCAGGTCTCATTTCTCAGCTCCAATCAAATGAGTAAATGGTACTTAATAGCAATTCCCTGTAGCCTTAGCTGGAATGGCCAATAATACACTATCTAGGGAGCTGCAGGATCCTATCACTATTAAGCTAAACCAACCATGCATTGGTTAAAGATGCCTAAATTTATGTATATTGTTGCCCGTAATAAATACCACCCTGTTTAAACATGAGAAAAGACACAAAGGAAGAAATGGTACAAAGAAAGCCTGTTGAAATTCCTTTGCATTGGATACCATTAATTGCCAGCAAACCCACACAATTGTTTCAATAAAAGAAAATGACCTATGTTAATGCATTTCAAGTAACAAGTAATGTTAGAACTGAGCTATTGATACAGTAAAACTTCTAGAATGTGCTTATTTGAAAGTCACTCTTCTTGACCCTAATGGGACTTGCTTTCAAATAAACTTTTATTGGATCAGATTGTACAGATTAGGTGATTCAGCCTTAAATTTTGCAAGAGTGTGATAAGAGTGTTCTCTTTCCCTTCTAAATATTATATTACTTCCCAGCTTAATGCTTCATTACTTGAATGACTATTGTCTTCTGGGAGTACAAATATTGTGTTGTTTCTTTTCTTCTTCTTTTGTTTTTCTCAGATTCTGAAAAAAGAATCATTACTATTTAATGGAAGCCTATTTCTAAATTTTCAGCAGAGAGAAACTGATTTTCAGTTGTTGCATGACTGTGTTATCATCAAATGACAATACCTGATTGGACTCTGTAAAATGAAGTAGATGAAAATGCTATTTAAATGGATTTTCTTTTTGTTTCTCTCAGTTATACTTGTGGACAAAGATGGACAACTTTCAGTGTGTAATTTTGTTGTGTGTTCTCAGTCATAACTATGTCATTCGTGATCTGTGATTTTCTTTAAAAAAATCCAAAAAATAAACTTTTAACATTCTACACTGTCCTTTCTAAAATGTATGCATTTAACAGCTCTTTTCCCAAATGTATACCTATATGCAATGAAAATGTTGGATAGTTCACAGTCTGCAGGCAAATTCTCTTCTCCTGTGTATATTTATCTGGGAATTTGTTTCACGTCAAACCGTGGAGATGTTTTGGTTGGTTTATTTTTTGCATCTTTATTTACAAATCTTCTAGAAATAGGTCAACTGGAATTAGGATAAGCATTTTTTTCATTTTGTTTTTGCTTTATTCCCTTATCTTCCAGGGAATTTAGGCAATTAAGCTGCTTTATATTCCTAAGAGGGCTAGCAGAGAAACAATATTAAAATCTGATTTCAGAGAAGGAATCTATAAAGTATGGAAGAAATGCCTGAAGTTTCACATGTTTTCTAAATGAGTCTTTGCAAAGTTTAATTGTACTCCTGGTGGTGTCAGAAAAGAGACATTCTGAGTCCTGCCAGTTTGTTTTCCATTAAAATATGCAATTTTAATATTTACCAGCATTTGTAATTCCAAAGTTGCCAGTAGTGTTATAACTGTCATTATGAACAGAGTAGAACATGACAACCATAAATTGACACCAATAAAAGCCTCTGTTTTGTTTTACTGTTTCTTCATTAAGAGGTAATTTATTTATAGAACTTACTGCTGTTTGGTGGGTGATGTGTACCCAACCTGTAGGGATGGGGAGGTGGCCAATTCGATTATTTGAAAAAAAAAAAACATTTTGGAAAACATCAAAAGTCACCCTAGGAAACAACCCAAACCAATTTTCCTCTCACCAAGTAAAGAATCAGTTACTTTAAATTAGAATCTGTTATCAGAAAAGCTCCACCAATTCTTATTTCAACACAGAAGTCTTTTCAGCTCTTTAAATAAGCTCTAAGGCATTCAGCCAATTCATTAATGAGGCAAAATAGTTAATTTCATCAATTTTATGTTCTCAAACAGCAGCCAAGCAGCACCTCCAGGATTGGAGATGAATCAGATAAACAAGATATGCAGGCACAAATTGTGCTCTTCAGTTTTATTTATAGATAGATATACATGATATAAATGAGGATAGTTTAAAGGAATTTCATAACCACACGCTAAGCCATCTATAATTCTTATATTAAAAAAATAGAATATTATTGTACAACAACACAAAAAATACAGTTACTGCCTTGGACACCACAATTAGAAAAAAAAACCCCTAAGAATATTTGTCCTGACACATCAGGACAAAAGATTAACAACACTGCGCTCAAAAATATATCTCATGTTTTTAAATATACTGTGAAAGCTAAACAAATCAACCCACTCTGAAATTCAGCCTTTGCGATTGTCTGTAATCACAAAAGTCTGCTTCTTAGAAGAAAGCCACAACATATCTAGACAATATATAAAGGTGTAGGTAGATTTCAATGCATTTGAACTGTGGAACCAAAGAACATGATTGCAACTTCAGACAGCAGGAAAACAATATTAAAAATAAAGACAAAGTATAACTCACTGAACATACTAATAATGAAACTAAAGCTTAAATATTTTAGCATATAATATAGAAGCAAAAGCCCTTGGAGACTTTGATGTTTGGAAAAATTAAGATCAAATTTTTAAAAAGGTAGCAGCTTCTAGGACGGTTTGATACCACCATTGACATTAAGGGTATGAGCTTACAAGAAATCAAAATAGTTATTGATAAACCTATGAACTGGTTGTGAAAAGTCCTAAACAATTGAATTATTTATATCAACTATATAACTATAGGTACAGCTGTCTATATTGATTTTTTTAAAAAATGTTGAATTTTGATTGAAAATTACAGCATTCAGAAGTGTTCAAGGTCAAAGTTGAAAACTGCAACGTTTTTCTCACCCCTAATTATGGGAATGGAGATTTTACAGTATCCTTCCCCTGCCATGCCCACCAAGCCACGCCCGCAGAACCAGTAGTAAAAATTTTTGAATCCCACCATTACTGAGGATACACAGGGACAGGTGCCAAAGAACCTGAACACCAATAATATCTTTATTTCTGATGAAATTCTTGGGCTCTTTATGTGAATGCTTGTCTTGGGAACCTGTTGTTTCAGGATTCTTTTAATATTTAGCCGTGATGGTGCAGTGGTTTGAATGCAGTATTGCAGGCTAACTCACTGCTCAATTGCCAGGAGTTCAATCCTGACCAGCTCAAGGTTGACTCAGCCTTCCATCCTTCCAAGGTCATTAAAATGAGGATCCAGATTGTTGGGGGCAATATGCTGATTCTGTTATTGATGCATGTTAGTCAAACATGCATAGACTGTGGTTATATTAAACTATTTATAGAGGGCTGCAAAGCATTATGAAGTTTAAGCGCTAATGCTATTTGTGGCAACTTTTTTTAAAAAAATGCTAAACCATTAATTTTTAGAAGATAGGTCTACCAGGGGATAGACCAGGGGTGAAATGCTACCGGTTTGGGCTGGTTCACCCAAACTGGTAGTAAAAAATGCTACTGGTTTGCTGAACCGGTAGTAAAAAAATGTAAAAAAAAAGTTCCGAAAATCAGCTGAGCGATGCACAATTGTCGGAACTTTTTTAAAAAAACATTTAAAGCATTTTTTTTACTACCAGTTTGCCAGAACTGGTAGTTAAAAATGCTTTAAAAGGTAAAAAAAAAAAAAAAATTCTGTGTCGCTTAGCTTATCGTTGGAACTTTTTTTTTTTTAACTTTTTAAGCATTTTTTTACTACTGGTTCGAGAGAATAGGTAGTAAAAAATGCTTTAAAAAAGTAAAAAAAAAAGGCTCGGATGATCGCGCAGCATGGCTGTGATGGTCCGAGCCTTTCTTAAAAACTTTTTTACAGCATTTTTTACTACCTATTTGCCCAAACCGGTTGTAAAAAATGCTTTAAAAAAGTTTTTTAAAAGGTTCCTAAGATCGCGTGCCACAGTTGATTTCCCCTCCTGCTGTTCTATTTACCTTCCCAAGCCTCCTTTTGGTGTGTACTGTGCATGTACACGTAGCATGTGTTTGGTGCAAATTTTGCATGTGCGCACACAGCGCATTTGGAGTGCAACGTGTGTGCGTGGCCAGAGAACGGTAGCAAACTGGTTCAGATTTCACCACTGGGGTAGACCTATCTTTAGGCTCAGTAGTAACACGCATGCCATAGGTTCGCTATCACGGTCCTAACCAGAGGCTACTATTTGAATTTGCATTCAAAGAAAATGGTCACTTTGAATATATGCTAATTTAATACATTAAAATGAAACTTTGTTGCATACAGCTGTCAAAGGATCACCACCTCCAATATATACTACATAAACATGACAAAATTAATCAATAAGTACAACATTATGCATATATCCACATATATTATATGTCACAGACAAACTACACAGTCTAGTTTGGATGTATATGTACGTGTACAAGGTGAGAAAAATGAATCTTGTGAGTTTACCAGATGGATGGTATAGAGAACAAAGCTGTTATAGAATTTGGTAGACCTGCTAGAAATATGTCAAAACCTCCTCCCAGAGGGGAGCAACAGAAATAGACCTTAAAGTGAGTGTGTGGAGTCTCTAACAATTCTTTGAGCTCTAAGCACATAGCGCTTATAGGCAGTATCCTGAATAACAGGAAGTGAGCTTCCTATAATCTTCTCGGCTGTCCTTACCACTCTCTGTATGGACTTTCTATCTGAGGCATTGCTGCCATCAAATCAAACAGTGATGCAGTTTGTTAAAACTTCTCAATTGTGCTCTGTAAAAAGTGGCCAGGATAGAAGGAGAAAGATGCGCTCTCCTCGTTTGAAACAGGAAATGCAGACACTGGTTTGCATGCTTCACTAAGATTGATGTGTGGAGAGATCAGTTCAGATTGTTTGCAAACCACCTTGAATTTGTAAAAACAAGAGAAAAGAATACCACTTTTCTTCTCTCTGAAAGCACTGATTTGATGGCTATTTCTTCCTGCTATTCTCCTGGTATGCTACTGTTGGTGGTTTGTTACCATTTCTATTGAGGATGGTTCATGAGAAGTTCGTTTTGTCATTGCTTCAAAGAGGGAATGGGGAAACTGTTTTGTTTTATTTAAAAAAGAACTTTGTTATATTTGAGGTGATATTTTGTTTCATAAAAACAATACAACTGTGAAATGAGCTTCCTTTCCATCCTTCTCAATATACAGGTTTCCAAAGAGGCACTGGAAGTTCTTGATCAGGGAAAGGCAGAAAGAGAAAGAAGCAACTCATTTAGATTTTAATGCATACATTTGAAATCATAATTAGGATTAGATCCCTTGTAGAATTGAAGTTATGAGCATTTGATTTCTAAGGCAAGATTCCATATCTTGCATTAGTTGAAAAAAGATAAAGGAGAGCCATAGATCAGTATTAAAATATATATTTTGCATTCAGAATGTTATCTGTATGCAAAATGTATCTCTATGCAGAATAATCACTTCATTTTGTTTATTGATTTGCCCATTTGTATACTGTTTAATCAAATGTGCAGAGATAAAATGTAGAAGCATAAAAGTCAATGAAGGAGTAGAAGGAGTAGAGGAGGAGGAGGAGGAGGAAGAAGTCTCCAGCATTTTTTGGAGGAGAAGGAAATCTTCAAGGTAAATCTAGATGAGTCACTCTCAATAACGGATTAAGCGAGCATTGAAAAACAAAAGAAGAATTATAGACCAATAGCCTTGCTTAATGCCGATTATAAATTGTTTGCATCCGTCCTAGCAAAAAGACTACAGGTTTTTCTAAATCAGTTCATACATAGAGACCAGAATGGTTTCTTACCACATAGATCGTTGAGAGATAATATGAGAGTAATATTAAATGCTCTTGAGTTTTATGAATATCACTCAGACAAACAAATGGCACTTCTCTTTTTAGATGCCTATAAAGCGTGAGTTGGGAATTTATGCTAACCCAGCTTCATAAAATGGAATTTGGCGAAAAATTTACACAGGTGATACAAACAATTTATTCTTCTCAGGTGGCATGGGTTCTAGTTAATGGGGAAAAAACAAAGGAGGTTACAATTAGTAGGGGAATGAGGCAGGGTTTCCTGCTTTCCCTGCTTTTATTTATTCTGACTCTGGAGCCCCTTCTCAGGGAAATTAGGAATAATCCAGCAATTAAAGGATTTAAAGTACAAAGGCAGGGATTTAAAATACAGGCATTCGTGGACGATCTCGTCTTCATTCTAGAAGATCCTCAGGAGTCGGTCCCAGAGTTAATAGAGATGATAGAAGAATATGGTAGAGAAGCGGGATTAAAAATGAATAAGGACAAAACTAAGATATTGGTCAAAAATATTCCAAAAATGCAGAAGGGCATATTAGAATCTAGATTGGATATTCAAATTGTAAATAAAATTAAATATTTAGGAATTTGGCTAACAGCCCAATGCTCTACAATTAAGGAAGACAATTTTGTTAAATTATATGATCAGACTATAAGAGACCTGGAGAAGTGGAAAAATTTACAGTTGTCTTTGATGGGACAGATTATTATTATTATTATTATTATTATTATTATTATTATTATTATTATTATTATTATTTATTTATTTAATTTCTATACCGCCCTTTTCCAAATAGGACTCAGGGCGGTGCACAGCCAAGGTAAAAACAGAGCATACAAAATTTAAAAACAGTATTAAAATAATTACATATTTGGCCGTAAATTAAAACAACCCAATTTAAAATCAATTTAAAATTTAAAATTTGGCTCAAGCCAGCCCAGCTAGTTGGAATAAATGGGTTTTCAGGGCCCGACGAAAAATCCGGAGGTCTGTTATTGTACGCAACTCTGGGGGAAGGTTGTTCCAGAGGGTGGGCGCCGTCACAGAGAAGGCTCTCCCCCTGGGGGTCGCCAGCCGACATTGTCTGGCGGACGGCACCCTGAGGAGGCCCACTCTGTGAGAGCGTACTGGCCGGTGGGAGGCTATTGGTGGCAGAAGGCGGTCTCGTAAGTACCCCGGCCCTAAGCCATGGAGCGCTTTAAAGGTGGTCACCAACACCTTGAAGCGCACCCGGAAGACCACCGGAAGCCAGTGCAGCTCGCGCAGGAGAGGTGTCACATGGGAGCGCCTCGTCGCCCCCATAATCCCCCGCGTGGCCGCGTTCTGGACCAGCTGGAGTCTCCGGGTGCACCCCAGGGGGAGCCCCATGTAGAGAGCGTTGCAGTAGTCCAGGCAGGAAGTGACTAGTGCCTGAGTGACTGTGCGTAAAGAGTCCCGATCTAGAAAGGGACGCAACTGGTGTATCAGGCGAACCTGATAAAAAGCCCCCCTGGCCATGGCCGTCAAATGATCTTCTAAAGACAGCCGTGCGTCCAGGAGGACGCCCAAGTTACGAGCCCTCTCCGTGGGGGCGAGTGATTCGCCCCCAATAGCCAGCAATGGCGTCAGCTGGCTATATCGGGACGCTGGAAGCCACAGCCACTCGGTCTTGGAGGGGTTGAGTCGGAGCCTGTTTCTCCCCATCCAGGCCCGCACGGCCTCCAGGCACTGGGACATCACTTCAAGGGCATCGTTGGGGTGGCCTGGGGTGGAGATGTACAGCTGGGTGTCATCAGCGTACTGATGGAACTCCACCCCGAAGCCACGGATGATCTCACCCAGCGGCTTTACATAAATGTTGAACAGCAGGGGCGAGAGGACCGACCCTTGTGGCACCCCACAAGCAAGGTGCCTCGGGGTCGACCGCTGCCCCCCCATCAACATAGATTGCGACCGGTCAGAGAGGTAGGAGGAGAACCACCGCAAAACGGTGCCCCCCATCCCCAACCCCGCCAACCGGCGCAACATGATACTATGGTCGATGGTATCAAAAGCCGCTGAGAGGTCTAACAGGACCAGGATAGAGGAGCAACCCCTATCCCGAGCCCTCCAGAGATCATCCACCAACGCGACCAATGCCGTTTCTGTGCTGTGCCCAGGCCGGAAGTCGGACTGGAGCGGGTCTAGATAGACAGCTTCATCCAGGTACCGGGGAAGCTGTTGCGCTACCACACTCTCAACAACCTTCGCAACAAAGCGAAGGTTGGAGACTGGACGATAGTTAGCCAAAACAGCTGGATCCAGAGAGGGCTTCTTGAGGAGGGGCCTCACAACCGCTTCTTTCAAAGCAGCTGGCAGGACCCCCTCACTCAAAGAAGCGTTAACAATCTTCTGGAGCCAGCCTCGTGTCACCTCCCGGGAAGCCAGTACCAACCAGGAGGGGCACGGGTCCAATAAACATGTGGTCGCGTTCAGCCGTCCCAGGACCCTGTCCATGTCCTCGGGAGCCACAGGATCGAACTCCCCCCAGATAACACTCTCAAGACCTGCCTCAGTCATCCCGTCCGGACATACCCAGTCAGAGGCCAGCCCTTCCCGAATCTGAGCGATTTTGTCATACAGATACCGCACAAAGTCCTCAGCTCGGCCCTGCAAGGAGTCATCCCACGCCTCCAGATGGAGGAGGGAGCGGGTCACCCTAAACAGGGCGGCCGGGCGATTATCTGATGACGCGATAAGAGCGGCAAAATAGCTAGATTTCACCACTTTTATCGCCACTAGGTAGGTCTTAATATGAGACCTCACCAGTGTTCGGTCGGATTCAGAGCGGCTGGTCCTCCAACTACTCTCCAGGCGTCTTTTCCGGTGCTTCATCTCCCTGAGCTCCTCGGAGAACCAAGGAGCCAGGTGAGTTCGGTGCCAGGTCAGAGGCCGCAAAGGCACGACACGGTCCAAGGCCCCGGCAGCCGCACTATCCCAGGCGGCCACCAGGTCCTCAGCCGAGTCATGAGCCAGAGTCTCAGGAAATGGCCCAAGCTCCATCTGGAACCTATCAGGGTCCATCAGGCGCCTGGGGCGGAACCATCTGGTCGGTCCCGCCTCCCTGCAGCGGGGTGCAGCGGTTAGAAAGTCCAGTCGAAGGAGCGAGTGGTCAGACCATGACAAGGGTTCGATGACTATATCCCCTGTATCAAGGCCACTCAACCACTGACCAGAGACAAAAACTAAGTCCAGAGTGTGTCCACCTGTGTGAGTGGGGTCATGAATTAACTGAGTAAGGTCCATGGCCGTCATGGAAGCCATGAACTCTCGAGCCACCTCAGACGTTTCGCCGACAGATGGCAGGTTGAAATCCCCCATGACTAGAAGTCTGGGGGTACCAACTGCCACCTCAGCTATGACGTTGAGCAGCTCGAGCAGGGCTGTTGCCACGCGGCAGGGAGCCAGGTACGTGATCAACAAGCCCATCTGTACTCCACGACCCCACTTCACAAAAAGGTACTCACATCCGGCTATCTGCGGAACAGTGGTCTCCCTCGGTTCAAGACTTTCCTTTATAATAACCGCCACCCCCCCCGCCCCTGCCCTGAGCTCTCGGCTGATGGAATGCTCGGAAACCTGGTGGGCACATATCCACGAGGGGAACCCCTCCCTCGTGGCCCAACCAGGTTTCCGTAATACCCGCCAGGTCGGCTCCCCCCTCCTGAATAAGATCGCAAATGAGGGGGGCTTTATTTACCACGGACCTGGCATTGCACGACAGCAGCCGAAGGCTCGGGCCCTGAGAGTCTGAACAGCCTGGGTTACGAGAAGGGCTATGGGGACCGGGGCGTGCCACCGCTCGAAGATAGCGAGTGCGCGCCCCCACCACATGATGCGGCCCCCTGCTCCCGCCATATCTGCCCCTCCCACTCAACACATTGATAGAAAACCCTCGACAGAATGGACTCTGATATCCCCCTTACCCCCGGAATCCGCACCCTCCGTGGCCCCACTAACAGCTGGGCTGGACCCCTCCCCCCGTGGGTTAACCCCCAAACCCACACAACCCTCCCGCCCCTTAAAATCCCTTAAAAATCTATCAAAAAATTTCCCTAAAAAACCCCTCAATCCCCTTTTTGCAGCATGCCACCTCTCAGGGTGCCAAAGCCCGTCATAAAGGTAGGCCCTTGATAAAGAGGAGGGCCACACCTGCGAGAGGGGGGAGTCTCGCAGAATAAGAAGTTCTGTTGGCGAATACATCTGATCAATCAGTTAATTAATTAATCAGTCAATCTGGGGGAAGTCCACGGCCTGGGGGTAATCAAGATAGTCCAAAGTCTGGGGGGGGGGGGATATTCAATCAATTCCAAGTCAATAAATTCAATAAATTCAATAAATTTATAGCAGCAATTAAGACACATGTTTTACCCAAATGGCTATTTCTATTTCAATCAGCTCCGGTAAGGTTAGATAAAAGGTTTTTTAAAGGTTTGGATCGAGTCATGCTGAAAATTATCTCGCAGGGGAAGAAGCCTAGGGTGAAGCTCAAAATGTTACAAGAGCATAGAGAGAGGGGGGGCTTTGGTCTCCCCTGCTGGGAACTATATTACCGAGCTTCACTATTAGCCTGGATGAAAGAATGGGTGTTATTGAAGAGGAGGTCTTTATTAGATTTAGAAGGGCACGACCTACAACATGGTTGGCACGCACTGTTGTGGAGAGAGAAAATTCAACAATATAAGTATTTTAAGAGACATTTTTTAAGGAATATTGCTGGAATCCTGGGACATAATTAGAGGAAAATTTTATACTAAGATCCCAACCTGGTTCTCAGCAACAGAAGCAATGACATACCCAACAACTCTTAAACAGGATAACATTTATAGATATAAAGAACTTGTGGAAGATTTGGCTGATAAAGGAATTAGGTTAGATTGGTGGACCTATGCTACAGTTCAATCTTGCTACAGGAAGGATAGAGATAATTATGGGATATATGTGATGGAGCAGAGTTTTGATAAAATATTAATGGGAGAGGATCATAAATACATAACCAAAATGTATGCACAATTGCTTGAATGAATGATAGGAGAGGAGGTTGTAAAAGACACTATGATTGCCTGGGAGAGGAATTTTGGGTACTCGATTCCTTTAGAAAAATGGCAACAAATGTGGGGGGGAAATATTAAAATGACTACAGCAACATCTTTCAAGGAAAATACATATAAATTGTTGCATAGGTGGCATCTCCCACCAGCAAGAATTGCTAAAATGTTTCCGGGTGCATCAGAGTTATGTTGGAAATGTGGGAAAACCTGTTGTGACTCCGGCTCCTGAGCCTGTCCTCAAGGAGGAAGATGACTCTGAAAGTGATGGGGAGGAACTGACAAGGCTTCCCTCTCAAGGACCCTCCCTTCTGGCAATGCCTCAGGTTCCAGCTGAAGTCCAGGAGGAAAGCATATTGGGGCATCCACTAATAGGGAGTGATGAAGATCAATCTTGGATTGATCCGAGGCAGCATCCGAGGGAGAGATGTGCGCAGCAAAGGAAGAGGTAGGGAAGGGCCAGAGATTGCTGAGTCACTGAGCCATGCCCCACAGGGGATAAAAGTGGTTGGGGTTGCTCTGCAGGCTCTGTGATGGACAAAAACTGCATATCGTGAGCTTCGGATGGAATATTTTTCAGAATTAAGGTTTGGACTTTGTGAATGACTTCTGACTACTCTTTGAACTCTTGGTTGCCCCAGCAATGGACTACAGATACGCTGACTCCTGTTTCTAGAGGTGATAAGAAACTTGGCAGTCATTTGGAAAGTAGCTGCCATAATTTTTATCTGCCAAAGGGATTCAGGTCGGCTTGTAGAAATAAATTATTGTAGACGTCTTTTGCTTGTGTGTCTGCCTATGTGAGGTGGGGGGGGGCAGAACAAAACCAGAGGTACATATTTCCATCAATGATGGACTTGTATAATGGCAAAGAGGTATTGGAGAAGGATTAGGAATTGGATTAAGGAAATTACTAATGTGGACCTCCAATGGAAACCTGAGATATATTTACTAGGTATTCACCCAGAGGGGCTAAGTAAGAAAAAATGGTATCTCACTCTACATATCTTAGTCACAGCTAGAATAGTGTTTGCCCAACAATGGAAAGAAAAAGACATACAGGCCAGTGTCCAAATTATAAATAAAGTATTAGTGTGCGGACAGAATGATGTATAGGTTGAAAGAAAAAGAGGATTCTGAATTTTTTCAAAGTTGGGACAGTTGGTACCGGTGGTTGAATAAAAGGATTGAGATGAAGTGAGGGCCTAAGTCAATATGAGGAGAGATATACTTATTTAGATTGAAAGATAATTGTTTGAAAACCATATTTGGGGATTATTTATTTTATTCTGTGTTGTGGGCACAATTATTTATTAATGAGGGCAGGAATATTATCTGCCAGGATGGATGTGTTTGTATGTCTAGTGTTATGAATGGGGGAGGGAGAGAGGGGAATGTATGGTTTTTGTTGTTATGTATAATCAATGTTTTTGTCTTATGTTAATTTTAACTTGGAAAATTTAATAAAATTTATTTTTTTAAAAAAAGAAAAACAAAGAAAAACAAAAGAAGGAATCTCCTTAAAGTATATAGATCAAAGCAGGACACTTGTTCCTCAACAAATGGGAAGAAAGTTTATTCCAGAAGGACTTCATATAATAAGATTGAAGATATCATTTAACTTTTTATTAATGTTTCAGAAAAGGTTATTAATATACCAGATGTAAAAAGAAACAGCAACCAGATAATGACATTGACTAATTTAAAAATGAAAAAAGCAAAGGAATTAAAAGAGAACCAGATTGTGAAACACTTTATGATGGCAAAATGAACTTTTAGTTGTCTGCAGTGATCTAATTGTTTAACAACTGTTTTTATTTGAAGTGTGAGATGTTTATTTAAAGAAGAAATAGACTTCTTTGTCATTGTTTTATAAGTAAATTGTTATTCTCTTTGCAGTTCAAACAGTGAGATTTCATGAAAGTGAGGTTTTTCTGACACAGTAAAGGAAGCCATTCATATTTATTGACCTAGTTATTCTTATTTTAATGGAGACTTCCCTGACATGTGAAAGAAGAAATAAGGGACAAAAGATTACAGTTTAACAGCATTGCTCCCAGACAAACTTATATTTCTGCCCTTCTCCTTTTAGAAATTAACCACCCCAAATCCCCCAGAGTGAACATGATGGATAGAGCTATTAGTCAGCTTTCCAAACAGCAGAGTTTGAATGGGTTTGAACAACCTTTTCCTCCCCTTTCTCCCACTGAATACAAGTTTTAATTCATTCAGTTAATCAGGGTATGTTTGTTAAATATTCTGAAGTTGTAAATCACTGACTAAATGTTAAATATTGTAAATTGCTGTCACGCCATGAACAAAACTTCCTGCTGAATAATAAATTAGAGTTCCAAGTTGCTCCTATTCCTTCTGCTACCCAGTGTACACACTCACAAACACAGAGACACACATTTTATTTTCTTGTCTTTAAAAAAAATGCAGTAATTTATTTACGGAGGCAGATACTCCTGGTTTCTTGGGAGATATAAAATGGCATTCTAATTGTTCTCTTTTTATTCTAGGACTGTCATGCACAAATCACAAGACCCACACTTGTAGAGTTCAATCAAGCTACTTTATTGTTTTATGCCTATTTTACTGGAATCTCCCCAGACTGGCAGCTTTCACTTGGGAAAGACTAGATAAGACTCAAAGACATTCAGGAGGGGGTGGATGGAAGGTCAAACCTTGCTCTCTTGTGTTTACATAATGATTCCAGACTAATTCCCTACTTGAGTCCCCCCCCTCCCAACTGGGACGGTTGCTCTCCAACAAGGATTTTTAAAAAATAAACAATCAGTATGCAAAGTCAATGATTAGAAGACTGAGAAAATTCATTCGGTTTCACAAAGAATATTTTTCCCCTCCAATGTTTTATGTTACATATTCCAGAAAATTCATCCATTTGAATAAATTGTAAGTTTTTCTATATTGCCACTTTCTACCTTGAAAGACCAGGATTTTCCAAATGTGGTTACTCTCCACTCACTCCCACTATCTGAGCAGTCCCAAAGTATGGGTTAGAGAAAGCTTTTGCTGGTCTGTATTTCTAAGTGACCTAACTTAGGGTGTGTTTGTTGAGAAACTAATACAAGAGTTATATTAGGAGAATATAATTAAGGGTCTCCTTCCCTCTTTTGGGAGGCAGGGATAATTGTTCATGAAAAGAAAATGCATGGGATGGTTAATTCTGTCTCATTCCAAGCTTTTATTTCATAGCACTTTAAGACCCACAGTTTTATCTAGAAAAAAAAAAAACACTGATGTGTTTTTTCATCATCTTCATATTTAATGAAACGATTCCTAGAGCCTAATTGTAAGCTTTCTTTAAGGGTTCTTTTAAGGCTGCTTTTAAATATCTAAATATGTCTTCAAGCTGTTCAGAAGACTTACGGGGAGGTTATTATACCTGATTGCAATATATGGAATGTCCCACTAGAAGGTCCCACTAGACATAAAGAAATCTCTAGCTCTGTGCCATTTGGGCTTTTTTGCAGCAGAACTGACAGCCCTAGAGAATTCAGTTCAAACCCCTAGCTAGTCCCAAAGTTGATTTCAATCAGGTTCTGTCTAATCTATTTGCTAGAGAAGCCATGGAGATAAAACGGGAAGAGAATGAACCATGAACTTTTTGAGTGAAAAAAAGGAAAATAAATTAGATTAATAAGTGATGATGTTACCTAGTTTGGGTAATGAAATGTCTGCAAGAAAAACTAAGCTCAGAGAGCACCAAGGACCCCTCATTTTAACCTTGAGCTACAAATATCATCCTCTATCAGATCAATAAGTACCTTATGAAATACTCAGGAGTGTTCTTTCCCAACACATGGCTCAATTCCCATATGCCACTTGAAATGGATGATTGATCATACAGTAAGTCTTAATATGCTTGAATATGAAGCAAAAGAAGAAAAATTACTAGTGCTTCAACTTAAAAAGGAATCAAGCAAATTTGCAAAGGGTACAGCAAATAGTGAGTATTATTTATATTGACCTAAAGAATTGGGGGTGGGGTCCTCTAAAATCAGCGTTTCTCAACCTTGTGTGAACTTCAATTCCCAAAATTCTCCAGCTAGCCATACCAGAATTACCCAACCCAAACCCACACATCTGAAAATGCCAAAGTTGAAATCACTGCTCTATATGCTATTTGAAAGGTATAATTTAGAAAATTATGGCTTCCAAAGAGAACAACAGGAAATGGATAAAATATTATTAGGGACAGAGGAAAAAATGCTAACCAAAGATTACAACTGTCTTTTAAAATTTAAAATGGAGGAGGAAACAGTGAAAGAGACAATGATAATCTGGGCCAAAAATTTAGGATATAACACTGAATTGGAACATTGGGAAAAATTATGGGAGAAAAACTATAAATTAATGATGTTGGCATCTTATAAGGAAAACATGTACAAAATGTTTTATCATTGGCATCTACCCCCGTCAAGACTCGTGAAAATGTTCCCCAATAGACCAGCAAACTGTTGGAGATGTAATTACGAACAAGAGACATGCCCGAATGCTAAGAGGTATTGGATGAAAATTAAAAAATAGTTAGAAGAAATTACAGAAGAAAAAATTGAGATGAAACCAGAGTTGTTCTTACTGGGTAACATAAAAGTAAAAGTAAAAAGACTCAATACATCCTACTCCACATTATAATGCAGCCAGAATTACATTTGCCCAGAACTGGAAACAGGAAAACATGCCATCAAATGCAATGATAATAAAAAAGGTGCTCGATTGTGCAGAAATGGATAAATTAACAATGGAACTAAAAGATAGAGAGGAAACAGAGTATTATAAAATCTGGAATATGTGGTATAATTGGCTTGAAAATCATATATATTTATGATTATGATAAAGAATGTTAAAGGTTAAAAGGATTAAATAAGTACATAGATGTATATTTAATGTATAAAGAATATACAAAACTTATACTAAAGGTGAACAATTGTATAATATAGCAAAAGGTATTATGCATTTAGATGTATAAATACCCCCCAAAAATGACAAAATGTATAAAATAATAGGCCATAAATGGAAAATATGTAATTAGAATTGATACTGATAACTGAAAGCTGTAAAAGTGGAAACGTGATTTTAAAACTAAAAAAGGTTGAATAAAGATTAATTTAAAAAACGAAAGGTATACAAGTATTGGGATTTCCTTGTGATATTCTCTTTGAGAGTTTCCTATAGCCTTCCAGTCAATGGGAGAATAGGAAGTTGAATCAGGAATATCTTTGATTTGACATAGTTCTTTTTTCAGTTCTTCAAGGAAGCTTTGAAGGCTTAAACCTGTGGCCTTGGTTTGTTCTGCCCCAGAAACATTCCAAACTTGAAATGAGAATAGGAAGCAAGAAATATTATGCAGCCTTAATAATTCCTGTCCATTTTGAAATTCTTCCAAAGAAAAAACTTTTTATTTGGTAAAAGATTATTTCAGTTCTAATTTCAGATTTCAATTCAGATTAATTCAGATTAACAGAATTGGAAGGGAGTTTGTAGGTCATCTAGTCCAACCCCCACCGAACACCATTTCTGACAGATGGCAGTCCAATCTCTTCTTGAAAGTTTCCAGTGATTTAAAAAAACTTTTTAAAAAAAGTTTTTTTTATTTTTTAGACAAACATTTAATACATCAATTTTCTCTTCCCTGTGACATCTCAATGTTATCTTCCAAAGTTCTTTCTTTTTCTGTATAGTTGTCATTACTTTTATCTTGATCCTTATCCAGTCCACAATATCAATTCATCACTAACATAATATTCAACTCATCACATATTTGTACATATTTATATAATTAATCATTTATATCTCTTCTCCAACCAATAATAAAAATCATTCCATATTTTAAAATATTCTGAGTCTTCTCTATCTTTAATCATCAAAGTTAATCTATTCATTTCTGCACAATCTAAGATTTTTTAAATTACTTCTTCTTCCAAAGGTATTTTCTCCGTTTTCTAATTTTGTGCATAGGCAATCCTTGCAGCTGTTATTACATGTATTATCAGATAAACCTTTTCCTTGCTAATTTTTTCAGGTAGAATACCCAGTAGGAACAGCTCTGGTTTAAATCAATACGTTGATGTCAGGGGTAGGTTCTAAATATTTTTACTACCGGTTCTGTGGGCGTGGCTTATTTTGTGGGCGTGGCTTGACGGTCATGTGACAATTCTTTACGATTTAGCAGAGGTACTGGTCTAGCAGGCTTTTTTTTTATTGGTTTTTATTGTGAAAATATAGAAATACAATTCTGCGTATTTCGGTTCCATGGTGTTAAATTATTTACATATTATTTACATAGTATTGTATCTTTGCTTGTGTATGGTTTGGGTATTATTACAAGTAATTATATATAGTTATATACATGTTATTTACTTGTTATTTACATAGATTGCAACCTTAGTTCAGTAATGTACATGGTAATAGTTAACTCTTTATGATCATTATTAGTTAACCTTAATACTTCTCAAATTTCACTTTTTGTTTCTTTTCTCTATCCACTCGTACCACAGCTCCCATACATTATAATACTCCGTGTTCTCTCTTTCGTTAAGTTCTAATGTTAGCTTATTCATTTCGGCGCACTCTAATATTTTCCTGATTATTTGTTCTTTGGGTGGTGGTTTTTTCTCCTTCCAATACTGAGCATAGGTTATTCTTGCCGCTGTCGTTATATGAATGATTAGGTACTTCTTCTTTTTTTCGTATTCTGTTTTCAGGATTCCCAGGAGAAAGATCTTCGGTTCAAAATCAATATTTTCTTTTATTATTTCCATAAGCCATTTCCAAATCATTTTCCAAATTTTTTTCACTTGGGGGCAGGTCCACTAGCAATTATAGAAGATGCCTTGGTGATGGCCACATTTCCAACAATTGGGACTCATATTGGGTATATTTTAGCTATCCTGGCCGGGGCTAGGTGCCACCTGTACAACATCTTATATTGATTTTCCTTATAAGTCACCACCCTAGTCATTTTAAGGTTGCTATTCCAAATTGTGTCCCATTCATTTAAATTTATACTTTGTCTGATGTTTTTGGCCCATGCTATCATCTGTTCCTTAACCACTTCTTCCATCATATCGTATTCCAGCAAATAGTTGTATAATTTCGCTAATATTTTGTCATCTGTTCCCATCCATATCTTATCGAATCCATTAATACCTATCTCAATGCCAAACTCCTCCTTGTCCTTTTTGTATCGGGACTTTATTTGTGCATACGGCCACCAATCAATGTGGATGCCCTGTTCTTCCAGTTCTTCATTTGTTTTAAGGTTTCCTCCCCCATCTAATATCTCTTTATATTTGATCATTTTCCCCATTTCCAATAAGTTAGGATATATCATGGCCTCCATTGTGGAGAGCCATCTCGGGATTTTTGTATATTGTTTCCATCTTATTTCACCCCATGTCTGTATTAGTGTATCCCTTATTTTATGACTATGAAAATATGTCCTTGCTCTTATCCCTATGTCCCAGAGGAAGGCATGCCAGCCCCTCTGTGGATCATGCCCTTCCAAGGTCAGGAGTCTTTTATTTTCCAGAGTTGCCCACTCCTTCAACCAGACCAAATTTGCTGCTTTGTGGTACATTTCCCATACTGGGAGTCCGAACCCGCCTCTATCCTTTTTGTCCTGCAAATTTCTTATCGCTATCCTAGGTTTTTTCCCACCCCAAATAATTTTTTTTATGATAGAATTAAGTTCCGAGAAGAATTTTTTGTCCAATTTAATAGGGGCAGTTTGGAACAGGTATAGCAACTTTGGTGTTGTGGCTCCGTTGCCTGAGCCTGGGCTATTGACAGATGCAGACTCTGAGAGTGAGGGGGAGGAGTTGGCAAGGCCTCCCTCTCCAGGACCCTCCTCTCTGGCAATGCCTCCGGAGGACACCGAAGGCCAAACGATAGGCTCAGAGCCAAGCACGTCCCCGCAGCCACAGGTGGACAGCGACGAGGAAGATAAGTGCTGGCTGGACCCTCGACAGAGGCACAGAGAGAAGCGTGCACAGCAGAGGGGAAGGCGTGCCAGAGATTAGTTGAGTCACTGGACCACACCCCACAGGGTATAAATGTGGGTGTGGTGGCCGGTTCAGTTTGTGACGAGCAAAAACTGGAAATACTCCATGATCTCTGCATTACTGGACTTTGCCTGCTTTATTGGACTGCGTTGGGACTAATCCTTGTATTATTGACACTTTGCCTGTTTTATCGGAACGCTGCAGTCTAATCTTTGTTTTGTGTGAGTAAAGTCTGAATTGGCAGCTAGCCACTGGGTTGCTGCCAGCTTTATCATCAAAGAGTTTTGTCGTGTGGCTTATTAACTCCGGGCTGTCTGTGGGGGTGTGTCCGTGGTACAGGGGACAGAACATTTGGTAACACACTCATTTTTATTGCTGCGATCCTGACTAAAAATGATATCTGGAGCTTTCCCCACCTTTCTAGGTCCTGTTTAATATTTCTAATTAAGGGCATGTAATTGTCTTCCTTAAGGGCTGAACACCTTGCCGATATCCACACTCCCAGATATTTTATCTTCTTGGCTATTTGGAGCCCCATTGCTTCTTCAAGTGCTTTCTTTCGTTCCTCAGTCATATTTTTGGTTAGCAGTTTGGTTTTAGTTTTATTTAATTTAAGGCTGGCTACCTCTCCATATTTACCCAATTCTTCCAGAATTTTAATGCCTGTTTCTAATGGCTTCTCCATAATAAGGGCCACATTGTCAGCAAATGCCTGGGTCTTTTACGTCTCCTTTCTAATTGTCAATCCCTTAATTACATTATTGTCTCTAATCCTTTTTAATAAAACTTCTAGTGCTAATATATACAAAAGTATATAGTATATACAAGGTATATACAAGTATATAAAGTATATACAAGGGACACCCTTGTCTCACCCCCTTTCTAATTTGGAAAGTTTTTGTCAATTCTCCATTAAGTAAAATGTTGGCTCTTTGTTTTTCATATATTGTGGTTACTGTTTTCAAAATTTGAACCAAAATTCATCTTTTTAATCTGTTGTATCATAAAATCCCAATTCAAGTTGTCGAAAGCCTTCTGGGCATCTAAAAAGACCAATGCTATTTCTTTATTCAGGTGTGCCTCATAATATCCCAGTATGTCTATTACCATCCTTGTATTGTTTCTTATCTGTCTTCCAGGAAGGAATCCATTTTGGTCGCTATGTATCAAATTATTCAAAATTATCTTTAACCTTCCTGCTATAACACTCATACAGATTTTATAATCCGTATTGAGAAGTGAGATAGGTCTATAATTTTTTATCAGTTTTTGATCTGCACCTTCTTTTTGGAGGAGTGTAATGTATGCCTCCCGCCATGATTCTGGTATTTTGGATTTTGTCAGGACCTCACTGTAGATTTCTAACAGTTTTGGTAGAAGAATTTCCTCTAAATCTGGGTTTTTGTATAATTCTCCTGGGAATCCATCTGGGCCAGGTGATTTGTTCTTTTTGAGTTTCGATATCGCCATCTTTAACACCGTCATTGTAATTTCTCTCGCCCTCCCCTATTAATGGGAATGTTTCTTCCGATAGGTATTTATCCACCTTTTCTTTTGTAATTCCTTCCTCTTCATATAGAGTAGCGTAGTACTCTTGAATAATCTCTAATTTGTCTTCTTGTTTATTCACAATATGTCCCTCTGAGTCTTCCAGCTGATATATAATCCCTTTCTCTTTCTCTTTTTTAACCTATAGGAGAGCCACCTGCCTGGTTTGTTTGCATTTTCAAAATAGTATTGTTTGGTCTGTTTTATCTTATACGCCAATTACTCCTGATCTAGAATGTTTAATTTATGTCGTAGGATCATCCAATTTTCTTCAGCTGCCTCATTGCCTGGGTTTTGCTGCACTATCTTCTCTGCTTTTCCTAATTCGTCCAACAGTTCCTTCTGTAACTTTCTTTTTTCTTTGCTTTTGTGTGACCCATAAGATATTGCCAGGCCTCTCAGGTATGCCTTCATTGCATCCCATATTATTCCTCAGGCAGTTGGCTCCTTTTCATTCTCCTCAAAAAAGGATTTTAGTTCTCCCTTTACTTTCGCAGTGTTTTGCTTATCTCTCAGGAATTGTAAATTTAGTCTCCATCTCTTATTTCTTCTTTTATAAAGGTTTTTCCATCTAATTTCTAGCAGATTGTGGTCCGCCCAGACATTGGGTGTGATTTCTGATGACATAATTTCCATCCCTATGTTCCTGCTTATCCACATCATGTCAATTCTTGACCATGTTTTTTTAGGATTAGAGTAGAACGTATATTGTTTTTTATTTGGGTGCAGTGATCGCCAGATATCTACTGAATTAAATTCCTCAGCTAGATCAAAGAAGGTTTTTGGTAGGTTTTTCCTTTTTCCTTTTTTGTCTTTAATGCTTTTGTGGTCTTTTTCCAAATCTGTTACTCCATTAAAGTCACCAATTATACAAATATTGCTGTTATCCATTTTACTTATTCTTTCCCTTAATTTTTTATAAAATTCCCCCAAGTTTTCATTCGGGGCGTAGATAGCTATTAATAGTATTGGGGAATTGCCTCTCTTTATTTCCACTGCCACAATTCTGCCCTTGGGGTCAGCATACTTTAATTCTGCTACTATTTCTTTTTTAATATATAGTGCCACACCCCTTTTTTTTTCTCAGCTAGAGAGGTGAAAATTTTTCCCAATTTGTTATACTCCAGATACTTTTCATTTTCTTTTTTTATATGAACCTCTTGGAGGCATATTATATCCACATTTTCTTTAGCTAATTTTATAAAAAAAAATTCCTCTTTTTATTATCATTCAAACCATTAACATTGATCAATATTAATTTCCAATCTTCCATCTCTTCTATCCTTTGTGTTGTTTTAGTTCTTATTCGCACGTGTAGTTTTTTGTGGCCTTTGCTTCTTCTTTGGCTCCTTACTTTCCTTATCCTCCGTCTCCTTCTCCTCTGGGGTTCCTTCTTTAGATCTCCTCTGCTGAATAATTTCCTCGTCTTGTGTTGTTGTTTCCAATTCCTCCTTGCTGCTTTGGTTTTCTTCTATCCCTCTTAGCTGATCCAAGAAATCTTGAGCTGCTACTAGGCTGTATATTTTGATTTTCTTTCCCTGCCATGTAATCAGCATGCCTTCCGGCAGTATCCATCTGAAGAGGGAGGACCCCTTGGAGGGTAGAGCCGAGGATTTTGTTCAGTATCTGCATGACAAAATCACTCAGATTCGGGAAGATTTGGACTCCGACTGGGTAGTCTCAGAGGGAGAGACAGGGGCAGGTCTTGAGAATGTTATCTGGGATGAGTTTGATCCTGTGACCCCTGAGGACGTGGACAGGATTCTGGGTAGACTGAATGCGACCACTTGTTTATTGGACCCGTGTCCTTCCTGGTTAGTACTGGCTTCCCAGGAAGTCACACGAGGCTGGCTCCAGGGGATTATAAATGCTTCGTTGGGTGAGGGTGACTTTCCCGCCACCTTGAAAGAGGCGGTGGTGAGGCCTCTCCTAAAGAAGCCTTCCCTGGACCCGGCAATGTTGGTAAATTATCGTCCGGTCTCCAACCTTCGCTTCATGGCGAAGGTTGTTGAGAGTGTGGTCGCGCAACAGCTCCCCCAGCACCTGGATGAAATGACGTATCTAGATCCATTCCAGTCAGGCTTCAGGCCCGGGTACAGCATGGAAACGACATTGGTCGCGTTGGTAGATGATCTCTGGAGGGCTCAGGACAGGGGATGCTCCTCTGTCCTAGTCCTGTTAGATCTCTCAGCAGCTTTTGATACCATCAACCATGGTATCATGCTGCACCGGCTGGAAGAGTTAGGGGTGGGAGGCACTGTGTTGCGGTGGTTCTCCTCCTTTCTCTCTGACCGGTCATAGTCTGTATTGACAGGGGGCAGAGGTCAACCCCAAGGCCCCTCATATGTAGGGTGCCACAAGGGTCGGTCCTCTCACCCCTCCTGTTCAACATTTATGTGAAGCCGCTGGGCGAGATCATCCATGGTTTTGGGGTGAAGTACCACCAGTACGCTGATGACACCCAGCTGTACATCTCCACCCCAGACCACCCCAACGATGCCCTTGAAGTGATGTCCCAGTGCCTGGAGGCTGTGCGGATCTGGATGGGGAGGAATAGGCTCAGGCTCAACCCATCCAAGACCGAGTGGCTGTGGTTTCCGACGTCCCGATATAGTCAGTTGGTGCCATCACTGACTATTGAGGGCGAATCATTGGCCCCCACGGAGAGGGTGCGCAACTTGGGCATCCTCCTGGATTCACGGCTGTCTTTAGAAGAGCACTTGACGGCCGTGACTGGGAGGATTTTTCATCAGGTTCGCCTGATTTGCCAGTTGCGTCCCTTTCTGGATCGGGACTCATTACGCATGGCCACTCTGCCCTTGTCACCTCCTGCCTGGACTATTGCAATGCTCTCTACATGGGGCTCCCCTTGAAGAGCACCCGGAGGCTCCAACTGGCACAGAGTGCGGCCACGTGGGTGGTAATGGGAGTGACATGGTGTTCCCCATGTAACACTTCTCCTGCGCGAGCTGCACTGGCTCCCAGTGGTCTTCTGGGTGCGCTTCAAGGTTTTGGTTACCACCTTTAAAGCGCTCCATGGCTTAGGACCTGGGTACTTGCGGGACCGCCTACTACCACCAATAGCCTCCCACCGGCCGGTTCGCTCCCGTAGGGAGGGGCTCTTCCGGGTGCCGTTGGCCAAACAATGTCGACTGGCGGCCCTCAGGGGGAGAGCCTTCTCTGTGGGGGCACCTACTATCTGAGCTCACCCCAGAGATACGGAGGATCCCGGATCTGCGCACCTTCCGCCGCGCTTTAAAGACCTTATTATTTCACCAGGCGGGCCTGGCCTAATTTTCTCCCTCTTTCATAAAAGATTTTTAATTTTTAAATATCTTTTAGTATTTTATACATTCAATTTTAAAATTGGTTTTAAATTGTTCGGGGTTTTAAATTTGTCGGAGCCAAAATTATTTAATTTGATTTTATTCTACTTTTAAATTTTGTATGGATGTGTTTTATTGTGTGGCTGTGCACCGCCCTGAATCCTTCGGGAGTAGGGCGGTATAGAAATTGAATAAAATAAAATAAAATAAAATAAATAAAATAAGAGGATACTCCTCTTGTTCAACTGAATGGCCAGGAATCTGTAATCTCTTTTTGATTCCCTCACCCTCCTTGGGACTTGCTTTAATACGATAACTTCCTTTCCTTTATACATCACCAGTTCTTCTCTCACGGCACTATAGAAAATGTCTTTAACTTTCTTCCGTGCAAATCTTATGTGCACTTCTCTGGGCAGTTTGTTTCTCCTGGCGTAATTGGTCTGCACTCTGTACACCTCATCCAATTCTTTAATTATGTCTTGTTTGTCCTGTTGCAGAACCTCAGCTATTAGCTCCGCCATCACTTGGCCCAGGTCTTCTTCCTTATCTTCAGCAATGTTCTGGAAATGCAAATAAAAGGAGGCTCTATCCATTTCCAATTGGGTAATTGAATCCTCCAACTCCCTATTCTGTGCCATCAGTTTCTGATCTACTATTTCTAAATTCCTTTCGTTTTGCTCAATTTTAGATTCCATCTTATTTATCTTCTGTTCATTAATTTGTATTGACTCTTGTATATCATTTACTTTTTGGTCAATAACTCTAATATCTGTTTTCAACTCGATGTGATTACTAGACATATTCTCTTGCATCATAATCATAGTATCTTGTATCGCTGTAAGTGTTGCTAGCATCACTTGCATAGTAGGAATCATAGCTGATTTTTCTATTTTTCTATTTTCGACAGTCCTTCAGTCGATTTCTGCATTGCCGGTGATGTCATCATTATTGTAATATTAGATGCTGTCTTCTTCCCCGTTTTGAGCGCAGTGGATGAAAGGCTTGTCATCTCCTTCAACAACTTTTTCTGATCTCTCACGATCTTTTCGATATTTCTCCAAATTATCATCCACTAATTATCCTTCTTTTTTCCCTTAATTTATTATTATTGTGTTACTGGGGGTATTAAGTATTTACCCCTCTAAAATCTAATATTTAATTTGGTTTATTACTAATTCAATTCCTAATATCCTACTGTCGTTAATTATCTTATGCGTGTTCTGTTCTATTATCTATTATTCAGGTCTAATCTATTGTCACATTAATTTCCACAGTTCGTAGAATCTGACTATTGCAAGTATCCCACAATCAATAAATACAAGTAATTAATCAGCTATAAAGGAAAATATCCCTATTTGTCATTCAATCCATTTAAATCAATAGAATTAGTCTAATGTATAATTTTTTACAATAAGTATATATAAATAAATAAGTAGTTAGTTAATTAATTAATACTCTAATATAACTTAATATCGCAGTTAATTATTAATGGTAATAAATGGTCTAAATAGCAAAGAAGAATTGATTTAAAGGGGAAAAAAAGAATTATATCACTATATATAACCAATCCTATATAGCTCTATACAGATAAATTACTCTAATATATGTAGTTATAAATATATGAATATGCAAGTATATACAACAATTTGATTAAATATCCTTCATAAATTGATTAATTAATTAATTGAACTCAATGTCTTCATTAATCACAGGGGGCAAGTGTGCAGCAGTGTTCAAATAAAATCAGATTTCACAAAAATACTTTACTTCCTATATGATTTAATAACTTCTTTCCCTGGGTCAGTTCGTAGCAATCTTTAAAGATTGGATTCTATTATTGTCAGAGTATTTCAAAGATTATTTTTCCTTGATGCTTAATGCTCCTCCTTCCCTCTCTGTACACTCAAAGATCTTGTTGCTGTCCCTAGCAATGGCCGCGTTTCCGGTCTCCCACTTCTTTATCAATCCAATTTTCAAGACGACCTCCGGAAATGAAAGCACCTCGATTCCCCAATAATTATATTTATATCACCTCCCATTCTCTAATAATGCCATTGCTGTGCTTTGCCGCTTTCTTTTTCACTTATTTCTCGTCGGCTTGCCTGCGACCATATGCCGATGTGATCTAAGCCTTCACTTGCAGTCGCCGCTTGCTTCTTTCTGTGGATCTTTTTCATCCGACCCAGCCAATCTGATTTTACCGATTCCAATCACAACGTGTTCGAGGGAGAGTAGGTATGAGTGCTTTCCCAACACCAACTTCACCAAACTGCCTTGCTTCCCATCTTTGTTGGCTATCGCAGCTTTGGGTCCACCATTAAGAGGGAGACGCGCCACGTTGGTTTGACAGCAGCAATCAGTCCAGCAGAGAGTGCTTGCTTCTCACCACTCTGCCTGCCAAAAACCCGCTATTATCCGCGAAGCTCTCCAAGCTTCCACGCCTCGAAGGGTTCCCAAAATGCGGCATAAAAGTGGTGTTGTGGAGCAGCGATCGCTCTCACAGCACCATGCCGCCACGGGTCGCCAACCGGAAGTCAGGTCTACCAGACTTTCAACTGCTTGCAGAGCTGTACCGGTCTACTCATTTGCTTTTGGAGGCACCAGTCTACTCATTTGTTTTTGGAGGCACCGGTCTACCCATTTGTTTTTCGAGCACACTGGTCTACCACCACACTGCCTTTTAACACTGATTAGCTGTTGGGTGGCCCTTTGAAGCCCCACAGCAAGAGTTTAAACAGTTTTTTTCCCTTCTAGCCAATCAGCTGGGACTCGGGAGGCAGCAAATAGATTGGGGTGGGGCCAAATAAAAGGTAAGAATAATGCAGGGGGGGCGGGAGGGCCCAGCTCTCGAACAAAGAGAACCAGTTCGGTGACATCATATCGTCACTGCTACTGGCTTGGCTGAACCGGGCCGAACTGTGAGGAACCCATCACTGGTTGATGTATCATTTCCTCCAATCAAGTCTTAAATTTAATCCAATAGTTTTTAGCTTCCGGACATGTCCACCACATATGATAATATGATCCTGGTAGTTGACACTTACAACATTTAGCTGATTTTTCTTTAAACATTTTTCCTAATTTCTCAGGTGGCATATGCCATCTATAAAACATTTTATATTGATTTTCCTTATATGCAGTGGACACTGTTATTTTATAATTCCTTTCCCAAAGTTGTTGCCATTTTTCCAAATCAATTGAATATCCAAAGTTTCTTCCCCAAGCTATCATTATTTCTTTTACTTGCTTCTCCTCTAATTCAATACTAAGCAAAAAATTATAATTTTTTAAATTAAATTATCATCTGTTCCCATGAGTATTCTATCCAACTCAGTCTTTTCCATATAAAAACCATATAATTTAGCATCCTTCTCATATCTTGTTTGTATCTGCATATACATATAGCAGTCTGTCTCAATCCCCTGTCCTTCTAGTTCCTGTTTCCCTTTCAATTCTCACTCATCTGTTAGTAAGTCTTTATATCTAACAATATTGCCAAAATTAAAAACATTTGGGTGTATTAATGATTCCATAGTCGATAACCATGTTGGTATTTTCACATAGTATTTGTCTCTTACTTTCTCCCAGAGCAATAACAATGCATTTCTTACATAGTGTCTATGAAAATATGTGTGTATCTTATTTCTACCATACCACAAAAAAGCATGCATCCCAGTTGCAAGTCATACCCTTCCAATGTTAACAACCTTATATTTCTTAATTCCACCCATTCCTTCAACCATATCAGAGTTGCTGCCTGGTAATATAGTTCCCAATTTGGTAACCCAAATCCATCTCTCAATCTTGTATCTTGCACCATTCTTATGCTTATTCTTGTCTTTTCCCCTTGCCATATATATTTCCTTATTATCTTATTGAGATATTGAAAATAGGTCTTTTCAATTTTTATAGGCACAGTCAGAAATAAAAACAATAATCTTGGTAATATATTCATCTTTATCAGTGCAATCTGTCCCATGAGTGATAGTTAAAGATTCTTCCATTTTTCCAAATCTCTTTCAATTTGCTGTTTTAATTTATAATAATTATCTTCTTTTATTGTTACACATCTTGATGTTAAATATACTCCAAGGTACTTAACTTTTTGCACTACTTGTACATTCAAATTTTCTTCCATCTCTCTTTTTTGTTTTTCTGTCATATTTTTAGCCAAAAATTTTGTTTTGTCTTTATTTATTTTCAAGCCGGAGACTTTTCTTCTATTTGTTCTAATAATTTAGGGTCTGTTCTATGCGGATCGTCTATAATAAATACCAAATCATCTGCAAAGGCTTGCAATTTATACTCTTCTTTTTTAACTTTTATCCCTTTTCTCTCTTCATCTCATCTAATATTTCTATTTAAAACTTCTAATGTCAAGATAAACAACAATGGTGAAAGAGGACATCCTTGTCTAGTACCTTTCATTATGTTAATCTTTCTGTCATTTCCCCATTTATCATTATCTTAGCAAATTGTCTATCATATACTGTTTTTATAACATTTATAAATCTCTCTCCAAAATCCTTTCTCTGTAATTATTTTATCATGACCTGCCAACTCACATTATCAAAAGCTTTTTGGGCATCTAAAAACAACAACGCTATCTGTTTTTCTGAATGGTTCTCATAATATTCCAAAGTGTTCAAAATCATCCTCATATTGTCTTTAATTTGTCTTTTTGGTAAAAATCTGTTTTGATCTGCATGTATATATTCATTTAGTGGCTTTTTCAGTCTGTGTGCCATTATTGACGCAAAAATCTTATAGTCTGCATTTAACAATGAGATTGGTCTATAAGTTTTTATCAATTGTAAATATGTAAAGCATAATAAGCATTACATATGCCTCCTTCCATGAATCTGGCGTTTTTGCCTTTATTAATAAATCATTAAATAAGTCCAACATTATATTACTGATGACCTCTTGTAATGTTTTATATAACTCCACTGGTAAACTATCTGGTCCTGGTGCTTTCCCACTTTTTTGTCTTTTTATTTTTTTCTGTTATGTCCATCATTGTTATTCTTTCTTCTAGCGTTCCTTTGTATTGTTCTGATATTTTAGTCAAATCTGATTTTTCCAAATAGCTTAGTATCTCTTCCTCTGGAATCTTCTTTTGAGAGTAGAGTTGCTCATAATATTTTTGAGTTATTTTCTTTTTATCTTCAATTCTATATTATAGTTTCCCTTCTCTTGTAAAATCTTGTAAACATTTTATTATTTTCTTCTCCCTCTCTTTTCTTAACTTGTATGCTAGCCATCTTCCGGGTTTGTTTGCATTTTCAAAAAAATTCTGTTTGGTTGTTCTCAATTTATTTGCTAATGCTTCTTGTACATTCAAATTTATTTCATGTTTTTTCAATTCCATCAATTTCTTAATTTTTTTATTTAAGGTATCTTTCTGAAATTCTTTTTCCAATTTCTTATAGTCCTCTTCTAATCTTCCTTGTTTCTGCCATTCCTTTTTGTTCTTTTTTCCCCAAGTACATTATTGCTAGGCCTCTGATATATGCTTTCATTGTATCCCATATATTTTGAAGTGATGTATCCTCTTTCTTGTTTATTTTAAAAAACCCTTCCAATTCTTTTTCTGCAAAGTCCTGAAACTCTTTTTCATTTAAAATTGTTGCATTCAAAGTCCACTTTGTCTTTTGCTTTTGCCCTTTCCATATTATTGTCATTGGGCTGTGTCAGCCCATATATTAGAACCAATATTTACTTGCACAGTCTCTGTAAGTCCCACTGACATCCATATCATATCTATCCCTGACCATGATGTGTGTCTATTTGAATAGAAAGTATATTGTCTCTCTTTCAAATGTTTTTGTCTCCAAATATCTTGAATACTTAATTCTTCTATCATTGTGAAAAACGATTTCGGCAGTGTACTTCTAGGCTTTTTATTTACCTTCATTGTTTTATAGTCCAAGCCTGCATCTATTATCTCACTGAAATCTCCCATTATATATATATATTTTCATAGCCCAACTCTATAATTTTTTTGTGTAGTTTCTAATAAAATTCTTCTTGGTTTTTTTTTTATTGAAAAAGTTTTTCAAATACAGATTTTTCCCCCTTTTCCCCCCTCCTCCCTAACCCCCCCTCACCCTCCCCTCCCTCCATGGCTTCTCCAAAATAAAATCCAAATTGATATCACATTTACCATCCTTTTACACCACCCCCCATATGCTAACCATTTCTTTCTAACATTATTATTATATCCCCCCTATACTATACATTTCAGAGCAACATTCAGCTATAAAATTATATAATAAATCCTAATTTGGCATTTATTAACTCATAATCTACCCATTTCCTCCACCCCAATACATATATCTCTTAATTCAAATCTTTTACGTATATTAATATCTGAACATAACATCCGTTTTCCTAAACTAAACAATCAGTAACCTAACCTATCTCCACCCACTTTCCTACAGGTCTACCATACATAATATTTTTAATATCTTTGTTCTTCTGCCCACACCACTAAAAGATATTTCCATATATAAATAAAATCCTCAAATGACTTTAAGTTTGTAATCCATATAGTATCTTCTGTAATGTCTTTCAACTAGATTATTAATTCCATCGCCCATGTTAGGGTAACATCAAGTTCTGCTTCCAACAGTATATTCAGTATCTTCAATTACCATCTGCCCCCATCAATAATAAGTGTTTCTGTATATAAAAAACCACCCGAGTGACTTTGTATTTATATTCCATATAGTATCTTCTGTAATGTCTTTTGTCTAGATTATTAATTCCAACCACTATGTTAGGGTAACAACCAGATCTTCTGCATGCCCCAAGGGCCTTGATAGTACAGTGGTTTAGTGCACCCTGTTATTAACACAGCTGCCTGCAATTCTGCTGGTTTGAATCTCTCCAAGGCTCAAGGTTGACTCAGCCTTCCATCCTTTCTAAGGTAGGTGAAATGAGGACCCAGTTTGTGGGGGCAATAAGCTGACTTTGTATAAAATATATAAAAGAATGAAGGCTATTGCTTAACGCATTGTAAACCGCCCTGAGTCTCCGGAGAAGGGCGGCATATAAATCAAATTTAAAAAAAAATAAAAATCCATAGTTCTCTTGCCTTATAACTCAACATATATGTAATCCATTTTCCAAAGAGTCCAAAATAGAAAGTTCCAATCTGCTCAATCAAAGGTCATCTTCACATCCCAAAAACACCAGCACTGCAGAGATCTGTTATTCTTCTCAAAATAATAATAATAATAATAATAATAATAATAATAATAATAATAATAATAATAATAATAATTTTATTTCTATACCGCCCTTCTCCCGAAGGACTCAGGGCGGTGTACAGCCAATTTAAAAACACAAGACACAACAATGATTAAAAATTAAAATAATTAAATAGATTTGGCCGATTTAAAACCCCAAAAATTTAAAATACCCCAATTAAAAATTATTATGTTGATAGCCTGGCCTGGCGGAACAACAGGGTCTTCAATGTGCAGCGAAACACCCGGAGGTCGGAGATCTTACGTATTTCCAGGGGCAGTTCATTCCACAGGGCTGGGGCTCCCACAGAGAAGGCCCTCCCCCTGGGTGTCGCCAGCCGACATAACTTGGCTGATGGCACCCTGAGGAGACCCTCTCTGTGGGAGCGGACTGGTCGGTGGGAGGCTATTGGTGGCAGAAGACGGTCTCGAAGGTACCCGGGTCCTCTGCCATAGAGCGCTTTAAAGGTGGTAACCAACACCTTGAATCGCACCCGGAAGACCACTGGGAGCCAGTGCAGCTCGCGCAGGAGGGGTGTCACACGGGCACAATGAGTTGCGCCCATAACCACTCGCGCGGCCGCATTCTGGACCAGTTGGAGCCTCCGAGTGCTCTTCAAGGGGAGCCCCATGTAGAGCGCATTACAATAGTCTAGCCGGGAGGTGACAAGGGCATGAGTGATCGTGCGCAAGGCGTCCCAGTCCAGAAAGGGCTGCAACTGGCGGATCAGGCGAACCTGATAAAAGCCCCCCTGGCCATGGCCGTCATAAGCTCTTCTAAAGACAGCCATGCATCCAGGGGGACACCCAGATTGCGAGCCCTCTCTGTGGGGGGCAAAGATTCACCCCCAATAGTCAGCGATGGCACCTGCTGACTATATCGGGACGCCGGCAGCCACAGCCACTCGGTCTTCGACGGGTTGAGTCTGAGCCTGTTCCTCCCCATCCAGACCTGCACGGCCTCCAGGCAGCGAGATATAGTATAAGTCTGTAATTTGCCTCACTTATATTTTCATGTATCAGCCTTCTATAAATCCCGCTTATTATATTTAATAATCTCTTAAGTAACTGGCATTAGTCTGTTGGCTAAAGAAAAGAAAATTTTTTTTTTGTTTAGTTTAAATTTTTTTTTAGTTTTGTAGAACCTGCTTCTTCTTTTCTTAACTTGTTGTGGTTTAGATCTCCATCCTGGTTGCCTTTATTGGACTTGTATATCAGCTGATTGAATTACATGCTGGTCTGTAACTTGATAAGACATCAAATCGAAATCCAAAGCCTCCTCTCTTATATTTATAGGTGATCCAGCTATAGCTTCTGGAGGAGAATCCAGAAGCGGCTCATCCAAAAAGGCCTGTATAACTTGTTGTTTTTCCATTACCTCCATCTCCATCTGCTTAGCCTGAGTTTCAATCTCTTGTTCATTTTGCTTTTCTTTATCCCCCTCCTGTGTTCCTAACACTGATGACATACGTGGAGATGTTAGGTCCATTTTAAAAACCTTGTAGTAAAATTCTTCCGCTTTTTCAACAGTATTTAGTTGATATCTTTCTCCTTGATATCTCAATATTATACCAACTGGAGCATCCCACTTAAATGGGATGTTTTGTTTCTTTAGCTCAGTCACCAAAAATCCAAAGTCCTTTCTATCTTTTAACATCTTGGACGGCAGCTCTTTATATATCCAAATCTTCCTTCCATTCATTTCTGGAGTGGAGTTAAAAGACTTTTGCACAATATCGTTTCTTATTCCTTTACCAGTAAAGTAAATCACCACACCTCTAGGCAACTGTCTTTGCTTTGCCACCCAAGAATTTGCTCTGTAGGCCTTATCAATTTTACAGGACTAACCTTTAAAATCACAGCCAGAACTTCAGCAGACATCTTTCTCAAGTCTTCTCTGTTATTTTCCTGTATTCCCGATTCTGACCACAAATTCCATGAATCTAAATTGCATCATTGTGACTTCATTTTCAATCCTTTGTTTTATATTATCTGCATTGTAAGTCTTGTGATTTATTTTATTTTATTTTATTTTATTTATACCGCCCTTCTCCTGGAGGACTCAGGGTGGTGAACAGCCAAAAGATAAAACACAGAGATACAAAATTTAAAATAGATTAAAACAGATTAAACAATTTGGCTAAATTTTAAAATATCCCATAATTAAACAAATTAAAATTAGTGTTTAAAATTTAAATTTTAAAATTTTAAAAGGGAGAAGATTTAGGCCAGGCCAGCTTGATGAAATAAAAACGTTTTAAGCGCGCGACAGAAGGTGCGCAGATCCGGGATCCTCCGTAACTCCGGGGGGAGCTCGTTCCAAATCGTAGGTGCCCCCACAGAGAAGGCTCTCCCCCTAGGGGCCGCCAGTCGACATTGTTTGGCCAACGGCACCCGGAGGAACCCCTCTCTATGGGAGCGTACTGGCCAGTGGGAGGCTATTGGTGGTAGCAGGCGGTCCTGTAGATAACCAGGTCCTAAGCCATGGAGCGCTTTAAAGGTGGTAACCAGAACCTTGAAGCGCACTCGGAAGACCACCGGGAGCCAATGCAGCTCGCGCAGGAGAGGTGTTACATGGGAGCTCCACGTTGCTCCCATAACCACCCGCGCGGCCGCACTCTGCACCAGTTGGAGCCTCCGAGTGCACCTCAAGGGGAGCCCCATGTAAAGAGCATTACAATAGTCCAGATGAGAGGTGACGAGGGCATGAGTGACCATGTGTAGGGAGTCCCGATCTAGAAAGGGACGCAACTGGCGGATCAGGCGAACCTGATGAAAAATCCTCCCGGTCACGGCCGTCAAGTGCTCTTCTAGAGATCAGCTTCCTTTATTTTAGACTCTACTTCTGAGCTATTTTCTTGAATCATTGTCAAGTCATTTTCACTTCTTTGTATTTTATTATCCAGATTATGAATCTTATAACCAGCTTCCTTCATTTTAGACTCTATTTCTAAGTTGATATCTTTATCCATCTTTATAATTATTTCTGAAAAGCTTTTCAAAGCTGTTACAATATATCGTTTCAGGTTATCATACTTTTGTTGTACCAACTCTTTAATTTCCTGTCAAAATTTTTCAAGATTCTGGTTCACAATCTCATCATGTCTTGCCATCTCCTCCAAAACAAATTCCTTTAAGTCTTTAAAGCCGTTCTTCTGCATCTGCAAGCTGAAAACTTGTTCATGTGATTTGTAAATGAGGGAGCCCCCCCCCACAGCTTAGTTGTCTGGCTTTGTCAGTTTTAACGCCATCTTGCCACACAAACAGATTTTTTTTTAAAGAAAAAGACTTCTCTCCAGACAATATCAATATCAAGTCTCTAAGAAGGAAGAAGCATGAAATAAGAATTTTTCTCTTCACTTCTAGCCAGCGCTATTGTTTCAGATACTTTGTAACATATTAAACTATTCAAATGGAAGGACTTTCACTTTCAGCTTTCTTCTCAAGCCTCAGCCAGTCGCCATTTTAAATTTTCTTCCCCCCCCCTTTCACTCTTTCTTCACTTTTAAAATTAGTCCTAGGGTTGTTAGAAATACTTGCAATTTAGAGTCCCAGATCCGGATTTCATCCTGCTTGTTCAGACAATCTGTTAGTTTTCATTGGTTGGGTTGGTCCCATCACCTGGCTCTGCAAAGCGCAGAGTTCTCCCAAAGCCCGGAGCAGCGGCGAGCTGAATAGGGAGCCCATCCTGCTTCCTCCCCAAGAGTAAAAAAAGAACTCTGGGGACTTCGCAGAGGGCTCTACCTGCTCTTGCTGGCTCTATCTCACATTTCCTTAAGGAAACAGAGTTTTTCGAGCCGCCTTTCAGCTGTAAAGGCAGCTCTTTACGGGCGGCGGGGATGGCGGTCTCAAAAGACTGTCTAACGACGATGGAAGCCAAACCGGAAGCCCCTAAAATTCTTCTTGTTTTTCATTTGGTGCATATAGTGCTATCAAAAGTATTTGTTTAAAATTAAAATTAAACAATTTTAACTGTTGTTTTCTAATATGTACTTCTTGTAAACATATAATGTCCATCTTCAATATCCTATTTCTTTTTATTGCTGCATAAAATCCATTTACATTTAAGGAAATTGCTTTCATTTCTTCTTCCATGTTTTACTTATTACTAGTTTTTATTTTCATTGCTCTTGTCTCTCTTTGTTCCATTGGGTCCTTGGCTCTGGCTCCCTCTCTTAACGCTCATTCCTCTTTTGCTTTTTCATCTTTATCTTCCTCTCTCTCTTTTGCCCCACCTACAGCTCCCAAATCTTCCTCCAATGGCCCACAGAATTGCTGATAAAATAATGTTGCTTTTTCAAGCGTATCCAATCTATATCATTGTTCTTGCCATGTCACTGTAATTCCTTCAGGAATCTAAAACTCATTCCTTTGTATATTAAGAATTTTGTTAGGAATTGATACTCTCTCCTCAAATCTCTAACTCTTCTAGGTATTTATCTTAATACCACAAGTTCTTTATCTTTGTATTTCAGTGTTGTAATTCTTGCTGCTTGTAATATCTCTGTTTCCTTTGCCCTCTTTGTAAATCTTACATGTACTTCTATTGGGAGTTTATTCCTTATTGCATATCTAGTGTAGACTCTAAATGCTTTATTGATCTAATATCTCTTCCTTGGGTTGTTCCAAAGCCTCAGCCAGAACCTCGGCAATTACTTCAGGTAAATTTCCCCGCTTTTCTTCCTTTATGTTTCAAAATCTTAAGTAGAAGTCAGAACGCTCCATCTGCAACAAGATAATTGTTTTTTTCTTGTGACTTATCTGTTGAAACCAATTTCTCTTCCAGCTCCTCAACTTTTTTCCCGTCATTTCTATTTTTTCTTCTACTTTCTGAATCCTCTCCTCATTTCCCCCCATCATTTCTTTCATTTCTTTTAATTCCTGTTTTATATCATCATGAAGTGTTTGCATAAAATTTCATAATTCCATCATCTTTGGAGTTGTCTGCTTTTCTGGGGCTGTGGAGCTTGGTGCTGGCTATATAAATTTCTTCATTTCTCCTCTTCTCAAATACTTTATGTTCTACTTGCAGTTTATTTTTAATCCAAATATCTAATTCAACCAATTGTTGAATTAGTTAAAATAAAATAAAGTAATGTGGAGAAGAAAAAAAGAGACAAGAAAAAAAGAAAAAACAAAAAATGAGACCCCCCCCCCCCAAGATTTCCAACAACCTCCACCTTCCAAAAGTTTAATCTGGCTCAAAAAAGATTTCTTTACAAATTTGAATAGAATCATAGCAAAATTTATATGGCAGGGCAAAAAGCCAAGAATTAAATTAAAATTATTACAAGATGCAAAAGAAAGAGGAGAAAGGCCATAAAAAAAACTGTACCACTATTTATTAGAACAAGATATGCTCGAAGAATAAGTTAAGGAGACAATGATAACTTGGAGTAGATGTTTTGGGTACAATATCGATTTGAACAATTGGCAAAATCTGTGAGAAAAAAAATCAAAATCATGCTGGCGGCTTCTTATAAAGAAAACCTGTAAAAAATGTTCTACAGGTGGCACTTCCCACCCACAAGTTTGGCAAGAATTAGTAAAAAATACTCCCCAATTTGTTGGAAATGTGAGATGGAACTAGGGTCATGTTACCAAATGTGGTGGGAGTGCTCAAAAGCCAAAAGTTTTTGGCAGCAAATAAGGAGCTGGTTAAAAGAGATGTTAATGTTTAAAATAGAAGTTAAGCTGGAATTTTTCTTACTGGGTATGACAAATGGCAAATATGACAAAAAATGTAACCTATTTAATATTGGATATACTTACCGTGGCAAGACTAGCATTTGCTTAAAAATAGAAGTGTAAAGAAATACCCTCAGAAGAAGAAGTAATACACAAAATTTACAGCTGTGCAGAGATGGACAGACTTACTTTAGAACTCAAAGACAAAAGTGAATCAAAATACCATGAAGTATGGAATAAATTTTATAATTGGTTAGATAAGAGGAAGAATGCCAAAAACAAGGGATAATGAATGTCTGGAAATGTATATATCAATGTATATTAATATATCAATGTATATTGAACTTGTGAATGTAATATTGGTTTATTAAATACATGCATAGTTGGTTAGGAAATAAAATACTGTATACTTGATATATAATGAAGTAGGAGATATATAAATTTGTATATAGAGCAAGGAATAGATTACTTATTAACTTGATTTTGACGTAAATGTTAGAAACCAGAGACATTGAGCAATGTCCATTGTTTTACTTTTAAGAGTAATAAAAGATTTAAGAAAAAAAAACACAATACATCAATTAAACTTCCTAAAGTAATTCAGGGGAAATCAGGTTGTAATTTGACAAAGCAGTAGAAATGCATTAAAATAGTTTTTCTTCCTTTCCCCCCCTCTTACATCATCATGAGATGCGCCAGGTTGAGAAATAATTCCTGACCCCAAGTCAGTCAGTCAGTCAGTTCAGTCAGTTTCCATGGCTGAGGATAGACATTTTTCTGGGTTCAGCACCTTCAGCAATACACAACGCTGGTTCTCAAATGTCTATCCTATCTTCCTCTCTGCTGTTCCTCTTCTCCTTGAAAATTCATTATTTTTCTGAAAACTTTTGTTATTCTTCTTATGAGAGCTCACGTGAATTTTATCTTGTTTTCAAAACCTTTTGGGGTCTCCAAGGTGCACTCTCCTTCAGGGTGAAACAGTCATCCCTGAACAGAATTAAGACTCACTCAAAACTTTTCTAATCAATCATTATGCTGAGAGTACTTCATTAACCCCCTTGCTATCACCACAGTGTCCCTTTTGAACTTGTCAGAAAAAAAAAGCATAATGGGGGGGGATGGGAAATCTATAACTGGAAAATAGAAATGCTAGGAGAAGTTTAGCTGACTGTGGTGTAATGGAACAGCACCTTGTGTGGCATTTTCTGACCTTTTAGAGAAATCAGCAGTTATGCATCAAAAGCCTTGTTGAAAGGAATGGATTGGCTGGATATATATTTAATGAACTACTGTTTTCTCACTTCTTGATAGGGAATCATTCAGCCTCATTTAATCCCACTCTCCCATTCTGAAGTAGCCACAAAATCTCAATAGTTCCCTACTGGAAAAAGATACAGCATTGGGAGATTTTCAGCAATCCTTCTCTGAGGAGATGTGTTTCAAGAGAAAGTCAGTTGATAATATTTCCACACGGGAACATTGCACACATTCATAATCAGCACCACAACAGTCTTCCCTGGATACCATCAATGTTCAACAGCTAAATCTTTTTCTTCTTTTTGATTTGAAAATAGTAGAAAGTTTATTTGACAGTTTATTTGAAAATAGTAAAAAGCTTTTTCTTTTCTCCTTTTCTTTTGTGACAAAGCAGTTCTGCAAATATTGTGATCAATTCATTTTTCCACTTGCCACATCCTATTCCTTTGCATGGAGCCTTGGTGCTCTGTTCATGTTGCCTCTAGGCAGTGTCTAGCATGCATGTTTCCCTGTTCCCTGATCTACCTCCTATAGCCACATGCAGTGGTGGGATTCAATTTTTTTAACAACCGGTTCTGTGGGCATGGGTTGGGGGTCATGTGACTGGGTGGGCATGGCTACCTGATCATGTGACCGGGTGGCTGTGGTTATGTGTATAGGGACTACTTAGAGGGCTGAAAAAAGTCATTTCTGACTAGTCCTCACACTTTTGACTGGTCCTCACACTTATGACCATCCTCACATTTATGCCCGTTGCAGCATTCTTAACAACCATGTCACTCATTTCACAACTGCTTCTCTTCACCATGGTGATAAGATAGGGCAAAAAACATAAAATGTGAGGACAGTCATAAGTGCGAGAACTGGTGAAAAGTGCGAGGACCGGGCAAAAATAACTTTTTCAGCCCTCTGAGTAGTCCATATGCAGATAGGGACTACTCAGAGGGCTGAAAAAAGTGATTTCTGACAGTTCCTGGCACTTCTGACCAGTCCTCGCACTTATGACTGGTCATCATTTATGCCCATTGCAGCATTCTTAACAACCTTGTCACTCATTTCACAACTGCTTTTCTTCACCATGGTGACAAGATAGGACAAAAAACGTAAAATGTGAGGACAGTCGTAAGTGCGAGGACTGGTCAAAAGTGCAAGGACCGGTCAAAAATAACTTTTTCAGCCCTCTGAGTAGTCCATTTACAGATAGGGACTACCCAGAGGCCTGAAAAAAGTTATTTCTGACAGGTCCTCGCACTTTTGACTGGTCCTCACACTTATGACTGGTCATCATTTATGCCCGTTGCAGCATTCTTAACAGCCGTGTCACTCATTTCACAACTGCGGTGCTTCATGTGACTGGGTGGGCATGGTCAGGTGGTCATCTGGCATTGCTTCTTTGCCCTAATGACAGTTTGCTGCAATAGTCATAAGTGTGAAAAACGGTCATAAGTCACTTTTTCCAGTGCCATTGTAACTGTTGTAAATAGAGGATTACCTGTCTAAGATTACAAAAAGCTTCTTTGCTTGCAAAAAGCTGCCCTAAATACCAATCATTGGATTAGAAATACCTGCAAACTGGAGTTACAAATCAGGGAGAGTGCCAGAGCACTTTGAGGAATTAAAATAGTTAAAATGCAATGATAACTATCAGCAGCCAACTCCTGCTCATAAAGTGAAACCCTTTAGCAGAGAGGTCATTTAGGCTCTCCAGAATGAAGCAAAGGAGCAAACAGAGGATCTGTCGCTTGTTAAACCAATTACCAGAACAAATACACACAGAACTAGTCAGATTTCCAAAGCTACTTCTTTTCAGGAACAGAGATTAACATTTTTCCTTCCAAACAAAGCTGAATAGGGAAAATTATCCCATTACTAAACACAGAATTAAACTTCACCAAAAACCAGTTTTAGACCAAAAGTCAGAAAGGGTATGTAAACTCACCTTTGAATGTCAATCTTTCTAGCTAGCCAATAAGCCTTGCTGAATGTCACTCATCTTGATTCCTTGTCATTAAAAGCTTCTGCTTTGTTATTCAATTATTTCTTCAAAGTGCTGATCATTGCACCCTGGCTGGAAGAACTCCAACAGGGGAGTATTTCCTCCCAACAGTGGTGTAAAAAGCTTAAAACAACCCTTTCCCTTTAAGAAAGTCAAGCAAACCCCCCCAACCTCCGGAACCGGAAGTGACAGTAAGTCTAGGCATACTGCCAGAGAGGCAGTTTCTGTAAGCAGGGCAATAAAGATTAGGCTAGGAAACAACACAGAATGTTGTAATTCCTTACAGGATTAACCCTGTAAAGTGGAAAAAAACAAAAGGAGATTTCTTTTAACAACCGGTTCTCCGAACTGCTTAACTACTTAACTACTTAACAACTGGTTCTACTGAACCGGTGCGAACTGGTAGAATCCCACCACTGACCACATGCAACCAGTCTTCAGACTATGGAATATGGAGAAAAAGATTCTAGCTACAAAAATGCTGAACCTGCTATCTTTTCACATTCACCTTTAAATGCAGGAAGAAAAGCAACTTTGGTTTTCCACATTGCAGCTGCTCAAACTTTTGTTTCTTTTTGGGAAGTAGCTAGATAAAATCAGGTAATATGCATTAAAAATATAATGAGATGGGTACCATCAATCAATATATGATATCTCAGAAGGGTATCTTGTGAATCTCTTTCTACACCCACTATTTAACTGTGGACTAGACTGTCTCTTATCTAACCACTATCTGAATACCCGTGCTCCACTACAAAACTATGTGTTCTGGCTTGATAATTCGACACTTAGAGTTTGAAAATTAATGAGTAATTATGATCAGCCTCTCCTCTCCCCTTCTCTCCCTCAGGCTGGCCTCATAGATCCCTTATCTCTCTCAGGCTTGGCCCCATAGATCCTCTCCTCTCCCCTTCTCTTCCTCAGGCTGGCCCCACAGAAGCCTCCCTTCTTCCCTTAGGCTTTTGAGCCCCTTCTCCCCGTGAGGCATGCTCCTCAGAAGCCTGTCCTATGCTATCCTATTCTCTCCAGAGTTATTTTCAAGTTGGGAGGGAGAGTAACATCTAACTAATTAGCATCAGAGCGTGTTATAATAATATAGGAAATACTAATGCTCTGATGGTCATTTCGAAAAACCCTTTCTTAGTGAGCACCTAGAAGTCAAGAGGAACATACTGTATGAGGCAAATTTCAAGTTTGTAGGCTTTACGGTTCTGAAGATTTCGTGATTAATGTGTGAGTGGTTTTCACTTTTATATATATAGATTCCCTAGACAGCATTTCTTCACCCTGTCACTCAAAGTCTTTCTCACATACCATTATATCTATTCCTGAATGATAATGTATCTTTTTTTTCAATTTTTGTTTTGTTTTCTCCTTTCATTTTTATCAAATATTATTATTAAATTTATTTTCTGCCTATCTTGCCACGAGGCTACTCTAGGCAATATACAACTATGAAAAATGAAGAAATAAAATGAAAATTTAAACAAAGCAAAAGTAGAATAATAGAACAATAAACAAAATGAGTAATAAAAAGGAGGAGAGGAGAGCAGAAAGTGGTGGTGGTGGTGGAGTCTGCTGTCAATCTAGCAGCCCCCATACAGAAAATATAGTTTATAAATGTTAATTGTATGTTTTAACATTTAAAATTATCTTTGAGATTAATAATTACAGTAGCAACCATAGAAACATAGTTCAGTTATTTCAACTTGTAAAAATGTTGAAAAACAGATTTGGGATAACCTGAATGGACTACATTAAATAACGATTAAAATTTTATAGGTAAAGGTTCCCCCATACATGCATGCTAGTTGCTTCTGGCTCTATGGACGGTGCTCATCTCTGTTTCTAAGCCAGTGCTGTCTAAAGACGTCTCCGTGGTCATGTGGCCAGCATGACTAAATGCCAAAAGCACACAGAATGCTGTTACCTTCCCACCAAAATAGTTTCTATTTTTCTACTTGCATTTTTTACATGCTTTCGAACAGCTAGGTTGGCAGAAGCTGGGACAAGTAATGGAAGCTCACTACATTACATTACATGGTACTAGGGATTTGAACCACTGAACTGCCGACCTTCTGATCGACAAGCTCAGCATCTTAGCCACTGAGCCACTGCATCCCTTAAAATCTTATATTGGGTGCTAATTTGTTTGCCAGAGAACCAACCCCCCACCCCGCTCCTAATTACTGACTATAAAGCTGTATCTTAAACTGGGTGGGTTTTATTTTTTGACTTGTATGATGATGAATCAGGATTGGGCTTTCTCAGTAGGATATTAAATGTTTTACATAATATTTGCAGGTTTTGTGATCAGCCTTGAGACCTTTGAAAGTTGACTGTCTATAAATGTTTAAATGAATGAATGAATACATTGAAAATCAATTGGAATAATGTGTGTAGGTTTGTGCTGAGAATGTGAGACTAGATGAATAAAGCTTTGATCTGATCGAACAGGAGCCTCCTAATGGTCTTACGTTCTACTGCTCTTAAGAAAGCTCACTGTTTCGGCCCCTCCAGATCTCCCAAAAATAATGAGGTGGGGGCTGAGCTTCGGGTTGTCTTGAAAAATAATGTCCCATGTCCATTGCTGGCATTCATGCATTAAACATTTAAACCTAAAGCTGGTCTCTGCTCTAGGCTTACAAGATGAAATAAAAAAAAAAAAAAGAGGAAGGGGAAAAGGGAAAAAAGACCATGGCTAACTACAATGTCTCTTCTGCAAAGGACCAGCATCTCTTCTAGAAGAAGGGCACAGCTCTCAAAGTTTTGTAAGAGATTTATACTAAGAGTTAAAAAAGCTCACAAGAGAGGAGAAAATCCAAGCAAGGGTGTGAGTGTGGAGGAACTGATGTTTCTCCCATCACATTTTTCATTTTAAATGACTGCTCCAACCTAGCATTTACCCAGTGGTGGGATTCAAATAATTTAACAACCGGTTTTCTGCCCTAATGACTGGCTAGGTAGGGGTGGCTGGGTGGGCATGTGACTGGCCAATTCAATGTCACTCAAGTCAAGGGGCACCTCATCTCGCCCAGCCTCTCCTTGCCATGCCTGGCCGCTCCTCACCCCTCCCCTCCCAGCCACTCCTTGTCATGCCCAGCCACTCACCTGGCCAGAGCAAGTAGTTTTCAAATAAAAAGAATGATCACCTTTTGCAAATAAATAACAAACATCTTGACTTCAGATTTGATGCATCTTGCAAAGTATTACTGCTCATTCTAGTCTCCTTTCCTACTAACAGGTCCATCCAATTACAATACTGGTGATCTCTTTAATGATCTTTCACTTTTTATCTAGAGAAGTGCTGACAGGATTTAAAAAGCAAATTCAACCATGCCCTTTTTTCCATTTAATCAATTTTGCCAAAAATCTCCCCAACTCAAAATAAAATAGTGCTCAAAACTCACAATAAAATAGCAGAATAAAATAGCACTGTTCCAATATTTGAGCGGCTCCTACAAAAATGAGGGGGTCCATCTATTTTCCAAAGCACCAAAAGGCACGACAAGAACAATGGATGGAAACTAACCAAAGAGAGAAACAACCTAGGACTAAGGAGAAATTTCCTAAGGGTGAAACCAATCAACCAATGGAATAGCTTGCATTCAGAAGTTGTGGGTGCTCCATCACTAGAGGCTTTCAAAAAGAGTGAGGAAAGTATACCCCAAAAGGACAGTGCCAGGAACCACTAAAACAATACAGAAAACTTAAAACAGCCATCCCCTCTTTTTAAAAAAGTCAAAACCCCAAAGCAAAAGCACCAGCTGAGAGGGAAACTAAGAGGACCTGCTCAGGCTAATTGAAAGCTTGGGCGTGCTGCCAAAAGCCACTAACCCTTCCAACTCTATTATTCTATGTCAGTGATGGCTAACCTTTTTGCCATTGTGTGCCAAAAGTGGGGGGGGGCGCATGTGCGCATGTCCACACCCATAATTCAATGTGTCCCCTGTACATGTGTCCATGACCCCCGTGTGCGCTTTCCACTTTTGGCACACGATGGCACAGTGGGCCCAGTAGGCCCATTTTTCACCCTCCCCAGGCTCCAGAGGCTTTCTTGGAGCCTGGGGAGAGTGAAAACAGCTTTCCCACCCCCCTGGAGGCCCTCCGGAGGCCAGAAACAGCACGTTTCCTGACTTCCGGTGGGCACGGAAGGCTGAAAATCAGCTGGCCGGTGCACACATGCACGCTAGAGCTGACCTAGGGCAACACTTGCATGCCCACAGATATGGCCACGCATGCCACCTCTGGCACGCATGCCATAGGTTCACCATCATGGTTCTATGTTCTCTATGTTCTAAATTGGATGCTTCACAGCAGAAGCAATACAGCTGGCAGGACCACATATGCATTAAATTCACAGCCTGTATGATCAAGCTGCATCATTGTCCCTTCCTGTATCTTTCCCCCCCAGGAAGAAACAAGAAGTAGCCAACACTACAGCAGCTATAAAAGGTCTTGGGAAACTCCAGGGAATTTCAGCTGATCAGAGATGTGTTACTTAATAACCTTTATAATGAGGATGTTTGTAATCTTGTCCTTCTCCATGAAGAGAAGAGGTTAATCCCATCCCTAGATGGGAGATTGATGTGTTTCCTGGGTGTTTCCCTGCCCTAATCCTGTTAGTTTCTGTTGTTTATTGACTTCATTCAAGGCGTGTGTTGGCTGCATTCCAGCTGCAACTAAGTAGCCTGTTAAATGGTTCTTGGCTGCCTGCCTAGAGCTATTAACTGAAGGGGGAGAGAAAGGGGAAAAATCTCTCCTGCCCTTTATTTTCAGCCAGTTCTCTGAACTGCCAAGCAGTTAGCTACCAGTTTGAGTGAATCGGTGCAAACCAGCTGAATCCCACCACTGTATTTACCTAATCAGAAATGATAGATGGATAGGTGACTATTCTATCATAAAGTTTCTGTGAGCATTTCCCTTTGAATATCAAAATTCACCTTTGACATTTTTATATCCCAAATCCAATTCACTTGTACATCCAAGACCACATCTGACATTTTCAGAAACAGTAGCCCTTGCAAACATTGTCTGAAAGAGAGTAGAATGTCTTGGTCTTTTCTCTGTCTCATAGTATCTGTGTAATCAGTTGCTCTAGAGCAGGGGTGTCAAACTCAAGGACCACAGCCCAGATCTGGCCCATGATGTGGTTAAATCTGTCCCATGGAGATGCCCTGGAAACAGCAAAGGAGCAGCCCGCTGTGCCTCGGCCCAGCCCTGTCCAACCGTACTGATCTACAACCTGGCAGTGGCCATTCTGGGCTGGAACGCAGTCAACCTTAGATCCATGGGGTTGGGGTGAAATCCTACTGGTTTGGACTGGTTTGGGTGAACTGCTAGAGATTATTGGCATCAGTTCGCCAAACCGGTAGTAATCACCTGTCGTTGGCCCTACCCATACCCAGGCTGGTCACTGCTCACCTCTCCTGGCTACTCAATATTCCACAGAATTCAATGTTAAATGCAGCAGAGAGAATGCTAACTTTTCTCCCTCCATTCAGAATGGAGCTGCTGCTGCCTGTCCCTTTAAGGTAGTCTCCAGGAGGGAGGGGGCTGAGAGGGAATCATAAAGGGAGCAGCAGCTCCATTCTGAATGGAGGGAGAAAAGTTAGCATTCTCTCTGCCACAGAATTCAGTGTTAAATGCAGCAGAGAGAATGCTAACTTTTCTCCCTCCATTCACAATGGAGCTGCTGCAGCCTGTCCCTTTTAAGGTAGTCCCCAGGAGGGAGGGGGATGGGGGGTAGCAGCTGGAATGGAGCCATTTTTGTGAAAGGCAGGAAAATGGGGAAGGGGATTTTCCTGCCTGTGTCATCCATTGCTCAATCTCAGCACAGACTGGGGGAAGGATGGTAGGCAGGAATATTCCCCTCCCCATTTTCCTGCCATTCGCGACAAGGAGTGGCTGGGAGGGGAAGGACTGGTGAGAAGCTCCTTGATGTGAGTGATGTCAAATTGGCCATGCCCACCCAGTCATATGACCTCCCCCAACAAGCCTTGTTCTACCACAGATCCAGTAGGGAAATTTTTAAAATTTCATCACTGCCATGGAGCCACCCTGGAGCCAGCAGGGGGCTGCCCACACCCTGCCCCCTAGGCTCATGCACAGTAGACAGTGAGTGCACAGGGCCTGGCAACCCTGTAGACCAGCGGTTCTCAACCTGGGGGTCGCGACCCCTTTGGGGGTCAAACGGCCATTTCACAGGGGTCGCCAAAGCCCTCTCTCGCCCCCCCCCCACGCCTTCACTCACCCTCATCCTCTGCCTCTGTTGGATCGCCCGGTCGCCGTTCGCTTACCCCGCCCACTCCCAATCTGTTGCTGCCTCCGGAGTCCCAGCTGGTGGCTAGAGGGAAAAAAACTAAATTCTTGCCGCAGGGCTTCAAAGAGCTAGCTGCAAAGAGGTAAATTCCTGGAGCAAATTTTTTTCCCCTATCTATGCTGAAAAGCGAAATTGAAATTAAAGCAGGGTCTTTGTTGTAACGTGACAAAATGAGGCAGAGAGATTTCTTTTTCTTTTTCCTCACCAAAAAAGTTAAGTGCAAAACTGCAAACAATGGGAAATTTAGGGCAAGAGGAGGTTCAAGATTTTAAAACACAAAAGAAAAAAAGCTCTATTTAACTAGGGAATTGTAATAATTGAGATACTATTAATTGTATATTGTGTTGAAAGCAGAAATGGTTGTGGTTTGGAGGAATATATGGGGAAATTATTTGGTTTATTATTATTGGTAAATATAATTAATTGATTTGTATGAAATTGGATTGCATGGAAATAATTGGAATATTCATGTTCATATTGATTAATATACAAAAAAGATAGTTATATAACTAATTTATATTAAAATGTTGAATTTGTATTAAACAACTGTATTACATAATTAACCAATGTGAGGATGGATATAAAAATAGATGACAATGCGAAGGGGTATAATATAGAATAGAAGGGAAAAATTGAATTTGATTAAGATTAGAGATGAGGATGAAGGGTAATATTGGTTTTTTTAAAAAATAGATGAGGAATAAATATGGTAAAAAGGAAATATAGAAATTGTAAATTTAATTTAATTTAATTGTGTTGGAAGAAATATCCTTCTGGTTTCTGCTCCAAGTGGGGAAAAAGACACTGGAAACATGGAGACTGCTTGGAAAGATGGTTTAATGGTGGACAGGATCACATGGCTTGATGGGGCCCATTGTGTTAGTTTCTGTTGCTATTGTGTTGCAAATGTCCTTTGACAAAGGATTGACTTTCTGCCTCTGGCCCATTAACAAAGGGTGGGGGGCAGGAAGGTGGGAGCTGCTTTGTCTGTAAAATATGCTTCTCCATTTCTCATCCAGGGAAATATAATATTCTGCCTTTTTAATATTTCCCAAAATATTTCATTCTTCTAGGAAAGGGGTGGGTGCTAACCTCCTACAACTGTTTAAATTTGTGAACCGGCCAAATACTCTGTTCAAAGAAAATACGTTGTATGTTTATATGTGTGTTTCTAATTATTGCTATTTATTGCTATTTGTTCTCTTTTATTCTTTAAAGTTTAACAATTCATTCTTTATCTTAATATCTTAATATTTGTTTGGGGTTGGCTTTCTTCCCTTTCATCTTTTTTATTGTACAGCAATCTTTCTCCTCAAACCTACCACCTCTGTCTTTTCTTTCTTACTTACTTTCTCTTCCCCCACCTCTTCTTCTTCCTCTTTCTCCTTCTCCTCCTCTCTTCCTCCCTCTCTTACCTTCACTCTGCCTCTAATTTCCCTTCCCTTCCTTCATCCCTCTCTATTGCTGTATCCTTTTATGCATATGGACTACTCAGAGGGCTGAAAAAGTTATTTTTGACTGGTCCTCACACTTTTGACCAGTCCTTGAACTTACGACTGTCCTCACAATTTATGTTTTTGCCCTATCTTGTCACCATGGTGAAGAGAAGCAGTTGTGAAATGAGTGACACAGTTATTAAGAATGGTACAATGGGCATAAATGATGACCAGTCATAACTGCGAAGACCGGTCAAAAGTGCGAGGACCTGTCAGAAATCACATTTTTCAGCCCTCTGGATAGTTCATTTGTGCACAGGGACTACTCAGAGGGATGAAAAAGTTATTTTTGACTGGTCCTCGCACTTTTGACCAGTCCTCGAATTTACGACTGTCCTCACATTTTACGTTTTTTGCCCTATCTTATACCATGTTGAAGAGAAGCAGTTGTGAAATGAATGACATGGTTATTAAGAATGCTGCACGGGCATAAATGTGAGGATGGTCATAAGTGTGAGGACCAGTCAAAAGTGTGAGGACCTGTCAGAAATGACTTTTTTCAGCCCTCTGAGTAGTCCCTATACACATAGCCATGGCCATCTGGTCACATTACCAGCTAGCCACGCCCACCCAGTTACATGACCTCCAAGCCATGTCCACAAAATAAGCCACGCCCACAGAACCAGTAGTAAAAAAAAATTAGAAGCCACCCCTGGTTGGGGGTCACCACAACATCAGGAACTGTATTAAAGGGTCGCGGCATTAGGAAGGTTGAGAACCACTGCTGTAGACTGTCTTGCCCCACAGGCTGACTTCATTCTAAGCATTTTCCTTTCACCCAGGATGCCAGCGCACACCCAGGGGTGAGGGTGAAGCTGCGAGGAGGTCTCTCACTGGCTCCAGGGCAGCTGTGCAGGTCGGATTTAAGGCTGACCATGTTCAGGCCCAGATGGCCCCCACAAGTTGTAGATCAGCACCTGGTCAGCCTGGGCTGGGCCGAGGTGATGCAGGCTGGTCCTTTGCTGTTTCCAGGGTGGCCCCACAGGCCAGGGGAAGAGTTTGGCAGTGCTGCCCGAGGCCGTGTCTCAGGCAGCCATGGCTTTCCCATGCGGGGGGCTGGAGCGGTCCCATTGAAAGGGAAGCCTTGCGGGCTGTAAGGCCAGGCTCAGAAAGGGATGAGGGAGGGGAGAGACTAGTAGCACTTCCCTTTCACTGGGACAGCCCCCACCCCCCCAATTGGTGCCCAGCTTGTGCCTGGCACCTACTCCTGGCACCTGTGGGATCCCATGTCCTTGGAACCCACCAGGCAGGATTTCCACCAGCAAAGTTGGTCTGGGTTTCCCAATCTGCAGGTGAAGGAAATGCTGCCTGAGCCTCGCCCCATGCCCCTGTGCACAGATGGGGCTTGGCCAGTGGCATCCATGTGCAAGGCTATGAGCCATTGCATCTGGAGGATGCTGCAGGGCAGAGGTGAGTTTGGGGTGAGCTAGAGGGGCTGTGCCCTGCCCTGAGTGGGTATATCAGAACGAGACTGCAACCTGGATATCTGGCAAGGGAGCCTCTGGGCACATGAAGAGTGTCCCTTGCTTGCTTCACCTGGGTCAGGGTCTGCATCCAAGAATACCATCCTGGCTTTCCAACAGAGGGGTGGTCCCAGTGAAAGGGAAGCCTTGCGGACTGCAAGGCCATGCCAAGAGCAGGGCATGAAGGGTCTGGCACGGCTCTTGTGTGGGCGTGGTGCTACAACTTGGTGGCAGCCATCTGGACTTGAATAGGGTCAGCCTTGGATCTGACTTAAAGGGCCATCACCACCCCACTCCCTGGGCATGCTCACAGGAGATGGCAAGAGCACACAGGGCCTGACGTCCTTGGGGACGGTCTTGCCCTGCATGCTGACTGCATCCTGAGTGCTCCCCTTTCATCCAGGATGTGCACACTCGCTGTCTCCTGTGTGCATGTCCAGGGGGGTGGGGCCGAGACAGTGGGGTGGTCTTTTGCTGGCTCCAGAGTGACTGCATGGGTCAGAACTAAGGCTGACCATATTCAAGGCTGGATGGCTGCCACAAGTTGCAGATGAGTGCCACATCCACCCCAGCCTGGCCTCCAGCCTAAAACTGAATGGGCAGTTCAGCTGGCCCCTCCCACCAGGTCCCAGTATTGTTCGACACACACACACCCAAGCACCCTCCCCAGCTGCATGCAAGCACCAATGTTCAGTTGGTCCCCCCAGGCTTTGGCGCTCACCCTGGATCACCCCTCCCAGCCTTGTCTGGTCCATCACAGGTGCCCCTCAATGTGAGTGATGTCGAGTGGGCCAGGTCAAATTGACCACACCCACCCTGTCATGTGACCACCCAGTCACACCCACATGATCCTTTAAGAGTGACCATAATGCTGATCAGACCTTCAATGAAATTGAGTTTGACACCCCTTCTCTAGGATGAACAGGAGGCTAGAAAGAGACCTTGAGGTCATTCACTCAAGTGCTATAACTACACTGTGAAAGAAACTGTATGCCACTGTGACATCCAGGCAAAGGAACTAGAAACTACAATTTCTGGTAGAACCCTCTAGTGAGCCCTGTGTTTTGAAGCCTACACCAGTATTGAAGACAGATGCTGCCAAAAATGGATGGAAAATTGGAAGTGATCCAATAACACCTAGTTATTGAAACAATGTGTGCAATGGCTCAGCATTCAGCTGACAGCCCGGGGTTCAAGACCCAAGTGCTGCAAAATGGAGTGAGCTGTTACTTTCTGTAGCTCCTACCTACTTAGCAATCTGAAAGCATGCAAATGCAAATGGATAAATAGGTATCACTTCAGTGGGAAGGTAACAGTGTTTCATGTGCCTCAGCAAGTCAGCATATAGACCTGCTGGCCACATGTCTGGAAATGTCTTTGGACAATGCTGGTGTGATGACCTGGGACAAGGCATAAAGGTCACGCAGACAGCTGAGAGTTCAAACTCCCTTTTAATGCTCCAAATGTCCCCTCAAATGCTCCCACATTCTTGGCAAGTCCCAGAGCAAAGCACACACACACACACACACACACACATAGCAGCCTCTGGCTGTGCCCAGTCCAGAAAAACAAAGGAACAGGGAAACGAGTCCATGAAACAAGGAACAAACAATGAATCCACAAACCAAGGAACAAATAATGAGTCCACAAAGTCAGGAAGAAGCAAGTAGTCCTGCAAATTCCTGAGCATGCGCAAAGATGGCGGCTCGTAGGTGAAGCTCCGATGCCTCGGGGGAGAGGTAGGGCCTGTTGAGGATTCTCGGGGGGGGGCAAATATCAGCTGTTGGCCCCAGCCCAGCAAGAGGAATGAGTGGGCGGCCTGTTGAGAGCTTTTTAGCTCCTCCGAATGATCCGTGTGGCCAGCTGGAGCCGAAAAACGCCGAAAAATGCCACGAGGCTATGGCAGTGGTGAACGGGAAGCTGGAGCAAGGTCGGGGCGGTGCCGGTTTGCCTTGGTGCCCCCCCCAGTGGCGGCCGGAGCAGGGAGGGGTGTGGGGGTGACAGCAGCTCGTTGGAGTGTCGCTGGACCCCCCACGAAAAAGCACCCCAAAATGGCTCCCGGCTGTCAGCAGTGGTGGCGATGGAGCAGCGGCTGAGGCGGCTATGGATGAAATGACGGCCGCTGGGGCAGTGCTGGGAGGAACGGCGATACCCTGGCTGTTTTCATACCGACTTTAGACTTTTAAACCAGGGTCAGTTATCAACTGCGGAGGGGAGGAAGGGAAGAATGAAGAATGCAGTCTGACCGGTTGCTGACCCCTGAAGACCGGGGACCTAAGGGGAGACTAGAAGACCTTATGGAGACTGGGGGTTTGGCAAGGTTCGGTGACTGGCCTGCCCCCCTGTTCTGTATCCAGTTTCCACATTCCCGCCACGGCCTGGTTATGGGAGTGGTTGGGGTTGTGGCCATTCGAACTGGACCTTATCTGTACTGGCATTGGACTGCATTTGGACTTATTAGACCCCTGATCTGACTGACTACAATTGACCCCCAGTTTCCGGCTATATCATCAGTCCCAGTTACATTTATAATGCCTTGCTGTGAGGAGAGGTTTAAGGCTGGGTGCGGTCACCGAGGGAGTCACTTTGCTGCTGCTGCCACCGAATAAGACCTGTCGATACCAGTCGCCATGAGAGGGCGGCTTGGTCATTGCTTTTCAGGGCATTGGCCTGAGACTCCTCTCCATTGCCGTGAGAGGACAGTGGAGCCCCGGTTTTGATCTGCGCCGAAATGGTGGACTGTCTCTCCTGGACCTTTTAAATTCACCATCATTGAATCCTTAGCCTCACTCCATCTTCCCCAGGCAGACTTTTAGGGATGTACTCACCGGCTGAGCTCTTTGCCTTGAGAGACTCCCCCCTCTCGCAAGCCTGGCCTTCTACGTTATCGAAGGCCTACCTCGATGAAGGGTTTTGGAACCCAGAGAGGTGGCATGCCATGAAGAGGAGGTTGAGGGGTTTTTTATATAATGTTTTAGCTAATTTCTTAAGGGGTTCCGGGGGGGGAGGATTGGATTAGAAGTAGGGCCGTGGGTATGGGGGATAAACCACTAAGGGGAGGGCCGGGTACAGCTGTGAAGCATGGCACGGAGGGTGGGGGGCCCGGGGTCAAGGGGGGGGGTTAAAGCTCATCCAGATAAAGTTTTTACTATCAGTACTGTGGGTGGGAGGGGTAGATGTGGCGGGAGTAGGGGGCCATATCGTGTTAGGGGAGCGCGCTCCTGCTGTCTTCAAGCGGTGGCGCGCTCCGGCCCCCAAAGCTCCACTCATTCTCCAGGTTGCGCAGACCCTCAGGGCCCTGGCCTTCGGCTGATGTTGTGCAATGCCAGGTCCGTAGTAAATAAAGCCCTCCTCATTTGTGATCTTGTCCAGGAGAGGGGAGTGGACCTGGCAGGTATTACGGAAACCTGGTTGGGCCAAGAGAGGGGGGTCCGTCTCGTTGAAATGTGCCCACCAGGTTTCCATGCATTCCATTGGCCGAAGTTGCAGGGTAGGGGTGGGGGGGTAGCGATTATCATTAAAGATGGTCTGAGACCGAGGGAGGCCAGTGTTCCTCAGATGGCCGGCTGTGAATCCCTCCTTGTGAAATGGGGTCACGGGGTTCAAATGGGTTTGCTGATCACGTACCTGGCTCCCTTCCACGTGGCAGCAGCCCTGCCTGAGCTATTCAACGTCATCGCCACGGTGGCGGTTGATACCCCTAGGCTTATGGTAATGGGGATTTCAACTTGCCGTCCGTGGGTGAGGCATCTGATGTGGCTCAGGAGTTCATGGCTTCCATGACAGCTATGGACCTGACCCAGTTAATTCATGGCCCTACCCACACGGGGGGAAACACGCTAGATCTGGTTTTTGTCTCTGGACAGTGGTTGAGTGATCTTGAGATAGGGGACATAGTCACTGAGCCCTTGTCATGGTCAGATCACTCTCTCCTTCGTCGTGACCTTCAAACCGCTGCACCCCGCCGCAGGGAGGCAGAGCTGGTAAAATGGTTCCGCCCCAGGTGCCTGATGGAACCTGACAGGTTCCAGATGGAGCTTGGGCCATTTCCTGAGGCTCTGGCACACGCCTCGGCTGGAGACCTAGTGGCCGCCTGGGATAGGGCGGCCGCTGGAACTCTGGATCGGGTTGTGCCTTTGCGGCCTCTGACCCGGCGCCGATCTCATTTGGCTCCTTGGTTCACTGAGGAGCTGAGGGAATTGAAGCACTGGAAAAGATGCCTAGAGAGTAGTTGGAGGGCCAGTCTTTCAGAATCGGACCTGACATTGATAAGATCTCATATTAGGAATTATCTAGTGGTGATAAAAGCAGTGAAATGTAGCTATTTTGCTGCTCTTATTGCATCATCAGATAACCACCCGGCTGCCCTGTTTAGGGTGATCCACTCCCTGCCCCAGCAGGAAGTGCGGGAGGACCCCTTGGAGGGTAGAGCCGAGGAGTTTGTTCAGTATCTGCATGACAAAATCACTCAGATCCGGGAAGATTTGGACTCCGACTGGGTAGTCTCAGTGGGAGGGACCGGGGCAGGTCTTGGGAATGTTATCTGGGATGAGTTTGATCCTGTGATCCCTGAGGACATGGACAGGATTCTGGGCAGACTGAACGCGACCACTTGTTTATTGGACCCGTGTCCCTCCTGGTTAGTACTGGCTTCCCGGGAGGTGACGTGAGGCTGGCTCCAGGGGATTATAAATGCTTTGTTGGGTGAGGGTGACTTCCCCGCCACCTTGAAAGAGGCGGTGGTGAGGCCTCTCCTCAAGAAGCCGTCCCTGGACCCAGCAGTGTTGGCTAATTATTGTCTGTTCTCCAACCTTTATTTTGTGGCGAAGGTTGTTGAGAGTGTGGTTGCACGACAGCTCCCCCAGTACCTGGATGAAACGGCGTATCTGGATCCTTTCCAGTTGGGCTTCAGGCCTGGGTACAGCATGGAAACGGCATTGGTCGCATTGGTCGATGATCTCTGGAGGGCTCAGGACAGGGGATGCTCCTCTGTCCTGGTCCTATTAGATCTCTCAACAGCTTTTGATACATTGACCATGGTATCATGCTGCACCGGTTGGAAGAGTTGGGGTGGGGGGCACTGTACTACAGTGGTTCTCCTCCTTTCTCTCCGACCGGTTGCAGTCTGTGTTGGCAGGGGGGCAGAGGTTGACCCCGAGGCCCCTCATATGTGGGGTGCCACAAGGGTCAGTCCTCTCGCCCCTTCTGTTTAACATTTATGTAAAGCCGCTGGGCAAGATCATCCGTGGTTTCGGGGTGAAGTACTACCAGTACGCTGATGACACCCAGCTGTACTTCTCCACCCCAGACCACCCCAACGATGCCCTTGAAGTGATGTCCCGGTGTCTGGAGGCCGTGCGGATCTGGATGGGGAGGAACAGGCTCAGGCTCAACCCATCCAAGACCGAGTGGCTGTGGTTTCCGATGTCCTGATATAGTCAGTTGATGCCATCGCTGACTATTGGGGGCGAATCCTGGCCCCCACGGAGAGGGCTCGCAACTTGGGCATCCTCCTGGATTCACGGCTGTCTTTAGAAGAGCACTTGACGGCCGTGACCGGGAGGATTTTTCATCAGGTTTGCCTGATTCGCCAGTTGTGTCCCTTTCTGCATTGGGACTCCCTATACACAGTCACTCATGCCCTTGTCACCTCCCGCCTGGACTATTATAATGCTCTCTACATGGGGCTCCCTTTGAGGAGCACCCAGAGGCTCCAACTGGTGCTGAGTGCGGCCGCTCAGATGGTTATGGGAGCAACATGGTGCTCCCATGTGACATCTCTCCTGCGCATGCTGCACTGGCTCCCGGTGGTCTTCCGGGTGCGCTTCAAGGTTTTGGTTACCACCTTTAGAGTGCTCCATGGCTTAGGACCTGGTTATTTACAGGACTACCTACTACCACAAACAGCCTCCCACCAGCCGGTATGCTCTCACAGAGAGGGGCTCCTCCAGGTGCTGTCAGCCAAGCAGTGTCGACTGGCGGCCCCCAGGGGGAGGGCCTTCTCTGTGGGGGCACCCACTATCTGGAATGAGCTCCCCCCGGAGATACGGAGGATCCCGGATCTGCACACTTTCCGCTGTGTTCTTAAAACCCTCCTATTCCAGCAAGACGGCCTGGCCTAATTTTCTCCCCTTTCTTTTAATTTTTTAAACTGAAATTTTAATTTGTTTTAAATTATTGGGATTTTTAATTGTCTTGGGCTAAATTATTTAATTTGGTTTTAAATTGTTTCTAACTTTTGTATTTATGTATTTTATTCTGTGCTTGTTCACTGCCCTGAGTCCTTCGGGAGTAGGGTGGTATATAAATTTAATATATAAAAAAAATTCCAAATGTCTGTACCGGCACACCAAACGGTACCAATTCAGTATTCATTCCTGACAAATGCCCCTCCCCACAGTGCCTCCTTAAATCTCAGTCCCCAGGTGTTCCTTGTGAAAAGGGGCCAAGCCTGCACTGTTCCCACCTTCTTTCCACTCTCCATGCTTGGGGATCAGGAGGAAGTAGTCCTTGTCATTGCCTGAGCTGTGTTGTTCCTCATGTCCGCTGCTTGCCCTCTCTTGGTAATCCTGCCCCTGTTCCTCCCTGCTAACAAGCCATCCCAATCATGAGGGGCCCTGGGCATGATTCGGCATGATCCTCCCCACATTCCTTCAAAGCCAACAAAGCCCTTCAGTCTCTGTCAGCTCTAGCTCTGGCTCATCCTCCTCGACAAAATCAGGCTTCAATGGGGGCATTACACTTGGCTCTCTTGGCTGGGAAAAGGAGATGAAGACCGCATCCTAGAGTTGGACTCAACTGGGCAGGGAAACCTTTACCTTTACTTTTATTGTAACAATGAACTTTCTGTGTCCCCATTGTTCTAGATTCTGTGCTTCCAGTTTGGGACTGCAGGATAAGGATCGCCTCTACTTCTAACTTAAGAAAGTGAGAACTCTTGAAACGTGGTTGTTCAAAAGAATTTCTTTTATTAAGCAGAAGTGACAGCCATCCAGGTAAAGCAAGATCTGAATACCCTTAGGCAAGGCAGTAGGATTAAAGTGGTAGAGACCCCTCCCTTTAAGTCAGAATGCAGATTTTACCCAATATACAAGAGTGAAGATGTTTTCTTTAGTAGTTTCTCTGAGAACCCAAACAAACATGCATTCCCACCATTATCCTTTAAAGTGAAACAACCCACATGGCTATCATAAAAATTCCTGCAGATAAAGGGGATCTCAGGATTCTTTGGCACCAGGATATAGGTTGTGAAATATCTATTGACACAGGCAATGCTAATAAATTGAATCCAAGTGTCCCCCCTCCTCCGATTCTATGGCAGTATCACTTTTAGGGATCTGTTCACAGATGCACTGAACAACAGTGTATCTTCTCTGAACTATAGTATTAAAAACTATAGTATTTTTCAAACCTATATTCCTGTCTTCTCTTTTTCTCCATTAGCTACACACCTATTATGCAACCAGCCTCTTCATAATGGGAAGCCTGTCCACTACAAGGCATGCTCACATCACATTAATTATTCTTTTGAAGTATTGTTCTATTTATCTCTGTGCAAAGGGAGACAGATAGAGTCGGTTAATTAAATCCTCTCTGATCAACAGCATGATGAAAGCTTAATGCTTCTGTCTGACATCCAACACATCTTTAAGTTATTCTTCTATTAAGAGGCTGGTGGGTTCAAATGGCCTGTTTGTTTATTTCATTGCAGAGCAGATTTGAGAGTTTGAACAGGAGTAAAGAGGTGGATTGTCAAAATGTAAGAAGTCATTCTGGACTGCGTTCAAATGATTTTTCAGGAGGAATTCAAGTATGATTAAGGTCCTCTTGTCTACAGGTGTTTTTTTTTTTTAAATTTGTCTCTGTATTCTGTGTAGGACTCATTCATCACAGCTCATGTTATCAGGATCTTGGGCACATTTTGCAAATTGAAGGACAGAAAACTCAATAGAGAAAATTACCAATCTCTCCATTCATTCATCTGAATTTTAACTCCCTCTGCCTCCAGAAGATTTCAGGTGGATAGCTTCATTTAAACATGAATAAACAAGTAAAAGAAAGGGAGAGAACTCTAATTGTTTTCTCATGTTTAAATGAAGCTATGCCCCTTGAGCATCCAATCAGTTCTCTCTCTCTCTCTCTCATTCACACACATACAGTAGTACAATATTAGATTATAAAATAATCTCTTGCATTACATATTCCTGTTCATAATTGTCTCAATGTATAAATAAAAATAGAGTATATATTAGCTGTGCACCAATATTTAGCTCTTATTTGTTTAAAAACAAGATAGAAAAATATGTAAAAGAAAATAGAATCATATGTTCCCTTAGAATTTGTCATTGAATATATGCAGGCTACTGGAGAGTGTCGGGGGGAGAGGTTCACAGCTGCTGCTGGGACTGGGGCTCAACTACCAGGAGGCAGCCCTGACCATCGGCAGTCTGGTATGGCCTCCTTGGTGCAAGGAGCTCCTCTAGACTATTGGCAGCTGTAGCCGTGGGCTGTGGAACCACCACACCTGAGGGCCACATATGGCAGGGACCCCACTAGAATGTCTTTATTCATAAGCCAGGTGATTAGTCTCATGAACTGCTATGCACATCTATATCCCAGTCAGTGGGCCATGGTGGATGCGGTGACAATGGCCCTGGACAGGGAAGCAGCAGACTGGGTAGTGGACCTGTACAGTGACAATGCTCGGGAGTTGGGAGATGTCAACCTGCTGCTGGAAGCTTTAAAATGCTATTTCGAGGACATGACCCACTCCCAGAGGGCTGAAGGGGAGCTAATGGCATTAAAGCAGGGCCCTTGCCAGGTGACGGACTATATATGGGAGTTCTGCCAAATTATGAGATTGACTGGAAGAGCTTCTGGTCCATCAATTCAAAGTGGGGCTTGATCAAGGCCTGTGGCAGGCCTGTGCATACTGTGCTCTGCCCCCTAGGTTAAACCGGCGGCCACAGAGTTGCCATGGTGAGGTAGTGCCACCCCAAGAGGGACCTGGGATCTAGCCCACGCAGGTTCCCTGAGTAGCAGTTGACTATCAAATGCCTCACTCATGGGGGGACCCCCAACTGGAGCCCCAGAACGGTCCACTCACCTTCCTATGTTGTGCTTTAGATGTGATCAGCCTGGCCACCAGGCAACTAAGTGCCTGGCCACCGTGCCAAAAGGGCAGAGCAGAGATTCTGGACCAGGGAAACCCAGGAAGACCCCCAGGAAGACTCCCAAGAAGTCCAGGGCAGCCCACCAGATGGGTGGGGCCCTGACAATGCTACCAGACAAGGGAGAGACACTCACCAAGGTAGAGCATCTGCAGGTCCCAAATGACAGTGACAATGAGGGGGACCAAGATCCTATGATGAGTGCCCCCTTCTAACCTTTTGTGGCCCCAGTGTGTCTCATGGCCTCTGGCTCATGTAGTGTTTCAAGCATTGATTGACTCTGGGTGCACCAGATGCCTGATTAGCTTGTCAGCAGTCAATGAGCTGGGGTTTGCCAAACCATTGCAATTAGAGCAGGTGGATGGGTCCCTGCTGGTGGGAGCCCCTGCCACCCACATCATGGAGCCCATAAGGTTGGAGATGGATATGCACTGGGAGATGATCTGCTTCGTGGTTGTATCAAAAATGACTGAAGCGGTGATCCTGGGCTTGGCCTGGCTGGACAAATGGGGCCCAACTATATGGTGGGAAGATGGTTACAGGAGGCTGAGGATAGCCTGGGGCCCCTTCCCTCCACTGCACGAGCAGATCCGTAAGGAGAAAAAAGATGGGTCGATGCGCTTGGCGTGGACTTTTGGGGAATAAACACCACTACCCCTGATGAAGGACATATTGGCCCACCTGGCTAGAGGTAACATTTTCACTAAGTTGGACCTATGGGAGGCATACTCAGGGTTCAAATAAGGGATGGGGATGAGTGGAAAATGGCCTTCAATTGCCACCTCAACTGCACCAGTTTAAGGTGATGTCAAGCCTGAATTTGACTGTGGTGTGGGGTTGTTTGTATCCTTGGACATCCTAGCATGAATTCAGCTTGATACAGCTTGGAACTGGAAGGGGACTCATCATTCCTAGCTGATGAGTCAACTACATTCCACTGCCTGGCTGACTGGAGGAGGAGAGATGTCGCTGAGCAACCAGCTCCCATCTTGGTTGGACAATGTAACAATGTTTTGGAAATAATGTTTTGAGAAACTGAAATATATATTGAAGTGAAAAGCCCAGGAATGTTAGTAATGGCTTTTAACCAGTTAGTGCCAATATGATGTGTCTAAATAAATTTGTACTTTGAGAAAATTGAATGCCTCAGAGTTCAATTTATGATGGATGCATTACTTGGAACCTGACACTAAGCCAGTACTCCAAAACACCTCACTTCAACTGGGGCTACTTTCCTGGGTCCTGAGCCCCAGCTGCTGGCCAGCCCAGGAAGCAGGAAGACTCAGGGAAGACAGAACATGGGAAAGGGTTGGACAGCTGCTATGGGGGCTCCCTGAATGAGTGGTAGGACCCTGCAAATGCCTGGAAGTGGGCTGGATTAGAGACAGAGGGTGCCTTGCTGAGACGTGCACAGTTGGCGCCCTGCGCCCCAAGCTCAGCTGGGGAGATCCCAGGCCAAGAGGAGTCTGACTCCATGGCTCGTCCCAGGGATCAGCGGGAAACCCACAGATGGCTGTTGCCAATCCACCGAGCTTGAGCGAGATGGAGCTTGAGGAGCCGAAGACTGAGGGTGAGTCCCCTCCCCCTTCTCTTGTCACCCCCACTTCTCCTGTCACTCCCCCCCCCCCACTGACAGTGAGCCAAGCAGTATCCTCCGGAGTGGTGACTCGGCGGGTGGCACCTCACCCTGCTGAGCAAAGCAAGGACAGCACTGGAGCAGTCTGACGGGACCAGCGATTCCTCGTCGGAGCAGGTGCTGAAAGGAAAGCCCCCCGGGCAAACCCAGAAGCCAGGTGGGTGGCAAGAGACATCCCCACAGCTAGCTGAGGGATCCACAGAGCAGCCTGAGCACCCTGTAGATGGTTCCAAGCCGGAGACTCCTGAACCCCTGACACAGAGGAGGGATCCAAACAGGAGGAGAGAGAGAGGGAAATCCACTTGGCAAGTCGCAGAAGCCTCCTCCCCGCACCCTAACTAAAACTGAAAGGATACTGGAGACCTATGACAGTGACAACGAGGGTGAAGATGACCCAATGATGAGCAAACCAATCCACACCTTTGCCATAAAAGCAAAGATAATAGCGCCAAAAACTGGGGCCCACAAGGAGCTAAAGGCATTAATAGACACAGGGTGCACTCATAACCTAATCAACCTGCCCACCGTCCTAAGACTGGGGATCAGGATGAAAAAATTGACCTGATCCATATGTTTTGAGCAAGTCAATGGGTCATTAATTGGTGGGGCCCTGGCCATGCTCTTCACCAAACCCGTGAGGATGGAAATGGGTCGATACAGTGAACACCTCCATTTCATAGTAGTGCCAAAAATGAGAGAAACGGTGATACTGGGGTTCACATGACTGAACCCCAGTATCACCTGGGCACCCATCATTGGGGCACCCATCATCACATGGAAGGATGGTTACTGAGAGATACGAATGGGGCCAGGGCCTCAACCTCCCAGTCCAACTGTCAGAGAAGAGACCTCCCAGCCACCAGACAATGCTGAATGAGACAAGAGGGCCACCACCATCACGCAACCACCCCCAGCGTCCCTCAGTTCCCTAAGGTGTACTGGGACCTTGCCGACACATTAAGCAAAGATGATGCAGGCATGCTGCCACCTCACCGTCCCACCAACTGCGCCATTGAGCTCGTGCCGGGGGCTGAACTGCCTAAGCCAAAGATGTACTCCATGACCCCAAAAGAGATGAAGGAGTTAAGAAGATACATCAACGCCAATCTAGCATGTGGATTCATCCAGCTGGTGAAATCTAAGGTGGCCTCCCCTGTCCTCTTCAAGGAAAAGAAAGATGAGTCGATGAGATTGTGCGTGGATTTTAGGAGATTCAATGACGTATGTGTGGAAAACACCTATCCACTCCCCCTCATGAAAAACATGTTGGCCCACCTAACCAAGGGGCAGATATTCACCAAACCGGACTTATGAGAAGCATACTATAGGGTTTGGATCAGAGAAGGAGATGAATGGAAGACTGCCTTCAACTGCCCCCTTGGTAGCTTCCAGTTCAGAGTGATGCCCTTTGGGTTGCAGGGAGCACCTGCAGTATTCATGCAACTGATAAACAAGGTACTGCATGACCACCTGTACAAAGAGGTCCTTGTGTACTTGAATGACATTCTCATCTTTACCAAAACCCTAGAAGAACACATGAAACTGGTGCACCAAGTGTTACAGAAGCTCCTGGTGGCCAAGCTATATGCAAAGCTGCAAAGTACGAATTCCACAAGATCCACTTGGACTATCTGGGCTATTGAATTTCAAGCAAGGGGATAGATGTATCCAGGTAAAGTGAGAGTGGTACTGGATTGGCAACCCCCATGCACACACGAACTACAAAGTTTCCTGGGGTTTGCAAAGTTCTATCGGCAATTCATCCCCGCTTTTGCTGAAATTGCCCGGCCTATCACTGAATTTCTGAAGATGGGTAAGGGCCCGCAGCAGCCATGGCCAAGACAACCCCTCAAGTGGACCCTGAAGTGCCAATGCACCTTTGACCAACTGAAAGGATTGCTCTCTCTCCACAAAACAGGTCACATGGGCACAATACTTCAAGCGATTCAGTTTTGAACTGAAGTACATCCCAGGGGGGAAGAACCTTCTAACCAATGCTCTGTCGCAAAAGCCACAATACCACAGCAAACAGGAAGAGGTAGCTCACAAGATGATACCCTCTCCTCAGATGGCGTTGCAGGCACTGACCCTAGGTCAAGCCACCCGAAGGAGAGCCATGGACGGAGGGGGCATGACCCAAAGGCTGAAAGACAAACTACCAGATGACTCATGGCACAAGGACAAGCCAAGAATACTAATGTCAGTTTTTTCTGGAACGCTGACAACTAACCCCATAAGGATGGACTAGGCTGGAAGAGATCTAAGTTGTATGTGCCCAGCAGCTTGCAGCTCCAAGTCCTTCAACAGAGTCACGACTCTAAACAAGCAGGTCACTTCGGCTACCTGAAGACCCTGCACATGGCCAGGTGACAATTCTGGTGGCTGAGGATGAAAAGAGATGTTGAGGACTATGCAAAGAGCTGCGCCACTTGCACAGTGATGAAGACAAGACCGGGAGGCCCCCTGGATTACTTCAGCAAGTGGCAGACCCATCTCGGGCCTGAGAGGGGATAGCTACAGATTCCCCCTGAGAATGGGGGGGGGGGTACGGTCATTTGGACCATCGTAGACTTGTTTTCCAAACAGGCCCACTTTGTAGCTTGCCCTGGATTCCCGTCAGTGAAGCTGGCTAACCTATTCATCAGGCATATTTCTACAGTCCCTCACAGAATCATTTCCGATGGTGGGTCCATTTAATATATGGAATATAAATTACATGCATTTGCGGATGACTTAGTATTCATTATGGAAGAACCAATAGAAACGGGCCCAAAACTAATTGAGCAAATAGAGGAATATGAAGAAGTAGCTGGATTGAAAATAAATAAAGACAAGACAAAAACTGTAGTTAAAAATATGAGAGAAAAACAAAAGAAGCAACTAATGGTGACGTTAGATATTCAAATAGTGAAGAAAGTGAAATATTTGGGCATCTAAATAACTTCAAGATGTATTACAGTGAAGGAAGATAATTATTACAAACTGAGAAGTCAAATTGAAACAGATTTGGAAAAATGGAAAAATTTACAATTATCTTTAATGGGAAGAATAGCATTAATCAAAATGAATATATATTCATACATTTTGCCAAGACTGTTGTTTTTCTTGACGAAGTGTAAATCAGCTTCAATACTCCCCTGGGGTAATTGCAATTAATTAGAGACAGATGGATCTTGTTTTCCATGCTATATATTTTAATGAAAGAAAACCCAAAATATATTCTAAGAAACACTTTATTATAAAGAAATAAAACAAACTTACTAACTACATTGTTACCGGTAGTTTTATCACACAGATGGACAAAGAAAAAGATCAGGAAGTTGCATCCTTAAACTTGGACATGCGCAGTAGCTCAGAAATCACAAGACAGTCTTATCTCTGTTGCTACAGAGATATGATAAAGTTCTGTGGCAGGCTACCATAAGTCTTAGGATGGAAGCTCAGCTGACAAACACATAACACAGTGACAACCCCTTCTTTGTCAGTTGAGCGGACATCAGTTAAGGCACATCTTCTTATGCAGATACTCGTGCTAAACTGCTGGAAGTGGTTTGTTGAGCATATCAACAATCTGATCATGTATAGGCACATAGTGCAATTTAACAAAATCTTGTTTTACTAATTATTTTATATTTTTATGATGGATGTCAATGTGTCTGGACTAGAACCCGTGAAACGTGATTCAGAAATATAAACCACAGATTCATTGTCTTCCATCATGGTGATCGGTCGGATCAGGTGTGTCCAGATATCTGTGACCAAAGCATCAAACCACGTTAGAGAATTACATGCATCTGAAACACAAGCATATTCAGCCTCAGTAGATGAACAAGAAACAAAATTCTGTTTTGGCACATGCCAGTAAACAGGACATCCATTTAAGAACATCATATAACCTGAAGTACTTTTACATGATTTCTTATCACTCCCCCAATCAGAATCTGTATAACAACATAATTCTGCATAATCAGTATGTGTCGGTTCTAACAATAACCTCATATTTTTAGTGTGTTTTAGGTATTTCAATAATTTCTTAACACATGTCCAATGAAACTGTCTTGCCTTACCTACGTGTCGGGACAAGAGATTAACACTAAGTGCAATGTTGGGTCTAGTACAACTGCTAATATACAACAGTGATTCAATAACTGAACGATAAAGTGTTTGATCCTCGAATTCAGGACTCAGTTCATGTGCCAAGTTGTGAAAGTCTGTTTGCATGGGTATGCGTACTGTATTAGCATCTTTCATGTTGCAATGATGCAAGATTTGCTCAATTTTATCCTCTTGTGAAAGACTAAACCCCTTCTGAGTTTTGACAACCTGAACACCTAAATAAGTGTTAACATAACCTAAAGATTTCAATGTGAAATATCTCTGCAAAGCTTTAGCAAAATTCTCACTCATCTGCTTATTTGGACCAATATAAACAATATCATCAACATAAACAAGAACTATCTCATATGTATTATCAGATCTTTTTGTAAACACACATTCATCAGTTTCGGACTTAATAAAGCCCATTGAATTTAGTTTGTCAGTAAGACATAAGTACCACATTAAACCAGATTGTTTCAGACCATAAAGACTTTTGTGTAGAAACCAGGTATCCCTAAGAGCCTTGATAGTATAGTGGTCTAAAGCACCCTGTTATTAAGACCAGCTGCCTGCAATTACTGCAGGTTCAAATCTCGCCAGGCTCAAGGTTGACTCAGCCTTCCATCCTTTCTAAGGTAGGTAAATTGAGGACCCAGTTGTAGGGGCAATAAGTTGACTTTGTATAAATATACAAAAGGATGAAGGCTATTGCTTAGCACATTGTAAGCCGCCCTGAGTCTCCGGAGTAGGGCGGCATATAAATCAAATTAAAAAATAAATAAATAAATAAATAAAATAATTAAAAAATCCCCTTCTTGCTTTCGGAGCCCTGGAGGACCTTTTATGTAGATCTCCTCATCCAGGTCAGCATGTAGATAAGCTGTGTCAACATAGAACTGGAAAGCTTCTAAACCAAGAATAGTGGCAGTGGCTAAAGCAATTTTTACACTCTCAGTCCGGACTGTCAGTGAGTAGGTATTTGTGTAGTCCTCAGGATAACGTTGAGTGAAACCCTGAGCTACAAGTCTGGCCTTGTACAATGACTCACCATTTGGCTTCTTTTTGATTCTGTAGACCCATCGAGTGCCAATGACTTTTTTATTTGCTGGAGGTTTTGCAGGCGTAAATACCTTAAATTTCTTTAAACTGTCCATTTCAGTCTGCATTGCCTCATACCACTTCTCTTGCTCTGAGTCAGGAAGATGCTTGATTTGTGTAAACTTATCAGGAGGAAGTGTAACATTACAAATCAAAGGTAAGGGTACTTTTGTCAGTTGCCACGAATATCGCTCTGGAGGGATCCCTTTTGTGGTCCTCTTGGAATGCCTCGGAACAGTCATCCATTCTTCTTCCATTTCGTCCTCGTCGTCACCATCGTCGCTAGCGTCAGCATCGGTGACTTGCGAAGACGGAACACTGGTACTCTGGACAAGTAACTCTGACTAAGCAAACTACTATTTGCTGTTGATATATAATAAACATCAGGGATGAATGCATCAAGCTCTTCAACATAAACAGTTCCTTTTCCTATGACCTGACAAGGATGATTTGAGAAAGAATAGAGTTCACGTAGTTCAGGTTCAGGCTTGTGCATCTCTGTAAAAAGTTCTTTTCTGTAAGTAACGTGCAACGCTGCGCCACTATCCAAAGTCCACAGAAGTCGTCTGTTGTATTATGGATGAGATTGTGGATTGTTGGTTAAAGCCAATGTGGTGAGTGGAGTTTGCGGATCACGCATGGGACCACAACAACCTTGTCTTCCACCTCTGCCTCTGCCTCCTCTGAAGTCTGTTCCTCTGGGCTGGTACATGATGGGAGCTGGAAATCGTTGGGGACAATCCCGGGTGGTGTGTCCCATACGATTACAGATGTAGCATCATGGCATCCTTGGAATGTAGACTCTTCCTCGGAAGGGGCGCCTCGCTGGAGCTCTTGATGCGGGTGGTCCTCTCAAATGTGGCGTGGCTAGCATAAGTGCCTCTTCTTCGGTTAAAATTCTGCATACATGATCCACTGTGCATTGAGCAATGGGCACTTGATTAATCTTTGTAATGGCATCTTTCCATTCATAATTCAATTAGTTAATAATAATGCTGATCTTTGAAAATCATCAATAAGATAGCCTCTTTCGCCCAAATCCTTCCTCATTCCTTTCATTTTAGTTAAATGGTCTCCAATATATTCACCAGGTTTTAATCTCGAACCATGGAACTCAGACAAGAGCAAACATATAGTTTCAATTGAAAAAGGCCGGTAGCATGTTTCTAATTGGGCCCAAATTTGTTGGGCAGTTGCATCAGGTGGAAAAGTAACCTGCAGTTCAGTATCCATGGACATCAATAATGTTGTGCATGCTTTAGTAGCTAAGTCTCTTATTTCATGGTTGGCCAGGAGGATTAAACACCATGCAATGGGTACCTTCTCTACGGAGCAAAAGTTCAACCTCACTGACCCATGCCTTATAGCTTTGTCCTGAGCGCTTTAATTTCAAATCACCAGCCACTGGAACAATAGAAGATGCCTTTTGAGGAACATGCATTTGAGGTGCTGGTTGTGCAGGTAAAAAAACTTGTGGTTGAACCTGAGGCTGCTCTACTGGAACATGCAGCTGTGGCTGAGGCTGCTGTCTTGGAACCTGTGGCTGCTGTGCTCCATCTGGGATTGGAATTTGGACAAAACTGTCACCAGCACCACCAGGGGGTGCTAAAAGTTGAGCCTGTGGAGGCACAGGTGATGGTGCAGCCTGAAGAACTGATTGATTTAGAGACATCATTGAAAAAGTTTGGTGTAATTGTTGTAAATGCTCTTGCAACATACAAAACAATTCAGTTTTATCTTGTAATTTACTTTGACCAGTAGATGGTGCTGCAACACTAGTTTCAGGCATCACAGAAGACTTTGCTGCTGTAGCAGTGTCATGTGTAATCTGAGAAGGCATAACATCACGAGGCAATTGTGATGTAGACACAGCTTTCTGTTCTGATTCGCCTGACGCAACACCCTCTTGTGGGAGTGGCTTTGGCTTCGAAGAAGAAGGCAAAATGGAGGACTCAGGAATTTGAAAAACACAAAAGTCCCTCTTATCTGGCTTGAGCATAGAAACAAACGCTTTTGCCTTGTACAGCTCATGTTCTAGAACCTCTATTTGATCACAATAACTTTGCACAGCCTTGTCATGCGAAGTTTGTTAAGGGCTTAGAGGAGAATAATGTAATTCACCTCTCTCTGTGGGTAAGAAATGCCCAGCCGCTTGTGGAATTTCAGGTTTGGCACCAAGCCTTTCAAATTCCTGGGCTTCTTTAGTACATTCTTTTGTAATTAATTGAGGACATGTAGAATCAGAAGAGGGCATCACTGACCCCGGTAGCACGTCGTCTTCATTAACAGTTCCCCCAACAGCATCTTCCTCAAGCCTGGTTGCTGAAGCAAGTGGGGTTTGGAAAGTTGAAAACCTCTTTATGACTCTTTCCACTGCTTCATCACAGAAATTTAAGTCTTCAGCAGACTATGCCCTGCATCTGGGTTTTTTCTTTCTTGGCATATTTGCAGTAATTAATCAGCGTTCCTCGGTCGCTGGACTAACTAACTGTTTAATAGCCTATACGCTTATAGGCTAAGAAGCAACGGCAAAGAAAAACATCGTAAATCAACCAGCCTCTGCTACCATATGACAAAGCGTAAATCAGCTTCGATACTCCCCTGGGGTAATTGCATTTAATTAGAGACGGATGGATCTTGTTTTCCATGCTGTATATTTTAACAAAAGAAAACCCAAAATATATTCTAAGAAACATTTTATTATAAAGAAATAAAACAAACTTACTAACTACATTGTTACCGGCAGTTTTTTATCACACAGACGGACAAAGAAAAAGATCAGGAAGTTGCATCCTTAAACTTGGACATGCGCTGTAGCTCAGAAATCACAAGACAGTCTTATCTCTGTTGCTACAGAGATGTGATAAAGTTCTCTGGCAGGCTACCGTAAATCTTAGGATGGAAGCTCAGCTGACAAACACATAACGCAGTGACATTTCTTTCAAACAATTTGAATAAAGTTGGAGAAAAAAAATACTTTGAGAGTCTGAATAAAATGATATGGAAATATATATGGCAAAGGATAGCCATTCTGGAATTTTATCTTAATGGTTCTTTTTTATCCCCTGACATGTCTCTAGCAGTGCTTCCCTAATTAAATTTAATTACCTAATTAAATGTCTTTGAAAATATCCATGAGGTCTACTTTTTCCCTCCCACAGGAAAGCATGTCACCCTCTTTGTAGATCGTACCCCTCTAATGATAATATTCTTTTATTTTTCAGTTCCATCCAATCCTTAATCCATATCAATGAAGTTACTTTATAATAGGTTTCCCAGTCTGGGAGTGCTAGTTCTCCTCTTTCCCTAGTGTCTTGTAAATATTTTATTTTGATCCTTGCTTTCTTCCCCTGCCAAATATAATTAGCTATAAGTTTATTAAAATATTTGAAAAAATTCTTCCCCAATTTTATAGGTATTACTTGGAATAAGAATAACATTCTTGGTAACACATTCATTTTGATTGAGGCTATCTTCCCTAGAAAAGATAACTGCAATTTGCTCCAAATTTCTAAGTCTTTCTTTATCTGTCTTGTTAATTTATTTTAATTGTCTAATTGATGATCCTTTATTTGTTAGCCATATTCCTAGATATTTTATTTATTTTTTGTCATTTGTATACCCATTCTGTCTTCTAATTCTTTCTCTTGTTGTTTTGTGAGGTTTTTCATTAGTGCCCTTGTTTTTTGCCTATTAATTTTGAGTCCTGCTACCTTTCCATATTCTTCTATTCATGATAACAATTTGGGTCCTGTCGATATTGGATGCTTATGATGAAGACCAAACCATCAGCGAAGGCTTGAAGTTTGTATTCCTCTTTTTTTAATTTTCAGTCCTTTTATTTTCTTGTCTCTTCTAATTTTATTTAACAATATCTCTAGAGATAGTATGAACAATAAAGGGGATAAAGAACATCCCTGTCTCACTCTTTTTGTTATTGTTACATGTAAATGCCCACCATTCACCATCCCAGGTATGATAAGGGTTAACTCTACATCCACCTAGATCCTTCCCTGACCCCTCCTTACCTCAGCTCCACCTCCCAGGTACTTAAGACAATCTTGGAATGGCCAACAGCCAATGGGAGGCCGAGATTTAAATCGAATGGCGGGAAACAGCGAGAACCCCAACTTCGCTGGGGAAGACCCCCAAAACAGCACCCAAGCAAGATCACAAGCCTGCGGGGGCTCACCCATCGAGCCTGAAGCAGACGAAACGATAGAAAACCTGGCTGCAGCACTCGGCTCAGCACTCAAGCCCCCAGGAGCCAGGAAGAAACAAACCGACGCTCAGCACCCCCAAAAGAGCAGCAGGGTAGCCACCAGAACCCTTGCAGCACGCCAGCAGACACCACGCGGGACAACGCACCCCAAAAACTACACCCAAGACTCGGCCACTTGCAGGACTGAATACCCTCAGGATTCGCACTCGCCACCCGCCGCACCAACTTCCCTAGGCCGCGGAATGAGGAGAATAAACAACGACTCACCAACCATGCGGCCTCCACTAGGCTTCCTGGCCCATCCAGAGGTCCTCCAGCATCGCCCAGGATCCACCGCTGCCGCCGCTGCCGTGCCGCCAAATTCGGGAGATCCTTGACTTACGACCGCCGCTGCGGCCGTCTCCAGGGATCCTCGACCTGCGACCGCATCACCCCCCTGCCTTCTTCCACTCTTCGCCCAAGATGCAGGGGCCCAGCCATGGCATCCGATGCCCAGGGAGGGCTATGGGCCTGTCAGGAGCGAGCCCAGCCCCCCACCAGCAGGCCTAGGCCTAGGCCTGAGAGCAGCACCAAGGAGCTCCTCACCAGACAACCTCCGGCATGAAATGAGCCTCGCACATGCTCAGTCGCCACCTACAGGAAGAGAGAGGAACATAGAGATAAGTACAAGGAACATAGAGATAAGTAAGTTCAGACTGGCAACTAGCATTCCCCCAGCATATTGCGAGTTCACTCACATAAATAACCATGGACAGCATCAGACTGTAAGTAACATAACTTTTACTGCTGACAATTACAAATTGAAATTAGATGGGGCCAATCTTTTGGAGTGGTATCACCAACTACAGGTTGCTTTCCTGAAAGAAAATATGTTATACTTATTTGATGACCCACCCAAAAAGCCATGGACTTTTGAAATTGACTGTTTGCACCACAGGGCTTACTATCTGTTAACGTCTAGCTTGTCACCCAGCATTTACCCCAGTCTTGGCCGCCACTTAACCGTGGCAGAGATACTACAAAAAATACTTAATTTATTTTACAGTAAGAGTGCAGCCACTACAACCAAAATATCCAGGGAATTTTACTCAGCCAGGCATAAGGCAGGGACACCCATGGGGGAGCATATACTCAAGCTAAACACCACCAGGGCAGAACTCATACAAAGGGGGGAAACCATTTCTGATAACATCATGAAAAGCATCATCATAAATTCCCTAAACCCCAGTTGGGAGAACTTTATCATGCAACTGGATAGTCTCAACTTAGAGCACCTCTTTTTAGAGACATTAACCAACAGGCTGATTGCAGAGGACAGCCTGAGAAGGGAACACTCATCAAGCCTCAGGGAGAGCAGACCAACAAAAAGGGTAGATTTCCAGACCAGGGACCAAGATAAGCCAGAATGCTTTAACTGTGGGTCTAGGAATCACTATAGGAGAGATTGCCCCAGAAACCAGAGGGACAGGGAACACAGCTACCATAGGGAAAGGCAAGGCCGCAAACCAGGTTACTCAGACAGACGCTCCCCAGAAAGCAGGTTCAGGCGCAGGGACTCACCCAACCCCAGGGACGGGAGAGGATATAGGGATAGCTCCAGGGACAGTCAGACTGGGTCACTATACGAACTTAGAGACCACCAACACCCAAACATCCAGGCAAAGGGAAGGAACACATGGCTCATTGACTCAGGAGCCACAAACCACACCACCAACAATAGGAACATACTAGAGGCATTCACGCCTAAGGAATACCACATCAATGTAGCCAACCAGAACAAGGTATTGGTGAAAGGAGAAGGGAGCGCACACATAGATGGAATAGGGAAGATAGAGGGGGTACTATTCATCCCAGAAATACCCCACAATATACTAGCAACACTCAAACTAAGTAAAGACTTGGGCATTGAGACAACCTTCAGGGAAGGGAAAGCATACATGACCAAAGGAAAGAGAAGCATAGGAAAGATCATCATAGAAGGGGGACTCACCTACTTAGTACCCCAAGAGCACTCAAACACTAACTCAGAAAGTAACGAGAAAGGGACAATCACACCCACAGAAAATAGAGGGGGTGAAGGAGAACACACTGCTGGAGGCAAACCCACCACAAACACAACACACAAAGGGAAACCACATATTGGCAAACCCATTCATGATGGGTGCACCCACTTACTACACAGAAAATTAGGCCACACTAGTTTTCCAACAGTACAAAAGATGAATGAATGCTCAAATGGTTTGCCATTAAAGAACTATAAAAATTATTTGGAGTGTTCTGTGTGTAAATGTTCGAAAATCAAAACCAAACCAAGGCCCAAGAAGGCCTCCCGCACCACCAACTCAATATACCAATTAGTTCACATGGACGTGGTGGGACCCATGAGACCCTCTATTAAATACAAGAAGAGGTTCTTCCTAACCATAGTCGATGACTATAGCCGTTACGGATTTGTATACACCCTCAACCACAAAAGTGAGGTGTTCCAAAAATTTAAAGAGTTCTACAAGAGGGTAGAAACACAACATAACGTAAAAATAAAACAAATCATGACAGATAGGGGCTCAGAGTTCCTATCAAGGGACTTCTCCAATTGGACAAAGAAGCACGGGATACTACACTTCTCCTCTTCTCTGTTTTCGCCATTCCAAAATGGAGTATCAGAATGCAAAAACGGCGTGCTCCAAACAATGGTAAGGTGTGTCTTAGAAGACGCTGGACTAGGGCAACACTTCTGGGCAGAGGCACTCACATACTCAAACTACACACTGAACAGAATATGGTCAAGCGTAGTGAACAAAACTCCCTACGAGGTCATGTACAATAGGAAGCCCCAGATAGCACACCTGCACATATTTGGGGTAACTGCAGATGTACACATACCCAAACAGTTAAGGAGAAAAGGGGACAAAGTGTCAAGGAGACTAAGATTCATGGGGTATGAGTCCGAAACCAAAGGTTACAGGTTCATCGACAAAGACAACAGATTTGTCGTGTCCAGATCAGCTGTGTTCCACGAGAACACAAATTGGTCAAGAATACACCTCAATGAGGTACTGCCCAGGCAAAAAACTGATGACAATGCTAGGACCAGTAACAAACCAGACACAACCGAAAGCGAGACACACGAGAAACAAAAACCCAAACACAATAGGGTAAACACCAAAGAATGGAAAGAGAATCACCCCATCCTAAAGGTAAAAGTAGATGCACTCACTGAGAGGGAGGCCCAACACATGCACGACTCAGAAACAATACCCAGCAGACCCATAAGACACAACAGAAACAAACTACCTAAGAGATTCGACGATTACATACTCTCAATACACACATGCACCACAACACCCAGCTCCTATGAGGACATCCTCAAGTTACCACGAGAGGAAAGGGACAGATGGGAAGAAGCCATAGATAAGGAGATGAACAGCCTGAGGGAGTTGAACGTGTATGCCCCATCCAGAGTGCCAGAGAACAAAATAGCCATTGGGACTAAATGGGTTTTCAAAATCAAAGAGCTAGAGGACAATAAGAAACTGTACAAAGCTAGACTAGTAGCACAAGGGTTTGCCCAGAAGTACCCGGAGGACTACACTGACACGTACTCACCCACGGTCAGAGCAGAGAGCGTAAAAAGCACTCTAGTAATAGCCACAATCCTAGGGTTAGAAGTCTACCAGTTCGACGTGCAGACAGCCTACCTCCACGCGAAGCTAGACAAGGAGATCTTTGTCAGGGCACCCCCAGGGAGAAACACACAAGGGGGGGGCACGTGGTTACTGAACAAAAGTCTGTATGGGTTGAAACAGTCTGGTAAGAGGTGGTATGAGTGCCTAGCGAAGATCCTTAAGGACATGGGGTTCACAGCCACCTCCGCCGACCTATGCTTTTTCACCAAGAGAGAGGGCACATCCATAGAGTACGTACTCATCTACGTGGATGACATTTTATATTGTGGCCAGCACAAACAAAATTGTGATGAGTTTGCCAACCAGTTGGGGAAACATTTCGCACTAAAGACTCTGGGAAAGGTGAACAAATACCTGGGTGTCCAGATTGATAGAACTCAAAAGGGATTCAAGATCTCTCAAAAGGAGAAAATACTGGATCTGTTAATTAAATGTAACATGAAGGAAGCCAAGCCATGTGATACGCCAATACATATTGACTTCCTGAAACATGTGAATGAGGAAAGTGAGACCTTCAAGGACAATACCCTCTATAGGTCTGTTGTTGGGTCACTACTGTATATAGCTAATTGGACTAGACCAGACATCCTCCTGGCTGTCAACCTGCTATCCAGACATGTCAGCGATCCAAAGATGTATCACTGGGAGGGGGTAAAACGTGTGCTCAGATATCTAAAACACAGCATGGACGCATGCCTGAACCTAAACCAGAGATGTCCAAAGAACCCATCCTAACCTCCTATCCAGATGCTGACTGGGCAGGCGACACAAAAAGTAGAAAGAGCACATCTGGCTATGTATTCCTCATTAATGGCTGCCCAGTACACTGGTACACCGGAAAACAAAACCTGGTAGCCACCTCCACAGCTGAGGCAGAGTACATCTGCCTCTCCAAAGCAGCTAATAATCTGACGTGGTTTGACGATCTGCTTACCAGCATATGGACCGAACCAGCTTACCCGATAGTAATTCATGAGGACAACAAAGCAGCCATAGACATATCCATGGCAGAAGCAGTAGGCCAAAGGTCCAGACATATAGACATTAAGTACAAACACGTCAGAGAATTAACGAACATTGGTTTTATTAAGGCTGTACATTGTGAGACCGCCGAGCAAGCCGCAGACATCCTGACCAAACCTCTACCCAGCAAACAACATGCCTACCTTACGTCTAAATTAGGGGTACGGGTACAGAACACGCAAGCAGGTCCAACTGTTGGGCATTTAGAGGGGGATTTGTTACGTGTAAATGCCCACCATTCACCATCCCAGGTATGATAAGGGTTAACTCTACATCCACCTAGATCCTCCCCTGACCCCTCCTTACCTCGGCTCCGCCTCCCAGGTACTTAAGACACGGTCCAGGAGTCCAGGGGTCACTTCCAGCTGAATACCTGTAATAGAAACATTGATCAAAAAAGAGCATTGGTTCACTGCATCCTGTGTTTGGAGTTATTGGGTAAGATCCTAGAAATCAGTAACAGTTATTATAAATTGTTCAGCCATATCTCCATTTATTGTTATTTTTGCTGTTTGAGTTGAGTTGAGTATATTTTCTTTATCATTTTTACAAATTTATCGCCAAATTTCATGTTTTCTAATTGTACAATAAGGAATTTCCAATTTAAATTGTCGAAGGCCTTTTATGCATTCTCAGTTGCTTTATTTCATTTACAGCATTTATAATCTCTTAATTAATATTGCAAACACTAAGTGAGATTATAATTGATTAAAATAATTTGCTTTTTTCCACACAACAGCATAGCATGGCTTGTTAAGATTTGGACTAGGACCAGCTCATGTTCAGTTCCAGGCTCAGCCATAAAACCTCATAGGGTGACTTGAAGCAAATCCTGTCCAGATGGGTTTGTAACTGGCTGACAAACTGTACTCAACGAGTAGATGTAGACTCACATCTACATGGAGGGAAGTAAGCAGTGGGTTACCACAAGGTTCTGTCTAAATCTAGTACTCTTCAATACTTTCATAAACAACTTAGAGGAGGGAATAGAAGGGGAATTTATCAAATGTGTGGATGATACTAAGCTATCAAGAATAGCTAACACCCTAGATGAGAGGCTCAAGATCACTGGGCCCTATCTAACAAAATGAAATTCAATGTAGAGAAAAGTCTTACACTTAGGCAAGAAAAACCAAAAGTATACATATAGACTGGGTGAAACTAGGCTTAATAGCAGTAATTGTGAGAGGGATCTTGGAGTCTTAGTGGACAACCAAATAAAATATGAGCCAGCAGTCTGTGGCAACAGCCAAAAAAGCCAATGCAATCCTAAATTGCATTAACAGAGGGATACAATCAAGATCAAGTGAGGTATTAATACAACTCTATAAAGCCTTAGTAAGACCACACCTAGAACACTGCATCCAGTTTTGGTCAACACACTATAAAAACATGTTGAGACTCTAGAAAAGTGCAGAGAAGAGCAACCAAGATGATTAGGGGACTGGAGACTAAAACATATGAAGAACAGTTACAGGAACTGGGCATGGCTAGTCTAGTGAAGAAAAGGACCAGGGGAGACATGATAGCAGTGTTCCAATATTTCAGGGGCTGCCACAGGGAGGAAGAGGTCAAGCTATTTTCTAAAGCACCAAAAGGCCAGACAAGGAACAATGGATGGAAACTGATCAAGGAGAGATTCAACCTAGAAATAAGGAGAAATTTTCCTTATTGAGAAAAACAGTGAGAATAATCAACCAATGGAACAGCTTGCCTTCAGAAGTTGTGGGAGCTTCATTACTGGAGGCTTTTAAGAAGAGATTGGACTGCCATTTGACAGAAATAGTTCCTACTGGCTGAATCCACCACTGGCTGGCCCCACCCCTCACCCTCCCCTCCCAGTCACTCCTCGCCTGAGAAGGTAAGGGCGATGGCGGTGGATGGAGACTCATTCCATATTCCAGAGCGAGAGCGAAGCACCTCTGTACTTCTTCCAGCTCTTGTTGGTGCTGCACATACCTCAGTCGCTTGGGGAGACACATAACTTGTTCTCTGCACAGAGATACTGGCCCATCCCAGCTGTGTCTGACACCACTGCTCTCACTGCCTCCATGGCCTGCTTGCTGCTTTTGCAGCACCTTGCACAGCATGCTTAAATTTACCACACTTCACAATGGGGAAGATGGCGTCCCCTCCTCCTCCTCCTGGAGCCCATGAAGCATTGGCTGCAGCTGGGCCAGGACAGTGTCTTGGGGTGGAGAGAAAGTTGTGCATCTCCCTGAGCAACCGAGGTGACCACAGCACCAACAAGGTCTGGAAGAAGAGGCAAGTACGGTGTGCTTCTCTCCCACTCCTGAATATGGAGCAAGTTTCCATCTGCTGCCGTCACCCTTACTTTCTCAGGTAAGGAGTGACTGGGAGGGGAGGGTGAGGGGCGGGACCAGCCAGTGGTGGGTTCAGCCAGTAGGAAGCCACAGCAGAGGGACAAAAGAGCTTCATTTATCTGGGAACCTGAAATGATTCTTGATTTAAATCATATAGTAAAAAGCACCCAAAGAAGAAGAAAGAACATCAGCAAAAATCCTCCCCAACCCTTGCCTGTTTTTGGAAATGGTTCAAGAGGGAACAGGCACACACACATGGGAGGGGGGGATATATGAGAGAGAGACATGAGAGAGATATAGGAGAGAAAGAAAGAGAGAGAGAGATGAGAGAGAGATGAGAGGGAGAGAAAGAGCTAGAGGCAGAGGGAGAAAGAGAGAGAGATGAGAGAGAGAGAGAAAGTGAGTCAGAGAGGAAGAAAGAGAGAGAGAGAAGAAATATGAGAGAGAGAGATGAGAGAGAGAGAAATTGAGTCAGAGAGGAAGAAAGAGAGAGAGAGAGATAAGAAATATGAGAGAGAGAGATGAGAGAGAGAGATGAGAGGGAGAGAGAGAGAGAGAGAGGGAAAAAGAGAGAGAGAGATGAGAGAGAGAAAGTGAGTCAGAGAGGAAGAAAGAGAGAGAAAGAGAGATAAGAAATATGAGAGAGAGAGAGATGAGAGAGAGAGAGAGAGAGAGAGAGAGAGAGAGAGAGAGAGAGAGAGAGAGAGAGAGAGACGGATAGATATACCTGTTTCCAAGAAAAAAGAAAATACCGGGAGCCACAAAACCTGGGTAGGCATGGCTGGGTGTGTGTGTGTGTCATGTGACTGAGTGGGAATGAGTGACATTGAGTTGGCCATGCCCACCCAGGTTTTGTGAGTCCCAGTGTTTTCTTTTCTGTAGGAAATGGGTCCAAATGGCTCTTTGAATGTTTAAGGTTGCAGACCCCTGCTCTATACAGACCCATACACACACACACACACTTTTCCTTCCTTCCTTCCTTCCTTCCTTCCTTCCTTCCTTCCTTCCTTCCTTCCTTCCTTCCCTCCTTCCCCCCTCCCTCCCACCCCCTATCTGTTTCAGCCTTGGCCAGACACAGTGCTAAAAAGTACACTTCATTCCACTTACAAACCACCAGCCTCTGCATCAGAGACATACAAGCAACCCTACAAAGCAACATGGCATCTTTAAATACTTAACTAACTCATATGTGTTGGCTCAAGTGTCTGAAGACTAAGGCTAAATCTAGCTCAATAAATCTTTAGTCAGTCTTTAAGAAGCCTTGCATATCAGCTTCCTCCATTTGTTTTAAAGGCACTTTGAGTTAATTCAGAAAAAGCACCAGGATAGTCCACTGGATGCTGCAAATCATGGTACAAAGGTAAACACTTGAAATTTCCTTCTGACTGAAGTGCATATATAGATGTTTGATCTGGGTCACTGCTGCTGGTTTCTTCTAGTAGACATGGAGGGAGTCATAGGAAACTGTCTCACTGTTTTTCTCAATGATCCTTCACTAATCCAATATCTAGAAATTAACAGCCATCCTTCCAAATATGTAGCAAAAAGGTGCCCAGATATAAATCTTTTGGCTCTACATGTGTCAATACTTTTGTGCCTCTTTGTCTAATTGCTATTGACTGCATGAAGTAGTTTTCGATTGAGGCATGAGACAAAGTGATATTGATCACACTAAATGAACTTTTCTAATAAGCCAAGAATCAATTGATCAGACAGGGCAAGGTGCCAGAATGATCATCTTTGATACACAAGCCAAATTGTCATCTGAAAAGCCAGAGGCTAACTGGAGGATGATAGAACAGAGTAGGTAATTCCCAGGGGTGAAATCTAAAATTTTTTGCTACCGGTTCTGCGGGGGGGGGGGGGGGCTTAATTAGTGGGTGGGGCTTGTTGGTCAGGTGGGCGTGGCCAAGTCAATGTCTCTGTCAGGTTTCGATGCTATCTCAAAATAAATGAATTTCCAAACTTTCCAGTCACTTTGTTGCCCTTTTTTAACCTACAAAACACAACACAACACAACTGGCTCACCCACAAGGTAAAAACAGCTGTGCTAGACCCAAAATGGCCCCTGCAACAAGCAGGAACCTCACACAGCCACAAAAAGTCCAAAAAACCAACTTTCACACTTTACACACACAAAATTCCACATACAGCTTTGTGAGATTTTGTGTGTTTGTGTAGTTAGAGTGAAACACTCCAAAATACACAAAATCTCAGAAAGCTGCACAAATATTATTTTATTTTATTTTATTTTATTTTTATATAAAAGCAGCTAAATTTAAAACTTCCTAAACTTTAAATGGCTAGGTCTAAAAAAAGAACAACTAAAAACAACCCCAATTAACTATTTTTTTAAAGCTCCCAAAGGGGAAAAAAACTTACAGGCAGGCAGGCAGGCAGATAGAGCTGCTCACCGATGACCTTGATTGCAGGCAGGGAGATTCAGTTGCTTGCTGATGCAATGGATTGCAGGGATTACAGCAAGCGAAGCAAGGCAGGCGTTGCGACCAGGAGCTAAGGTAAGCAAGCTGGAGGCTGGGGGGGAGGAGGGATTTTTGCTACTGGTTCTCTGAACTGCCCGCCACCATCGCTACCTACTCGCCCAAGCCGGTCCGAACCGGGAGCATTTCACCCCTGGTAATTCTACCCTATCCTTGAAATCCTATTTCTGAGTGAGCACTATGGACCCAAACTGAACTATCACTTTTTTGGGGGGGGGGGGAGTAGTCCAAAGACCAGAGAAAATGTGAACCAGAGAGATTTGATTCTTCACTTCTTCAGATAAGTTATCTCTGCCATAAAATTCCTTCCATTCTTTTTGCAGGAAAGAGAGTTCATTTCTCTAAATAGAAAGTAGTATTAAATCATATAAATTTGTTTAAATTTATAAAATTGTTTATGAGTTATCTTGTAGCTGTCCAGAGTCACTTCATTGTGAGTTGGGTGGCAGACAAATTTAATAAATAATAGAGATAGATAGATACAGTAGATAGATAGATAGATAGATAGATAGATGGTAGATTCCGTAAGGCCCTGAAGACGTTTTTATTTCAGCAAGCCGGCCTGGCCTGAATAGGTTTTAGGGGTTTTTAATTGTATTGCTAGGGGTTTTAAATTGGGGCGGCTGTTTAATTTAATTTATTTTTAATTATTTTAACTTTTATATTGCATGTTATTTTAATTCTCGGCTGTTCACCGCCCTGAGTCCCTTCAGGGAGAAGGGCGGGATATAAATTTAATAAATAAAATAAATAAATAAATAAACAAATAAACAAATAAATAAATAATAGATAGATGATAGATAGATAGATAGATAGATAGATAGATAGATAGATAGATAATTCTTTGACACTGTCTACTCTTCAGGACTTTCAACCTAGCTTGCATTCCCTATTGTAATCAGAACTGGATAATGTCTTTGGAGATTCTCCTTCATCCAGGTCATGGTTGTCCCAAAGGTGCTTTTCCAACATGCAACTGGACTTCCTTGTTTTGTTTTGTTTTTTTTTTGAAAATGTTTTGCTTCTCATCCAAGAAGCTTCTTCAGAACAGAAGAAGTTTCTTGGGTGACAAGCAAAATGTTTTCAAGGAAAACAACAACAACAAGAAAGACCAGTTGCATGTTAGAAAAACACCCTAGGACAGAACTGGATAATATTTGGGAACTTGAAGTTGCACAGAAAGATCATCAAAAGGTCAGTCTTTTTTTTTAGGACTTCCGGTTTCCTTGTCTTCGGCGGCGACGGTGCTTTCTTTTGGCACCGCCACCCCCGCCGCTTGTAGAGCCGCTTCCTGATTGCGAAGCGGCTCGAAATCTTCGAAATCCTTAGGATTGCAGAAGAAGAGGCAGCAGGGCACAGGTAGAGCCCCTGCAACCCCCCCAGGGAACTGTTTCTGGGGAGGAAGCAGGCGCGGCTCCCTAACAACCTGCTGAAACTCCGGGCGGCGTGGGACGTCTTCTGCCTGTGCGGAATAAGCCGACCTCAGGAAACCTTTAAAGAGTGAGGAAATAACTCAAATAAACATCCGCAATCCACTTGAACCCTGAAACTTTGAACTGCAAGTATTAGTCCTTTGCTGAACTTTTTTACTGAAGTGAAAGTCTCGGAATGAGTGAAAGTGATTGAAAAAATATGGCGCTCAGCAAATGAATTAGTGGGTGTGGATTGGTGAAGTTATCTTGTCTTGCTACAAAGTTAAAAAGTTGTTACAGAGCTGCTCCGGCTGCAACAGAAATAAGAGGAAAATCTCTCCCCTTTACTTGTCTTTGCTGCATTATAGCTTTGTTTTGGGGGACTTTTTTAGAAGGTATTGTGGAGGTGGCAGAAGAGGCGGACCCTCCCTTTTTAAGAAAGCTAGCTTACGTGACAGGATGGCTTCAAAAAAGCAGGAAGGCAAAACAGGGGGGGGATCCCCCCCACGTAAGCAGGATACGCAGTCACAAGCCCAAAAAAAAGATTTGGATATGGGAGAATTAAAAGCATTCATCTCAAATATTTTGGATGAGAAATTTCAAGACATGGATGACAAAATAAATAAAATAGATGAAAAAATTCAAAAGTCACAACAGGAAATCATGCAGGAAATGCAGCAGAGCCAAAAGATGGTGACCAAAAAAATAACGGATGTGGCGTCTGGTCTGGCAGGATTTATTATGAAAGTTGAGACAAAAGTGGATGAATTTAAATTAGAAGTTAATGCTAAGATGAAAAATAATGATCATAAATTTTTTGATGTTGATGACAAGATGCAGAGAGTTGAGAATGATATTGTTATGATGCAATTTCGTGCAATGGAATTTGCTATAAGGCTTCGAGGAATTAGAGAAGAGGAGAGACAAGATTTGAGACAGATCTGTGCTGAAGCCCTAGCTGTGATTTTAAAAGTTGAACCTGAGATGGTTTTTTGCAAAATAGATAAAATCTATAGAGTCAACTCGTGGGTGGCCAGACAAAGACAACTGCCTAGAGATGTGGTCATATATTTTACAGATAGAGCAATAAGAAATGACATTTTGCAAAAATCTTTTCTCACTTCTGTGCAAGTGAGTGGATCCAAGATTACAGTTTACAAGGAGCTCCCACCTAAGATGTTGAAATCTAGAAAAGAGTATGGTTTTCTTGTTAAAGAACTGCAGAATAATCAAATCCCATTTCGTTGGGACGCCCCAACTGGCATAATTTTGAGATATAAGGGAGAGAAACACCGTCTGAATACTGTGGAGAAGGCGGAGCAATTTTATAATGACATCTTTAAAGAAAGAACTCCATCCCCACGCACATCTACAGTTTTGGAGATTAAAGAACAACAATCTAAGCAGGAATTAGCAGAGCTGAAGGGTGCTGAAGGAGGCTTTTTGGATGAGCCTTTGCTGGAACCTTCTCCAATCTCGGAGCTGGCTTGGGCGGCTGAAGTTAAGGATCAGCGTATAACTCGAGCAAAAGCCAAGGAACTTAAAGAAAAGTTACAGCAGGAGAGTCAAGACAAGGCTGGGGCTGTGGGAAAAACAGGACAGAGGATCTCAGATGATATCCTAAGGTTCTGCGCTTCGCTCCAGAAGGAGAATAAGGATGATTAAATGTTTATCTTGGAATGTGAATGGGTTGAATGCAACACAAAAAAGGAAGAAAATATTTGCATATTTAAAACAACATAATAATGATATAATTTGTTTACAAGAAATGCATATTACAGTTCAAGATCAAAACTATTTGAAAAATTCCAAATTAGGAACACATTTTATATCCTCAACTAACCAAAAAAAGAATGGTGTGGTTATTTATGTAAACAAAAAATTAACAGCCAAACTTATAGAAGCTGATCAAGATGGTAGGTTTGTAGCAATTGAATTACTTTCTGCTAACAGTCAAATTCTTCTGATAGGAATTTATGCTCCTAATCAACAACAGGATTATTTTTATAAAATGCTGCATACTAAAATACTTCAATGGGATTATAGATCTATTTTAATTATGGGAGACTGGAATGGAGTAATTGACTCTAAATTAGATAAAAAGACTTTGGCAAAATCAAGAATTAGATTACCACAGACTTTTTTTGATATGAGAGAAGACCTGGAATTAAAAGATATTTGGAGAATACATAACCCAAAAGAACTGGACTATACTTTCTTTTCTGACAGACATAGATCCTTTTCCAGGATTGATTTTATCTTGTTGTCTGATGACTTACTTGTTAGGACAAAAAGAACAAAGATTCTGCCAAGAACTTTGACTGATCACAGTCCAGTCTGGATAGAAATTGAGACATGTAAGAATGAGAGACGCTCTTGGAGATTAAATGAAAACTTGTTTAGATATGAGAAAAATATAATAGAACTTAAAAAGCATCTGAAAGAGTTTTTTGAAATGAATTTGAATAAAGGCACCCCAATGGAAATTGTGTGGGATGCAAGCAAAGCTTATATGAGAGGGGTGCTTATATATATGAACTCTAAACATAAGCGGATTCGACAAAAGAAAAGACTTGAATTGGAAGCAGAAATAAAGGATAAAGAACAGTTACTTATTAAAAACCCAACAGATGAAAGAATACTTAGTGTTATAAAACTTCTGAAAGACCAATTCCAAATGCTTATAGCGGAACAAGTTGCAACAAACTTACAATATGCGAAGCATAATACATTCTGCAATGCTAATAAACCAGGCAGGTGGTTGGCTTACACATTAAGGAAGAAACAAAGCATACGGACTATTGATAGTGTTGATATTGGGGGGAAAGAAGTTTTTCAACAGAATTTAATAAAAGAAGCCTTTCTTCAATATTACACTAAACTATATGCCAGAGAGGAGGTGCAGAATGGACTTATAGAAAAATATTTGGACAATAAAAGAGTTACAAAAATTACTGAACAACAAAAGGAAAGAATGGATTATCCCATAACAGAGGAGGAGATAATAGCAGCAATAAAACAATTAAAAACAGCCAAAGCTCCTGGAACGGATGGTCTGACAGCAGTGTATTATAAAACTTTACAGGCAGAAATGGTGGAACAACTCAGAGACTTATTTTGCAACATACAACAAGGGGGAAAAGTACCTCCATCGTGGACTACAGCTTATATTTCTTTGATACCAAAAGAGCAAGCAGGTCCCAAAAAACCGGAGAATTACAGACCAATATCTCTTTTGAATACGGATTATAAAATTTACGCAAAAGTATTAGCCAACAGACTGATGCCAGTAATTCAAAAGGTGATTCATGATGACCAAGCGGGATTTATTGAGGGTAGGCATATGAAGGACAATGTAAGGCAAGTAATAGATTTATTGGAATATTTTGAGAAGAATAAACAGATCCCTGCAGTGCTGGTCTTTCTGGATGCAGAGAAGGCCTTTGACAGAGTGGATTGGAATTTTTTATTAAAGACATTAAAAAAGATGGACTTTGGGGACCAATATATACAGGCGGTCTCAGCAATTTATCAAGAGCAAAAGGCACAGATCATTATCAATGGAAGTTTGACAACAGAGTTTAAAATTGAAAAAGGTACAAGACAGGGATGTCCACTGTCCCCATTGTTGTTCATTTTAACACTAGAAGTCTTGTTAAATACAATAAGGGATTCTAACACATTGAAAGGTATAATGATAAGGCAAGAGGATTACAGAATAAAGGCATTCGCAGACGATCTGGTTGTTACCCTAACACAGCCAATGGAATCGATAATCCAGATGAAAGACATTATACAAGACTTTGGTAAAGTTTCAGGTTTCAGATTGAATCAGAGAAAAACTAAGATGGTAGTTAAAAATATGACACAAGATCGTAAACTGGAGTTAGAAAGGAGGGCAGGTTTTGAGATTGTACCAAAGGTAAAATATCTAGGAGTTCAGGTTGCAGAATCAAATATGAAATTGTTTCAAAACAACTATGAGGCGTTGTGGCGAGAGGTGCAAAAAGATATGGAGATTTGGAAAAAACTGCAGCTGTCTTTACTTGGAAGAATAGCAGCAGTTAAGATGAACATTTTGCCAAGATTTCTTTTTTTGTTTCAAATGATTCCGGTGCTCAAAAATGATAAACAACTAAAAGCATGGCAAACTGGTATTAATAAATTTGTCTGGAACGAGAAAAAACCAAGAGTAAAAATGAAAATTATGCAAGACATCCCAGAAAGGGGAGGTCTCAAACTTCCAAACCTACAATTATATTATGATGCAACAGCTTTGACTTTAGTAAGTGATTGGTTTGGAGGAAAAAAGACTGGAATATTGAATGCAGAAAGTTTTGATTTGGAATTTGGATGGCACGCTTACTTATTTTATGACAGCAAAGTGGATAAAGTATTTAAAAGCCATATACTTAGAGATTCTTTGCTGAGAGTTTGGAAGAAGCACCGAAACAACTGGAATTACAAAATACCGCTATGGCTGGATCTTGGTCATACCTTGTGGAATACAAATATAATGTCACTCGGGGGGTTTTTATATAAAGAGGTTCTTTTTGCAGACGCGGGCAGATGGCAGCTGAAGACATTACAGACATTGTTGGCTGAAGGGATTAATTTAACTTGGTTACAATATAATCAATTGCAATTGAGATGGAAAGAGGACCAAAAAACTGGTGTTATGATGTATGAGGAAGAATTAGTTAGACATATAAAAGAGAAAGGCCCAATGCATATTAAAAGACTTTATAATGTTTTGTTAGAAAGGGATTCAGAAACTGAACTAGTTAAAGACTGTATGGTTAAGTGGGCACAAAATTTTGAGGAACCAGTGATGTTGGAAACATGGGAAAAAATTTGGGTTCAGAATGTTAAATTTACACAGTCGCAGAATCTGCGGGAAAATTTCTACAAAATGTTTTATAGATGGCATTTAGATCCAAAAAAATTGTCCTGTATGTATCCTAGTGCTCAGCCTAAATGTTGGAGATGTGACTGCTTAGACGCTACATATTATCATGTTTGGTGGACCTGTAAGAAAGTTAAGGCTTTTTGGATAAAAATTTGGTGGGTCATGCAGAATGTTTTGAAGAGAAAGATTCAATTTTCTCCACAACTGTTTTTATTGGGTATAGTTAAGGGTTTTACATTGGGGAAAACAAAAATGATATTGTACATGATAACTGCAGCAAGATTGTTGATAGGTAAATACTGGAAAAATGAAGCGCTGCCTTCGATTGAGGAATGGACTTTGAAGATGGCCAGTTTTGCGGAGATGGCGAAGATTTCAGCATATTTAAAAGACTGTTCTCAAGAGACTTATGAATGGGAATGGAAGAAGTGGATAGATTATGTTCAGAACAAATATCAAACTAGGAAGTACCAAATAGCTTTTATTTGAAAATGTTATATTAAGATAGAAATATTTCAAGGTTGAGGATGAAAATTTATTTGAAAATGTTATATTAAGATAGAAATATTTTCAAGGTAATCAGGATGAAAATTTATTTGAAATTGCTATATTAAGATAGAAATAGGTTAATGTAATGAAGATGAAAATTTGTAAGGGGAGGGCGGGGTTCAAGTTTTATATACAAAAGAGGGTTTTTCCTTTTATTTGACATGAGTATATTGTGAGGAAGTCTGGGGGGAGGGGTGGGTTAGGGTGGGTTAGGGAGGTTGGGAAGTTTGGGGCGGGTTGAGGGGGGGGAAAAAGGGGTGAAAATGTAATTGTAAAACTTTTGCAATAAAAAAAAAAAAAAAAAAAAGGTCAGTCTTTTTAATGCTAAGCAACCAGAGGCCGTGCTATCTCTTTTCTACTGGTCAGAGAAAAGAGATTAGAGTCAGGAATATATTTTTTTTTTCTGTTGATGCTTCCAGAATGAACTTGTGATTCTGTAAGAATTATACCCTACAGGTAAAATTACAAGATCATCCACATGCTTGTTCAAATAATAACAATAACCTAATAGACAGAATGCTTATTGTCCTCCTTCCTTCTCTTCTCAATCCATGCTACTGTTTTTTGTCCATTGAGGTCAAACATCTAATGAAGAAAAGCATACAAATAAATCCAGAATATTGAAATAATTCTCAAGGTTATGTTTTATATTTTAAGTGAGTAATTCAACTATTTGGAATGAAAAGCATCGATCCATTCCAGCATAACAAGTACCAAACCATACTTTGGTTCAGGACCTAACCATGTGAATGGGATTACACAGTGGTGGGATTCTACCGGTTCACACCGGTTTGGTAGAACTGGTTGTTAAATAGTTAAGTAGTTCAGCAGTTCAGAGAATCGGTTGTTAAAAGAAATCTCCTTTTGCTTTTTTCCACTTTAAAGGGTTAATCCTGTAAGGAATTACAACATTCTGTTTTGTTTCCTAGCCTAATCTTTATAGCCCTGCTTAGGAAACTGCCTCTCCAGCAGTATGCCTAGACTTACTGTCACTGCCGGTTCCGGAGGTTCTCAGAGGGGTTTTTTTGGTTGACTGTCTTAAAGGGGAAGGGTTATTTTAAGCTTTTTACACCACTGTAAGAGTTGGCTGCTGATAGTTATCATTGCATTTTAACTATTTTAATTCCTCAAGATGCTCTGGCACCCTCCCTGATTTGTAACTCCAGTTTGCAAGTATTTCTAATCTAATGATTGATATTTAGGGCAGCTTTTTGCAAGCAAAGAAACTTTTTGTATTTTTATATAGATAATCTTCAATTTACAACAGTTACAATGGCACTGGAAAAAGTGATTTATGACCGTTTTTCACACTTATGACCATTGCAGCAAACTGTCATTAGGGCAAAGAAGCGATGCCACATGACCACCTGGCCATGCCCACCCAATCACATGAAGTACCACAGTTGTGAAATGAATGACACGGTTGTTAAGAATGCTGCAACGGGCATAAATGATGACCAGTCATAAGCGCGAGGACCAGTCAAAAGTGGAGGACCTGTCAGAAATCACTTTTTTCAGCCCTCTGGGTAGTCCCTATCTGCATATGGACTACTCAGAGGGCTGAAAAAGTTATTTTTGACTGGTCCTCACACTTTTGACCAGTCCTCGCACTTACGACTATCCTCACATTTTACGTTTTTCGCCCTATCTTGTCACCATGGTGAAGAGAAGCAGTTGTGAAATGAGTGACATGGTTGTTAAGAATACTGCACAGGCATAAATGTGAGGATGGTCATAAGAGTGATGACCAGTCAAAAGTGCGAGGACCGGTCAGAAATGACTTTTTTCAGCCCTCTGAGTAGTCCCTATACACATAGCCACGGCCACTTGGTCACATGATCAGCTAGCCATGTCCACCCAAATAAGCCATGCCCACAGAACCGGTTGTTAAAAAAAATTAAATCCCACCACTGGGATTACCCTATAAACATGGAGGCTACTTTAAATGTAAAGTTGGATCACACCATAGTTTTGAGAAGGAAGACTTGGAATTCTAAGCTGGGAAAAGGGTGGCCAAACAGATGCACTTTGCGGGCAATGTCCCTAAAAATAATCTAAACATCAGAGCAAAACTAGGCATCTTTAAAATTTTCCAAAGAACAAACTGCATAATTTATAAAAAATAAAACGTCAAGATTACTTTGAGTTGAGTTTAAGTTTGATGATGTTTTTCAACCTCCAAATCTAACCTACAATTTCATGGGGGTCTCCCATAAAAACATTAAGCAGGATTGATATTGTTTACTTTTGTTTTTCCAGCATAAAGTGATGTTGCTGTCTGCTATGAACTATCAGGAAGGATCTGAGAAAATAAACACTGTTTGTAATAAATCCTAGGAGTATAGTCTCATAATGAGGTTGGAGAATGTTAGAAACCAGGAGCTTCCTCTCCTTACTATGCAGCAAAACTTGGCAATCTGGTAACCTTCAGATATTTTGGGTTTCACTTTCCAGAATCTCTTGCCATTAGGCATGCTGGGTGCATCTACATATAAAACATCCAACAGCACTTGCTTCTTTAATTCTGCTGCACAGCGAATATTATTTATTAGTTCATTCATTAATTCATTTAAATATTCTCATCAAGCTTACTTAAATCATGATTAAAAGGTTTTAAATGATCAGTTCTTTAATTAAAATAATAAAATCTGCATTTCCTTGCATGATATTTTTCATAGCAATTTAATTAGAAATACATATTCACTCTCTTCTTTTCTCCCTGCTGACCCAAGCCTCTTCATCTGCTGTATTCTTAGAACATATTCAGTTTTTAGTTTCCCGTTTCAGCTTTCTTCCCAGTTGTACTTTTTCCTTCCATTTTGTTACATAGAGTTTTTCTCTGCTCTATTTTAATAATTTTCAAAAGTGGGGAAAACTTTTTTTAAAAAAGAATAAATTGTTTGAGTCTTATTTTTGTTGCACTATTTTCTAAGCTAAACTACCCATGACTTTATTGCTGAAACTTTCCTCCTTTTCCCATTAATTCTATTACCTTGATTTCACTACAATGTTATTGGACAGTAATATTCATTCTATTTCTTCCCCAAACAAAGTGCATGCTATCTCTACAACTTATTTGCCAAATTTAATTATAGTCAATTCTTGGATGATATGAGAATATTTTGGCTTCTAAAATCCATTGAATACATTTGTTTTTTAACTAGTGATTATGATAGGAATACCTGAAAATGACCTCTCATACATTTTAGTCAGTGGTGGGATTCAATTTTTTTAACAACCAGTTCTGTGGGCATGGCTTATTTGGGTGGGCATGGCTTGGAGGTCATGTGACCGGGTGGGCGTGGCTATGTGTATAGGGGCTACCCAGAGGGCTGAAAAAAGTGATTTCTGACAGGTCCTCCACTTTTGACTGGTTCTTGCACTTATGACTGGTCATCATTTATGCCTGTTGCAGCAATCTTAACAACCGTATCATTCATTTCACAACTGCGGTGCTTCATGTGACCGGGTGGGCATGGCCAGGTGGTCATGTGGCATCGCTTCTTTGCCCTAATGACAGTTTGCTGCAATGGTCATAAGTGTGAAAAACGGTCATAAATCACTTTTTCCAGTGCCATTGCAACTGTTGTAAATAGAGGATTATCTGTATAAAAATACAAAAAGTTTCTTTGCTTGCAAAATATCAATCATTAGATTAGACATACTTTCCTAAGCAGGGCAATTTTATTTTCTTTCTTTCTTTCTTTCTTTCTTTCTTTCTTTCTTTCTTTCTTTCTTTCTTTCTTTCTTTCTTTGTTGAATTTCTATACTGCCCTTCTTCCGAAGGACTCAGAGTGGTGAACAGAATAAGATTTCATATACATATAATAATTTTTTTTTATAAACAGTAAATAATCAATTGAGTCAACTTAATGTATCTGCTAAGACCTTGGCATAGAATTTAGATGATTATGCTAGCCCTGCTTGTTGAAACAGAAAGGTCTTCAGGGCACGTAAGAAAGTGCGAAGATCTGGGATTATTCGTATTCCAGGGGGTATTTTGTTCCAAAGAGTAGGTGCCCCCACAGAAAAGGCTCTCTCCCTTGGAACTACTAGACGACATTGTTTTAATGATGGTACTATGAGTAGGCCTACTTTGTGAGAGTGTATTGGTTGGTGGGAGGTTATCGGTTGCAGCAGGTGATCTCGTAAGTACTTAGGTCCTAAGCCATGGAGCATTTTAAAGGTAAGAACCAACACCTTGAAGCGCACTCGGAAGGCCACTGAAAGCCAGTGCAGCTCACGTAGAAGAGGTGTTACATGTGAGTGCCATGTTGCTCCCATAATTACTTGCGCGGCTGCATTCTGGATAAATAAATAAAGATTAGGCTAGGACACAAAACAGAATGTTGTAATTCCTTACAGGATTAACCCTGTAAAGTGGGGAAAAAAAGGAGATTTCTTTTAACAACCGGTTCTCTGAACTGCTGAACTACTTAACTACTTAACAACTGGTTCTACCGAACCGGTGCGAACCAGTAGAATCCCACCACTGATTTTACTTTAATAACTACAGTATTACTTCAATACTCATCCTTAGTGGGTTCTAAGTACTAAAAAAGATAAGTACCAAATAAATCATATGACCTACCACATGATCCTTTGTTTTGATGGGAAACACTTCCTATCTGTCCCTTTTCCTATGTCAGCAACCTTCCCAGCATGACCAACTTCCTGTCTACTCTCTGCAGCTGCCCCCCACTTCCTTTTGCAGCACATTGATTAGCAATCAATGAGTATCAGGACAACATTTGCAAGCCAAAATAGATCAAGTTCAGGTAATCCTTGACTTAGTTAGCCTTGACTTAGACCACAACTAAGCCCAGAATTTATATTGCTAGTGAGAAATTTGTTAAGTAAGTTTTGTCCCATTTTACAACTTTTCTTGCCACATTTGTTAAGTGAATCACTGCAGTTGTTAAATTATCTGATTGTTAAGTGAATCTGGACTTCCGGTTGACACCGCCGGCATTGTGGACAGTCTTTCCGGACCACCGGCCCCGTGATTCCATAAAAGCCGCTTTGACAGCATTAAGCAGCTGTCTGGCAGCTTGAAAACCTCTCCATCGGGAGAGGTGGGTGTGGGTAGAGCTTCCTGTAAGCCTCCTGGAATAATTCAAGAGGCTTGGAGGGCGAGAGCTCCCCGGTCAGCCCACTGAAGCTCCGGATCCGGGACGACTCTGTTTTAAACAGAGCCAGGCATTGCGACCAACTCTGCAGGCAAAAGTGAGTTTGATTGAATACAAGCGCAGACAGAGCAAAAACAGGAGAACAAGCATTTGCAAATAACAGTGTTTAACTCCGGGTTTACATTGTTTCCAATTGAATCTCTTTGAGCTGGAAGCTGGAAGATGGCGCCTTTGTTGTGGGCATGAAAGTGAAAGTTAGAAGTGAAAGTGCTTATTGAGAACTTTGCGCTCTGAGAGTGGATTAAAGCTGCTGGGAATAGAGAGCTTGGTGGAGAAAAGACTATTTTGTTTGACAAACTACAAACTATAAACTTTTGAAAATTGTTCAACGGATTTTATTTATTTATTTATTTATTTATTTATTTATTTATTTATTTATTTTTCATATTTGTATACCGCCCTACTCCCGAAGGACTCAGGGCGGTGAACAAAAATAAAATACAAAGACATATAAAAGTTAAAAACTATTAAAAACAGATTAAATAATTTAAGGTCAAAGATTAAAACATCCAATTTATCTAAAAGAGATTTAAAATCCAATTTAAAAGCCAATTTAAAAGCCAATTTAAAAGGGAGAGTTAGGCCAGACCAGCCTGTTGGAATAAAAACGTTTTTAGGGCACGGTGGAAGATGCGTAAGTCTTGGATCCTCCGTATCTCCAGGGGGAGCTCGTTCCAGATGGCAGGTGCCCCCACAGAGAAGGCTCTCCCCCTGGGGGCCGCCAGTCGACATTGTTTGGCTGACGGCACCCTGAGGGGCCCCTCTCTATGGGAGCAAACTGGTCGGTGAGAGGCTACTGGTGGCAGGAGGTGGTCTCGTAAGTACCCTGGTCCTGAGCCATGGAGCGCTCTAAAGGTAGTAACCAAAACCTTGAAGCGCACCCGGAAGACCACTGGAAGCCAGTGCAGCTTGCGTAGGGGGGGGTCACATGAGAGCACCACATCACTCCTGTCACCACCCGCACGGCCGCATTTAACAGATGCTTTTAAAATTAAGAAAGGAACAAGGCAGGGTTGCCCTTTGTCTCCATTGTTGTTTATTTTAACTTTAGAAGTTTTGTTGAATAAGATACGTGACTCTGATAAAATAAAAGGAATTGTAATTAGACAGCAAGATTACAGATTAAGAGCGTTTGCAGATGACTTGGTTGTTACTTTATCTCAACCTATAGAATCGGTTCCACATATGTTGGACATAATAGGTCAATATGGTAAAGTATCTGGATTTAAAGTAAATCAACATAAGACAAAGATGATAACTAAAAATATGTCTATATCTCAAAGAGAAGACTTAAGAGGAATAACGGGGTTTGAAATAGTTAAAAAGGTTAAATATCTAGGAGTATATATTGCAGCCTCAAATATGAAATTATTTAAAAACAATTATGAAGTTCTATGGCAAAAAGTGCAGAAAGAAATGGAAAATTGGAAAAAGTTACAACTATCTCTACTGGGAAGGATAGCAGTAATAAAAATGAATGTATTGCCCAGGTTCCTATTTTTGTTTCAAATGATATCAGTGCTTAAGAAAGATGGAAATTTGAGGGAGTGGCAGAAAGGGTTTAATACTTTTATTTGGGATGGGAAGAAACCAAGAGTGAATTTGAAAATTATACAGGACATACATGAGAGAGGAGGTCTTAAAATGCCTAATTTAAGATTGTATTATGAAGCAACTGTCTTATCACAAATTAGTGACTGGTTTAATTTAACTGAAGAGAGAATGTTAAACATAGAAGATTATGATTTGTTATATGGATGGCATGCTTACTTGTTATATGAAAAAAAAGTGGATAAGGTGTTTAAGGGTCACATACTTAGAAATGCTTTGTTGAGGGTTTGGAAAAAGTATCAATATAAGCTAAACTACAAGATACCTATATGGGCAAACCCCAGACATGCAATAGAAAATATAAGTATAGAACAAAAACAGGAGGTGATTCATTTATTTATTTATTTATTATATTTCTATACCACCTTTCTCCCGTAGGACTCAATAATAATAATAATAATAATAATAATAATAATAATAATAATAGTAATAAGAATTACTTATAAAGAGCTTCTTTTTATGGAAAAGGGTAAATTGCAATTGAAACCTTTAAATGTATTGAAAGAAGAAGAGATAATTTATACTTGGTTTCAGTATGGTCAGCTTCAAGCTAGATGGAGGGAAGATAAAAAAATTGGTGTTATGCAAAATGAGGAAAACCTGGTAAAACAGATTAGAGATCAAAGTCAAATGCATATTAAAAGGTTGTATAATGCATTACTGGAAATAGATTCAGAAGCGGAATTGGTTAAGGATTGTATGATAAAATGGGCACAAAACTTTCAGGAACCAGTGATGATAGAAACATGGGAAAAGATTTGGGTAAGAAATGTTAAATTTATGCAAGCACAAAACCTGAGAGAAATTTTTTATAAAATTTATTTATTTATTTATTTATTTATTTATTTAATCAAATTTCTATACCGCCCTACTCCCGAAGGACTCAGGGCGGTGAACAGCCAAGATAAAATACAAATAATACAAATATTAAAAATCCCTTAAAATTATTAAATATTTTGGCCAAAACACAGATTAAAACACCCAATTTATAAAATCACAAATTAAAAAATTTAAAAAAAAATTAAAAGAGGGGAGTTAGGCCAGGCCAGCTTGCTGAAATAGAAAAGTTTTGAGAGCACGGCGAAACGTGCGCAGGTCCGGGATCTTCCGTATCTCTGAGGGGAGCTTGTTCCAGATGGTAGGTGCCCCCACAGAGAAGGCTCTCCCCCTGGGGGCCGCCAGTCGACACTGTTTGGCCGACGGCACCCTGAGGAGCCCCTCTCTATGAGAGCGTACTGGTTGGTGAGAGGCTATTGGTAGCAGAAGGCGGTCTCGTAAATACCCCGGTCCGATGCCATGGAGCGCTCTAAAGGTGGTAACCAAAACCTTGAAGCGCACCCAGAAGACAACCGGGAGCCAGTGCAGCTCGCGCAGGAGGGGGGTCACATGGGAGCGCCACATCGCTCCCATAACCACCCGCGCGGCCGCATTCTGGACCAGCTGGAGCCTCCGGGTGCTCCTCAAGGGAAGCCCCATGTAGAGAGCATTGCAGTGGTCCAAGCGGGAAGTAACGAGAGCATGAATGACCGTATTTAACGAGTCCCGATCCAGAAAGGGACGCAACTGGCAAATCAGGCGGACCTGATAAAATGTTTTATAGATGGCATTTAGATCCTAAAAAATTATCATATATGTACCCAAATTTGCAAGCTAAATGTTGGAGATGTGAATGTGATGATGCAACTTATTATCATATATGGTGGACTTGTAAGAAAATCAAGGCATTTTGGATAAAAATTTGGTGGGTGATGCAGAACATCCTGAAAAAAAGGTTGAAATTTATTCCACAATTGTGTTTATTGGGTATAACTACGAATTGTACAGCATTAGAGACTAAACTGATTTTAAATTTAATATCAGCAGCTAGGCTGTTGTTAGCGCAATACTGGAAGAAGGACACTTTGCCTACTATTGAAGAATGGACATTGAAAATAGCGAATCTAGCGGAAATGGTGAAAATTTCAGCGTATTTGAAGGACTATACACAAGAAAGATATATATCGGAAGGGAGAAGATGGATTGATTATATTCAAAATAAGTATCAGACAAGAAAATATCAAATAGCTTATGAATGAATGTTAAATTTTAGAAGTATTATGTTATCTATAGTGGAGTTAAGGTTTCAGGGGGGGATTTGGTAGTTCAAGAATAGTTAGGTTAATTTAGCTTATGATTGTTAACTGAAATACCCTGTATTTTGCTCTGGGAAGTTGGGGGGGGGGGTGGGATGGGATGGGGGAAGGGGTGTGGGGGTGGTGGGAGGGAAAAAGGGTGGGGGGAATATTGGGGGAAAATTTTTCTTTGTAAAACTTTTCAATAAAAAAAAATCTGACTTCCTCATTGACTTTGCTTGTCACAAAGTCGCAAAAGATGGTCATATGACCCCAGTAACAGTCATAAATATGAACCTGTTGTCAAGCATCCAAATGTAAATCATGTGATCATGGGGATGCTGCAATAGTCATGAGTATGAAATCATGTGACCATGTCATAAGTCACTTTTTTCAGTGCCATTTTGAAAGTTCGAACAGTCACTAAACAAACTATTGTAAGTCAAGATCTACCTGTACTAAATTTGATGAGTTCTAAAGCAGTCAAATACTGAGGCACCATTGTACCTGGTATATTATTTATTTGTTTGTTTGTTTGTTTACTTATTTATTTATTTAAGTTATAGATTACCCATTTTATCTTAAGGTAATTTGATGAGTTTTAACCTTTGGGTATGAACATTCATGAGCACTCATAACACTCATAACACTCTTAACATGCTGTGCCCAGTCTATTTGCACAATGCCTTCAGCCATATGAGTAACCAATACTGAAAGTGTGTTAAATCACTAATCAAACTAAGCACACCTGAATCCAGTCAAAATGTATGTCAGAACTATATGCAAGGACAGAAAAAGCAAATAAGAGGTATCTCAGCTCCTTGAGAATGCTAGACTGAAAAGAATCAACCCAACATAGAGTTAAGCATGGTGGATTTAAATAAATTTAATTATACAATGAATGTTGACTGGAATTCATAACCCCAATGTTTTGTTTTTCTTTTTACAACCCTCTAATCCCTTTTATCAGGGTGGAGTCAGGGTGACTGAATGGAGCTGAGCCGCAATGTTTAAAAATGTTTAAATCCTAATAAGATTTAGATTTTTGAGCCAATAATGGCCTAAAGAGAAAATAAATTGAAACTCATTGTATTTTCATCCATACACCTGCTAATTTGAGATCCAGAAAAACTACAAGGCTGAGTTGGTCTTGGTTTGATTTGTCAGATTCCAGCTGTGTTATGACTACTTAAGCATATAAGGATGTAATTATACAACATATCCACTATGACTCCCACATTGCATCTATCTAGTCAATTTATGTCTCAATCATTTGTTTATGAAATCTGGCATTAATCCCATTTCATATATCAGAGTCAATCTTGTTAGAAGATAGAAAATGTGTCAATATAACATTTCAATGATGTTTACCCAAACTGCAGGAAATGAAGAAGCTGAAAGCTTAAGCAAACAGCTCATTAATTCACTTTTGGAACTAATTCTCTTCCTCAAGCCAAAAATCAAGCAAAAGGAAAGACATGCTGAGTAAATCCATGAACCTCTATGTATTGTGTTTTGCCCAAACTCTAGTAATGAAAACAGAAGAATGACAGTATGCCTCAGATCTACTTTGAAAACCAGACTAGATAAGGAGGTTAAAATGCACTCTTTTTAATCACACACTGACTGGATCTATTTTAGTCATACATGCAAAGTTAATATAATATAAAAGTCATCGTATTTTCCTACAGTTGGCATGGTTCTCTGGCTGAACTTCAACATTCAGTCAAGGTTATGCTAAGCTGCAGACTTCTTGACAAGCCCAACGAAGTTGAAAAACTTACAATGGTATTTTTTCTTTTCTCCAACTTTTTGGAAGTATTTACTACTTTCATTACTATATAAATTGATAGGACCACACCTGTGTTATACACATGAGACCAACTTTTTCTGAACACCCAAGAACAGCATTAGCAGTTGTAGACAGATTTACCTTAATACACAAATTATACATGTACATACTCCAGACCCTTAAACAGATCTCACAACTCCAACAGTCCAGTCCTCCCACCTGTATGCATAGCCATAGCAGCAAAAAGGTTTCCTCTTGTCTAAACATCAAGCAGGTGACATATGTGGTATCAAAAAAAGGGCTATTCAAGACAGCCCCATCCTTATTCATAAGGCAAAGTTTTCTTTAATGAATGGATGTGATTAGTAATTCAGCCCTATCCTCTCTAGAACAGATCAATGATTAATGTGGATTTTTCCCACCTGTCAGTCATACTAATAATCATAGTTAGTTGTTAAACTGTATAGGGATTGCCTACAGGAACCAGCTCTTCATAAAGGAAATCAGATGGGTATTATCTTAAATCCATGCAGTTATTGGAAGTCCATTTGATATACATTTTCCCTGCCCTAGGAGGTCACAACTGCACTACTGCCCCACATAATTCTATAGTACCATGTGTTTCAGTTTCATTCTTATGGATTTTTCTCATTGAGCAATTAAAATTTCACATAATAGTACTTGCCAATTGATTCTAATAAGTTCTGCCCTCTCATCCATTATTTATTTCTAACTAGAGACCCTTTTCCACTTCCACCCTTATCCTGCATTACTCTAGTGCAGATATCATTTGATGTCAACAGAAATTTAATTATACTTTGTTTAAAAGCTGGTATTAGGAGCTTAATGGGCTGTTTTCTTTGCTCATTCTGGCAGCTCAGCACATTTCCCAAGGATTATTCTCTCAGGCCATGATGAGATTTTGCAAATGGCTTAACCTTTTATTCTTCTTCCACATTTGTCATGCAGTCATCCATGTTGCCAAGTTTTTCTGACTTTTAAAAATGTTCAGGGTCAATCCATACCTTTCCCACCCCTATGCCCATGTTAAACATTAATACAAAGAGCATTAATTTATTTCTAAGGTTCACTATCTGAAATGCAAAAATATACATCCTGAAAAGTTGAAACAGGCAGTAAATGAGATAACAATCAGCACTTACAACAGGGTTCTAAGTAATGTAGAAATTAAAACTTGTCCAGTCATGGCTGTATCCGAAACTTTGAATCTTAGTAGGAGGAAGAAGAATGGGAAAAACTGGAAAGATGTAGGCTACTAAAAACTAGCATGTAACAATGAAAAAAAAATTAAAATGTGAGAAACAGATCTAAATCTCCATTTAGCCATAAAATTTCCTGGCTGACCTTCGATCTGTCAGCACCTTTCAGCTGAATGTATTTGGTGCTCTTTGTATTAGCAAAAATTGTTGTTTACTTCTTAAAGGGGGAGCTGCTCTTTAGTGCTCTTTTAACCACTGAGTCATATCTGTTGTTCCACTTTACACTTTATGAAGCACCACCTACTTATCCTGACTTGTTTATGATATGCGTGCTGTCCAGAGAAATATATTTCCCTCTAATGAAAATATTACAAAGGAATTTCATATATCAATGAAACCAACCATCTGCTACTTTTTTAAACTGCTAAAATTTCTGAAAACTAATGCAATATTTTTTTTCTTCCCAAATCATTTATTCCTATGTCCACTATCATAGGGAGTGAGGAAGACATTCACATTCTGTTCAGACAACTGTGACAGAGGCTAATATTTCCAGGGATTTCAAAAATTTCCAGCAGTTAAGTCTCCAATAATCCAGGTATCAGCTTTGGAAGCCATATTAAGCCGGAAGCTTCCATGCTAGGGAAAGTAGGAGGGGGAATTTAGTAGAGGGGTTATCTGTAGACATAATAGCATTCTTCCTGTCAGTCAAAGTCAGAACGATTCTGCATCTGGAGAAGGAGTGGTCGGAGTGATGTCTCGAGATGGGATGGCGGTTGATTGGAGCATGTGATCGACTGAGGAGTGAGGGGATGGTTTTGAGGGTTTTGATTTACTGAGGGAAAACCCGGATCTCTCAGATTCGGGTTTTCCCAGAAAGTGCCAATTTACCTATTTTAGTAAATAGAACTTTGAAAAATGCTTGCTTCAGAGTCTTTACTTGGAGTTGGGGTTTTTCTGGAACGCCAACACCAGGATCTCACCATCAAAGTGTTGGACAGCCTTGAACCCTCACTTTCAAAGATTTGGAGCCCAATCTTTTTCTAAAAATTCTACATTTCCCTAATCTTTAACTTCACTATATGAACTTTAACTCCTACAGCTCAAAAAAGTGCTTATACTCCCACAAACCAATGGCTGCTTAGCATCCCCATTGTCATGCAATCACAATTTAGGCACTTGGCAACCAGTACATATTTACAAATGTTACAGCAGCCCGCTGTTAGGTGATCATCATTGGTGACCTTCACAACTGGATTCTGACAAGCAAAGTCAAGGCAAAAGTCAGTAGGAAGTTGCAAGACATGGTCAGGTGATATCACACTTAATTAATACAGATGATTCATTTCATGACCACAGCTGAAAGTGATCTTATAAGTCAGGTACAATCATATGATGCTTCACTTTATGGCCATGTTGTTTAGCAATATGTTTAGCCATGTTGTTGGTTTCAATTGCAGTTGGAGGATATTGGTAACTTCCAGGTATAAAGAAAATAATTTGTTTATGAAAACACATTGTGAGCTCCACTAGCTAGTATGGATCAGAGAAATCAACTCCACAGGAAGACCAGAACTATCTTTCTTGAGATGGGTTGTTGTAACAGAAACATATTTTACCACCTCTCCATCTTAAACTCCAGAAATTGAGGAAGCTATCTAAGTCATTTATAAATACTAACTTGCTTCCCAGGGCTTAAAAATATAATGGTTCTTACCGGAGGAGCAACATCAGGACTGAGTAAATGGTTTCCAAATCAACTTTCTGAGGACAAAAATAATTGAGACTCTGGGGCAGTGATAGAACATTGACAGACTACTGAGCGATATTTGGACTTATCAAAAAAGAAGGCAAGATGTTTCAGCAGGGGGAAATAAGTGGGTTGCAAAAAGAATTGGTGGTGATGTTTCAAAGCATTCATGATACTATGACAAGGAATCACAGGGAGATTATGGACTTGTACACTGAGAGCATATGCACCAAGACAAATTCCTTGTGTGTCCAATCACACAATAAAAAATTCTATTCTATTCTATCTATTCTAATGAATAACATAAATAGGAAGTTAGAAAATACTCCACAAGGGATAATGAATAATGACAAAAAAGCCCAGGAAATAGAAGAGATAATGGAGAGACCGGGGGAAAAGACAGAACTAAATAAACTAACAAAACAAGAAGATGAGAGGGAGAAGGTAATAAAACTTATGAAGCAATTAAGGAAAAGTACATGCTAAAAGACCAAAAAATGATAGTAGATAAACAGAAAGATATCTTTGAAAAGAAAATGGAGAGTTGGGCAGATCCAATCCTCTGGAGGTTTGGCAGCAAAAGATAGTAGAGATGGAAGACATACTTAAATTAAACAGGAAAGATATAGATAAAGAAGAAGACCCAAGGGAGGAATGTGGGAGGCAAGTCAAAAAACGAATAAGAATTGAAATATTAAAACAGGCGAGAGATGTCGAATAGAGGAAATGTTTTGTAACACAAGATTGGCTTTACTAAGAGCTAGTTCCGATACACAATGAAAACTCCACACACAAATGATGGTTTGAATCCTGTTTACTGGAACGAACTGACATCCATAAACAACTACAGGAAGGTATTGTTGAAGCTATTGCTCCTTGCTGCCCACCACCTTATAAAGCCTACCACCCAGGTGACCCTTAATGAAGCCTCACCCCACTCATTAGTCATTATGAAATTGAGTACTTCCCACTCCCCCCTGCGCTCCCAGCCATTGGCCATGCCCCAGGCATGGCAAGCAAGACAGTTACGAAGTCACCTCTGCATGGCTCCAGGTTTCCTGTCCAGCAACACGTGCTGGAGCAGCCAGGAGGGATAACTACTGCCCAGGCCACCCAGAGACACCCTGCCACCTGTCCAGTCCAGCAAGAGTGCCTCACAAAAGTCCAGAGGAGATCACTGTGGCTCTGGTGATGTCATCAGATGGTGCCTCCAGTCTCTGGAGTACACCTCTGACACCAACCTGCTCCCCTGTGGCCAGTGTGCCTCTCAGTTGTTTCACGGTGAGAAGGCAGGCTGGGAGGTGAAGAGATAAGCTGAGAGGGAGAGGCAACATCACAATGGAGGAGGCAGTCCGGCAGGCAAAGAAGGAGGGTTGGAGGGAGAGGGAGGAAGACCAAACTCCTTTGGTCACACTGATGGATGATCTCTGGCGAGCCCGAGATGGGGGTCATTCCTCCATCTTGGTGCTACTTGACCTCTCAGCGGCTTTTGATACCATTGACCATGGTATCCTTCTGGGACAACTAAGAGAGCTGGGAGTGGGATGCACCATGTTACGGTGGTTCTCCTCCTATCTCTCTGGTCAGTCATAGTCGGTGTTGATAGGACAGAGGTCAACCCCTAAGCCCCTCTTTTTGGGGTGCCTCAGGGCTCCCCTCCTATTTAACATCTACATGAAGCCGCTGGGTGAGATCATCCAATGGCAAGGGGTGAGGTATCAGCAATATGCGGATGATACCCAGCTGTATATCTGTACCCCACGTCAATTCAGTGATGTGGTGGATGTGATGTGCCTGGAGGCTGTGAGGGTCTGGATGGGAGTCAACAGGCTCAGACTTAACCCAGACAAGACCGAGTGGATGTGGGTATTGCCTCCTAAAGACTATGTTCATTGTCCATCCTTGGTTCTGGGAGGAGAGAAATTGTCCCCCTCAGAACTGGCTCGCAATTTGGGTGTCCTCCTAGACTTGTGAGCAACAAGTCTGACAGCTAAGATTAGAGCAACATCTGACAGCTGTGGCTAGAGGGACCTTTGCACAGGTTCGCCTAGTGCACCAATTGCGACCCTACTTGGATCAGGAGGCTCTCCTCACAGTCACTCATGCCCTTGTCACCTCACGGTTAGATTATTGCAATGCGCTCTACATGGGGCTACCCTTGAAAAGTGTTTGGAGACTACAGTTGGTCCAGAACGCAGCCACGCGAACCTAGGTACACCCTAGGTACACCCACCTAGGTACACCCACATTACACCAATTCTCCGCAAGCTGCACTTGCTCCCTATTGGTCTCCGGTCATAATTCAAGGTGTCGGTTATTACCTTTAAAGCCTACATGACTCAGGGCCAGGCTATCTTTGAGACCACCTTCTACCGCATAGCTTCCAGTGACCGGTAAGGTCCCATAGAATTGGTCTCCTCTGGGTCCTGTCAACTAAACAATGCTGGCTGGAAGGCCCGCGGGGGAGGGCCTTCTCTGTGGCTGCCCCAGATCTCTAGAACCAGTTACCTCCTGAGATCCGGACCATCCCCACCCTATTGGCCTTCTGAAAAGCGGTGAAGACCTGGCTTTTCTGGCAGGCCTGGGGCCGTTGATCTCACTGTTGCGATTTGGCGAGATTCGGCCATGAATGGTGTGAATGGGTTTTAATTGTTTTTAATGTTTTAATTCTTAATGTTTTTATATATGATTTTTAAATGCATTGTAAGCCGCCTTGAGTCTTCAGAGAAAGGTGGCATACAAGTTGAACAAATAAATAAAATAAATAAATAAATGTTGAACAATTAAATAATGAAGGCTTATATCTTAATACAAATATGTATAAGAATATGATTACAATTACATAAATATGATTTAAATAACAAATAATATTAATACTATCATTACTACTTGTATTCAAATGAATGATACCCATACCCCTCACTGTTCATGTATTGATATTGATTTAAAAAAAAAAAAAAAAAGACTGAAGGCTCCAGCAATGTTCTACTCTATCACTACAGTCCACAGGAAAAAATAAATAAACTGAAAGGACGAAAAAAGGAATATCATAACTGAATGGCAGGCTATGTAAATTGTGTCAACAAGAAAAATTTGGCTTTGGGGACTGAGATCTCAATTATGTAAATAAGGGACATCTGCTACAGAAAGAGTTTGCCACTTATAAAGGCTGATAAAAATATTTTTGGACCCAAACTTGATTTGGAGGGTTTTATGATGAGTTGTGTGGGCTCTAAGAGAGGAAAAGTAAAGACTTCAGATAAAAAGTTGTGCCCTGTAGAAAGAAATGCCAGTATGGCTGTAATGGGGCCTGTTAAACAAACACTGAAAAATCAGAAGGAACACTGACTCATAAAATGCATGGCTTTTGTTATTTATACATTAACAGTCAGGAAATGGAGAACAAAGAAGATGAATCTGAATTTTTATTATAGAAAGTCAAACAGATTTAATATATAATCAAGACCTGGTGGTACTTTCATGACTGAAATATAGGTACCGAAGAAAAGAATTCATTCAAAAGTAACATAAACAATAGAAAGGTAGTAGTTACACTGCATGTTGTATGAATACACTTTTTCTTAGAAATTTAAATGAATGAATGAAGTTATATTGAATATAACATCTGAGTTAGACTGAGGAATGAAGAAAGCAGTGATGTTATTATGACCTACTGTCATTCACCCAGCCACTCATCCAAAGAGAAAACAAATTTTAACTGAATATTAGAAAAAAGCTTAATAGCAGTAAAAGCAGATGAACGTTTGAACCAATTACCAAGAGAGGCAGAGGACTCTCATTCACTGTGTGTCTTCCAGGAGAGGCTGGGCAATCATCTGCTGTAAATGATTTAATTTTAATTCCTACACTGCCAGAGGTTGAATTCAGGAGACAGAATGGCTTCTCCTAGCTTTAAAAATCTGGGCCAGTTCTGGATTTTTTCTACCAAATAGCAATAGTATTTAAACTTATATACCACTTCATAGTGCTTTACAGCCCTCTCTAAGTTATTTACAGAGTCAGCATATTGCCCCCAACAATCTGGGTCCTCATTTTACCAACTTTGGAAGGACGGAAGGCTGGGTCAATCTTGAGCTGATTGGGATCGAACTCCTGGTAATCGGAATGCAGAGTTAGTTTGCAATACTGCATTCTAACCACTGTGCCACCATGGCTCTATAATCAAAAGATTATTCTCTCTCTGAATCAGTTCTCAGCTGTACTTTAGCTGTACACCTGGAGAACCCCAGTGATTGGACAGATAAAAAAACACAATAAATAAATCAGTCACAAAACCATATTTAAAATTTGGACCTGGTAAAATTGTCTCCCCTTCTTATCACAAGACAGAATCTCTTTGCATAAGTAGTCTAACATTAAAACATTTTTCTTCTAGGAGGGCAATATTATTATTGTATTATTATCAGTTGGTATAGTAGGAAGTGGTATGTGCAAGTATATCATTTTTTGTCAGTGAGCAGAGAGGATTTTGGAAGTCAGCTAGCAGAAACTAGCACAATTTTAGTGCTGAAAAACACACTGAGAGTTGGAGATTGATGCATGGCTGGAGTTGGATGATATGTAATCAAGAAGCATTGAGAAGACAGCAACCTTCTACCATGGAGAAATTGAATCTTCAAGATGGGCTACTTTTCAGAATTTTGCAAAAGAAGAAATTTGACAGTTTGCAGTTAGATTTCAGGGCAGGACACAGGCAGAAACATCACTGATTGTTAATTGTTGATGACTGTCCGTAAAAAACTATAGGGCAAAATGGATCCTGATTCAAAGATCCAGATAGGTCCAGATGAACCCACAGAACTCTTATATACTTTGGTTCCCCTATTTGATAAATGAAACAGACTTCTAATTCATTGGAATGTAGATTCCAAGACATGTTTCTTCTGAGAAAATGTCAGGAGGCAGAAGAGACTTCGTATTCTGTGTTTTTCAAAAGTGTTTGATAGAAGTCCTTAGCAGTGATAATGATCATGATATCCAGTGATGAGGGTAAGTCATGAGTCTACCTACCTCTTTAGATAAAATCAAGATGATAATCTTTAACTAGAACACATGTAAATTGAGAGTTTTCAAGTACACTCTTTCACCTATGAAATAATTCCCATGTCACTAACATCCAGATATGCCTAATCCTTCAAAATTGCATCCCTGTGGTTTTTAATTCATTAAACTTCTCTAAAATCAAATCTTCTCTGTTTAAAATGTTCCATCGTGACAGTGCTATGTGCCATAAAGTCATCTGTCAAATCCTAGGATTCCTGTTATATATGTCAAATGTAGTTTTCAAAGGGTTAGTCTTACTTTAATCACCAATTTTTTTTACTTCCCTTTCATCTGACAGCAAATTAATTATAAAATTATGTGTTAATATTAATATTACCTCACTGTAGATCAATGATTTTATTATATTTTATTCAAATACTTTCCATTTAATGAGGGTGTGGAAAAACTAGCAGTATTTCCAAGCACACCAGCAGATGAAGATTTTTTTTAAAAATAAATTTTTATTAGAGTATAAATATTAAAAAAAAACATAACATAACATACACACAACAAACATTTATGCAACATATAAACAAAAGAAATTTTGTTTCCTTCTTAAGCATTATTTCAAAGTGACATTCTGCTTGTTATATATTTCTTCACCTCTCCTTAATATAATAACATTTTCTATATCGGTAATATTTCCCCTCCAGGTTTTTTGTTTATTTCTAGTTTTTAACCAATTAGACCATTTATTCCATATTTTATAGTAATCTGTTTCTTCTCTTTTCTTGTATCTCTTTGGTTAACCTATCCATTTCAGCGCATTCTAAAAATTTTTCTATTAATTCTGTTTCGTTTGGCGTTTTTTCTTGTTTCCAATTTTTTGCGTATATTATTCTTGCAGCTGTTAGTATGTGAATTGTGAGATATTTAATATCTTTAGGATATGATTTATTAAAGATTCCTAATAAAAACCTTTCTGGTTCTTTGTCTATCTGTGTTTCTGTTATTTTTTCCAACCATTTTTTAATATTAGACCAAAATTTCTTTGCTGCCGGGCATGTCCACCATAAATGATAGAAGGTTCCTTGTGTCTTCTTACACTTCCAGCAGATTAGACTATTTTTAGGTTGTATTTTTGCCAGTCTAGTTGGAGACATGTGCCACCTATAAAACATTTTCAATTGGTTTTCCTTGTACACCACTGCTCTTGTTAATTTTATGTTTACTTGCCAAAACTTTTCTCATTTATCCAAGTTTATTGTATGTTTGATGTTTTGAGCCCATTTAATCATCGTTTCCTTGACTGTCTCTTCTTCCATTTTGTAGTATAAAATAAATTTGTAAATTCTGCTAATTAGTTTATTTTCTGAATCTAGTATAATTTTATCTATTTCTTGTTTTTGTTTATGAATTTCACATATTTTTATATGTTCTCTATATTTAGACTGTATTTGGGTGTACGTCCACCAATCTATTTCCCTTTCTATGTCTGTCTCCACTTGTTGTTTTGTCTTCAGTTTACCTTGATAGTCAATTAAATCTTTATATCTAATTATTTTTGTCTTATCTGTTAAATTTGGGTGTCTAATTGATTCTACTGATGATAGCCAATTTGGTATTTTCATATAGTGTTGTTTTTTGATTTTGAGCCAAATTTGTAATAATGAGTTTCTTATTGTGTGTCTTTTAAAGTATGAATGTGTTTTGTATCTTTTGTCCCACATAAAGGAGTGCCAGCCAATTTGAAGTTCATGTCCCTCAATTGTTAAGGTTCTAAGATTTTTTTTTTATTGAAAAAGTTTTACAATTACATTTTCTCCTCATTCCCCCCCGACCCTCCCTAACCTCTCTAACCACCCTAACCCTCCCTAACCCCCCTAACCCTCCCCAACCCCCCCTAACCCACCCCTCCCCCCGGACTTCCACAAAATACAATCCAATCGAAATCCCCTTTTTATAAAACTTGAACCCCTCCTTCCCCAAAATAATTTTTCATCTTCACAAAAAACAAATATTTCTATCTTTATATAACACTTTCAGTTAAAAGCTATCTGATACTTCCTAGTTTGATATTTGTTCTGCACATAATCTATCCACTTTTTCCACTTCCATAAGTCTCTTGTGAGTGATCTTTTAGATATGCTAAAATCTTCGCCATCTCTGCAAAACTGGCCTGCTGCTATTCTTCCAAGTAAAGACAGCTGCAGTTTTTTCCAAGTCTCCATATCTTTCTGTACATCTCGCCACAACATTTTGAAACAATTTCATATTTGATTCTGCAACCTGAACTCCTAGATATTTAACCTTTGGTACAATCTCAAAACCTGCCCTCCTTTCAAGTTCGTGTTTTTGATCTTGTGTCATATTTTTAACTATCATCTTAGTTTTTTTTCTGATTCAGTCTAAATCCTGATACTGTGCCATAGTCTTTTATAATGTCTTTCATCTGGATTATTGATTCCATCGGCTGTGTTAGGGTAACAACCAGATCATCTGCAAATGCCCTTATTCTGTAGTCCTCTTGCCTTATCAGTATACCTTTCAAGGTACTCGAGTCCCATATTGTATTCAGCAAGACCGCTAGTGTTAAAATAAATAACAGTGGGGATAACGGACAACCTTGTCTTGTTCCTTTTTCAATATTAAAATCTGTTGTCAAACTTCCATTGATAATAATCTGTGCCTTTTGTTCTTGATAAATTGCTGGAACCGCTTGTATAAATTGATCCCCAAAGTCCATCTTTTCTAAAGTCTTTAGTAGAAAATTCCAATCCACTCTATCAAAGGCCTTCTCCGCATCCAAGAAAACCAGCACTGCAGGGATCTGTTTCTTCTTCTCAAGATATTCCAATAAATCTATAACTTGCCTTACATTGTCCTTCATATATCTGCCCTCTATAAATCCCGCTTGATCATCGTGAATCACCTCTTGAATAACTGGCATCAACCTATTGGCTAATACTTTTGCATATATTTTATAATCATTATTCAGAAGACATATAGGTCTATAATTCTCAGGTTTTTTAGGACCTGCTTGCTCTTTTGGTATCAAAGAAATGTAAGCTGTTTTCCATGATGGGGGTATTTTACCCCCTTGTTGTATGTTAAAAAATAAGTCTCTAAGATGTTCAACCATTTCTGCTTGCAAAGTTTTATAATACACCGCAGTTAAACCATCCGTTCCAGGAGCTTTAGCTGTTTTCAGTTGTTTGATTGCTACAATAATCTCCTCAACTGTTATAGGATAATTCATTCTCTCCTTTTGTTGGTTGGTAATTTTTGTAACTCTTTTATTTTCTAAATATTTTTCTATAAGTCCATTCTGCATATCATCTTTAGCATATAGTTTAGTGTAATAATTTACAAAGACTTCTTTAATTAATTTTTGTTGAAAGATTTCTTTCCCTCCAATATTGATGCTATCAATAGTCCGTATACTCTGCTTCTTCCTTAATGTATAAGCCAACCATCTGCCCGGTTTATTAGCATTACAAAATGTATTATGCTTCGCATATTGTAAATTTGTTGCAGTTTGTTCCGCCATAAGCATTTGAAATTGATCTTTCAGAAGTTTTATAGCACCACGTATTCTTTCATCTGTTGGATTTTTAATAAGTAACTGTTCTTTATTCTTTATTTCTGCTTCCATTTCAGATCTTTTCTTTTGTCGATTCAATTTGTGTTTAGAATTCATATAAATGAGTACCCCTCTCATATACGCTTTACTCGCATCCCACACAATTTTGATCGGGGTACCCTTATTCAAGTTCAATTCAAAAAATTCTTTCATCTGCTTTTTAAGTTCTGTTATATTTTTTTCATATCTAAACAAATTTTCATTTAATCTCCATGATCTTCTCTCAATCTTTCCCATCTCGATTTCTATCCATACTGGGCTATGGTTGGTTAGAGTTCTTGGAAAAATCTTTGTTCTTTTTGTCTTGACAAGTAAATCATCTGATAATAAAATAAAGTCAATCCTAGAAAAAGATCTATGTCTATCTGAGAAAAAAGTAAAGTCCAATTCTTTTGGATTATGTATTCTCCAAATATCTTTTAATTCCAAATCTTCTTTCATGTCAAAAAAAGTCTGTGGTAGTCTAATCCTTGACTTCGCCAAACTCTTTTTTATCTATTTTGGAGTCAATTACTCCATTCCAGTCTCCCATGATTAAAATAGATCTATAATCCCATTGCAGTATTTTGGTATGCAAAGTTTTGTAAAAATGATCCTGTTGTTGATTAGGGGCATAAATTCCAATCACTAGAATTTGGCCGCTTACTGTGTGCAGTTCAATTGCTATAAACCTGCCATCTTCATCTGCTTCTATAATTTTAGTTGACAGTCTTTTATTTATATAAATAACTACACCATTCTTTTTTTCCAAATTTGAAGCTATGAAATGTGTTCCTAGTTTTGAGTTTATCAAGTATTTTTGATCTTGTGTTCTGACATGAGTTTCTTGTAGGCAAATTATATCATTATTAAATTGTCTCAAATATGTGAATAATTTCTTCCTTTTCTGTGGTGAATTCAATCCATTCACATTCCAGGATAGAAACTTAATCGTCATGTAGACTTTTTTGAAGCGACGAGCAGAATTGCCGAATATCTTCCGAAGTCTTCGGCTTTGCTCCCCCCATGGCTTCACTTTCTTGTGTAGTACTCTTAACTCCCTTCTTATATTGTTGCACCTTAGGTCTTTCCTGTTGTTGCTTTTCTTTAAGTTGCTTAGAAATTGCTCGAGTTACACGCTGGTCTTTAGCTTCAGCCAACCGGGCTAGGTCCAGAGCCACATCTCTTGTAGTCAAAATTGGAGAAGATTCTAACAGGGGCTCCTCCAGAAAACCTCCTGTAGCACCCTGCATTTCCACTGCCTCTGGTTCCACCTGCTTAAGCTGCTCTTCCATCTCTTGCTGAAGTTGCTTCTCCTTGTCACTCTCCTTTATCTCTAACCCAGTGGATGTACGTGGGGATGGTGATCTCTCTTTAAGAACAGTAGAATAGAATTGTTCCGCCTTCTCAACAGTGTTTAATCGATGTCTTTCTCCATTGTATCTCAAAATTATACCAGTTGGGGCATCCTACCGAAATGGAATTTGTTGTTTTTTTAATTCATTCACTAAAAATCCAAAATCTTTTCTATCTTTTAACATCTTGGGTGGTAATTCTTTATAGATTCCAATCTGAGCTCCCTCCACTTGCACAGCAGAGAGAAAAGACTTTTGCAGAATATCATTTCTCATTCTTCTAACTGTAAAATATATCACCACATCTCTAGGCAATTGTCTTTGTCTGGCCACCCACGAATTCACTCTGTAAATTTTATCAATTTTGCAAAAAATCTCTTCAGGACTAATCTTTAAAAGCACAGCAAGAGCATCAGCACAAATCTGTCTCAAATCTTGTCTATCATTCTCTCTTATGCCTCTCAGCCTTATGGCAAATTCCATTGACCTGAACTGCATCATTGTGATTTCATTTTCAAATCTCTGCATTTTATTATCAGCATCAGAAATTTTGTAATCAGTATCCTTCATTTTAACATTCATTTCTGATTTAAATTCTTCCAACTTAGAATCCGTTCTGATAATAACTTCTGACAGTCCAGACACCACATTCATTAATTTATTAGTCACCTTGTCATATTTCTCTTGCACCACCTTTTTAATTTCATTAATTTCCTGCTTAATTTCCTGTTGTGATTTTTGAAATTTATCATCCAGAACCTGAGTAATGAAATCTTTTAAACTTTCAACATCAAAATCTTTTTTCTGACTCTGCTGGCTGGGAGGAGGCTGCTGCTCAGGTTTACGTGTGGGGGATCCCCCCCCCTGCTGCCTTTCCTCCCTGTTTAGGCTTGGAAGCCATTCTGCCACGTAGACTAGCTTTTCTGAAAAAGGAGATCCTTTTTCCTTTTCCACCACCACAAAGTCCTCTAAAAAAATCCCCCAGGTTTAATCAGGTTGGAGATAGAATTTAAATTGAAGCAATCTCAGACTTATTTTTTTAAAAAATATTTTTCTCTTTTCTTTTTCCTCCTTGTTACAGACAGCGCAACTTTGTAGCTAGTTGAAATAACATTAGAAATCCACTCTCACTTTCAGCTTGTAACGCTGAAGCCGAGCGCCATTTTTCAAGCCGCTTCTGCTCAGTCACTTTGAATCAAAAAGTCACAGAAATGACAATACTTGCAGTTTCGAGGTTTAGAGGTTCAAGTTATTATCTCCCAATGGTTGTTGGAGTTAATTTCATTTAAATTGAAAGGTTGCTGCAGCCGACTTGCTCTGCACTGGGCAGAGTCGTCCCACGCCGTCCGGAGTCTCAGCAAGTTGAAAGGGAGCCACGCCTGTTTCCTCCTTAGTAACAACTTTCTGGGGGCTCACAGGGGCTCAACCTGCTCCTTGCCCACTCTCTTCCTCAAATCCTGCAGATTTGGGAATTTTCAAGCTGCTTCTTTGAATCGAAGCAGCTCTACAGGCAGCGGGGCTGGCGGTCCAAAAACGGGACTGTTTTTCGTCGGAGGCAGACAAACCGGAAGTCAAGGTTCTAAGATTTTTTAATTCTATCCAGTCTTTGACCCAGGACAGTACTGCTGCTTGATAATATGTCTCCCAATCTGGGAGTGCAGCTCCTCCTCTAATTGTTGTGTCTTGAAGCAGCTTAAATTTTATTCGTGACTTTTTCCCTTGCCATATAAATTTAGATGTCATTTTATTCAAATTTTCAAAGAACGATTTATCTATTTTTATTGGGGTAACCTGAAACAGATATAGAAATTTAGGCAGTATAGTCATTTTAATGGCCGAAATTCTTCCTAAAAATGAGATATGTAAATTTTTCCGTTTTTGTAAATCCTTCTTTGTTTGTTCTATTAGCTTGTCATAATGATTTTCTTTTATTGCTGAAGTTCTTGTGGATAGCCAGATTCCTAAGTATTTTATTTTTTTCGTTGTTTGGATTTGTATACTATCTGTTAATTCTTTTTCTTGATTTTTTGTAAGGTTTTTTACAATTAATTTCGATTTGCTTTTATTAATTTTCAGTCCGGCCACTTCTCCAAATTCTTCTATTTTTTGAAACAGATTTGGTATAGATTCCATGGGGTTTTCTGTTATAAACACTAGGTCATCAGCAAAGGCCTGGACTTTGTATTCTTCTTTATTAATTTTTAAACCTTCAATTCCTTGATCTTCTCTAACTTTTTTCAGAAGTATTTCCAATGATAGTATGTACAGTAAAGGTGAGAGTGGGCAGCCTTGTCTGACTCCTTTTGTTATATTAAATTTATCTGTTATGTCATCATTCATAATTATCCTTGCTGTTTGGTTAGTATAAATTCCTTCTATAATTTTCCCAATTTTTTCCCCAATTTGCATATTTTGTAGTTGTCTAATCATAAATTTCCAGTTTTGGTTATCGAAAGCTTTTTGGGCGTCAAGGAAAATCAACGAAGCCTGTTTTTCCGGATGTGATTCATAGTATTCTAGAGTGTTAAGTATTATTCTCATGTTGTTTTTTTATTTGGCGTCCCGGCAAAAATCCATTTTGGTCTGCATGTATGTATGTATTTAGTATTAATTTAATTCGCTCGGCCAGAATTGCTGCAAATATTTTGTAATTGGTGTTCAGTAATGAGATAGGTCTATAGTTTTGAATTTGCTGGAGATCTGTATCTTCTTTCGGTATGATTGTGATTATTGCTTCTGTTCATGTCTTTGGGATTTTAGCTTTCTCCATGGCTTCATTGTATAACATCAACATATTTTCTCCCAGTACTTCTTGCATTGTTTTATACATTTCCACCGGTAGCCCGTCGGGTCCCAGTGTTTTGTTATTTTTTTTGCTTTTTCAGTACTTCGCCTAATTCTGATTTAGTTATTGGCCTATTGAGCATTTCTCTTTGATCTTCTGTAATTTTTGGCATGTCGGATTTTCCTATATATTGTTTTATCTTTTTTTCTTCTACTTCTTCTTGTTTATATAAATTTGCATAGAATTTCTTAATAATTTCTTTTTTGGCCTCTCTTTTATATTGGATTTCCCCTTTATCATCTCTCAATTGATGTATCATTCTTTTATTCCTTTCTTTCTTCAGTTTATAGGATAACCACCTGCCTGTCTTGTTTGCATATTCAAAATAATTTTGTTTCGCCATTTTTATTTTTTGGGCTAATTCCTTTTGGTTTATCAGATTCAGTTAATGTTTAATTATTTTCCATTCTTCTTTTATTGTTTTATCTTGGGATTTTTTCTGCAGTTTTTGTCCTATTTGTTTTAGGTCTTTCTCTAATTTGTCTAATTGTTGTTTCTTTTCTTTATTTTTCTTCCCCGTATATGCAATTACCAGGCCCCTTATGTATGCTTTTAACATGTATTTTGTAAGGAAGTTTCTTCTTTTTTATTTATCTGAAAGAATATTTTAATTTTCTTTTCTAACATCAAATTAAATTCTTTTTCTTTACATATTCTTTGATTCATCGTCCATCTCCTGAATCTCTTTTCCCCTTTCCAATTTATCTATCAGGTTCGCCTGATCTGCCAGTTGCAGCCCTTTCTGGACCGGGACGCCTTGCGCACGGTCACTCATGCCCTTGTCACCTCCCGGCTGGACTATTGTAATGCTCTCTACATGGGGCTCCCCTTGAAGAGCACTCGGAGGCTCCAACTGGTCCAGAATGCGGCCGCGCGGGTGGTTATGGGCGCAACCCATTGTGCCCGCGTGACACCCCTCCTGCGCGAGCTGCACTGGCTCCCAGTGGTCTTCCGGGTGCGATTCAAGGTGTTGGTTACCACCTTTAAAGCGCTCCATGGCATAGGACCCGGGTACCTTCGAGACCGTCTCCTGCCACCAATAGCCTCCCACCGACCAGTCCGTTCCCACAGAGAGGGTCTCCTCAGGGTGCCATCAGCCAAGTTATGTCGGCTGGCGACACCCAGGGGGAGAGCCTTCTCTGTGGGAGCCCCAGCCCTGTGGAATGAACTGCCCCCGGAAATACGCAAGATCTCCGACCTCCGGGTGTTCCGCTGCGCATTGAAGACCTTGTTGTTCCGCCAGGCAGGGCTGTCAATATAATCATTTTAAATTGGGGTATTTTAATTTTTAGAGTTTTAAATCAGCCAATTCTATTTAATTATTTTAATTTTTAATTATTGTTGTGTCTTGTATTTTTAAACTGGCTGTACACCGCCCTGAGTCCTTCGGGAGAAGGGCGGTATAGAAATAAAATAATAATAATTTATTTTTATTATTATTATTATTATTATTATTATTATTATTATTATTATTATTATTATTATTATGTGTAGTGGACTATGATCTGCCCATTGGTTTATGCCTATCTCCATTGATTCTACCATTGTTTGGATATTTGGGGTCATCCAGGCCATGTCCAATCTTGACCACGAGTTGTGTGGTTGGGGAGTAAAAAGTGTACTGGGCCTCATCTTCATGTATTTCCCTCCAGACATCTCTCAAGTTTAATTCTTCAGCCATATTAAAAAATTCTTTTGGAAGTATATCCTTTTTCTTTTGTTTTTTAAATCAGTTTTGTAATCTTTGTTTACATTTACTATTCCATTGTAGTCCCCTATTAAACAGATATTTTCACATTCTAGTTCTGCTAATTTTGTATGTAGATCTTTAAAAAATTCCTGTTGTTTTTGGTTGGGTGCATATATCACTGCTATTAACATTTTTTCCTTTCCTGTTCCTAATTCTACTATCACCACTCTACCTTCATCATTGGCATAAACTAATTTGGATTGAATTTTTTCTTTTATGTAAATCGCCACTCCTTTTTTCTTTTTTCAGGACAGGGATGTATATAGTCTTCCTAGTTTGGGGTTTTCTAGAATTTTCTGATGCTCTTTTTGGATATGTACTTCTTGCAGACATATCACATCTGCTTCTAATTTTTGTAGTTTTGTAAATGTTTGATTTCTTTCTTTCTTTTTTTGTTTTTGGAGCATTTAATCCATTAATGTTTACTGAAAAGAGTTTAATTGGTTCATCCATTGCCTACTGTATCTGTTTTTTTGTGTGTCTTGTTTCCATCCGTGACTTTGCCTTTGCACCTTCTCTCTCCTCCCTTTCTTTTACTTGCCTCTTTCTTGTTTCTTTTTTTCAGCTTGTTTCAGTTTGCTCTTCTTCTTGACTTCTACTATCACTTTCTTCCTTACTTTTCTGCTCTCCTTCCAGCCTAAAATGTGTGCTATGAAATTCCCTTGCCTTCTCTAGAGTGTCTATTTTATATTTTTTATCTTCCCACGTAATTAAGATTCCCTCTATTGGCAACCATCTATACATTATTTTATACTTAATCAATAATGATGTTAAGAACTGATATTGCTGCTGTATGTTTCTTATTCTTCGGGGTATCTGTTTTAAAAATATGATTTCTTTATCATTATAAGTCACTGTTTTTTTCTCTGGATTTCCTGTAGACTTCCTCCTGAATAGATCTCTTTGAAAATTTAACATGGACTTCTCTCGCTAATCTATGCCTCCTTATATAATTTGTTTGTACACAATATGTTTCCTCCAGTTGTCCTTTTATTTCCTTTTGGTCTTTTTGGGTCATTCCTGAGATGATCTCCACCATTTTTCCTTCTAGATCCTCATCTTTTTCCTCCGGTATGTTCTGAAAGTGCAAAAAATATGAGGCCTTTTCCATTTCAAGCATGGCTAATGAATTTGACATTTCTTTATTTAGTTGTAAAGTTTTTTATTCCATTACTTCTACTTTTAATTCTACATGATCTATTTTCTTTTCTGCTTTTCTAATTTTCTGTTCATTCTCTACTATAGATTGTTGGATACCCCCAATTTTATCATTCATGGTCTTAATGTCCTCCTTAACTTCTCCTATTTCATTTCTAATCTCTGCATGGAACGTTCTCATTTCTTCCCGATTTTCCGCTATTTTTTCTTGCGTTTTGAGTAGTGATTCCTGAATCGTTTGAAACATATTCTGTATTACATTTGGTGACATTTCCAATTTTTCTTTTTCTTTTCCTACCATGCTATCTATTGTTTTTTGTTGTAGTGGGGAGGCAGTCATGCTTTTGTCATGTTTGTTATAGGTTTTTTCCCTGTTTTTGTTATGGTGGATGTTGTAGACATTTTCAGTAATCGTGTAAAATTTTCCCACCTTAACATAAAGTTTTAAATTATTTCTTAATAATAATAATTTCCTTTTCCCCCACACAATCACCTATTCCTCATATGCCTTATTTCTATTATTTCCCAATTACCCCACTTAATCAGTTAATTCCTATTCACAATACGAATCAGTTTACTTATACTTAATTCATCAATCACAGTTTTTAGTTTTCTTAATTTTCTAATTACCAATCTATTCAATCACTCAATTTATCTATCTCAAGAGTATAGTCAGCTCATTCACTATTTCATATCAAAATTCGAATCAATCTCTCTAACAGCAATTCCTTATCTTTCTTTTATCACCTTTTATAATTTCACAATATAATTTACATTTATATATAATTTATTTATTTATTTATTTATTTTATTTATTATTTTATTTTTGAACTTGTATACCGCCCTTCTCCCTGAGGACTCAGGGCGGTGAACAGGCAAATAAAAACATCAAATACAAATATTAAAATACAGTTAAAAATATGTATAAATTTGGCCCCATTAATTAAAACAATAAACAGAAACAAAAACAATTAAAAACACTTAAAAAGAGTTAGGCCAGCCCGGCTTGTTGGAAAAAGAAGGTTTTAACGGCACGGCGGAAGGCACTGAGGTCCTGGATTCTCCTTATCTCTAGGGGCAGCTGATTCCAGAGGGTAGGTGCCCCCACAGAGAAGGCCCTCCCCCTGGGGGTCACCAGCCTGCATTGTTTGGCTGATGGCACCCCGAGGAGGCCCTCTCTGTGGGAGCGCACGGGTCGATGGGAGGTCGTCGGTGGCAGCAGGCGGTCTCGAAGATAGCTAGGCCCTATGCCATTATTGCTTATATATGATTCTAATTCTATAGATATTAAACGTATTAGCTTTTAAATATTAACTTTTTTTCCCCAAGAATAGTATTCACTTTCCTCTTAAGTCAGGTCATGATCTATGTCTGTCTGTATGAGTTTTTGTAGTCCCGGTCTTTCAATCACTGCATTCAATTTTCAGGATTTTTTTTTTAGATTTATAAATCCAAAGTCTAAGCAAATCTTCTATGCTCACAAATTCCACAGCTTATTCCTTCCGCTCGAGTTCCAGTATTTCAGTCTCTGCATTCAGATTTCAGGTCCTTTTAAATTTAAATTTATATCATTGTAAATCCAAAGTTCAAACAGAGCTTCTATGCTCACGTATTCCGCAGCCTGTTCCTTCCACTCAAGTTCGTCTGCCTTCGCCTTCTTCAAGCACTCCCTCTCTGTCACATTATATTTGCTTAGTCATTCTATGGGTCCCTCTCTTCTGCACTGTATTTATTTCATCCGCTTTCCTTTCTCCTTTGTACCGCCGCTGTCGTATTCCCAATTTTCCTTCCCTGCTTCAGTTGCGCGTCTCCTGCTTACCGCCTTTGTTGTAGGGGATCTTTTGACCATCACTTTAAATTGCTTTCCACTCTTTGCTTCAATCTAGGTGGGCGCCATCCCTCCTGTCTGCCGGAAAGGCTGACTTCTTCTCCACCAATTTAAGAGGTTAATCACTTGTCCTCCCTGACGCTAGCGCAACGCCAGGGGTTTTTGCAAATTCCTCTTTCTTTTCCCAATCCCTCCAAGTTCGAGAATGCCCTTAAAGAGCAACTAATGGAGAATTTTTGGGCTTCAGAAATGATGCCTCCATTTCCTCGCCCGTTCGCAATGACGTCACCGCCGAAGTCCCCAGCAGGTGAAGATTTTAATGGAAATCTTTTATGTTTTGATCTGTTGACTTCATGTTTGGACTGTAATATGTTTAAGTTCACTATTAATATGGGAATGGATTAAGAGAGTCCTAAATAAGAGTTTGTTATAGTTTTGATTGAGATCCTGCCAGGAGCAAAACTCCCCAAGCTGAAATGTACTCCATGACCCCAAGGAAGATGGAGGAGTTTAGGAACTATATTGACAAAAACCATCCATTCAACCAAGCCCCACATGGTGACCCCATGCTGTTCAAGGAGAAGAAGGATGAGTCGATGAGGTTATGTGTGGATTTCAGGGGAATAAACAGAGTGTGCATGGAGAACATGTACCCCCTCCCCCTTATGAAGGACGTGTTAGGGCATTAAGCCAAAGGGAAGATTTTCACTAAGCTGGACTTGAGGGAGGCATACTACACAGTGAGGATCAAGGAAGGTGATGAGTGGAAAACTGCCTTTAATTGCACATTAGGGAGCTTCCAGTTCAAAGTAATGCCATTCAGCCTTCAGGGAGCTCCTGCAGTGTTCATGCAGCTGATCAATGAAGTACTGCATGATCACCTGTATAAGGGAGTCCTAGTGTACCTGAATGACATTCTCAACTTTACCGAGATGATGGAAGAACATGTGAAACTAGTATGACAGGTGCTCAAAAAACTTTTGATGGCCAATCTGTTTGCCAAAGTATCCAAATGTGAATTCCAAAAATCTTGCTTGGACTACCTGGGCTACTGAGTATCAAGCAAGGGGGTAGAAATGGACCCAGAGAAGGTGAAGTTATCTTATGGATTTACCAAAAGAATCTGGAGCTACTTAGGACTTCTCAGAAGCTCTCCCTGAAGCAGATTTGGTGGGCACAGTACTTTGACCAATTCAACTTTAAGTTAAAGTACATACCAGAAGGGAAGAAATTTTTGGCCGATGCCTTATTCCACATGCTGAAGTACAGTAGCAGTCAGGAGGAAGTAGTAAATGCCATTATTCCCATAACCCAGAAGGCAGCAGAAGTGACTACAAAGCAACAGGCCAGGAGGAAACTGTCAGACCTAGGGGTGGGGGGGGGGGCAAGCTAAGCCAGCAGTTAAAGAGGGAGCTGCAGTTAGATCCGTGGTTCAAAGACCATGGGGGGGGGGCGAGCTGATGTTGAGAGAGGAACTAGCTTGGAAAGGGGACAAATTGTCAGTTCCTAAAACCCTGCAGGTCCAGGTCCTACAGCAGAGCCACGATACCAAGCAAGCTGGCCACTTCAGGTTTCTAAAAACTCTGCACTTAGTGAAGTGGCAATTCTGGTGGCCAGGGATGAAAAAGGACATAGAAAGCTGTGTAAAAAGTTGTGCCATGTGTTTAGCAATGAAGACCAGGGAAGAGCCCTGGTCTGTTGCAGCAGGTGAAAGATTCAACCCAACCCTGGGAAAAATATCAATCAACTTTATAGTTGAACTCTCTGAAAGCAGGGGGAAACACAGTCATCTGGACAGTGATAGACCTGTTTTCCAAGCAGGCTCACTTCATTGCCTACCTGGGCCTCCCATCTGCCCAGAAGCTGGCCAAGCTGTTTCTGAAGCAAGTCTACTGATTACAGTGCCAAGGAGAATATTCTCAGATTGGGGAATCCAGTTCAGTGCAAAGTTTTGGAAGGAGTTTATAAAACTGATTGGGTCCCCCCCAAGGGCTTAGTTTGGCATTTCATCCAAATACTAATGACACTGTGGAATGAGCTAATGCAATAATAGAGCAAAACTTGAGATGCTATGTCTAATTGGGCAGACCTCCTGAAGTTGCCTATAATAATGCCATACATAGCAGCATGGGGCTTACCCCCTTCAAAGTATCCACAGGCGTACAGTTTGTCCTCATGCCTGAGTACGCTTGGGACTCCCCATCCTCAGTGAGTTTGACAGAGTGGGTGGGCTCCCTGCAAAATGCATGGGGAACCATAAAACAGGTGTTAGCTCAGGCTGCTGAAACACAGAAAGTGCAAGCAGACAAGAGGCAATCACTCCAGAAACCATTCCATGTGGGGAAAAGGTGTACTTCTCTACAAAATACTTGAAGCTAAAACTGCCCTGCTGGAAACTGGATCCAGAGTTCATAGGACCTTTCCCAATAGTGAAGATAATCACCCCGGTGACTGTGGAGTTAAAATTGCCACAGCTATTGGGGAAAGTACACCCAGTGTTTCACAACAGTTTTCTCAAGCCAATAGTAGAATTGGAATTGAGACCAATAGCCCAAATAGCCCCCAAGCCAATAGTGGCGGGGGGGGGACACATTATGAGGTTAAAAGGATTCTGGATTCCGGGTTGTACAAGGGCAAACTGCAGTACCTAGTCCAGTGATGGCTAACCGTTTTGCCATCGCATGCCAGGAGAAGGGGGCGGGGGAGGGTCACGCGCACACGTGCCCATGCGCATGCATGTGCAACCCCCCCCGCTCCTGGCACATGATGGCCTGGTAGGCCCGTTTTTCTTTCTTACCTGGTTCCAGATCCTCTCTATGTATCTGGGAAGGGTGAAAACAGCCTTTCCCACTCCCTTGGAGGCCCTAAGGAGGCTGAAAGGGCCCATTTCCCAACTCTCGGTGAGACAGGAAGTGACATTTTTTGCTGTCCCCAGCCTCCAGAACCTCTCTAGGAGTCTCTAGAAGCCTCTCTAGGAGTCTCTAGGAGACTCTCTAGGAGTCTCTGGAGGCTGGGGATAGGAAAAAATGTCACTTCCTGTCCCACCAGGAGTCAGAAAATGGGCCCTTTCAGCCTCCGTAGGGCCTCCATTGGAGTGGGAAAGGCTGTTTTTGCCCTTCCCATTTACACAGAGAGGATCTGGAGCCAGATAAGAAAGAAAAATGGGCCTTCCCCACCCACCCACCCCCAGGCCCTCCAGAGGCAGGAAACAGCCTGTTTCCCTACTTCTGGTGGGCCCAGAAGGCCCGAAAATCAGCTGGCTGGTGCGCACATGCGCCCCAGATCTGAGCTGGCGTGCCCACTAATATGGCTCCGTGTGCCACCTGTGGCACACGTGCCATAGGTTCGCCATCACGGGAATAGGAATAGGAATAGGAATGGAATGGAATGGAATAGAATAGAATAGAATAGAATAGAATAGAATAGAATAGAATAAGAGCATAATTTTAATTTTAGACATTTGACCATATTTGCATGCAGATTTTTCAAGGTTTATTACTTCCTCGTTTTAACGGTTAGCTGCAGGAAACACCAACACATGGCATCTATAAGCACCGTAACAAATAGTACTGTCCTTTCTGAGCCTACCAACTAGAATAGGGTAGGGTAGGGTAGGGTAAGGTAGGGTGGAGTAGAATAGAATAGAATAGAATAGAATAGAATAGAATAGAATAGAATAGAATAGAATAGAATAGAATAGAATAGAATAGAAAATAAATAATAGAATAGAATGGAATGGAATGGAATGGAATGGAATGGAATGGGAATGGGAATGGGAATGGGAATGGGAATGGGAATGGGAATGGGAATGGGAATAGGAATAGGAATAGGAATGATCGGAGAGGGGCAGCATATAAATTGAATTAAATTGAAAATTGAAATTGAATAGGAATAGGAATAGGAATAGAATAACAGAGCTGGAAGGGACCTTAGAGACCTTCTAGTCCAACCCTCTGCACAGGCAGGAAACCCTATACCCATGATGGTGAACCTATGGCACGTATGCCAGAATTGGCATGCAGAGCCATCTCTCCAGATACACCAGCCATCGCCCGTTGCTCTTTTGGGTTCCAGCGCGTGCATGCGCACCAGAAACCGGAAGACCAGCTTCCCGGTGGGCGCATGCACGCCGGGGAACTGCTCTTCCCATTTCTGGTGCTCTTGTGCGTGCGCACTGGGAAACTGCTCTTCCGGTTTCCAGCACTCCCACGCATGCACGCTGGGTAGCTGCTCTTCTGGTTTCTGGTGCACCCCCGCACGCACTTCAGGCATGCGTGCCATAGGTTCGCCATCACGGGTATAGGGCCTGGGTGTCAAAACTTGCAATATTTTCCCCCTTCACGGAGCTGGGATAGGCATGGCCTGCGCATGACACATCCGGCCTGCGGGCCGCCAGTTTGCCTTCCCTGGTATAGGGTCTCCTGCTTGAGGAGGGGGATGGACTCCAAACTCCCTTCCAGCTTTATTCTGATTGATTGATTGATTGAAAACCTGAAAGCTTTGTTGTTTGTATATATGGATTGTACCATATATACAACCACAAATTGTTTTTTATTTTTAGTCCATGAATCTATATGACTGATAAGCTCCTACACCACTGATGGTGAACCTTTTTGCCATTGTGTGCCAAAAGTGGGAGCGCGGGTGTGTGTGTGTGTCGCACACACGTGCCCACACCCATAATTCAATATGCCCCCGTGCAGACAAGCAACCCCCCTGCGTTCCCTCTGCTTTTGGCAGATGATGGCCCGGTGGGCCCAGTAGGCATGTTTTTTGCCCTCCCCAGGCTCCAGAATCTTTCTAGGAGCTTAGGGAGGGCAAAAACGGCCTTCCCCACCCTCCCGGAGGCCCTCCAGAGGCTGGAAATGGCCCGTTTGCTGACTTCCAGTCCATTTCTGGCCTTCGGAAGGCCTCCAGTGGAGGGGGCGGGAAACGCCGTTGCTGTTTCCAGCCTCCAAAGGGCCTCTGGGTGGTGGGGAAGGCTGTTTTCACCCTCCCCAGGCTCCTAGAAAGCCTCTGGAGCCTGGGGAGAGCGAAAAGCGGCCCTTCCCCACCCCCCGGAGGCCCTCTGGAGGCCGGAGACAGCTTGTTTCCCGACTTCCGGTGGGCCCGGAAGGCCCGAAAATGCACACGCTGGAGCTAAACTAGGGCAACGCTCGCATGCCCACTGATATGGCTCCGCGTGCCACCTGTGGCACGCGTGCCATAAGTTCGCCATCATGGACCTAGTCCAATAGAACCGATACCCAAAGAGGCTAGATGGATGAAAGTGAAAGACATGAAGGCAGACCAGTTGATTAGAAAATTCCATGAGAAATACCCCCAGAAGCCTAAGGAGCTTTCCCAGGAGAAGGCTCTGGGTTCTTATTAATGTGTGTGCGTGTACTTGATGTTTTCCAGATGCTTCCCACTTTTTAGGGGGATCTGACTGTCAACTTCAAAGTGGATCGAGTTGGTCGCAGCCATTTTCTTCATTTCTCAGCTTGACACACTTTTGGGGGGGAGGGAGCTCTGGAATATCAGACTAGACATCAACAACCTACTATCCCATTGGAACCAAGGTCATCCCAACAGGTGCTGGCTGAAGGCTGGGAGAGGTTACCAAGTAGATGCCAGAACACCTAATTGGACAATGTGACTTGTGACAAAGAGGGATGGAGCTCCTTGTCATTAAAAGTGCTGGAAATAGCCAGATCTGGTTTTACATTTCAAATGTGCCAAAATGATATACTCAATAAAGCAGGTCTTTGAGAAAGCCAAAAGTCTCACAGTTTTTAGATTGGTTGTGTTCATTACTTGGAACCTTGACACAATACTTATCATCACAGAGAGAAAATGCATATCAGAGACTAGTTGGAATGAATTCTTGAGGAAAGCTATAATTCATAATAATATACTTTGACATGCAAATACTTGCTTGCTAAGAAAGAGCAATGTGGCCAGATTAGTATAATAATTGAGCATTTATATTATATGTTATCAAATATCAGTATTAATATTATTATTTCTTCAGCATAAGATAAAATAACCTATTATTTTTGCAATGGGTGGGTGTGACATTGTACTCAGGCAGGTGCAGTTGTCGAAAGTGGAAGAAAATGGAAACTAAGCAGTAACTGGGACAAAATAAAATGATCCTTCCTTCCTTCCTTCCTTCCTTCCTTCCTTCCTTCCTTCCTTCCTTCCTTCCTTCCTTCCTCCCTCCCTCCCTCCCTCCCTCCCTCCCTCCCTCCCTCCCTCGGATTTGATCTTAAAATTAAAACAAACACAACTAATCATAACTTTACTTTTAGAAAACTCAGTCTCTTCAAGATAATGGATCAAAAGTTAAGAGCCAGAGGTATTCCTCAAGATTATTTTCCATCTCCTACAAGCAAGCTTCCTTCAAATCTTCCTTCAAATCTTCCCTGTTCTAATCTCCTCACCAATTTTCCTAGATTTTCTATCTTCTTTTTTCCTCTCCTCAAAACTGTGTCAATCACCTGATCTAATGTGGCAACATCAGCTAAATTAACTGTATCTGACTGTTTAAACTCACCACATTTGCAGTGAAAATAAAGGAGCCATCTCCAATGGATTTGGAGAGCTGCATCTCCAAATCTTCCAGAATTATTTTTTATTCTGTATCCCCCCATGGTACTAGTGAATCGGATGGGAAGCATATTAAAGAACAACTGTGAAAATAAAGTAAGGAAACAAAGATGATATGGGTTCTGTATGACAAACAGTTGAGGTAGCCAGGAAGAGAAGGATTATGGGGAACACGATAACTACCTTTCAGAACCTGAGAGGATGTTACTAAGAGTAGATTGACCAAAGTGCCTGAGGGCAGGATAAGAAATAACAGCTGGAAACTTATCAAAGAGTGATCCAACCTAGATGAAAGGAGGAATTTTCTGATAGTGAGAACAATTAATCAGTGGAATAGCTTGCCTCCTGAGTTGTGAGTGCTGCATTGCTGGAGGTTTTAAGAAATAAACAATTATTTGACTAGGATGGTATAAGGCAGTGATGGCTAACCTTTTTGCCATCATGTGCCAAAAGTGGGGGGAGCACAGGGGGGAGCGTGCACACATACCCACACCAAGGGTGAAATGCTCCCGGTTTGGACCAGATCGCCTGATCCGGTAGCGATGGTGGCGGGTAGTTCGGAGAACCAGTAGCAAAAAATCCCTGCTCCCCCCATGCCCAGCTGAGCCGCGTGATCATCAGAGGCTTTTTTTTTTAAAAAAAAAAATTAAGTATTTTTTCTACAATCTCTTCGGCAGAAAAAATGCATTTTAAAAGTTAAAAAAAAAAGTTAAAAAAAATGTCACATTACCTCCCACCAAGCCATGCCCACAGAACCGGTAGTAATTTAATGCACCCCACATCTCGTGCATGCACGTGTGACCCCCCGATGCTCCTCCCGCTTTTGGCACGTGATGGCACGGGGAGCCCAGTAGGTCCATTTTTTGCCCTCCCCAGGCTCAAGCGGCTTTCTTGGAGCCCAGGGAGGGCGAAAACGGCCTCCTCCCCGCAAGCCCTCTGGAGGCTGGAAACACCCATTTCCTGACTTCTGGTGGATCCAGAAGGCCCGAAAATCAGTTGGGTGGCACACACATGCGCGCTGGAGCTGAGCTAGGGCAACGCTTGCGTGCCCACACGATATAGCTCCACGTGCCACCATCACGGGCATAATGTCTCCTGCCTTGAGCTTGGACTCGAAGTCTTTTTCTATATTTATTTATTTATTTATTTATTACATGTATTTATATGCCGCCATTCTCCCGAAGGACTCAGGGCGGTGAACACAAGTTAAGAAACAAGTACAATAAAATCATAATTTAATCCAAATAATTAATTAGTAGTAAATAAAGCCTGGAATCAGTCTCAGCCTATTTGTTTGAAAAGCCAAGTCTTAAAGTCCCGATGGAAGGAGCGGAGATCAGGAGCCGTCCGGAGCTCAGTAGGTAATTCATTCCAGAGGGTGGGAGCACCCACAGAGAATGCCCTACCCCTGGGCACAGCAAGGTGACATTGGCTCGCCGTTGGAACCCTGAGGAGAGCAGCCCTATATGAGCGAACAGGACGGTGAAAGGCAGGCAGGAGAAGGTCATGCAAATATCCCGGACCTAAGTCATGAAGGGCCTTATAGGTGAGGACTAGCACCTTGAAGTGGACCTGGAGAACCACTGGTAACCAGTGCAGCTCACGCAGGAGGGGTGAAATATGGGAGTAACGAGGGGCTCCCATAACAACCCGTGCAGCTGCATTCTGGATCAGCTGGAGTCTCCGGGTGCATCTCAAGGGCAGGCCCATGTAGAGGGAATTGCAGTAATCCAAGCGGGAAGTAACCAGGGCATGAGTGACTGTGCGAAGGTCATCTCGGTCCAGGAAAGGGCGCAACTGGCGCACCAGGCGAACCTGTGCAAAGGCCCCCCCTGGTCACGGCCATTAGATGGTCTTCTAGGGATAGCCGAGCATCCAGGAGGACACCCAAGTTGCGAGCCCTATCAACAGGTGCAAGTTTTTCCCCATCTATCAAAAGTGATGGAGCCTCTGAAACCCGAGATGCCGGCATCCACAGCCACTCAGTCTTAGAGGGATTGAGTTTGAGTCTGTTTCTGCCCATCCAGGCCCGTACCTCCTCCAGGCAACGGGACATCTTGGAAAGGGCATCTCTGGGGTGGTCTAGGGTGGAGATGTATAATTGGGTATCATCAGCATATTGATGATATCTCACCCCAAAGCCACGAATGATCTTATATATGACTTATATGACTAGACTTCTTGGTCTAGAAGTCATCCAAGGCCCCTTCCAGCCCCATGAGTCTATGTTTTATTGATTGATTGGTCAGGCTGTAAGAGGCCCAGATATGTTTCAGTCCCACATCACAAAACTTTAATGTCTATTTCATGGTTCCTATTTATCCAAGGGGTAGGATAAAATTCACGTGTAGGAGTTTGTGAATGCAGTTGTGCATCTTTGCAATAGCAAAAGCAAATTTCACTACTGCCAAAAAACATTGATGAAAAGCAGTCCCAACTCACATTATTCAGCTTTGGACAACGTCTCTTAGCTCCTAAAGTCAGAGCTGTTAATCACATATTCTAACATTTCATCAAAGTTCAGCTTCCAATTGTTTCATCTCAAATGATCTAGAATACTGATAAATTTTGTATACCAATGGGAGCCATTTATTTATTTATTTATTTATTTATTTATTTATTTATTTATTTATTTATTTATTTATTATATTTATATACTGCCCTTCTCCCGAAGGACTCAGGGCAGTGAACAGCCAAGATCAAATACATAAATATAAAAATTAAAAACAATTTAAAACCAGATTAAATACTTTAAGCACTGAACCAAAGCGTTTGGGATCTGTTGACCTTGGTTTATGGCTATTTCCCTTTATGCAGTCATGACTGAATTTATAACATTCTTCTCATCTGCTTTTTTTCCATAAAAGATTAGTAGAATTTTATAGCCAGAAGGGGACTTTATCATCATCTTTTCTGACAGCAGAATAGAAATGATTTATTCTGATTTCAAAGAACATTTGCTGCTATTAATTCGCTGTCTGGGTATGTGGTAGAGCGGCAGACATGAGCAGATTATAATGAGTAACTTTGTTGTTAATTTTCTGCAAGGCACTCAACCTTTTTATGATAGCCTGACAGGAGATCTAAGTTATAATGTTCCATGTCCCTGACAGTGGGATGTAATAGCTTTGATCTAACTTTTAAGAACACCTTGATTTCAGCAATGACAGTTTGGAAATCTCTAGAGAACTTTTATTTATTTATTTATTTATTTATTTATTTATTTATTTATTTATTTATTTATTTATTTATTGTCAGAGCACTTATTTAGGTCACCCTAATTATGAGCCTTGCTATAGCAAATAACCTTATGAAACCAAAACCTTCCTTTTTGCAATCTTCCTCTCAAATTTGGTTCTCAGCAAAGTGACAATTCAATCACATGCTCAGGATTCAGAGAGATGGTAGTGGGAGAGGAGACACTTTTTAAACGTATTTTTAAAAATGCAACTCTTTAAATAAAATAGAACCTACAATTGATAATTAGGCCATCAAATTCAAGCCCCTGTTTAGAGCAGGAGTCTCAATTAAGATAGATTAAGATTAAGATAACTTTTATGGTCATTTTTCTACTGTAAGCACACTGGCACACATTAAAAATAAAATTCTGGTACCTGCTCTCAAAAGAAAGTATATATCTACCCATACCCATATATATATAAATCACTGTCCATTTTGAATACATAGTAGAAAGAGGAAACTTGAGAGATCACAAGATTGATACTAACAGGTCATAAAGAGGTTGTATAGCATCCCAGACAATACTGCAGGCCCTGCTCAAGCATCGCTTTTGTGCTATGTCCTGGATAGAAGTAAGTGGATCATCAATAATCTTTTTATCAACTTTTGAAATGACTTCAGCCGAAACAGTGCTTACTTTCGTTTCATATCTCAGTTGCCACTCTTGAGGGGAGGGGGCAGGGGTGAAATGTTCCCAGTTCGGACTGAATCGGGTGATCCGGTAGTGGTCATGGCGGGTGGTTCAGCTCTGCCCACCCACCCGGTTATCATTACTTCCTGGTTTTACCCTGGTTAAAACCAGGAAATAACGTGTTTTTTAAGTAATGTGTTTTTATTGTTTTACTACTGGTTCTCTGGAACTGGTAGTTAAAAATGCTTTAAAAAGTAAAAAAAAAAAGTTCCAATGATCAGCTGAGTGACGATGGTCTGAACTTTTTTTAAAAACTGTTTTAGCATTTTTTTACTACCAGTTCTCTGGAACCGGTAGTTAAAAATGCTTTTAAAAGGTAAAAGGGAAAGAAAGAAATGCACTCATAAGCTGCTTTTGGAAAATAATTTAATGTGTTCTAGATGGGAAAACAGCAGCGTGGCTATTGATCTGAAAGCTGCTTTCTGAAATCCTACTATCACTTACAAGAGAACAATGCCATTATCAACCAAAACTGGAAAAGTGAGAGACTTGCTCCTATTTCTATCCATTGCATATAACTCTCCCTCTGGTCTTTTCCTGCCATTGGTTACAAGCCTGCAACTTCCCCCTTTCTAGTGCAATTGATTTGCTTCTGGTGATTCCCCCCGCCCCCACTCTAAGGTTAGAAAAGGGGGCAGATTGGAAGACGCGGTTTCTTCTGATCCGAGACTTACGGTAGAAGCCTGAATACCCCAAACTTCTCTTGTTGCTCTTTCTTTGGGAAACACCATAATGAAGCTGCTTCTCAGCAGCCTCCTGCAGCTCTGGCCTCGAGGCTCTGTTTCAGTGAGTGTTACCCTCCATTTAGCCACTTCTGCAGGACTTGATCATCTCCAGTTAGCTTTCCTTGTCAAGTGAGAATTTTCCCCCAAATGTCCCATTTACTCCAGTCCTCTTATACGCTCTTCTTAAACTCCCTTCCAGATATGAGGTGCAATCTTTGGGAAAAATCTTTTGAGGCAGGAGAAAACATCTCTTTTGCAACTTGGATTCTTTTTCCAAGGCAGCGTTTCTCAACCTTGTCCGCTTTTAAGATGTGGGGACTTCAACTCCCAGAATTCCCCAGGGACTGGGAAACTCTGGAAGTTGGAGTCCCCACATCTTAAAATAGCTGAGGTTGAGAAGCCCAGTATTAAAGGGTCCAAATATGCGTGTAAAGCAGGGGTGAAATCCAGCAGGTTCTGAGAACCAGCAAATGCCACCTCTGGCTGGGCCCAGAGTGGAGACGGAATGGAGATTTTGCAGGATCCTTCCCCTGGAGTATGGTGGGAATGGAGATTTTGCAGGAACCTTCCCCTGGAGTGGGGTGGGAATGGAGATTTTGCAGGAACCTTCCCCTGGAGTGGGGAGGAAATGGAGATTTTGCAGAATCCTTCCCCTGGACTGGGAAGGGAATGGAGATTTTGCAGGATCCTTCCCTGGAGTGGGGAGGGAATGGAGATTTTGCAGGATCCTTCCCCTGCCATGCCCACCCTGTCATGCCCACAAAGCCACACAATGCCCACAAAGCCACACCCACAGAACCAGCAGTAAAAAAAAATTGGATTTCACCCCTGGGAGGGGGGAATCAGAAGGTATTGGAATATGGTGCCTTAACCTGCTAGACAAAATATTGACTAGACTCAGTGTGAGAACCAAGATCATGGAAACAAACATCTGCTGAGATTTAGGGGGAAGCTGCGACTGAACCGTTAGGTTAATGTGACCTAGGACACCTGAAGGGTATGGGAAGTTTCTATTCTTTTAACTACCTTAAAGCATGGGAATTATTTAGAGCTAGCTTCACCTTTCTACATGCTGATATGATATACTCAATACAAGGTCTTTTGAGCCTGATTGAAACCTCAGACTCCTGATTCTATTGAGTTCATTACTCAGAACCATAACATCAAGCTAGCTCTGCTTTTCTTTTTTAATTTTGGGGTTCCCTGAGCCTGGCAACCCCCAGGAGGTCAGAAAACCCAGGAAAAAATGGCAAAAGGGACGTTGAAAGGGGATGAGGCTGGAAAGGGGATAAGCCTTGGTAGTACAGTGGTTTAAAGCACCCTGTTATTAACACAGCTGCCTGCAATTACTGCAGGTTCGAATCTTACCAGGCTCAAGGTTGACTCAGCCTTCCATCCTTTCTAAGGTAGGTTAAATGAGGACCCAGTTTGTGGGGGCAATAAGCTGACTTTGTATAAAATATACAGAAGTATGAAGGCTATTGCTTAATGCATTGTAAGCCATCCTGAGTCTCCGGAGAAGGACGGCATATAAATCAAATTAAAAAAAAAACAAAAAACCCTGAGATGATCCTGGCAGTTCATGGCTGAGCAGGCTACGGGGGAAGCCCAATAGGTGCATGTCCATCCCAAGGTGCAAACAGAAAAACCTCAAAATCCACCCTCATCAGAAGCCCACTCCAGGAAAACCCCCTAAACCAGTGGTCACCAACCAGTGGTCTGTGGAGCACTGGTGGTCCATGAGAAAATTTAGGTGGTCCACACTGCACCAGGGTGGAGGAGCTACTAGAGCACTGGAATATGGGACTAGCCAGGCACTCCTGGTGGAGCTGGAAATCTCCACCGTAGAGGGTCCCCCTGCTCTAGCTTCCTGTTGTCTGAACCCACCAGTGGCTGCCCCTGCCCCTGCCCCTCCCCTCCCAGTCACTCCTCACCTGGCCTGAGAAGGTAAGGGTGGGGGATGGAGGGGGAGCGAAGCGCCCCTGTATTTGCTTCATCTCTTGCTGGGTTTTGTGAGTGCTTCTGGCCCATTTTGGTGCTGCAGGCACTTCAGTCACTTGGGGAGACATGCAACTTCCTCTCTGCCCCAAGACACTGGCCCAACCCAGCTGTTTCTCTCTGCCACTCCTGTTGGTTGCCTCCATGGACTACCCACTGCTCTTGCAGCACCTTGCGCAGCACAGTTAAATTTAGCACACTTCACAATGAGATGAAGCGCCCGTGGCACCACTGGCAAGAGCAGTGAAGAAGACTAGATGGTAAGTGAGGCCACCATAGAAGCTATTATAGACACTGGGCATACCAAGTGCTTAATTAGCCTCCCTACCATCCAGAAGCTAGGAATAAAAATGAAACCCATGGGGCACCCCATATGCTTTGAACAAGTCGATGGGACATTAATGGGTGGGGCCCCAGCTATGCTGGTCACCGAGCCTGTGAGATTGGAGATAGGATGCCACTGGGAGCATTTATTTATTTATTTATTTATTTATTTTTAATTTGATTTATATGCTGCCCTTCTCCGAAGACTCAGGGCGGCTTACAATGTGCTCAGCAATAGCCTTCATCCTTTTGTATATTTATACAAAGTCAGCTTATTGCCCCCACAACTGGGTCCTCATTTCACCTACCTTAGAAAGGATGGAAGACTGAGTCAACCTTGAGCCTTGGCGAGATTCGAACCCTGCAGGCAGGGTTAGCTGGTCTTAATAACCAGCTTAATAACAGGGTGCCTTAAACCCCTGTACTACCAAGGCTATTTATTTATTTATTTATTTATTTATTTATTTATTGGTTCGATTTATATGCTGCCCTTCTCCGGAGACTCAGGGCGGCTTACAATGCATTTGTCAGCACTGGAGTAAATGCAGATTGAAGTGCTGTTAGGTTAAGCAATAGCCTTCATACTTTTGAATATACCTGCTTAGTAGGGCTTTCAAACCCCCCCCATAAGCGGTGTTCTTTTTATACAAAGTCAGCTTATTGCCCCCACAATCCGGGTCCTCATATGCTTCATGGTGGCCCCCAAAATTGACAGAGTCACTTATCCTAGGCATCACCTGGCTGGACAAATGGGCTCCAGTAATCATGTGGGAAGACAGCTACAGAAAGCTAAAAATAGGCATTGCCCACTGTCCCCACACCCACATGGTGAAGTGCAACTGCCTCACCCCACTGGCAGCCCAGATCAAAGGGAGGGAATGGCGGATGCCACAAATGGACTACCTGGGTGCCCCCAGGTGCCCAAAGAGTACTGGGACCTGGCAGATGCATTCAGCGAACACGAATGTAACATCCTCTGCTCAATAGACTGAGCAATAGAATTTGTGTCAGGAGCCAAGCTGCCAAAACCTAAGTTGTATTCCATGACCCCTAGGAAGATGGACAAACTGAGGAAATACATCAACACCGATTTGGCAAAAGGCTTCATCCAGCCTGCCAAATATAAAGTAGCAGCCCCTGTGCTGTTCAAAGATAAAAAAGATGGGGGGATTAGGCTCTGTGTAGATTTCCATGGATTTAACACCATGTGCATGGAAAATACCTATCCTCTACCCCTCATGAAAGGCATGCTAAGCCACCTGGTGAAAGAGAAAGTGTTTACAAAGTTAGAACTGAAAGAAGCATATTACTGAGTGTGGATTAAGGAAGGGGGCAAGTGGAAGACTGCCTTTAACTGTCCGCTAGGCAGCTTCCAATCCATGCGGACTACAGGGAGCCCCTTAGTCTTCATGCAGCTAATTAATGAAGTGCTACATGAGCACCTGTACAAAGGGGTCCTAGTTTATCTGAATGACATTCTTATTTTTAATGAGATACTGGAAGAACATATCAAGCTAGTATGGCAGGTCCTGAACAACTCCTAGCTGTGAAGATCTATGCAAAACTGTCAAAGTGCAAATTCCACAAGACTACCCTGGGCTACTGAGTGTCAAACAAGGGAGTTGAGATGGATCCTGGAAAAGTAAAAGCTGTGCTGGACTGGCAGCCCCCATGCACCTCTAGACAACTCCAGAGCTTCCTGGGGTTTGCCAACTTCTACAGACAGTTCATTCCAGCTTTTGCCAACATAGCCCTGCCCCTAACAGAGCTGCTGAAAATGGGAAGGGCTGCAGAAAACCTCCGGCTGAGCCAACCCCTTGCTTGGTCTCAGACTGCCAAAAAACATTTGAATCATTAAAAAGACTTTTTGCCGAACAACCCGTTCTTCAGTACCCCAACCCAGACAGGCAGTTGATTGTCCAAGCAGATGCTAGTGACATAGCCGTGGCAGCAGTGCTCTTGCATAAGAACCCCAAGGGTCAACTCTAGCCCTGCACTTACATGTCCAAAAAAGTCACTGACACCAAAAGGCGTTGAGCAAAATGGAAAAAGCCTATGCTGTCAGATGGGCCCTCTTTTCCTGGCGGCATTTCCTAGAGGGGAGCAAAGTACTTTTTGAGGTCTGGACAGACCACAAGAACCTTGAGGTATTAAAGACCACTCAAAAACTCTCCCCTGACCAGAAGTTGGTGCTGCGGCGAGAAGCACAGGGTTTCTAGGGCTCCTGAAACTCCACCGAGAAACTCCGCTGCTGGATGGTCCGAACCAGACCACACAGTCTTGCTTTGACTGTGGCAGTGGCAGGCATGTCCTGAGGCTCCCAAGGACATTGCTAAGTCCCTGGTTGAGCCAGGAAAGCCCTTTTTCCAGCAGTGGGGCAGCAGCCATTAGGCTGCAGAGGCTGTGGCAACTTCAGGAAGGAAAATCGGAACGACAGTGATCAGAGCGGTGAGAAACTTACTTTTTTTTCCCCTACTAAGAACACCCTTATTAATGCATGGCACTGTGATGGGCAGTAAATGAAGAGAAGCAGCAAACCTATTTTTGGACTGACTTTATTTTTCCCAAGTATATACTTTAAAAGTGTTGTGGCTCCGTTGCCTGAGCCTGGGCTATCGACAGATGCAGACTCTGAGAGTGAGGGGGAGGAGTTGGCAAGGCCTCCCTCTCCAGGACCCTCTTCTCTGGCTATGCCTACAGAGGACACCGAAGGCCAAACAATAGACTCAGAGCCAAGCACGTCCCCGCAGTCACAGGTGGACAGCGACGAGGAAAATAAGTGCTGGCTGGACCCTCAGGGGAAGGGGAAGGTGTGCCAGAGATTAGCTGAGTCACTGGACCACACCCCACAGGCTATAAAAGGGAGTGTGGTGGCCATTCGGACTCTGTGACGGACAAATCTAATCTCTGGCGAGGCACTTTGCACCTTCGGACACAACACCTATTTGCTGTGGATTTAATTACAAACTGGACTATTCAAACTGTGTGTATTTTTGTCTGTGTTATCAGAGTAAAAGCTCTTGGCAGGCAGCCACAGAGTTGCTGCCAAGTTCTTTATCACTGACGTTGAGTGTTTGAAGAGTTTATTTAACCCTCGGCTGGCTGGTTGGGTGTGTGCGTGGTACGGGGACAGAACAAAAAGACCTGAAATTGCTTGATTGTTTTATTTCCGTTTTGGATAACTGGACTGGATTGAAAGCAGGAAAGCAGTATTGGGACATTTTTTGGAATCTTTGGAACTTGTGGATTTTGGTTTATAATATCTGCTGAGTTGGTGCATCTGAGTTGGTGCATCTCTTATTTTTGGACTATTTAAAAGAAAGTTTTTTCTTTCTTTCCTCCCCACCCCACTTATAAGGATAGGAGAATTAGGGGAGTGTGTAGTGCTGCCACCCACTGGAAGAGAAATTTTGTTACAGAAGAAAGGAAACATTGTAGACAAAAAAAATACAGAGGCAGAAGAGTTACTGAGTGTTGTTTACACAGGTGCTCTTCTATTTAAGTTGTTAAAGCCTGGGAATATACTGGAAGGCTCTTAATTTATTTATTTTTCTTTTCTTTATTTTTCTCATTGAGTAATTATCTAAACCCCAGTGAGATGTGTGGCTTGGAAAGAGGCAAAAGGAAAAATCACTCCCTGTCGGTTCTCTGGATATAAAGGATTTGAAGAACAATTTTTTTTGTTTATTGTTGTTTTTTTCTTTTCCCATTTTCCTTGATTTGTACACAAATAGGAATTCAAGAGCCTGAAAAATTATTGTTAATTGTTAAATTTAATTTTAATTTTTTAAAATTTTGGCTTCTTATTTGGAGGAGCATTTCAATTTTTTGTCTCTTCCTATTTTTCTTTTCTCTTCCTTTGGATTAGGGTTTTTGGAAGAACCTGAAGAATTGGAGAAATTGCTATTATTATTTTTTTCTCTTCCTTTTTTTTCTTTTTTCCCCCTTTTCTACCCTAGTTTTTCTATTTTTTTTCCCTGCCCCATTGTCTAGTGGGACCTCTTGAATATTTTTTGAATTCAAAGTGAACTTAGCCAACTCCAAAATGAGCAAAAAAGTAGCAACGGTGGGAGCTGCAGCGACTACACCATCCTCATCACCATCTGGAGGCCAATGCTCCATCCAGACAATGTTACAGCAAGAGAAAGAAAGAGACGACACAAATGATTCTACAAACACTTCAAAGAATGGAAAAACAACAACAAAGGATGGAGCAACAGTTACTTAAAACAGATGAAAAGGTGGTTAGCATACAACAAACAATGATGAAATATGAAGAAAGACTGGTTAAACTGGAGGAAAAAGATGGCCAAAAAGAAGAAAAAATGAAGGAAATTGAGAATAGACTCGGAGAGGTCGAATAAGGAACATCTGGTTTAATTGGATGGGAAATGGACAAAGCAGAATTCTACCTTCAATTTCAAAATGTCGCAGAAGAAAAAGGGGAGAATCTCCCCGAGATTATGAATACGATTTTAGCTGAGGCCTTAGAAGTAACTAAAGAGAAGATGATGGAAGGAATTGATGAAATTTATCGAATTTACACTGGATATGCGATGCACAATAAGCTTCCAAGAGAAGTACATATAAGATTTACTAAGAAATCAATTAAGACACAGATTCTTCAGGCTGCTCATGACAAGGCTTTGGAATACAAAGGGAAGGAAGTTACAGTTTTGAGACAAATTCCAAGAAAAGTGAGAGATATAAGAAGGAAATATCAATTCTTTTTTTTTATTGAAAAAGTTTTACAAATACAAATTTTCCCTCTCCCCCCCCCCCTTTCCCTCCCTAACCCTCCCCTCCCCCCATGGCTTCCCCAGGATGAAATCCAAATCCAAATCACATTTACCACCCATCTACTCTACCCCCTGTGTACAATACATTTCTTCCTGACATTCTAGTATTCTATCCCCTGTATGCTATACATTTCTACACAACATTCAACTAAAAGCTATCTGGTACTTCCTAGTTTAATATTTATTCTGCACATATCCATTCCCTCCACTCCCATACATAGATCTTGGGTCCGGTCTTTTATGTATGCTGATATCTTCACCATTTCTGCGAAACTGGCCACCTTCAGAGTCCATTCTTCAATAATAAACATAACATCCCTTTTCCAATATTGAACAACCAGTAACCTAATCTATCACCATATACCATATCAATTTTATTTCACCCACTTTCCTGCAGGTCCACCATATATAATAATTTATAACATCTAAATAATCACATCAAATCCTTCTTCCAACAGTGTATTTAATGTCTTTAGTTGACATCTGCCCCCATCATTGAAGAGTACTTCTATATATAACCCCCCCCCCGAGTGACTTTATATTTATATTCCGTATGATATCTTCTATAAAGTCTTTCATCTAGATTATTAATTCCATCGACCATGTTAGGGTAACAACCAGATCAACTGCAAATGCCCTTGTTCCATAATCCTCTTGCCTCATAGCTATTCCCTTCAACGTACACATAGTCCATCTTTCTTAAAGTCTGTAATAGAAAGTTCCAATTCACTCGATTACAGGCCTTCTCCGCATCCTAAAACACCAGCACTGCAGGGATCTGTTTATTCTTCTCAAGATAGTCCAATAAATCTATAATTTACCTCACATTATCTTTCATATATCTGCCTTCTATAAATCCTGCTTAATCATGAATCAGCTCTTGGATAACTGGCATTAATCTGTTGGCTAATAATTTTGCAAAAATTTTATAATCCATATTCAAGAGAGATATTGGTCTAAAATTTTCTAGTTTTGTAGAACCTGCTTCTTTTCTTGCCTTGTGCTGGCTTAGACCTCTGCTGTTGTTGTTTTTCTGGAGTTTGTTTGTAGGCTGATCGAGCTATACAATGATCTTTAACTTTGTAGGACATCAAATCGAGATCCAAAGCCACTTCTCTTGTACTTTTAGGTAGTCCACCTATAACCTTTAAAGGAAGATCTGGGGACGGCTCATCCAAAAAGCCCCCTGTGGTTCCTTGTATTTCCATTGCCTCCATCTCCATCTGCTTCCACTGAACTTCAATCTCTTGTTCGATTTGCTTTTCTTTATCACCCTCCTGTATTCCTAACACTGAAGATGTACGTGGAGATGTTGGGTCAATTTTAAAAACATTGAGATAAAATTCCGCTTTTTCAACAGTATTTAATCAATATCTTTCTCTTTGATACCTCAATATTATGCCAACTGGAGCATCCCATCTAAATGGAATTTGTTGTTTCTTTAGTTCAGTCACCAAAAATCCAAAATCCTTTCTGTCTTTTAGCATCTTAGGTGGCAGCTCTTTATAAATCCCAATCTCCCTTCCATCCACTTGTAGGGTAGCAACAAAAGACTTTTGCAAGATGTCATTTCTTATTCTTCTATCTGTAAAGTATATCACTACATCTCTGGGCAATTGCCTTTGCCTTGCCACCCAAGAATTCACTCTGTTAACCTTGTCAATCTTGAACAAGACCTCTTCAGGGCTAACCTTTAGCATCACAGCCAAAGCATCAGCACAAATCCTTCTCAAATCTCTGTTGTTTTCCTTTATTCCCCTCAGTCTTACAGCAAACTCCATAAATCTGAATTGCATCATTGTCACTTCATTTTCAATCCTTTGCGTTTTATTATCCACATTGTAAATCTTATAATCAACTTCCTTCATTTTAGACTCTACTTCTAAAATAATTTCTTCCACTTTTTTATCAATCTGGACAATTACTTCTGACAGGCCAGTCAAAACTGTCAAAATATCTCACTTCATCTTATATACTTTTCTTGAACCACCTCCTTAGTTTCCTGTTGAAATTTTTCAAACTTCTGGTCCATAAACTCATCTTGTTTCATCAGAGCCGCAATAATAAATTCCTTCAAATCTTTAAAATCAATCTCCAGTCTCTGGCTCTGAGTCTGCAAGCTTAAAGACTTATGGGTGGGGAAACACCCCCCCCCACACACAGCTTTGTTGTCTGGCTTAGAAGCCATGTCTGCCACGCAGACAAACTCTTTTTAAGAAGGAAGTCTTCTCTCCCTCTTCACCACCATAAAATCCTCTCTAAATTAAACAAGTCTCTAAGGGAGAAGAAACATAAAGACATTTTGGAAAAAAAAAACTTTTTCCTTTCTCTTCTAGCCAGTGCTGTTGCTTTAGATACTTTGTAGCGTACTGAGACAGTCAGGCAAATCCACTTTCGCTTTCATCTTTTTTCAAGCCACTGAAGCCGGACGCCATTTTAAACTTTCACTCTTTCTCCGTCCTTAAATTCAATCACAGGGCTATTGTAAATACTTGCAGTTTTGAGTTCCAGATCCAGATTTCACCCTGTTTAATTTTAATAAATCTTTTAACTTTTGCTGATTACATTGGTCACGTCATCTGGCTCTGCTGCATGCAGAGTTCCCCCAGAGTCCAGAGCCTCGGCGAGCTTGATAGGGAGCCTCATCCTGCTTCCTCCCCAGATGGAAAAAAGACAATCTGGGGACTTCACAGGGGGCTCTACCTGATCTCGCCGGCTCTTCTCACGTTTCCTCAAAGAAACAGAGTTTTTCAAGCCACCTTTCAGCTGTGGAGGCGGCTCTTTACAGGCGGCGGGGCTGGCAGTCTCGGAAGACTGTCTAGCAATGACGGCGGCACCAACCGGAAGCCGGAAATATCAATTCTTGACCAAAGTTTTGTTGCAAAAAGGGATCAACTACAGATGGCTGTTTCCAGAGGGAGTAGGCTTAACATGGAACTCTCAAAGATACAGACTGAATACAATTGATAAGGCAAGAGCTTTTTATGAGGAAGTTCTTAAAGGGACGGATACTGATATGAAAGTTGAAACACAAGCAATGCTAGCCCCAATAAAACCTGTTGAAGAGGAATTGATAATGCTGGAAGAAACAGATGGAGCCGTGGGCAGAGTTATGGAATATAAGGAGCAACGTGAAGCCAGATCAACTAGAGCAACAAAACCTAATTATAAAGTATGAATATGGATGAAAGGAAATTAATCTCAATAAATATAAATGGACTAAATTTGGCCAATAAAAGAACAGTCTTCCACAAATTAGAAAAATTAAAATTTGATATAATTTGTTTATAGAAAGTGCATATTAAAAAGCAACATGAACAATTACTGATTCAACCAAAACTTGGTAAAACTTTTCTATCATTGGCGCAAAGTAAAAAAAAAGAGGTGTTGCTCTGTACATTAGAAATACATTTACGGCTGAGCAGAAGTATGCTGACCCAGATGGCAGAATTTTGATGGTGGAATTAATTGATAACAATACAAAACTACTTTTAGTAGCAATATATGGCCCTAACAATAATCAGAGTGATTTTTACAGGAAATTACATAACAAGATAATTGAAATGGAGTATGAAAATGTTTGCATGATGGGGGACTTTAATGGAATTGTAGATGAAAAACTGGATTATAAAACAAGTAGAACAACAAGATATAGTAGAAAGATATTGCCGAGGATCTTCTTTAAAATGACAGAGGAAATAAACTTGAAAGACATTTGGAGGGAGAGAAATGGGAAAAATAGACAATATACTTTCTACTCTGACAGACATTTATCTTAGTCCAGATTGGATATGATATGGGCAACAATGGAATTGACTTTAAATATTGAACAAGTGAATATAGATACTAATACATGGGTGGATCATAATCCAGTGATTGCTATTTGGAAAGGGCGAAAAGGCAGATCTAGATGGACATTGAACAATACAATATTAAATCTGTCAGATCTGTCAGATCTATCACTTTTTTTCCAATGGCATTGAAACGGTGATCTTCCTTTGCGCATGTCTAAGATGACGTCCCGGCGCTGAATCCTAGATCCTCGGGTGGCGATGCCTCGGCTTGGGGGATTTCGGGGGGGTCATTTTGAACAGCCATGACCCTCCGTTTGGGAAAAAGAGCACCTGGGGATCCCATTGAGAGCTTTGTTAGCTCTCCGGACCACCCCAGCTCCATGGAGGATGATGTTGGGTGGGTGAGGGCGTGAATGGATGCGGCCTGCGGGGGCGGTGCTAGCACCAGCGGCTATGGGTGGTCGCGGCGGTGGTGGTGGTGGCCCCCTGACGATGGCGACGTTTGAGGCCCCTACGGAGGTTCCCCACGCCCCTGGATGCCTCGAGGAAGATCTAGAGGCAGGGGGCGGCTGGGGGCGTCTGTGGGGAGGCCGATGGCGACGGCGGCGATGGTGGCGGTGGCAGCCGCAGCGGCGGCTGTGGTGATGGCAGCTGGTGTTGGGGCGGCTCCCAACGGCTTGCAGACCGGAATTACAGCATAGGATTCTTCAGCAGCAGCCTTAGACCGAGTCCTGGGAGATTGGAGAGTGTTGGACCCTCGGGGGAAGGGTTACCTCCATGGAGACCCAGAGACCCCCCCCACCAGGATGAGCTGGATGGGGGAGGAACGAAATAGGGCAGCATTATCCATCAGATTGGAAGGTTGAGGGATTTGCAGGGGTCGGAAAAGAACTACAAACTTATGCGGGTTGAATTCCCCCTCCCTCTTCCTCCTTTGGACCGAGTTTAGGCCTTTGGGCCTTATTACGGCTACAGCTACCCATCTATCTTGGCCTGCTGAATTATTCCGAATTTTCCCCCTTTTCCATCTAGCTTGTCTGAACTCCCTGCCATGTAAAATCTCTTTGACGTGAATTTACGAACTTAAACCTCCTTCTGAGCAGGATACTTGGACTCCCGGATGCTACTAATCCGAGGAGGGATACTGGCTCTATGGACGTAAGGCCAGTTGGAGGCGGATTATGGCTATCTTCACGCCCGGATTTCCATCAGAGTTTCCATGGGTGGCCTAGGTGAGAGCATGGCTGCCCTAGAAACTTCTGGGGTCGAATGATATACACCTCCTTTGCCACTGTTGTGAGAGGACAATGGGCTTGGTGGCCTGACCATGGACTAGAATTTTCCCTATGTTTGTAACATCGGCGGTACCCCCTTCCCTTGGACTTTGGCTCCCCTGATGATTATATGTATTCGGTGTCGGAACTCCTCGCCCTGCGAGATTCTCCCCTCTCGCAGGTTTGGCCCTCCACATTATCGAGGGCCTATCTCGATGACGGACTTTGGAGTCCAGAGAGATGGCATGGAGCAAGAAAGAATTTGTGGGGTTTTTTAGGGAAATTTTTTAAGATTTTAAGGGGTTCTGGGAGGGGGGTTTGTAATGATCTTTCTAGAGAAATTGGGAAGAAGACTCTGGGGGATGGGGGGGGGGGAAATCTACCAGGGCCAGAGCCAAGCCCGGCACAGGGTAACGATTTGGGAGATGCTGGTCGAGGGACTGGGAAAGGGATGGGGGACGATACCTATGAGGTCTGTACCATCAGCACGGTAGATGGGAGGGGCAGATATGGCGGGAGCAGGGGACCATATCATGTGTTGGGGGCTCGCACTCACTGTTTGAGAGCAATTGCTTGCCCCGGTCCCCATGGCTCCTCTCGGAGACTAGGTGGCTTAGACACTCAGGATCTGGGCCTTCGGCTGATGTTATGCAACGCTAGGTCCATGATAAATAAGCCCCCCCCATTCACGATCTTATACAAGAGGGAGGAGCAGACCTGGCGGGTATTACGGAGACCTGGTTGGGCCCGGAGGGCGGTGTCCCTCTGGCTGAAATGTGCCCACCAGGCTTCATAGCATTCCATCAGCCGGGGGCCCAGGGGAGGGGCGGGGGGGGTGGCGGTTATTATTAACGAGGATCTGGGTCCTAGGGAGACCACTGTGCCTCAGATAGCCGGATGTGAGTCCCTCCTTGTGAGGTGGGGTCGTGGGGTTCAGATGGGCTTGTTGCTTACGTACCTGGCTCCCTGCCGCGTGGCAACAGCTCTACCTGAGCTACTCGACGTGATAGCCACGGTGGCAGTTGATACACCCAGGCTTTTAGTCATGGGTGATTTCAACTTGCCATCTGTTGGTGAAACGTCTGAGGTGGCTCGGAAGTTCATGGCTTCCATGATGGCCATGGACCTGACCCAGTTAGTTCATGGCCCTACTCACAGGGGAGGTCACACTCTGGATCTGATTTTTGTCTCTGGCCAGTGGTTGAGTGGTCTTGTTATTGGAGATATAGACGTGGAACCCTTGTCATGGACAGACCACTCACTCCTTCGCCTGGATTTTTGAACCGCTGCCCCCTGCCGCAGGGAGGCGGATCCAATTAGATGGATCCGCCCCAGGCGCCTGATGGATCCTGAGAGGTTCCAGATGGAGCTTGGGCCATTTCCTGAGGTTCTAGCACATGACTCGGCCGAGGAGCTGGTAGCCGCCTGGGACCGGGCGGCTGGTGGGGCCTTGGACCGAGTCATGGCTTTGCAGCCTCTGACCCAGTGCCGATCCTGCACGGCTCCTTGGTTCACTGAGGAGCTGAGGGAAATGAAGCACCGGAAAAGACGCCTGGAGAGCGGTTGGAGGGCCAGTCTCGCTGAATCTGATCGAACACGGGTAAGGTCGCATATTAAGGCCTACCTAGTGGCGATAAGGACGGCAAAGTTTAATTACTTTTCCGCCTCTATTGTATCATCAGGGAATCGTCCGGCCGCCCTGTTCAGGGTTACCCGCTCCCTGCTTCATCCGGGAGTGCGGGAGGATCCCTTGGAAGGCAGGGCAGAGGATTTCGGACAATACCTGTATGATAAAATCGCTCAGATCCGGGGGAATTTGGACTCTGACTGGGTAGATCAGGGCAGGGTGATGAGGAATAGTCTTGAGAATGTTATCTGGGAGGAGTTTGATGCTGTGACTCCTGATGATGTGGACAGGATTTTGGGGAGACTTAGTGCGGCCACATGTTTACTGGACCCGTGTCCCTCCTGGTTGGTACTGGCTTCCCGGGAGGTTACACGAGGCTGGCTCCAGGGTGTTATCAATGCTTCATTGAGTGAGGGTTACTTCCCCACTGCCTTGAAAGAGGCGGTGGTGAGGCCTCTCCTCAAGAAGCCATCCCTGGATCCAGCAATATTGGCCAACTATCGTCCTGTCTCCAACCTTCGCTATATGGCGAAGGTTGTTGAGAGTGTGGTCGCACGACAGTTTCCGCAATTCCTGGAGGAAACATCTTATCTAGATCCGTTCCAGTCGGGTTTCAGGTCTGGGCACAGCATGGAAACGGCATTGGTCGCGTTGGTTGATGATCTCTGGAGGGCCCGGGACAGGGGCTGTTCCTCTGTTCTGGTCCTGTTAGACCTCTCAGCGGCTTTTGATACCATCGACCATGGTATCATGCTGCACCGGCTGGAAGAGTTGGGGGTGGGAGGCACCGTGTTGCGGTGGTTCTCTTCCTTTCTCTCCGACCGGTCGCAGTTTGTGTTGGCAGGGGGGCAGAGGTCGACCTCGAGGCCTTTCATTTGTGGAGTGCCGCAGGGATCGGTCCTCTCGCCCCTTCTGTTCAACATTCATGTGAAGCCGCTGGGTGAGATCATCCGTGGCTTTGGGGTGAGATACCACCAGTACGCTGATGACACCCAGCTGTACATCTCCACCCCAGACCACCCCAACGATGCCCTTGAAGTGATGTCCCAGTGCCTGGAGGCTGTACGGATCTGGATGGGGAGGAACAGGCTCAAGCTCAACCCTTCCAAGACTGAGTGGCTGTGGCTCCCGGCATCCCGATATAGTCAGTTGACTCCATCACTGACTATCGGGGGCGAGTCTTTGGCCCCCGCGGAGAGGGCTCGCAATCTGGGAGTCCTCCTGGATACACAGCTGTCCTTGGAGGAACATCTGACGGCTGTAACCAGGGGGACCTTTTGTCAGGTTCGCCTGATTCGCCAGTTGCGAATCTTGATCGGGATTCCCTGTGCACAGTCACTCACGCCCACGTCACCTCTCGCCTTGACTACTGCAATGCTCTCTACATGGGGCTCCCCTTGAGGAGCACCCGGAGGCTCCAGCTGGTCCAGAACGCAGCAGCACGGGTAGTGACGGGAGCAGCATGGCTCTCCCATGTAACACCGCTCCTGCGCGAGCTGCACTGGCTCCCTGTGGTCTTCCGGGTGTGCTTCAAGGTGCTGGTTATCACCTTCAAAGCGCTCCATGGCATAGGGCCTAGCTATCTTCGAGACCGCCTGCTGCTACCGACGACCTCCCATCGACCCGTGCGCTCCCACAGAGAGGGCCTCCTCAGGGTGCCATCAGCCAGACAGTGTAGGCTGGTGACCCCCAGGGGGAGAGCCTTCTCTGTGGAGGCACCTACCCTCTGGAATCAGCTCCCCCCAGAGATAAGGAGAATCCAGGACCTCAGTGCCTTCCGTCGTGCCCTTAAAACCCATTTATTTAAACAAGCCGGGCTGTCTTAAGATGAAATTTTTAACTGTTTTAAATGTTTTAAACGTTTTAATTGGTAATGAGTTTTAATTGGGCCAAATTTATATATCTTTTAATTGTTTTTTTAATATTTGTCCTGCATGTTTTTTTTTAATTTTGGCTGTACACCACCCTGAGTCCTCAGGGAGAAGGGCGGTATAGAAATTCAATAATAAATAAATAAATAAATAAATAAATAAGAAATATTTTACAAGAAAATGAAATGAGAATTGGACTTTTTTTAAAGGAGAATAAGAAAGAAAGAAACATTGATACATTGTATCTGTTGGGATACAATGAAAGCCTTTGCCAGAGGATTAATCATTGAGTATACACGGAAAAGAAATGTGAAGAAAAGACAAAGCCTTAAAGTATTGAGAGATGATCATAAAAGACTTGAAAAAGAACTCCAGAAAGATCCATATAAGAAAGATGTAAAAATTAAAATGGATACTATAAAGCACAAAATGGACCTACTGGAGAAGGAAGAATTAGCGCAAAAAATAAGAACTGCTAAACAGAATTATTTTGAAAATGCAAATAAACCTGGCAGATGGTTAGCATATAAATTGAAAAAAGAAAGAGAATCAGGGAAAATAACACAATTAATTGATCATCAAGGACAAAATAGATTTGTAAACAAAGAGATGGGGGAAATAATACAGGAATACTATACACAACTGTACAAGAAAGATGCAATAGAAAAGGATAAAGTGGCAATGTATTTACAAAAAGCTAAATTACCAAAAATCCCCAAAGAGGTTGAGAAGTTATTGGATGGAAATATAACGATGATGGAGTTAACTGAGGCAATTAAGAAACAGAAGAATGGAAAGGCACCAGGTCCAGATGGACTGCCAGCTGAATATTATAGGACTTTACAAGAATCACTATTGATCCCAATGCTGGAGGTTATGAATGAAGTAATGGAAAAAAAAGAAATACCCAAGACATGGACTGAGGCATACATCACTTTGATTCATAAGGAAGAGACAGACCCACAACAAATCAAAAACTATAGGCTGGTATTCCTGCTAAATGCAGATTATATAATCTTTGCTATGATATTGGCAGAAAGACTTAAGAGATATTTGAATAATTTTATACATTCCGACCAAAATGGATACCTATCTAAAAGACAAATCCGAGACAATATAAGAATAATCTTGGACACCTTAGAATACTATGAAGCGCATCCTGAAAAGCAGATGGCTCTGATATTTTTAGATGCACAAAAAGCCTTCGACAATGTCAATTGGCGATTTATAGTGTTACAGATGGAGGAGATGGGCTTTGGGAAAAAATTTCTTCAGGCAATTGAAGCGATATACTCAAAACAAAAGGCTAAGGTAATGTAAGATAATGTAAGGTAATGATAAATAGAGAATTGTCTGAATATATTGAAATAGAGAAAGGCACTGTTCTGTCCCCTGAAACAGGCGGTGGTGAGGCCTCTCCTCAAGAAGCCTTCCCTGGACCCGGCAGTATTGGCTAACTATCATCCGTTCTCCAACCTTCACTTTGTTGCGAAGGTTGATGAGAGTGTGGTTGCGCGACAGCTCCCCCAGTACCTGGATGAAATGACGTATCTGGATCCGTTCCAGTCAGGCTTCAGGCCTGGGTACAGCATGGAAATGGCATTGGTCGCATTGGTTGATGATCTCTGGAGGGCTCGGGACAGAGGCTGCTCCTCTGTCCTGGTCCTATTAGACCTCTCAGTGGCTTTTGATACCATCGACCATGGTATCATGCTGCACTGGTTGGAAGAGTTAGGGGTGGAGGGCACTGTATTACATTGATTCTCCTCCTTTCTCTCCAACCGGTTGCAGTCTGTGTTGGCAGGGGGGCAAAGGTCAACCCTGAGGCCCCTCATATGTGGGGTGCCACAAGGATCGGTCCTCTCGCCCCTTTTGTTCAACATTTATGTAAAGCCGCTGGGCGAGATCATCCGTGGTTTCAGGGTGAAGTACCATCAATACGCTGATGACACCCAGGTGTACATCTCCACCCCGGACCACCCCAATGATGCTCTTGAAGTGATGTCCCGGTGTCTGGAGGCCGTGCGGATCTGGATGGGGAGGAACAGGCTCAGGCTCAACCCATCCAAGACCGAGTGGCTGTGGTTTCTGATGCCCTGATATAGTCAGTTGACGCCATCGCTGACTATTGGGGGTGAATCACTGGCCCCCACGGAGAGGGCTCGCAACTTGGGTGTCCTCCTGGATTCACGGCTGTCTTTAGAAGAGCACTTGATGGCTGTGACCGGGAGGATTTTTCATCAGGTTCGCCTGATTCGCCAGTTGCGGCCCTTTCTGGATCGGGACTCCTTACACACAGTCACTCATGCCCTCGTCACTTCTCGCCTGGACTACTGCAACACTCTCTACATGGGGCTCCCCTTGAGGAGCACCCGGAGGTTCCAACTGGCGCAGAGTGCAGCCGCGCGGATGGTTATGGGAGCAACATGGCGCTCCCATGTGACACCTCTCCTGCGCGAGCTGCACTGGCTCCCGGTGGTCTTCCGGGTGCACTTCAAGGTTCTGGTTACCACCTTTAGAGTGCTCCATGGCTTAGGACCTGGTTATTTATGGGACCGCCTACTACCAGAAGCAGCCTCCCACCGGCCAGTATGCTCTCATAGAGAGAGGCTCCTCCAGGTGCCGTCAGCTAAACAATGTTGACTGGTGGCCCCCAGGGGGAGGGCCTTCTCTGTGGGGGCACCCACTATCTGGAACGAGCTCCCCCCAGAGATACGGAGGATCCCGGATCTACGCACTTTCCGCCGTGCTCTTACGATTCTTCTATTCCAGCAAGCCGGCCTGGCCTAATTTTCTCCCGTTTTAAAATTCTTTTACATCTAAATTTTAATTTGTTTTAAATTATTGGGATTTTTAATTGTCTTGGGCCAAATTATTTAATCTGTTTTCAATTATATCTTTTAACTTTTGTATTTATGTATTTTATTTTGTGCCTGTTCACCACCCTGAGTCCTTCAGGAGTAGGGCAGTATATAAATCTAATAAAAGAAAGAAAAGAAACAAAGGATGCCCACTGTCCCCATTGTTGTTTATATTGACATTGGAAGTGCTAAACAGAAATATTAAAGAAAAGGAGATAAATGGTATGAAATTTGGAAAGAGGAATATAAGTTACAAGCTTTTGCAGACGATTTGGTTTTTATTATGGAAGAACCTTTAACATCAATAAATAAATTGCTAGAAAGAATTGGAGAGTTCAGAGAAGTGGCTGGTCTAAAAATTAATAAAGAAAAGACAAAGATAATGACAAAAAATATGTTGAAAAAGCAAAGAGAAGAATTGATCAAGATTTCAAATATACAGGTTACAAATAAGGTAAAATATTTGGGGATACAATTGACAGCAAGGTGTAGTTCTCTTAAGGAAAATAATTATAATAAGGTTAAACGACAGATAGTAAAGATTTGGAAAAATGGGGACATTTGCAGCTATCTTTAATTGGGAAAATTGCAACTATTAAGATGAATATTTTGCCTATAATGTTGTATTTGTTTCAGACAATTCCGATAAAGTTGGACAAGGTTTTCTTTACAGATTTGAATAAAATGATATTGAAATATATTTGGCAAGGGAAAAAGGCAAGAATAAAAATTACATTGTTACAAGATGCTAAAGTGATGGGTGGTTTTGGTCTACCTAACTTTGAATTATACTACCAAGCAGCTAGTTTAATGTGGACTAAAGAATGGGTAACATTGAAAAATACTAGACTATTGAATTTGGAGGGACATGATTTGTTGATGGGGTGGCATGCCTTTTTATGGAACAAAGGAACTAAAATACAGAGGTATTTTAGAAGACATCAGATACGTGAAGTTTTGCTTTTCAATTGGGAGAGGATTAAAAAATATCATTATTTGAAGATTCCAGTCTGAGTATCTACAATTGAAGCTTTTTCATATCCAGTGATATTCAAAAGGAAACAAATTGTTAGATATAGTGAATTATTGGATGAAAAGGGTGAACTTAAATTAAAGCAAGACTTAGAAGATCAGGGATTTAAGGTGGATTGGTTTTCATATATGCAAATATTCCCTAGATATCGAGAAGATCTCAAACAAGAAGGCTTTTATAGTGTTTTGACTACCTTAGATAAGATATTGATGGGTTCCGATGACCATGTAATTAAAAAGTTATATGGACACTTGCTAGAGGCAAAATTGGAAGAAGAACAAGTTAAAGAGTCAATGATAGCATGGGGGAAAATTTTGGTTATGGTATTGATTTAGAGAAATGGCAAAAATTGTGGTCACATAATTATAAAATGACAATGTCTACAGCATATAAAGAGAATTTGTATAAGATGTTTTACAGGTGGCATTTACCCCCGATGAGGATAGCCAGAATGTTCAAGAACAAATCGGAGAAGATTTTCTTGGATGCGGAGAAAGCCTTTGATAGAGCGGATTGGAATTTTCTATTAAAGACTTTAAAAAAGATGGACTTTGGGGATCAATTCATACAGGCGGTTTCAGCAATTTACCAAGAGCAAAAGGCACAGATTATTATTAATGGAAGCTTGACAACAGACTTTAATATTGAAAAAGGAGCAAGACAAGGTTGTCCGTTATCCCCATTGTTATTTATTTTAACACTAGAAGTTTTGCTGAATACAATATGGGACTCAAACACCTTGAAAGGTATAGTGATAAGGCAAGAGGATTACAGAATAAGGGCATTTGCAGACGATCTGGTTGTTACCCTAACACAGCCGATGGAATCAATAATCCAGATGAAAGACATTATAAAAGACTATGGCACAGTATCAGGATTTAGACTGAACCAGAAAAAAACTAAGATGATAGTTAAAAATATGACACAAGATCGAAAACACGAATTTGAAAAGAGGGCAGGTTTTGAGATTGTACCAAAGGTTAAATATCTAGGAGTTCAGGTTGCAGAATCAAATATGAAACTGATTCAAAATAATTATGAGGTGTTGTGGCGAGATGTACAGAAAGATATGGAGACTTGGAAAAAACTGCAGCTGTCTTTACTTGGAAGAATAGCAGCAGTTAAGATGAACATTTTGCCAAGATTTCTTTTTTTGTTTCAAATGATTCCGGTGCTTAAAAGTGATAAACAACTGAAAGAATGGCAAAGTGGAGTGAATAAGTTTGTCTGGAACGAGAAAAAACTGAGAGTGAAATTGAAAATTATGCAAGATGTTCCAGAAAGGGGAGGTCTCAAACTTCCAAACCTACAGTTATATCATGAAGCAGCAGCTTTGACCCAAGCAAGTGATTGGTTTGGAAGGAAAAAGACTGGAATATTGAATATAGAAAGCTTTGATCTTGAATTTGGATGGCATGCTTACTTATTTTATGAAAACAAGGTGGATTAAGTATTTAAGAGCCATATACTTTGAGACTCTCTGATGAGAGTTTGGAAGAAGCACCGACTCAAATGGGATTACAAAATACCGTTATGGCTGGATCTTGGTCATACTACGTGGAATACAAATATAATGTCACTTGGGGGGTTTTTATATAAAGAGGTTCTTTTTACAGATGCGGGCAGATGGCAACTGAAGACATTAGAGACACTGTTGGAAGAAGGGATTAATCTAACTTGGTTATAGTACAATCAACTTCAATTGAGATGGAAAGAGGACCAAAAAACTGGTATAATGGTACATGAGGAAGAATTGGTTAGACATATAAAAGAGAAAGGTCCAATGCATATTAAAAGGTTATATAATGTTTTGTTAGAAAGGGACTCAGAAACTGAACTGGTTAAAGATTGTATGATCAAGTGGGCACAGAATTTTGCAGAACCAGTGATGTTGGAAACATGGGAAAAAATATGGGTTCAGAATGTTAAATTTACAAAATCACAGAATTTGAGGGAAAATTTTTATAAAATGTTTTATAGATGGCATTTAGATCCCAAGAAATTATCCTGTATGTATCCTAATGTTCAGCCAAAATGTTGGAGATGTGATTGTTTAGATGCTACATATTACCATGTCTGGTGGAACTGTAAGAAAGTTATGGCTTTTGGGATAAAAATATGGTGGGTTATGCAGAATGTTTTGAAGAAAAAAATTAAATTTTCTCCACAATTGTTTTTACTGGGTATAATAAAGGGTTTTACATTGGATGAAACTAAATTGATATTATACATGATAACAGCAGCGAGATTATTGATAGGTAAATATTGGAAAAATGAAGCTTTGCCCACTATTGAAGAATGGACTTTGAAGATGGCCAGTTTTGCGGAGATGGCGAAGATTTCAGCATATTTAAAAGATCGCTCACAAGAGACTTATGAATGGGAATGGAAAAAATGGATAGATTATGTGCAGAACAAATATCAAACTAGGAAGTATCAAATAGCTTTTCATTGAAAGTATTATATAAAAATATAAATGTATGAATTTTGTGAAGATGAAAAATTATAAGGGGGTTTGAGGGGTTCAGGTTTTACAAAAAAGGGGATTTTGATGGGATTATATTCTATGGAAGTCAGGGGGGAGGGTTGGAGGGGTTCGGGGGGGTTAGGGTGGGGAGTATGGGGTGGGTTGGGGGAAAAATGGGGTGAAAATGTAATTGTAAAACTTTTGCAATAAAAAAAAATCGGAGAAGATCTTGAGCATGCACAAGATGGCGACTGTGTTGTAAGCGCTGCGCTTGGATGGAGGCTATTTTGGGGCCCTAGGGGTACCACAGGGGCGCTTGGTCATCAGCTACCCCTGGTTTGGTCGGATGGGCTCGGGGCGAGGGTTTTGAGACCTTCCTCGCCCCTGGACGTTCCTGGAGTTGGAAACGACAATGGAGATCTGTAGCTGCGGCGTTCCGACGCTGCCGAGAGCGGAGACATGGTGGCTTGTCGGCGGCGGCTAGTTTCAGTTGGTGGAGCTTGGGGCGAGGGTTTTGGGACCTCCTCACCCCTGGACATTCCTGGAGTCGATGGCGATGGCAGAGAGCTGTGGCTGTGCCACTCCGCTGCTCCGATGTTGCCGAGAGTGATGTTATGGTGGTTTGTCGGCAGCGGCTTGTCAGTAGCAGCAGCGGCGAAGGTGAAAGCGAAGGCGGCAGTGTGGCGGTGAGTGGCAGGCAGCCTGTTGAATTCCGTCTGCCCCACTCGGAAACCTCCTCAGTGGCCCTTTGGAACCGGGAATGGTGGCGTTGGCATCAGCGGGGGTGGCGCGGTCAGTCCGGATATTAATTTGGGCCACGGCACACCCCATTGAAGTACTGACGCTGTTTCCAAACTCTATTGCCAGCAAAAAGGGCTTGCTGGGGGCGAGACTGAGAGGAGCACAAGCGGTTTGTTTTTGGGACTGTAGATGAGAGACCCCTTCCCGGAGGATCTTTGGCAGCTGCAGAGGACCTGGAGGCCCCCTGTGGCATTCAATGGAGGCTGGGGTCTGGAAGCTGGTTGTTATCCTGGAAGAACTGAGGAGAATAGGGCTGGTGGGCGGCGGAAGGGTTTCCCTGTTGCATGGATACCAACCCTTTCTCTCCTCCCCCCTCCCGGGTACTGTGTATGCCAAAAATGGGCTTATTATCTTCCCTTGACTGAAGGGGTTCTCTCTCCCCCTCCTTCCCTCTTTTTCCCCTTCCCTTTTCCCTTTTTCATCGGGATTTACTCGGATACGATCTTCGAGTATAAGACTACGCCAAGGACTTCCATCTTTGCCCCCAGCATGACTCACGGACTGACAGACTGATAGACTTCTCCCTCTGACCATGGGTCAGCCAAATGATGCAACTGCTGAGGGGGCCTTTATTACATCATGATTTTGCCATTGGGAGAAGTACTTTTTCGATCCATGGCTGCTTGAAGGTCCCGCCATGAGAGGGCGGGCCAGATGTCATTCCCATTGGATGAAATCATCAGGATCCCCCTACTGTCGTGGGAGGACAGTAGAGATACCAGTGGTACATCATTGAACAATGGCTCCATGCTACATCTTTTTGAGATCTCTGATTATGCTCTGTGCCTCCATCGGTGCACTCGGAGATGTACATGACAGCGGATCTTCTTGTGCTGCGAGATTCCACCCTCTCGCAGATGTGGCCCTCCTCACTATCAAGGGCCCAACTCAATGACTGGTTTTGGGACCCAGAGAGGTGGCATGTGAAAAGGGGGTTGAGAGGTTTTTTATCAAAATTTTTAGTTAAACTTTTAAGGGGTCCCAGGGAGGGGGAAAGTCAGATTGGAATTTGGGCTGTGGGTATGGGGGATAACCCACAAGGGGGAGGGTCGGGTCTGGCTGTGAAGTGCTGTGTGGGGGGTGGGGGACCCGGGGTTGAGGGGGTGGTCAGAGCTCATCCGGATAGTGTTTCAAACATCAATACAGTGTGTGGGAAGGGCAGATATGGCGGGAGCAGGGGGCCATATCATGTTAGGGGAGTGCGCACTCGCTGTCTACGAGTGGTGGCATGCTCCAGCCCCCAAGGCTCCACTCATTCCACAGGTTGCACAGACCCTCAGGGCCCGGGCCTTCGGCTGATGCTATGCAATGCCAGGTCCGTAGTAAATAAAGCCCCTCTCATTTGTGATCTTGTTCAGGAGGGGGGAGCGGACCTGACAGGTATTACAGAGACCTGGTTGGGCCAGAGGGTGGGGGTTCCCCTCATTGAAATGTGCCCACCAGGTTTCCATGCATTCCATCAGCCGAAGTCACAGGGGAGGGGCGGGGGAGGTAGCAGTTATCATTAAAGAAGGTCTGAGACCAAGGGAGGCCACTGTTCCTCAGATGGCCGGCTGTGAATCCCTCCTTGTGAAATGGGGTCACGGGGTTCAGATGGATTTGCTGATCACGTACCTGGCTCCCTGCCACATGGCAGCAGCCCTGCCTGAGCTACTCAACATCATCGCCGCGGTGGCGGTTGACACCCCTAGACTTATGGTCATGGGGGTTTTCAACCTGCCGTCCGTGGGTGAGACGTCTGAGGTGGCTCGGGAGTTCCATGACAGCTATGGACCTGACCCAGTTAATTCATGGCCGTATCCACACGGGGGGAAACACGCTAGATCTGGTTTTTGTCTCTGGACAGTGGTTGAGTGATCTTGAGATAGGGGATATAGTTACCGAGCCCTTATCATGGTCAGATCACTCTCTCCTTCGTCTCGACCTTCGAACCGCTACAACCCGCTGCAGGGAGGCAGAGCCGGTAAGATGGTTCCGCCCCAGGCACCTGATGGAACCTGACAGGTTCCAGATGGAGCTTGGGTCATTTCCTGAGGCTCTGGCACAGACCTTGACTGGAGACCTAGTGGCCACCTGGGATAGGACGGCCACTGGAGCTCTGGATCAGGTCATGCCTTTGCGGCCTCTGACCCAGCGCTGATTTCATTTGGCTCCTCGGTTTACTGAGGAGCTGAGGGAGTTGAAGCACCAGAAAACACGCCTAGAGAGTAGTTGGAAGGCCAGTCTTTCTGAATCGGACCGGACACTTGTAAGATCTCATATTAGGAATTACCTAGTGGCAATAAAAGCAGCAAAATGTAGTTATTTTGCTGCTCTTATTGCGTCATCAGATAACCTCCCAGCCACCCTGTTTAGGGTGACCCGCTCCCTGCTCCACCAGGAAGCGCGGGAGGACCTCTTGGAAGGTAGAGCCAAGGATTTTGTTCAGTATCTGTATGACAAAATCACTCAGATTCAGGAAGATCTGGACTCCGACTGGGTAGTCTCAGGGGGAGGGACTGTGGCAGGTCTTGAGAATGTTATCTGGGATGAGTTTGATCATGTGACTCCTGATGACGTGGACAGGATTCTGGGCAGACTGAACGCGACCACATGTTTGTTGGACCCGTGTCCCTCTTGGTTAGTGCTGGCTTCCTGGGAGGTGACACGAGGCTGGCTCCAGGGGATTATAAATGCTTCATTGGGTGAGGGTGACTTTCCCGCTGCCTTGAAAGAGGCAGTGGTGAGGTCTCTCCTCAAGAAGCCTTCCCTAGACCCGGCAATGTTATCATCCAGTCTCCAACCTTCGCTTTGTGGTGAAGGTTGTTGAGAGCATGGTTGTGCAACAGTTCCCCCAGCACCTGGATGAAACGACGTATCTGGATCCATTCCAGTCGGGTTTCAGGCCTGGGTACAGCACAGAAACAGCATTGGTCGCATTGGTAGATGATCTCTGGAAGGCCCGGGACAGGGGTTGCTCCTCTGTCCTGGTCCTATTAGACCTCTCAGCAGCTTTTGATATCATCGACCATGGTATCATGCTGCACCAGTTGGAAGAGTTAGGGGTGGGAGGCACTGTGTTGCAATGGTTCTCCTCCTTTCTTCCGACCGGTTGCAGTCTGTGTTGGCAGGGGGGCAGAGGTCGACCCCGAGGCCCCTCATATGTGGGGTGCCGCAAGAGTCAGTCCTCTCGCCCCTCTTTTCAACATTTATGTAAAGCCGCTGGGCGAGATCATCCGTGGTTTTGTATGCTGATGACACTCAGCTGTACATCTCTACCCCAGACCACCCCAACGATGCCCTTGAAGTGATGTCCCGGTGCCTGGAGGCCGTGCAGATCTGGATGGGGAGGAATAGGCTCAGGCTCAACCCATCCAAGACCGAGTGGCTGTGGTTTCTGACATCCCGGTATAGTCAGTTGGCACCATCACTGATTATTGGGGGCGAATCATTGGCCCCCACGGAGAGGGCTCGCAACTTGGGTGTCCTCCTGGATTCACGGCTGTCTTTAGAAGAGCATTTGATGGCCGTGACCGGGAGGATTTTTCATCAGATCCGCCTGATTCGCCAGTTGTGTCCCTTTCTGGATCGGGACTCCTTACACATGGTCACTCATGCCCTCGTCACTTCCCGCCTGGACTATTGCAATGCTCTCTACATGCGGCTCCCCTTGAGGAGCACCCGGAGGCTCCAACTGGCGCAGAGTGTGGCCGTGCAGGTGGTAATGGGGGCGACATGACGTTCCCATGTAACATCTCTCCTGCGCGAGCTGCACTGGCTCCCGTTGGTCTTCCGGGTGTGCTTCAAGGTTTTGGTTACCACCTTTAGAGCGCTCCATGGCTTAGGACCTGGATACTTACAGGACCGCCTGCTGCCACCAGTAGCCTCTCACCGGCCAGTATGCTCTCATAGAGAGGGGCTCCTCAAGGTGCCGTCGGCCAAACAGTGTCGACTGGTGGCCCCCAGGGGAAGAGCCTTCTCTGTGGGGGCACCTGCTATCTGGAATGAGCTCCCCCCGGAGATACGGAGGATCCCGGATCTGCGCACCTTCCGCCGCACTCTCAAGACCTTTTTATTCCACCAGGCAGGCCTGGCCTAATCTTTTCCCTTTTTCTTTTTAATATGAAAATTTTAATCTTTTTAAAGAATTGAGGTGTTTTAAATCTGTCTGGGCCAAATTGTTTAATTCAGTTTTATTCTGTTTTTAAATTTTGTATTTATGTATTTTATCATTTGGCTGTTCACCGACCTGAGTCCTTCGGGAGTAGGGCGGTATATAAATCAAATAAAGATAAAGAGATAAAGAAAGTGCTGGAAATGCCATCAGACCCCAAGATCTTATTACCATATGTGGTGGACATGCGTAGAAGCAAGGAGATTTTGGACTAAGATACACACATGGTTGGAAAAATGACAAAGAGACATATTGATCTTAAACCAGAGATATTTTTATTAGGGATCTTACCAGAGACATTTAACAAAAAATTACAATATTTAATTGTGAATATATTAACAGCGGCTAGAATCGTATTTGCAAAGAACTGGAAAGGAGAGAAGATGATTACTGATGAAGAAATTATTAAGAAAATGTTGGATTGTGCCGAAATAAATAGATTGACATTTGAAATAAGAGAACAGGAAGATAAACAATATTATTTGATATGGGAGCTATTTTATCAATGGATAGATAATAAAGTATGGAGATGAAATATTATATATGAAATGAAATTTGGATAAAATGTTTAAGCACTTGTTTGTTTTTGTTTGTTTTTTTTGTTAGAGGTAAGGTCACATAATGAGAGTTTGAAAATTTTGAGAGCATGAAATGATTTTCACCAATCGAAATACTGTCTGTAAGAGTTTGGAAGATTGATGTTTTTTATGTTGTTTCTGTTTAAAAAATTTTTAAAAAAATGCAAAAAAAAAAAAAACAAAAAAACCCAAAACTCTTCCCTAAGCAAGTCTGCTGGGCGCAGTATTTTAAGCAATTCAACTTTGAGCTAAAATACATTCCAGGAGGAAAGAACCAGCTTGCCGACACCTTGTCAAGAAAGCCACAGTTCAACAGTCAATAAGAAGAACTAGTGCAGGGAATTATTCCCCCCTCACAGCAGGTGGCTCAAGTCACCATCAGAGGTAAACCCAGGCATTGGGACAACCAAAGAAGCAGTCAAATGACTGAAGCACTAACGTCCACACTCCTGACTGACCATTGGTTTGAAGACAATCAGGACACCCTGACCCTAAGGGACAGACTAGCTTGGAAAGGATCCAAATTGCATGTCCCTGCCAGCTTGAGACTTCGGATTCTACAGCGCAGCCATGATTCCCAATTAGCAGGCCACTTCAGATTCCTAAAAACCCTCCACTTGACAAGGAGGCAATTCTGGTGGCCAAAGATGAAGACAGATGTGGAAGACTATGTCAAGAGTTGCACTACATGTGTCACCATGAAGTTCAGACCCAGGAACACCCCCCCCCCGGCCTTCTCCAACAAGTAGCTGACCCCTTCCGGTCCTGGGAGAAAATTGCTATAGACTTTATCATCGAGCTCCCGGAAAGTGGAGGGAATATGGTTATTCAGACCATGGTTGACTTGTTCTTGAAACAGGTCCACTTCACTTCCTGTTTGGAGTTGCCCTCTGCCAGAAAATTGGCCAAGATGTTCATAAAGCAAGTATACTGGCTTCACAGAGTGCCTCGCTGAGTCATCTCTGGCCGAGGGGTTCAGTTCACAGCGAAGTTCTGGAGAGAGTTCTTAGTCCATTGGATCGACCCAGGGGCTTAGTTCAGCTTTTCATCTGAGTACTAATGAAGCTGTGGAACGCATGAACACCATAGTGGAACAGTACCTGAGATGCTATGTGAACTATCAACAAAACAACTGAGCAGACTTGCTGCCTTTTGTAGAGGTGGCTTAAACAACACAGTGCATAGTTGCATTGGACTGATGCCCTTCCAGGTCACTAGTGGCATGGAGTTCATCCCATGCCTGAGCTGCCTCGAGAACCACCATCATCCATGACCCTGGCAGAGTGGGTGTAGTCACTGAAGCTGGGTTGGGAAAATACTAAGCGAGCCCTCACTCAAGCGAGTGAGGCTTATAAAAAACAGGTGGATAAATGATGATCTCCCCAGCCCCCTTTCAGAGTAGAGGACTGGGTATAAGTATCAACCAAATACTTTAAGCTAAAGTTGCCTAGTAAAAAACTGGGACCCAAATTTCAAGGGCCATTCCATTCCTGATAGTGAAAATAACCATGCAACTTACCCTCCCATGCCTATTAGGGAAAGTACATCCGGTTTTCCACAGCAGCTTGTTAAAGTCCGCAATTAGCTAACAGCTAAGACTGGCCAGCCCCTAAACCAATTGTAATACAGGGTGAGACCCACTGTGAGGTTAAAAAAATATTGGACTCGAGATTGCACAGAGGTCCTTTATAGTATTTAGTCCATTGGAAGAGATACACGTTGTCTGAAGCTACCATGTTTCCCCAAAAATAAGACCGGGTCTTTTAGGCTTGAAAATAAGCACTTGGGCTTATTTTTGGGAGGTCTTTTTTTTTTTTTTTGAGGTGCAGGAGGCGGCGAGTGGGGTAACCTCATGGCTGCCGGGCCCCTTAACTGTGGCCTGCGGATCAACTGATCCAGCAAGGGCCGGGAATACTGTCTCTCCAGGTGCCTGGAGATGTTTCCAGTGCACTCTTGCTAGCCCCAGCCCTGCAACCTTGCAGCCCAGGGCCCCTCTTTTGGCTATGGAGCAGGTGGCAACTATGGTTTGTGCTCTTCCAGGCCTGACGCTTGGGTGCTGCTTAGGCTGCTGCTACAATGAGGCAGAAAGCCATGCGGTCTGTCAGAATCAGCTCCCCCCTCTGCCTCTACTTGGATGCTGCTGCTTGAGAAAAGGACAGGCAATTGTGGAAGATTGTGGGAAGCATGTGCTTATGATAGAAGCAAAGCCCAGTCTGTCCCTTTCAAGTGATCAAATGTCTCTCTATGTGTGACAGAGAATGAGACAGAGAGAGAGAAAGAGAAACAATGGAGAGGAGTAACAAGAATACTGGCACAGCTGCACTGGTATGTCAAACCTCATGCTGCAAGGCTTGTTGTGCTATTGCATACACAAGTGGTAGCAAGACTGCATTGAAAACATCTCCAGGAACCTGGAGAGACAGAACTCCTGGGCCTTGCTGGATCAGTTGATTTGCGAGCCATGATTAAGGGGCCCAGCAGCCATGAGACGACTGGGGAAGTGAACAGCTGCCTCCTGTGCTGGCCACGCCTACCCAAAAAAATCAGGCTAGGACTTATTTTCGGGGTAGGTCATATTTTCAGGGAAACATGGTACATGGGTAAACAGTTGGGATGTGCAGGCTGATTAGTAAAGCAGTTCCATGAGAGGTTCCCTGACAAATCAAAAGGGCCCTCTGGTGGTGGTGGGGAGTGACAGTTAGAAATTAGCACACTAATCCCCTGTCACTTATCTTGTTTCAGGATATTCTCATTGGTTGAGGGGGCGGCAGCCTGTCAGCCCTGGAGCCATCTTTGATGAGAGCCTTCAGGGCTGCCACAGACACATTTGAGCAAGCTGTGGGAACAGGAAGGGGGGAAGTGAGATTAGCGTGGGGTGTGTAATCATAACAACATTCTTTCCCTTGGGATTCAAGGATGTTTTACCAGCACCTGGGGAGGCATGACTGGAAGTTGCCTGAAGTTGGGACAATGGCCTGATTGCAGGGGTGAGTTCTACTTACCTTTACTACCAGTTCTCAACGGGACCATGCATGCTTCTGCACATGTGCAGAAGCTTTAGTGCATGCGCAGATCATCAATTATGATATCCGGGTGGGTGGGCAGAGCATCCCACCGCTTTTTCTACCGGTTCTAAAGAACCAGACAGAACTGGGAGCAACCCACCACTGCCTGATTTGGCTATGTGATGTAGATGTGAATGGAAGGGGAAGGATCTTTGATTTTGATTTGGGGTGGAGAAAACGTGGGGACCTCAGATTCGGGTTTTCCCCAGATGTGCAAATATGACATCTCTAATAAATTCTTACTTTGAGCAAGATGCTTGCTTTGGAGTTTTAATTCTGTTGGGAGTGTTACTTTGAACCCTGATACCAGCTTTACTAGTGTCACACTATTTAGCAACCACATCCTTGATGCTGCTAATCACCTCCACAAGTGAATCATTAATACATAGAGGTGTATGGCTGTGCCTGCCTTTTCTGAAATTGACAACAATCTCTTTAGTTTTTTCCTAACTGCGGGTAGCAGAGCAGTATGACAGGTGATCCAAGCTTCCTGAGCAGGAGCTGATCAACTTGTGGTGATCCTCCCCCCTCCATTGCCTCAACCCGGCTGAGAATGGGAAGAGCGGCAGCCTTAGGAGCTGGCAGTCCCATGCAGGCAGTCATTCCCCAGATGGTCCAGATTCCGGGCAAGGCTCTGCTGGATCTCAGTGGGTGACAGCCCAACACCCCGGAATGGCCAGCCCTTCTCAAGAGCAACCAGCAGCAGAGGAAATGGTTAACTTGATTATCCCCATGAAACAGTTGGCTGCTCAAGTGACCACTCAGCAGCAAACAAGGAAGAAAACTCTAAACCTTAGCGAGGCTTTAATTCAACAGATGAAGACAGATGCATGGTTCAGGAGAATTGACATTAAGGTGAGAATTATCCTGGAAAGAGGACAAAATGTTCATTCCCAAAAAGTTATGGGCACAAGTCTTGCAACGCAGCCACAATGCTAAACAAGGCAGTCACTTTGAGTTCCTAAAAACCCTATACCTGACTAAACAGCAATTCTGGTGGTTAGGCATCAAAAAAGACAGAGAGCTACGTAAAAAGTTGCACTGTATGCACTTTTATGAAACGGAGACCAGGGAAAATCCCAGAACTGCTAAAAGTGGCTGAGCCAACCTGGCCATGGGAGGAAATAGTCATGGACTTTATAGTAAAGTTCCTAGAGAGTGGGGGGAATACTGTAATCTGGACTGTAGTTGACCTGTTCTCTAGGCAAGCAACTTTGTAGCCTGCCTTTGAACCTGTGCTCAAGACAATGGTGTTAGAAGACTTCCGGTGATGATGTCACGGTGAAGCGGAATGGGGAAATGGGGTCTGTTATCTCTATCTGATTTCTCCTGCCTGGCGACCCTTAATTGGCATTGCGAACCCTGGAGAGGTTAGCAAAGGCAGAGGGGAAGCCCTGAAGACAGTGGGGAGAAAGGCAATCTCCCTCTAGAATGTGGGGAAACTCCTTAATACCAGTGGAAGAGAAGTCGACCAGCATGGCAGATCTGAAGTTGTGACATCCAGGCAAGAATCAGGAAGACAAAATCAAGAAGCAATGCGATTACACTGGGTAAGAACGTTTATTTCCAACACTTTGCAATAGATCTACCTTGACAAAAAATAGAAGTGGTGAAAGTGGAACTCAAAAAGATTGGAGCAGGATTTCTGCTCCATGGGAATAGTGGTGACCAAGTGGTTGGAGCCTTTGACAGATCTGAAGAAGAGCTACAGGACATTTATAGAAAACAGTGACTAAGATGGATGAAAGTCCAGACTGATTATTTGGTAAGAACTTTTAAGAAAATACACTTATTCTTATCCTCTTTCCTTTTTGACTGAGGCTGGGATTAAGACTTTGGGAAGATCTTTTCTTTAGTATTAAAAAGAATAAGAGTGCCATCTAGGGATGAGAAGAATGTATCTGAAAGTAAAGTGACTGATGCAACATCTATAAGAATTACAGAAGGACTTCTGTGACATTTAGGGAATACTATTTAAGTTTGGAAATAGAAGATTGAAAAAGAAGAGAAAATTCCTTGATGAACTTGGAAATTCTATAATCTCTAGGTACTGTTTGGAAAAAATTTAATGATTTTATGAGGTTCAGGACTCATGGATTACAAACTTTAAGACTGCCAAAAGAACTGTAACAACAGTGGGGTAAACTCAGTGTGGATTATAAATTTGAGCGTCAAAGGAAAAAGAAGATTGAAGAAACGCTGAAGGCTTTTGAATAATCTAAACAATTGGCAGAAGCATTAACTTTTACTGATTATTAATTATTATATAGTAATTGTTTAGCCTAAAAGACCTGTGTGTGTGTGTGTGTGTGTGTGTGTGTGTACAGTTAATATTTTGGGTTTCTTCCCGTGTAATTGTAAACATATCCTTAAAAGGGTAGTAGGGTTGACCAATCAAAATACACCTTTGCCTCTTTTCATAGAAAAACGTCAGTTACGATCACACAGTTTGCCCATAAGCACCAAACCAAGAACATCAGCCAGAAGATGACAAAAAAACCCTTGGCTACATATATATATATTATATAAGATAGATCTATTTCGGCCTTATAAGGCCTCATCAGTTAGCCACACCCTCATCTCATGTATCCTCCCTGTAAAGGTACAATATTTGTTTTTCTTTCTTTTTCATAGGTTTTATGGTTTTATGTGTATTTCTCTTTAGTCAGGTTATGTAGGTAGAATAGACGAATAAGTGTATGTTTAGAAGAACATAAAAGTGCAGTGAGGAAAGAAGAGCAAACTTCTTCTTTTGTACAACACATAAAGGCCACAGGACACAATACTGATTTTAATAAAACTAGAACAGTGGCGAAAGAGGAACATCTCAACAAAAGAATAATCAGGGAGGCCATCGAAATTGAAAAGAGGCCGCAGAATATGAACAGACGAGACGATGCCTCTAGGTTATCAAGTATTTGGGGACCTGCACTGAGAGAAACTCAAGCGTTAACATCAGAAGAGAGGCAGAGATTCCAACAAGCAACCAGTGGTGTTGTAAGGCCTGCCAGAATTCTTCCCTCTTTGCAGAGGGTGGCTAGCAACAGGGAGAGAGAGAGGATCAAGCCAGAAGACAGGCTGAGATCTCAACTAACAATCAAGTGTGCTGGGATGCCTACCAGAATCCTTTCCCCTCTACAGCAGACAGATAATAATAGAGAACCTGAGAAAACTAGGCCTGTAACACGTAGCCAAACAGCCAGGATGAGGAAGCAGGAAGAAAAACTGCTGTCCTCCAATCAGAACACAGAGTTACAGGCTAACCAGCATACGTCAGCAGCAGCAAACATAGAAAAACGACAGCTCCAACCTCGCAACACACCCATAGCTTCTAAACTAAACAAGAGCCTGAAGATGACAGGGTTGTGAGCCTGTCAAAACGTTGCTGAAAGAAAAACTTTTAAGGTACTGGTAGGATTTTAGCTAAGGTTTTAAAGGACCTTGAAGAGTGCTCTGTAAGGATTTTTGGAAGATTTTAAGATAGGATTTTAACCAGAATTTTAAACATTTTAACTAACTTGTTTAACATGACGCGGGAAAACATCTGAGATTTTAATTTTTTGCATATGTGTGTGTGTGCAGTTAATATCTCGGGTTTCTTCCCATGTAATTATAAACATATCCTTAAAAGGGTAGTAGTGACGTTTCGGCGAAATCACATTCATCATCTTCTGGCTGATGTTCTTGGTTTGGTGCTTATGGGCAAACTATCTGATCATAACTGATGTTTTTCTATGAAAAGAGGCAAAGGTGTATTCTGATTGGTCGACAGTGTTGTTGTATTCTGATTGGCTGATGGCGTAGCTGTATTTTGAAGCGCTGTTGCTTGGTTGTGGGTCAATGGATAAGTTATGCTGGAACTGGTGGCAACACAGGCATTTTGATGAACCTTTGATCTATGGTTTATATTTTGTGTTAAAATTCGTCTGTCTATGAGAGCAGGTTTCCAAATAGTAGGCAGACGGGATTGGATGATTTATGCTAGACAGTTGGGGGAAGGCTTTGGAGATGCTTTCTATATGTAATTTTCACACCTTCTGCTTCAGACCTTGCTTTTCTTTGGTTGCATTCTGTCACGAGTGTTTCCAGGATTGCTGTGGCTACTTGCCTACTCACAAACAGTATGGTTTTAGTCAAGCCATCTCCTGTTTGTAATTACCTGCAAGCCTTCCCCGCCCTAGTTAATTGCAGGTTAACTCCCCATATAAGCAAGGACCTTTTTGCTTGCTACCCGGCCCTAGACTCCGGTTTAGGCCTAAATGCACAGCTCCTGCAGGAAGCTAAGTGCAAATGCCGCAGATGGGAGAAGAATGCAGATAAGGACTCCAGACGCCGTTGCAGAGAAACTCCCATGGATGCTTGCCTTTTGCTGTTTTGTAGCACGCAAGCTATCATCGGGACTGCTCTTGCTGGACCTTCTTCCTCCCACAAGCTTCAAGCAATGTTTGCTGTTTGAACTGTTTTTACTTCAGGTGACTTTTAGCTGTGAAGTTTGTGCTGCCGCCCTTCTACTACCTCGATGATGTATCGACACCGAAGCTGCTTAACTTCATGTTAGCTTTATTCTCTTGTGAACTGTTTTGGTATTGTGGAGAGGAATCTAGGGAGATAGCCTTGCTTCACATAACCAAGATAAGACTTTGTTTTTAATGTGCTTTCTTAAAGACATAGTGCTTTATAACATTTTAAAGTAAATTATATTTTTACACAAGACGCCTCTGTCAGATTTATTTCAGTTCTAGTGTTTGCTCATGAGCTGGTTCATGGTCCGGGGTACCCCTCAACCCCATTTCCTAACAGTTGGTAGCAGAGGATAGTTTAACGAACCTACGCTCAAGTGGTAATACGCTAGACTGGAATGTCTGCAGTTGAACAGATGTTGACTAGGGCAGCAGCAGCAGCAAAAAGTATGAAGTCACAAACTGGACTGTCTGGGGCTCAGGCCAAAAATGTTTTGGCTGAAGAACCCCAAACTCTAATTGATTCAGAGTGCAGTGGAGCTGTAGGTTTTGGAGCAGAGGCCTTAACTTTTGAAGGGCCTAAGATAGTGAGTAAACCATCATCATCTAAAGAAGTAGAGACTGGAAGAACGCCACTTCAGGTCTTGAAAACAAATACAGAGGTGGATGATGAATTTAGGAAGGCAATCCTTCAGTTTTTAGGTTTGCCCACAGTAAGTCAGAACCTGACTGCTGATTCTAGTGGATTATTAAAGAATCCAGCCATGAAAGGAAAGAAGATCAAAGTCCTAGAAAACACCGGATCGGTAAGAGACTTTCAATCTTTTCCTAAAACCCCTACCTCAGACCATGAGTGGAGAATGGGGGATAGCAGACTGCCTGATTCGAATGTTCCTGCTTCTTCGTTAAACTAGCATGGCCAAGTTGATATTGCGCCACCTGCTGTTGAAGCCATCATAGATCAGGCCATAAAAACTTTAGCTCCCTTGATGACATCAATGACTTCTGCTAAAAATTTAAGAGACTCTCATGTTGAGCGTAAGGTTGCAAGTGTGATAGAAACTTTGGCAACCATTTTAGGCGATGGTTTGCAGGTGCCATCGGCTCCAAAAATAGTAGCTACACATACCAAAGTACCCCTGATGTCTGCGACTAATTCAGCGCATGCCACGAGTGGGATATATCCATCCGTGACGACATTGATATCCAAGACAGTTCCGGAGGCTGCCTCAATTGAAGATAGGAATTTGGGAGCGCATCCGAAAATTCCTAGAGATGTGCACCAGAGAGGACCCTCGAGCTTTTGTGATCAAACCAGGATGAGCTTTGCATCCACACAACGTGAGGTTTTAATCCCTCCCATTGGGGAGGAACGACCGCCAGAATGCCAGATGGAAGACACTGTGCTGTGTGCTTCCATTCCAATGCCTTATTGCCCGTTCCAGGACGGACCACACCCTGAACATCAATTAATGTCTGTTTCCATGTTTAATAATGTACAGGTCCTTCCTCCTAATTTTAAAAGTTTAAGTGTGGGTGGAGGAAATTTTAAGGAATGGGTTAAGAGTATTCAAGTAATCTTAATGAAAGAGAATGTTTTATTGTTGTTGTTAAAACCCCCACCTAGACCATGGTCCTTAGAAGTTGATCTTTTACATCATAAGGCCTTTTGTATTTTATTGATGTCCATTGACCCTGCACTATATCCCAGTATATCTTGTAACCTGACCGTAACAGAAGTCTGGGTGAAACTGCATAAGCTATTTTGTTCAAAAAGCTCCCATATTACAAACAGAGTTTATAGGGAGTTGTATTCCACAAGGTTGAAGGCGGGAGTAGATATTAATGAACACTTATGTGAGTTAAACAGGTTAAGGCAGGAATTGATGTTGAGGGGGGAAACAGTGTCTGAACAAATCCTCATTACTGTTATACTCAATTCCCTTGATCCTAGCTGGGATAATTTTATATCGCAACTGGATAATGTTAGTTGTAATAACTTATCTTTAGACGTGTTATCTGGCAGATTGATTGCGGAAGATAACTTGTGAAAATGCAGGGCGGCTTTTCACAAAAAGGAAAAACCTTTAAGAAAGCCTGATAGTTCAGATAGAGCATATACTATTGGAGAATGCTTCAATTGTGGTTCAAGAGAACATTATAGAAGGGATTGCCCACAAAATGTGAATGCTAGGGCATGCTCAAGGACACCTTCTGATAATAAATGTAAAAGGAGGTCATTTCCTCCTGGCAGAAAGCCAAGTGGAGATGTTCCTAACCACAGAAGGGGTAAAAAGCCAAATGAAGGCAACAAAGGGAACAATTTCAGGTTTAATGATAGCTCTGTAGGTATAGTGGAAACTACTGAGTCAGAGCTTACAAGGGAACAGCGAGAGCAACTATGGTTAATGGACAGTGGAGCCAGTAACCATGTTGTGAGTGACCGAAGGTTGTTTGTTAATATGAGAAGGCATCAATCCATGGTCAAAGTTGCAAACGGTAAAAAAGTGAATGTTGTTGGCATTGGAGATGTTTATATCCCTGGGATAGGAGAGATTCATGAAGTATTGTATGTACCTGAGATAGATCATAATTTGCTAAGCCTAATGAGGATATGTGAGAACCCTAGAATGAAGATTCTGTTCTCAGGAGGAACAGCTGTGATCAAAAACAACAAATGTGTGATTGGGGAGGTTTTGAAGATAGGTGGCTTGCCTTATTATTCCCCCAATACGAATGCTGAGAGCTGGAGTGATAGCAATTATACTATCTCATTTGGTAGTAACAATGAATCACAGTTAGAACTAGGTGATGAGGATCAAGACTTTCACCAGAGGAAGCCTTGTAAAGACAAACGTAAAGTTAATAAAAAGTTTTTAAATTTTAACTTAGAGTCAGATAATAGGGAACCTGAAAATGCTAATGCAATTGCTATAGATGAGCCGCTGCACAATGAATGTGCTCACTTGATGCATCGCAGGCTAGGTCATGTGAGTTTTCCTATAGTGAAAAAGGTAACCGAACACTCAAGGGGAACCAAGATCAATGATTGTAACACATTTCTAGATTGTTCAATTTGTAGGAGTGCAAAGTTGAAGGTGAAATCTGCGCCCAAGAGGTCTCAGAGGTACTCTGAACACCCGTTTCAGCTCGTCCACATGGATTTGGTGGGTCCATTCGCACCTTCCGTGGGTAAGAGACAGTACTTTCTTACCATAGTAGACGACCATAGCAGATTTGGATTCGTTTTTCCCCTAATGTCCAAGAGTGAAACGTTGACTAAGTTTAAGGAATTTTGTAACTTAGCCCAAAACCAGCACCAGGTCAGAGTTAAGAAGATCTTAACTGACAGGGGGACTGAATTTAATTCCAGGCAGTTCTCCAGCTGGTTGAGGAGTAAGGGTATAGTCCACTTAGGACTTACTCTAAGTTTCAAAGTGGCATCGTAGAACAGCGCAGCAACGTATTACAAACAATGATGCGGTGCGCTCTAGAGGATGCCGCATTAAACTTCGTGTACTGGGTAGAGGCTGTTAGGTACGCGAATTACACCCTGAACTGTGTGTGGTCTAGCGTGGTGCAGAAGACTCCATACGAGGTGTTATACGGCCGTAAGCCTAGCTTGGCACACCTCCACGTTTTCGGGGTGATGGCGGACGTTCATGTCCCGAAGGAGCTCAGGAGAAAGGGAGACTGAATCTCTGTTAAACTGAGATTCGTTGGTTACGAGCAGGGCTCCAAGGCATTTAGGTTTGCCTACCCTAACAGGAAATTGCTTAGCGCATTGTAAGCCGCCCTGAGTCTCCGGAGAAGGGTGGCATATAAATTAAAAAAAAAATGATATCAAGGTCTGCCACCTTTCATGAAGGGGCCAATTGGAGTAAGATCCATGCCAATGAGATTCTTACTCAGAACCCTTCCCGTAGTTGTTGTAGACAAACGGAGGATGTATCGGAGAACCTATCTGAGGATAGGGATATATCTGGTTCTGGGGAGCGTGTATCCCAGGCAGCCTTGAAAGGGATATTAAAGCATAAGATGGGGGTAGCCAGGAAGGATAGGCACCCAGCTTCTGAGATGCAGAGCGAGAGTCATGAGGTAGATGACTCATCAGACGACTCTGATGTCAGTGACACGCCTAGAGGCAGACCAGTTAGGGCTACCAGAGGCAATAAGCCTAAGAGGTACGACGACTTTGTCACCTCAGTCGACCAGGTTTTGGCCACCCCTCAGAGATATGAGGATGTGTTGGCCTTACCTGACCATGAACGACAGAAGTGGTTGGCTGCCATGGATACGGAATTAGACAGCCTGAAAAGGCTGGACGTATTCACGCCAACAAGATTGCCCAAGGACAAGAGGGTGATCGGCACCAGGTGGCTTTTCAAGCAAAAGCCCATTGAAGGTGGGGGCTTTATCTATAAGGTGAGACTAGTAGCGCAGGGATTCTCGCAGAGATTCCCTGACAATTATGAGGACATTTTCTCGCCCACGGTGCGCCCTGAGAGTGTGAGAACAGCTCTCACTATCGCTACATGTGAGGCAAACATGTATATCAGTTCAATATTCAGACTGCGTACCTGCACGCCCAGTTAGACAAAGGGCTGTACGTGAGGATTCCTCAGGGAGTAAGCCATCGGGAAGACGATGTGTGGTTGTTGAACAAGTGCCTATATGGCTTAAAACAATCTGGTAAGCGATGGTACGAGTGTCTCACTAAAAGCCTGAGAGAGATGGGCTTTTTACCATCGTCGGCTGACGAGTGTGTTTTTGTCAAGGAAGATCAGGGCATTAGGGAAACGGTACTGTTGTACGTTGATGACATCCTATATATTTGCAGATCAGAGAACAGGCATAAGAAGTTCTCTGAGGACCTAAGTAAGAGTTTCGTGTTAAAACCATTAGGTCACATTAGCAAATTTTTAGGGGTGCAATTCCTAAAAACCGAGAAGGGGTTTCGGCTCTCTCAGGAAGATAAAATTCAGGAATTGCTTAAAAAGTGTAGCATGGTAGAGGCAAAGCCATGTGATACCCCTATGGCAACAGACTTCCTTAAGAATATGTACACTGAGAGCACGGGGTTTGAGGATAAGACCCTTTACAAGTCCGTGATTGGGTCGTTGTAGTACATTGAAATTGGACTAGACCGGACATCAGTCTGAGTGTAAATGTGTTATCTAGACATTCTGAACATCCCACACAGTACCATTGGAGCGGAATTAAATGACTCCTGAGATATTTAAAAGGTACTGTGAACTATTCATTGTTATTGGAACCAGAAGCAACTAGAGAATTAAGATTGAGTCGTTTTTCGGATGCCGATTGGGCAGGGGATGTTAGATCTAGAAAAAGTACCTCGGGGTACATTGTATACTTAAATAGTAGCCCCGTGTATTGGTACTCTGGGAAGCAGGAGCTAATTGCAACCTCCACAGCGGAAGCTGAGTATGTGAGTTTGTCCAAAGCTCGTTTGGTTTGACGATCTTCTAGTAAGCTTATGGAGGCAGCCCATGCAACCTATAAAAGTCTATGAGGACAACATGGCTGCCATTAACATATCGGAAGCCGATGCTGTAGGCCAGAGATCACGCCATATTGATATACAAAACAAACATGTGAGGCAATTGGTGAAAACAGGTTTCATTAAAACTGTGTATTGTGAAACTAAGGGACAGGTAGCGGACATGTTTACCAAACCGCTGCCCCGTGACCAACACCTCTATCTTCTGGGTAAAATGTCAATGGCTATGTGAATGCACTTACCATTGATGTATATATGTACCCAATGTAGAATGTATGTTTGTTAATGAGTCAAATAGCCGCAGAGAAGGGGATTGTCACGAGTGTTTCCAGGATTGCTGTGGCTACTTGCCTACTCACAAACAGTATGGTTTCAATCAAGCCATCTCCTGTTTGTAATTACCTGCAAGCCTTCCCTGCCCTAGTTAATTGCAGGTTAACTCCCCATATAAGCAAGGACTTTTTTGCTTGCTACTCGGGCCTAGACTCCGGTTTAAGCCTAAATGCACAGCTCCTGCAGGAAGCTACGTGCAAATGCCGCAGATGGGAGAAGAATGCAGATAAGGACTCCAGACGCCATTGCAGAGGAACTCCCACGGATGCTTGCCTTTTGCTGTTTTGTAGCATGCAAGCTATCATCGGGACTGCTGTTGCTGGACCTTCTTCCTCCCACAAGCTTCAAGCAATGTTTGCTGTTTGAACTGTTTTTACTTCAGGTGATTTTTAGCTGTGAAGATTGTGCTGCCCCCCTTCTATTACCTCAATGATGTATCGACGCCAAAGCTGCTTATCTTCATGTTAGCTTTATTCTCTTGTGAGTATTGTGGAGAGGAATCTAGGGAAATAGCCTTGCTTCACATACCCAGATAAGACTTTGTTTTTAATGTGCTTTCTTAAAGACATAGTGCTTTTTAAATGTTTTAAAGTAAATTATATTTTTACACAAGACCCCTCTGTCAGAATTATTTCAGTCTCAGTGTGTTTGCTCATGAGCTGGTTCACGGTCCAGGGTACCCCTCAACCCCATTTCGTAATAAGTGAATTGAACAGTTACATGACATTTGGTCAGTAACACATAAGGCTCTGGATGAAGCCCATCGAGCTCATAAAACCCAAGCCAATAAGAAAAGGATTTAGGCTTGGAATTATAAAGTTGGTTATATGGTTTTCCTTTCCACCAAGTACTTGCAAACTACCCAAAAGTCGAAAAAACTTGGACCTAAGTAAGTGGGTCCTTTTCTGATAGTCTGTATCATTAACCCAGTCATGGTACAATTGGAATTACCCAAAAACCTGCGGAGGATTCATCCGGTGTTTCATGTCAGTTTGCTAAAACCGGAGCGTTCGTCCCCTTTACATCCAGATCAAGAACCTCCCCCTGTCCCCAAACTAATTGAGGGGGAACAGCATTTTGAGGTCAAGGAAATATTGGACTCTAGAAAGCATCATGGTAAGGTGCAGTATTTGGTGGCCTGGAAACATTTTCTGTTATCTAAAGCTGAATGGGTAAATAAGCGGGATGTTCGAGCTCCAAAACAACTGCAATTGTTTCACTCCAAAATCCTGATAAACCTTAATCTATTTCTTATTATCATGTTTATAATTCTGTAATTATCTGTTTTCTGTCATTTTGGTTTTCTTGTAGGATAATGTCTCTTCTGCAGGAGGGCCGAATGTCAGCCTCCGCTTTTTCATTGCTTGCTCAGCTGCCATGAAACGGGGGGAAAGGGGAGCTATTGGAATTCTTGGGAGAGGGGAAGTGGAGAAGAAGAAAGATACTTTGCTTCAGTGTTTCTTTGAAGCTGATAACAAGTCAAGGTCAACTGCCGTGGCATAGCAGGAGAATGCCACCACCAGACATCGCACCCACATGACCCCTGGGGAATTGTGGATTGGATGATTTATGCTAGACAGTTGGGGGATAATAAAACACAGATTGAACTTAATAGTACAAGAGGAAATGGCAGAAAAAGTCAAAATGGCAAATCAAAACTTTTTTGAAAGTGCAAATAAGCCAGGTAGATGATTAGCATATAAGTTAAAAAAGGAAAAAGAGAAGAAAATAATACACCAATTGCAGGATGAAAAGGGAACTCTTTATCATCAGAACGAATACAAAAAAGAAAATAACCAAGGAATTCTTCAGGAAACTGTATAGCCAAGAAAATATACCAGAAGACATTATCAAACAATATTTGGAAAAAACTGGTTTAACCAAAATAACTGATACAACAAGAATAATGTTAAATAAAAGAATAACAACAATGGAAATAACAGAGGCAATCAAGAGACAAAAAAACAATAAAACTCCTGGTCCAGACGGGCTCCCCGCAGAACTGTACAAAAACATACAAGAAGTACTACGGTCTTCACCGCTGGAGGTCTATAACGATGGATTATTATGGGCTAAACTACCCAAAACTGGACAGAAGTGTACATTACACTAATACTGAAAGAAGACACAGATCATCAAGAGATAAAAAATTATACACCAATTTCACTATTAAATGTTGACTACAAAATATTTGCCTTAGCCTCAGAAAGACTAAAAAGATTCTTAAATGAATTTATACACACTGATGAAAATGGTTTCCTACCCAAAAGACAACTGAAAAACAACATGAGGATTATTATGAATGTATTGGAATACTATGAAGCCCACCCCGAAAAGCAACTAGCATTGATCTTTTTGGATGCACAAAAAGCCTTTGACAATATGAATTGGCAGTTTATGATAGTACAACCAAAAAACATGAATTTTGGAGAAAACTTCGTAAAGATGGTTCAAACAATATACTCCAACCAAACGGTGAATGTGATAATAAATGGAGAAACAACAGGAAAATTTAATATAACTAAGGGCTTAAGACAAAGATGTCCCCTATCGCCTCTACTATTCATATTAACTCTAGAAGTTCTACTCAGACAGGCCAGATAAGACCAGGAAATAAAAGATCTGATGAAAAAAAAAAGAACAATATAAAAAACAAGCATTTGCTGATGATTTGGTATTTATTCTGGAGGAACCACAAGAAACAGGACCCAAATTAGTAAAAAAAGTAAAAGAGTTTGGTGTGGTGGCAGGACTTAAAATAAACAAGAAAAAGACCAAGATATTGACAAAGAACTTTACAAATAAACAGAAAAATAAATTGATGGAAACGAAGGGCATACAGATAACTAAAAAAGTCAAATAGTTGGGAATTTGGCTAACAGTAAGATGTACATCTATCAAAGAAGATACTATACTAAATTGATGCAGCAAATAAAGACGGATTTAGACAAATGGAAAAATTTACAACTCTCGCTGATTGGAAGAATAGCCACAATTAAAATGAATATTCTACTGAAAATCTTATTCTGATTTCAAGTAATTCTGATAAAGTTAGGGAAAAACTTTTTTGAAGATTTAAATAGATCAATAACAAAATTTATCTGGCAAGGAAAAAAACAGGAATCAAATTAAAAATGCTATAGGACACTAGAAACAAGGGAGGATTTTGGTTACCAGACTGCGAGCTATACTATCAAGCTTCAGTGCTTACATGGCTAAAAAAGTGGATAAACCTAAAAAATAAAAGGATGTTGGTGATAGAGGGACATGACTTACAATTGGGATGGCATGCATTTATATGGGATGGGAAAAACAAAGCACACAGCTACTGCCAGAGACGCCAGGTTAGAAATGGTCTGTTGTTAGTATGGGGAAAAATTAAACAGAATCACTATATGAAAATACTGGTCTGGCTATCCATAATGGAAGCACTAATATAATCTAACGTGTTAGATCTGGATAAAATAGTAAGATATAAAGATATATTAAATGAACAAGGAAAATTAAAAACAAAACAGGAACTAAAAAATCAGGGAATCGACTTGGCCTTATATGCAAATACAGATGAGATAAAAAGGACACAGATAAATATGGATTCTATAGTGAACCACAAGAATTGGATAAGATACTACAGGGGACAGATGAAAAATTGATAAAAAAAATATAATTACAATTGAGTTTTAAAATGGAAGAAGAATCAGTAAAGGAAACTATGTTAACATGGGCAAAAAACTTTGGGTTCACTATAGAACTAGATAATTGGCAAAAACTGTGGGAAAGAAATTACAGATTAACAATGTCAGCATCATATAAAGAAAATCTGTACAAAATGTTTTATAAATGGCATCTGCCATCAGCAAGACTGGCAAAAATGTTTCCAAACTTCTCACCAGAGTGTTGGAAATGTAAACAGGCACAGTGATCTTACTATCACATGTGGTGGACCTGTCCAATGGCGAAAAATATTGGGCAAAGATAAAAGAGTGGCTAGAGGAGATGGTAACACAACAAATAGACCTAAAACCAGAACTATTTTTATTAGGCATGCTAATGGGGTAATACAACAAAAAAATTCAATATTTAATGTTACATGTAATAACAGCAGCTATAATTACATATGCACAAAATTGGAAAAACAGAAGTATACCTACAGAGGAAATGGTAATAAAGAAAATATTAGAATGCACCAAAATGGACAGGTTAACGATGGAAATTAAAAATAAAGGAGAAACAGAATATTACTTAATATGGGACTTATGGTATAAATGGCTAGATAATAGATGCAAAGGTTAGAAAATTAATGATGAAAGAAGATTAACAAGCTAGAAACAAATTGATCTGTCCCCGTACCCACACACACACAAACACAGCCAGCCGAGGGTTAAGGAAACACTTTGGAACGCACCCAGTTTCTTTATCTCCCACTTGGCAGCGATAGACAGACCATCTGCCAAGTGCCTTTATTTTCACAGTAAAACAGAAAGATTAAATACTCAAGAGTCCAAATGTCCGACAACAAGAAATCTTTCTCTCAGCAGTTCCGGACGAGGCTTTAGTGACTATCCAAGGTTTGCTTTGTTCGTCACAGGGATCACTGGCCACCACCCTCTATTATATAGTCTCTGGGGTGTGGTCCAGTGACTCAGTTCTAATCCCTAGCACGCCTCCTAAGCTGCTGCAATCGTTTATCACGCCTTCGGAGCGTGCGTCCAGGAATGATGTTTCTTCGTCACTCTGATCCGAGCCACCTGTCTCCCTACTGATCTCCTCTCCCTCGGCCGGCACCTGAGACAATGCCAGAGGGGAGGGGCCTGGAGAGGGAGGCCTGGCTGACTCTTCTTCCTCATGCCCAGAGCTTTCTTCCTCTGATGGCTCAGAGGGCGGGGCCACAACACAAATCTATATATATAAAAGCGAAAACCACTCACACTATAATCGCAAAATTTCCAAAACCATAAAGCCTACAAACTTGAAATTTGCCATGTATGTTCCTCTTGGCTTCTAGGTGCTCACTAAGAAAGGATTTTTCAAAATGACCATCAGAGCATTAGTATTTTCTGTATTATTATTAACATGCTCTGATGCTAAGGAGTTCTACTCCTCCTCCCCACCTGAAAAGAAATCTGTTCCAAATGCTAAACACAAGCAGAGGAGAGGAGTTTCACTTTCAATTTTACTTTCACAGCAGGAAGCAGCTTTAATATAGAACACTTGAGCTAAGACATGGCCAGGCTCCTTCCTGTCTCCTTCTTGCTGACACAGCAAATACTGTTTCACTTTCCAAACAGCCCTCTGATGCTAAGGAATTCTACTCAGTGGTGGGTTGCTACCAGTTTGAACTAGATCAGGAGAACTGCTAGTAATGGTGGGAAGCTCCGCCCACCTGCCCAGATGCTTCAGTGCACGTGCAGAAGCATTGCACTTGCACGCGAGCACACATGAGCGAACCAGTAGCAAACTAAATTGAGACCCACTACTGGTTCTACTCCCCCTCCCCACCTTAAAAGAAATCTGTTCCAAATACAAAACACAAGCAGAGGAGAGGAGTTTCACTTTCAGTTTTACTTTCACAGCAGCAACCAGGAGATAGGATAGCTGAAATCTGTTCCAAATACAAAACACAAGCAGAGGAGAGGAGTTTCACTTTCAGTTTTACTTTCACAGCAGCAACCAGGAGATAGGATAGCTGAGGCTTCTGTGGGGCAAGGCCGGGATAGGATAGGATAGGGTTCTGGGGGCAAGTCTGAGGGAAAGAAGGGGAGAAGAGAGGCCGATCATAACTACTCATTAATTTTCATGCTGTGTTGATTTATCAAGCCCGATCACACAGTTTCGTAGCGAAGCACGGGTATTGTGGAATGATGAGACCAAACAACATTCCTAGGTTAGTCAGAGACAGTGTATTGCGCAAGGTTCAGAGCCAGTTTTTACATGATGCTTTGAACAAGGAGAGAACTCTTTTACAACAGTTTTATATACTTCTAAGACAAAGGATTCTGTTAACTCAGCAGTTTATATGGTCATATACATTTGTAATAATAATAATAATAATAATAATTATTATTATTATTATTATTATTATTATTATTATTATTATTATTTTATTTCTATACCGCCCTTCTCCCGAAGGACTCAGGGCAGTGTACAGCCAATTTAAAAACACAAGACAAAACAATGATTACAAATTAAAATAATTAAATAGATTTGGCCCGGTTTAAAACCCTGAAAATTTTAAATACCCCAATTTAAAATTATTATGTTGATAGCCCGGCCTGGCGGAACAACAGGGTCTTCAGTGCGCAGCAAAACACCTGGAGGTTGGAGATCTTACATATTTCCGGGGGCAGTTCATTCCATAGGGCTGGGGCTCCCACAGAGAAGGCCCTCCCCCTGGGTGTCACCAGCTGACATAACTTGGCTGATGGCACCCTGAGGAGACCCTCTCTGTGGGAGCGAACTGGCCGGTGGGAGACTATTGGTGGCAGAAGTCGGTCTTGAAGGTACCTGGGTCCTGTGCCATGGAGCGCTTTAAAGGTGATGACCAACACCTTGAATCGCACCCGGAAGACCACTGGGAGCCAGTGCAGCTCGAGCAGGAGGGGTGTCACGCGGGCACAAAGAGTTGCACCCATAACCACCTGTGCGGCTGCATTCTGGACCAGTTGGAGCCTCTGAGTGCTCTTCAAGGGGAGCCCCATGTAGAGAGCATTACAATAGTCCAGCCGGGAGGTGACAAGGGCATGAGTGACCATGTGCAAGGCATCCCAGTCCAGAAAGGGCTGCAACTGGCGAATCAGGCGAACCTGATAAAAGGCCCCCCTGGCCACGGCCGTCATATGCTCTTCTAAAGACAGCCGTGCATCCAGGAGGACACCCAGATTGTGAGCCCTCTCTGTGGGGGGCAAAGTTTCACCCCCAATAATCAGCGAAGGCACCTGCTGACTATATCGGGATGCCGGCAGCCACAGCCACTCGGTCTTGGACGGGTTGAGTCTGAGCCTGTTCCTCCCCATCCAGACCTGCACAGCCTCCAGGCAGTGAGACATCACATCAAGGGCATCGTTGGGGTGGTCTGGGGTGGAGATGTACAGCTGAGTATCATCAGCGTACAGATGACACTTCACCCCAAAACCATGGATGATCTCACCCAGCGGCTTCACATAAATGTTGAACAGAAGGGGCGAGAGGACCGACCCTTGTGGCATTTCCCATGCGAGATGCCTCGAGGTCGACCTCTGCCCCCCTGCCAACACAAACTGAGCAGTCGGAGAGGAAGGAAGAGAACCACTGCAGAACGGTGCCCCCCATTCCTAACCCTCTCAACTGCTGCAGCATGATACCATGGTCGATGGTATCAAAAGCTGCTGAGAGATCTAATAGGACTAGGACAGAGGAGCAACCCCTGTCCCGAGCCCTCCAGAGATCATCCACCAATGCGACCAATGCCGTTTCTGTGCTGTGCCCTTGCCTGAAGCCCGACTGGTACTGGCCTAGATAGATAGCTTCATCCAGGTGCCTGGGCAGTTGTCATGCCACCACACTCTCAACAACCTTCGCTACAAAACGAAGGTTGGAGACCGGACGGTACTTGGCTAATTCAGCCAGGTCCAGGGAAGGCTTCTTAAGGAGGGGCCTCACCACCGCCTCTTTCAAGGCAGCGGGAAAGGCACCCTCACTCAGAGAAGCAGTTATAATCCCCTGGAGCCAGCCTCATGTAACCTCCCGGGAGGCCAGTACCAACCAGGAGGGACACGGGTCCAATAAACATGTGGTGGCACTAATCCTACCCAGAACCCTGTCCACATCCTCGGGAGCCACAGGATCCTCGGGAGCCACAGGTAATATTCTCAAATGTTATGTACATTTATGTTATTAAATGTACATTTATGTTATTAAATGTCAATATTTAATTGACATTTCCTAATTACTAAGTTTTACATTACCCTTGCCAAACAATCATAATTCTTCTGTAAATTACTGGAGCATAGATTCAAATTATCTTCTGTTGATAGATGACTTATAGCTCATGTGGATACCCCTGACCTAACCAACCTTTAAGCTGTATGTCATTAGAATGTTCCTTTCTTCTGACAACTTAGAGGCCTCCTAAAAGTATCAAAAGGATTTTGGCTGAGTTTGTAATTTTTCCAACCGGGTGCATTGCTTTTAGAATAGAGTGAATAGAAGGTTATCCAGTGGTCATCTATCAGATCCCTTCATTTACATTATTCCCCCCTCTGAAAGTTTTTCAATGCAGAAACTTTCACTATATTATTATTATTATTATTATTATTATTATTATTATTATTATTATTATTAATTGAATTTGTATACCGCCCTACTCCCAAAGGACTCAGGGCAGTGAACAGCCAGATAAAATTCATATAATACAAATGTTAAAAAGCATTAAAATAGAATTAAATAATTTGGCCCGGAAAACGAAATTTAAAACACCCCAAATTCTTAAGACAAATTTAAAATTTAAAAAAAATTAAAAGTTTAAAAGTTTAAAAGAGAGGTTAGGCCAGGCCGGCCTGCTGAAAAAGAAATGTTTTGATGGCACGGCGAAAAGCACGCAGGTCCGGGATCCTCTGTATCTCCGGGGGGAACTCATTCCAGATGGCGGGTGCCCCCACAGAGAAGGCTCTCCCCCTGGGGGCAACCAGTCGACATTGTTTGGCCGATGGCACCCTGAGGAGCCCCCCTCTATGACAGCGTACTGGTCGGTGAGAGGCTAGTGGTGGCAGAAGGCAGTCTCGTAAATACAAGGTTCCAATAAACAAATCTACCATATGTAGGGTCTAACAAAATATAATTAATAAAGGTAAAGGATAGGTAGTTCTCGATTGTTTTTACTCTCTTGATTCTTGGGGAGATTCTCTCCCTCTTTCTACAGGTTCCATTTCCTCATATGTGTCTGCCTCAGAATCTTTATGTTCTTCCACAGGATAGGGACCAAGTTGATTAAAAAAATGTTCTGTCAAAGCTAGTTTCTTTTCAATTTGTATCTCCTTTTTCTGCTCTTATTGATAGCTGTTTCAGCATAGGGATTGCACAAGGAATAAAAGCTAGGCCTGCCACAGCCATATTAATCCACCCGGATCCAGGCAACCAAGAAAACCACATGTCAGTAGTTTGTAACCTCTGACTTATCTTGGATGCCTATACTGCAATTCCTTGGCAATTTCTCTGACCATCCCTGATTTATTCATATAGAAACAACAGTCTTCTCCCCAAAACACACACATACCTCCTATGTTCATGGAGAAAGCATGGATCCTACGGTAGTTTTCATTAGTCCAGACCCCCAAAGTCCCTGCCACAAACATTCCTGCCAGTGGTTGCAATGGGACGTCTAGTGAAGGGTCCTTTTGTTTATCTCTGAGGATTGGTCCTTCAAAAAGATACCGGGAGGTAGTATTCCAGGGGAAAAGAAGACACATAAACCTGTGTTGGACCTAATGGAGAGCCAGATAGTGAAGTGAGGGGGCTAGAACAGACTAGTGCACCTTTCCTTGGATACCTTCCAGGACCTCTTCCACCCTCCCCATCTTGTGATGATGGCAGTTGGTGGTGAGGAGAAAGTGAGTGGTGTGCAGAAGGAAAAAGATCTTTGGTTGATATAATAGTCTTATATGCTGATAGACAAAATCTATAGTTAACTTTGTTAGATGCAGAAATGGCTTTTGACATAGTTCAAATCAAGTTTTTAGTGTTGAAGAAGTTTAGATTTTCATTAAAAGTGTTTTTGGATTATAAAAAAAAATCTAAATCCTTCTTCTTGTACATGGTAGTTACCACTGAGATTATTTTGTTATAGGGGTCCGTTCTCCTTTTCTATTCCCCCCTCTACCAGGATTGTTAAACTCTTGATCCCAGGTCTAGGAGTTGGTTTAGGTCTAAGGCTTCCCCCCACCTTCTGATACCATGTTGTTGGTGGGAGTGGACATGACCCAAAGTGTCCCCATTCAGTGTCCTGATGCTGTTAGTTCCCCTGGGATTCTTGACATCTTTAATTCCTTCTACAGGGACAAGGGGAATTTCTTGAACACTCACAAGGCCTTAAGAGCGCAAGACCCATAGTTTACAAATTCACCACGTCAAGAAGAGGGTTAAGGATATGCGTAACTTGGGGTAGGGCAATATCAATCGTATTAAAACAATACCAACAGAAGGGCTAAAGTAGCTGTTGCCCAGAGTCCTCCACAGCCAATCTTCCTTTAGCATGAGTGTCTTGAAGTAGTGCACATTGGATTCTATTACAGTTAATGGATTTTACATTACAAACTACAGTCATGGAATGTTGTCTTCCTCTGTTCCAAGCTTCGGCTGTGCGCTGGGAACCAGCTTCCGGGGTGGTTCAGCAAGGCTGACGATCACCACCGTGCATTGAGAGTCCATTGCCAGTAGGACTCAGCAGGGTGTATTCTTCTTGAACTTCCGCACCAATGGCCTGTCAGGTTTTGTTACCTGGTATGTGAACGGATCACTCTGGTTTGCAGGCTTCAGTCTCATCCAGTGGATCCAGGATCTTCCTTCTAAAGTCTTAAAAGCACAATTACAAAACCAATACATCTGGGAGAGTGTGCAAAGGAATCTGATCAGTTGTAGTCCTCTTCAGTTGGGAAACAGCATAGGCAACCACTCAATCCTAAGAAAAAAAAATACAAAAATAGTCCCGATGATGAAGAACGCTATTCCCACTGGTTGCTGCCCACCAGTCCCTTGGATTCTTTGGATCGTCAACTTCAATGGATCTCCTTGGTGAGATGCCACCTTCCACTCCTTTGGGGCTGGCACGGGCCCTTTCACTTGGGGTTTAACTTTCTTCCAGCTCCGGATCAACATCCAATCATCGTGGTGGAATTTGTGGACTGGAAACTTCAAAGGTGGTGTTTGGGCTAATAGTCCTTGTTTCCTAAAAACTTTAAAATATCTGGACAGTTTATACACATATTGTTTCAATACTTTGTCTCTGGTTTCCAGGGAATTAATGCATATGCTTCCTGTAGTGAAAACTACTCCAAACAACAGTTCATATGATGATAATCTTTCTAGGTTGGGTAAAACTCTTGACACCACTGTTGCTGTAGCATTACTGCAGAGAAAAGCTTCAACCCACCCTGTGAGGTGATCCACTATGACTAATAAATATTTTACTCTCCCCACTTTTGGTAATTCTGTAAAATCCACATGAATACATTGAAATGGTCTTAAAGCTGGTGGTCTCCCACCATCTGTTGTTTCCTGACAGCTTGTTCATTCACCTTTTAACAAATCAAACATTTGTTTATAATTGATGTTACTAAAGGATATATCCCAATACAACCATAGCTTTTTAAAAGTTCATCTACAATAGCTTGAATTCCTCAATGACTCCACCCATATTTTGCCAAATGATCTCTGGAGACTCAGGGTTACAATGCTTTAAGCAATAGCCTTCATACTGTTGTATATTTTACAAAGTCAGCTTATTGCCCCCACAAACTGGGTCCTCAATTTATCTACCTTAGAAAGGATGGAAGGCTCAGTCAACCTTGAGCCTGGTGAGATTCGAACTTACTAATTACAGACAGCTGGAGTTAAATTACAATGCATTTGTCTACTGAGCTATCCAGGCTCCCTATCCATAGAGCTTAATTTAATGAATACAATTCAAAGGTTTGAGCAGACCAATTTCGAGGCAAACCCCTTGTTTCCAGGATCTCTTTAGTGTGTCACAATTGCTTCTCCTGTCTCCAGGGGGTGTTCCTCCAAATCAGGTCTTATTTTTGTATGTAAATCAATTACTTCAGCACCATAATGTTCTAATCCAAATTGATCCATTGATGTGGTGTTGGCTAAGAACTGTGCTTGATTCAAATTGTGATCTGAAGTTAAAATCAAGTCTGTCTGCTGCATTAAAATTGTTTCATTTATGTTTAGAATTCTGGAATCAGTTAACCACCTCCCTACTTTTTCACTGAAGGATGGTTCTGACTTGATGTGGGGTGCTTACAATAAGGGCTCCCCCAAAGGTCAATTTCCTACTTTCTGAGCTAACACCCCTTGTGCAATTCAATTTTCTGTGTTTACAAAGAAATTGAATGGCTTTTCCAAATTTGGTAAACTTAATACAGGAGCCTTGGTTAAAGCTTGTTTCAAATTTTCAAGGCTTCCTCTTTCATGTTCCTCCCTTTTCAAACTCTAGGGTCCAGATTCAATCAATTTTGCATAGAATTATCTTAATTCTTGCTTGTTTATAGATAGAGGCTGAGACGCCACTCCTTCTATTCTATCAGGAGTGACTTTTTTTATTACTCCTGTTGGAAGGAAAAAGAAGCCTTTCCCTTTAAGGATTGTTGAAAGGCAGAGCTTTCCCTTCCTGAATTCAAAACTCCCGGCTGGGAGATTACTTCGAAATGATTGGAAATCAGCTGCTTGAGAGGAGAATCAGTTTATTGTTTCTAGGGAGGCAGGCAAGAAACAAACACAAGCACAGCGTTCCAAGGCCAGCCCGTTTTAACTGTAAGAGTAACCTTTTTTTTTAATTCTTCCTTTGTTGTGGAAAATAAAGTGGCCGTCTCAGCTTCTTAATGGCCCATTGGTAAAGGTGGGGGCTGAAACTCTGCCTGAGTTTCTGTTTATTTTCTTTAGGGGAATTTCCCTGCTCTTTTAATATTGAGCTTCTCATATCTTCCAACACTCCCTTCACTAATTAAATGTATTCAAATGCTTTGTTCACTTAATCTGATCTCTGTCAACTAAAAACACCACTTCCTCTTATACAACATGCATTACCTTCCAAAAACAAATCACATACTTTCTCCCTTCCATCAATTATACTTTCTCTAACTCCTTCTTCTTATAAAACATTCAATTCCTCCTGATTTCCAAGTCAGCACAAGTCTGTGCGGACCAACTTAAAGGCAACTTCCTCTCACCCTTCTACTATTGTAACCCATCTCTGTAACAAATTCTAAAAGGGCAACCACTTATGCTGCTAACAAACAAACAATGCCATATGATGGAGCACCTAAGCATTCAAAATGCACACAGACATAAGGACATTAAAAATAAAACAAACAATCTAAATGAGGTACTTTGGATCAATGCTCTGAAATATATTTGGATCAAACTTTAGCTTCAATTCTCTGCCTTTAGTAAAGTGCAAGTCAGATTCAAAAAAAATCTTTCAAAATCATTTCTTTTATATTAAGCATTTTAAACCTCAAAAATTTCCAAAAAAAATAAAATCAAAATTGTATTCAGAGCAGAAAAGCTTTCATATGCAAATTAAAGAGACCAAAAATAAGGTGATCACTCACTTCCCCCTCCTTTCTCATACTCATTCAGCAGAGAGAGATGCCCGCATTCCACCCTTTTCCTGCTTCTCTCCTCCAAAGGAAGCGGGGAGAGGGAAAAATGTTTAAACTACATAGAATTCTCATCTCCTTTTGCCTCTCAGCATCCTTTCAACAACACAACCCTCTGCATTTCTCTCTAATTTCCCACATTATCAACACACAGGTATTCACAGGGCTCAAGATCACTTCACTTTATAATTCCTTATGAGCTTCAGGACACCTCACACACACACATTCACATTTGTACTGCAATAAGACTTTTTGTATAAACCAATTTCACATACAAAAATCCCACTTCATGCAAACCAATCATTACAATTATTTCAGTGAGCTTTTTCACAAGCCACTATTATTAGAGGATTTCATCTTCCCTGCAATTTTGGAATGATTACATACATACACATGCACACATATCATCAAACATTTCCCACAGCTTCAAGCACAAGTTTACTTACTTTGCTGGCCAGCCAAACATATCACAATCAATTCAATCCCATTCAATTTTACACACTATCATTATAGATGCACATCCAGGAATTTTTTTTAACAGAAATCACACCAAATTGATTAAGTCAAATTATCTGTCTTCCCATTTAGACAGGTTTTACCTTTTTACTGCCTGCTAAACCCCGGGTGGGAAAAACAGTAAACAATTTCTTCTTTCTTCTTAATTCTTTCAGAGTTCTCTGGCTTTTTAAGAATGTCAATTTATAACACTGCAATTAGTTCTTTTCTCTTACCACACATAAGATCACACACAATACTTAGTTCCTTAATTCCCTACTAGAGACTTGAAATCTCAATAGGAGACTTGAACTCACCAGAGACTTTAGGACGACGCCTTGTCTCCTAGGGGGGTGATCAGGCCCCCTCTTCTACCACTAAATTGGTGGGTACTTCTGAACAGAGACACTTGAACTCCCTGACTTATACTTACCTGTTTTCCTCTTATTTAACAGAGAGACTTGAATTCCCTGACTTATACTTACCTGTTTTCCTCCTATTTCTTTTTCTTTTTTCTTTTTTCTTTTTCTTTCTTTCTTTTTCTTTTTTTATGTTGAGTCTCTGTGTCTGGCTAACCTTTAAGGATTCTTGACTAGCCTGTTTCGCCAGCGGGTTTACGGCAGCCTCCTCACCGAAAGATTCCGTGGACTTCAAAGGAGTCCTAATGGCCGGCCAGTGGATTTTCCTTGGGGAGGCATCAGTTCCCACTGGGGCAGTCTGTCTGGCAGAACAAAAGTTCTTTGTTCCTTAGTCCCATCTGCCAGGGTGCCATAAATGTTGTGGAATGATGAGACCAAACAACATTCCTAGGTTAGTCAGAGACAGTGTATTGCGCAAGGTTCAGAGCCAGTTTTTACATGATGCTTTGAACAAGGAGAGAACTCTTTTACAACGGTTTTATATACTTCTAAGACAAAAGATTCTGTTAACTCAGCAGTTTATATGGTCATATACATTTGTTATATTTAATTGACATTTCCTAATTACTAAGTTTTACATTACCCTTGCCAAACAATCATAATTCTTCTGTAAATTACTGGAGCATAGATTCAAATTATCTTCTGTTGATAGACGACTTATAGCTCATGTGGATACCCTTGACCTAACCAACCTTTAAGCTGTATGACATTAGAATGTTCCTTTCTTCTGACAACTTAGAGGCCTCCTAAAAGTATCAAAAGGATTTTGGCTGAGTTTGTAATTTTTCCAACCGGATGCATTGCTTTTAGAATAGAGTGAATAGAAGGTTATCCAGTGGTCATCTATCAGATCCCTTCATTTACATTACGGGTATCCAGCTAGTACAGGTATAAAGCTACATAGAAGAGTATGTATTGTAAGCAACATTAGTATTAGACTGTACATAATTGTAAGTCAAAATATATAGAGTGATAAATGTATAGAGAATTATGTTATAACCAAGGAAATAATATATATATATATATATATATATATATATATATATATATATATATATATATATATATATATATATATATATATATATATATGTTGTATAATATCAAGCTACTATTTTTTTATGGACTATACTGCATGAATAAAAGAAAAATTGTCATAATTAGGATGTATAACATCATGTATATTTAAAAAGGTGCTGATACAACCAGTATATCACTGTTGTAAAATTGGAATTATGATGTAAAATGAAAGAAAATGTACAATAAAAATATTTAGAAAAAAGAAAGAAAAGAAAATGGTGTTAGAAATATTAGTCCCAACTCACACACACTGGTATGAATTAAATCTCTATGCCTGATGGCTCTCCAGTGTTTGCTTGATCACACCCAATGAAGGTGAAATCACAGCCTCTCTAAATAATATATTCCATTGTTAAGCTTCCTGACATTCAACCAGGATCTGCCTTTCTGTAATGTCTTGCCCTCTTAGTTGATAAAGATTAGATTTTCACCTTCTTATATATAATGCATCTCATGTATTTTAAAAATGTCATCCTATTTCTTCTGAACTGTCCCCCCACCCAGACATAAACTTTAATGTTAATTCAACTTATAAGGCTGCCTAACCAAAGAATCTCAATGCAGTGTAACATCAGTTACAAACATGAAATATAACAACAATACAGGGTTAAATACAGCCACTTGTCTGAAATGGTACAACCTCTCCTGCTTGAACAGGGGGTTGAACTAGAAGACCTCCAATGTCTCTTTCAACTCTATTATTCTGTATTCTGTATACACAACCACACCACTTTAGCACTGGAGGTAGAAACTTTTTCTTTGTGTTCTGATGGGAAATGAGTACTGAAAACTGTAAACAGGAAGATCACTCCCCATATACATATAGAGATGTATACATAAATATAGATACATGCATGAATATAGAAGCTACTTTATAAGGAAAGATAAGGTTTAGCTACTACATACTAACAACAGGAGAGCCAGAGATTCTACTCATTTTCATTTCATTTCATTTTATTAAATTTGTATACCGCCCTACTCCCGAAGGACTCAGGGTGGTGAACAGCCATAAAATAAAACATATAAATACAAAATTTAAAATAGAGATAAAACAAATTAAATAGATTTGGCTGACCATTTTAAAACCCCAATAATTTAAAACCAAATTTAAAATTTCCATTTAAAAGAGGAGAAGTTTAGGTCAGGCCAGCTTGTTGGAATAAGAACATCTTAAGTGTGCGACGGAAGGTACGCAGATCCAGAATCCTCCGTATCTCGGGGGGAGCTCGTTCCAGATAGTAGGTGCCCCCACAGAGAAGGCTCTCCCCCTGGGGGCCACCAGTCGACATTGTTTGGCCGACGGCACCCAGAGGAGCCCCTCTCTATGGGAGCGTACTAGTCGGTGGGAGGCTATTGGTGGTAGCAGGCGGTCTCGCAAATAGCCAGATCCTAAGCCATGGAGCGCTCTAAAGGTGATAACCAAAACCTTGAAGCGCACTCGGAAGACCACCGGGAGCCAGTGCAGCTCGTGCAGGAGAGGCGTTACATGGGAGTGCCACGTTGCTCCCATCACCACCCACGCGGCCGCACTCTGCGCCAGTTGGAGCCTCTGAGTGCTCCTCAAGGGGAGCCCCATGTAGAGAGCGTTACAATAGTCCAGACGGGACTACTCAATGCCTGCATACCTGGTAACAAAGGCAGAAGAAAGAAAGTGATCCAAAGGTGCTTTTTCAAGAGGCAACTGGTCTTTCTTTATTTTTCCCTGAAGACATTTAGCTTCTCATTCAAGAAGCTTCTTCATTCCCATATTCAAAATTTACTAATTATCTAATTTCTCATATTGTCAAACAAATAAACATCCTCATTTATCTATTTAACTATTTAACTATTGTCTCTAATCTGTCTTTTTGGCAGAAACCCATTTTGATCAGAATGTATGAAATTATTTAAATATCTTTTAAGTCTTTCTGCCAATATTGAAGCAAAAATTTTATAATCTGAATTTAGCAGGGATATAGGCCTATACTTTTTGATTTGTTGTGGGTCATTATTAAGGTGACCAGACGTCCCACTTTTGGTGGGACAGTCCCGATTTTTAACAATTTGTCCCGCGTCCCACGGCATTTTAAAAAAGTCCCAATTTTTGGAAAGAATGCACAACAAGCTAGGGAACGGCGGGAGAATGGGAAGGAAATATACGGTTTTCACTCACCCTCACCTTCTGCCTCTGTTGGATCGCTGGTCCCCATTCGCTTACCCCGCCCACTCCCAATCTATTGCTGAGTCCCAGCTGATGGCTAGAGGGAAAAAAACTGTTTAAATTCTTGCTGCTGGGCTTCAAAGGGTCGCCCTACAGCTGATCAGTGTTAAAAGAAAACAAATGAGTAGACTGGTGCCTGCAAAAATAGAAAAAAAACAGCCCCTTTCAGCTTCAGCATAGGTTAATTACTATAAGTTGATTTGATCAGCCTCCCAACTCTCAGCTGATTTGCTCTCAGCTGTTTTGCGGAGGGCTCTGTTCAAAGAGGTAAATTGCTGTAGCTATGTTAAAAAAGTGAAACTGAAAGAAAAGCAGGGTCTTTGCTGCAACGTGACAAAATGAGGCAGAGAGAGATTTCTTTTTTTCCTTTTTCCTCACCAAAAAAGGTAGGTGCAAAACTGCAAACAATGGGAAATTTAGGGCAAAAGAGGAGGTTCAAGATTTTAAAACACAAAAGAAAAAAAGCTCTATTTAACTAGGGAATTGTAATAATTGAGATACTATTAATTGTCTATTGTGTTGAAAGCAGAAATGGTTAAGTTGTGGTTTGGAGGAATATATGGGGGAAATTATTTGGTTTATTATTATTGGTAAATATAATTAATTGATTTGTAAGAAATTGGATTGCATGGAAATAATTGGAATATTCATGTTCATATTGATTAATATACAAAAAATAGTTATATAACTAATTGATTTATATTAAAATGTTGAATTTGTATTAACAACTGTATTACATAATTACATAATTAACCAATGTGAGGATGGATATAAAAATAGATGACAATGGGAAGGGGTATAATATAGAATAGAAGGGAAAAATTGAATTTGATTAAGATTAGAGACGAGGATGAAGGGTAATATTGGTTTTTTTAAAAAAATAGATGAGGAATAAATATGGCAAAAAGGAAATATAGAAATTGTAAATTTAATTGAAATGACTAAACACTATTTAAATTTGTGAACCAGCCAAATACTCTGTTCAAAGAAAATACATTGTATGTTTGTATGTGTGTTTCTAATTATTGCTATTTATTCATATTTGTTCTCTTTTATTCTTTAAAGTTTAACAATTCATTCTCTATCTTAATATCTTTATATTTGTTTGGGGTTGGTTTTCTTCCCTTTCATCTTTTTTATTGTACAGCAATCTTTCTCCTCAAACCTACCACCTCTCTCTTTTCTTTCCTTCTTGCTTTCTCTCCCCCACCTCTTCTCCTCCTCCCTACTTCCTCTTCCTTTCTCCTTCTCCTCCTCTCTTCCTCCCTCTCTTACCCTCACTCCTACTCTAATTTCCCTTCCCTTCCTTCATCCCTCTCTATTGCTGTATCCTTTTATGCATATGGACTACTCAGAGGGCTGAAAAAGTTATTTTTGACTGGTCCTCGCACTTTTGACCAGTCCTCAAACTTACGACTGTCCTCACATTTTACGTTTTTGCCCTATCTTGTCACCATGGTGAAGAGAAGCAGTTGTGAAATGAGTGACATGGTTGTTAAGAATGCTACAATGGGCATAAATGATGACCAGTCATAAGTGCGAGGACCTGTCAGAAATCACTTTTTTCAGCCCTCTGGGTAGTCCTTTTGTGCACAAGGACTACTCAGAGGGCTGAAAAAGTTATTTTTGACTGGTCCTCGCACTTTTGACCAGTCCTTGAATTTACGAGATGTGGGTGTGGCTTACTGAGGAAGGCTAATGAGCCAGAAATAGATCTATATAAGTCTCTCACCTGGCAGTCATAACTTGCTGGCTGCCAGAAAGGAAAAAAAGCCCAGAATCGAGTGGATGTGATTCTACTGAGCTAGGGCTGCAGAAAAACCTTGGTTACGTAGGAAAAACCTGGCTAGAGGAAAAACTCACAAAGGAAGAAGAAGAAGTAAGAATGTATATATACATTCTTTTTTTTTAAAGTGCTTCAGTTAGTTCCATCGTTGTTATATTTCCTTCTAACATCATTTCAATGTCTTTAGGAATCTGGGGTAAATTCACCTTTTGCAAGTATTGTTTGACATTTTCCTCCTCTATATTTTCTTGTTCATACAGTTTTCTATAATAATCTTGTATAATTTCTTTCTTCTCTTTATTCCCAAATCTAATTTGTCCTTGGTCATATATTAGTTGTGTTATTTTTCTTGATTCTCTCTCTTTTTTCAATTTATATGCTAGCCATCTACCTGGTTTGTTGGCATCTTCAAAATAGGTCTGTTTAGGGCTTCCGGTTGGTCCCCCAGGCGTCGTGGATGGTCTCTTCGGGCCGCCAGCCCCGTGATCTCGTAAAAGCCGCTTTGACAGCACTAATTGGCTGTCTGGTGGCTTAAAAACCTCTCCATTGGGAGAGGAAGGAGAGGAGAGCCGGTGGGTGTGAGTAGAGCTCCCCGAAAGTCCTCTGGAATAATTCCAGAGGCTTGGAGGGTGAGAGCTCCCCAGTCAGCCCACTAAGAAGCTCCGGATCCGGGACAACTCTGTTTAAACAGAGCCAGACACCGCGACCGATCCTGCTGGCAAAAGTGAGTTTGATTGAATACAAGCGCAGGCAGAGCGGAAACAGGAGAACAAGCTTTAAAAGTAATGGTGCTTAACTCCAGATTTACATTGTTTCTAATTGAATTTCTTTGAGCTGGAGGCTGAAGATGGCGCCTTTGTTATCGGTGTGAAAGTGAAAGTTAGAAACGAAAGTGCTTATTGAGAACTTTGCACCTTGAGAGTGGATTAAAGCTGCTGGGAAATGAGAGCTTGTGGAGAAAAGACTATTTTGCTTGATAAATTATAGACTATAAATTACAAGCTTTTGAAAACTGTTCGAGGGATTTTGTGGCTGTGAAAGAAAAAAGATTTTTTTTTTTAAAAAAAAGATGGCTTCTAAACAAGTTAAGCCAGGAGCTGTTAAAGGAGGAGGAACTTCTCCAGTAGTGCCAGTACTGACACAGAAAGCACAACTTCCGGCTGATTCACAGAGACAGGAGGCTTCTTTTAATGAACTCAAAGAATTTATAAAAGAAGCCATGAATAATCAAGCTGCAGCTATGAATAATCTTACAGTAATTGTGGAAGGGAAATTAAAGAAATTTGAGGAGGATATAAAGTCAATTAAAGAAGTTGTTGAAGTAAAGCATGATGAAATAAGAGATGATATTGTTTTTGCAGTCTCAGGATTGGCAAAACTTGTTATTCAGGTGGATGAGAGAGTGGAAGAAATCAATGACCCCAATCTGAATTTGGAAAACAAAGTAGGAGACATTATGACTGAAACAGAGAAGGTGGATGATGAATTGGTAATGTTACAATACAAATCTATGGAATTTGCCTTGAGATTGAGAGGCCTGAAAGAAAATAGTAAGGAAAATTTAAAGGACATTTGTGCTGAAGCTATTGCAGAGATAATTAAAGAAAGACCAGAAGATGGGGCAAGTCAAATTGATAAAATCTACCGGGTCAACTCCTGGGTGGCAAGACAAAGGCAGTTGCCAAGAGATGTGGTGATTTATTTCAGAACCAGGAGGATCAGAAATGACATCTTACAAGCTTCTTACAAGAATAAGGTTCAAGTGGCTGGACAAGAAGTGGTGGTTTTGAAGGAGATCCCTCCAAAAATGTTAAGAAGCAGAAAGGATTTTGGCTTTTTGATAAATGAACTGAGAAACCAACAAGTGCCTTACAGATGGGATGTTCCAACTGGTCTAATAGTGACTTATAGTGGAGAAAGATACCGGTTAAACACAGTTTGGAAGGCAAAAGATTTTTATGTTAATGTTCTAAAAGCTGGATACCCACCCTCACCCGGGAGGGGGGGTAGAAAGAAAATGGAGATGTTACAACAAGAAAAAGATGGAAAGCAGATACAAACTTATGCTGAAGTTGCATCTGGAGGAATCACCGTGGAAGAAGACCTGGATCTTGGGGGGCCACCCCCAACTCTGGAACCATCTAAGAAGGGAGAGCCAAGAGAACAACGACTGACCCGAGAAACTTATAAACATCAAGAACAACAATTAAAAGTGCAACAACTTCAATATTTACCTCAAGAAGTTCAAAAAACAGAAGCAGTTGGGGGGAGGGGGCTAGGCCGAAGAGTAAGATGGAGGAGGAAGTTCAGCTGATGCTCATGAAGCTTTGAAAAGCCAAAGATGGCAATTAAATTCTTATCTTGGAATGTTAACGGTTTAAATTCACCACAAAAAAGAAAGAAAGAATTTCATTATTTGAAACAATTTAAAAACTATGTTATTTGTTTGCAAGAAATACATATTAGACTATCAGATCAAAAATATTTGATAAATTCAAGATTAGGTACACACTTTGTGGCATCAGCGCCAGAGAAAAAATATGGGCTAGTTATATATGTAAAGAAAGGACTATCAGCTAATTTAATTGAGGCAGATGTCCAAGGAAGATATATTGCAATTGAATTATTAACTCAGATTGGAAAAATGCTTTTAATTGGAATATATGCCCCTAATCAGCAACAAGACAAGTTTTATAAATTTTTACACACCAAAATAATACAATGGGACTATAAATCTTTTATATTAATGGGTGATTGGAATGGAGTAATAGATACACAGAAAGATAAAAAAAAAGTTTATCAAAGATCTCAACCCGTGCGAAATTACCTAAATCCTTTTTTGATATAATGGAAGACATAGGATTGAGAGATATTTGGAGAGAACACAATGTGGAGGAGAGAGACTTTACATTTTTTTCTGATAGACATCAATCCTTCTCCAGGATTGATTTCATACTAACTACAAATGATTTTATTTCTAGGGTGAAGAAGACGAAGATATGTCCAAGAATTTTAACTGATCATAGTCCGGTTTGGGTGGAATTTGAACAGGAAAGGGGAGAAAGCAGGTCTTGGAGGTTAAATGAAAATTTATTTAGATATGAAGAAAATGTGAATGAGCTTAAAAAACAAATGAAATAATTTTTTGCTATTGATATGCATAAGGGTACTTCTATGGAAATGGTTTGGGATGCTAGTAAGGCTTATATGAGGGGAACTTTAATACATATGAATAATAAACATAGATTGAAACAACAAAAGAAGCAGAAAGAGATAGAGGAAGAAATAAAAAAGAAAGAACAATTACTTATACTTAATCCAGGAGATAAGAAAGTAAAAGAAAGAATAAATATATTACGAGAGCAATTTAATATGTTAATGGTTGATCAAGTGGCAACTAGTTTACAATACATTTTGTAATGCTAATAAACCAGGCAGGTGGTTGGCCTGTGTGTTGAGGAAAAAACAGAAATCACGAGTTATTGGTAAGATAGAATTCAGAGGTAAGGAAGTTTATCAACAGAATATGATCAAAAAGGCTTTTTTAGAATTTTATACAAAGTTATATGCTAGTGATTCAATACAAGGCATAGATATAGACAGATACTTAAAGGAAGAGAATATTCCTGAATTAATGTTAGAGCAGAGGGAAGGATTGAATCAGCCAATAACTTCTGAGGAGATTATTGCAGCAATTAAGCAGTTAAAAATAGGGAAAGCTCTGGGAACAGATGGATTAACAGCTGTTTATTACAAGAATTTACAGTCTGAAATGGTAGAACCGCTTAGAGCTTTATTTTGTAAAATTCAATTAGGGGGAGGAGTTCCACCCTCTTGGAGAACAGCTTTTGTTTCACTGATCCCAAAGGAAGATCAAAATTGTACCAAACCTGAAAATTTTAGGCCAATATCACTTTTGAACACTGACTATAAAGTTTTTGCCAAGATATTAGCGAATAGATTAATGCCAGTTATGCAACAAACAATTCATAATAATCAATCAGGTTTTATAAAAGGGAGGCAAATAATGTTAGACAAATTGTAAATTTATTGGAATATTTTGAAAAAAACAACCAGGTCCCTGCAGCGTTTATATTTTTGGATGCAGAGAAAGCATTTGATCAATTGAATTGGCAATTTTTGTTTAAAATAGTAGAAAAAATGCACTTTGGAAAGTATTTTATACAATCAATTAGAGCAATATATCAGGAACAAACAGCACAAATAATAGTTAATGGAGGCTTAACAGACGTTTTTAAAATTGAGAAAGGTACAAGGCAGGGCTGTCCTTTGTTTCCATTGTTGTTTATTTTAACTTTAGAAGTTTTGTTGAATAAGATATGTGACTCTGATGAAATAAAAGGAATTGTAATTAGACAGCAAGATTATAGACTAAGAGCATTTGCAGATGACTTGGTTGTTACTTTATCTCAACCTACCGAAGCGGCTCCACATATGTTGGACATAATAGGTCAATATGGTAAGGTATCTGGATTTAAAGTAAATCAACATAAGACAAAAATGATAACTAAAAACATGTCCAGATCTCAAAGAGAAGATTTAGGGAGGATAATGGGGTTTGAAATAGTTAAAAAGATTAAATACCTAGGAGTATATATTGCAGCCTCAAACATGAAATTATTTAAAAACAATTATGAAGTTCTTTGGCAAAAAGTGCAGAAAGAAATGGAAAATTGGAAAAAGCTACAACTATCTCTACTGGGAAGGATAGCAGTAATAAAAATGAATGTATTACCTAGGTTCTTATTTTTGTTTCAAATGATATCAGTGCTTAAGAAAGATGGAAACTTGAGGGAGTGGCAGAAAGCAGTTAATACTTTTATTTGGGGCGGGAAGAAACCAAGAGTGAAACTGAAAATTATACAGGATGTACGTGAGAGAGGAGGTCTTAAAATGCCTAACTTAAGATTATATTATGAAGCAGCTGTTTTATCACAAATTAGTGATTGGTTTAATTTAACTGAAGAGAGAATGTTAAATATAGAAGGTTATGATTTGTTATATGGATGGCATGCTTATTTGTTATATGAAAAAAAAAATGGATAAAGTGTTTAAGGGTCACATACTCAGAAATGCGTTGCTGAGGGTTTGGAAAAAGTATCAATATAAGCTCAATTATAAGATATCTATATGGGCAAATCCCAGACATGCAATAGAAAATATAACTATAGAACAAAAAACAGAGGTGATTACTTATAAAGAGCTTCTTTGTATGGAAAGAGGTAAGCTGCAATTGAAATCTTTAGATGTATTAAAAGAAGAAGGGATAATTTATACTTGGTTTCAGTACGGTCAGCTTCAAGCTAGATGGAGGGAAGATCAAAAAATTGGTGTCATGCAAAATGAGGAAAACCTGGTAAAACAGATTAGAGATCAAAGTCAGATGCATATTATTTATTTATTTATTTATTTATTTATTTATTTATTAAATTTATATACCGCCCTATTCCTAAGGGACTCAGGGCGGTGAACAGCGAACGATAAAAATACATTTAATACATCCTAGTTTAAAATAAAATCAAAAAAGCAATATAAAGGGAAAGTTAGGCCAGGCCGGCCTGCTGAAACAGGAATGTTTTGAGGGCATGGCGGAAAGTGCGCAGATCCGGAATCTTCTGTATCTCTGGGGGGAGCTCGTTCCAGATGGTGGGTGCCCTCACAGAAAAGGCTCTCCCCCTGGGGGCCGCCAGTCGACATTGTTTGGCTGACGGCACCCTGAGAAGCCTCTCTCTATGGGAGCGTACTGGGCAGTGAGAGGCTATTTGTGGCAGAAGGCGGTCTCGTAAGTACCCCGGTCCTAAGCCATGGAGCGCTCTAAAGGTGGTAACTAAGACCTTGAAGCGCACCCGGAAGACCACAGGGAGCCAGTGCAGCTCGCGCAGGAGGGGAGCCACATGGGAGCTCCATGCTGCTCCCATAACTACCCGCGCGGCCGCATTCTGGACCAGCTGGAGCCTCCAGGTGCTCCTCAAGGGGAGCCCCATGTAGAGAGCATTACAGTAGTCCAGGCGTGAAGTGACGAGGGCATGAGTGACTGTATTTAATGAGTCTCGATCCAGAAAGGGACGCAACTGGCGAATCAGGCGAACCTGATAAAAAGACCTCCCGGCCACAGCCGTCAAGTGTTCTTCTAAAGACAGCCGTGAGTCCAAGAGGATGCCTAAGTTAAGAACCCTCTCCGTGGGGGGCAATGACTCATCCCCAATAGTCAGTGATGGCACCAATTGACTATATCGGAACGTCGGAAACCACAGCCACTCGGTCTTGGATGGGTTGAGCCTGAGTCTGTTCCTCCCCATCCAGATCCGTACAGCCTCCAGGCACTGGGACATCACTTTAAGGGCATCATTGGGGTGGTCCAGGGTGGAGATGTATAGCTGAGTATCATCAGCATACTGATGATACTTCACCCCAAAACCACGGATGATCTCACCCAGCGGCTTCACATAAATGTTGAACAGAAGGGGTGAGAGAACCGACCCCTGTGGCACCCCACATACAAGGGGCCTCGGGGTCGACTTCTGCCCCCCTGTCAACACAGACTGCGACCGATCAGAGAGAAAGGAGGAGAACCACCGCAACACGGTGCCCCCCACCCCTAACTCTTCCAACCGGTGCAGCATGATACCATGGTCGATGGTATCAAAAGCTGCTGAGAGATCTAATAGGACCAGGATAGAGGAGCAACCCCTGTCCCGAGCCCTCCAGAGATCATCTACCAATGCGACCAATGCCGTTTCCATGCTGTATCCAGGCGTGAAGCCCGACTGGAACGGATCTAGATAAGCCGATTCATCCAAGTACTGAGGAAGCTGTCGCGCTACCACACTCTCAACAACCTTCGCAACGAAGCGAAGGTTGGAGACTGGACGGTAATTAGCCAACACTGCTGGGTCCAGGGAGGGCTTCTTGAGGAGAGGCCTCACCACCGCCTCCTTCAAGGTGGCAGGGAAAACACCCTCTCTCAAGGAAGCATTTATAATCCCTTGGAGCCAGCCTCGTGTAACCTCCCGAGAGGCCAGCACCAGCCAGGAGGGGCACGGGTCCAATAAATATGTGGCTGCGCTCAGTCTGCCCAGTATCTTGTCCACGTTTTCCAGAGTCACAGAATCAAACTCTTCCCAGGTAATATTCTCAAGACTTGCCTCCATCCTCCCTCCCGAACCTACCCAGTCAGAGTCCAAATTTTCCTGAATCTGAGCAATTTTGTCATACAGATATTGTACAAAATCCTCGGCTCTACCCTCCAAGGGGTCCTCCCACGCTTCCTGGTGGAGCAGGGAGCGGGTCACCCTAAACAGGGCGGCCGGGCGATTATCTGATGATGCAATAAGAGTGGAAAAATAGTTACACTTTGCCGCTTTTATTGCCACCATGTAGGTCTTAATATAAGACCTTACCAGTGTTCGGTCAGATTCAGAACGGCTGGCCCTCCAACTTAAAAGCTTGTATAACGCTTTACTGGAAATAGATTCAGAAACGGAATTGGTTAAGGATTGTATGATAAAATGGGCACAAAACTTTCAGGAACCAGTGATGATGGCAACATGGGAAAAGATTTGGGTTAGAAATGTTAAATTTACGCAAGCACAAAATTTGAGAGAGAATTTTTATAAAATGTTTTATAGATGGCACTTAGATCCTAAAAAATTATCATGTATGTACCCGAATTTGCAAGCTAAATGTTGGAGTTGTGAATGTGATGATGCAACTTATTATCATATATGGTGGACTTGTAAGAAAATCAAGGCATTTTGGATAAAAAATTGGTGGGTGATGCAGAATATTCTGAAAAAAAGGTTGAAATTTACTCCTCAATTGTTTTTATTGGGTATAACGACGGATTGTACAGTATTAGAGACTAAACTCATTTTGAACATAATATCAGCAGCTAGGCTGTTGGTAGCGCAATAAGGACTCTTTGCCTACTATTGAAGAGTGGACACTGAAAGTAACGAATCTAGCAGAAATGGCGAAAATTTCAGCGTATTTGAAGGACGATACACAAGAAAGATACGTATCGGAATGGAGAAGATGGATTGATTACATTCAAAATAAGTATCAGACAAGAAAGTATCAAATAGCTTATGAATGAATGTTAAGTATTAGAAGTACTATGTTACTTATAGCGGAGTTAAGGTTTCAGTGGGGGATTTTGTAGTCTAAGAATAGATATGTTAATTTAGCTTATGATTGTTAACTGAAATACCCTATATTTTGCTCTGGGAAGTCTGGGGGGGAGGGGGGATGTGGGGAGGGAAAAGGGTGGGGGGAATATTGGGGGGGAATCTTTTTTTTCTGTAAAACTTTTCAATAAAAAAAATAGGTCTGTTTAGCACTTCTGATTTTTTGTGCTTTTTGTGCTAATTTTGAATATGAGGATGAAGCACAAAAGACTTGTAACCGACCGACACACTGTTTGCAATTGTAATGGACTTATGTTTTATGTTTTGTTTAAAAATAAAAAAAATTCAAAAGAAAAAAAGAAGCTTCTTCAGTTTTCAGAGGAAAAAGAAAGAAAGTCCAGTTTCCTCTTGAAAAAGCACCTTTGAGACAATCATGACCTAGATGACTGAGAATCTTCATAGACATGCAGAAGGAAGTGGTAGTCCTATTCATTTTGTTAAAGGTTTAAGTATCAATTAAGAGATTTTGGTTCTCAGCAATATACTGATAATGTGGGGTGAAATTAGGGTATATTTTCTTTAATTCTACAAAGGCAGGTTATTTTTATTTTATGCTCATCATTGTTTATTTATTTACCACGCATCTCATATTGAAATGACTCTTGGTGGTTTGCAGCATTAAAACATTAAAAGCCTAACAGATAAATATTTCTAAAACAATAAAAATCACAATCACAAACAAAATAAAATCACAGTTAAAATAGCTATAGTTAAAAGATTGTAGCAATATAATTTTACTGTTTGATTTAATAAATGAAATGAACGCCCAGAGAAAAATGCTCACTAGTTGATTCAATATGATACTATCTCCATGACAATTTAAGGAAGTTCTTTTCACACAAGGGCCCTCTTCTTCACAAACTACTTGAATAATTCTGAGCTGTTTTATATTTGCCTTGCCTTGCCTTTCGTCTTTCCTTTCCTTCTCTTTCTCTTTTGTTATAAAACAATGCAGTTAATTCATTTACTGTATTTTCCGGCGTATAAGACGACTGGGCGTATAAGACGACCCCCGACTTTTCCTGTTAAAATATAGGGTTTGGGCTATACTCGCCATATAAGACTGCCCCTCTTCCAATGCACACCAAATAAAAATTAAAAAACATCAACTGGCTCAACACAATGTAAAAGCAGCTGTGCTAGACCCAAAATGGCCCCTGCAACTAGCAGGAACCTCACACAGCCACAAAAAGCCCAAAAAAACAACTTTCACACTTTACACACACACACACACACACAACACAATACAACTGGCTCACCCACAATGTAAAAGCAGCTGTGCTAGACCCAAAATGGCCCCTGCAACAAGCAGGAACCTCACACAGCCACAAAAAGCGCAAAAAAACAACTTTCACACTTTACACACACACACAAAACACAACACAACTGGCTCACTCACAATGTAAAAGCAGCTGTGCTAGACCCAAAATGGCCCCTGCAACAAGCAGGAACCTCACACAGCCACAAAAAGCCCAAAAAAAATCAACTTTCACACTTTACACACACAAAATTCCACATACAGCTTTGTGAGATTTTGTGTGTTTGTGTAGTTAGAGTGAAACACTACAGAAACACACCACATCTCAGAAAGCTGCACAAATATTATTTTATTTTTATTTTTATATGAAAACTAAATTTAAAACTTCCTAAACTTTAAATGGCTAGGTCTAAAAAAGAACAACTAAAAAAACCCCAATTAACTATTTTTTTAAAGCTCCCAAAGGGGAAAAAAACTTACCCAATAGAACAGGGGTCTCCAACCTTGGCAACTTTAAGACTTGTAGACTTCAACTCCCAAAATTCCTCAGCCAGCTTTGTTTTACTGGCTGAGGAATTCTGGGAGTTGAAGTCCACAACTCCTGCCTGCATGATTGCAGGCAGGGAGTGGCTTGCTGATGGAATGGATTCAGGCAAGCGAAGCAAGGCAAGTGTTGCGATTACCAGCTAAGGTAAGCAAGCTGGAGGGGGAAAACTTTTTTCTTTTTACAGGGCTCTGGGCTCTGGCGATCCCAGCTGAGTTGCCTGATTAGCAGGCAACTCAGCTGGGATCGTCAGAGCTTGCAGAGTCACGTAAAAGGAAAAAAAGTTTTTTCCTTTAACATGGCTCTGGCATCCCAGCTGAGTTGCCTGATTAGCAGGCAAAGCTGGGATCGTCAGAGCTTTGATCGCCAGAGCCATTTAAGGCTCGTTAGAGTCTTTTGGGCTGGTCTGCCTGGTTACAGGAGAACAACACCCGGCGTATAAGACGACCTCCGACTTTTGAGAAGATTTTCATGTGTTAAAAAGTCGTTTTATACGCCGGAAAATACGGGTAATCAATTTGCTTGCAAACTCACTAAAATAATGATGGGATTAAAACCCACAAAATACAATAATAACATTGAACACTAGTATCACACAGCACTTTGGGGGAAGAAAAAACAACCAAGACTTGGTAATAATTAAATATAAATCTAATCAATTCATTAATGAGGTATGAAGATAAAAACTACTTTTCCAAGTTAATTTAAGTCTAAAAATATGATGTGAAGGCAGATCAGATTAATAAAGAAAAATATAAATTCTACTCCTTTGGTTTGTATAATCCTTCAGCAATGGTTAAAGCAGCTTCAAAGGATTAATAAAATCAGAGAGATTTTATCAACTGTTCCATGCAGCATTTGAATGGAACAGATCTCAACTTCAAGAGTTTTTTCAAGCTTAGCTTAGGGGGAAAATGATTTGAAATATCCAGCTGGCTGTAGCTGAAAATAATTCAAAACATACTAATGAAGTAAGTACACTCAGACTTGACCCCCATTACGAGTCATAAAATTACTTTAATATTAAGCTTATTTTCTCTTTCCCACAAAGGAATATTCATCTTAAATTACAGATGAGCCACTGAAGCTAAGAAAGGGAGTGATAAACCACAACACACCTTTAGTGAACAGCTGTTATCTGCATTAAGGATGGTTATGGATGTTACAGTTAATTAATTCAAAGATTTCTTCCTGCTAAATATATTGAACATGCAGAGGCTTGGGGCTCTGAAATGAAAGAGGTTCATTATATGATTGTTTGCCATGGACAAGATAATTTATTTTATTTATTTATTTATTTATTTGTTTCAATTTCTATACCGCCCTTCTCCAAATAGGACTCAGGGCGGTGAACAGCCAAAGTAAAAAAACAAAACAAAACAGGACATACAAAATTTAAAAACAGTTTAAAATAATTAGATATTTTGGCCGTAAATTAAAACAACCCAATTTAAAATCAATATAAAATTTAACTCAAGCCAGCCCAGCTAGTTGAAATAAATAGGTTTTCAGGGCCCGATGAAAAGTCCGGAGGTCTGTTATTGTATGTATAATGTTTTATATCTCTAAATTAGAGGCAATAATAAACTTACATAATAAATTCCGTATCCCATTCATTTGTTTATATCCAAAGGACAGCAAAATGATCCCCTGCATCAGGTATAAATTGAAGCTTGTCTGGTAGGTGGAAGATTTTGATATTAACAGAGAAAGCACCCACATTCTCTAATCATTTTTCTGATGATTCTACATATGCTGCTATCTTCACTCATTGATGGTGGGGTTGTGTTATAGGTAGGTTTTTTTGGAGGGGGATTTCTAGTTTTTGATCCACTATATAAATTGGGTGGAACAATTCTACATAGCCACTGGCCTTCCCTTTCTGCCCCAGTGGCTCCATTGTGTGACCATTTTCTGTGTTGTTTCCAGGGGCTAGGGTTACAAAAAAGAAGAGGAAATCCCCAAATATCAAAGTGAAGTAGGAATCCATGCCAATGGGACACTATTTGCTCTACAGATGTAGATGAAATGTTGCAAAACTATCTTAGCTGCAACTGCTTTGGAAAAACAGCTGAACTGAAATTTCATTGGTTTAGCTACAATTATCTACTGAAGCCACACAGAACCATTCAATATTGCCCTGATACTCCAGTTCAAGACTTTTGACTCTCATCGGTAGGTTCTAAAACTCCATCAGTGGCTGGTGATTCATCTAAAGGTGATTACTCCGATTCATCAATTTTCAGTTGACTCAGATCCTAAAGCATTCTGCATGGTTTGGATTTCATCAGTAATGCATCACAATTTTCTCAACTCATGAGGCTAGAGGATTACTTTGAGATCTGAATATTTGTGGAGCTTTTAGTGCTCTCTAAACTTGGTATTTGCTTCCAGATGTTTCATTACCCAACTATGATGATCAATCCTAGTGAGTGTGGAGTTTGTTCCCTGTTTGTATTCAGTAGCTTGCCCTGCCAAGGAATGGAGGCTTATTTTTTTAGTAGTTCCCCAATTAAGGTTTTCTCTTCAGTTGTTTGTCTGATGTTAATTACTACTTATCTGGGTGTTGGCTGGAGAGAATGTAGGTCAAAAGTGTCAGGCACTACAAAACAAGAACAACATGTGGAATTGTTTCCGAGTAGTTTTTTCCCCCCTTGTTGTTCACCTACAGACAGAATTTGCCAAACTAAAACAATGATCTGCATAACTATCAATATATGCTGTGAACTGCTAGGGAGAGTCATCTTTACCCTCTTCTTGCCTACCAGATATTCCAAGCTCCACTTCCTCTTTGTCCTCTAGGAAGCAACCCCTCCCTCCTGGGATTCCAGACTATATTTCACCACAAAAGATACTGAAGGATTACCAACACTTTAGTCTGTTTAGTCTTGGTGTACAAATTAGAGCTTCCATTTTCTAATGTGAAATTCTAAACCATGAAAATTGGTACTGCAATGTTTCATTACATTAGTGAAATTCATCTTACTGGTTTTTCTGCAAACACCATACAAGCATGCACTCTTGACACACACATATACACAGCACTGGCAGTTCACCCCTTTGTCTTCTTTCCCACAAAACACATAATACTCCAAAAGAGCTAATCTGGTGACATTTGGTTCTTCCTGAGAACCTGCTTATCTGAAATTGAATCCAGTGATGTGGAATTATGAAAGATGGAGCCAGGGGTGGGTTTTACTTACCTTTACCACCAGTATGCCCCCTGCGTGCACACTCGCTTCACACACGCGCTGTCCATACATGTGCCCGGCCTTCTGTGCATGCGCTTTGCTTGCTCATGTGCCTTCCGTGCATGCGCCCGGCCTAGAAAACCTGCCTAAATAACATGACTTGGAGCCGGGGCAGGTGGGTAGGCCTACCCACGATAACAGCTACCAGTTCTCCTGTACCAGTGCAAACCAGCAGAATACCACCTCTGGATGGGGCACTGCCTTAGGTCAAAGCCATCCCTACACTACTGAGCAGAGGGAGGAGCAATTCTTTGTTCATTTACTCAAAAGACAGCAATGGAATGAGCATAGAGAGGTTCTGGTAGACAGATCACAATCAGACAATTCTCAAAATAAATACCTTATCCTAGAAATGAAATTTAAGGGATTTACGTAGCGAGGAAGTAGAGACATGGGTATTCCCCCTCCAAACTGAATTAGATATGAAAGTGATGCCAGATTAATGTTCCATTGGTACATTTACATTTACATGTACATAAAAGGCAGTTAAATATATATTGACAAATACATATATATTTAACTGCCCTTGGTTTTACTTTTTATATTTCCAATCTGCCTAATAAATACAAGTACTAAAAACTAAATTTAAAAGTAGAAAAATTATGTCAATAAGTAACAGAGAAAGTACAATATGCTATCAACTATAAAAAGTAAAAGGGTGTTTGTTTGTTTTGATTTGATGTCTGCATGTGTAGAGTGTAAAGAACCAAGTACAACACATGGAATTACTTCTGAGTTCCTTTACAGTTGTTCACCTATAAACAGAATCTTGCCAGACTAAAGCAACTATCTGGAATAACTATAGATATGTAGAAAGTTAGTACCCACCCCCGTCCTAGAAGAATAAAATATTTTGAGGAATATTAAAAAAAAAAAAGGCAGAATATTATATTTCCCTGGATGAGAAAAGGAGAAACATGTTTTAAAAAGACAAAGAGCAGCTCCCTGCAGCTCCCTGCCCCCAGCAGATATTTGGTGCCCATTGAGAAAGACTGGGCCAGCCTATCTACAAGACAAAAGGCCTCCAGCTCCAGGGTGATGGGATTAAGACATGACCCTCCAGGACGTGATCCTCCAGGACATAATAGGATTATCTATCAGCAGAGCTCACCACATGGCACAACCAAGCCCCTACATTACATCAGCCCAAGGTTCAACCAAACTTGACTTCAAGACAAATATGACCCCACATGACCCCATGGGAGTCTGACAGCAACCAATACATGCCCTTGGCACAGGAACAAGAAGTTCAAGTTCAAAGCCCAAGAGAAGGTATAAATATTTCTCACTCTCTACTCCATGTGATCAGCTACCCAGAATCACACTTGCTTGGTGGTTCTGCTTCACCATTAAACCATCTTTCCAATCAGCCTCCATGTTTCCAGTGTCTTTCTTCTCACCTGGAACTGAACCCAGATGGACCTTTCTTCCAACAGATATAGTCTTTGAATTCCTAGGGAGGGTCTGACTTTGCTCTCTTGCCTATCAAATATTCCAACCTCTGCTGTCTGTTTGCTCTCTGGGAAGGAGCCCCTCCTTTCTGTGACTCCAGACTACATTCCACCACAGCACCACCACAGTCTTGACTTGTCCCTGTAGTTTTCTTGACAATATTTTTCAGAAGTGGTTTGCCATTACCTTCTTCCTACAGCTGAGGGAGTCTGACTCAAGTCACCAAATCAGCTCTCATGCTAAGGAGGACTAGAAGTCACAGTCTTCTGGGTTCTAGCTTGGAGCTTAACATCTACACCAATTTGGTTCTCATCTTAGCATATATGGTAAATTATATAAAGGTAACTAAAGATAGCTGTGAAAGCTATGATGCCCAAGAGGGAAAGACTGTCTTGACTTGATGATAAAAAGATATCAACATACGTGCTAAATGTACTTCCCTATGGAGGTCACTCCTCCACCCAAGCCTTACAACGAGATAGCTGCCTGTAAAAATACAGTGAGAATAGTTTGCCACATTAAATATGTAGTTCTGAATATTTTCACTGCTCCCAACCTATGGAAGACCTGCAGATATCAAAAGCAAGGTTAGTTATCGTTGTAGCCTATATTTCAAGAAATATCTCAGCATGGCATTTTGGTTTGACAAAGCTATTTGCTTTGTTTATGTACACATAAAACTGTGTATGGGTTGTTCCAAATATAACAGTGGGAAGGGTTTTCCCACTTTATTTTTGTATATTAAATGTATACAAAAGCATCAAGCTCTTTACCATGCAGTTAAATCCATAAGACTTCCCTACATTCCACCTGGATAATACTTTTAGAAGTTTGTATCATTTCTTCCATTTGTTTTAAGCAGAAAAAATAAATTTCTTAAAGGAAACACATAATAGCTGCAGGGTGTCTTCTGATTAGTAATGCTAGAAGTCTTTCAAGTGAAAAAATTCTTCATTACACAATGTAGTGCTATTCACAAGAGCATTCAGAGAGAAAAATGACACACACACACCGTTTTCTCACTGGAATGCTCTTGTTTCCAATGTAATACACGGTACAACCATATTCGCAATGGTATGATGGGGAACACAAAATGGTGAACACCAAAAGAGAGTTTAACAATGCTGTTAAACTCTTCACTCTTCACTCTTCAATAATCAGATAAGAGTTTACACTTTTGACACAGAGATAAGCCAATTCTAGTTTCAATTTTAATCTTCAATCAAATATTAATGCAATACTAGTACCGTATGGGTATATTGCAACTACTATTCCCAGAATTCCAGAATAGTGGACCCAAGCTAGCTGAGAATTCTGGGAGTAGCATTTCCAATACAGTAGTACCTTGGTACTCAGCATTGGTTCTGGGAGGTGCAATAGGTACTATAAAGGATGAGTCCCAAACAAACCACATGACTTACCACGTAACCCTTTGTTTTTGGCCTGGGATGAATTTTCTATCTGTCCCTGTTCCTATGTCAGCGATTTTATTTATTTATTTATTTATTTATTTATTTATTTATTTATTTATTTATTTATTTATTTATGTATTTTATGACAGATACAAGTGTAAACATAATTATAAATACATGAAAAGGATACGAATAAAAGAAAACATTAAAACAGGGACGGTAGACACGCTGGTGTGCTTATGCATGCCCCTTCCCGACCTCTTCGAAATGGGGTGAGGTCTACAGTAGACAGTCTAAGTTTAAAGTTTTGGGGATTTGGGGAAGAAACCACAGAGTCAGTAGTGCGTTCCAGGCATTGACAACTCTGTTACTAAAGTCATATTTTCTGAAGTCTAGTTTGGATCGATTTACCATGAGTTTGTATCTATTGTGTGCTCTTGTATTGTTTTGGTTGAAGCTGAAATATTCATTGGCTGGTAGGACATTGTAGCATATGATTTTATATACTAAGCTTAGGTCAGACTGAAGACGGCAAAGTTCTAAATTGTCTAAGCCCAAAAGTTCGAATCTGGTGGCATATGGTACTTTGTTGTGAGCAGAGGCGTGGAAGACTCTTCTTGTGAAATACAGTACCTCTGGATTCGTTCGATTGTATTAATGTCTGATATGCAGTGTGGGTTCCAGACAGAGCTGTATTCAAGAATTGGTCTGGCAAAAGTTTTGTATGCCCTAGTTTGCAGTTCAATATTACCAGAGAAGAAACTACGCAAGATTAGGTTAACAACTCTTAATGCTTTTTTAGCAATGCTGTTACAGTGAGGTCTGGCACTTTCCGGATCTGGCAGTCTGGAAATGCCAAAAGATTTTAGTTTTAGAAGTAGCTTGTCATGTACCACTGAATTGAAGGCTTTACAGAAGTCTATATAAATTGCATCTATTGATTTACCCCAGTTGAGTTTTGAAGTCCATATGTTTTTGCAGTGTAATAGCTGCAGATTGCAGGACAATTTTTTTCTAAAGCCAAATTGCTTGTTAGAGAGTAGGTTGTTAGTCTCTAAGTAGAGGGTAATGGATTGGTTTATGATTGATTTCATGACTTTGCAAGTGACAGATCATAATTAGATTGGTCTGTAATTATCAACTAGGATGGGGTCACCCTTTTTGAAGATAGGGATGACCATGGTTAGTGACCATAAATTAGGTAATTTATTTATTAATTATTTATTTATTAGTTTGATTTATATGCCGCCCTTCTCCGGAGACTCAGGGCGGCTTACAATGCTTTTAAGCAATAGCCTTCATACTTTTGTATATACCTGCTTAGTAGGGCTTTTTGGGCCCCCACTAAGCGGTGTTTTATTTTATACAAAGTCAGCTTATTGCCCCCACAAACCGGGTCCTCATTTTACCTACCTCGGAAGGATGGAAGGCTGAGTCAACCTTGAGCTTGGTGAAAATTGAACTTGCAGTAATTGCAGGCAGCTGGCAGCTAAATATTACTTTAACAGTAGTTTAGTCCACTGTGCCACCAGGCTCTTAAGGTAAGGAGCTCATTCTGAAAGATATTTTGTAGATTATGCTAAATGCTTGTGCTATGGTGGTTGAGAGCTTCTTTAGGAAGTAGGCACATAATCCATCAGGGCCAATCGATAGAGATGGTTTTAGGTCGCGTAGTGCCTTTTCAATGGCATCTTCTGTGAAATTGACATGTAGTAGATTGTTGTGAGTAGTTGTGTTATGATTAGGAAATGAGGGGCATGAGCCATTGCTGTTTACAAAGACTGAACTGAAAAATGAAGAGGTTGGCCTTAACAGTTTCATCATTACAGTCTTTTCCGTTTGGACTTTTTACTGGTGGGATGGATCTTGAGTCTTTGTTGTTTACAAAACTGTAGAAGGCCCGGGTGGATGCAGTGCATATTAGGTTTTCCTCTTGTTTGCTGTGATAATTGATGCATTTTGCCTTTATCTGTCAGCATATGGTTTTGTAGCAACTTTTGAAGTTATCTATGTAGCCAGTTTTGTTTTCGCACCAAAGAGGTTTTTTTTTGGTCTGAAGCGTCCTTATTGTTATGGATAATTTATTTTTCATGGTTTTGGGGGTTATTAGTGGTACATATAGTTTGATGATTCTTTTGACTTCTTGAAAAAAATGTTATAATGATCTTTGGCAGTGATACAGCCAGTGAATAGAGTTTGCCAAACAAGAGATGAAAGGTAATCAGTTATGAGATCATAGTTGGCTTTTCTAAAGTTATACTTTGGGATTCTGTTGTTATGATTTTCATCTTCCCAGCATGGCTGACTTCCTGTCTGTTCCCCACAGCCATCCCCCTCTTCCCATAACAACAAGTTGAGTACTAAACAAAAGCCAAGTACTGGGACAACATTTTAATGTCAAAATGCATTGAGCAACAAATTCATCAAGTTTTGAAGCAGTCAAATACTGAGGTATCCCTGTACTTTGAAAGAACATCAGATTGTACTGAAATACTTTGCTAATCCTATCCCATTCTTTTTTTCATCAAACTTCAATTCCTTGTAAGTAGTTCAGAAAAAAAATCACTATTCAACCATGTCTTATTTATTTATTTATTTATTATTTATTTATTATTAAATTTCTATACCACCCTTCTCCCTGAGGACTCAGGCGGTGTACAGCCAAAATTAAAAAACATGCAGTACAAATATTAAAAAAACAATTAAAAGATATATAAATTTGGCCCAATTAAAACTCACTACCAATTAAAACATTTAAAAATTTCTTCTTAAGCCAGCCCGGCTTGCTTGAAAAAAATGGGTTTTAAGGGCACGACTGAAGGCACTGAGGTCTTGGATTCTCCTTATCTCTGGGGGCAGCTGATTCCAGAGGGTAGGTGCCCCCACAGAGAAGGCCCTCCCCCTGGGGGTCACCAGCCTGCACTGTTTGGCTGATGGCACCCCAAGGAGGCCTTTTCTGTGGGAGCGCACGGGTCGATGGGAGGTCGTCAGTAGCAGCAGGCGGTCTCGAAGATAGCTAGGCCCTATGCCATGGAGCGCTTTAAAGGTGATAACCAACACCTTGAAGCGCACCCGGAAGACCACCGGGAGCCAGTGTAGCTCGCGCAGGAGCGGTGTTACATGGGAGCCCCATGCTGCTCCCGTCACTACACGCGCTGCTGCGTTCTGGACCAGCTGGAGCCTCCGGATGGTCCTCAAGGGGAGCCCCATGTAGAGAGCGTTGCAGTAGTCAAGGCAAGGGGTGACGAGGGCATGAGTGACTGTGCACAGGGAATCCCGATCAAGAAAGGGCCGCAACTGGCGAATCAGGCGAACCTGACAAAAGGTCCCCCGGTTACAGCCGTCAGATGTTCCTCCAAGGACAGCTGCATATCCAGGAGGACTCCCAGATTGAAAGCCCTCTCTGTGGGGGCTAATGACTCACCCCCAATAGTCAGTGATGGAGTCAACTGACTATATCGGGATGCTGGGAGCCACAGCCACTCAGTCTTGGAAGGGTTGAGCTTGAGCCTGTTCCTCCCCATCCAGATCCGCACAGCCTCCAGGCACTGGGACATCACTTCAAGGGCATCATTGGGGTGGCCTGGGGTGAAGATGTACAGCTGGGTGTCATCAGCGTACTGGTGGTATCTCACCCCAAAGCCACGGATGATCTCGCCCAGCGGCTTCACATAAATGTTGAACAGAAGGGGCGAGAGGACCGATCCCTGCGGCACTCCACAAATGAGAGGCTTCGAGGTCGACCTCTGCCCCCCTGCCAACACAAACTGCGACCGGTCCGAGAGAAAGGAGGAGAACCACCGTAACACGGTGCCTCCCACCCCCAACTCTTCCAGGCAGTGCAGCATGATACCATGGTCGATGGTATCAAAAGCCGCTGAGAGGTCTAACAGGACCAGAACAGAGGAGCAACCCCTGTAAACATAACACTTAATTTCCATTTCCTAGAGGGAAAGAAAACACGATCAAGAAAAGCTGAAAATATGATATATGTCCTGTTAGTAAGTATATCACTTTAAAGTGAGGATGCCCATATATGCTTTAATGGAAAAAAACCTAACTTTTACAAAAATGCTAACCTACCAGAATGGCATTGCCAGAGGAAATTCCAAAACACTTTCTAGCTTTGTTTTTTCCTAAAGAAAATTTTCAGCTCATGTCTGATTTTATTATGCCTCACTTGAACAAGAAAGAAAGTAAGTGGTTAGATCTCTAGTGATTTTTTTAGCTGACTCAGGCATAATAAGTGGTCTAACAAGATGACCATCATCACATCAAGATTTTTAAGTTTAAGAGAAAAGAATGCCAAAGGGGAATATGAGAATAGCTTCCTTAAATTATGCATGGTCTAGAATATGGTGATACATAGAAATGTTATTTCCCCCCCCCTAATACTAGAGTCTGGGGTCATTCAATAACATTGATTGGCAGCAGGTTCAGAACTGACAGAAGGAAGCATTTTCTCACCCCTAATTACATTCCGGGATTCTCTACTCATGCTTGGGAATGACTATTAGCTCAACACTAAAGGAGTGAGACTCTTTTGTTCCTGGAAAAGATCTTGTTAATTTTTCCCAAATATTGGTTTGCTGAATTGCCTGTGCTATTTTTTAACTCTTCCACTATCCATTAATATTTTTGAAAATTATAGATAAATAGCAATAGAGTCTATTGCAATAAGCAATAGACTCAAGGCCCCGGTTTCCACCTGTTGATATTATCAATGACCATGAGTCAACATCAAACATAGGCTGTCTGTCTTGAATTACCACAGTCTCCCCTGCATCCTGTAAGCAACTTTGCAAGCACATTGGGATGACAATTGGGATGACAACTCCCAGAATTTCCAACTAACATGGCCAGCTCAAGAAACCATTCTCCCAAGACATTATGTTATCTCTCTCTTTTATTTTAGTGGGTTGTACACAATATATACATTATGATATATATATTTTAATTGAGAATCACATCAGAAAAAAACAGTCAACTGATTCATATAAATATAAAAATTAACAAAATCTCCAACCATTCTTTCTCCTGGGATTCACCCAAAGTGTTTGATTGGAGAAAGTTGTAATCGGAGATGTTGTACAGCCAGATGTTGCTTTGGCTGACCTTCCTCTCTCTGTTGAAAGTAAGTACTGCATTACTTTCTTGAAGGGAAGAAAGATCTTCCTGTTTTCCATTGTAGTCTGCTGAACTCTGAGAAGTAACCCACAACGCTTCTAGTTAAACTCTTTTATTCAAGTAGGATGCTTTTGAATCTCAAAATCTCCAATTTACTTGCAATATCCTGCACATATGCACATCTTGAAAACATTCAGCATAGAGCAGCTAGTCCCTAAACAATGCTGTTTTTATTTTCATCAGAGGATTATTGTGTGAACAAAGCTAGATTTTTGCAGAGACACACTTCTGTCATCAGGAAGTTCATTTAAGTGAGAAAAATTTCAGTAAACAGATCAGAACCATGCTAGGATTTAGGTAACCTCAGCATGGTACATTTACAAACAGAAAATAGAAAGAATAAAATAAGATCAAAGACAAACAAGAAAACAAAACTCTCCCTGATATTACTGAAAACAGAGCTAACACAGCAAGTACACCTTGTATGGCTATGATGGAGGCAGTATTTCTTTCCAACCTTTTCTTTGCTAGAATTGTTTATGAGCTACGTAGCACTGTACTTTGATGTGTTGCCAATTATAGGGATTAAGTCATGGTGATACAGCACAATTCTGTTGTCATGAATCTTCCAAAGAAGATATTATCATATTTCAATTTTTGGAGTTGCAAGGAAAAAAGAGGTAGCAATTTTAATTCAGCATTGCCAAAATAGATAAATATAAATGGATTCAAATATAGAATTTGAAAAGCTAAGAACTCAAAACCATCTACCCAAATGGACAACAGCAACTCATTCACTTCCTTATTCCTTTTGTAAAAATCTCCTAGTTTCTAAAGAAAATTGACAATATTGGCAAAGTACTATAATATAAATAAATTATGGCTCATTCTATCATTACTATCTTGAATATGCAATTCATATAGAAAAGTAACAGTATCCTGCCAGAGCCAACCAAGATCACTCGAGATAAAGCTAGCATCCTTTCCAATTTCTTACAGAAGAATAGTAGAAGTTTATTTCAGCCCTGAAGATCTGATAGCATTCCCCAAAATAACTGAAGTGTTGTAAATCTCAGCACTTTACTGAGACTTTCTGCATTACAGACATCTGCTACCTGAGGCAGTTAGTTCACTTTGCCTAAAGCAATGCTGTCACTGGCTCCTACCAATTCAGTGGGAAAGAGGAAGGGCAAAGGGCAAAGAAGAACAAACTTTGGGTGAAGAACTCCTAATTATTATGTTTTTGTATGGGGGATAATTCTGTCTGTCTTGAATTAATATATTATGAGTGCTGGAAAGGACTTCAAGAAGCCTTGAGAAACAACAGGAGAACCCCAATCCTCTAAATCCACTTATCCTAGCTTTTGAATAAATAAAAATAAAAACTTGGAATCAATCTTGTGATGTCCAGATTCCCTGGAGGGAGGGAGTGCATCAGTGGTGGGTTGCCCCCGGTTCAGACCGGTTCACAAGAACAGTAGTAAAACCGGCAGGAGGCTCTGCCCACTGACCCGGACGTCATCATAGGTGATCTGCACATGCAGACGCAATGCGAACCGGTAGTAAAGGTAAGTAGAACCTTTACTTACCTTTACTAGTGTATTCCAGAGGGGGCAAAGACAACTCAGTTCAGATAGTGTGAGGGAAAGAGGACAACTCCTCCCTAATAGTTCTCAGAGTATATGCTTTATGTGGCTGATAGTTTGCCTTAGTTTGGCAAGTCTACAGGTGAGGAACAATAAAGTAATCTGCTTTAAAGAATGGCAACATGTCTTTCTCAGTTTTTGGAATCAAAGCATAGTTTTAGTTTAGGCATAGCAAATTGATGTTGAGAATTAATCAATTGTCTGGCAAAGAAATGTTCATTTCAGGAGTGCAAACCTAGAATTACTCAAGAGTGAGATATTACTCATAAGAAAGGTCCTCCTTATGGGTAACTTTTCATTTGGGCATGTCTGATGATCTGCAGTATCCAAGATTTGTTCTCCCAAGCTTCAGTTCTCTCAGGACAAATGAGGGTTGGTTGTCCCTGAACCTGACTGTGTCATAATAATGGAGCTTAACTGCAAGAATTATCTTAGTCAGTAATTGGTGGACTTTCATTAGGACCAATTCTGATGACTGGAAACAGTGAAGATTATTTTAAAGCAGTTGCTTTAAAAAAACCTCAGCAATCTTTTAGAATCTATAATGGTTATGAAGTGTTATGGGTTGAGGTCAGAGAAACTGGACCCTGCTGGACCCTTATACATCTGACTGTCACCCATACACTTCCAAGTATAACCAATAAAAGGTAAGGACACAAGCTCCATTCTTGAAAATTTTCGTAAAGTTTAGAGATATTGAGAGCAAGTTCTCTTTCTTTTAATTGAAAAACTACCAGCAAGAAAAACACATAGGGAATTTTATGTTCAATTTTAAGCTGAAATGGACCTGCTCAAAAATGTTGGACTATACTTATATATTTTTTGTAATAACTTGAATTGGTCCAAAATTATTTCTTCTCCCTAACCCTCCCTTTAGAAGATCAGAAGCAGAAAATCCTTTGCCAAGTCCACTCAGCACAAAGCAAAAATATAATTTCCCTTTCTTTTTCTCCCTCCTGATGGTTTATGGCATAATAACAACAATTTTTGCTCTTTTGTTGCATAATTTCAATGAACTATTGTGAAATGGCAATTAGTCAATTGTAGAAGCCATTTATTGGCTTCTGTACAGCAAAGAAACCAGAGAGAAAAGCGTTTGGTTCCCTGGCATGAATGACACAAAACAGATTAACAACATAATGGTACCATAAGAAGGAGAATATAGGGAAATATTTATGTATTTTATTATATCGCCAGTTTTCAAGCATAGAAGTCATGTTTCAGATCTTCCTCTAATGTCTGTCACCACTGACAGGCAGCAAATTCCATAATTGTTATGGGCATCAAATGTTGGCAGACCTGCAATGAAGAACTGGCTTCACGTCCAGTAATGTATGTGGCTAAAATATGGTTAGTTTGTTTGTGGCTTGGTGAGTTGTGCGAATGGGTCTCAAGACAGAAGGAAGGATATTTGCTACATGAGGACTTGATGCCAATTACCACTGACATTGTACATGATGCCATTGTAGCTTGTAATGAAGGCTTATAGCTGCACACAGTTTGTCTGTATGATTGGCTTATTATTTTGTTTTGTAAACCCAGCAAACTGGGTTAATTTTATAAATCATAGTTAAATCAAAGAGATAAGTATGACCATAGCTAAAGTTTCTTCACTTGTGGGAAATCCTACAGAAGAAGTTCTTATTCTGTCCCCGTACCACGCACACACCCCCACAGACGGCCCGGAGTTAATAAGCCACATGACAAAACTCTTTGATGATAAAGCTGGCAGCAACCCAGTGGCTAGCTGCCAATTCAGACTTTACTCACACAAAACAAAGATTAGACTGCAGCATTCCGATAAAACAGGAAGAGTGTCAATAATACAAGGATTAGTCCAAATGCAGTCCGATAAAGCAGACAAAGTCCAGTAACGCAGAGATCATGGAGTATTTCCAGTTTTTTGCTCATCACAAACTGAACCAGCCACCACACCCACATTTATACCCTGTGGGGTGTGGTCCAGTGACTCAGCTAATTTCTGCCACACCTTCCCTTCTGCTGTGCATGCTTCTCCCTGCGCCTCTGTCGAGGGTCCAGACAGCACTTATCTTCCTCGTCACTGTCCACCTGTGGCTGCGGGGACGTGCTTGGCTCTGAGCCTATCATTTGGCCTTCGGTGTCCTCTGGAGGCATTGCCAAAGAGGAGGGTCCTGGAGAGGGAGGCCTTGCCAACTCCTCCCCCTCACTCTCAGAGTCTGCATCTTTTTTTTTTTTAATTTGATTTATATGCCGCCCTTCTCCGGAGACTCAGGGCAGTTTACAATGCGTTAAGCCTCTGTCAATAGCCCAGGTTCAGGCAACAGAGCCACAACAGTTCTATTATGACAGGGCTACAACAGCACTTAGATTTATGCTACACTTGTTATTAGCATTGTATACTACAGTTTAGTTAACTAGAGTTTATTGAATAAACTACAAGTTGCTGAAAAACTTGCTGATTGTTGTGGCCCCGCCCTCTGAGCCTGTCCCATCGGAGGAAGAAAGCTCCGAGCATGAGGAAGAGGAGTCAGCCAGGCCTCCCTCTCCAGGCCCCTCACCTCTGGCATTGTCTCAGGTGCCGGCCGAGGGAGAGGAGACAGCTGGTTCGTCTCAGAGTGACGATGAAACATCATTCCTGGACGCACGTCTCCGAAGGCATGATAAACGATTGCAGCAGTTTAGGAGGCGTGCTAGGGATTAGAACTGAGTCACTGGACCACACCCCAGAGACTATATAATAGAGGGTAGTGGTCAGGGATCCTTGTGACGAACAAAAGTAAACCTTGGATAGTCACTAAAGCCTCGTCCGGAACTGCTGGGAGGAATATTATTTCTGCTTGGACTTTTTTGTATGTTAGTATCTTATCTTTCTGTTTGTGAAAATAAAGGCACTTGGCAGACGGTGTGTCTATCTCTGCCAAGTGGGAGATAAGACCTGGGTGCGTTCCAAAGTGTTTCCTTAACCCTCGGCTGGCTGTGTTTGTGTGTGTGTGGGGACGGGGACAGATCACTGATAGACAAAAGGAGTTCCTGCAGATTTTACTCCATTAACCATAGGGGGTCAGGCCATTGAGGCAGCACTGTCCAAAGACATTTCTGTAGTCAAGTGGCCAGTATGACATCACAAAGTGCTGCTACCGTACCACCGAAGTGGTACCTATTTATTTATTTGCATTTGTATGTTTTCAAACTGTTAAATTGGCAGGAGCTGGGGGAAGGATGGGAGCTCACTCCATCATGTGGAGCTTGGGTCTCAAACCTGGACTGCCAGCTTTTCAGCCAACAAGCCCAGCATCTTAACTGCTGAGCCACCATGCCACCCATACCAATAGACATGCTGTAAATCATTATTCTTGCTTTTCAGTCTCTGAGTAAGAACCCTTGTCATTTATTCATTCACTAGATTCCTATCTTGCATTTCTGCTAAGTTCAGTATTGAATGTAATTATATTTCAAAAAATTAATCTCACAGCAAAAAGTCTATGAAGCATATAGATTTGAAATCCAGCAATAGACCCAAATTACACCAAAGCTCCATAATTTATAGGTATAGAAATCCAACATTTCCAACTGTGTCAGAGTTTGTTGCAGAAATAATCAAATCCAAAAAGCACACACAGGCAGACTAAAGCATCAGGATTCATTAACTTCTTTATATACATATAACACATGAAGATAAATGTACAATACTGTTAGGATTTGATGGATCTAGCCCAATAACACTCCAGACAGAGTAATATCCTTTAAGAATTCTTTATTGGATTTGGATAAGTCTTTGTTTATTTTAGGGCTTGGGCAGGTTTGCGCCAACGGATTTGAATCTGGGCTTCCCATTGGTTGCTGGCCATTCCAAGATGGCCACCGGGAAAAGGCGCAAAAACAGATTCTGCCATCTCTAGCTTGTCCGGTTGGGGTAGTGTTTCCCTTACCGGTTCTGTGCCCTCGCAGGTTGGTTCTTTCTCCTCGTTCGCTGCTCCATGGTTCCTCAGCAGTTTCTGGAGGTTCATAATAAGGTCTTCGTCTATGGCGGGTAGCTCCATGATCCTCAATACAGCTGCCTTGAGGTCATTGTTTCTGAGTGGGGTGGTTCTGGAATCATTCCCTTCATCTCCCCTGCATGGCTGAGCCCTGGATGGGGTGCGTGGATCGTCCATCTGCTCTTCCTCAGCTAAGGTGATCTTCGGAGTGGCTCCAGAGGGGGACAGTTATGCAGCCATTTGTCCTGTGAAGGTTCTGATGTTCACTCTGTTTTTCTTCGTAGATTGTTCAGCTGGCTCAGTCATTTTTTGTGTTTTAATGGGCAACCATCCTCTGCTACCATATTTGTTAGGATTTGATAGATATAGCCCAATAACACTCCAGACAGAGTAATATCTTTTAAGAATTTTTATTGGAGGTCTGGATTATTCCTAGGCCCATTCATCTAGCAGGAACTGACCTTTTATCCTTCTCTTGAGGTACACATCTGGAACAGCTAGATGGCCTCATGGTGAGACCTCTTATACCCAGGGGGAAGAGTCAGAGGTAAGGGATGTGTGGTTGTGTTAACCCTTGCAGGACTGTGAGGGGTTGTGACATAAATGAGTTAGACATTTTACCTGACAAATACCAATAGCTGATTCTTCCAACGTGGTAGAAGTTACAGGCAGAGGAGAGAACAGTTCTTAGTTTCCTCAGGGTGCCATTAGCCAAGTTATGTCAGCTGGCGACACCCAGGGGGAGGGCCTTCTCTGTGGGAGCCCCAGCCCTGTGGAATGAACTGCCCCGGAAATACGTAAGATCTCTGACCTCCGGGTGTTTCATTGCGCATTGAAGACCCTGTTGTTCTGCCAGGCCGGGCTATCAACATAATAATTTTAATTGGGGTATTTTAAATTTTTGGGGTTTTAATCCGGCCAAGTTTATTTAATTATTTTAATTTTTAATCATTGTTGTGTCTTGTGTTTTTAAATTGACTGTACACCGCCCTGAGTCCTTCGGGAGAAGGGCGGTATAGAAATAAAATTATTATTATTATTATTATTATTATTATTATTATTATTATTATTATTATTATTATTATTATTATTATTATTTTCAATTCAGCAGAGCAGACAAGACTAGACCAGACTTGTTTGCAGCTTCAGAGCTCAGAGCTTAACACAGACTAGTTTCAGTTTCCTTTTTGCACAGACTCAGAGCTGAGCCATTCTCAGACTTCAAACTGTTTCAGCTCCCATTGGCTGATCTGTTCCCATGCCTATTCATTGACTGACCATGTTACCATTTCTTTCCAGTCATGAATATTCTGACAAACTGTACCATAGTGTTCTTGATATGGTACCTACTCACTCCAGCAAAATACTTATATAATCTCACATGCTTAAACTATTGAACAGCTTTCTCCCTAGGAGTGCTCTGTCCTTGGCTGAAAGTATAACTATCCCTGAGCAAATATGTTCATGTAAAACTCAAGAAAGCAAATCTTGAGCCATTGTTTTTCTACACTGTCCTTTCTATAGGATAACATTCTGTGACTTTATAACTTCTCTCATAATTAGCACATAAACAGAGGAAGGTTAAAGCCTTCTCTTGCATCAAAACCACAGCTTTGAGATCAGCAGGCATTCCTAGAACTGTCTTCGTTTTCCACTGTAAAACACCAGGACATATTTGAACAGGCTTAGCCCATATTATTTCTTATTGGTGTGTGATGTCCTTTATCTTATCTTTTTCTTCCCTTTGACTTTATTTAATGCAATTACATTTGTCCCCTCTTTTTTTAAAAAAAAAAATTCTGTACAATCTGATCTTCAGTAGAAATAAACAGATCAGTAGTCACTGCTTTAACCTTTTCCGTTCCCACAGTGGAAAGCAGGGAGAATGTTTGCAATCAGAGGTATTAGCCTTAAATTATATTACACCACTCAAAGCCAAAACAGTTTTGGATTTTCTCAGCAAAAAAAAATATCCAGGGTAAGCCAAAGAACTCTTCTGAACAGCACATCACTAAAAGTCACCAGGATCTTAAATTACAAAAGCAATTTTATCTGAAATATCAACAATTATTTGCATAGACTTTTCATTGATCAAAGTGCTTTTTTGTGTACTCCTTTCACTAAGCCTGGAACTCCAACTTCCTTTCTACAATTTGAAATTTGAAGGCTTGAAGAGAACTCAGTCCTCCCACCAATAATATCTAGTTATAAATATTATAATTCTTCAAATTCAATTTGCTGGTCTAGAAGTGGCTTGACATTCAACAACCCCAGGATAGTCAAGATCTGACCAACATTCAGCAGTTAATTTGCAGGGGAGGAAAAGAGGACATAGGTCTACCTTAATATGACACCTTCTGACATCGATCAAGTAGTGATTCTAATCTGTGATCCACAGACCCACAAGGCCTGTGGTGTTGTCACAGGAGGTCCACGAAGGCTTGAATAAATGTTATGATTTAAATCTTGAGTTAAATATTGGTGGTCTGTGGCCATGGCCACAAAAGGAATTAAAAGGGTATCCATGGTGAAGAAAAGGTTAAGAACCACTGAAGTAGACTCGATGGCTTTGCTCCTTCATAAGGCAGAATTTTTTTTATGGTACACTGAGCTCATATGTTTTACTAAGCTACAGTACATTGGTTTAATAAGGGCTTGAATACAAATTAATGTAATAAATAAATATACTTTAGGGAGGGAAGAGAGGAAGAATTCTCATTGGGGTCATTGGGGAGAAATCAAGTTATGGGAAACTGTATAGAATTTTGCACAAGGATTTCAGGAAGTAGGGTTAGAAACAGCTAGATAATCATTAAGGAGCTCTGGTTCTCTGCCACTCTTAACTGTCATCTTGGACCTCCCTGGATTTTACATTCCAGATCTAATAGCACCATAAAAAAATCTTCCTTAAAACCAACTCAGCCTGGTAACGATTGCTGGAATAAATATTCATTGCATACTCAGCTACTTTCTTATCTCACATAATCTGAGACAAAAATCCTTTGGGGCTAAAATAGGTGGAGAACCTATGAGAATTTAAATCAATCTTTTATTGACTATCATCCTACGTCTTAACCTGATTTTTGCTTCTGAATGAAGAGAGGAAGTATTGCTTGCTTAAAAGAGCCATGGTGATGTAGAAGAGCCATCAATTTTATTTGAATGTAGTGATGATAGAACATACAAAAGCTGGTCACTGCCAGGAAACAGAGGCAGTAAATCTGTGAATTTATTGTGTAAATATGCCCCAGCTACCACTAAAAGCAATTAGGCTGTTTTTCTATAAGCAATGGCCTCTCTTCTATTGCATTTGATAATTAAACCTGAAAGAATGATAATGTTCCTGTCAATTTGAATATTCAGTGAGTGTGATAACATGCAGTCTGGGTATTATTTTTTTTTATTAAAAAGTTTTACAAAAAAGAGAAAATTCCCCCCCCTGTTCCCCCCCCTTTACCCCCTTTCATCCCACCCTCCCCCCCGACTTCCCAGAGCAAAATACAAGGTATTTCATTTAGTCAAACATAAACTAGATTAATCTACTTATCCTCAAAGTACTACCTCCCCCACTGATACCTTAACTCCACTATCGATAACCAAATACTTCTAATACTAACAGTCATTCATAAGCTATTTGATATTTTCTTGTCTGATACTTATTTTGAATATAATCAATCCATCTTCTCCATTCCGATATGTATCTTTCTTGCGTGTGGTCCTTCAAATACGCCGAGATTTTCGCCATTTCTGCTAGGTTTGTTACTTTCAATGTCCACTGTTCAATAGTAGACAAAGAGTCTTTCTTCCAATATTGAGCTACCAGCAGCCTAGCTGCTGATATTAAGTTCAAAATCAATTTAGTTTCTAAAACTGTACAGTCTGTAGTTATACCCAATAGAAACAATTGAGGAGTAAATTTTAACCTTCTTTTCAAAATGTTCTGAATCACCCACCAAATTTTTATCCAAAATGCCTTGATTTTCTTGCAAGTCCTCCATATATGGTAATAGGTTGCATCATTACATTCACAACTCCAACATTTAGCTTGCAAATTCGAGTACATACATGATAATTTCTTAGGATCTAAGTGCCATCTATAAAACATTTTATAAAAATTATCTCTCAAATTTTGTGCTTGCGTAAATTTAACATTTCTGACCCAAATCTTTTCCCACGTTTCCATCATCACTGGTTCCTGAAAGTTTTGTGCCCATTTTACCAATTCAGTTTCTGAGTCTATTTCCAGTAATGCATTATACAACCTTTTAATATGCATCTGACTTTGATCTCTAATCTGTTTCACCAAATTTTCCTCATTTTGCATAACCCCAATTTTTTGATCCTCCCTCCATCTAGCTTGGAGCTGACCATACTGAAACCAAGTAAAAATTATCCCTTCTTCTTTTAATTCATCTAGAGATTTCAATTGCAACTTGCCCCTTTCCAAAAGAAGAAGCTCTTTATAAGTAATCACCTCTATTCTTTGCTCTATACTTATATTTTCTATTACATGTCTGGGGTTTGCCCATATAGGTATCTTATAGTTCACCTTATATTGGTACTTTTTCCAAACCCTCAACAATGCATTTCTAAGTATATGACCCTTAAACACTTTATCCACTTTTTTTCATACAACAAATAAGCATGCCATCCATATAACAAATCATAACCTTCTATATTTAACATTCTTTTTTCAATTAAGTTGAACCAGTCACTAAGTTGTGATAAAGCTGCAGCTTCATAATACAATCTTAAATTAGGCATTTTAAGGCCTCCTCTCTCACGTGTATCCTGTATAATTTTCAGTTTCACTCTCGGTTTCTTCCCAGCCGAAATAAAAGTATTAACCCCTTTGTGCCATTCCATCAAATTTCCATCTTTTTTAAGCACTGGTATCATTTGAAACAGAAAAAAAAACTAGGTAATACATTCATTTTTATTGCTGCTATCCTTCCCAATAGTGATAGTTGTAACTTTTTCCATTTTTCCATTTCTTTCTGTACTTTTTGCCAGAGAATTTCATAATTGTTTTTATACAATTTCGTATTTGAGGCTGCCATATATATTCCTAGATACTTAACCTTTTTAACTACTTCAAACCCCATTATCCTCCCTAACTCTTCTCTTTGAGTCACAGATAGATTCTTAATTATCATCTTTGTCTTGTGTAAATTTACTTTAAATCCAGATACTTTACCATATTCAGCTACCAAATCCAACACATAGGGAGCCACTTCTATAGGTTGAGATAAAGTAAAAACCAGGTCGTCTGCAAACACTCTTAATCTATAATCCTGCTGTCTAATTACAATTCCTTTTATTTTGTCAGAATCATGTATCTTATTCAGCAAAACTTCTAAAGTTAAAATAAACAACAGTGGCGACAATGGACAACCCTGCCTCGTACTTTTCTCAATTTTAAACACATCTGTTAAACCTCCATTGATTATTTTTTGTGCTGTTTGTTCCTGATATATTGCTCTAATTGAGTGTATGAAATACTCCCCAAAGTGCATTTTTTCTACTATTTTAAACAAAAATTGCCAATTCAATCGATCAAATGCTTTCTCTGCATCCACGAATATAAACGCTGCAGGGACCTGATTATTTTTCTCCCAATATTCCAATAAGTTTATAATTTGCCTAACATTATATTTCATCTGTCTCCCTTTTATAAAATCTGATTGGTCATTGTGAATAATTTGTTGCATAACTGGCATTAGTCTATTCGATAATATCTTAGCAAAAATTTTGTAATCTGTGTTCAGAAATGAGATTGGCCTAAAATTTTCAGGTTTGGTACAGTTTTGGTCTTCCTTCGGAATCAATGAAACAAAAGCTGTTCTCCAAGAGGGTGGGACTCCTCCCCCTGATTGAATTTTACAAAATAGAGTTTTAAGTGGGTCTACCATTTCAAGCTGTAAGTTCTGACAATAAACAGCTGTTAGTCCATCTGTTCCTGGAGCTTTCCCTGTTTTTAACTGCTTAATTGCCGCAACAATCTCCTCCGAAGTTATTGGTTGATTCAATCCTTCCCTCTGTTCCGACATTAGTTCCAAGATATTCCCTTCCTTTAGATATCTATCTATATCTATACCTTGTATTGAGTCACTAGCATATAACTTTGTATAAAATTCCAAAAAAGCCTTTTTAATCAAATTCTGTTGGTAAACTTCCTTACCTCTATATTCTATTTTACTAATGACTCGTACTTTCTGTTTTTTCCTCAACATGTAGGCCAACCATCTACCTGGTTTATTGGAATTACAAAATGTATTATGTTTAGCATGTTGTAAACTAGTTGCCACTTGATCAGCCATTAACATATTGAATTGCCCTCGTAGTATGTTTATTGTTTCTTTTACTTTCTTATCTGCTGGATTAGATATAAGTATTTGTTCTTTCTTTTTTATTTCTTCCTCTATCTCTTTACGCTTCTTCTGTTGTTTTGATCTATATTTATTATTCATATGTATTAAGATACCCCTCATGTAAGCCTTACTAGCATCCCAAACCATTTCCATAGGAGTACCCTTATTCATGTCAATAACAAAAAATTCTCTCATCTGTTTTTTAAGCTCCTTTACATTTTCTTCATATCTAAATAAGTTTTCATTCAACCTCCAAGACCTTCTTTCTCCCCTCTCCTGTTCAAATTCAATCCAAACTGGACTATGATCAGTTAAAGTTCTTGGAAATATCTTCGTCTTCTTCACCCTGGAAATAAAATCATTTGTGATTACTATAAAATCAATCCTGGAGAAGGATTGATGTCTATCAGAAAAAAAGGTAAAATCTTTTCCCTTCAGGTTGTGTTCTCTCCAGATATCTCTCAACTCTATATGTTCCATCATATCAAAAAAAGATTTAGGTAATTTTGCATGTGCTGAAGTCTTTGATAAGCTTTTTTTATCTTTCTACGTATCAATTACTCCATTCCAGTCACCCATTAGTATAAAAGATTTATAATCCCACTGTATTATTTTAGTATGTAAAAGTTTATAAAACTTGTCTTGTTGCTGGTTAGGGGCATATATTCCGATAAGAAGCATTTTTCCAGACTGTGTCAATAACTCAATTGCAATATATCTTCCTTGATCATCTGCCTCAATTAAGTTAGCTGATAGTCCTTTCCTTACATATATAACTAGTCCATTTTTCTTCTCTGGCGCTGATGCCACAAAGTTTGTACCTAATCTTGAATTTATCAAATATTTTTGGTCTGATAATCTAATATGTGTTTCTTGTAAGCAAATAGCATCGTTGTTAAATTGTTTCAAGTAATGAAATACTTTCCTTCTTTTTTGTGGAGAGTTTAGGCCATTAACATTCCAAGATAGGAATTTAGTTGCCATCTTTAGCCTTTCGAAGCCTTGCGAGCACCAGCTGAAGCTCCTCCTCCATCTTACTCTTTGGCCTAGCTCCCCCCATTGCTTCTGTTTTTTGTACTACTTGAGATGAATCTTGAGATTGTTGCCCTTTTGGTTGTTGTTGTTGCAATTTATAAGTTGCTCGGGTCAGTCGTTGTGTTTTTGGCTCTCCATTCTTAGGTGGTTCCAAGGTTGGGGGTAAACCCCCAAGATCCAAATCTTCTTCCATAATAATTCCTCCAGCTGCAGCTGCAGCGTAAGTTTGTATCTGTTTTCCATCTTTTCCTTGTTGTATCATCTCCATTCCCCCCCCCCCCCCGGTGAGGGTGGGTATCTAGCCTGTAACACGTTTACATAAAAATCTTTTGCCTTCCAAATTGTATTTAATCGGTATCTTTCTCCTTTATAAGTCACTATTAGACCACTATTATCCCATCTATATGCCACCTGTTGATTTCTCAGCTCATTAACCAAAAAGCCAAAGTCTTTCCTGCTCCTCAGCATCTTTGGAGGAATCTCTTTCAAAACCACCACCTCCTGCCCAGCTACCTGAACTTTATTATTGTAAGAAGCTTGTAAAATTTCATTTCTGATCCTCCTAGTTGTGAAATAAATCACCACATCTCGTGGCAGCTGTCTTTGTTTTGCCAACCAGGAATTAACCCTGTAAATTTTGTCAATTTGAAATGCCACATCTTCTGGTTTTTCTTTAATTATCTCAGCCATAGCATCAGCACAAATGTCTTTTAAATTTTCTTTGCTATTTTCCTTCAGGCCTCTCAGTCTCAAAGCAAACTCCATAGATCTGTATTGTAACATTACCAATTCATCATCCACTTTTTCTGTTCTAGTCATAACATCACCCATTTTGCTTTCCAGATTTAAATTGGCTTCATTAATTTCCTCAACTTTCCCATCAAGCTGAATAACAAGATTTGAGAGTCCTGATACAGCAAAAACGATGTCATCTCTTATTTTATCATGCTTCTTTGTAACTGCTCCCATGATCGAACCTATATCTTCCTCTATTTTCTTAAATTTCCCTTCAACAAGTAAAGTTAAATTGTTCATTGCTTCTCTCATTGCTATTGCTTGATTGTTCATGGCTTCTTTCATAGCTTCCTTAAAATCATTAAGTGCTGCTTCTTGACTCTGGGTCTGGCTCTGTGAATCAGCCGGAAATTGCGCTTTCTGTGTCACCACTGACACAACTGGGGAGCCTCCCCCTCCTTTAACAACTCCTGGTTTCACTTGTTTAGAAGCCATTTTTTTTTCCTTTTTTTTTCTCCCCCCCCTCTTTTCTTTGAAAGCGACAAAGTCTTTAAAGATGTTAATTTAAAGTCTCTGAGTTGCCAGACAAAGTAGTTTTTTCCCTTTGTTCTCTTCCCTCCACAATCTCCGTTCCCAGCAGTTAATAGGCAGCTAATCCACTCTCCCAGTGCAAAGTTCTCAAACACTTTCATTTCAGGCTTTCACTTTCAAAGCCCTGACAAAGACGCCATCTTCCGTCTTCAGCTCAGGATTCAGATCGAAACAAAGTAACTTTGGAGTTAAGCTCTGTATTTTTAAGGCTTGTTCTCTTGTTTTCCGCTCTGTCTGCGCTTGGGATCAATCAAATTCACGTTTTAAAAGCAGGATTGGATCGTGGCTTCTCGCCCTGCTTTTGCAGGGACGTCCTGGCTCCGGAGCTTCTTGGCAGGCTGTCTGAGGAGCTCACACCCTCCAAGCCTCTGGAAATGATCCAGAGAGCTTTCAGGGGGCTCTACTCTCGCCCACCGGCTCTCCTCTCCTTCTTTTCCCGAAGGAGAGTTTTTTCAGCCGTTTGACAGCTGATTTGCGCTGTCAAAATGGCTTTTATGGAGACACAGGGCTGGCAGTCATAAATGACCGTCCCACGGAGCCTGCGGTGTCAACAGGAAGTCCAGTCTGGGTATTTTTTAAGGACTTAGATTCTTCTCCTTATTCATTTAACAAAAAGTATAACAAGAGTAAAGATCACAATAAACATACCTTTTTTGTTGCTGTCTTCCTAGTAATTGAGTAATTGATATATCTCAAGCACCCATAGCTTCTAAACTAAACAAGAGCCTGAAGATGACAGGGTTGTGAGCCTGTCGAAATGTTGCTAGAAAAAACTTTTAAGGTACTGGTAGGATTTTAGCTAAGGTTTTAAAGGACCTTGCAGAGTGCTCTGTAAGGATTTTTGGAAGATTTTAAGCTAGGATTTTAACCAGAATTTTAAACATTTTAACTAACTTATTTAACATGACGTGGGAAAACACCCGAGATTTTAATTTTTTGCATAAACACACACACACACTGTATACACACACACACACACACACACACACACACACACACACATATTGAAATATTGGACTCTATAACAGCAATATGACGACTTTGGATAGTAATTTATTTGAACAAACTAGGAAAAGATAAATTGAAATTAATTCACAGCATTACCTTCTTGCATACATAGTTAATCCCATTTGACATACAACTGAGCTGAATCTCACTGGTGCTGCAATAGTGATTCCCTAACTAAAGAAATCTAGGATCTAGAATAAAAATGAATTTTTCAGTTTTTAGACCTTATTATGAGTTAGGCTCCTCAGTCTTGATCAGCCTTCATTTGTATCTTAAACATGATGTTATGCTCATGTTACCCTTAAACTTCAATCATGGGAAGAACAAGGTAGACCAAGTGAGGGATTTTAGATCCATAAACTTCTTGGCAAGAAGCCAGAGATATGAGAAGAAACACACACAGTGAAAAAAGTCGTGAAATATGCTTAGGAGCATGAAAACAGAGCAGCGGAGAAACATTTTGGATCACCTCCAACTGAAAAAATGATAAGAGAATGGAGGAAACAGGCGGATCAGCTGCAAAAGGTAAAAAGCAAGCACAACTGTGACTGGATCAAAGGTCACCAGAACAATGGCTTCTCAGACACCACAAAAATGGTGATGCATGAAGCCAAACACATTGCTACACAAAAAGTCATTCAGGATTTGCTTCAGATTTATGAGGCTCTCATAAAAACCTCATAAAAGCTCAGTGGCTTTTGATACCATTGACCATGGTATCCTGCTGTGCCGGTTGGAGGGGTTGGGAGTGGGGGGCACCATTTTGCGGTGGTTCTCTTCCTATCTCTCCGACGGGTCGCAGTCGGTGTTGGCAGGGGGGCAGAGCTCGACCCCAAGATGCCTTGTTTGTGGGGTGCCAGAGGGGTTGGTCCTCTCGCCCCTTCTGTTCAACATTTATGTGAAGCCACTGGGTGAGATCATCCGTGGCTTTGGGGTGGAGTTCCATCAGTACGCTGATGATACTCAGTTGTACATCTCCACCCCAGGCCATCCCAACGATGCCCTTGAAGTGATGTCCTGGTGCCTGGAGGCCGTGCGGACCTGGATGGGAAGTAACAGGCTTCAACTCAACCCTTCCAAGACCGAGTGGCTGTGGCTTCCGGCGTCCCGATATAGCCAGCTGGTGCCATCGCTGGCTATTGGGGGCGAGTTATTGGCCCCCATGGATGGGGCTCACAACTTGGGTGTCCTCCTGGATGCACAGCTGTCTTTAGAAGAGCATATGATGGTCATGGCCAGGGGGGCTTTTTATCAGATTTGCCAGTTGCGTCCCTTTCTGGATCGGGACTCCTTACGCACAGTCACTCAGGTGCTCGTCACTTCCTGCTTGGACTACTGCAATGCTCTCTACATGGGGCTCCCCTTAAGGAGCACCTGGAGGCTCCAACTGGTGCAGAATGCGGCCGCCTAGGCACTTGAATTGAAGAAGTAGTGATCATGTCTCTTTATGTTAGTGTAGGCTCTTAATTAGAAAGTCTGGTTTCCATTGCTGAAGAGCTGGGAAATAAATGATTTTCATAAGGTCTATTTTTGCAGCAGCAGCAGATATACCACATGTTGTTGCTTCTTCTCGGTCATTAGGTCAAGTTCAAATGGATGAACAGATTGGCTGGCTTTAACATTGTTTGTTGTTTACTCAGAGACTGGAGAAATATGAGCTACCATATTTTTTGGAGTATAAGACACACTGGACTATAAAACACACCTAGACTTTAGAGAAGGAAAACAAGGAAAAAAGTATGAACCAAATGGTGTAGTAATATATTATTTAATAAAATACCAGTATAGCAGAATAATTTTTACAACCATGTACACTTTTTACAACCATGTAAAATCAACAGCGGTATTTTTTTTTATTGAAAAAGTTTTTCAAATACAAATTTTCCCCCTTTTTCCCCCTCCTCCTCCCTAACCCCCCCTCACCCTCCCCACCCCCCATGGCTTCTCCAAAAATAAAATCCAGATTGATATCAAATTATATAATACTTTACCATCCTTTTAGACCACCCCCCACATGCTAACCATTTCTTTCTAACATTGTTATTATATCTCTCCTATACTATACATTTCAAAGCAACCTTCAGCTATAAAACTATATAATAAATCCTAATTTGACATTTACTAAATTTATAATCTACCCATTTCCTGCCCCATACATATATCTCCTAATTCAAATCTTTTACGTATATTTATATCTAAACATAACATCCCTTTTCCTAAACTAAACAATCAGTAACCTAACCCATCTCCACCCATTTTCCTACAGGTCTACCATACATAATATTTTTAATATCTTTGTTCTTCTGCCCGCACCACACAACTAAAAAATATTTCCATATATGAATAAAATCCTCAAATGACTTTAAATTTATAATCCATATAGTGTCTTCTGTAACGTCTTTCAACTAGATTATTAATTCCATCGCCCATGTTAGGGTAACATCAGGTTCAACTTCCAACAGTATGTTCAGTATCTTCCATTACCATCTGCCCCCATCAATAGTAAGTATTTTCGTATATAAAAAAACCACCCGAGTGACTTTATATTTATATTCCATATGGTATCTTCTGTAGTGTCTTTTATCTAGATTATTAATTCCAACCACCACATTGGGGTAACAGCCAGATCTTCTGCATGCCCCAATCCCATAGTTCTCTTGCCTTATAGCTCAGCATATACGTAATCCATTTTTCAAAGAGTCCAAAATAGAAAGTTCCAATCCACTCAATCAGAGGCCATCTTCCACATCCCAAAAGCACCAGCACTGCAGAGATCTGCCACTCTCCTCAAAATAGTATAAGTCAATAATTTGCCTCAATTATATTTTCATTTATCAACCATGTATAAATCCCGCTTATTATGTTTAATCGTCTCTTCAATAACTGGCATTAGACTGTTGTTTAGTTTAAAATTTTTTAGTTTTGTAGAACCTGCTTCTTCTTTTCTTAATTTTTTTGTGGTTTAGATCTCCATCCTAGTTGCCTTTCTAAGACTTGTATGTCAACTGGTTGAGTTCCATGCTGGTCTGTAACTGGTTGAGTTCCATGCTGGTCTGGATTCTAATGAGACATCTCATTAGAATCCAAAGCTGCCTCTCTTATATTTATAGGTAATCCAGCTATAACCTCTGAAGGAGAATCCAAAAGCGGCTCGTCCAAAAAGGCCTCTGTAACTTGTTGTTTTTCCATAACCTCCATCTCCATCTGCTTAGCCTGAGTTTCAATCTCTTGTTCATTTTGCTTTTCTTTATTCCCCTCCTGTGTTCCTAACACTGATGGCATACGTGGAGATGTTGGATCCATTTTAAAAACCTTGTAGTAAAATTCTTCCGCTTTTTCAACAGTATTTAATTGATATCTTTCTCCTTGGTATCTCAATATTATACCAACTGGAGCATCCCACCTAAATGGGATGTTTTGATTTTTTAGCTCAGTCACCAGAAATCCAAATTCCTTTCTATCTTTTAACATCTTGGACGGCAGCTCTTTATATATCCAAATCTTCCTTCCATTCATTTCTAGGGTGGAGTTAAAAGACTTTTGCACAATATCATTTCTTATTCTTTTATCAGTAAAGTAAACCACCACATATCTAGGCAACTGCCTTTGCTTTGCAACCCAAGAGTTTATTCTGTAAGCCTTATCAATCTTACAGGATACCTCTTCAGGACTAACCTTTAAAATCGCAGCCAGAATTTCAGCAGACATCTTTCTCAAGTCCTCTCTGTTATTTTCCTGTATTCCCCTCATTCTGACTGCAAATTCCATGGACCTATATTGCATCATTATGACTTCTCTTTGTTTTATATTATCTGCATTGTAAATCTTGTGGTCAGCTTTCTTTATTTTAGGCTTTACTTCTGAGCTATTTTCTTGAATATTTATCAAATCATTTTCAATTCTTTATATTTTATTGTCCAAATTATAAATCTTATCATCAGCTTCCTTCATTTTAGACTCTAATAAATTGGTATCTTTATCCATCTTTATAACTATTTCTGAAAAAGTTTTAAAAGCTGTTACAATCTGTTGTTTCAGATTATCATACTTTCGTTGTACCAACTCTTTAATTTCCTGCCTGAATTTTTCAAGATTCTGGTTCACAATCTCATCATGTCTTGCCATCTCCTCCAAAACAGATTCCTTTAGGTCTTTAGAGCCATTCTTCTGAATCTGCAAGCTCAAAACTTGCTCATATGATTTGTAAACGGGGGAACCCCCCCCCCCACAGCTTGGTTGTCTGGCTTTATCTGTTTTGACACCATCCTGCCACACAAACAAACTCTTTTTTTTTAAGAAAAAAGGGACTTTCCTCCAAACAATATCAATATCAAGTCTCTAAGAAGGAAGAAACTTAAAATAGAAATTTTTCTCTTCAATTCTAGCCAGCGCTATTGCTTCAGATACTTTGTAGCATATTAAGCTATTCAAACGGAAGGACTTTCGCTTTCAGCTTTCTTCTTCTCAAGCCTCAGCCAGTCGCCATTTTAAAAACTTTCTTTCTTCACTTTTAAAATCACTCATAGGATTGTTAGAAATACTTGTGATTTAGGGATCCCAAGTCCGGATTTCATCCTATTTGTTCAGACAATCTGTTAGATTTTGTTGATTGGATTGGTCCCATTGCCTGGCTCTGCAAGAAGCAGAGTTCCCCTGATGCCCAGAGCAGCGGCGAGCTGTATAGGCACATTCTGCTTCCTCCCCAAGAGTAAAAAAATACTCTGGGGACTTCGCAGAGGGCTCTACCTGTCCTCGCCGGCTCTATCTCACGTCTCCTAAGGAGACGGAGTTTTTTGAGCTGTCTCTCAGCTGTAGAGACGGCTCTTTATAGGCGACGAGGCTGGCGGTCCCGAAAGACCGTCCGGCGGCGGCGGAAACCAAACCGGAAGCCTCAAGTCAACAGCGGTATTAAGAACCATCATCACTGTCATTAACAAATGAGGAGAGACTTTAAGGTTCAAGCACTCCTCTAATTTTCTGGAAACCCCAAGAACTCATCATTGTTGCAGGTGTCAGAGTTTAGAAAGCTCAGTTCCTCACAATCATTGATATCACTTTCTTTGCTACCTTCATAAATGATATCATCTTCAATTCCATCTAAGGCATTGCTAATGCCACATTTTTTGAAGGACCTGTAACAATTTCATCCTTCACTGAGTTCCATGATGTTTTCACCCATTCACAAACTTGAGTGATAGTGGACTTTCTCATTAGTCCAGTGGGTGTCAGATCATGATTACCAGCAGCCATCCATTTGTTCCACTCTTCTCGCATGTAGACTTTGAATGACTTGTTGATGGAAACGTCAAGAGGTTGCAACTGGCTGGTAAGACCCTCAGGAATTACAGCTAGATGAGTCTTCACTTCTTTGAATCTTTTCTTTGTGGTTTCACTAATATGTGCTCTAAACTGGTTGAGTACTAATAAAACTGGTTTTTTCATAAGTCTTCCAGGACGTTTGGACCACACTTTTTCAATCCATACTTTTATTCTATATTCGTCCATCCGTCCTTTCTCATGGACATGCACAACAACACCTCTTGGAATCACTTCTTTTGGGAAGGTTTTTCTTTTGAATATTAATATTGGTGGCAATTTGGTGCCGTCTGCACCATGTAATGTGTTTTCTCATGTCATGAGGTTTTCACAGTTATGGTTTTGGCACCTTTCACTTCAACAGTCCTATTTGATGGCACATCAAAAGTTATAGGAACTTCATCCATATTCCAAATCTGGCCAATTTCAAAATTATTTTTCTTACTGGAGTCTATCACAAAAGTATGAAAAGACAGAATTTTATATTCATACTCTTTTGGCATTCTTTGTGCAATTCTCCTACTCTAATTTCCTTTCCCTTCCTTCCTCCCTACTCTTCCTTCCCTCTCTCTCCTTCCTCTTCCCTTCCACCTCTCTTCTCCTCATCTCTCTCTATTGCTGTATTCATCTTCAATTTAATATTTTCTACTATGGAGTCAAGGCAACCCCGATCTTTCATTTATCAAGTATATTTCACACAATTCCTCATATCTTTTAATTATAAACAGTATATTTCATCTTATTCTATTTTTCCCTTTAATTTTTTATCCAAACAATCTTCCAATCTTTTATCTTCCTTACTTTTAACAATATGTTTTTTCTTTACTTCTTGCAAGTATAACACTTAAATCATTTTTTAACATTTCAATTTCATTCAATTTTACATTCAATTTCAGTTTTCCATCATAATTTCAATTAATGCTTATGTTACTTATTTCTCTCTGTTTAATGCTTTCTCCAAAATCATTCTTTCTTTCATATTGCACCTACTGGTCTATTTCATTTAACAACATTTTCACATATAATTTCTACCACTAATATCATTCTCTTTATTAACAAATTAACATTTTCACTGACTCTTAACCATTTTCCCTTAGTCTCTCCACAACTCCATTTCTTAGTATTTGCCTCCCTTTCTCCCATTCCCTTAGCTTCTTTTTCCTTTTCTTATATCTCCCCTTCAGCCTCTTTTCTTTAATTTTAACTCTATTAATTTTCTTTCTCAATCTTTCCCTATTTATTTCTCTTCTTTTCTTATTTGAGATGTAATCATCTTTATCTTTATTTTCAATTATTTCTTCTCCGATATTATCTTTTTGTTTCTTTTGTTTCTCATTCTTCTGTTCTCTTTCTCTTTTTTTGCATTCTAACCAATCCTCTGCTTCTTTGTTTCCCTTAAGTGCTTCTCTTATTTTTTGAAACATCTCCCTCAATGTCTCATATTCCTCCTCCCAATTCTCCATATTTTCAATTTAAAAGGCTGAGATTTTAAAATTTATTCTTTTCCTTTACATATATTTCAAAATTCCAAGTCCATATAGTGTCCCCCCCTCCCCTTTAAATAATGTCCAATTCAAATCTTCACTTGAGCCAGCACTGTTTCAGTCTTTGTCGTTTGTTCTCTTATCTTGGTAGAGCTGTATGAATTCTTTCACATCTCTTTCTCACGCTCTCCACCAACAGCTGTCTTTCTCCGATTCACAATCCTTTCCATAACAAAGAAGCCATCTTGTAATACACAAAAGCATTCACTTTCTCTTTTCCACATTAAGTTCTTCTACTGTTTAAAATGTTTTTCTGTCTTCTTTTCCTTGTCTTATTTTTTTTCCCCAAATCCAGTTTTAAATCCAAATGGAAGATTTTTTTCCAGGGCTTTAGATTTGATTTTTAAAGTTCCGGTTCCCCCCGCCCCCTCCACTTTAATCCTTCTGTGCCAATTAGCCACCAATCTTCTGCTACAATTTTTTCAAGCAGTCAAAGACTTTTTTTCTTTCACCTGTGAGTTGGCCAATTACTCACCCAGTTACAAGAGCCTGTAGTACAGTGGACTAAAGCACTGTTATTAACATCTGCTGCTTGCAATTACTGCAAGTTCAAATCTCACCAGGCTCAAGGTTGACTCAGCCTTCCATCCTTTCAAAGGTAGGTGAAATGAGGACCCAGATTGTGGGGGCAATAAGCTGACTTTGCATAAATATACAAAAGTATGAAGGCTATTGCTTAACGCATTGTAAGCCGCCCTGAGTCTCCGGAGAAGGATGGCATATAAATTAAAGCAAAACAACAACAACAACAACCCAATACTCTGTTCAATTACCGCTCCTACATTCCCTCTTTCTGATCGTGGCCATTCTGGCTTGTGACAGCTCCTTAATGGATGGACTCCCTTATACAAGTGCTCATGCAGCACCTCCTTGATCAGCTGCCTGAACACTGCCAGGGCCCCTTGTAGTCCAAATGGCATCACTTTTAACTGGAAGCTTCCTAGAGGAAGCTTCCCTCAATTCTAACTTGGTAAATATCTTCCCCTTGGCTAGGTGAGTCAGCATGTCCTTCATGAGGGGGAGTGGGTACATGTTCTCCATGCACACCTCATTGATCCCCTAAAGTCTATGCATAATCTCATCATCCCAGCCTTCTTTTCCTTAAACAGGACTAGGGTCACTACTCAAGATTTAGCTGGCTGGATGAAGCCACTCGCTAGGTTCTTGTCAATGTACTCCCTCAGCTCCTTCATCTCCTTCGGGGTCACGGAGTACATGTTGGACTTGGGTAATTTTGCCACTGGAAGGATCTCAATTGTGCAGTCCATGGGCCTGTGAGGGGGTAGTACGTCACACACCTCTTCCCTGAACACCTCTGCCAGGTCCATGTATTTCCTGGGGATGGTCTGGGTCTGATCTGAGCCAGCCCCTGAGTGTTCTGGGCCCTCAGCTCCCATCCTCTGTGGGGAGGCTTGCATGACTCAGTCATGTGGGGGAGGAAAGGGGCCACTTCCCAACCTCAATTTCCTATTTCCCCCTTCCCACCATATTGTTGGGCCCCACTTGTCCAACCAGGCTAGTCCCAGGATCACGGCTTCTGTTGTTTTGGGGATGATCATGAACTGGATCATCTCCCAGTGCTGACCCATCTCCAGCTTCATGGGCTCAGTCAAATGGGTTACTGGGGCCCCTCCTGTTAGGGAGCCATCAACTTGACAAAAAGCTATCTGTATTTCAGGATACAGATACAGAATTGGAAGAGACCTTATAGGTTATCTAGTCCAACCCCCCCCCAATAGACCCTACACCATTGACTTGACTTGTTCAACCCTCATGGCTCTGGAGAGCTTCCTGGCTCAGATTCCCAGCCTCAGCACTGTGGACAGGCTTATTAAATGTGAGGTGCAGCCTGAGTGTGAGGGCCTCAAAATCCCCCTGAGCTCCCAATTTGGGTGCCATGATTCTCACAGGGATCGCAAAAAAGGCGGATGGCTATACTCACCATTGGGTCTCTTTTTCCCTTATCCTTACTATCATACAAAGCAGGCAACTGGTCTCCTTTGGCCAGAGTTCCCTCCCCCTTGGGCAGGGAAGAGGGGACCTCAATGGCCTGGCATCCCAAGATGGATTTCTCTGGTGGCTTCCGTGGTGATTTTTTTGGCTTTGCCGGTGCCATTGGCCCAGCTCTTGGTTTGGGCATGGCTGCCAAGCATTCGGCTGCTTAGTGCCCTGGCTGACTGCATTGGAAGCACTGAGTGAGGGCTCGGGTTGGTCTTGCAGGAACACTGGTGGGTGGGACTGAGGTCGATTGCCTCCCAACTGATCAGCTCTCTTGGCTCTTCTGTATCCTCACTTCAGCACTGCTCCTCAGCCTGCAGGCCCACAGTTCCACATCCAGTGTATTCCTTCACTGGCCATTCCCTCTGTTTTAACTCCCATATCTCCCCCTCCCCCTATTGGACTTTCACCTCATCTTCAAATCTTGCCCTCAGCTCCCTCAGGAACCTTCCAGTATCCCTCAGCTCAGAAGCATCCTCATTATGGATGGTAACCACCCATTCTGCTGCCTCCCCCTCAAGCTCGGCTGTTATTGCACTCACCATCTACCTCTGGGTTGGGTAGGTTAGGCGGTACCAATCTAGGTGAGCCAGAACATTGTCAAGGAAGATCTCCAGCTAGTTGGGGTTCCCGTCGAACGTGACGGCTGGGAGGGGGGAGACTCCATGTAGTGGGATGGTGGCAGCCAATATCCCAGGTGCCACCCAGGCCTTGGTGTGGGTGGGTGGGTGGGGGGAAGGAGCCACCCAGGGCCATGATACCACCCAGGGCCATGTGGGAGGGGCTGCAGTGGCTGGGCTGATTGTTCCTGGTGGCTGCTGGGACCATAAGTATGGCAACTAAGAAACAAAGCAAGACAAATATGGCTTCAGCTACAGTAATTTCAAGAGTTGATACTGGATTTATATAGTCCTATCTTGTACCTACAGATTTAAACTCCCCTTCATTGCAAAAAAGCTGGGAAGTGTTATTGTAACTGTGTTTATTTAGGTTGGAACCATGGGGAGAGCATGCTTTAGGGCTCATCAATACATTAAAAAACAAATGTTGTTTGATATTCATAGCTAGCAGTAATTTACTGTCCCTTAATAAACCAGATACTACAGAAGGATAGTCTAAGCTTCTCCTCAAACTGACCACAATAATAAAGCAAAGAACATCATCATATACAACATTTCCTCCTGTTTCATTGGTAATTAACCCCTTGCTGGTAGGTCTGTTGCATCTCCATTCTGTGACAACTAACAAAAGCTTCCAGCCAGGCTGAGATGCAATAGAAAAAGTGGATGGCTTCAAAAAGATCTGATTTGCCTTCAAGGCAACATATGGAATATTAATTAATAATGGATTAATGGATTCCTCTCCCCACTTTAAATTTTAATATGTTTGCTAGGGCTCTTTTTTTTGTTCTTGGTAAAACAATGGCTGCCCTTGAGCACTTGTATCATTTTTGTCTTTTGTCCTGTTGCCTAAATAACCTTGATGCTGAAAATGTGAAAAATGGCAGGGAGAAGTTACAATCAGCTGTGCAGCACAGTTTAACTTTGCTAGAAAGCAGGAAATCCTGCTTTCTAGCAAAACTAAATCATGCGCCACAGTTGATTTCCCCCCGTTTCTACTTACCTTCCTAAGCCTCCTTTTGGTGCCTACTGTGCATGCGTGCAGATTTGGTGCGCACTCACATGTGCACACAGTGCACATTTGGCCCACAGTGCACATGCGCAGCCAACAAACCAGTAGCAATCTGGTTCGGATTTCACCACTGACTAGCACATATGTGTGAGGGGAACCTTTACCTTTACCTTATACCATTTCAGACAAATGACTGTCCAATCTTTTCTAGGTAAACCCCCCACAACTTCTGAAGGCAAGCTGTCCTTTGTTACTTAAATTGCATAGTCATGACATTTCAAAGAAAGTGGGGAAACTTAAAAAAGCAAGGAGAAGTTCTTTCTTCTGGTGTCATATAGAGTTTGAGTGATTTTCTTGTGACTCTGCATAGGTCATTTCTACCTTTCTTTACTCTCCTTCTCTTTATCCCTTTCTCTTTCCTGTTTCCCTTCTTCTTTCTTTCTTCTCTCTATAAGACTTTATGTAACACACTGACAGAGCCATGCTTACACACTGAAACTCTGAAAAGAGTTCTACACATACTCACTGGCAACTGTTGTAGACGGGATGTTGCTAGATTGACGTAATCCTCTCTACTGACTCCAGTTAAAATCAGTTCCACTGGCTCTAAAGTGTCTTAGTCTGTCTTCAAAGGAAGACACCCTGTGGAGCACATTATGTTAATGTAACCTGAAAATGGAAAAAAAAAAAACATTTTTTTCTGGTGGATAAGCCAAACTTGATTTTAAAATGGTGTTTTAGGTTACTATTTTTAACCTGGTCTTCCAGAACCAAATAGCAACTCTAGGTTTGAGCTTGATATGAATAAAATGCATGGAAGAAATCTAAAAGCTATGTCCCAATATGCTAATTTAGGATGTGAAATTACTTAATTGCTTAATTATGGTTTAAGACTGAAGAGCATTGAAATATGTGAATTGTACTATAATGGAGTCCAAAGAAAGTTTTACATCAAAGCTCTGTCCTGTTTCCTTACTTCTGTATATATTTTCATTGTTCTAGGCCTTGTGAAATTAAAGGATATTTCTGTGTTTATAGATTGCCAACTCTGTTTACTGTCTTTAATTGTGTGTGTTTGTAGTAGGCTTTATTAGCACTTTTGCCTAGAAGAAAATGTTTTAGTTCTTTAGCCATCTATGGCACAAGAAAGATGGAGAAGTAAATAGTGGGTTAAGCTGCTAAATAATGTCTTGAAATCTAATTTTCATCTCTTGCTCCCCCCAGTAGACAACCAATAAACATGGAATTATACAGCTAGGCCAGGCAAAAGCTTGCTGTACATATGCCAGTGAATTGCTGGAGACCCTCAAAACTTGTGGCAAATTATGCAGTTCTCATAGCGGGGAGGGGGGAAAATTAGGGAGAGAGGAAGGGTTGCCAGAAAAAAAAATTTTTAGGAGTTACAGTTTTCATTTCTGTAGGAAAAAAGGAATTGTTCCCTATGACTTCTCCAAAATTGGGCTTAGGTGGCACCTTTCTATTATATAGTTGATTAGAGTTACAAGTTGGTGCAGAACAGACATGATCAACATTTTAGGAACAGATGATGGCATTTGTACTTTTTGGGAAGGCTAAGAACCACAGTTGGCAATATGATGCCAATTGGTTATAGCCAGAATTTTTTGGGGAGGAAGCATGAAGTCCGAACAGGAGATTTTTCTTTGGATTTTTTTTCAGTCCAAAGAAAGAATGATGTCTTGAAATCTTGGAGAATTCCCCAGCAGTTTTTCTATGTTTCTTTTCTAAAAGAATGTTAGCTGAAGGGATGAGGAGTGTTTTGCCAAGTGTCAGGACAGTGATCAGTGCCCAGGCAACTGAGTCTTTTGGATCCAGAGACCAGTGCCCTGATGTTAATTATGTTAGATAGAAATGTTAATTATGAATTCAAGCAAAAAGATTTAAAAGCATAACATAAAAGAACATCCATACTAAGCAAGATGATAGTTAAATCTTTTACAATCCATCAGGAGTGCCTTAATAACAACAGCAGAGATATCCCTAGGGTGGCAAATTTCCATAGTACCTGGTTCTGTGCAGAAGTTTCCAATTTAAAGGGAAGTACTAACATCTGGCATTATGACTCCATGGTCCTGCTTCTTCTGCAAGGCTGCAAGGTCTGATCTTGACTAGGTGAGACATGGCTTAAGTTTGTTGATTTTCAATTCCAGTGTGACAGAAAAGACAAGGAGCTAGGATGGGAATGAAGGAAGAGGAGGAAACTTAATTTAATAAAACAGAGAATGCCATAATTGAAAATGATAAAGTAATAGCTTCAATTAATCTGTGAAAAATGTATGAGCATAAGCTTTTGCACATGCAGACCAAATGGAAAGAAATGTAAAATATCAAAGCTCAAAGATCTGCAATGGAAGATGTACTGTTTGAAAGATTTCCATGCTAACTTCAAGCAAAATACAAGTAGAGCCAAACAGAAGAGCAATTGTCAGCAGCAACACAATGTTTCCTAGCCTTAATTTAACATTTGCTGTGGGGGGGAAATAACTACATGGGGCTCCCTTGAGGAGCACCCGGAGGCTCCAACTGGTGCAGAGTGCGGCCACGCGGATGGTTATGGGAGCGACATGGCGCTCCCATGTAACACCTCTCCTGCGCAAGCTGCACTGGCTCCCGGTGGTCTTCCGGGTACATTTCAAGGTTCTGGTTACCACCTTTAGAGTGCTCCATGGCTTAGGACCTGGTTACTTACAGAACTGCCTGCTACCACAAATAGCCTCCCACCGGCCGGTACACTCTCATAGAGAGGGGCTCCTCTGGGTGCCGTCAGCCAAACAGTGTCGACTGGCGGCCCCTAGGGGGAGGGCCTTCTCTGTGGGGGCACCTACTATCTGGAACGAGCTCCCCCCGGAGATACGGAGGATCCCGGATCTGCGTATCTTCCGTCGCGCTCTCCAGACCTTTTTATTCCATCAAGCTGGCCTGGCCTAATCTTTCCCCCTTTTTTCTTTTTTTTTTATCATGTAAATTTTAATCTGTTTTAAATTATTGGGGTGTTTTAAATCTGTCTTGGGCCAAATTGTTTAATTCGGTTTTATTCTGCTTTTAAATTTTTGCATTTATGTTTTTTATTTTTGTGGCTGTTCACCACCCTGAGTCCTTCGGGAGTAAGGCGGTATATAAATCTAATAAACAAACAAACAATAAACAAACTTGTGTGGTGCTATTATAAATTAGTCAAAGACAACGTGGATTTGTAAGCAGTTGTGGTTTATTTGATAGAAAAGCTCATGGAAACTGTCAATATTCCTGACTATTGCAGTAGCAGAAATACTTTGAAGATTCTTATTTCTAATCTATCAGTCCAGAAAATGTCATATTTGCTCAGGGTTGTCTGCAGCATTGTTTCTTAATAACTAGATTTCTTCAGGTATTAGGATTGTTTTATTGCTGTACCCAGTCAGAGAATTTCTTTTAAATAAAGTCCCATGACAGAAGGTCCTATAGAGAATAAATGTAGGATTGGTCCATGTTTCAAATCATTCTCACTTTAGTGAGTTTCAGAAAGTCAGATACATCTCTCTGTCAGAGCTGTTCTCAATAAAGGTTTTGATTTCAGAGTACCGTTGGAGAGGAAACTCTAAAGAAATGCTGTTTCAGCCTTTATTGGTGAACTGTCGGGAAGTACTAATAATGGGGGAATTATGCACTTCAGTTTTCATCTTTCAAGTGTGCAGTAGTTGACTGGTTGACTGTTCTTATCATTGTTAAGAAGCCATGAAGGTACAGGTAAGGGGCAGTTGGCCAATAAGAGTTGTGCACTTGCAAATTGGGTGTCATCTTCTTCCATTGTTGTCTCCTAGTTCTTCTTGCCATGACTAGGAGTAGTTTTCCTTCTTTTTTGGGGGAAAGATGAAATGGAAGACAAATGTCCTTGCAGCAAGAATTGTTGTTTCACTCTTTGGCTTCTGCAGAAAAAACATCTCCTGTTCTCATTCAATGGAATGAAGAAGAAATTGCTTTTGAGATTTCTCCCCAATGCAAAGAGTTGTGGTGACCAAGGAATATGTGTCAGAATTCTGCCTTTCATGGTATAATTGTCTCTCCAGCAGTTTGCAGCCTCTGTGGCTTCCATAATTCCACTAAATCCTCAAAAGTCTTTCTTGGGGGCCTTTTCAAAGAGACTATTCTGAGAAAGCAGCTAGACTACATATATACATACTGTACATACAAATTGTGCTATTTTCTTATGTATTGAAATATAGAGAGCAGAAAGTAAGTGCCACAACCCTCTGCCAGCCTCAGCAATAAAGCTGATTCCAATCCCCATCAAAAGAAAATTAAAATTGGACCGGAAGTTGACGCCGCGGCAAGACGGACAGGCGATTTTGGGGCTCTAGAATTGCCACCGATAGCCCCGCTGCCAGATGGTCCAGTTAGGACCCCACAGTCTAGTTTTGATTGTGGCAGTGGAGGGCACCTTCTGTTGATCTCAGGGACATTGCAAAGTCCCTGATTGATCCAGGAAAGCCCTTTGCCCAGCAGCGGGGAAGCAGCCATTGTGGCTGCCAAAGCTGGGGCAGCTTCAGAGGAAGAAAGAGTAATGACAGCTATCCGATCTGGTGAGAGAGCTGTACTTTGACTGACAAGTTCACTTAAGAGATGAGTGAGTGGATGATTAATTAAAGGAAGTTAAGCAGCGAATCTATTTTGAATAGACTATTTGAAACCCGATTGCTGATAGGAATGGCTTTTAAACTAATTGCTTTCTAAGACCGAGACTGGACTGAATGAGAAGAGAGGGGAAGACATTGATTTTTGGGACTATGCTTTTTTTTAAAAAAGAAAGAATTTTGTCTGACTTGTGACTGATCCATTGTGAAGCCTTTTTTTTTCTTTCCTCTGTTTTTTTTTCTTTTATAACTTTTCCTTTTTTTAAAAAAAATAACTTTTAACAAAGAAGATTTGGATTGTTAATGTAGGAAAGCTAAGAGAGTGAAAGTGCTGCCATCTGCTGGGGAAAAGAAAAGAAGAGAAGAAATTCAGTTGCAATGTGTATTCAGGCAGAAAGATGAAAGATACATTGTAGCTAAAATAATAACAAAGTGGTTCTGAGCTTCAGCTTGTTTAGCATAAGTGAAGAGAACATCTGAGACAGTATCTATCTGCATTGTTGATTCAGGTGTTCTTGGTGACTTTGAAGTAGGAGCCTTGGAAAAGTGTGGAGGGGAATTTTCCTCTCTATTATCATCACTCTTTTGTGCAGTTACTGTTATTCTCTCTTTCTGAGGCTTGTATGAGAGAGAATTCTCTGTACGCTTTCCGGATAAATAAAGATCTTTTTTATTTTGAGACTTTTTAAAAATTGAATTGGATTAAGGCATTCAAGAGCCTGAAGTTCTTTTTTTTCTTTTTTTCTATCTCTTATGATTTTTTTTCTCTCCCCCCCTCCCCATATTGTTCCCTATTGTGGATTTTTGATTTTGGACTTTTATATTTTTATTATTCACCCTTTTTTTCTCTCTCTCTTTGATATTTTGTTTTTACATGAATTTTTTCTCTTTCTTTCTTTTTTCTTTTTTAATGGAATTTTAGTTGGATTAGGGTTTGGAAGAACCTGAAGAGCTGGCTTTTCTTTTTCTTTTTCCATATTTGATTTTTTGTTTTTTCGCCTCTCCTTTTTCTTTTTCCCTTTTTGTTTCCCTGTTTGTTTTTTAATTTGTTTTTCTCTTTTGGCCTTTACACCAGTGGATTATAATAAAATGAGTAAAAAAGCAGCAACAGTGGGAGCTGCAACCACATCTTCTGCATCTCCATCTGGAGGACAACGTACTATCCAGGCCATGATACAACAAGAGAAAGAGAAAGAAGCATCACTACAAACAATTTTGAGCACAGTTCAGAGGATGGAACAACAATTACTTAAGACAGACGAGAATGTCCAAAGGACAACTAATAAAGACAGATGAAAAAGTGGTTAGCATCCAACAGGCAATGTCAAAATTTGAAGGAAGACTACAAGAGCTTGAGAAGAAGGATGACCAAAGGGGGAAAATATGAAAGATTTTGAAAATAGACTGAGACAGGTGGAAAGCGAAAGAAGTGCAGTAGTGGAATTGGAAATGGATAGAGCAGAATTCTATCTTAGATTTCAAAATGTGGAGGAAGAGAAAGGAGAAAATCTTGCGAATGTCATGATTTCTATGCTTGCTGATGCTCTGGAGATACCAAGAGAGGAGATGGCATACGGTGTGGATGAGATTTATCGAGTTCACACTAGATATGCTATGTGCAATAAATTGCCAAGAGAAGTCCATTTAAGATTTACAAAGAAATTGATTAAAGCACAAATTCTTCAAGTGGCGAAAGAAAAAACATTGAAATTCAAGGAGAAAGAAGTGGTAGTCTTGAAACAAATACCAAGGAAAGTGAGAGATGTGAGAAAAGAGTATAAATTTCTGACCAAGATACTAATTCAAAAGGGTGTTAATTTTAGATGGCTGATACCAGAAGGATTGATCTTAACATGGCAGCTTCAAAGATACAGGCTAGATACAATTGATAAAGCGAGAGCTTTTTATGAAGATTTTTTAAAGGAAAAGGAAGTGTCAATGGAAACAGAAACACAAGCTACACTGATGTCGACAAAACCTACAGAAGAGGAAATGGTAATGATTGAATCAATGGAGGGTGCTGTTGGCGGGACTGTGGAATTCAAAGAACAACGGGAAGTAAGATCAACTAGAGCAATAAAACCTACATATAAAATATGAATATGGATGCAACAAAATTAATTTCGATAAATATAAATGGACTTAATTCGGCTGTGAAAAGAAGAAAGATTTTTCATAAATTAGAGAAGCTAAATTTTGATATAATTTGTTTGCAAGAAGTTCACATTAAAAAGCAACATGAACAATTATTGACACAAACTAAACTTGGAAAAAAAATTTCATCATTATCGCAAAACAAAAAGAGAGGCATTGTTCTATACATTAAAAATTCAATAAAAGTGGAACAAATATATGCAGATTCAGAGGGTAGAGTTTTGATAGTGGAGATAATTGATAATAATATGAAGATACTACTAGTTGCAATATATGCCCCAAATAACAATTAGAGTGATTTCTATTGAAATTTACATATGAAAATAATTGAAATGGATTATGATAATATATGTATGATGGGAGGTTTTAATGTAATAGTAGATGAAAAATTGGACTATAAAACAACAAAAACAGGAAGGCATAATAGAAAAACACTGCTGAATTCTTTTTTTAAAATGACAGAGGAAATAAATTTGAAAAATATATGGAGAGTTAGAAATGGGAAGAATGGACAATACACTTTTTACTCAAACAGGCATTCATCTTGGTCCAGGTTAGATATGATATAGATAACAATGGTCTTGATTCCGAAAATTGAGCAGGTGGAAATAGACACTAATTTATGGGCTGATCATAATCCAGTGATAGTAACTTGGAAAGGCCAAAAAAGGAAAGCTAGATGGACTTTGAATAATACAATTTTAAAAGAAAAAGAATTTGTACAGAAAATGCAAAGAGAGCTGGAGTTTTTTTTTTTTTAAGGAGAATAAAAAGGAAGATACATCGATACAAAACCGTTGGGATACAATGAAGGCCTATGCTAGAGGTATAATAATAGATTATATAAAGAAAAGGAATGTGAAAAAAAGACAGACTTTTACAATATTAAAGGATGAATATAAGAGATTTGAAAAGGAACTCCAGAAAGATCCACATAAGAAAGATGTAAAAATGAAAAAGGATATGTTGAAACATAAAATGGATTTACTGGAGAAGGAAGAGCTAGCCCAAAAATAAGAAGTGCTAAACAGAATTATTTTGAAAATGCAAATAAACCAGGAAGGTGGCTAGCATATAAATTGAAAAAAGAAAGGGAATAAAAAAATAATAATGCAACTGATTGATGATCAAGGGCAAAGTAAATTTGGAAATAAAGAGATGGGAAAAATAATACAAGAATATTATAGGCAACTTTATAAAAGAGAGCTGGTTGAAGAGGGGAAAGATAAAAAATATCTACAGAATGCAAAATTACCTTTGATCCCCAAGGACATTGAAGAAATGCTAGATGGGCATATAACAATGATGGAATTAACAGAAACAATTAAGAAACAAAAAAATGGAAAGACACCAGGACCGGATGGTTTGCCTGTTGAATACTATAAGACATTACAAGAATCCTTATGCCTTCCACTTTTGGATGTTATGAATGAAGTAATGATAAATAAAACAATATCCCAATCATGGACTGAGGCTTATATCACACTGATTCACAAAGAAGACACAGACCCACAGCAAATTAAAAACTATAGGCCTATATCCCTGCTAAACTTGGACTATAAAATCTTTGCTGCAGAAAGACTTAAGAGATACTTGAACTACTTTATACATCCAGATCAAAATGGATTTCTTCCAAAAAGAGAAATAGAGATAATATAAGAATAATTTTGAATACCCTAGAATATTATGAAGCGCATCCTGAAAAACAAATGGCTTTGGTATTTCTAGATGCACAAAAAGCATTTGACAATGTGAACTGGCGATTTATGATATTACAAATGGAAGAGATGGGCTTTGGAAAGAAATTTATTCAGGCAATTGAAGCTATATATATAAAACAGATTGCAAAGGTAATGATTAATGGAGAATTGACTGATGTTATTGAAATAGAAAAGGGTACTTGACAAGGATGTACCTTATCCCCATTGCTATTTATATTGACATTGGAAGTTCTGAATAGAAATGTTAGAGAAGAAAAAGGGATAAAAGGAATGAAAATTAGAAAGGTAGAATATAAATTACAAGCTTTTGCTGATGACCTGGTTTTTATTATTGAAGAACCATTAACATCAATAAATAAATTGACAGAAAAAATAGGTGAATTTGGGGAGGTTGCTGGTTTGAAAAACAGCAAGGTACTGTTGGCATAGTGTTATTCCTAGCATACCATTGATTTACCACTCATTGCTGGAAAAATATGAAAGAGTGGCAGTGGTGGGATTCTACCGGTTCACACCGGTTCAGTAGAACCGGTTGTTAAGTAGTTAAGCAGTTCGGAGAACCGGTTGTTAAAAGAAATCTCCTTTTGTTTTTTTTCCATTTTACAGGGTTAATCCTGTAAGGAATTACAACATTCTGTGTTGTTTCCTAGCCTAATCTTTATTGCCCTACTTAGGAAATTGCCTCTCTGGCAGTATGCCTAGACTTACTGTCACTTCCGGTTCCGGAGGTTCTCGGAGGTTTTTTTTTTGCTTGACTTTCTTAAAGGGGAAGGGTTGTTTTAAACTTTTTACACCACTGTTGGGAGGAAATACTCCCCTGTTGGAGTTCTTCCAGCTAGGGTGCAATGATCAGCACTTTGAAGAAATAATTGAATAATGAAGCAGAAGCTTTTAATGACAAGGAACCAAGATGAGTGACATTTACCAAGGCTTCTTGGCTAGCTGTAAACTCAAACGTGAGTTTACATACCCTTTCTGACTTTTGGTCTAAAACTGGTTTTTGGTGAAGTTTAATTCTGTGCTTGGTGATGATTAATCCTGTGTTTAGTGATGAGATAATTTTCCCTATTCAGCTTTGTTTGGAAGGAAAAATGTTAATCTCTGTTCCTGGAAAGAAGCAGCTTTGGAAATCTGACTAGTTCTATGTCTATTTGTTCTGGTAATTGGTTTAACAAGCAACAGATACTCTGTTTGCTCCTTTTCTTCATTCTGGAGAGCCTAAATGACCTCTCTGCTAAAGGGTTTCACTTTATGAGCAAGAATTGGCTGCTGATAGTTATCACTGCATTTTAACTATTTTAATTCCTCAAGGTGCTCTGGCACCCTCCCTGATTTGTAACTCCAGTTTGCAGGTATTTCTAATCTAATGATTGGTATTTAGGGCAGCTTTTTGCAAGCAAAGAAGCCTTTTGTATTCTTATACAGATAATCCTCGATTTAGTACAGTTACAATGGCACTGGAAAAAGTGACTTATGACCATTTTTCACACTTATGACCATTGCAGCAAACTGTCATTAGGGCGAAGAAGCGATGCCACATGACCACCTGGCCATGCCCACCCAGTCACATGAAGCACCGCTGTGCTTCATGTGACTGTGAAATGAGTGACACGGTTGTTAAGAATGCTGCAACAGGCATAAATGATGATCAGTCATAAGTGCAAGGACCAGTCAAAAGTGCGAGGACCTATCAGAAATCACTTTTTTCAGCCCTCTGGGTAGTCCCTATCTGCATATGGACTACTCAGAGGGCTAAAAAAAGTTATTTTTGACTGGTCCTCACACTTTTGACCAGTCCTTGCACTTATGACTGTCTTCACATTTTCCTTTTTTTGCCCTATCTTGTCACCATGGTGAAGAGAAGCAGTTGTGAAATGAGTGACATGGTTGTTAAGAATGCTGCAACAGGCATAAATGTGAGGATGGTCATAAGTGCAGTCAAAAGTGCGAGGACTGGTCAGAAATGACTTTTTCAGCCCTCTGAGTAGTCCCTATACACATAGCCACGGCCACTTGGTCACATGCCCACCCAAATAAGCCACACCCACAGAACCGGTTGTTTAAAAAATTGAATCCCACCACAGAGAGAGAGAGAGAGAGAGAGAGAGAGAGAGAGAGAGAGAGATAAATAGACAGACAGATAGACAGACAGACAGACAGACACAATTGCTTCAAATAGCCCTTAAAGCTGAGAACATACTCATATCTTCCATTCTGATCACTCAGTATGGAAACCTTTCAACTCAATGGTATCAAAACCCTTGCTTTATGATTGGGATATCATTTACCAGTACTTTGTCCCCATTGACAAATATTTGGATCACTTCTTCGGTTCTTCATCCATCGAAAAGGGAGCTGGAAAATACTGCAAAAAGGAAAGTTTTAGTGTGTGTTTGTGTGTTTAGAAATAAGCATTACACTCTTGACAGGTCTTATAACATATGGGTGGTGGGTTGCATACAATTTGATGGGTCATAGCTTGTGCTGGTCTGTTCTACATTGACATTTTTTACTGAGATAATAATACTGAGTTATGGCACACAGCATATGTGTATTTTCTTCATTGCTACAATAGCTGGTTTCACCTCTCTTTTTTGATGCCATACTGATATACTTTTGATGGTGGCATTATTTGCACTGCATATTACAAAAGTGTTTAAAGATGAAATGAAGTATTTTTTGTCCTACTTGCTGATGAACCTGATGGGAATGGAAAAAATGATAAATATTATTGCATTGGGAAAAGTTTGTGCATCATTTCTAATTCATCTCATATAGAATTCTTAGCATCTGGAGCTCAATTATTACTAAAAAGATTTTGTTCATACTAATGACTGAGAAAAGGAGCTGACTAAAAAGAAAGAACAGGAAAGACTAAGGGCGGATCCCCAGTTATATTATAAAATGAAATCATTAAAAGCGGATACCAAGCTTGTTCCAAAATCATTCAATGTATTTGAAATATAGAAAAAAGAAAAAGGAGCTTTGAACCTAATTAATATCTATTGGGGACTGCAATCTTTCAAAAAGTTAAAGGAAAATGAGTCTAAAATAAAGTATAAGAAAAGGTTCTGAAATCTTTAAAATAATAATTTCACTCTACTTCTAAAAGAACCATTGTTTTTTCCAATGGTTCTATTCACATATTTTAAAAGTGGAGAGCACACTCACATAGATTAATGAAAAATATACATTTGGTTTGCCCCTCCACACATACACACACTTCTCAATAGTGGAGAAGTTTGTGGTCAGGTAATTTAAGTATCTAAGTATCAACAGAGTAAGAGAATATCAGAGTCAGAAGCAGGGGTGAAATGCTCCCGGTTCGGACTGGATCGGGCGATCCGGTAGTGGTTGTAGTGGGTGGTTCAGAGAACTGGTAGCAATGGCAGCATGAGGCTCTGCCCACCTGCCCGGTTGTCATTACTTCCTGGTTTTAACTGACTACAGAAGAGAGAGATTACATTGAATAGCATCTGCATCTGATTTTTTACGAACTTAATTTCTTGGGTATCTTATGAAATAATATGCCACCCATAGTGATGTAGATTAGATTAGATTAGATTAGATTAGATTAGATTAGATTAGATTAGATTAGATTAGATTAGATTAGATTAGATTAGATTAGATTTATTGGACTTCTATACCGCCCTTCTTCCGAAGGACTCAAGGCGGTGTACAGCCATATTAAAACACATATAGAGTTACAAAATTTAAAAACAATTTAAAACTGAATATATAAAAATTTGGCCCACAAAATTTAAAAAAACTAACATACACCAATTATAAAATTAATATTAGGCCAGCCCGGTTTGTTGGAACAAAAGGGTCTTCAGGGCATGGCAAAAGGTATGCAGGTCGGGGATCATACGAACCTCTAGGAACAGCTCATTCCAGAGGGCTGGTGCCCCCACAGAGAAGGCTCTCCCCCTGGGTGTCATCAGTCGGCATTGTTTGGCCGATGGCACCCTGAGGAGCCCCTCTCTGTGGGACTGTATTGGCCAGTGGGAGGCTGTCAGTGGCAGAAGGCGGTCTCGTATGTACCCCAGTCCTAAGCCATGGAGCACTTTAAAGGTGGTGACCAACATCTTGAATCGCACCCGGAAGACCACCGGGAGCCAGTGCAGCTCGCGCAGGAGAGGTGTTACATGGGTGTGCCGAGTCACCCCCATAATCACCCGCGTGGCCGCATTCTGGACCAGTTGGAGCCTCTGAGTGCTCTTCAAGGGGAGCCCCATGTAGAGAGTGTTTTTTTTTTTTTAATTTGATTTATATGCCGCCCTTCTCCGAAGATTCAGGGAGGCTTACAATGTGCTCAGCAATAGCCTTCATCCTTTTGTATAACTGTAGTGCAGACGGGACGGGACGAGGGCATGAGTGACTGTGCGCAGGGTATCCCGGTCCAGAAAGGGACACAACTGGCGTATCAGGCAAGCCTGATAAAAAGCTCCCCTGGCCACGGCCATCATATGATCTTCCAAAGACAGCCGTGCATCCAGGAGAACACCCAAGTTGTGAGCCCTCTCTGAGGGGGCCAAGATCTCACCCCGAATAGTCAGCAATGGAACCAGCTGACTATACTGGGATACCGGGAAGACTGACCCTTGCGGCACCCCACAAACAAGGCGGCTTCAGGTCAACCTCTGTCCCCCTGCCAACACAAACTGCATATGGTTGGAGAGGAAGGAGGAGAACCACCGCAACACGCCCAACCCCTCCAATCGTCTCAGCATGATACCATGGTCGATGGTATCAAAAGCCGCTGAGAGGTCTAATAGGACCAGGACAGAGGAACAACCCCTGTCCTGAGCCCTCCAGAGATCATCAACCAATGCGACCAATGCCGTTTCCGTGTTGTGCCTAGGTCTGAAGCCCGACTGGAATGGATCTAGATAGTCAGCTTCATCCAGGTACTGGGGAATTTGTCGCGCCACCACACTCTCAACAACCTTCGCAACAAAGCGAAGGTTGGAGACTGGACAATAGTTCACTAATATAGCCAGGTCCAGGGAAGGCTTCTTGAGGAGGGGCTTCACCACTGCCTCTTTCAGAGAGGGAGGGAAGAAACCCTCACTCACAGAAGCATTAATAATCCCCTGGAGCCAGCTTTGTATAACTGCCCAGGAGGCCAACACCAACCAGGAGGGACACGGGTCCAATAAACATGTGGCAGTGCTAAGCCTACCCAGAATCCTGTCCATGTCCTCGGGAGTCACAAGGTCAAACCCCTCCCAGATAACATTCTCAAGACCCACCTTCATCACCCCACCCGAATCTACCCAATCAGAGTCCAGGCCTTCCCGAATCTGAGATGAGGGAAGGAAAAGGATTTGGGACTCTTTGGTTTTTGAATTTGAAAAAAAAAATATTGTGTGTTCAGTAGAGGGCTCCACTTACCTTCGCTACCAGTCTGGAAGTGGGAGCCCACACTAATGCGTGTGTCAGCTTTGGAAGCCATATTAGGCCGGAAGCTTCAATGCTGCCACCTCCTCATGTGTGGGAAAGTAGGAGGGGGGATTTAGGAGTGGGGATTAGTAGAAACACAACGGGAGGGTCAACGCAGCATGGCCATCCAGAAGCAGTGGAAATCAGGCCCAGCTGGCATATGGTATGCAAAAACCCCAGCTTGGGGCCCCTCGTCAGCCTGCCTTCTCACTACCTCCGGCGGAGAGCATACCGGCCAGATGGGAGTTTTATCCAGGCCAGGGATGGGTCCAGTGCCAGTGGTATCCCGCACCATCTGTTCCAAGCTTCCAGGGATCCCCTGGCCCCCTCTCCTATGCCTCAATGATCCTGGCACCATGGGGGGGGGGCTAATCCAACAGCTGGTTGGACTGCTCCTCCCTCCAGCGCAACAGGCATCTCAGCAGCTGGGTCCCCTCCCCCAGCAGCCAGGTGGATGGAACGTTAATTGGGGGAATCCCTGCCACCCAATTGTTCTACAACTTTAAGGCCAATTAGACCTCTGGTGCAGCCGGTATCTATTGTTGTTGGGAGTTCTGCTTGTTTCCCAGTTTCTGGCAGCACCAGTTTTACTTTAATTGAGAAGGTGGGGATGGGTGCACTCACCATCAGGTATTCATCTCTGCTAGTCATGCTGGGAGGGGCTTCTTTTGCCAGACGGTCCTCGCTTTCTTCTGTGGGGAGGGGAATTTCAACGGCTTGTCTGGCAAAGTGGCTGGTGTCTTGGGCCTTCTTTGGAGCCCTCCTGCCTCAGGCATCTGTGGCAGGGTGTTGTTGTGGAACTGGGGCAAGGGCCAGGCACTCAGAAGCTTGATGTCCTCTTTGTCTGCACCGATAGCACTTAATCGCTCGCCCCCCCTCCCGGTTTGGGGGGGTGAAATTTGTAGTCTTTGAAATGGGCCTTCTAGATAACAGTCTGCAAGGCGCCTGTTCTGCTGGGATTTTGCTGAGGGGGTGGATTTCTCTGTCAATAGCAATGGACATGGTATAACAGTCATGGAGATGCTCAGGCAACCCCGGATCCCACAGGCTTTTCTGACTTCTGGGTCAATAGCTTCTTTAAAGTAGTGTAGGAGTGTGTGGTCAGGCCAATGGCCCAGATTCCCTGCGACTCGTCTAAAGTCCCATACAAAGTCTTTTATAAGTCGATTACCTTGCTTCATGATCTTTAGCGTGGCTTCACTTTCATTTATGCAGTCTGGGTTATCAAATCGGGAATGGAGCAGTGTGATAAATCCATTGGCATCATTCAGTTCTGCAGTGCCCTCGTTGTGTAGCTGGGCTATCCATTCAGTGGCCTTCCTCTCATTCATCCCATCTGAGATTGCCGACACTAAGTCCAGTTCTGATTCGTATAGGTCCCCATACTGATCCACGTGAGCCCAAACCCTGCTGAGGAAGTAAACTAGCTTGGCTGGCATTCCGTCAAAGGTTGCTCTGAAACAGGGTGGCATTGGCTTCGCGGGTGGAGGGGCGGTGGTGGTTGGGCTGGAACTTGCTGTGGGGCTACTCCTGGTTGCTGCATTCCAACAGGCTGCTGTAAGAATTGCTGGGCTGGAAGGGGGGGCTGCTGGGGGAGGGGACCCGGCTGCTGAGATGCCTGTTGCGCTGGAGGGAGGAGCAGTCCAACCAGCTGCTGGATTAGTGGCATCCAGAATTTTTTAATTTTTGGGCAGAGCCACCAAAGATGATAAAAGGTTCCCAGTGATTGTCTGCATTTCCAACATATCTGATTACAATTTGTGTACATTTTTGCCAATCAAGCAGGGGCTAGGTACCACCTATACCACATCTTTGTATGTTGTTGCCTTTGTTATTCTACAATAATTTTCCCATATCATTTCTGAAAAAGCTCCTAGCGGCCAAACTTTATGCAAAATTGTTCAAATGCGAGTTCCAATTAAGGAGGCCTTGGACTACCTGGGATATAGGGTGTCAAGTCAGGGGATCGAAATGGACCCAGGGAAGGTGAGGGCAGTGCTGGACTGGCAGCCCCCACGCACCCATAAGCAACTCCAGAGCTTCCTGGGATTTGCAAACTTTTGCAGACAATTCATCCTTCCTTCACTGAGGTTGCACTCCCTTTGACAGAATTGCTAAAAACCGGCCCGTCTCCCACCAAGCCAAAGCTTGGACAATGGACTGCCAAAAATCCTTTGAATGGTTAAAATGCCTATTTGCGGTGGAGGCAATCCTATAGCATCCTGACCCAAATAAGTCCTTCGTGGTTCAGGCGGACACAAGTGATGTAGCGGTGGCTTTTGTTCTATTGCAAAGGGACTCCCAAAACAATCTAATGCCATGTGCTTATGTATCAAGGAAGTTAACGGACACTGAGCGCAGATGGGCGGTGTGGGAGAAAGAGGCATTTGTGGTACAATGGACTCTCCTATCCTGGAGACACTTCCTGGAGGGGGTTGAGGAACCTTTTGAAGTTTGGACTGACCACAAGAATCTCGAGGTGCTGAAGACCTCAAGGAAACTTCCTGCCAAGCAGGTTTGTTGGGCTCAATATTTCAAATGCTTTAACTTTAACTTGAAATACATCCCAGGGGATAAAAACCTTCTGGCTGACGCTTTCTCCCATAAGCCCCAGTTTGACAGCCGATGGGAAGAGATAGTTCACTACATGATCTCGGAAACTCAGCCAGCCGCCCAAGCCCGCACCAGAGCACAAATGTGCCAGGGTTCCAACCTCCCCGAAGACAAGTTGACAGTGGAGGTAAAAGCGGTGCTCTCCACTGATTCCTGGTTCAAGGAAAACCAGGCGGACCTAACCCTAAGGGATGGGTTGGCATGGAAGGGGAGTAAACTTTATGTGCCCCGCAGCCTGCGGCTCCTGGTGCTGAAGAGAAGTCATGATTCTTGACTAGGGGGCCACTTTGGGTTTTTAAAAACCCTCCATTTGACTAGGAGACAATTCTGGTGGCCAAAGATGAAAGCTGATGTGGAAGACTATGTGAGGAGCTGTGCCACCTGCACCACCATGAAGTCCTGACCAGGGAAGCCCCCTGGACTTCTCCAGGCTGTGGCCAAATCCACCAAGCCCTGGGAAAAGATTGCGATGGACTTCATAGTTGAGCTCCCCGACAGTGGGGGTAACTAGGTTATTTGGACTGTCATTGATTTATTCTCCAAGCAAGCACACTTCACTGCCTGCAGCGGACTACCGTCGGCCAAGAAACTGGCGAAGCTGTTTGTGAAACACATCTACAGGCTATATGGAGTCCCTAAGAGAATAATATCAGACCGCGGGGTCCAGTTTACCGCTAAATTCTGGAGGGAGTTTTTGCAATCCATTGGGTCATCCCAGGGACTTAGGTCAGCTTTTCACCCATTGACTAACGGAACGGCTGAAAAATTTAACTCAATGGTGGAGCAATACATTAGGTGTTATGTAAATTATCAACAGGAAAACTGGGTGGACTTGCTGCCAGTCGCAGAAGTAGCTTATAATAATGCAGTAAACACCAGTACTGGGTTGATTCCTTTTCAGATAACTACGGGCATGAATTTTGTGCCGATGGCTGAGTTGCCTAGAGACCCGCCTACTTTTATGTCCCTAACAGAATGGATGACCTTGTTGAAAAGGGGTTGGGAGAACACAAAAAAAAACTTTAGCGTAGTCAGCAGAACAATATAAGGCTCAGGCCGACAAACGCTGGTCCCCCCAACCACTGTTCCGAATAGGCAATAAGGTGTATTTGTCAACCAAGTACCTAAGAGTGAGGGTACCCAACAAAACGTTTGGACCCAAATTCATAGGTCCCTTCCCTATAATGGGACTACATTAACCCAGTGACTGTCTAATTTAGGCTCCCTCGCATATTAGGGAAAGTTTTCCACAGCAGCTTATTGAAACCGGTCAGAGAATCTAACCTAAGACCCTTGCTGGCTGCTCCACCCCCTCCTTTAGTAGTGCAAGGGGAGACTCATTATGAAGTGAAGAAAATCCTGGACTCTGGACTCTACAGGGGTCGATTACAATATTTGGTGCATTGGAAAGGCTACCTGTTAGCTGAAGCTACTTGGGTTAAGAGTTGGGATGTAAATGCTGATGCGCTCGTGAAACAGTTTCACAATAGATTTCCCGAGAAGCCGAAAGGTCCCCCTGGGGGGGGGAGTGTTAAGGGCTTTGCGCTAGGTGTTAACCCTTTCTTTTGTGTTTTGTCTGCTTTATTTTTCAGGATGTGGTTCTTTCTGCAGGGTGGGATGCCTGTCAACTTTGGAAGCCATATTAGGCCGGAAGCTTCAATGCTGCCACCTCCTCATGTGTGGAAAAGTAGGAGTGGGGATTAAAGAGAGGGATTGTTAGTAGACATAATAGCATTCTTCCTGTCGGTCAAGGTCAGGGCATCCAGCATCTGGAGAAGGAGTGGTCGGGGGGCTGGGTTGAGATGAAATGGATGTTGATTGGAGCATGTGATTGATTGGGGAGAAAGGGGATGGTTTTGGGAGTTTTGACTTACTGAAGGAAAAGATATAGTGATTAAACCGTTGTCATGGTCAGACCATTTGCTCCTTCAACTTGACCTTCAAACCGCTACACCCCACCGCAGGGAGGCGGAACTGACCAGGTGGTTCTGCCCCAGGCACCTGATGGATCCTGATAGGTTCCGGACGGAGCTTGGGCCATTCCCTTAGGTTCTGATTCACAACCTGGCTGAAGACCTGGTGGCTGCCTGGGATAGGGTGGCCACCGGTGCTTTGGACCGTGTCGTGCCTTTGCGGCTTCTGACCCGGCGCTGATCTCACTTAGCCCCCTGGTTCTCCAAGGAGCTGAGGGAGATGAAGTGCCGGAAAAGACGCCTGGAGAGCAGTTGGAGGGCTAGCCTTTCCAAATTCGATCGAACACTGGTAAAGTCTCATATTAAGACCTACTTAGTAGCAATAAAAACGGCAAAGTTTAATTATTTTTCCATTCTTATCGCGTCTGCAGATAACCGCCCAGCTTCCCTGTTTAGGGTGACCCGCTCCCTGCTCCATCAGGGAGTGTGGGAGGACCCCTTGGAGGGCAGGGCTGAGGATTTTGTGCAGTATCTGCATGACAAAGTCGCTCAAATTCGGGAAGGTTTGAACTCTGACTGCTTAGATGCAGGCGGGGTGATGGAGACAGGTCTTGAGAGTGTTATCTGGGAGAAGTTTGACCCAGTGACTCCTGAAGACGTGGACAGGATTCTGGGTAGACTTAGCGCGGCCACGTGTTTATTGGACCCGTGTCCCTCCTGGTTGGTGCTGGCTTCCCAGGAGGTTACACGAGGCTGGCTCCAAAGGATTGTCAACACTTCTTTGAGAGAGGGTTACTTTCCCACCACCTTGAAAGAGGCGGTGGTGAGGTCCCTCCTCAAGAAGCCCTCCTTGGACCCGGCTGTTTTAGCAAATTATCATCCAACCTCCGATTCGTGGTGAAGGTTATTGAGAGTGTGGTGGCATGACAGTTCCCCCAGTACCTGGATGAATCGGTCTATCTTGATCCGTTCCAGTTGGGCTTCAGACCTAGGCACAGCATGGAAACAGCATTGGTCACATTGGTTGATGATCTCTGGAGGGCTCAGGACAGGGGTTGTTCCTCTGTCCTGGTCCTATTAGATCTCTCAGCGGCTTTTCATACCATTGACCATGGTATCATGCTGTGCCGGTTGGAGGGGTTAGGAGTGGGGGGCACCGTGCTACGGTGGTTCTCCCCCTTCCTCTCTGACCGGTCGCAGTTTGTGTTGAGTGGGGGCAGAGGTCGACCTCGAGGCACCTTGTTTGTGGGGTGCCACAAGGGTCAGTCCTCTTGCCCCTTCTGTTCAACATTTATGTGAAGCCGCTGGGTGAGATCATCCATGGTTTCGGGGTGAAGTACCATCAGTACGCTGAAGATACTCAGCTGTACATCTCCACTCCGGACCACCCCAATGGTGCCCTTGACGTGATGTCCTGGTGTCTGGAGGCCGTACAGATCTGGATGGGGAAAAACAGGCTCAAGCTCAACCTAACCAAGACCGAGTGGCTGTGGCTCCCGGCATCCTGATATAGTCAGTTGGTGCCATCTCTGACTATTGGGGGCGAGTTGCTGGCCCCCACAGAGAGGGCTCGCAACTTGGGTGTCCTCCTGGATGCACGGTTGTCTTTAGAAGAACATGTGACGGCCATGGCCAGGGGGGCTTTTTATCAGGTTCGCCTGATTCGCCAGTTGCGTCCCTTTCTGGATCGGGACTCCTTGCGCACGGTCATTCATGCTCTCATCACTTCCTGCCTGGACTACTGTAACACTCTCTACATGGGGCTCCCCTTGAAGAGCACCCAGAGGCTCCAACTGGTCCAGAATGCGGCCGCGCAGGTGATTATGGGAGTGTCATGGCGCTCCCATGCAACACCCCTCCTGCGCAAGCTGCACTGGCTCCTGGTGGTCCTCCAGGTGTGATTCAAGGTGTTGGTGACCACCTTTAGAGCACTCCATGGCTTAGGACCTGGATACTTACGAGACCGCCTTCTGCCATCAAGAGCCTCCCACCAGGCAGTATGCTCCCAGAGAGAGGGTCTCCTCCCGGTGCCATCAGCCAAAGAATGTTGACTGGCAGCCCCCAGGGGGAGAGCTTTCTCTGTGGGAGCACCTGCCCTCTGGAACGAGCTCCCCCCAGAGATACGGATGATTCTGGATCTACGTACTTTCCGTCGGGCCCTCAAATTTTTTTTATTTCATCAAGCCAGGCTGGCCTAACTCTCCAATGGTGTAATTTTAATTTGAATTTTAAATGGGGGATTTTAATTGTCGGGCCAAATTGTTTAATGTATTTTTACATTTTTTTAAATTTTGTATTCTATGTTTTTTATCTATGGCTGTTCACCGCCCTGAGTCCTTCGGGAGAAGGGTGGTATATAAATTTAAATATTAAATTAAATTAAATTAAATTATTAATTAAATTAAATTAAAAAATTAAATTAAAAAATTAAATAAATTAAATTAAATTAAATTAAATTAAATTAAATTAAATTAAATTAAATTAAATTAAATTAAATTAAATTAAATTAAATTAAATTAAATTATTAAATTAAATTAAATTAAATTAAATTAAATTAAATTAAATTAAATTAAATTAAATTAAATTAAATTAAATTAAATTAAATTAAATTAAATTAAATAATCAAATCAAATCAAATCAAATCCTGGGCTCTTCAGATTTGGGATTTCCCAGATGTGCCAGTTTGTCTATTCTAGTAAAGAGAACTTTGGAAAATGTTGTTGTTTTTTTTAACTTTTTAAATACCTCACCAAACTATGTTTAGTGAAATCATTTAGAAGAATGCTTCTTAGTTTGATTCTCATCTTAGAATCTCAATAGACTAAACCTTGTAGTGCCAATAGATTTACAGAAGCATGTGCTATCAAGAAAACTTTTATAAGACTTCCGGTTTGCTGCTGGCCGCCGCCAGACGTTCCTTTGGGATCGTCAGCTTCCACTGCCTGTTAGAGCTGCCTTCACAGCGGAATGGCAGCTCGGAAAAACTCCGTTTCCATGAGGAAATGGAGATAAAGCCGGCAGGGGTGGGTAGAACTCTCTGCAGAGTCCCAAAAGTGTTTTTTTACTTTTGGGACAGAGCGGATGAGAAGCCCCATATCCCCTGCCGCTGCTCCGGGCTTTGGGAGACCTCTGCTAATGCAGAGCCAGGCGTCAAGAGCAAGCCTGCGAATTTAACAGAATACTCAAAGAAAATGTGAGCTGGACCTTTAATACTGAATCGCAAGTATTTTACTTATTCTTTAAAAAATTACTTAAGAGAAAAGAGGAGAGGAAAGGGGGAAAAAGAGCCTTTTAAAATGGCGTCTGCCACGGCTGGAGAAGAGGCTGAAAGGGAAAGTCCTTCCGTTTTTTATTACTACAATGTAGCGGAATAAATATCACTGGCTACATTTGTAGACAAAACTTCGCTCCTGTGTCTTCTTCTCTTTTTTTTTCTCTGGAGACTTGATATTGTTTTTGATCGGAAAGAAGTTTTTTTTCTTGTTTTTTTAAGGGAAAGTCCTTCCGTTTTCTATTTTTTCTCTCTTTTTTACTAAATCTTGTCTGTGTGGGAAATGGCATCGGGACTCACACAGCTAGACAAACGGGGGGGGGGAAACTTCCCCCACTAATAAATTACACCAACAAATTGTAACTCTCCAGTGTCAGAAACCTGATTTTAACATAATAGAATTTCTTCTTGAAGAGATTGTAAGAAGGGATGAGATTGTGAACCAGCAACTCGAAAAATTTAAGCAGGAAATTAAAGAAATTGGTGAATTGGTGAAATCAAAGTTTGACTTTTTGAATCGAAAGATTTTAAATACAGCTAATGGTTTATCAGACTTTCTGATTCGGGTGGATGCAAAGACTAAATTATTAGAGTCTAAAATGAAGGAAACTGAGGAGAATTTGGATGACAAGATTCAAAAAATTAAAAAGGATTTGGTAAACATTCAGGATAATAGCTCAGAAGACAAACCTAAAATGGAGGTTGACCAAAAGACTGGTAATGGAGAAAATGTGCAACAGAGGATTGAAAGAGAAGTTTTAATGATTCAATATAATTTTACAGAATACGCAATTAGACTGAGAGGTCTGCAGGAAAATAATAGAGATGACTTAAGGAAAATATCTTCTGAAATTCTGGCTGGGATTTTAAAGGTTCAACCTGATGAAGTGTTTTGCAGGATTGATAGAATTTACAGAATAAACTCCTGGTTGGCAAAGCAAAGGCAATTGCCTAGAGATGTGGTGATCTATTTTACAGATAAAGAAATTAGGAATAATATTGTGCAGAACTCTTTTAATTCTACTTTGCAATTTCATGGAAGAAAGATTTGGATTTTTAAGGAGCTCCCGACTAAGATGCTAATGGAGAGGAAGAAATTTGGCTTTCTAGTGACTGAGTTAAAAAAAAGAAATATCCTATTTAGGTGGGATGCCCCAGTTGGTTTAATATTGAGACATCAAGGAGTAAGATATCAACTGAACACTGTTGAAAAAGCGGAAGAATTTTATCAAAAAATTTTAAAAATGAACTTAACATCTTTAGGCATAATACAGGATAAGCAAAAGGAGTTGGAAACAAAAGGAAAATATCAAATTACAGAGGCTGTGGTGGATAAATTGTCTTTGGACTCCCTGGATACCCCAGCTGGACTGTCTATAAATAAGAGAGCAGTGTCATCCGACTCCAATGTGATGAACCATCAAGTCACAGACAAGTGCGCAAATCAACCAGTTGATATACAAGTGATGGAGAAGAAAGATGAGATGATAAAACTAACCCAACAAGAACAACTCATAAAGCAGAATGAAAATCGACCAGCCGACACACAATTGGTAGGCACGAAACGAGGATGGAAATTCAACCCGCAAAAGAAAAGAAAAGAAATAGATCTCATAGAAACAGCAGTTTCTAAACCAAGCAACAGTGAAGCCAGAGACTTTAAAAAATGAATGAATATCTGAAAAGATAGTGGAGGCGAACAACTGTTTAATACTATCCTGAGGATTGTGGCAGATCTCTGTAATGCCGTGATATTGGGATGTGAAAAGAGCCTTACCTTGTTGGATCTGAATCATCTACTCTGGATCTCTTTTACTGGTAAATATATTATAATTATTTTGAGTTATAAGGCAAGAGAGTCACGCTGGGGCATGCAGAAGATCTGGATGTTACTCATTAGGATGATGGGAATCAACAATCCTGATGAATACCACAACTATAACTATAGGGATATAATTATAATGTCACTCGGGTGGTTGTTTTTACTTTTATATATATACGAGGATATTTACTACTGATGGGGGCAGAAGATGATTGAAGATTTTGAACAAACTGTTGCACCAGCATGTTATTTTACCCTATTATGGGTGATGGATTTAATAATCCAGCGGAAAGACACCAAAGAAGATATTATATGGATTATAAATTTAAAGTTATTGTCTTTTTTCTTTTTATAAAATGGAATGCATATATAGATATGTGTATATCTTAGTAAAGTGGGCAGTGGATTATATTTAGAATTGTATTGCATGATTTTGTAGGAATTGAAGGGTTGAAATAGGTTAGTTTACTGATTGATTAGTCTAAGAAAAAGGATCTTTAAGTCATATATTTAGGGGAGTGGAGGAATTGGATAGAACTGAATAAATGTTAAATGTGGATGTAGGGAGAAGGCCGCTTTAAATTGTTATATTAATATATATAAAAGATTAAATGTTAAATTGTAATAATACATTATAAGTTTAGGGGAGGAGAAAAAGGGCAGATTATTGTAAAAATGGGAGTTATAAGAATAATATGCTAAGGGTCAGTATTCTGAGGAAGGAGTAAGGGAAAGGAAAGATATTATGTATGTAATTAGTTATGAAATAACCTATTGTTGTGAAGAAGTCACAGGGGGGGATGGGTGATGAGGGGGGGTTAGGGAAGGGGGGGGAAAGGGGGAAAAACTTGTATTTGAAAACTTTTTCAATAAAAAAAAAAGAAAACTTTTATAAGATGATCTACCGTTGGTATCTCCCCCCCGCCAGAATTGCTAAGATGTTCCCAGGATCCTCTGATAGATGTTGGAAATGTGGGTTGGCCAAGGGCACTTTCTTCCATCAGTGGTGGATTTGTCCGTCAACTAGATGCTATTGGGGGAAAATACAGCAGTGGCTGCTGGAAATAACAGGTGTGAGCTTTCCCCTTCACCCAGACATCTACTTACTTGGAATAAGACCGGACCACATTGACAACAAGGATTGGTATATATTTGTCCAGGTCTCAACAGCGGTGAGAATGGCATTTGCTCAACTGTGGAAAGATGCAGATACGCCCCCTGACCATCTGATAATAAATAAGATTCTTCGATGTGCTGAGATGGACAGACTAATGTATATCTTAAAAGATAAGAAAGATTCAATATATAATAGAAGTTGGGACAGATGCTTTGTCTGGCTCAAAAGAAGGTTAAACCTAGGAGATAGGTGATAAGATCATCTAATTAGATTAAATAGATACTTAATAGGCTATATAATTCTTTATAATTTTGAAAAAAACAGGCCAATTGTTTTGTAGATAGTTAAAAGAACTTGATTGTATTGAAATGTTTCATTAGGATGATATTAGTTAATATTAATTTGAGAGTGAGTTTAACTCTCGGTTAGTCATGTTTGTTGTTTGGTTTTAGTCTTGTGTTTATGTGTTCCTACATTTCACTTCTTATATTGTTTTCCAATCATTATTATGTGTTAATTTTACTGTAAATATTTAATAAAGATATTTAATAAAAAAAATAAAGTGGAAGTGGAATGGAAAAGACTGTGGTATTGATTTTAACCAACTTACATTTTTAATTTGTGTGGAAATAATTGGATTTAATGATCTGGTAGCTGAATTAATACAAACATAAAGAGGCAATTGAAAAATGGCTGAAATTAAAGATGGATTATATGAGTCAGCAAACTCACAAGTGGTGACTGCGAAGGATTTAAAAAACTTTTTAAAATCTTTTACCGTTGAGATAAGATAGATAATTAAAAGAACTATTCAAGATTTTAAATTGGGGAATAATAATGACTTGCTGGCTGGAAAAGAGGAAGAAATTAATCAGGATAATGTGACTTTGGAGGATAAAAGAGACACTGTTGGGGCTAAAATGGAGGTTATTTTACCAAAAAAAGAGGTTCTGGAAGAGGCTTCCATTCAATTAATTGAGAAACAGCAAGAAGACGCTTTACTGCAGGTTGATAAATATTTTGACAAGTTTTGGCTCTATAGACAAAATCAATATTTAAGGAACGAACTGATGGATTACAAATACAGGAAGAGTCGAAATGGGGGCTTCAAATTAAAGGAAACAACCCCAAGAAGAGAACAAATTCCAAAGACACACCAACTACAATTTCAAACCCCAAAATTTTTGAAAATAAAAGCAGGGGGAGGAGCAATGCCGAAGAAGAAAGTGTTATTGAAGAAGGACTGGAAAAAATATAGAAAGAAAGAAAGACTGGTCATATTTTGGAGATTGTCTCATGATGTTAAAAGATTTAATTAAAGTTGGATAACTTTTTGAATTTTACTATAGTTTTAAAGTATTGAAGTTTAAAGGTGGATAACTTAAAATTTAATGGATAACTTTTTGAAAGTTTTGAAACTTATATTTTGGAAAATGTTCTGCTAATGTATTAAGAGATTTTAAAATGTTTAAAATAAGATTATGGGTTTGTTTGTTTTTTTACAAATGTGAAATGTGATAAGAGAATTTATAAAAGGAAGGTTGAAGTATAATTTTTAAAAGAGGAGTTAACAAGTGTGAGAGAGTTTTGAATTCTGTAATAGTTAGCATATTTTAGCTTATGTTTGTTATATGCTATATCCTGTTTTTGCTCTGGGAAGTCAAGGGGGGGAATTGGGGAGGGGGGGTTGGGTGGGGATAAAATGATGTATGATAATTGATTTTGTAGTGTTTGGTTGTTTGAATATAAAAAATAAAATCTTTTGTTTAAAAAAAAAGAAAGAAAATTATATCTAATTCCAAGTGGCACTTAGCCTTATAGTAGAGCTACTATATTACACATTTTAAACAACCAAGGTTAGTTCCTGGGTTAATAGCACTAGTACTACCACTAATTCTGGGTCTAATATGAGCCCTGGTGGCACAGAGGTTAAAGTGCAGTACTGCAGGTTACTTCTGCTGACTGCTGGCTGCCTGCAATTTGGCAGTTCAGATCTCATCAGGCTCAAGGTTGACTCAGCTTTCCATCCTTTCAAGGTGGGTAAAATGAGGACCCAGATTGTTGGGGTCAATATGCTGACTCTGTAAAGCTGACACTTAGAGAGGGCTGTAAAGCAGTATATAAGTCTAAATGCTATTGCTAATAAAACAGCATGCGCCCTTGAGTTAATGCCTTCTTAATTCTTTTCTGAACACATGTAACCGTTGTGGGAGCACAGGAAAATACATGGGTCTGTTATTGCCAGATGGAATAAAGGCGTTCATATTGGACCTGAAACATCATACCCTGTTGCATCTTTACAACATCTTTCGGGCTGAGATGGGTGCTGGTGCTTGGCAGGCTGCAGCTCAGTGGCCATTCCTGACCGCATTGGAAAATAGGTTCAGCCCATGCTTCAGAGCTTGGGAGGAATGGAGGCTCTTGTGGCAGGATTACTCTGGCCCAGGGGCACATTTCTTGGCTCCTCTTTGGGCAACTCTCCCCCTCCTCCCCGCCATTTGTAATCCACTAGGTTCAGCTCCACTCTCATCACTATTTGGTACCAACCATGGATCTGTTTAGGTATTCCTCAAAATAGGCAGGCGTGGTACAATGATAGATTCAGGCCATCTCAGAAGTGATGCACCAGGAACTGCTCCAGCCAGTACCTCAGTTTTCCAGCTAGCAGAATTCATGAATGTATTCAGCCACCGGTCTATTCTCTTCTCTGATGGCATGGATATCGGATTCCACATGTGGGCTTAATGTTGTGTCTCCGAATCGATCTCTGAGCTCCACCAGGAACACATCAGGGTCCCCCAATTTGGGCCTTCTTCATCATGGAGGCTTGTCACCCATTCTTCCACTTCTCCTTCCAGGCTTGCCACAATGGCATTCACACAGGACACATCATCAATGTAAGCTGGGCTGTAGTGGTCCAGGTGAGCCCATACTTGGTACAGGAAGAATGCCAACTTCCCTGGACTCCCATCGAATGTGGCCTTGATTGGTAGGGGCTTGAAAAGGTCCTGGGGTGCCCCAGTAACCCTGTGGCTATCCCTCCCCATGGGGGAAAGGCCAGGCTGTGCACCTGCTGCCACTGGCTGTGATTGGGGCTGCCTGGCAATGCCATGTGGTTGGGCTGCTGCTCACTGGGGTCCTGCAGCACCTTACCCTGGGGTCAGAACTAGCTGGAGGACAGCAGTGCAGGGAGGGCTGGCTGGTCCCAAGACTGTAGCTCACCCCATCCTCAGTTGGGGTTGAGGCAGAAGTTGTGGTCTTGGACAGCTCAAGCAGCCAGGTCTTGCTCTGGCTGCTTGAGCTGTCTGCCATGACAGTTCTGCTCCCTGCAACTCCATTCTGATGAACCTCTCACTCAACTATTTGACCAATGGGCTGCAGCAGGCTGCTAGGTACCTCCACTGCATAGGTTCTTCCCAGTCTGCTCCTCTCTTCTCTCTCTATCTCAGGGCTCAGGTAAACATCATTCCAGGGGGAAATAGAGGGAACTCGGCTTTGGATGCTTTCAGTACCACACCCCGCCATAGTTCCTCGGTTGCTGATGGAATCCCCTGGCTGCCAGGCTTTCTTCCCATACAGCTGTCTACTTGAATTTTTCTGACTGTCCCTTCAGCCAGGTCACCATTTGGGTGCCAAAATCCACCTGTGCAGCATCCAGGGTCTCTTTTGCCATGACAATCCCAGGCTTGGCCATCTGTTCCCCTTTATGTTCCATCCTGGACAACTTCTCCTGGGTTTTCAAAGCTCTTCGGGAGGTGACCGGACAAACAGGCTGCAGGAATCCAGGACCCCTTTGTAGATTTTAATTTTGGTAGATTTGATTTCAACTGTCAAGGTTTCAACTGATGAACCCAACCAAAAGCAAGCACGGCTGAGACAATCCAATCCCTCAATGCAAAACTTCAATGTCAGCAAATATAGGATGCAAAACCAGATCTAACTATTTCCCATGCAATCCCACATAGTTAAAGTTTTCACTCATCCCTATTAGACCAGGTCACATTGTCTAAACACCTGCTGAAATGACCTTGGTTCCCATGGCTGGCATCTTGATATCTGGAGCTTCGTTCTATCTCCCCCTTCCCTCCCCCGATAGTTTGTTGGCAAGCTGAAAAGTGAAAATAATTGCAACAGCAAAAATGCTGTTTGAAGCTTGATAATTTAATGACTCTACAGTTTACAACAAAGCTTCATTTTTCATATGTTTTAGTAGACATGCCATTTTTAATAGAGTGCATTACAAAGCAAAATGGTCGACAATAATATGGATGAGAATGATTGTGAATCAGGTTACTTTTTGTGTTCTGTGAGCGGGGAATATACGACAATGATAGAATTTACTGAGATTTATATTTTTTGTAAGCCACCTAGAACCACTGAAAATGAATGAGCAGCCATATAAATTCAGTAAATAAATAAATTTAGATCAGCTGAACCAAATTCATGTTTTAAGGATGCTTTAGAGACTTTGGGTCAACTGAAATCTAATTGATACAACTGCTAGATAAAACATATTGTTTAGTGCTCTGGCTTGAGCCTTTATGCAAATTTGACTTCTTTGAGGAGCCAAATTCTGAATCAAATTTTGTTTAAAAATTCATATTCTGAGTCTCTATTTTTCTCTTCTCTGTTCAATGGAAAGATGCAGACCTTTAAAAATCGCCATGAGACCCAAATTCTTGCAAAGGTTTGATGCACAATAAAGAGAACATACTCTTCTAGAAGCTACTTTGAAGTCCAAAAGCATAAAGGTAATGTATCTGCAGTTCTGCATAATTAAAATGAGCAATTAAACTCTGATATTTACCTTTGTTTATACCACATCCATCCAACCTTGGAGGAATACAAAGCTCGTTAGACCTTATTGGAACTTATAAAACCAATGAACAGAAATAATACTAAGAAGACTTTACCTTTCTGTTACTTCTAGACATGCAATATTCTGTTGTTATTACATTTTTCACATAGCTCTTTTGCAATGTAATAATACTTTTGATATAGAGAAACTGATTTTGTTTTGTTTTTTTCAACAGAATATAGTGACATACGTCTTAGTCAAATTAAATACAATAATCAGCATCAGCTTTGCAATGTATCAATGAAAATATGAATTGATAATGCTTTACAATATATTTTTAAATTATACAATTATGTTAATTTTTTTCTAATATTCTACTTTAAAGATAGAGTTGAGGAGATGAAAGGTAAAAGTCAAGGATAATCTAGACAAGCCAGTAGGGGCTTTTGATACCAAGTAGAAAATATTTGAAGCAGGCAGTTTATAATTTGGTACTGAGAAGAGAGTCCAGAAATGAGAAATCCAATTAAGAAACACAGGATCAAGGGAATTAGTAATTCATCAATGTAGTGACAGTTTTAATTGGTACATTGATTGACGTAAAAAGGTATAGATGTAAAAATAGCCCTGGACTATCCAAAGAAGTAACAATTGAATTTGAGAGTGGTTTCAGAAGTGCTTGAGATGGCCAAGAAGCACTTGAGATGTTATATATATGGCCTTAAGAGTTACACATAAAATACTAACACAGTCAAAAAGAGAACCTTGTCTCAGCCGTTAGGAGACTGTCAGTGTTCCGACGGATGCCCTAATTAAATCATGAACCTCGAGCCAAGCTTCAAAAGAAATCCACTTATTTATTAGAAGCTTCATGTTGGCACATTCCAAATGAAGCCAACTCTGACCCCACATAATGTATGACCCAATTATGACCCTTTCCCCCCTCCCCCCAGGGTGTGTCATCAATCACATTCGCCAATGGAGCAATTTTGCGGGTTGTAGACATCACTCCCCTTCAGCTGCTGTGGGTAACACTGGGAGACAGCCTTGAGAGAGATATGTCTGGAATGTGCTTTTGTTTTTGGCTGCTGTGCTGCTTCATCAGTTTCCCATCCCCCTTGCCTATGGCAACTCGAGAGCGAGACAGGGATGCTTTGCGAGTTGAAACTACTCTATTTCTTTTGCTTCTACTCTCTCATTTAAAATGGAGAAAAATCTATCCTTGATTTTTCTTAGCTGAAAAAAAAATTCTGAAGAAGAACAACTTCCATTTGTAATGTTCCTAACTTTTACTGTTTTCAGCCGAAAAATGATTTAAGACTTTTGAGTTCCCATCAGACTCAGATAGATACAATACTGTCTTTTAAAGTTAAATATTTAGAATGATTGGGATTTTGTATATTTTTTCCTGATTCGAACAAAGATGCCTTTTGCCATTGATTATGTTATGATTGGTTTCTGATTTATCACTTATTATGATTCCATCATTGTAATTAATTATATTGTAACTACTTCCTTTAGTGCCCTTTATATATCTATAAAGCATTTTATTTTATGTTTCCACTGTTTTTTTTTAATTGTCTCTAGTTCCTATTATTCCATTATCCTAATATTTTTTTGACTATCATTCCAATAAGTTTTAAATTACATCAAAAAACAGCCTTAATTCACTGGTCAGCCTCCATCAACTTGATTGAGTAATTAAACTTTCAGTGTAAAAAAAAAAGTCATTTAATTGGGCTGGAAACCTGGTATTACCTGAAGAGAAGAGGTCAATGGCTATGGCTGGAAATAGCACCCATTTTTTGGGGGGGAGGGAGTTCTGATCACCTCAGTGGGTGGGGTAATTGATCGGTCCCTGCTGGGACTTCCGGTTGGTGATTTGCTGCGACATGGTGTCGAGTGAGTGACCGCTACTCCTCAACACCCTTTGTCACCGTGTTTTGGGGATCCCTTTGGGGGTGTGGGACCCGAAGAGCCCTGCGGACAAAAGAGAGAGGCAGGCGAGCGAGAAAGTGGGGTGCAAACACTTCTCGCAAGACCGGGCAGCTCTGTCGATCCAACGTGGTGAGCCGGCCAGCTGATGGTGGGCCCGAAGCTGTAATAACCAACAAAAAGACGGGAGCTAAGAAGAAGATTGGAGGTGCTGTGTCAAATCTGGAATCACGTTTTCCATACCTTGGTGCGATTTATCATCGAGAGAGGTCGGTGGAGTCGGGAGAGGAGAGCTCGGTGCGGTGAGAGGTGGCGACGGAGAGTGCGGAGCAGATCATAAAGGCAGAGAGCCGACAAGCCGACGTGGAGAATAGAATATGGAGGGAGCAGATGTCTTGCATAAAGAGCTTTGGAGGGCGCGGAGAGAGAGAAGAGAAAACGAATATCTGTGTGGCTGGCGCTGTGATCGAACAGCGAGGGGGGAAGCAAGCAGGAGACTGAATTATTTTTGAGTGCTCCAGTGAAACAGGAAGTGCGGCCATCATTGAAAATTGAAGGAGTGAGAGAGCAGAAGACTGACAAGGAGTCGATCTAGCAGTGAGATCCATCATAGAGTTGTGTCGGAATTCACCAGGAGCGGAGAGGAGAAGACTCACTACTACGTGAACATTATTCTTTATAAACATTTATTTACACATAACTAAATAAATAAAAAAGAAAGAAAAAGAGAAGAAAAAGAGGATCTCTATATCCTTATTATATATATAATTCTGATACTCTGATACTCATTCCTCCTCCCTTCCCTTTCCTATTCAGTAATTTTTTCTCTAATACTCTAATTTTGATCCCTTAAACATTATTGCTAATAAGAATTGTTAATTGTCAAGGAATATAGAAATTAAGTGTTGATTTTACCTTGTTGTTACTAGACATATTTACATATAAGGATTTAGATTTATAATTAACTAATTAATTATTTCTTCATATTTATTCTCACGGATAGTATTTATTAACTTATTTATATCAACTATTTATATTAACGTTTTAACTTAACTATATAAGAATCACAGTATTTATCGGAATATATAGGTATAAAATCCTGGTTCTGTAATTAGAGGTGAGAATTAATTTGGAACTTGGTAATGTGATTTAATCTATTAGTTTTAAATTATTAAGGAAGTTAGAGAATCTCTCTGTGTTAAAAGAACTTGATTTAAGAAAGAAACTTTGATGAATTGATCCCTTTCAGTTAAGATAGTAAATTTCTCAAATAGGAACTTAAGAAGCGGAACTAACAGGGGAAATAGGGGCAAAAGCCATTGAATGATCATTTGGAGAAATATTGAGAAAATTATAAGAGAACAAAAGTTAACCCTGAAAGAAATGGCAACTATGACCTCAACAATTCTGAAAACTGGCAAAAAAAACTCCATCTAACCCTACCTTGTCAACGATGTCCCCAGCGACTCAGAAGTCATTAGAAGGCCTGCAGAAATTAGACAAGCCACCAACAAACCCAACTCTCCAAACAGTACAATCCTCTTTGTCATTAATTCAGGAGACAATGCTCGCAATGCAGGAGAAATTGTTAAATAATCATTCCGAATTAAAAATGGACATTCATGTTTTGGATTCAAAGATGAATGAGATTCAAGCCTCTATCGCTAATAATGAGAGAAGAATCCAAAATGTAGAACAAAGGATGGAACAAAGTGAAAAAAAATTAGATATGGTGGACCAGACCTTTGCGATACAGAATAAAGAAATAGAAGAATCTCTGACACAATTGGAAATGGACAAGGCTTCATACTACCTTCGCTTCCAAAATATTTGTGAAGAAAAGGAAGAGGACTTAGGTGACAAAATGGCTGAGCTGATAGCGGACGCCCTTCAGCAAGACAAACAAGACATTATTAGAGAACTTGATGAGGTTTATAGGGTCCAAACGAATTATGTGAGGAGAAATAGGCTTCCTAGGGAGGTCCACGTGAGGTTCGCCAGAAAGAAAGTGAGGGATATTCTATATAACATAGTGAGAGAAGAACAAATTGTATTCAAAGGAAAGGAAGTGAATATCCTAAAACAAGTACCAAGAAGAGTGAGGGAAGTGAGGAAAAATTACAGATTTCTGGTGAGCCAACTGAACAGAAGAAACATCATATTTAGATGGATCCTGCCAGAGGGGATGCTAGTCTCATGGCAGGGGAGAAAAATCAAAATTGATAGCTTAAGTGTAGCACAAGATTTTTTAGACCAACTAAGAGGAGGGGAAGAAGAGCAAAACAGCAAGGAAGAGATCGATATGGTAAATACAGAAGAAGAAACTTCACAAGAGCAAAGTACAAAGGAAGAAATAGAAGAGGAGAAGAAAAAAGAAGAGGCAGAAGAAAAAGGAAAGAAGACTAGACCAGTAAGAGCAGTAACGTTAAAGACAAACAAGAACTAGAAACCAGACACAACACTAGGAATGGATGGCTTAAAAATCCTATCCTTAAATGTTAGTGGTCTAAATGACCACAAAAAGAGGAAGATAATTCTATCAAAACTGGTAAAACAAAACCCAGACATAATTTGTATACCGGAGGTTCATATAAAAAAAGATGAGGCAAATTGTCTAGAATTTACTAAATTTGGCAAAGTATTTATGTCTTTAGCAGAGAAAAAGAAAAGGGGAGTGGCTATGTATGTGAAAAAAGGAATTGAGGCAGAATTAAAATATAAAGATACCAAAGGGAGAATCCTAATGATAGAAATTAAGAGAGGTAACTCAAAAATGATGTTGGTGGGGGTATATGCTCTGAATAAAAAACAGGGACAATTTTACAAAAAATTATATGAACAATTAGGAAATTGGGCTCATGTCAAAATATGCATGTTAGGTGATTTTAATGGTATTGTCAACCCAGATAAAGATTATAAAAGTGGGGAAAAGAAAAAAAATAAAAGGTTACCTTTGCCAAAAAGTTTTTTCGATCTGGTGGATGAAATAAATTTAATTGATATGTGGCGTACTCTACACCCTTATGATTCCCAATATACTTTTTATTCAAACTCACAGAACTCCTGGTCTAGAATTGACATGGTATGGACCACTAGAAAACTAGGATTGGAAATTAAGAAAGTTGATACAAATACAAACACCTGGGCAGATCATAAACTTCTTGAAATAAATTGGCATTATACAAATAAGAGAAAACAACAGAGATGGAGTCTAAGGACTAACCTTTTGAATGAAAAAGAGTTTGTATTAAAATTGAATAAGGAAGTCAAGCGTTTCTTTATAGAAAATGGCAAGCAAGGCACGGTGAAGGAAATTGTATGGGACACTATGAAAGCATATGTGAGAGGAGTAGCGATATCGTATACGGTGTTCAAAAATAAGGAAAAAAGGAAAGTTAGGGAGGCCTATAATAAGAAGCTAGAAGAAGCGGATATCAAATTACAACAAAATCCGAGAGATGAGGTGGCTAAGCAAAAGTGGATGATCGCAAGGCATAACCTCAATATTCTGGATCAGGAGGAGCTAGCACAAAACATTAAGAGAATAAAACACTACCATTTTGAGAACACCAATAAATCTGGAAGGTGGCTTGCATATAGATTAAAAAAAGAAAAGGAAAAAAACCAAATTCTTATATTAGAAGTTTCCAAAGGCAATATTCTGACAAAAGAAGAGGATAAATTAGAAAGAACAAGAGAATTCTATGAAGCTCTATATAAAGATGAAGAGATCGACCCAGATAAAGTTGAACAATACTTGATGGAAGCTACCCTGCCACATATAACGGAAGAAGAGAAGGAAATGCTGATCAATAAAATCACAATAGAAGAACTCAAATTGGCCCTTACCAAAAAAAAAACCCCCCCAAAAAAAAACAACACCAGGCCCAGATGGTCTACCGGGGGAAATATATATAAAAATTGATGAAGAACTACAATTAGAATTGTTAGAAATATTCAATGAGGTTTTAGTTGGCACAAGAATCCCAGACACTTGGAAAGAAACATATATTACACTCATATTGAAAGAAAGTGCCGACCCGAAACAAATAGCAAATTATAGACCCATTTCTTTACTAAACTCATATTATAAATTGTTTACAAGTATAATAGCGGAAAGACTAAAAAAAATCTTAAATGGTTGGATTCATAATGATCAGAAGGGATTCCTCCCAGGGAGACAAATGAGAGATAATCTGAGGACTGTAATAAATGTTATAGAATACTATGAGCAGGACCCGGAAAAACAGCTGGCGTTAGTGTTTTTGGATGCCCAAAAGGCGTTTGACAACCTGAATTGGAACTTTATGGTTAACCAAATTAATTTAATGGGATTTGGAACAAATTTTAGGAAGATGATTGAAAATATCTATCATAAACAGAGGGCGAGCATTCTAATAAATGGGGACAAGACGCGGACATTTTGGATACAAAAGGGAGTTAGACAGGGATGCCCCTTGTCTCCTTTACTTTTTATTATGGTGCTGGAAATTTTACTTAGAAAGATTAGAGCTAATAAAGAAATTAAAGGACTTCAAATCAAGAAAGAAACATTTAAAACACAAGCCTTTGCTGATGACGTGGCCTTAATAACAGAAGACCCCTTGCAAACTGGCCCCAAACTACTTCAGGAAATACAAAAATATGGAGAAGTTGCTGGCTTTCAAAACAAAAACTAAAATATTAGTGAGAAATGTGACAGAGGCAAATAAGAAAGAGCTAGAAAAATCCTTAGGTCTTCAGATAGTGAAGAAAATAAAGTATTTGGGAATATGGATTACCTCAAGATACTCCTCTTTAAAGGATGACAATTATATCCCATTACTACAAAAAATAAAACAGGATATAGATAGATGGAAGAAGTTAAATTTATCCTTTACAGGTAAAATCACAGCAATCAAGATGAATATCCTCCCCAAAATTATTTTCTTATTCCAAACTATACCAGTGAATCTCGACAAAAAATTCTTTTTAGATTTGAATAAGAAGATGCGAGACTTCTTATGGGAGGGGAAGAAGGCGAGGATCTCATACAAGACACTGCAAGGGAAAAGAAATATGGGTGGCTTTGGACTACCTGATTGGGAAGTATATCAAAAGGCGGCTAAATTAGTATGGATTAAAGAGTGGGTCACGTTGCAAAACAAGAGAATTTTGATGTTAGAAGGCCACGACCTACAGGAAGGCTGGCATGCCTATCTATGGGATTTAAAGAACAAAAAAAAATATCATATTTTCATAAACACAAATTAAGGGAGACTCTTATTCAAACATGTGAAGAAATTAGGCAACGATTTTATGTGAAAGTACCAAATTGGCTTTCAATCATGGAGGCCCTGACCGCCTCAAATAAAAGAGATATTCTAAAATTTGGCACGTATAAAGATATATTAGACGATAACGGAACCCTTAAATCTCGGGAAACATTAAGGAACCAAGGTTTTAATTTGGATTGGTGGAGTTACCTACAGATAAACTCAAGATATCAGAAAGATAGGGACCAATTTGGTATAGATGCGAAGCATAACAATTTGGATAAAATTATGTTGGGGACCGAAAAGAAAATGTTAGCGAAATTTTACAACTTTTTATTAGACGAGGACAGGGCAGAAGGAATAGCCAGAAACCAATTAAATATTTGGGAAAGAAACATTGGTTATAGATTAAACTTCAGTGACTGGGAGGAGGCCTGGAACAGAAACTACAATTTGACTAAATCAGCAACTTATAGGGAGAACCATTACAAAATTTTCCATAGATGGTATCTAGCGCCAGCTAGTTTAGCGAAAATATTTCCCAGTGCTTCAGCAACATGTTGGAAGTGTGGAAAAGAGGTTGGCACCTTCTATCATATGTGGTGGTCCTGCCCCGAGACAAAAAAGTTTTGGACAAAAATACGAAACTGGTTACAAGAAATAGTGGAAGAAGAAATAGAATTATCCCCTGAAATCTTTTTATTGGGAATGATTAGAGATGGATTTTCTAAAGATAAGATACACCTTATAATACATGTCACAACAGCGGCCAGGCTAGTTTTTGCAAAGTACTGGAAGGACAAATCAACTCCTCCAGAGGTAATACTAATAAACAAAATCTTAGATTGTGCAGAAATGGCAAAATTAACAAGTGATCTTAATAATGATGTGAACTCAAAATTCAATGCAGTATGGGAAAGGTGGTACAAATGGTGGAATAATAGAATGAGATTGTAATGTTAGGTTATGTTTACTTTCAATAATGGTAGATTCGAATTTATTTGATGTATATAAAATGTGAATATGTAAATACACGACACCTCAGATGTTAATAGAGATTTTATGTTTTCTACAACTTTAAAACCAATTGATCGGTCCCTGCTATTTTTATTATGTCCTCCCACTGATGATCTTCCTTTGACCTAAAAAAGAGCAGTTCAAATTTCACTTTTATTATCCCAACAGTGAGTGAATTTTAATGCAATTAAAAAAAGAAAGAAAAAGGCACGCTCTTAAAGTCGTTATTTGACAACTGGGGACATGACTTCGAGGGAGCTTTTCTACTTCTGATAAGTTTTCATTTCTCCTGTCACCCACAGGTTATATCTAATAAAACTTTTATCCTAATGAGTCATTCTTCTACATTTTTAAATGGGTCCCAGGAAAAGTGCAACCTATGCTGAATGAGGTCATCATGGCAGGCAGTCCAATTAGCTAAAATTCAAATGGCAAATGTTTCTTGGAGTGGCAGAAATCTGGTCTCCAAAAGTGTTCTAATCAAATTGCTATCTCCCCCTCCCCCCCCCCTGGAAGGTTTAACAGGCCTTTTTACACCCTGTAAAAACTTTACAGTGTCTTCTCAAGCCAGAATTTGCTCTAAGAATGGCAGAAGCTGGATCTAAAAAAACCCAACCAACCCACCAACCACTACCTCTTGTTTATTTATTTATTTGTTTACAGCAACCTGGACAGAAAACATCAGTTTTTGTGCACTAAAGAGTAAGAGCTTTTGTTTTCAACTTGGCATTCTATGTTATTTACTGGGACTTCTGGAGGAGGGGGCTGAAGGGAAAAAGGGAAGAGAAATTGGAACCTAATTATTGAGCAGATGCTGAGGGTGGTACTTATTCACCAAAACCACATAGGTCATTCATTAATATCTCAGTTTTAATTAGCAGACACCTGTTTTGTGTTTGATTTTACACTGATATGTAATCTGCAATTTGCTTTCTTCAGTACAAGCAATTAGATAGCCCTGACAGTAACAGTTAATCTAATTAGAACGGGGGTGCCCTGGGAGGCAGACACAGACTTTAAGAAATTACACACACATAATCATGGCTCAGGTCCATTAGAGGCTGAGTTTCATGCAATTTCTCCTTGTCCCTCCCGCCTATCTTATGTAGGGTTATACTTGTGTGTATAAAAGGGTTGGGTGGAAAATAGATACAAATTTAGATTTTGCAAAATATCCCACATGCAATCATTACAGGTAATGTTTATAAAACTGCCCCTGACATTGAAAGTGATATTACTGTGCTTGCATTCTGATTCAGTGGGAGACAAACCACAAAACCAGCTAGTGTTAGTAATCCTCACTGCAAGGTCGAATCCAGATTGAGATGAATATTTGGATACTATGTCCTTTGCTGATGATGTCGCATGCTGTTGAAAGAAAAGGGTTGGATGCTTATGTGTGCTTGTGTTAACAATTCACAAGAGCTCTATATAGTTACTTCTCAAAAATAGCAATTCTACAGGTAAGAGTTCTCTTGCTTAATTTTTTTCTGGTATTATTATATTCAGAGCTGGACTCTTCCTTTTACACCCCAAAATTATAGAGACAGAAGATTGTGTCAAATACAGAAGCAAAAAATCCCCAATAGGTTTTCCAGAAATGAATTATTGAAGATGTGCCATGATTAGGCAAATGGGACCATAATCTAGACACCACACAAGAAAAAAATTCAACCACATAGCTCGGCAAGTGTGATGCTATAGTAAGGTTGATCCAAGGAATTGAAGCAGCTACTGGGTTTACAGAAAAGGTTTGTGTACATTGGAATCAAGAACTTTCACTTAGCTAAATGATAATAGGACCTGGTTCTGAATTTCTCAGAACTGTGTCCACATCCATCACATTTATGGGGCCTTGACTGTTATGTTTGCTGGATTCAATTCACTTGTAAAGACCCTATTTAGCTAAAAATGCCCCTGTCACATCATACTTTCAAATTGCTAGATTGTTGGAGTTGGAAGAAGACAGGAAGAATTGCTGCCTTGGAAGAAGACAGGAAGGAAGGAAGGAAGGAAGGAAGGAAGGAAGGAAGGAAGGAAGGAAGGAAGGAAGGAAGGAGTTTTTTCCTGGGATAAAAAAACCCTGTGATGGGATGACCACAAAAAGCCAATTTCCCTGGCTATAAAAGCAATCACATTCTTTTCAGATTCCTTGCACAACACCGGTTCCATCACTCATCAGGTTCTCCCCATTTTAATCTCCTGTGCTTAGTAGATAGTTGGGTTTCTTGGCTAAAGGCCACCTCTGTAGGGGGAGATATGGCGAGGCTCGTCTGCCTTTCGGGCCTGGCTCTCGACTGATGCATGCATGCCCTCCCCTCTGCCTTGGGTCCTGCATCCAGCCTGCAACAGGGGGATCCACTGCTTCTGGGCAAGGAAGAGCACCGCTCTGGGGTGCTATGTGCCCAGACCAGGTGTTTTCTCTCAAGCTTCCCACCCAGAGGCCCCGCAGAAGCCAAAGCTGGGCACGAAAGGTGGGCTTCGCTATGTGCCTCCCCCTGAGGGGGCCTTTCAGCCAAACACAACAAGCCTGTAGCAGATCTCCCTCCCTCACTGTTGGCCTTACCTTCCAGCCCGCAGGGCTCATACCGCTCTGCTCACCACAGTTGTCCATGAAGGTAAGGCCTGCACTTGGCAAAGGGAGTGGGCCGATGGGTGGGTGGGGGAGGGCTGGTTGGTGGAGGGGTGATGCAGGCAGCACAGCCTTATGGTTCCTGGCTGCCCACACCCCCTGGCAGATGAGGTCCAGCAGCTGCGGAGAGTCCAGACTGGGGTGGGGGAGATGTGAGCTGGACGGGTGAGAGGCAGTGGCTCAGCCCTGGCTTGCCTTCCTTTTTGCCACCATCCGTGGGAGGAGGGGAAGGGCAGGTTGTGATCAAGGGTCATGGTCGCAGCCAGCTGGGAAAGCCAAACTGCTGCCCAGCCCAGAGTAGGGCCCAAAAGGCAGCCGAACCTTGCCATGTTACTCCCTGAGGCAGCTGTTCGGTTGGGTGCAGCAGGACCGGAGCAGATTTCCCTCCCCTGCCATCGGCCTTACCTTTTCAGGCCAAGAAAGGAGTAGCTGGGAGGGGAGGGGAGGGGCAGGGTGGGGTCAGGCAGTGGTGGGATCAGCTGGTTGGTTGAACTGCAGAAAATTTTAGCTACCGCTTCAGGTAAACTGGTGCAAACCAGCTGAATCCCACCACTGAATGAAAGTCTTGGAAAATATCTTAAAATTCTGTGATGTGTCTACATCTAAAAAGATGAAAGTGGTACAAGTGGGACATTCCCTGTGACCAGTGATGGGATTCAGGTAATTTAACCACCGGTTCTCTGCCCCAATGATTTCTTCCAACAACCAGTTTGCCAAACTGCTCAGAAAGTTAACAACCGGTTCTCCCGAAGGGGTGTGAAGGGGCTGAATCCCACCACTGCCTGTGACACTCTATGGAAGTGAAAGTTGGATTTTCAAGATGCAAGATAGGAAGAATATTGATGCCTTTGAACTTTGGTATTGGAGAAGGTTCCTGAGAATAGCGTGGACAACCAAGAAAACAAACCAATGGATCATTGAACAAATTAACCAGGGTTCTCACTCGAGGCACAAATGACCAGGCTCAAATGATCCTACTTTGGATGCTTTATGTAGCGATCCAGCTCTCTGGAAAAAGATGTAATGCTAGAAAAGATAAAAGGAAAAAGAAGAAGGGTACAATCAAGAGCAAGGAGGCTGATTCCAGTTACGGAGGTGATGAGTGCACCATTGGGAGACATGAAAGAACTGTGTGGTTGCTGGGAGTAAAAAACAATTGGAAGACACATAATTAATCAATTCTAGTTTATCATCACATTTGTTACAAATAAATTGGTGGAATGCAGTCTGCACAAATTGTCTGAAATCCCTGGATCATTTCTGAAATCCCTGGATCAAACAAACATAAATTGGAAGTATTTAATCAGCATATTGCTTCATTTTTACTAACTTTTGCACTGAGATGTTGCCCAAGTAGGGGGAATGACAAGAAATGCATAAAACCAAAGATGAAAACCTCCTAGAATGCATATGGGGCAATATAAAAGGGGAAAAAATCCTTTTCTAACATCAAATTAAATTCTTTTTCTTTACATATTCTTTGATTCATCGCCCATCTCTTACGTCTTCTTTCCCCTTTCCAGTTTATGAATAGTGGATTATGATCTGCCCATTGGTTTGTGCCTATCTCAATTTTTTCTACCTCTACTTTGATATTTGGGGTCATCCATGCCATGTCTAATCTTGACCAGGAATTATGCGGATGGGAGTAAAAAGTGTACTGGGCCTCTTCTTCATATTTTTCCCTCCATATATCTGCCAAGTTTAGTTCTTCAGCCATAGTAAAGAATTCTTTTGGAAGTATTTCTTTTTTCCTTTGTTTTTTTTTTTTTAATCAGTTTTGTAGTCCTTATTTGCATTTACTATTGCATTATAATCCCCTATTACACAAATATCATCATATTCTAATTCTGCTAATTTTATGTGTAGATCTTTAAAAAAGTCCTGTAGTTTTTGGTTAGGTGCATAAATCACTACAATTAACATTTTCCTCTTTCCACTGGTGATGATGGTAGGATTGGTATAAACTAATTTAGATTGTATTTTTTTCTTTTACGTAAATCACTACTCCTTTTTTCTTTTTTTGGGCCAGAGATGAGTATAGTTTTCCTAGTTTGGGGTTTTCTAGGATTTTCTGATAGTCTTTTTGAATGTGTACTTCTTGCAGACATATCACATCTGCTTCTAGTTTTCGTAATTTTGTGAAAATTTGATTCCTTTTCTTTGGAGCATTTAAGCCATTAATATTTACCGAAAAGAGTTTGATCGGTTCATCCTTTGCCTATCATATCTGTCTTTTTGTGTTTCTTGTTTCCATCAATGCCTTGCTTTTGCACCTTCTCTCTCTTCTCTCTCTTTTTCTTGCCTCTGTCTTATTTCTTTTTCTTGATTTGTTTCTATTGGTTCTTCTTCTTGACTTCTACTATCTGTTTCCTCCTTGCTTTCCTGTTCTTCTTCTAATCTAAAGTGTGTGTTATGAAATTCTCTTGCCTTTTCTAGAGTATCTATTTTATATTTTTGTCTTCCCATGTAATTAAGATCCCCTCTATTGGCAGCCATCTGTACATTATCTTATACTTGATCAATAATTGTGTTAAGAACTGATATTGTTGTCTGTTTTAGAATTATAATTTCTTTATCATTATAGGTCACTATTTCTTCTCTAGATTTCTTATAGACTTCATCCCGAATAGATCTTTTTGAGAATTTGACATGGACTTCTCTCGCCAGTCTGTGTCTTCTTATATAGTTTGTTTGTACACGGTAGGTTTCTTCCAATTGTCCTTTTATTTCTTTTGGCTCTTTTTGTGTCATTCCTGCAATAATCTCCACCATTTTCCCTTCTAATTCCTCATTATTTTTTTTCTGGTATGTTTTGAAATCGCAGAAAGTATGAGGCCTTTTCCATTTCGAGCATAGCCAAGGAGTCTGACATTTCTTTATTTAGTTGTAAAGTTTTTTGTTCCATTGCTTCTACTTTTAATTCCGCATGATCTATTTTCGTTTCCGTTTTCCTAATTCTCTGTTTGTTTTCTGCTATAGAATTTTGAATACCCCCAATTTTATCTGTTACGAGTAAATGCCTAACTGTGTATACACCATTGCATAGACTGACCCACTGATCCCTCCTCCCTCACTTAGCCCTTCCCATAACCCCTCCTTACCTTGACTCCACCTCCTCCATATATAAGGCTGTGCGCAGAAGTCCAGTTCCAGTTCAAAATGAGTATCTGAATAGAAAGAAATGGAGTAAATAAATACATTGAACTCAATGCCTATCGTGTCTGTGATTATTGGGCAAGATCCTTGGAAAACTTACTTATCAAAATGGTAGCAGAGGACGGTTATGCCCAATAAACAGAACCAAAATCGGAAATGGAAGGAAGGATGAACACAAGGTCCACCACCAGGCTGATGGCAGAGCTGGGGGAACCTGAAGGTGCCACCACCAGAATCCCAACTGCCTTGGAGATGGAGGAACTGGACCAGACAAACAGAAGCGTGAGGCCAAAAGAAAGTGCAGCCAGGCACGCCAAAGACAGATCACCCGAGAGAGATGAACTAAAGGACATCATACAGAAAATGATAGACGCCTCCATAAGCAAGGATGAACTCATCGTGAAGCTCCGGGACCTTCTAGATGACCAGGGAGCAGCAATGAGCCCCCAGGAGCAAGACCACGAGGCTGCCAGACCAGTAAGACAGAGATACCCCCTGGCAGAGGCCCAAGAGCCAAACGGTTCCATTTTCGTGCCATGCTCTGGGCGGCCATCTTGGGATGGCCACCGACCAATAGGGAGCCAGGATTCAAATCCAATGGTGCCAAATGAAAGAAACTCCAGAACAAATGGGGGAACAGCCAAAGGCACCCCAGAAGGGACACACCAAGGCATCTGGAGCTTGCCTCCCGAGCTCGAAGCCAGAAAGACACCCGAGGCCCCAGCAGCCGCGATAGGCCCTGCACGCAACCCCTTCACGCCAGCCACGCACCCCAGAGTCACCACTGCGAACCGAGGGGGCTACGGGGGGGCCATCGATGATAGCAAACCCCCCCCCCCAGATACTCCACACGATGACCAACCCCCACGAAGACAACCGCAGGGCACCAACTACGTTTGAATCATGCAGATGGCAGGACTCGAACCCAGCACCCGCAGCACCAAGCATAAGAGGCCCGAGGGGAAGAGGCCACACCAGCTACTCAACCCCCATGCGGCCTCCGCCCGGCCTACTCACGTGCCCAGGGACCAGCAATCAAGGATCAGGGCCCACCGCAGCCGCCATGCCTCAGAACCCCAGAAGTCCTCGACTTACGACCGCCTCGCCTCCTTGGCTCTCTCCAGCCCCCTGCATGGATCCGGACGCCCAGCGATGGATGCCTGCCTCCAGAAATGAAGCCGGACACCCCAGGAGTGAGATGGGACCCCCAACTGGAGGCCTAGGCCGAGGCCTAAGAGCAGCAACAGCCAGCCACTCCCCCATCGGCTACAGTAGCGAAATGGGCCTCGCACATGCTCAGTTGGCTCCAGCAAGAAGAGAAGGAGAGAACATAAATCCAAGTCTGTGCAGAGCTGCAAACTGCATACCCAAGCCATATTGTGAGTTCCCTCACCTGAGACACCATGGGCAGCAACAAACTGTGAGTATTTCATCACACAACTCAGGGAATTTACCAGCTAACTTTCCCACTCTTAAATTAGATGGATCGTACCTTATGCAGTGGAATCACCAACTCCAGGTTTTATTTTTAAAAGAGGATCTATTGTTTTTAGTTGATGACCCCCACACAAAACCTTGGACTTTAGAAACAGATTGCTTGCATCACAGGGCTTACTATTTAATTATAGCAAGTATCCCACCAGGTGTATACCCCAGCCTAAGCCATTATCTGACTGTGTCTGAGATACAGCAGAGAATATTTAATCTGTTCTATAGTAAAAGTGCTGCCACCACAGCAAGGATATCCAGGGAATTCCACTCTGCCAGGCATAAAGCAGGGACTCCCATGGGTGAACATATACTGAACCTGAATGCCACAAGAACTGAACTGATACAAAGGGGGGAGGATATATCCGAAGAGAGCATGAAGAGCATTGTCATCAACTCCCTGGACTCCAGCTGGGACAATTTTATAATGCAGCTGGATAGCATAGGCTTAGGCCACCTAACACTCGAGTCACTGACAAATAGGATAATAGCAGAAGATAGCTTAAGGAGAGACCGCTCCATCAGCCGCAGGGACAGCAGGCCAACTAAAAAAGCTGAGTTCCAAACCAGGAATCTAGACTACCCAGAATGCTTCACTTGTGGCTCAAAGAACCACTACAAATGGGATTGCCCAAGAAACTCAAGGGGAAGGGACCACACCTACCAAAGGGAAAGGGAAGGCAGGAAGCTGGGGCTCCCCAATAGATCCCCACCAGACAACAGATACAGGCACAGAGACTCCCCCGACCCAAGGAACAGAAGGGGAAGTAGGGACAGCTCTAGAGAGAGCCGACCAGGGTCCATGTATGGGATCAGGGAGAACACACACACACACAAACCAGAGAAGGAGAAGCATGGCTCATCGACTCAGGAGCCACCAACCACACAACTCATGACATAAAGATACTGACCTCATTCACAGAGGAAAACTACCACATTAAGGTGGCCAATCAAAACAAGGTCCTAGTGACAGGGAGAGGAAACACGTTCATAAGCGGAATAGGCAAAGTAGAGGGGGTATTACTCATACCCGAAATACCCCACAACATTTTAGCACCGCTTAAACTGAGCAAGGACATGGGCATAGAGACCACCTTCAAAGAGGGAGAAGCCTACCTGACCAGAGACAGGGAAAGCATCGGCAAAATAGTCATTAATAGAGGGCTAACATACCTCCACCCTAAAAAGAATAACCAGACCCAAGTTATCGCCCAACTAGAAAACACTGAGAATAAAGTCAACACACATGTTGAGGCAGAGGGGGACAGGGAAGACGACCCCACCGGAGGCAACACGACACACAGAGGGAAATTGCTAATAGGCAAACCCATTCACGATGACTGCGCCCATTTGCTACATAGAAAATTGGGCCATGCCAGCTTCCCAGTCATCCAAAAAATGACAGAATGTACCAGTGATTTGAAAATAAAAAACTGCAAAAACTACTTAGAGTGTTCTATATGTAAATTATCTAAGTTAAAAACCAAACCCAGACCTAGAAAAGCCACCCGTACTACCAATTCTATCTTCCACCTGGTACATATGGACATTGTGGGCCCCATGAAGCCCTCTATAAAATACAAAAGGAGATATTTTCTGACAATAGTAGACGACTACAGCCGCTATGGCTTTGTGTATACCATTAATCATAAAGACGAGGTATTCCAAAAATTTAAAGAGTTTTATAAGAGAGTGGAAACGTAACACAACACAAAGATAAGGCAAATAATGACAGATGGGGGGTCTGAGTTCTTATCGAGGGAATTCTCGAACTGGTCAAAGATGCATGGGATAATACACTACAAGACTTCTCCTTTTTTCCACGTTCCAAAATGGAGTTGCAGAGAAGAGGAATGGAGTCCTACAAACAATGATGAGATGCGCCCTAGAGGATGCGGGGTTAGGACAGCCATTCTGGGCGGAAGCTCTCAACTACTCAAATTATACGCTGAACAGATTCTGGTCTAGCGTAATAGGGAAAACACCTTATGAGGTGATGTACGACTGAAAACCAAAGATTGCGCACCTGCACATATTTGGAGTCACGGCGGATGTGCACATCCCTGGGCAACTGAGACGAAAAGGAGACAAGGTCTCCAGGAGATTAAGGTTCATGGGGTATGAACCAGGCACAAAAGGCTATAGATTCATTGACAGGGACAACAGGTTCATCATATCCAGAACAGCGGTGTTCCACGAGAACGCCAACTGGTCTAAGATACACCTCAACGAGACACTCATCAGACAGGAAGAGACAAACGAATCAAGGGACAAAAGCAAACCCATCACATTAGAAGCAAAAACACAAGACAGACAAAGACCAAGACACCATGAGGTAGCCACCAAGGGGTGGAAGGAAGACCACCCCATCATCAAGGTAGACACGGTCACAGAGAAGGAGGCCAAATACATGCACGACACCGACACAAGACCCATGAGACCTATCAGACCCAACAGAAACAAAATGCCCAAGAGATTTGAAGATTATGTCATGTCCATTCACCCAAATAGAACAACATCCAACTCATACGAAGAAATCATTAGTCTGCCACAGGTAGAGAGAGATAAGTGGGAGCAAGCTATGGAAAGGGAGATGGCTAGCCTGCGCGAACTGAATGTATACACCCCCTCTAAGGTCCCAGCCAATAAGACACTCATAGGCACGAAGTGGGTTTTCAAAATCAAGGAACTCGAAGACAACAAGGCCCTCTACAAGGCTAGACTCGTAGCTCAGGGGTTTGCCCAAAGGTATCCAGACGACTACACGGATACCTACTCACCCACAGTTAGGGCAGAAAGTATCAAAAGCGCCCTAGTAGTTGCATCTATCTTAGGCCTAGAAGTCTACCAATTTGACGTTCAAACCGCATACCTCCATGCGAAGTTAGACAAAGAAATATATGTCAGGGCACCCCCAGGGAAAGGCGCAAAAGAGGGAGTCACTTGGCTATTAAACAAAAGTTTGTACGGTTTAAGACAGTCCGGGAAAAGATGGTATGAATGCCTAGCCAAAACACTCAGGGACATGGGTTTTTCCGCCACATCAGCAGACCTCTGCCTCTTCACCAAGAGGGAGGGCACATCAGTCGAATATGCACTCGTTTACGTAGACGACATCCTGTACATGGGGCAGCATAAGCAAAATTGCGATAAATTCGCCAGAGAACTGGGGAAACAATTCACACTCAAGACCCTAGGGAAAGTCAATAAGTATCTAGGAGTACAAATCGAGAAAACAGAGAACGGGTTCAAGGTTTCTCAAAAGGAAAAAATATTAGAACTTGTACATAGATGCAACATGAGGGACGCTAAGCCATGCGAAACCCCCATGCAAACAGACTTCTTGAAACATATGCATGAAGAGGGGAGTCATTTAAGGACAACACCTTGTATAGATCTGTCATTGGATCCCTCCTGTATATTGCCAATTGGACAAGGCCCGATATCAGCTTAGCTGTTAATTTATTATCCAGACATGTCAGTGAACCCAAGGTATACCACTGGGAAGGGGTGAAGCGAGTAATCAGGTACCTGAAACATAGCATAGACGCGTACCTATGCCTGGAACCATCCAAATCCAAAGAACCGGCGCTGACCTGCTATGCGGACGCTGACTGGGCAGGTGATACCAAGAGCAGGAAAAGCACATCAGGTTACGTGTTCCTCATCAATAACTGCCCGGTACACTGGTATACCGGCAAACAGAACCTGGTTGCCACATCCACGGCAGAAGCAGAGTACATCTGCCTATCAAAGGCAGCTAACAATTTAATGTGGTTCGATGACCTGCTCTCTGAAATATGGACCGAACCGGCTTATCCTATAACTATCCACGAGGACAATAAAGCAGCCATAGACATCTCCAACGCGGAAGCAGTGGGTCAGAGGTCCAGACATATCGACATCAAGCATAAGCATGTCAGGCAGTTATCAAATGTGGGTTTTATTAGAGCCGTACATTGTGAAACCTCTGAGCAAGTCGCGGACATTCTAACGAAACCATTACCAAACAAGCAACACACATATCTCACATCAATACTAGGGGTGACCATGCCGAGTACAGAATCAACCCCGAATGTTAGGCATTTAGAGGGGGATTTGTTACGAGTAAATGCCTAACTGTGTATACACCATTGCATAGACTGACCCACTGATCCCTCCTCCCTCACTTAGCCCTTCCCATAACCCCTCCTTACCTTGACTCCACCTCCTCCATATATAAGGCTGTGCGCAGAAGTCCAGTTCCAGTTCAAAATGAGTATCTGAATAGAAAGAAATGGAATAAATAAATACATTGAACTCAAAGCCTATCGTGTCTCTGATTATTGGGCAAGATCCTTGGAAAACTTACTTATCATTATCATTCATGGTCTTAATATCCTCCCTAACTTCCCCTATTTCATTTCTAATCTCTGCGTGGAACATTTTTTTCTAAATTAATAGGTCTGTAGATAGAGCTTAAAAATTCCAGGTTTTAAAAAGGTATTAAAAAATCCAAAAATCATAATTTTCAATCATTATACTCATTTTTTCCTAATCAAATTATTGTATATTCATAAAATCAACTTGGGTAAAAATAATAGTGAAAAAAGAGAGAGAATAGTAACAATATTAATAATAGTTAGACTTTAAAAAAAAGAATAAAAGTAGGAAAGAGAATAGAAATATAACAAAAAAAATTGAAAAGAGAATTAGAAAAAATAGAGAGGGGGAAAGGGACAAAAGAAAAAAAAGAAAAAGGAAAGAAAAATAAAATAAAATAGAATAGAATTGAGAGAGAGCCCAGAGAAGAAGGAAGATATCTCCTAAAATTATTCAAAGATCAAACTCACAGACATCATTACATCCATTTAATTCAAACTGTGGTATTTTGTTAACTTGTTACTTTATATTCCATTTTTTTTCCTTCTCCAATCTATCTGAGTATATTTATTTTCCATTTCAATGTCCTCAGAGTTATAAGTTCTATAAAGTTAGTTCTGAATTAACTATTCCATATATGGTATCATCATGTTCTTCTTTTGTTGCCACAGCCTTTTTCTCTTGTTGCCACGCTTAATAAGTCAGTTTTCATTATTCCATTTAGTTTCTTCTTTCTAGACTTCAATATCCTCCAATACACAGATTATATGTCCAAAGATAAGCCTCTTGAAATTTTTCTCAGGATAATCCACTTTAAGTAACAAGCGACAAAGTTTCTCTTTCAAGTAACAAGCAGTCTGGAATTTACACTTTCATTTTTCAGCTGGCAGCCATCTTTTCCATCTCCGCTTGTCTTTTATCTTTACTTTTAAAAGCGTATTTATTTCTTCTTCTCCTTCCTCTCTCTCAAATATAATCCAGTCTTGTTTAGCCACAAAAAATAGCCAGAAAAATAAAAAAAGAAAACCAAATCTGTAGTAAAATCATTTCCAAAAAGTCTAAAATTAGCGCTATCAACAGGCCTTGTTCTCCACCATTCATTTGAGTCTTTTTGACCTGATGTTTCTCAGCCGCTGTTAAGGCTGGGGCACACTTTTTATAATCCAATATTTACGGGCAGTTCTCGCCTGGGCAGAAGTCAACTCACCCGGCTTTCAAACTCCCTGCTCCGCTCTCCGCTTTTCGCTTCTCCTCCTCTCCTCCAGCATGAACTTTGTTCCTGGTTGCTGCGGTTTCGGGACAGCCACCATGGCTGTCGTTCCACTGCCGCTGGCATGAAGGGAAAGCCTCTGGCCCCAAGGAACCTGCCCGTTCCTTTCGGCCGCCCAAGCGGTCCCTTCTTGTCCCCCTGTCCCTTCAAGACAGGGGAGGTCCGAAGACCTGTCGGCGGCAGCTTGGCAGACGGGGTTTTGGCAGAGCTCCACAGAGCTTGCCATTTCCCCATCTGTGTCCCCGTGGAGTCAACTGGAAGTCCCCTCTTTCTCTTTTCAATTTATGTGCTAACCATCTGCCTGGTTTGTTTGCATTTTCAAAATAATTCTGTTTGGCAGCTCTTATTTTTTGAGCTAATTCTTCCTTCTCCAGTAGATCCATTTTGTGCTTTATAATATCCATTTTAATTTTTACATCTTTCTTATATGGATTTTTCTGGAATTCCTTTTTAAGTCTTTTATGGTCATCTATCAATATTTTAAGGGTTTGTCTTTTCTTCACATTTCTTTTCCTTGTATAATCAATAATTAATCCTCTGGCAAAGGCCTTCATTGTATCTCAACTGTTTTGTGTTGATGTTTCTCTCCTGTTTTCCTTAAAGAAAAAATCCAGTTCTCGATTCATTTTCTGTATGAAATCTTTCTCTTTTAGTATTGTGTTGTTTAATGTCCATCTAGATTTAGCTTTTTGCCCTTTCCAAATAGCAATCACTGGATTATGGTCCGCCCATAGGTTAGTGTCTATTTTCACTTGTTCAATACTTAAAGACAATTCCATTGTTGTCCATATCATATCTAATCTGGACCAAGATAAATGTCTATCAGAGTAGAAAGTGTATTGTCTATTTTTTCCATTTCTCTCCCTCCATATGTCTTTCAAGTTTGTTTCTTTCATTTTAAAGAAAGTTCTCGACAATACCTTTCTACTATGTTTTGTTGTTTTGTGTGTTTTATAGTCCAATTTTTCGTCCACAATTCCATTAAAATCTCCCATCGTACAGACATTTTCATACTCCATTTCAATTATCTTATTATGTAGTTTTCTATAAAAGTCACTTTGATTATTGTTAGGAGCATAAATTGCTACTAAAAGTAATTTTGTATTGTTATCAATTATTTCAACCATCAAAATTCTACCTTCTGAATTGGCATATTTCTGTTCTGCTGTTAGTACATTTCTAATATACAAAGCAACTCCTTTTTTTTTTTTACTTTGTGACAATGATAAAAAAGTTTTTCCAAGTTTTGGTTGAATCAATAGTTGTTCATATTGTTTTTTAATATGCACTTCCTGTAAGCAAATTATATCAAATTTTAACTTTTCTAATTTATGAAATATTATTCTTCTTTTACTGGCTGAGTTGAGTCCATTTACATTTATTGAAATTAATTTCCTTTCTTTCATATTCATGCTTTATAAATAGGTTTTGTTGCTCTAGTTGATCTGGCTTCACGTTGTTCCTTATATTCCATAACTCCGCCAACCACTCCTTCTGTTGCTTCCAACATTATCAATTCCTCTTCAGTGGATTTTATCACGGCTGATATTGCTAGAGGTATTGCTCTACTTCTTTCTCTTTGAGAACTTCCTCATAGAAAGCTCTTGCCTTATCAATTGTATTCAGCCTGTATCTTTGGAATTGCCATATTAGGCCTACTCCTTCTGGAAACAGCCATCTGTAATTAACCAAGAGCCTTGGTAGTACAGGGGTTTAAGGCACCCTGTTATTAAGCTGGTTATTAAGACCAGCTGCCTGCAATTACTGCAGGGTTCGAATCTCGCCAAGGCTCAAGGTTGACTCAGCCTTCCATCCTTTCTAAGGTAGGTGAAATGAGGACCCAGTTGTGGGGGCAATAAGCTGACTTTGTATAAATATACAAAAGGATGAAGGCTATTGCTGAGCACATTGTAAGCCGCCCTGAGTCTCCGGAGAAGGGCGGCATATAAATCAAATTAAAAAAAAAAAATCACTTTTTGCAACAAAACTTTGGTCAGAAATTGGTATCTTCTTCTTAACTCTCTCACTTTCCTTGGAATTTGTCTCAGAACTGTCACTTCTTTCTCTTTGTATTGCAAAGCCTTGTCACAAACAGCCTGAAGGATTTGTGCCTTGATTGATTTCTTAGTAAATCTTATGTGTACTTCTCTTGGAAGCTTATTACGCATCGCATATCCAGTATAAACTCGATAAATTTCATCAATTCCTTCCACCCTCTTCTCTTTAGTTACTTCTAAAGCCTCAGCTAGAATCATATTCATGATCTCAGCTAGATCCTCCCCTTTTTCTTCTTCGACATTTTGGAATCTTAAGAAAAATTCTGCTTTATTCATTTCCCATCCAATTAAGCCGGATGTTCCTTGTTCTACCTCTCCCAATCTATTCTCAATTTCCTTCATTTTTTCTTCTTTTTGGCCTTCTTTTTCCTCTAGCTTAACCAATCTCTCTTCATATTTCGTCATTGTTTGTTGTATGTTGACCACCTTTTCATCTGTTTGCAATAATTGCTGTTCCATCCTTTTTTGTTGCTGCTCCATCCTTTTTTGTTGCTGTTCCATTCTTTGAAGATCGTTTGTGTCACTGATTCTTTACCTTTCTCTTGTTGTAACATTGTCTGGATGGAACGTTGGCTTCCAGATGGTGATGAGGATGGTGTAGTCAATGCAGCTCCCACCGTCGCTACATTTTTACTCATTTTGTTCAATAGTTAGCCAAGTTCACTTCAAGCAATCTAACTGAACAATAAAAAGGGAGGGGAAGGAGGAAAACATAGAAAAAAGGGGAAGGGGAAAAAAGAAGAAAAAAGAAAAAGCAATACTTCCTCAAATTCTTCAGGTTTTTCTAAAACCCTAATCCAAAGGGAGAAAACACACACACAAAAAGAAAAATAGGAAAAGACAAAAATTTAAAATCCTCTTCCAAGTGAAAGGCCAATATTAAAATTAAAAAATATCAATAAATCTTCAGGCTCTTGCGTGCCTTAATCCAATATGAATAGATGGGAGTCCCGACTCCAAAATGAAAAAAGGAAGAAAAAACAACAGGAATGAGGAGATTGAAAAAAGATAAAAAGGAAAAAGAACAAAGAAGAAATTTAATAGTCCTTCAGATCCTTTTATATCCAGAGAGCCTACAGGGAATGATTTTTCCTTTTGTCTCTTTCCAAGTCACACATCTCACTGGGAGTAAGATAGTTACTCAGAGAGAAAAAAAAATCAAAGCCTTCTAGTGTGAACCCAGGCTTTGTCAATTTAAATAAAGAGCACCTGTGTAAACAACATTCAGTAGCTCTTCAATCTCTGTTTTGGCTACAATAGTTCTTTTCTTCTGCTACTTAAATAAAGATAGAAACAAGGTTTATCTTCCAGTGGGTGGCAGCACTATACTCTCCCCTAGCTCTTCTATTCTTTTAAGGGAAAAAAAGTGAAAGGAAAATCTTTCTTTTAAATAATCCAAAAAAAGAAAGAAAAAAAAAAAGCACCAGTTCAGATGTTCCAACTCAGCAATCCAAACAATCTAATATCAGCAAGTTTCAAAATTTCAAATATGTCCCAATACTATTTTTCCTACTTTCAGTCCAGTCCGGTAATCCAAAAAGGAAGTAGATAAATTAAGCAATTTTAAGTTTTTTAAAATGTATATTGGGTAAAATAAAATTAGTCTAAAATAGGTTCACCGCTCTTCTTCATTCACTCTCCATCACCATCTCAATTATCAATAAGGGTGTTCTTAATATTATTTTTAAAAAGTGAAAGTTTCTCACCGATCTGTTCACTGTCATTCCGTTCTGCCTTCCTGGAGTTGTCACAGCCTCTGCAGCCTTTTGGTTGCTGCTCCGCCGCTGGAAAAAGGGCTTTCCTGGCTCATCCAGGGACTTGGCGATGTCCCTGGGATCCTCAAGATGTGCCCTCCACTACCACAGTCAAAACGAGACTGTGGGGTCTGATTCGGACTGTCCAGTGGCGAGTTTTCGGTGGGGTTTCAGGAGCTTCCAAAAACCCCACGCAACTATACATTGTTGATTTAACCAAAGTATATAAAAAGCAGGATGAAAATATCATCATCATTGTTAGTGAATATGGACACAAAGATGAGGCACGAAGAATCAGAACTACACATCAAATTCCAGTTAAGAAGACTTATTGATCAATAAGAATCAATATTCTTATTAATATTCATAAGAATCTAGTCAACTAACACCAAATTGGCACCAGATAAAAGTCAACAGAATTTAGGAAAGGTTGGATTTAGACCATTTGTGGAAATGTAATAACTCTAGGTTAATGACTTGTTTTACCTCGCCCCAGTCTCTGCTTGCTCTTCTCCTAAATGGCATAGAACTCCAAAATCCTTTTCTATTGACACTTCCTTATCATATTATGTTTGTGATGTATGATGGAAAGGCATTCAGTTGGCTCAAAACACAGTTTCTCTTAGAACTGCCTGCTCCAAACAAGAAACAAATCTCCAAGTTGCCAAGCAAGTGGAGATCTGCCCAGGTTTTATTTTAGATGAAGATGCCAGGAAGGTATCACAAGATTAAGGAATGTGCTATATTTGTTAACTGTGACCTTCTTCCTCCCCAATTTCTTTTCCCCTTTTCATATAAGTTATTTCCCACCCCTCTCCTCTTCCAATCAGCAGTATTGCCTAGAATGCACATTTATTTTAGTGTTTGATATTGTGAAGTTTGAAATGAAGGTCTCTGAGTCTTCCAGTGGGAATCAACACTAATGAAATTCCTCCTTAATGTTGTCATGAAGTAGTATGCCTGCAGTAGACTCTGGTGGGCTATATTAAGCTATTGTGGTCTCAGAAATATATAATTTCACCTGCTTTCTCTCTCTACTTATATTTTCATTATGAAGGAAACGTTTATTAAATCTCCATTATTAGATAGTCTTTTCCCCTATTGGACAGAGTAGAACAACAAGGAATGTTGTTCCTTCATTTCTATATCTTGAAAAGGAAGATTTTTATTATTAAGCCACAATTATTGATCATTACTTACCATCACACGTACAGTGGAATGTCCTTACCATTAAGCACATTGAAGCAGTCCCTTAGATAAGTGACCCCCAACCTTTTGGGCACCAATGACCGGTTGCATGGTGAGATGTTTTTCTGCAGACCAGAGGCGGTGTGGTTTCACATGCTGACTGCATCTCAGGATGGGGCTTTGCTTGTTTGTGCAGCCTCATTTCTGGCATACCTCAGCACGGACCGGGGGTTTGGGGACTCCTGCCTTAGATATCAGATTGGTACAACCAGTACACACACACACACTCTCTCTCTCTCTCCCTCTCCCTCCCTCCCTCCCCCTGTACCTGTGCCTGTGCCTGTGTGCAAGGGATGTAAATCTTATCAGTATCTGTATTATCTCTCTCTATTTCTGTGTATAAATATAGATCAGTTACAAGGGAGACTTAATAGAAACAATACAGATAAAATTAAAATAGTTATTTTATTTATTTACTTAATTAGTTAATATATCTCCAGCTTCTACATCCTCTCAGTGGGTTCCAATTACAAAATCACAATAGTAAAGCAATAATAACACGATAAAATAATAGACAAGCACCTGCCACATAATACCCAAGTCTTAAAAATTGTCATTAAGAAAGTCAAAAAGTCTGGATAATGGATGTGGCAATACCTGGAGACAGCAGAATTGAAAAGAAAGAACTGGAGAAAATTACAAGGTACAAAAACCTGCAAATAGAAGTAGAATGACTGTAGTAAAAGAAAGCAAAGCAATAGTCATGGATACCCTGTGTACAATCCCAAAACATCTGGAGCACCACTGGTACACTATTGGCACTAACAAAATCACCACCAGTATATTACAATAGAACAGCTTACATCGTGTGATATCTTCAACACCATCAAACAATTTCTGCCTATACCAGATCCTTGAGAAGGACTCTATAGGTGTGTAGTGGTGAACCTATGGCACATGTGCCAGAGGTGGCATGCAGAGTCCTTTCTGCTGGTAGGCGTGCTGTCGCCCCAGGTCAGATCTCCATGGTGTTCCTTTTGTGGGCTTCTGTTTCCCTGCAAACCTAGATAGTTTTGGAGCCTTGGAGCCTTGGTAGTACAGTGGTCTTAGGCACCCTGTTATTAAGCTGGTTATTAAGACCAGCTGCCTGCAATTACTGCAGGTTCGAATCTCGCCAAGGCTCAAGGTTGACTCAGCCTTCCATCCTTTCTAAGGTAGGTAAATTGAGGACCCAGTTGTGGGGGCAATAAGCTGACTTTGTATAAATATACAAAAGGATGAAGGCTATTGCTGAGCACATTGTAAGCCACCCTGAGTCTCCGGAGAAGGGCGGCATATAAATCAAATTTAAAAAAAAACAAAAAAACGACGAAAAAGAAGTTCATGAAAAAAAAGGTCTTATCTCTTGCTGCTCTGCTGCTGTTGGGATGCCCTGCCTCCCACCAGCCAGCTGGTTTTCGGGTCTCTTCTGTGCATGTGTGCATGTCCACACATGTGCATGGATGTCTGGGAATGCACACATCTGCACATATCCAGGCATGCACATGTCTGTGCATATCTGGCATGCGAATGTGAACGCATGTCTGGGCATGTGCACATCTGCACGCATGCACCTTTCAGTTTGGGCATGCGCACACGCAGTTTGGGCACAGTGTCTAAAAGGTTCGCCACCACTGCTATAGGTGGATAAAAAGGCCTTCAATATAATCAACCATGGCAGAGGTGGGATTCACTTACCTTCCCTATTGGTTCGTAAATGTGAGCGTGTGTGCATGCTCTGTGCATGTGCACAGCCTTCTGCGCATGTGAAGTAGTCGCACATTATGTCTGGGCAGGTGGGCAGAGCCTCCCATAGTTACTGCTACCAGTTCGTGCGATCCGGAGAGAACTGGCTGAATCCTACCACTGAACCATGGTATACTTCTGGATTGACTCAGAGCATTGGTGGTGCATGGTATAGTGTTGTGTGATTTCCCTCCTTTCTTAGGGGTCAACTCCAGTTAGTTGTGATTAGAGAAGAGATATCCTGCCCTCAATCCCTACTTCCTAGGGTGAGCAGGGATCAGTACTCTTTCCATTCCTATGCAAGATGTATATGAGGATGCTGCATGAGCTCATCCATCAGCATGGTAAGATATCAACAGTATGCTGATGATACCCAATTATACATCTCTGCTCCAGTGAACTAAGTGATGCTGTGGATGGTGCCTAGAAACTTTGGGAGTCTCAAAGACTTCAACTAAGCCCAGGCAAGACTGACTGACTTTGTGTTTTGAGTCTGCCAGTTCTGGGATTATACCATTTTTGGGTGCTGGATGGGGTTGCACTACTCCACACAGATCCTGTGCACAATCTGAGCTTTGTTCTAGAATCCCAACTGGTGGCTAGGAGAGCCTTTGCTCAACTTTGTATTGTGTATCAATTGTACCCACTCTTAGACCATTGGGCTCTAGATCATTGGCTGAAATGAATAAATGTGAATGGAATATCAGACACGCAGCACCTGTCACTTCAGTAATAATGGTTCCCCAAAGGATTACTTTTGAAACATTTTAACTAACCTCCTTGCCATTACTGTGGACAGCATACCCGCCAACAGTTTTAGAAATAAGGGCATCGTGATTAACAACCCTATTTTCACTACTGATGTCTTATGATCATAGCTTTAAATTAAGATGATAACAAATGGTCTGTGGTCAGCTTCAGCACATTAGTTTGCTGTTTTTTATCCCCTGCTTGGGGATAGCTTCTAAAGCACAACTGATCTTTGGAGAGAGAAGCAATGAGAAAAGCAGGCAAACCATGGAGATCGCTTCACTCTCTAGCACCTCGTTAGGGCTGAAAAAAAGCTTCACAGCTGAGAGTCGGAGGGAGCAGGCAAAGCAGGAAGATCGCTTCACTGAAAAAAAGCTTAGCATGGAGATCGCTTCACTTGTTAGAACCTCATTAGGGCTGAAAAAGAGCTTTGAAAAAGCTACATTCGGAGTATAAAACACACCCAAATTTTCAGCCTCTTTTAGGAGGGAAAAAGATGTGTCTTATACTCTGAAAAATACGGTACATACAAATTATTTTCGTTATTCTTCCTTTCCTTTTGTGTACATATCTATTCTATACAATGCATCAATATTGTAATTACATATCTATATATATTACCCTGTATTGTCACATCTTAATTTACTTTTACATTCTTATTCTTTGCTTTTATTCTCTAACCAGTTATACCATGTATCCCAAATCAAATAGTATTCTGTTTCATCACTTTCTTTTATTTCTATTGTTAGCCTGTCCATCTCTGCACATTTTAATACTTTTTAAATTACCATTTCATCAGAGGGAGTACTATCATTTTTCAGTATTGTGAGTTCACAGTTGCTCGCAACATTGTTTTCCTAGCATTTAATCATGTTTGTAGATTACCTATGAAACTCAAGGATCATTTTCTGAATGTAGTCAGGACTTTTATGCATTCAAAAGGATGGTCAAGTTTGCTGAAGCCGTATGTTCCAGCTAATAATCCTCTTCTATCTTGTTTGTTTAATTGGTTGCAGTGCTATGTCAACCTTCCCAGGCTGAAAGCTTAAATATTTGCAAAGGAAATCTGCATAATGTTGGTCACAATTGCAATACAGCTGCAGATGCTGCCGTTTACACAATAAAAAATGAAAGACAAGAAACTAAATATACTCACTTAATTAGGGTCACTTTGTCAGTTTAATCAACCTAGTTTATAATGGCTGCTTATTTCTTCACAGCTCAGGTTCATTAGCTTAATGGGGGGGGTGTTCTCAGAGTATTCATCTATGGGATTAAAGGCAACAGAACCATTGTTGTATGTAAATAGGGGGAAATGTTTGTGTTCTTAACAGGCGGATTTATCTCTTCCTCTTAAGATTTTTCTCTTCCATGAACAAGTAGTCCTTGACTTACAACAGTTCATTTAATGACCATTCAAAGTTACAATGGCATTGAAAAAAATTGTGACCATTTTGCACACTTACCATCATTGCAGCATCCCCATGGTCACACAATAAAAATTTAGATCAGGGCTGTCAAACCGGTGGCATGTAGTCTGGATGCATCATGTGCAGGCCACGCCCATCCCAGCTCTGTGAAACATCATGTGATGGCAATATGATGCTGCAAATTTGACACCCGTGATTTTGATGCTTGGCAGCTGGTTCATATTTAAGATAGTTGCAATGTTCTCGGGTCATGTGATCAGTTTTTGCAACCTTCTGACAAGCAAAGTCAATGGGAAAGCCAGTTTGATTTAATAACTGTGTTACTAATTTAATAAATGCAGTGATTCACTTAACAACTGTGGCAAGAAAGGTCGTAAAATGGGGCAAAACTCATTTAACAAATGTTTCATTTAGCAACATAAATTTTGGGTTCAATTGTGGTTGTAACTTGAAGACTACCTGTATATGATGCCAGCTAGCAAACCTAGTATATTATAAATCTCTGAACTGAGCAAATCCTGGAAATTTATACAGACATCTTATTTCATCTGTCTAAAGATATTTATGGTATCCTTGCCAGTATGGGATCCATTTCATTTTAAAGTATATTGATAGTACATTTCTTTTATTTTTGCTAAGTAATGATGAAACCTAATTGATATCATGCATACTATGGCAGTATTAACCCTCCCTCTAAGTAAACGTGACAGGCGACAGGGAGTCCTGTGCAAGTTCTGGGAAAGCCAGCTTTTGGGTTCCCGGGCTCTGTTTAAAGCCCTTCTGCTTCAGGAGTTCTATAGGAAGTTTAGAATGAGACTGACCACTGAGGAGGAAAGGGCCCAGGGCTGACCTTCCCAATTTTTCTTTAGGCAGCCTTGAGCACACTTAAAAAACGAGCCCTTCTTCCCAGATGCTTCTGTCTACTTTCCCACATCCCACTTATTGCTCCTTCTCAATCCACCTGGACTTTTCTCTGTGCTCTCTACATCCCACACTCAGTTCATTTCCCTTCCACTCAACCATCAATTAACACAATTTGTAGACCTCAAATCATAGTGTTTACAGCTGAGGGAAATGCCAGACCCTTCCAAGCACAGCGCATGGAGGTGGTGCACAAGGGAGCGCCAAGATGAGGGCAGGGGTGAAATCCAGCAGGTTCTGACAGGTTCTGGAGAACCAGTAGCGGAAAGTACTACCAAACCGGTAGTAGTTTGGAGAACTGGCAAATACCACCTCTGGTGGCCCCAGAGTGGGGTGGGAATGGAGATTTCGCAGTATCCTTCCCCTGCCACCCCCACCAAGCCACACCATGCCCACCAAGCCACGCCCACAGAACCGGTAGTAAATTTTTTTGGGATTTCACCACTGGATGAAGGGCTCCCCTCACTGGCCTGCCTGGTAAGCACCGCTGCCCAGGCCAAAGGGAAAGATCTTCAAAGAGAGCAGGCAGGTGGCTGGGTGGGAATCCAGTGAGCTGCTTCAGAGCCCCAAGCCCCGCAGAGCCAGCATGGGAGGCATGGATAGAAGGCAGCCTTTTCTGCAGCATCCACTCTTTGGATCACCCTGCAGGGGGGGCTCTGCCTTTGCAGAAACAGGGCAGGTGGTTTGTACAGAGGATTGACAGGGGGATGCACGGCCCTCTGGGATGGAGAGAGGGGCAAGAGTCAAGCCAAATGGCGGAGGGAAACTCAAAGCATGGGGGCTTCAGAAGGGCAGAATGTGCTTCAGAATGTGCAGCTCCTGGCTCTAACAGTGAGTGACGTGCGTGATGTCAAGTTGGCCACGCCCACCAAGACATGCCCACCAAGACATGCCCACAGAACTAGCTGCTGTTATTATGAGTAATATGATATACTGAGGTTTTTTTTATGATAATTTCCCCTTAATATATCTAATAAGAATAATTCTGGTATTAGATCTATTTGTTGTTTAGTAATTTCCTCTAACCATTTTCATATCTTTGACCAGTATTTCTTTGCATCTGGGCATAGCCAACACATGTGTTCCTTGCCTCCTTTTACATTTCCAGCATTCCGCTGGGTCAATTTAAATGAGTCACAATAGTTAGGTTACCCCTTCATGTATTACTGCCTTGTCGTGGCGAAGGGGCATGTGTATCTCAATGAAGATATGAGCTATGCTGTGCAGGGCCACCCAAGACAGACAGGTCATAGCAGAGAGTTCTGACAAAATGTGATCCACTGGAGAAGGAAATGGCAACCCACTCCAGTATCTTTGCCATGAAAACCCCATGGACAGTACCAAAAGGAAAAAAGATATGACGCTGGAAGATAAGCCCCTCAGATCAGAAGGTGTCCAATATGCTACTGGGGAAGAGCAGAGGGCTAGTACCAGGGGTGAAATGCTACCAGTTTGGGCTGGTTCGCCCGAACTGGTAGTAAAAACACTACTGGTTCACCCAAACCGGTAGTAAAAAAGTGTTTTAAAAAGTTTTTTAAAAGTTCCACAATCGCGCGGCACAACTGATCATTGGAACTTTTAAAAACCTTTTTAAAGCATTTTTTACTATCGGTTGGGGTGAATAGATAGTAAAAAAATGCTTTAAAAAGTAAAAAAAAAAGGTTCCGATGATCAGCTGTGACAATCAGCTGTGTCATGCGATCATTGGAACTTTTCAAAACTTTTTATTTGTCTGAACCGGTATTTTTGTGTAAAGTGTGATAGTTTGTTTTTGAGCTCTCTGTGACTATGTGAGGTTCCTGCTTGTTGCAGGGGCCATTTTGTGTGAAGTCCAGGTGCTTTTCAATTGTGTGTGAGTCAGTTGTGTAGCTTTTGTGTTATTTTTGTGTAAAGTGTGATAGTTCATTTTCCCGGTCACATCCCCACTAAGCCATGCCCACAGAACTAGTAGGGAAAATTTTTGAATTTCACCACAGGCTAGTACTAGTAGCCCCAGAAAGAATGAAGCAACTGGGCCAAAGTCAAAAGAATGCTCAGCTGTGAATGTATCTGGTGGGGAAAGGAAAGTCTGATGCTGTAAAGATCTATTCCCTATAGGAACCTGGAATGTAAGATCAATGAATCAAGGCAAGCTGGACATGGTCAAACAAGAGATGACAAGACTGAACATTGACTTCTTAGGAATCAGCAAACTAAAATGGACAGGAATGGGTGAATTTAATTCAGATGACCATCAGGTATACTACTGTGGGCAAGAATCCCTCAGAAGAAATGGAGTAGCCTTCATAGTCAATAAAAGAGTAGGAAAAGCAATACTGGGATACAATCCCCAAAATGACAGAATAATCTCAGTTCAAATCCAAGGCAAACCATTCAATATCACAGTAGTCTAAATCTATGCCCCAACCACTGGTGCTGAAGAGGATGAAATTGACCAGTTCTATGAAGCCCTTCAGCACCTTATAGAATTAATATAAAAAAATGGTGTCCTTATCATCATGGGGGATTGGAATGCTAAAGTAGGAATGATAACTGGAATAACAGGCAAGTTTGGCCTTGAAGTACAAAATGAAGCAGGGCACAGGCTGCTAGAATTTTGTCAAGATAATATGATGGTCATAGCAAACACTCTTTGCCAACAACCCAAGAGATGACTCTACACATGGACATCACCAGACAGTCACCACATGGACATCACCAGACGGTCAACAGAAATCAGATTGAGCTATATTGAGCTAATATAATTTGCAAGCTAAATGTTGGAGATGTGAATGTAATGATGCAACCTATTATCATATATGGTGAATCTGTAAGAAAATTAAGGCATTTTGGATAAAAATTTGGTGGGTGATGCAGAATATTTTGAAAAGAAGGTTGAAATTTACTCCTCAATTGTTCCTATTGGGTATAACTATGGACTGTACAGTACCAGAGACTAAATTGATTTTGAATCTAATATCAGCAGCTAGGTTGTTGGTAGCGCAATATTGGAAGAAGGACTCTTTGCTTACTACTGAAGAGTGGATATTGAAAGTAACGAACCTAGCAGAAATGGCGAAAATCTCAGCGTACTTGAAGGACTATACACAAGAAAGATATGTAGCAGAATGGAGAAGATGGATTGACTATATTCAAAATAAGTATCAGACAAGAAAATACCAAATAGCTTATGAATGAACGTTAAGTATTAGAAGTATTATGTTATCTATAGTGGAGTTAAGGTTTCAAGGGGGGAATTAGTAGTCTGAGGATAAGTAAGTTAATCTATTTTATGATTGTTAAATGAAACACCTTGTATTTTGCTCTGGGAAGTCTGGTGGGGAGGGTGGGATGAGGGGAGGGAAAGGGGGGAATATGGGGGGAAGAAAATTTTTGTTTTTTGTAAAACTTTTCAATAAAAAAAAAAGAAAAGAAAAGAATATGAAAAAATAAATCAGATAGACTACATGCTCTGCAGCCAAAGATGGAGAAGGTCTATATAGTCAGCAAAAACAAGACCAGGAGCTGACTGTGGCTCAGATCATGAGCTTCTCATTGCAAAATTTAGGCTTAAATTGAAGAAAGTAGGGAAAACCAGTAGGCCACTCAGGTATGAACTAAATCATATCCCTGATGAATATACTGTAGAGGTGACAAATAGATTTAAGGAATTAGATCTGATAGACAGAGTGCCTGAAGTACGATGGACGGAGGTTCACAACATTGTACAAGAGGTAGCAACTAAAACCATCCCAAAGAAAAAGAAATGCAAGAAAGCAAAATGGCTGTCTGAGGAAGTTTTGCAAATAGCTGAGGAAAGAAGGGAAGCAAAAGGCAAGGGAGAAAAAAAAAGATACACCCAACTGAATGCAGAATTCCAGAGAACAGCTAAAAGAAATAAGAATGTCTTCTTAAATGAACTGTGCAAAGAAATAGAAGAAAACAATAGAATAGGAAGGACCAGAGATCTCTTCAAGAAAATTGGAGATATGAAGAGGATGTTTCATGCAAAGATAGGCATGATAAAGGACCAAAATGGCAGGGACCTAACAGAGGCAGAAGAGATTAAGAAGAGGTGGCAAAATTACACTGAAGAACTATACAAGAATGAGTTTAACATCCCTGATAACCACAATGGGGTGGTCACTGACCTCGAGCCAGACATCCTAGAATGTGAAGTCAAATGGGCTGTAGGAAATCTGAGGAACAACAAAGCTAGTGGAGGTGACAGTATTCCAGTTGAGCTATTTAAAATCTTAAAAGACGATGCTGTAAAAGTGCTACACTCAATTTGCCAGCAAATTTGGAAAACTCAACAGTGGCCACAGGATTGGAAAAGGTCACTTTACATTCCAATTCCAAAGAAAAGCCAAAGAATGCCAAAGAATGTCCAAACTATTGCACCATTGCGCTCATTTCACATGCTAGTAAGGTTATGTTAAAGTCGATGGTTCTAGCCCAATAACTCACTAATCAAAATGTATTTTATTTTCAAGCTTTTATTTTAGACCTGGATAGATCCTAGGCCTCTTTATTCATTAGACCTTTAACGTTATGTTTCTCTCTTTTAGATACACAACTGTAACAGCTCAGATTTACCTCAGAGAGACCTTTTTATACCCGAGGGGAGGAGTCAGGAATTAGGTAGGATTATGGAAATGAGGGGGCGTGTATTATTGTTAACCCTTGCAGAAATGTAAGAAGGTAGAGATACAGACAAGATATAAACAAGTTAGACATTTTACATAACAAAACCCCCTCTAAATGTCTAACTGATGGCTTGTACATAATATATACATATATATCTAAAAAATTAATATTGATGAACATGAAGATAAATGGTTTATATACAAACGTGAAATTTTGACATGAGGTATGAGTGTTGCTTGTTGGGTAAAGGTTTGGTAAGTATGTCAGCTACTTGTTCCTCAGTGTCACAATGTATAGCTTTAATGAATCCGATTTCTGAGAACTGTCTAACGTGCTTACATTTAATATCTATGTGCCTTGACCTTTGTCCAATGGCATCAGAATTTGAGATTTCAATGGCAGCTTTATTATCCTCATAAATAATTATAGGATATGATGGTTCTGTCCATATGTCACTGAGCAAGTCATCAAACCAAATTAGACTATTTGCTGCTTTAGATAGACAAATGAATTCTGCCTCGGTGGTGGAGGTAGCTACTAGTTTTTGTTTTCCTGTATACCAATGGATTGGGTAATTATTGAGAAAAAATACATATCCAAAAGTACTTTTTCTGTTTTTAATATCTCCTGCCCAATCTGCATCCGCATAACACGATAATTTGGGTTTTGTGGATAAGTTAGGTTCAAGGCATAATTGGGCATTAATACTATGTTTTAGATATCTGAGCAATTTCTTTATAGCATTCCAGTGGAATGTGGTGGGATTACTTGCATGCCTGGATAATAAGTTAACAGCTAAAGCAATGTCGGGTCTAGTCCAATTTGCAATGTATAGTAATGATCCAATCGTGGATCTGTATAATTTATTATCAGAAAAGGGCTCTGCTTTATTGTACATATTTTTCAAAAAATCTTGTTGCATGGGAGTTTTGCTGGGTTTTGCTTCTGACATGTTGCATTTTAATAAAAGTTCGGTTATTTTCTCTTTTTGTGATAGTCGAAAACCTTTACTTGTTTTTTGTTGCTTGAACTCCCAGATATTTGTCTATTTTTCCTAATGATTTTAATGAGAAGTGGTTTCCTAAATCAGAGGCGAATTTATTACATTTAGCTTTTTCTTTACCTATATATAATATGTCGTCCACATAGACGAGGATGCCTTCAAAAGATCCCTTCTCTCTCTTTATGAAGAAGCATTTGTCTGCGGAGGTGGCGGTGAAGCCCATTGAGTTGAGTGCCTTAGATAGGCACTCGTACCACCTCTTGCCAGATTGTTTTAGTCCATATAGACTCTTATTAAGGAGCCATGTGTCGTCTTTTCCTTTGTTGTATCCTGGTGGAGCTTTTACATAAATTTCTTTGTCCAGTTTTGCATGAAGGTAGGCAGTTTGGATGTCAAATTGAAATACTTCCAACCCTAGGATGGTGGATATTACGAGGGCGCTCTTGACACTTTCAGCTCTGACAGTTGGGGAATAGGTATCTGTATAGTCTTCTGGGTACTTCTGAGCAAAACCCTGTGCCACTAGCCTTGCTTTGTACAATACATTGTTGTTTTCTAGGGTCTTGATTCTGTACACCCATTTTGTCCCTATGGGTTTTTTATTTTCAGGTGTTTGTGTTGGTGAATATACTTGCAGGTCTCGGAGACTCTTCATTTCCTTTTCCATCGCTTCTTTCCATTTTTCTCTCTCCTCTAGGGGAAGTTTTAGTATATCTTCATATGAGCTGGGTGTTATGTTGTTGGTTTGTATGGACATGATGTAATCCTCGAGTCTTTTTGGTTTTTTGTTTCTACTCTCTCTGATTGGTTTGTCATTTTGTTTGTTTGTTTCGTGTAGGTATTCAGTCTCTTCATCAGTGAGTTTATCTATGTTCAAAGTGGGGTGTTCTTCCTTCCATTCTTTGACTTTTATTTCATGGTGTTTTGGTTTGTATGTTTCTGTTTCCTCTTTCCTTTCAGTGATCAGCCGCTTATTCTCTTGTTTCTGTGTATGTGTATATCTATTGGCAAAAATGTCATTGGAGTGTAACCTTGACCAATTTGAGTGTTCATGGAAGTCAGCTGATCTTGATACAACAAATTTGTTGTTCTGATCTAAGAATCTGAAACCTTTTGTTCCTGGTTCATAACCCATAAATCTCATTCTTTTGGATATTTTATCTCCCTTCCTTCTTAATTGTCTGGGGATATGAACATCAGCGGGAACGCCAAATACGTGTAGGTGGGCCAGGTTGGGTTTTCTTTTGTACATCATTTCATAAGGGGTTTTGCCAATTGAACTAGACCATAATCTATTTAATATGTAATTTGAGTAATGTAATGCTTCCGACCAAAATGATTTTCCCATCCCAGCATCCTCTAGAACACATCTTATCATGGTTTGGAGTACTCCTTGTTTTCGTTCTGCTACTCCATTTTGAAAAGCTGAGAAAGGTGATGAAGTAAAATGTAATATGCCTCGTTCTCTTACCCAACTCGTGAATTCTAGCCATGAATTCTGAACCTCGATCAGTCATTAATTGTTTGATTTTTGTATTGTGTTGTAATTCAATTCTTTTGTAAAATTCCTTAAACTTTTGGAATGCTTCATTCTTGTGTCTGAGTGAATATACATAACTATATCGACTGTAGTCATCTACAATGGTTAGGAAGAATCTTTCTCTATACCTAATGGATGGTCTCAGGGGTCCTACCAGGTCCATGTGTACCAGTTGGAATATAGAATCAGTGGTTCGTTCTGATTTCTTTGGTCTTGCTTTGACCTTAATTTTAGAACATTTGCAAACAGAACACTCCAAGTAATTTTCACAGTTTTTTACTTTTAGACCCTCGGCACATTCCAACATTTTTTTGACAATTGGGAAACTAATATGCCCTAATTTTCTATGGAGAAGGTGAGCACAATTGTCATGCAAGGGTTTGCCTACAGACATTTTACTTTTACTTGGTGAATTACACTTGTCCGGTCCTTCTGTTTCTTTGTTTCCTTCTGTCTTATCAGCAGAGTTTATGTTAATGCTTCCCTCTCTGTTTTCTATGGGTGTAAAGTAAGGTAGTCCATCGTGTATGATTACTTCCCCAATGTTTGTCCCCTGATTTGATACATATACTTTGCCTTTCTTAAACATCACTTCGACGTTTGTGTCTTGTGTGAGTTTTACTGTTGCTAGCACGTTGTATGGAATATCTGGTACATGCAAACCCCCCTCTATTTCTCCTATTCCTGAGATATGCACACTTCCTTTACCTATTACTTTAGCCTTACTCTGGTTGGCTACTTTGATCTCAAAATTTGTTTTCATGAGTGAGGTGAATAATCTTGGGTCATGTGAAGTATGGTTAGTGGCTCCCGAGTCTAGGAGCCACCTGTTCTTGTATGTTTCTAGTTTGGTGTTTGAGTTCTCGTGTTTAAAACCATAGATTGATTCAGAGTATCTATCTCGTGAGCTGTTTCTATGTTCGTAATTTCTCCTAGTGCTGGGAGACCAACCACGCTCTCTCTCTCTAAAAGTTCTGTTATCTGGTGAGCTTCCCCTTATGTGCCTTCTTCTGTGCTCAGGTCTCTCCCTACGATCAGTGTATCCTTTGTTTTTGTAGTTCCTGGGACAATCTCTTTTTAAATGGTTTCCAGAACCGCAAGAAAAGCATTCCTGTGAATTGCTTACTCTATCTTGGAATTCAACTCTCCTTATAGGTTTGGGTTCCCTTCTAGATATATGGCGGTCCCTTCTCAGGTTGTCTTCTGCAATTAATCGATTTGTGAGTGTGCTCAGGGATATCTGCTCTAAGTTTATGCTATCTAATTGTGTTACAAAGTTGTCCCAGCTAGAGTCCAATGAATTAATAATGATACTCATCATGCTTTCTTGAGTTATTATTTCCCCTCTTTGTAATAGTTCTGCTCTAGTGGCATTAAGTTTCAATAGGTGTTCGCTCATGGGGACCCCTGGCCTGAGTTTTGCAGAGTGAAATTCCCTGGATATTCTAGTGGTGGTTGCTCTGCTTTGACTGTAGAATAAACTATATAATTTTTGCATAACTTCATACACAGTTAGGTTGTTATCTATGCTAGGGTACATAGTGGGTGGTATACTTGTTAACAATAGACAAAATGCTTTGTGGTGGATACAATCAATTTCAAATGACCAGGGTTTTTTTGGAGGTTTAGAAATTAAGAAAAGTACATTTTCTCTCATAAAAATAATTTGCAACTGTTGACTCCATTCTAAAAGGTTTCCTCCATCTAATTGTAATTTTGGAAAATTAATAGGCAGTGTTCCAGAATTATTAGAATAATTACTTACTGGGGGTAGCTGTCCATGGTCTGGGATGTGACTGAATTCACAGTAGGGCAATGGTATGCTTGGGCTAATGGAAAAAAAACTGTTAGTAAAAAAATTTTTTTCTATCATTGCAGGTAAGTACTGCGCATGTGCGAAGCCCATTTCGCGTTGGGAGCTGTTGGGTGAGGAGCTTGCGGCTGCTGCTCCTAGGCCTAGGCCCAGGCCTGCCAATGGAATGCTGGGATCACCTCCTGCACACCTGGATTCTACGCTGGATGCATGGATCTGTCGCTGGGTGGCTGGATTCCCGGCGATGACAGGCAGAAGACGCGGTGGCAAGGCGGTCGTAAGAAGAGGATCATCGGGGTTCGAAGGCTCTGCGGCGGCAACGGCAGCAGCGGCGAGTCTCGGCCCATGGATGATGGTTCCTGGATGATCAGAAAAACCTGGTGGAGATCATAGGATAGGTGAGTTGTTGGTTTGATTTTCTTTTCTTGGGTCCCGTTCCGGCAGTAGTATGGGTGTTGAGTTCGAATCTTGCCATGTAATTGATTTGTAGGCGGTTGGTGTTTTTTGTTTTTCGTGGTAGTTTATTTCTTTGTTTGTTTTAAAGTTTTGGTTAATTTGCTGAGTTAAATTTGAATATTGGCTTTCTATTGGTTGTTGGCCATTCCAAGATGGCCGTCAGAGCGGGTGCCCGGGAACAGATTCGGCTATTTCTGGGTTGTCCGACTGAGGTGGCTTATCTTTTTCTGAGGTGGTGATTTCTCTAATCATTGCTGATGCTTTGGTAGTTGTTTCACGGTTTATTAAGAGGTTTTGGAGTTTAGCTATAAGATTTTCTTCGCTGTCCTGCATCTCCATTAACCTCATTATGGATAGTCTTAGCTCATCACCTTTTTGTGATTTTTCTTCTTGTTGGTCCTCGTTCCTGAGCAGCGAGGTTTGATTGTTGTCTTGCTCACCCTCATTTAAAGTAGTTCTTGTAGTGGCATCTTTGGTTGTCAGCTGTGCAGCCATTTTCTTGGTGAAGGCTCTTGTGTTTACTCTGTTTATATTTTCAGAGTAAGCATTTGTTTCAGTCATTTTACAGAGTTATGGGCAACCATCCTCTAGCTACCATTTTGTTAAAGTCGATGGTTCTAGCCCAATAACTCACTAATCAAAATGTATTTTATTTTCAAGCTTTTATTTTAGACCTGGATAGATCCTAGGCCTCTTTATTCATTAGACCTTTAACGTTATGTTTCTCTCTTTTAGATACACAACTGTAACAGCTCAGATTTACCTCAGAGAGACCTTTTTATACCCGAGGGGAGGAGTCAGGAATTAGGTAGGATTATGGAAATGAGGGGGCGTGTATTATTGTTAACCCTTGCAGAAATGTAAGAAGGTAGAGATACAGACAAGATATAAACAAGTTAGACATTTTACATAACAGGTTATTCTTAAAATCCTACAAGCTAGGCTCCAGCAGTATGTGGATCGAGAACTACCAGAAGTTCAGGCAGGATTTCGAAGAGGCAGAGGAACTGGAGATCAAATTGCCAACATATGTTGGATCATGGAGAAAGCTAGAGAGTTCCAGAAAAACATTACTTCTGCTTCATTGATTGTGTGGATCACAACAAATTGTGGCAAGTTCTTAAAGAGATGGGAGTACCGGGCCATCTTAATTGTCTCTTGAGAAGCCTATATGCGGGTCAAGAAACAACAGTGAGAACTGGACACAGAACCACTGATTGGATCAAAATTGGGAAAGGAGTTGGGCAAGGCTGTATACTATCACCCTGCCTATTTAACTTATATGCAGAGCACATCATGAATCAAAATGAATCAAAAGTTGGAATTAAGATTGCTGGGAGATATGTCAACCGCCTTAGATATCCAGATGATACCACTTTAATGGCAGAAAGTGAAGAGGAACTAAAGAGCGGGTGAAAAAGGAGAATGCAAAAGTTGGCTTGAAACTCAACATTAAGAAAACTAAGTTCATGGCATCCAGCTCTCTCAATTCCTGGCAAATAGATGGGGAAGAAATGGAGATAGTGACAGATTTTATTTTCCTGGGCTCCAAGATCACCGCAGATGGGAACTGCAGCCAATTAAAAGATGCTTACTTCTGGGGTGGAAAGCTATGGCAAATCTAGACAGCATACTAAAAAGCAGAGACATCACCCTGCCAACAAAAGTGCATATAGTCAAAGCTATGGTTTTCCCAGTTGCAATGTATGGCTGTGAAAGTTGGACCATAAGAAAGGCACCAAAGAATTGAGACCTTTGAACTATGGTGCTGGAGAGACTCCTGCGAGTCCCTTGGACTGCAAGGTGATCAAACCGGTCAGTCCTAGAGGAGATCAACCTTGACTGCTCTTTAGAAGGCCAGATCCTGAAGATGAAACTCAAGTACTTTGTCCATCTAATGAGAAGGAAGGACTCACTGGAGAAGAGCCTAATGCCGGGAAAGATTGAGGGCAAAAGAAGAAGAGAATGACAGAGAATGAGGTGGCTGGATGAAGTCACTGAAGCAGTTGGCGTAAGCTTAAATGGACACCAGAGGATGGTAGAGGACAGGAAGGCCTGGAGGAACGTTATCTATGGGATCGTGATTGGTCAGACACAACTTTGCAACTAACAACAAGTGTTTATGAACAAGTCCACACTTTGCCGGCCTGCAAAGTGCTGGGCAAGTCTGTGCACACCAAAATAGAGCTCTGTTTTGGCCTGCAAATTGTCAGGCGAGGCCTGTGCATGCCAAAATGGAGCTTCAGAGGCATTGGAAGTGTCGGAGGCATTGGAACTCCACCAAAACTCCATTTTGGCCAGCAAAGTGTGGAACAGAGGGGAGTAGGCAGAACAAATGTTGCAGAGCCTCTGTGGTTGTTTGTAAGGGTGACCAACTGCCATGGTGCTGCAACATTCGTACTTTCAGGACTTGTTCATAAACAATAGGGGGCACTTATTGTGTAACTTTCAACGTTCGCTAAGGGAATGCTCGTAACTCGGGGATTACCCATATTTAACATGCTGCTCAATCAACTTTTTCTTTGCAACACAATGGAAAGTGATTAGTCCCTCTTCACCATATTTCACTTTCTCCTCATTTTTGGATGAATTGAATTTTATATGTTAATTAGTTCTTCTCTTGCTGTGTTTTGTCTACTGTGTTGATGCTGACAATAACAATACATTTGGAATCACTTCATTTCACTCTTTACTTTACTCCCTCTCCTTCACTCATTGTTTCCTTCACAAACACAAACACATATTTTATCAAATCAGCAAACTAAGGTCCCAATGTGATGGGATGTTTTATTCATTCCCATGTAGGTTGATTCCATTGGAAATTTTTATGTTTTTTTCCTTGATGTATTATTCATAATTTATACAATATCAGAGAGTATGTAGCACACCCTGATTTTATTAGCTGAGCTACAATATATAATGTGAAAATGTAACTCAGGTTGTGTTATCCTTGTTTTTATTTCCTTTTCCAACACTCTTTCTTTTAAAATGTGTTTGTAAAGTGGAGTCAAAGGGTATGTTTTGCTTTTAAACAAGACGGGGGGGGGACATGAATTCTTATTAAAGTGCCTCTGATTTGATTGTGAGGATATATTATACACTTAAAGCATTTGCTTATATTAGAGCATCTTATTCTTGCTACAGAAAAATGATCTGTAACTTCCAAACTAGCAGTTGCCTTTCACACTGGCACTGTTTTCTTTGTTTTTGTGAAGAATCCAAATTTTTTTAGACACATATTTTCATAGCCACTTCAATCTGCTTCTTTGAAAGTGGAAAAAAATGCATTTATTGTCAGGGGGTGGGAGGAGTTACTGCAACACATTGCCTGGGATGGAAACAAAAATCACGCCAAGTGCAAGAGTATGTTAAGAGATTTTGGAATGCATTTTTGTATCTGTATCTGTGCATACATGCCAAACCTCCCATGTGCTTCAGAAAATAATCAGATCTGATATTTCCCTTTGGGAGATGCATCTTTGCTGGATGAATAACTAGGAAAGCAAATTCATCTTGTGCAAAGCATCTTTATAATTCATCTAAAAGCAGGTTGCAATAGACAACTGGCTTCAAGAAAACAATTTTTCATTGGTTAGTCTACTTTGGGAAATAAGCAGTGGCTTTTCCCATACAGAGTAACAACAGTTCTATAAATAATTTGATCAAGTTACTGACTATTGGAATGTCTTTGACCATGTTGTGGAATGATGAGACCAACACAACATTCCTAGGTTAGTCAGAGACAGTGTATTGCGCAAGGTTCAGAGCCAGTTTTTACATGAAGCTTTGAACAAAGAGAGAACTTTGTTACAATGGTTTTATACACTTCTAAGACAAAGAATTCTGTTAACTCAGCAGTTTATATGGTCATATACATTTGTTATATTTAATTGACATTTCCTAATTACTAAGTTTCATATTATTCTTGCCAAACAATCATAATTCTTCTGTAAATTACTGGAGCATAGATTCAAATTATCTTCTGATGATAGACAACTTTTAACTCATGTGGATCCCCTTGACCTAACCAACCTTTAAGCTGTATGTCATTAGAATGCTCCTAGAGGTATCAAAAGGATTTTGGCTGAGTTTGTACTTTTTCCAACTGGATGCATTTCCTGCCTTTAGAATGGAGTGAATAGAAAGTTATCCAGTGGTCATCTGTCAGAGCCCGCTTCATTTACATTAACCATAAACAATTACATGACCCTATTTAGGATGTTGGGGGACGTGGTGGCTCAGTGGCTAAGAAGTTGAGCTTGTCGATCAAAAGGTCAGCAGTTCGAATCCCTAGTGCTGCATTACTTGTCCCAGCTTCTGCCAACCTAGCAGTTTGAAAGCACGTAAAAAATGCAAGTAGATTTATACAATCTATTAAGGCAATATATCAGCAACAAACAGCACAAGTAATAATTAATGGTAGTTTAATGGAAACTTTTAATATAGAAAAGGGAACAAGACAAGGATTCCTTTATCTCCATTATTATTTATTTTGACCTTGGAATTTTTGTTGAATAAAATATGTGGTTCAGATAAAATAAGGGGAATTAAAATTAAGAATGAGGATTATAGGATACGAGCATTCGCAGATGACCTGGTTGTGACCTTGACCCAACCAATAAATTTGGTTATAGGTTTAATGGATATAATTAACCAATATAGACAAGTCTCTGGATTTAAAATTAATGCAGGGAAAACGAAGATAATAATTAAAAATATGGGTACAAGTCAAAAAGAAGAAATTGAAAGAATAACAGGATTTGAATCAGTTAAGAAGGTTAAATATTTAGGTGTTTATATCACAACATCAAATGTGAAATTATATAAGTGTAATTATGAAGTACTGTGGCAAAAAAATCGGAAAGAGATGGAAAGTTGGAAAAAATTGCAACTATAATTGCTGGGAAGGATAGCTGCAGTAAAGATTAATATTTTGCCAAAGCTTTTATTTCTTTTTTAAATAATACCAGTACTGAAAAAAGATGGAAATTTGAATGAATGGCAGAAGGGTATTACCAATTTTGTGTGGGCAGGAAAGAGACCAAGGATAAAAAGAAAAATAATTCAAGATATACGTGAAAGAGGAGGTCTCAAAATGCCTAATTTAAGATTGTATTATGAGGCAGCTGTGCTCTCGGCAATTAGTGATTGGATTAATTTAACAGAAGAGAGAATATTGAATATTGAAGGGTATGATTTGTTATATGGATGGCATGCATATTTATTATATGACAAGAAGGTGGATAAGAATTTTAAAAGTCATATATTAAGAAATGCATTATTACGTGTATGGAAAAAATACCAATATAAATTAAATAACAAATTACCTATTTGGACAATACCTAGACATATGATAGGGAATATAAGTGTGGAGCAGAAACAAGATGTGACTACTTATAAAGAGCTTCTTATTTTGGAAAGAGGTATATTGCAATTAAAATCTTTAGAGGTATTAAAGGAAGAAAGGAAAATTCAAACCTGGTTTCAGTATGGGCAATTGTATACTAGGTGGAAAGAAGATCAGAAAATTGGTATTTTGCAAAATGAAGAAAACTTAATAAAAACAAATCAGAGATTAAAGTCCAATGCATATTAAAAGGTTGTATAATGCACTGATAGAAATAGATTCAGAAACTGAGTTAGTGAAGGATTGTATGCTAAAATGGGCACAAAACTTTGGGGAATCAATATCTATGGATGTATGGGAGAAAATATGGGTTAGAAATATGAAGTTTACTCAAGCTCAAAATCTAAGAGAAATTTTTTACAAAATGTTTTATAGATGGCACTTAGATCCCCAAAAGCTAGCCTGTATGTACCCGAATTTACAACCTACATGTTGGAGATGTAAATGTGATGATGCAACGTATTTTCATGGACATGTAAGAAAATTAAGGCATTTTGGATTAAGATATGGTGGATTATACAAAATATTCTTAAAAGGAAGATAAAATTCACTCCACAGTTGTTTTTATTGGCTATAATTGAAGGATGTACAGTTATAGAGACTAAATTGATTTTGAATTTAATAACAGCAGCCAGACTTTTGGTGGCGCAATATTGGAAGAAGGAAGAAATACCTACTATTGAAGAATGGACATTAAAAGTAGCTAATTTGGCGGAGATGGCTAAAATTTCTGCATATTTGAAGGACCGTTCGAATGAAAGATATGTACTGGAATGGAGAAGATGGATTGACTATATACAAAACAAATACAGGACTAAAAAGTTGCAATTAGTTTATGAATGAAATATTTAGATGATTTTTCTTCTTATTTTGATATTTTAGTATCTATGGCAGAGTTAAAGAGCAAGGGGAAGTTAAGAGTTTATAGTTAGTTTGCTTATGTTAGATTATGTTTGTTAAATGCAATACCCTGTATTTTGCTCTGGGAAGTCGGATGGGGGAGGGAGATGGGAAGTGGTGGGGGAAGAGGGGGAATTTGTTTGTAAAATATTTTAAAACTTTTCAATAAAAAAACTGCAAGTAGAAAAATAGAGACCACCTTTGGTGGGAAGATAACAGCGTTCCATGTGCCTTTGGCATTTAGTCATGCCAGCCATATGACCAGAGATGTCTTCGGACAGCGTTGGCTCTTCGGCTTTGAAACGGAGATGAGCACCACCACCTAGTGTCAGAAACAACTAGCACATATGTGCGAGGGGAACCTTTACCTTATATAGGATGTTTGGCTATGAAAGACCCAAATCTCTTTTCTTTAATCAAGCGTGTGTATAAGTGGGTGTTTTGTGCATTAGTGTTGTCCTAAAGAAAGTATTGATTATTAGAAGGTATAGAATGCAACTGGCAAAACCTCTTTAAATAACACTTTATTTTTAAATATATATACAGTGATGGTGAATTTTTCCATCCTCTCACTCAAGTCAAGTTTGTAGGAGCCCATCTAAAGTAAGAAGACCACAGTCTTTGAAACACCTGATAGAGTAAAGTAAACTCTACAACAGGTTACTATGGAAATGTCACTACTATGGTAAAAGGTAAAGGTAAAGATAAAGGTTTCCCTCGCACATATGCACTATTCGTGTCCAACTCTAGGGGGCGGTGCTCATCTTCGTTTCAAAGCCGAAGAGCCAGCGCCGTCCAAAGACATCTCCGTGGTCATATGGCCGGCATGACTAAATGCCAAAGGCGCACAAAACGCTGTTACCTTCCCACCAAAGGTGGTCCCTATTTTTCTACTTGCATTTTTATGTGCTTTCAAACTGCTGGGTTGGCAGAAGCTGGGACAAGTAATGGGAGCTCACCCCGTTACGTGGCACTAGGGATTCAAACCGCTGAACTGCCAACCTTTCAATCAACAAGCTCAACAAGTCACTGAGCCACCGCATCTCCTTTACTATTATGGTACATTTGTGCAAAGGTAAACTACTGGATGATTTTCCATTTGCTTAGAAATGTGTATTTGACCAAATGTGGATTAATCAATATGACTGCACAGTTTGAAATGCCTTGTGTGAAACTAATTATACAGGATAATCTAACTTGTATGTGAATATGGGGTCTTTCACCCAAAAATGTTACTTAACACAACCTTGCCTGTCTGATCAAGACTCTGCAGGCTAACAAAATGTAAAGGTAGCATTTTCCCCATAAACTCATTATCTCCAGAATTTATGTGCCATTTTTCCATGGTATACATTATTATCAAGGAAGATAGATCTCACTGTTCCAAATCTCTCTGCTTCAGTTTAGAAGCCTTGTTTAGAAGCCCATCCTTCATCTATTTCCCTGCTGCAATGATAAAAGAGGGATTATCTATGGATCTTGAAATAGTAAGCGTAATTTTTTGCTATAAACAACTTATTTTCCAACAAATGTTCTAGATCAAAGGATCACTTTTTCCTTTCTTCAGATGGTGAGTCTATCAGATCTAAATTCTTTTGTCACTTCATGCCATGGGTAATAACATTTTCTCATGCTAAAGTCAGTATAAAACTTTATGATACTATTGACTTCAGCATAGCTAAGAGCCAGTCCTTGGCATTATTGATTTAATGACTTCTTTTTCTTTTTCAGTGCTACTTTGCCATTTATTGGAGTTTTCAGGGTTCTTAGCTCTTTATTACATTACTAGTTGTGCTGAACAAGGAGGTAATAAATATGAAGAAATTCATGGAAGGACTTCCGGTCGGCACTGCAGGCTTTGTGGACGGTCTCCTTAGACCGCCAGCCCCGTGACTTCGTAAAAGCCGCTTTGACAGCGCAAATCAGCTGTCTGGCAGCTGAAAAACCTCCCCTTCAGGAAAAGAAGGAGAGGACAGCCGGTTTTCCAGAGGCTTGGAGGGTGAGAGCTCCCCAGTCAGCCCGCCAAGAAGCTCCGAATCCGGGACAACTCTGTGTAAGCAGAGCTAGAAGTCGCGTCTGGTCCTGCTGTCAAAAAGTGAGTCTGATTGATTACAAGCACAGGCAGAGTGGAAACAGGAGAACAAGCCTTAAAAGTAACAGAGTTTAACTCCGGAGTTACTTTGTTTCAAACTGAATTTCTTTGAGCTGGAGGCTGAAGATGGCGTCTTTGTTATGGTTTTGAAAGTGAAAGTCAGAAACGAAAGTGCTTATTATTATTATTATTTATTATTTATTATTTATTCAATTTATATACCGCCCTTCTCCTAGTGGACTCAGGGCGGTGCACAGCCAAAACTAAAATACATAACAATACAAAATTTAAAATTAATTAAAAGAATTATATACTTTGGCCTGAATTAAAACAGTGCGAATTAAAACCCATTAACAAATTAAAACTAAACAATTAATAACCATTAAAAACTAAAAAAGGGGGCGGGGTTCAGGCCAGCCCTGCTTGCTGGAAAAGAAGAGTTTTCAGGGCACGGCGAAAGACCCGGAGATCCGATATCCTTCTTATCTCCGGGGGCAAGTTGTTCCAGAGGGCGGGGGCTGCCACAGAGAACGCCCTCCCCCTGGGAGTCGCCAGCCGACATTGCCTGGCCGACGGCACCCTGAGGAGTCCCTCTCTGTGGGAGCGTACTGGTTGGTGGGAGGCTATCGGCGGCAGAAGGTGGTCCCGCAAATACCCAGGTCCTATGCCATTGAGAACTTTGCATTGTAAGAGTGGATTAAAGCTGCTGGGAAGTGAGAACTTGTGGAGAAAAGACTATTTTGCCTGATAAATTAGAGACTATAAATTACAAGCATTTTAAAGTTGTTCAAGGGACTTTGTGGCTTTGAAAAAAAAAGATCTTTTTAAAAAGGAAAAAAAAAGATGACTTCTAAACAAGTTAAGCCAGGAGTTGTTAAAGGAGGGGGAGGTTCTCCAGTTGTGTCAGTGGTGACGCAGAAAGCACAACTTCTGGCTGATTCACAGAGTCAGGAGGCTGCTCTTAATGATTTCAAAGAATTTATGAAAGAAGCCATGAATAATCAAGTCACAGCAATGAATAACTTAACAGTACTTGTGGAAGGGAAATTAAAGAAAGTTGAGAAGGATATAAAGTCAATTAAAGAAGTGGTTGCAATAAAGCACGATGAAATAAGAGATGATATTGTTTATGCAGTATCAGGATTGTCAAAACTTGTTATTCAGTTGGATGAGAAAGTGGAAGAAATTAATGAAGCCAATTTAAATTTGGAAAGCAAAATGGGAGATGTCATGACCAAAACAGAGAAAGTGGATGATGAATTGGTAATGTTACAATACAGGTCCATGGAATTTGCTTTGAGATTGAGAGGCCTGAAAGAAAACAGCAAGAAAATTTAAAGGATATTTGTGCTGATGCTATTGCAGAGATAATTAAAGAAAGGCCAGAAGATGTGGCAAGCCGAATTGATAAAATCTACAGGGTTAACTCCTGGTTGGCAAGACAAAGATAGCTGCCAAGAGATGTGGTGATTTATTTTACAACCAGGAGGATCAGAAATGATATTTTACAAGCTTCCTACAAGAATAAGGTTCAGGTGGCTGGGCAAGAAGTGGTGGTTTTGAAAGAGATCCCTCCAAAGATGTTGAGAAGTAGAAAGGACTTTGGCTTTTTGGTAAATGAGCTGAGAAATCAACAAGTGGCATACAGATGGGACGTTCCAACTGGTCTAATAGTGACTTATAGTGGAGAAAGATATTGGTTAAACACAGTCTGGAAGGCAAAAGATTTCTATGTTAATGTTTTAAAAGCTGGATACCCACCCTCACCAGGGGGGAGCAGAAAGAAAATGGAGATGATACAACAAGAAAAAGATGGAAAGCAGATACAAACTTATGTTGAAGTTGCAGCTGGAAGAATCATCACGGAAGAAGATTTGGATCTTGGGGGCTTACCCGCAACTCTGGAACCATCTAAGAAGGGAGAACCGAAAGCACAACGACTGACCCGATCAACTTATAAACTTCAAGAACAACAGTTAAAAATGCAACAATCTCAAGATCTATCTCAAGAAGTTCAGAAAACAGAAGCGGGGGGGGGGGGCTTGGCTGAAGAGTAAGGTGGAGGAGGATCTTCAGCTGATGCTCATGTGGCTTCAAAAAGCTAAAGATGGCAACTAAATTTCTATCTTGGAATGTTAATGGCCTTAATTCGCCACAAAAAAGAAAGAAAGTATTTCATTACTTGAAACAATTTAACAATGATGTTATTTGTCTGCAAGAAACACATATTAGGTTATTAGACCAAAAATATTTGATAAATTCAAGATTAGGTACACACTTTTTGGCATCAGCGCCAGAGAAGAAAAATGGGTTAATTATATATGTAAAGAAAGGATTATCAGCTAATTTAATTGAGACAGATGATCAAGGAAGATATATTGCAATTGAATTATTAACACAGACTGGAAAATGCTTTTAATTGGAATATATGCCCCTAATCAGCAACAAGACAAGTTTTATAAATTTTTACACACTAAAATAATGGATTATAAATCTTTTATGTTAATGGGTGACTGGAATGGAGTAATAGACACACAGAAAGATAAAAAAAGTTTATCAAAGATTTCAACACGTGCAAAATTACCTAAATCTTTTTTTGATATGATGGAAGATATAGAACTGAGAGATATTTGGAGAGAACGCAATGTGGAGGAAAGAGACTTCACCTTCTTTTCTGATAGACATCAATCCTTCTCCAGGATTGATTTTATACTAACCACAAATGATTTTATTTCTAGGGTGAAGAAGACGAAGATATGTCCAAGAATTTTAACTGATCATAGTCCGGTTTGGGTGGAATTTGAACAGGAAAGGGGAGAAAGGAGGTCTTGGAGGTTAAATGAAAACTTATTTAGATATGAAGAAAATGTGAAAGAGCTTAAAAAACAAATAAAAGAATTTTTTGCTATTAATATGAACAAAGATACCTCTATGGAAATGGTTTGGGATGCTTGTAAGGCTTATATGAGGGGTACGTTAATACATATGAATAATAAACATAGACTAAAACAACAAAAGAAGCGGAAAGAGATAGAGGAAGAAATAAAAAAAAAGAACAATTACTTATACTTAATCCAGGAGATAAGAAGGTAAAAGAAACAATAAATATATTACGAGGGCAATTTAATATGTTAATGGCTGATCAGGTGGCAACTATCTTACAATATGCTAAACATAATACATTTTGTAATGCCAATAAACCAGGTAGGTGGTTGGCCTACATGCTGAGGAAAAAACAGAAATCACGAGTCATTGGTAAAATAGAATATAGAGGTAAGGAAGTTTACCAACAGAATATGATCAGAAAGGCTTTTTTAGAATTTTATACAAAGTTATATGCTAGTGACTCAATACAAGGTATAGATATAGATAGATACTTAAAGGAAGGGAATATTCCGGAATTAACGTTGGAACAGAGGGAAGGATTAAATCAACCAATAACTTCTGAGGAGATCATTGCTGCAATTAAGCAGTTAAAAACAGGGAAAGCTCCGGGAACAGATGGATTAACAGCTGTTTATTATAAGAATTTACAGTTTGAAATGGTAAAACCGCTTAGAGCTTTATTTCATAAAATTCAATTAGGGGGAGGAGTTCCATCCTCTTGGAGAACAGCTTTTGTTTCACTGATTCCGAAGGAAGATCAAAACTGTATCAAACCTGAAAATTTTAGGCCAATTTCACTTTTGAACACTGATTATAAAATTGTTGCTAAGATATTAGCGAACAGGTTAATGCCAGTTATGCAACAAACAATTCATAATGATCAATCAGGTTTCATAAAAGGGAGGCAAATGAAATATAATGTTAGACAAATTATAAATTTATTGGAATATTTGGAAACAAATAACCAGGTCCCTGCAGGGTTCATATTTTTGGATGCAGAGAAAGCATTTGATTGACTGAATTGGCAATTTTTGTTTAAGATAATAGAAAAAATACTTTTTGGGGAGTATTTTATACACTCAATTAGAGCAATATATCAGGAACAAACAGCACAAATAATAGTTAATGGAGGCCTAACAGAAGTCTTTAAAATTGAGAAAGGTACAAGGCAGGGTTGTCCCTTGTCGCCATTGTTGTTTATCTTAACTTTAGAAGTTTTGTTGAATAAGTTACGTGAATCTGATAAAATAAAAGGAATTGTAATTAGACAGCAGGATTATAGATTAAAAGCATTTGCAGATGACCTGGTTGTTACTTTATCTCAACCTATAGAAGTGGTTCCATATATGTTGGACATAATAGGTCAATACGGTAAAGTATCTGGATTTAAAGTAAATCAACATAAGACAAAGATGATAATAAAAAATATGTCCATATCTCAAAGAGAAGATTTAGGGAGGATAATGGGGTTTGAAATAGTTAAAAAGGTTAAGTATTTAGGAGTATATATTGCAGCCTCAAACATGAAATTGTTTAAAAACAATTATGAAGTTCTTTGGCAAAAAGTACAGAAAGAAATGTAAAATTGGAAAAAACTACAACTATCATTACTGGGAAGGATAGCAGCAATAAAAATGAATGTTTCATGTAGGTTCTTATTTTTGTTTCAAATGATACCAGTGCTTAAGAAAGACGGAAATTTGTTGGAATGTCAGAAAGGGGTTAATACTTTTATCTGGGATGGGAAGAAACCAAGAGTGAAACTGAAAATTATACAGGATGTACGTGAGAGAGGAGGTCTTAAAATGCCTAATTTAAGATTGTACTATGAAGCGGCTGTTTTATCACAAATTAGCGACTGGTTTAACTTAACTGAAGAAAGAATGTTAAACATAGAAGGCTTTGATTTGTTATATGGATGGCATGCTTATCTGTTACATGAAAAAAAGTGGATAAAGTGTTTAAGGGTCATATACTTAGAAATGCGTTGTTGAGAGTTTGGAAAAAGTATCAATATAAGTTAAACTATAAGATACCCATATGGGCAAATCCCAGACATGCAATAAAAAATTTAAGTATAGAGCAAAAAACAGAGGTGATTACTTATAAAGAGCTTCTTCTTTTGGAAAGGGGTAAGCTGCAATTGAAATCTTTAGATGTATTAAAAGAAGAAGAGATAATTTATACTTGGTTTCAGTATGGTCAGCTTCAAGCTAGAATGAGGGAAGATCAAAAAATTGGTGTCATGCAAAATGAGGAAAACCTGGTAAAACAGATTAGAGATCAATAGAAATAGATTCAGAAACGGAATTGGTTAAGGATTGTATGATAAAATGGGCACAAATCTTTCAGGAACCAGTGATGATGGAGACATGGGAAAAGATTTTGGTCAGAAATGTTAAATTTACACAAGCACAAAATTTGAGAGAGAATTTTTATAAAATGTTTTATAGATGGCACTTAGATCCAAAAAAAATATCATGTATGTACTTGAATTTGCAAGCTAAATGTTGGAGATGTGAATGTGATGATGCAACCTATTATCATATATGGTGGACTTGTAAGAAAATCAAGGCATTTTGGATAAAAATTTGGTGGGTGATGTAGAACATTCTGAAAAAAAGGTTGAAATTTACTCCTCAATTGTTTTTACTGGGTATAATGATGGATTGTACAGTATTAGAGACTAAATTGATTTTGAACTTAATATCAGCAGCAAGGCTGTTGGTAGCTCAATACTGGAAGAAGGACTTTTTGCCTACTATTGAAGAGTGGATATTGAAAGTAACGAACTTAGCAGAAATGGCGAAAATCTCAGTGTATTTGAAGGACTATACACAAGAAAGATACGTATCGGAATGGAGAAGATGGATTGATTATATTCAAAATAAGTATCAGACAAGAAAATATCAAATAGCTTATGAATGAATGTTAAGTATTAGAAGTATTATGTTATCTATAGTGGAGTTAAGGTTTCAGGGGTGGGTTTAGTAGTCTGAGGATAGATAGGTTAATTTAGTTTATGATTGTTAAAATACCCTGTATTTTGCTCTGGAAAGTCTGGGGGGGGAGGGTGGGAAAGGGTGGGGGGAATATTGGGGGGGGGATTCTTTTTTTTTCTGTAAAACTTTTCAATAAAAAAAAAAGAAATTCATGGAAGTAGACGGATCCAGATCATTTTGGCCTCTCTGAATTCCTCCCCCCAGTTGTGAAATGATAGATGCATATTTTTTTTGTTTTTCAAGGAGGGGGGGAACCGAAGCATATTTCAAAGCTAGAACTGTGATTATTACTATTGATCATCACACAGTCAGGCAGAGGGTCAGACTGGGTTTAGCATTTTTGTATACCTATCGAGTTCTTAGCAAGGACCTGGGATGAGCAAATCTGGATGTGTGACCGTGTTACAGATATCGTCGCAGGATGGAAGCTATTTCAAGTAAAGCCGCCTTCTGCAATTGACTGATGGTGAATTTGTTAAATCTGGGGTGTTATGTGGCAGGTGCCTGAATTCTGAAGTCCCAGAGCAATTTAACTTCTTAATTTTTTATTTTTACATTTTATGGTTCCACCAATTCTTGCTTACAGACAAATGATATTTCTTTCTTCCTTGATTTGTTTACATTCTTTTTCTTTCCCATCTTTGCTGGTAGGCAGGCCTTCAGCTTGGTGATGTAAGGTTCTGATGACTCCCATTTTGTGCTCCAGTTGGTGGTGGGAATCAAAATGTAAATATTGATCTGTGTGTGGGGGTTTTCTGTAAACTTCAATGTTAAGGCTTCTGTCTTTCTTAATGTGTACTGCACAGTCCAGGAAGGCTAGACTATTTTCCTTAACATCTTCCCATGTGAATTTAATGTATCTGTCCACAGAGTTGATATGTTTGGTGAATGCTTCCAATTCCTGTGTTTTGATCTTGACCCAAGTGTCGTCCACATACCTATACCAGTGAGTGGGTGGAATTCCTGTGAAGAAGTGTAAGGCTTTGGTTTCTACCCCTTCCATGTAGATATTGGCTACAATGGGGGACACCGAGGAATTTCCTTTTGAAACCTTCCATTAGAATTTAACTGAAACATACAATGGTAGAAAATTGTATAATGAAAGGTAGGACATTCAAACACATTCATCAGTCATGTCATAACTAAATAAATACAGGAACACAACTCACCATTTGTGAGAATTTCACCAAAATTCCTTTTCATTTAAAAGGCATTTGGAAAGCAATTGTTCTTTCATTAGACAAAATGAGAACAGATTCAGAGAAAAAGGTGAAGAAGACATATTCTCCAGCCATCTTCTCTAAACCAAATCAACTTTTTTTCTAAAATGTCAATATAGGATCCAAATTCCATCTTATCTGTAGTGCACAGCTCTCATTTTGGGGTGGCTGAGATATCTGCCTTTTTTCCAATGAACAGGCACATTCCATCAAAAAGGATTCAGTTGCAGCACAGATGTCCACACTATTTCCACAATTGCCAGGGACTAAACTGAGATATTTCTCAACTTAAAAAGCATATCTGAAAATAATGTGCATTTGGAAAGTGTATATTAAAAAATAGGCAAACTCGGGAAAGTTACATAGAAAACAATACATTTTGAAAGTTGGATAAATAAATGCATCCATTTTGGAAAATAGTTTACAATGTGCATGTTAAAGAAAATGATGTAGAAAGACAAATGGGGACATGTTAGTAGTGATCCTATATTTATATTTGAGAGGCTCTTACAAAGATGAGGGGATTAAACTAAAGCACCAAAAGGCAAGACATGAAACAGTGAATGGAAGCTAATCAAGAGAGAAGCAACCTAGAACTCTCCTAATGGTGAGAGCAATCAACCAATGGAATAAATTGCCTTCAGAAGTTATGGGTGCTCCATTGGGATCTCTTCACTTTTCCATTGTTGTGCAAATACTATTCTCACTGCAGTCAATACATGTAAAATCTGATAAACCTTGTTATACTTGTCTGGTAAAATGCCCATCAAAATGTCTCTGGTTTCAAATCTATATTGTTTTATCATATTTTCAAGCTATGTGTGTATTTTTGTCTAATATTTTTCCGCTTTTTGACATGTCCACCACATATGATAGTATGAACCAGGTATCTGGTGACATTTCCAACATTTTGCTTAAGATTTATCCTTAAACATCTTTGCTAACCTTGAGGCCATCTATAAATGCCATCTATAAAACATTTTATAAAGATTTTCTTTGTATGCAGTAAACATTGTTAATTTATAATTTCTATCCCATAATTTCTGCCATTGATCTAACTCAATCGAATAGCCAAAAATTTTAATCCATACTATCATTGTCTCTCTTACTTGTTCATCTTTCATCTTAATACTTAATAAATAGCTATATATTTTCTTTATTAATTTTTCATCTGTTCCTGTTAATATCTGATCTAGTTCTGTTAATTCTTTATTTAAACCATACATTTTAACATCATTCTCATATCTAGATTATATCTGCATGTATGACCACCATTTTATTTTAATCCCTTGATCACTCAATTCCTGTTTAGTTTAAAGTTCCCCCTTTTCATTTAAAATATCTTTATATCTGGTAACATTCTCTATATCAATAATAAATCAGTGCTTCTATTGTGGAAAGCCAGATTAGTATTTTCAATTAATGTTGTTCTTTAATTTTCTCCCATATTAATAATAATATATTCCTAACATAGTTCTTTGGAAATAGCTATGTATTTTGTTTTTTCCATATCATAAAAAAGCATGCCAACCTAGTTCAAGACATCATATCCCTCCAAGGTCAATAGTCTTTTATTCCTCAAACCAATCCATTCTTTCACCCAAGTAAGTATTGAAGCCTGATAATACAATTCCCAATCTGGTAGCCCAAAACCACCTCTATTTTTAGAATTTTGCAACATTTTCAAGCTAATCCTTGCTTTTTTCCCTTGCCAAATATACTTTAATATTGTTTTATTTAATTCTTCAAAATATTTTTTTCCAGTTTTATTGGTATTATTTGAAATAAGTATAGTAATCTTGGCAGGATATTCATTTTTATAGTGGCTACTCTTCACATCAATGATAGTTATAGATTTTTCCACTTCTACAAATCCATTTTAATTTGTTGCACCAATTTATAATAATTATCTTCTTTAATCGTTACACACCTTGCCATTAGTTGAAGTACTAAATATTTTACTTTCTTGACTATCTGTATACCTATTTTCCTTGTTAGTTCTTTTTTCTGTGTGTCTGTAACATTTTTAAACTATTATTTTGTTTTTTTCTTTATTTATTTTCACTATATTCTTTTATTTTCCTAATTAGTTTAAGTCCATTTTCTTGTGGGTCTCCAAGATAAAGACCAAATTGTCTGCAAATGCCTTTAATTTATATTGTTCCTTTTTTATTTCCATACCTTTAATTTCTATAACTTGTCTAATATTTCTATTTAGTACTTCCAATGTCAATGTAAATAGTAAAGGAGATAGTGGACATCCTTGTCTTGTGCTTTCTTTTATCTTAAAATTCTCTGTAGTATCTCCATTTACCATCACCTTTGCCATTTGTTTACGGTATATTGCCTTTATCATGTTTATTTATTTATTTATTTATTTATTTATTTATTTATTTATTTATTTATTATATTTCTATACCGCCTTTCTCCCGTAGGACTCAAGGCGGTGTACAGTCAAGAAAAATATAGACACACAAACATCATAAAATTGCTAATTAAAATTATTACTTAGTTTGGTCAATTAAATAAAACCCAGAATTAGATAACATTTAAAAAAAAAAATCATTCACATGTTCATATGTTTAGCCCCGCCTGTTGAAACATCAGGGTCTTGAGGGCACGGCGGAAAGCACGGAGATCAGGGATATTCCGTATCTCCGGGGGCAGTTCATTCCAAAGGGTTGGAGCCCTCACAGAGAAGGCCCTCCCCCTAGGAGTCGCCAGTCGGCATAATTTGACTGATGGCACCCTGAGTAGTCCCTCCCTGTGAGAACGAACTGGTCGGTGGGAGGCTATTGGTGGCAAAAGACGGTCTCATAGGTACCCAGGTCCTAAGCCATGGAGCGCTTTAAAGGTGATAACTAACACCTTGAATCGCACCCGGAAGACCACCGGGAGCCAGTGCAGCTCGCGTAGGAGAGGTGTTACATGGGCGTAACGAGCTGCGCCCATAATCACCCGCGTGGCTACATTCTGGACCAGTTGGAGCCTCCGGGTGCTTTTCAAGGGGAGCCCCATGTAGAGAGCATTACAGTAGTCCATACGGGAGGTAACTAGGGCATGAGTGACCGTGCGCAAGGCATCTCAATCCAGAAAGGGACGCAACTGGTGGATCAGGCGAACCTGATAAAAGGCACCCCTGACCTGCTTAGACGCTACATATTATCATGTTTGGTGGACCTGTAAGAAAGTTAAGGCTTTTTGGGTAAAAATTTGGTGGGTCATGCAGAATGTTTTGAAGAGAAAAATTCAATTTTCTCCACAACTGTTTTTATTGGGTATAGTTAAGGGTTTTACATTGGGGGAAACAAAAATGATATTGTACATGATAACTGCAGCAAGATTGTTGATAGGTAAATACTGGAAAAATGAAGCGCTGCCTTCGATTGAGGAATGGACTTTGAAGATGGCCAGTTTTGCGGAGATGGCGAAGATTTCAGCATATTTAAAAGATTGTTCTCAAGAGACTTATGAATGGGAATGGAAGAAGTGGATAAATTATGTTCAGCATAAATATCAAACTAGGAAGTATCAAATAGCCTTTATTTAAAAATGTTATATAAGATAGAAACATTTTAGGGTTGAGGATAAAAATTTGTTAGAAAATGTTATATTAAGATAGAAATATTTTAAGGTTAAGGATGAAAATTTGTTAGAAAATGTTACATTATGATAGAAATATTTTTAAGGTAATCAGGATGAAAATTTATCTGAAAATGATATACCAAGATAGAAATAGGTTAATGTAATGAAGATGAAAATTTGTAAGGGGGAGGGAGGCGTTCAAGTTTTATATACAAAGGAGGGTTTTTTCCTTTTATCTGACATGAGCATACTAGGAAGTCTGGGGGGAGGGGAGGGTTAGGGTGGGCTGGGGAGGTTGGGAAGTTTGGGGGGGGTAGTGGGGGGGGAAAAAAAGGGGGTGAAAATGTAATTGTAAAACTTTTGCAATAAAAAAAAAAAAAAAGGCACCCCTGACCACGGCCGTCAAATGATCTTCTAAAGATAGCCGTGAATCCAGGAGGACACCCAAGTTGCGGGCCCTCTCTGTGGGGAGCAAGATCTCATCCCCTATTGTCAGTGATGGTACCAGCTGACTATACCGGGACACCGGAAGCCACAGCCACTCGGTCTTGGAGGGGTTGAGTCTGAGCTTGTTTCTCCCCATCCAGATCCGCACGGCCTCCAGGCAACGGGACATCACAGCAAGGGCATCATTGGGGTGGTCTGGGGTGGAGATGTATAGCTGTGTGTCATCAGCATACTGATGAACACTCACCCCAAAACCACGGATGATCTCGCCTAGCGGTTTTACATAAATGTTGAACAGAAGGGGTGAGAGGACTGACCCTTGCGGCACCCCACAAATAAGGTGCCTCGAGGTCGACCTCTGCCCCCCTGACAACACAAACTGCGAGCGGTCAGAGAGGAAGGAGGAAAACCACCGAAGCACGGTGCCCCCTATTCCTAACCCCTCCAGCCGGCGCAGTAAGATACCATGGTCGATGGTATCAAAAGCCGCTGAGAGATCTAATAGGACCAGGATAGAGGAGCAACCTCTGTCCCGAGCCCTCCAGAGATCATCCACCAACGCGACCAATGCTGTTTCCGTGCTGTATCGTGACCTGAAGCCCGACTGGAACGGATCCAGATACACAACTTCATCCAGGTATCGGGGTAGTTGTCGCGCCACCACATTCTCAACAACCTTTGCAACAAAGCGAAGATTGGAGACTGGACGATAATTTGATAATATAGCCGGGTCAAGGGAAGGCTTCTTGAGGAGGGGCTTCACAACTGCCTCTTTCAAGGCAGCGGGAAAGACACCCTCACTCAGAGAAGCATTTATAATCCCCTGGAGCCAGCCTCGTGTAACCTCCCGGGAGGCCAGTACCAACCAGGAGGGACACGGGTCCAATAAACATGTGGCAGCATTAAGCTTGCCCAGAATCCTGTCCACGTCCTCAGGAGTCACAGAGTCAAACTCTTCCCAGATAACACTCTCAAGACCTGCCCCTGTTTCCTCCCCTGGATCTACCCAATCGGAGTCCAGGCCTTCCCGAATCTGAGCGACTTTATCATGCAGGAATTGTACAAAATCCTCAGCTCGACCTTTTAAGGGATCTTCCTGTACCCCCACCTGAAGTAGGGAGCGGGTCACCCTAAACAGCGCAGCTGGGCGGTTCTCTGCAGATGCAATAAGAGCGGAGAAGTAGCTAGACTTCGCCGCTCTTATTGCCACTAGGTAGGTCTTAATATAAGATCTCACCTGTGTTCGGTCAGATTCAGATCGGCTTGTCCTCCAATCGCTCTCCAGGTATCTTTTCCGATGCTTCATCTCTCTCAGCTCCTCGGAAAACTAAGGAGCTAGACGAGATCGGCATCAGGTCAGAGGCCGCAAAGGCACGACGTGGTCCAAGGCCGCAGTAGCCGCCCTGTCCCAGGCGACCACCAGGTCCTCAGTTGAGTCGTGAACCAGAGTCTCAGGAAATGGCCCAAGCTCCATCAGGAACCTTTCGGGGTCCATCTGGCGCCTGGGACAGAACCATTTGGTTGGTTCCGTCTCCCTGCGGTGGGTGGAAGTGACTTGAAAGTCCATGTGAAGGAGAGAATGATCAGACCATGACAAGGGCTTGATGTCTATACCCCCTATTCTTAGATCATTCAGCCACTGATCAGAGACAAAAATCAAGTCCAGAGTGTGATTCCCCAAGTGGGTGGGGCCTTGAACTACCTGGGTCAGGTCCATGGCCGTCATGGAAGCCATGAACTCCCGAGCCGTCTCCGACATCTCACCAGCGGATGGCAGGTTAAAATCCCCCATAACAATAAGTCTGGGGGTTTCCACCGCCACCCTGGCTATAATGTCGAGCAGCTCAGGCAGGAGTGCTGTTACGTGGCAGGGAGCCAGGTACGCAATCAGTAGGCCCATCTGAATCCCCTGACCCCACTTCACAAGGAGGGACTCACATCCAGCTATCTGAGGAACAGTGGCCTCCCTCGGGCAAAGACTTTCTCTAATGATTGCTGCCACACCCCCACCCCTTCCCTGAGTCCTTGGCTGATGGAATGCACGGAAACCTGGTGGGCACATTTCCACAAGGGGAACTCCTCCCTCCTGGCCTAACCAGGTCTCCGTAATCCCTGCCAGGTCAGCACCCCGCTCTGAAATAAGATCATGAATGAGGGGGGCTTTATTTACCACTGACCTGGCATTACATAACATCAGCCGTAGACCCAGGGTCTGAGACTCTGAACAACCCGGGAAACGAGCAGTGCTTTGGGGGTCGGAGTGGGCAATCGCTCGTAAACATCGAGTGCACACTCCCGAAACATAATATGGCCCCCTGCAGCCGTCATATCTGCCCCTCCCACTTACTATACTAATGCCCATCGCTTCATCCCCCTGCATCCTTGTCAGATTTCTGTCCCCATCCTCCCCACCGTGATCATCAGACCCATTACCCCTTTCAGTGGATTTATGGATCCCCCCAGATCCATTCCCACAATCCCTCCCAGAACCCCTTAAAATAGAACTTAAAGATTTATCTAAAAAAATGTTAATGAACCTCTAATCAAAATCCATAGATTTTAGTTGTAACAACATAAATTGCCAATTTATGTTATCAAATGCTTTCTGTGCATCTAAGAAGATCAATACCATTTGTTTTCCAGGATGTGCTTCATAATATTCCAATGTATTTAAAATCATTCTCATATTGTTTTTAATCTGTCTCTTAGGCAAGAAGCCATTTTGGTCTGAATGTATAAATTCTTTTGGAAGCCTTTTTAGTCTCTCTGCATTATTGAAGCATATATTTTATAGTGCTCTTTTGCAGTGGTAGGTTGCTCCCGGTTCACACCAGTTCGCAAGAACCAGTAGTAAAAATTTGTAGTAGTTCAGAGAACCGGTAATAACATTGGCTGGCCATGCCCCCGAACTGGTCCTGGCCCGGTCACTGCTCACTTACCCGCCCACCTCATCAGAGGGGTTTTTTTTACTTTTAAAAACATTTTTTCTACAACCTCTTCGGCTGAAAAAATGCTTTTAAAAGTAAAAAAAAAAAAGCCTCTGATGATTGCGCGGCTCAGCTGGGATTGTCAGAGGCTTCTAAAAGCATTTTTTTCTGCAACCTCTTCAACCAAAGAGGTTGTAGAAAAAAAATGCCTTTAAAAGCCTCTGATGATCCCAGCTGAGTTGCCTGATCATCAGATGCTTCTAAAAGCATTTTTTTCTGCAACCTCTTAAGGTTGTAGAAAAAATGCTTTTAAAAGTTAAAAAAAAAAAAGTTGGCCACGCCCACCCAGTCACATTACCCCACCACCACCAAGCCATGCCCACAAAATAAACCACGCCCACAGAACCGGTAGTAAAAGTTTTTAGAACCCACCCCTGCTCTTTTGTCTCTTAATCGTTTCTCATAATTCCATCATTGATATTCGTTCATTTAACATAGCTTTTACTTTTTCTGGTACTTTAGGTAGTTCGGCTTTTTCCAAATAGTCTTTAATTTTCGCTTCTGAAACTTTTTCTTGCTCATACCTCTTTTCATAATAATCTTGAATTATTATTCTTTTATCCTCATTTTGGTAGTATAAAGTTCCTTTCTCATCTACCAGCCTATGTATCAATTTCTTCTCTTTCTCTGTTTTCAATTTATATGCCAACCATCTTGTTGGTTTATTTGCATTTTCAAAAAAGTTCAGTTTAGCATTTTTTATTTTTTGTGCTAATTCTTCTTCTTTATCTAGTAGATTTATTTTATGTTTTATTAGTTCCATTTGATTTTTTTAGAATATTCTTGTTTGGTTCTTTCTGTAGTTCTAATTCCAGTCTCTTGTGTTCTTCTGCTAATGTCTTTTGGTTTTGTTTCTCTCCCCCCCCCCCCGGTGTATGTTATAGCTCAGTGATAGCTAACCTTTTCCAGACCGAGTGCCCAAACCCCCAAAATTCATTGTGCGTGCATGCCCTGCGCAAGCGCCCTGACCCCACATATGTGAGTCCCGCGCATGTGTGTGCAGACCCTCCGCACATGCCCCTGCCCCCCCCACATTCATGCGCCCCCCTCCACATACGCACTGCCCCCCAGTTATGAGTGCTCCATCACTGGAGGCTTTCAAAAAGAAACTTATCTGAAATGGTATAGGGTAGGGGTGAAATGTAAAATTTGTTACTACCGGTTCTGTGGGCATGACTTGGTGTGTGTGGGGTGGGGGTAATGTGACTGGGTGGACGTGGCCAACTTTTTTTTAATTTTAACTTATCAAAGCATTTTTTCTGCAAATGCAAAAAAATGCTTTGAAAGGCATCTGCCGATCAGGAACACAGCTGGGATCGTCAGAGCCTTTTCAAAGCATTTTTTTAACCACCTCTTCTGCTGAAGAGGTTGCAGAAAAAAATGCTTTAAAAGTCTCTCTGATGATCCCAGCTGAGTTGCCTGATCGTTTTAAAAAATGCTTTGAAAAGTCTCTCTGACAATCAGGCAACTCAGCTGGGATCGTCAGAGAGACTTTTAAAGCATTTTTTTCTGCAACCTCTTCAGTGGAAGAGGTGATTTAAAAAATGCTTTGAAAAGGCTCTGACGATCCCATCTATGTTGCCTGATCATCAGAGAGACTTTTCAAAGCATTTTTTTAACCACCTCTTCCCTGGAAGAGGTTGCAGAAAAAAATGCTTTGAAAAGCCTCTGAGATCCCAGCTGAGCCGCGCGATCATCAGGGGCTTTTTTTTTACTTTTAAAAGCATTTTTTTCGGGGGTAGAAGTTGTAGAAAAAATGCTTTTAAAAGTAAAAAAAAAAGGCCTCTGATGATCGTGCAGCTCAGCTGGGCATGGGGGCGGGGTCAGGGATTTTTGCTACCGGTTCTCCGAACCACCCGCCGCCATCGCTACCGGATCGGGTGATCCGGTCCGAACCGGGAGCATTTCACCCCAGTATAGGGTCTCCTGCACAAGCGGGGGGTTGGACTAGAAACCCTCCAAGGTCCTTCCAACTTTATCATTTTATGATTGTGGGATTTTTCTTGCATTTTTTAAAATAACAAAACATTATAGAATATTAACAGACTGGATTCAATAACACCTCTAACACTCATGCATTTTTTCTTATAAAATACCGTATTTTTTGGACTATAGGATGCACAGGACTGGAATATAAGATGCACCAAGATTTTGAAGAGGAAAACAAGAAAAAAAAAGTTTTTGGCCTCCATGCATCTGGATTTTGCCCTCCCCAGCCCATAGGAGCACTCTGCAGGCCTCCCAAACCCACTCTGTGTCCCATTTTTGCAAAAAATGGGCCCGCTTTTGGCCTCCCAAACCCCCTACATGTCCCATTTTTGGCCTCCCTGGCCCCCAGAAGCACTCTGCAGGCCTCCCAAACCCTCTGTGTGTCTCATTTTTGTGAAAAACAGGCTCATTTTTGGCAAAAACGGGACACACAGGGTGGGGTTTTAGGAGGCCAAAAATGGCCATATTCAGTGTATAAGACACACTGACATTTCCACCCTCTTTTAGGGGGGGGGATGTACATCTTATGCTCTGAAAAGTGTAGAAAAGATCCATAGATAATTCCTATAGAAACATGAAGCTATGTTAGAGAAGCTGTTAAACCACTGGGAAATGCCCAAAATGCTTGTTTTCTGATAAGGCAATACCCCAGTTTAGAATTTGATAACTGGGATTGGATAAATCTCAGGATACTTTCCTCTTTTATCATTGTGATACATAATTTAGAATTACTTATTATACTTACTATACTTACTTACAAATAACCTCCCTCCATTGTATAATAACCAGCCAAAACTTAACAAAGTTGGTATCTCTCCCCATTTTTTTTTTCAATACACAGCCCATTTCTCCATAACCATCCAAAGACTGCAGGGTGCTGGAATGTGTATCATCCAACAACAACTTGGAGTATGATAATTAATGCTTGGGACATAATGTATGCTTGTTACAACTGGTTGTGTCCTTTCCGGGTTCTATTAGGCTGGAGAAGCAAGAGAATGCTCTGATGGGATTCTAATTGGCTGTAAACCCAATACACATTTCTGTGGAGTGCATTTTTTCTTTTTGACACCAAGGCCACAATCATCTATCTACCACAGTTTTCTGTCACTTTCTCTGATGCTAAGACAAATTAGTTGGTTACATATTTCTATCTGTAGAGCACTGGACAATTATTCCACAAGCTTGGTGTGTGTGTTTTTGTGTTTCTCTCTGTGTGCGTATTCAGACTGAATATAAAATAGGTAGCAATGTACTGGAGAGCCCTCGCATTCTGTAAATTCAAGTTTCTAAGAACCATAGCATCTACTATTCCAAACAGAGAGTTATGAACAGAGGTGGTATTCAGCCAGTTTGGACTGGTTCTGGCATACTGGTAGTTGAAATTTTGAGTAGTTCAGAGAACTGGCAAATAGAACTGGCAAATCTAGCTGGCCCCACCCCCTCCCACCCGCTCGCCGGCTCACCACTAGCCCTGCCCGCCCGGTTGACGCTCGTCCCACCCAGTTGCTGCTTGCCCCGTCCATCCACTCACCCCACCCCACCCAACTGCTCGCCCCGCCCTGCCTCAACCAGTCACTCCTCATCTCACCTCCCCGGCATAGCACACTGAGTGGCTCCTCGCTTGCGTTGACCACAAAGTCTTTGCGGCTTGCCTGCCTTTCCATGCGGTGCTTGTGGTCCAGCTGAACAGCCCTGATTTGCCTGCCTGAGTAAGTAAGCCTGCAAGTCGCAGCCTAACTGCCCATCCACTTCCCTGCCTGCCTTCCCTACTCCCTTCCACATAGCCCGCAGCCCCGACATGTTTTCTTGCCATCTTTGAGGGGAAGGAAGCAGCTGAGCTACTGCTGCCTTTCATTGGGGCGCATGGAGCAAGATGTAGCTCCTCCAGCCATCTCTTCCCTTCTCTTCCCCCTTCTGTTCTTCTCTCTGTGGGCAAAAGAGTTTTCCCCACCCACCATCTCCCAGATGCCCTTGCTTTCCCCAAATTCCCCAAGTATTTATTTGCCTACCTGATTTCCAGTTCCAGCGCATTTCTCGCCATCATGTGCAGGAAAACGGAAGTTTGTGTGGGGCTAAAAAAAAGTTCAATCAATCAATTCCAACTTCTCATGAAAGAAAAAGATTGCGCGAAGTTGGAATTGATTGAGTGATTTTTTTTTTAGCTCCACACAAACTTCTGTTTCCCTGCACATGATGGCGAGAAATGCAATGGAACTGAAAATCAGGTAGGCAAAGAAATAATTCCCCAAAGGAATTTGGGGAAAGTGAGGGCATTTGGGTGGTGGTGGGTGGGGAAAGCTCCGTGATGCAGCACTGCAATGGTGAAACGGGCAATGGAGCAGCCTGCATGAAGTAAGGAGGAGGATGCTTTCCTTCTCTTCACCCTGCTTCTCCTTCCCTCATGCTGGCTGTTCCATTTCCCGTATTTACATTGCAGTGCAGCACCCAGGATCCACTTTGATAGCATGAGGGGGAGATAATTTACCTGGTCAAACTAACCCCAGTCTCCCCTACAATGGGTTCAGCAGCAGCTTCGATCGGGTCGCTCCATTGGCGGTGAACAAACAGCCCCATCACACTGTGCCTCTTCCTGCTGCCAAGCCCAGCTGTGCATGGCCTTTCTTTCACCTGTGCTGTCTGGGAGACTGGCTGCTGGCCCATGCCATTTCCCGCCTTTTCCCACTTGCCTGCACTGTTGAGGAGGCAGGCCACTGATCCCCACCATTTCCTGCGATTTCTTGCTTGCCCACGCTGTCCAGATGCAGGCTGCTGCCCACTGCCATTTCCCACCATTTCCCGCTTGCCCGCACTGTCTGGGAAGCAGGCCACTGCCCCCCGTCATTTCCTGCCATTTCCTGCTGTTTCCCGCTGTTTCCTGCTTGCCCGCACTGTACATAGGCAGGCCACTGGTCCCTGCCATTTCGTGCCATTTCATGCTTGCTTCTGATTGCCAGCTGAATGTTCTCCTCCCAGGCCTCTTGCTGGTGGCTTCCTGGCACTTCTTCTCCTTCAAAAGCTCCTTAGCTTTTGAAATCTAGTGCTGCTTTTCTGGCTGCCGAGCCCAAGCAGCTCATCCAAGAGTGCTGGATTTCAAAAGCCAAAGAGCTCAGTGCTACAGGGAGAAATGCCAGGAAGCCATCAGCAAGTATCACAGAGTGTTGCTAGAAGCTGAAGAACTGTTGCTGGCCCAGGAAGACTCTGAGGACACTGCTTCAACTGCCTCCTCCTCATGGGCTACTGGCCTGGCAAACTCTTACAACAGCCTGGTAGGTAGGGTGATCACCTGGGTTTTGGCTTTGGGGTGGGTGGGAAAATGGGGGGAGAATGGTGATGGGGAAGGGAAGATTAATTTTTTTAAATATATTAGAAAATAATATGAGGGACTTTTGAGGAGAAAGCCCTGCATATTTGTGGTGTTGGAATGGATTATATGGCAACTCCTAGTGACCTTATAGATTTTAAATGTTGGAATTAAGCTCTTGGAAGCTTTTGGAAGTATTCACTTTTGATGACTGAGAGCAAAAGATATTTAATGGCAGTACGTTAGAAGTACATTAGAATTGAAAACAACTATTTTTGGGAACAATGCTTTATGAAAATAAAAATATTGGATCCTGTTTCCACACAATTACTTTGTACTGTATTTTCCAATTATTTAAATAAGCTCATGTAATAACTTTTCCTACAAACTATTCATGTTGACTATTTTGATAGGCTCTCTGTATTTACAGAAAGGGTCCTCCGAGAAGAGTGGATTTTCAATGTTAAAAAAGAAGACAGAGAATAGTGATTTAATGACTGATCTATATGCTCTACCAATTATCTGAGGCCTGGGGCCCATATTAATACCACCCAGAGGGCCAATGTATACCTGTACATACCTCGCTAGTTGCTTGGTAATTTATCTACTCCATCTTTATTTATATACTAGCTGTACCCGGCCACGCGTTGCTGTGGCCCAGTCTGGTGCTTCCGCTGGGCTAAAAGAGCGAGGCTGAAGTTCCAAACTCTCTACGAACATTTGGTGGGTGTGGCCCACTTGACATCACCCACTTTCATCAGTCACATGACAGCCCCTGAGCCACGCCTACCCAGCTGGTGATTAGGGCAGAGAACCAGTTGCTAAAAAACAATGGGAACCACAAAATCCTCCCTCTCTGTCTATCCCTCTCTCTTTGTATCTCTCTATGTCTCTCTCTTTCCCCTGTCTGTATCTCTCTATGTCTCTCTCTCCCCCCTGTATCTCTCTATGTGTCTCTCTCTCCCCCTCTCTCTGTATCTGTCTCTCTCTCTCCCCCCTGTCTGTATCCCTCTCTCTCTCTCTCTCTCCCCTGTATCTCTCTGTGTCTCTCTCTCCCCCTCTCTCTGTATCTCTATGTCTCTCTCTCCCCTCTCTATCTCTCTCTGTCTCTCTGTCTCCCACCCTCTCTCTCTGTATCTCTGTATGTGTGTTTCTCTCCCCCCATCTCTCTGTATTTCTCTATGTCTCTCTCTCCCTCTCTCTCTGTTTATCTCTGTCTCTGGCCCGGCCTCTTCTGTATCCCCCGCCATCTCTCTATGTCTCTCTCTCCCCCCCCTCTGTATCTCTCGATGTGTCTCTCTCCCCCCTCTCACTGTATCTCTCTATGTCTCTCTCTTCCCCCCCGTATCTCTCTGTGTCTCTCTCTCCCCCTCTCTCTGTGTATCTCTATGTCTCTCTCTCCCCCCTCTGTATCTCTCTATGTCTCTCTCTCTCCCACCTTCTCTCTCTGTATCTCTGTATGTGTCTCTCCCCCCCCGTCGCTCTGTATTTCTCTATGTCTCTCTCCCCCTCTCTCTCTGTTTATCTCTGTCTCTGGCCCGGCCTCTTTTGCATCCCCCGCCATCACCCTTAGCTTTTCAAGCCAGGCCTTCGCAGGTCTCTGCACCACAGCAGAAACTTGAGGGCTCCCTCTGTCCTCCCTACACAGATGTTCTCTGGAGGCTCGAAGGGAGGAAGGGAGGGGATGTGGCAGGGGTTTGAGGCTGGTTGGGGGCTTCCCACCCAAAGGAAGAAAGCGGCAAAGCCAGGAGCCAGGCACACTCCACTGGACCCCTGCTGCGCAGTTCTCCTCCCCCGCCTGCCAAGGGCAGGGAAATGATTAAATCCCCTGCTCTTCCAGGTGAAATGAAGGAGGGCTGGCCATCCTCCCTCCTGGCCATTTCTGCCCCCCGAAGCCTCCCTGGAGCCCCTTTTCTGCCAGAGGCCGAAATTTTCATGTAGGCACTGTGAACTGCGCCGGTTAGCGGCTGGTCTTTCTGACCTTGGGGCCAGGCACGATTTGGGCCAGGCAAGGGACAGAGGGTTCCCACTTGGTGGACCCAGGCAGCCTTGTTGCCAGGTGTTCTTTGGAGGGAGCCCCGAGAGCGGTTGGCGAGGGGGATGGGCAGCAGCGGCAGGTGAGGCTAGTTCGTGGGGCAGCCGGGGGAGGGGGAGGTCAGAGCCAGACCCGGGTGGGCCCCACCCAGCCCTAGAAGCGCTGGCTGCAAGGGCTTCCCGGCAGGGACCCAGCTGCCTATCTGCTGAGCCTGGTGGCAGGATAGTTTAAATAAAAGGACCAGAAATCTGTTGAGCATAATCAGGGCTGGGAGGCTGCCATGTTGGTTTTATGTCCAGCAGATGGCGCTGTTTTTCAATGTTTGTCAATGTTTGTCAATGTCTTTCATGTTTTTACCTGTCATAGGTGTGACATTGTAGTGGAATGGAAGGACTAAAAAACATTCCCAGGTCAGTCAGAGACAGCTTTATTGTGCAAGGTTCAGAGCCAGATTTGTACCTGAAGCTTTGAACAAAGAAAGAACTCTGATACAATGGTTTTTATACATTTCTAAGACAAAGGATTCAGTGAGATCATACATTTTCCATATATGGTTAATCATGAGATCATACATCTGATTTTCCTTCTATGGCTACATACACTGTATAATAAGTTCATCTAATTACTTAAAGCATTAATCTTAGTTTACAAAATTATCTTAGCCACACAACTTTTCTTAAGTGCTCGGAGTTGCTAATGGGAGAGTTACTACTATCCTTGGGTAAATTCATTGGATTAATTAACTCTTTGTAACATATAGGTCTTTGTGTCATTCTCAGTCAGGTCACTCAGATGTTTTTCCATATAGCAGTCCTTTCCGTGACATCTAGGTCTCAGAAGATATATTACCACTTAAAGGGGTTTAACTGTTTGTTAATGTAATTTCCAACAAGCACTTTCCTCTCTTATAATAATGTGAATAGATAGGGTCTCTCAGAGTTCATGTATCCAAGCACGTCTTCCCCTTATAATAATGTGAATAGAGAGGGTCCCCCAGAGCCCATATATCTGACTCTGTATGATTCCTATTTTATTCACATTATTTCTTTTATCTACATTATTCTTTATTTGCTATTTACCTCATTCCCCACTGTGGAAGTTTTTCCATGCATAAACTTCCATTACTTCCTACACAACACTCTATGTCCCTTAATACACAAAGCCAACATATAATATCCCACAACATATGACTAATCTAGGCAAGAGATAGGTATTTCTTGATCTTCATCCTATTAATCCTTGGAGGTACTCCCTCCATTCTTTTCCCAGACCCTATTTTGACATATGTATCTGTTTCAGAAACTTTTTTTCTTCAAGAATGCGCTCTGTCAGACTTCCGGGTTTGACTGCCACCGGCGAAGACGGTCGCTTTTGAACGGCCGCCAGCCCCGCCGCCTGTAGAGCCGCCCCGAGTGAGGGAAGCGGCTTGAAAACTCCAGAATCCTGAGGATTTGAGGAGAAGAGCAAAGCAAGAAGCAGGTTGAGCCCCCATGAACCCCCAGAAGTTTGCTACTGGGGAGGAAACGGGTGTGGCTCCCTTTTAACTTGCGGAGACTCCGGACGGCGTGGGACGACTCTGCTCGTCAGAGCAAGCCGGCTGCAGCAAACATTTAAACTGATGGGAAGATAACTTTGTTATAAAACAACCTCAACCCCCAAACCAAGAAACTGCAAGTATTTCTTTTCTTTTGAACTTTTGATTTGGGGAAAAGCTAGAGCGAGCGGAAACGGCTTGAAAAAATGGCACCGTTCCAGCGTTAACGAGCTGAAAGGGAGAGTGATTGCGCAGAACTATTCTAACAAGCTACATTGTAGCAGTGCCTGTTGCAAGCGAACGGAGAAGAGTGGAAAAGAAAAGAAAAATAAATTTGAGCTTGTCTCAATCTATTTAATTCTGGGGGACTTTTTCAAAGGATATTGTGGAGGTGCAAAGGAAAGGAAAAAAAAGATTTTCTTCTTTCAGAAAAGTTAATTTACGTGGCAAAATGGCTTCAAAGAAACAGGAAGGAAAGGTGGTAGGGGAGGGATCTCCCACCCACAAACCAGAACAGCAGCCCCCTCCCAGTCAGCAGAGGGAGGGAAAGGACTTTGATGTGCAAAGTTTAAAAGATTTTATTACCCAGGCTTTGGATGAAAAATTTCAAAAATCACAACAGGAAATGAAGAGGGAAATTAATGAATTTAAAGAGGCAATGAAAGAAAATTATGATAAGGTGTCAGATAAATTGTCAAATGTGGTTTCTGACTTGGCAGAATCCATTAATAAAGTGGACTCCAAACTGGAAGAATTTAAATCAGAAGTCAATTTTAAAATGAAGGATGCTGATATTAAAATTGCAGATGTGGATAACAAAGTGGAGAGAGTTGAAAACGAAATTACAATGATACAGTTCCGATCCATGGAATTTGCTATTAGGCTTCGAGGAATTAAAGAGAATGATAGGCAAGATCTGAGACAGATTTGTTCTCATGCCTTGGCTGTATTGCTAAAAATTGATCCAGCAGATGTGGTCTATAAAATAGATAAAATTTATAGAGTGAATTCATGGGTTGCTAGACAAAGAAAATTGCCCAGAGATGTGGTGATATACTTCACTGATAGAAGAATAAGAAATGATATTTTGCAAAAATCCTTTCTTTCCTCTGTGCAAGTGGAGGGAGCTCAAATTGGAATTTATAAGGAATTACCACCTAAGATGTTAAAAGATCGAAAAGAGTACAGGTTCTTAGTGAATGAATTGCAAAAGCAAGAAATACCATTTTGGTGGGATGCCCCAACTGGTATAATTTTGAAATATAATGGAGAGAGACATCGATTGAATACTTTTCAGAAGGTGGAATATTTTTATTATAATATCCTTAAAGAAAGATCATCATCCCCACGTACATCTACATTGTTGGAGATAAAAAGTGATAAAGAAAAGCAATCTCAGCACAAGAGGGCACAACAGTCTAAGCAGATGGAACCAGTGGAAATGCAGGGTGCTGCACAGGGAGGAGGCCTTTTGGAGGAATCATTGTTAGAACCTTCCCCAATTCTGTCAACTGGTGCTGTTTTGGATGAAGCTGGGATGCCTGAAGTTAAAGACCAGCGTATAACTCGTGCAATTTCCAAGCAGATAAAAGAAAAACGTGAAGCCATGGGAGGAGCTAGGCCGAAGACTTCAGAAGAAGTTAGGCAAAGCAGCTCATCACTTCAGAAAGGTCAAGATGACAATTAGGCTCTTATCTTGGAATGTTAATGGACTAAATTCACCACAAAAAAGGAAGAAATTATTTACATATTTGAGACAATTTAATAATGACATAATTTGTTTACAAGAAACTCATATTCAAACTCAAGATCATAAATATTTGATAAATTCTAAATTAGGAACACACTTTATAGCTTCAACCTCGGAAAAAAAGAATGGTGTGGTTATTTATGTGAATAAAAGACTGTCCGCTAAAATTATAGAAGCAGATGAAGATGGTAGGTTTGTTGCAATTGAATTGCACACAGCAAATGGCCAAATTCTTTTGATTGGAATTTATGCTCCGAACCAACAACAGGATCATTTTTATAAGACTCTACATAATAAAATATTGCAATGGGACTATAGATCTATTCTAATAATGGGAGACTGGAATGGAGTAATTGATTCTAAATTAGATAAAAAAAAGTTTGGCGAAATCAAGGATCAGACTGCCACAGACTTTTTTTGATATGAAAGAAGATTTGGAATTAAAGGATATCTGGAGAATATATAACCCAAAAGAACTGGACTATACTTTTTTCTCTGACAGACACAGATCTTTCTCCAGGATTGACTTTATCTTGTTATCAGATGATTTACTTATTAAAACAAAAAGAACAAAGATATTTCCAAGAACTTTAACTGATCATAGCTCTGTATGGATAGAAATCGAGATGGGAAAGTCTGAGAGAAGGTCATGGAGACTAAATGAAAATTTGTTCAGATATGAAAAAAATATAATAGAACTTAAAAAACAGATGAAAGAATTTTTTGAAATGAATTTGAATAAGGGTACTCCAATTGAAATAGTATGGGACGCGAGCAAAGCTTATATGAGAGGGGTACTTATTCATATGAACTTCAAACATAAACAGAATCGACAAAGGAAAAGACTTGAATTGGAAGCAGAAATAAAGAATAAGGAACAGTTACTTATTAAAAACCCAACAGATGAAAGAATACGTGGTGCTATAAAACTTTTGAAAGATCAGTTTCAAATGCTTTTGGCGGAACAAGTTGCAACAAATCTACAATATGCGAAGCATAATACGTTTTGTAATGCTAACAAACCGGGGAGATGGTTGGCTTATACCTTAAGGAAAAAGCAGAGTATACAGACTATTGAGAGTATTGACATTGGGGGGGAAAGAAATTTTCCAACAAAAACTGATTAAAGAAGTCTTTGTAGATTACTACGTTAAATTATATGCTAAAGATGACATGCAGAATGGACTTATAGAAAAATATCTAGAAGAGAAAAGAGTCTCAAAAATTACTAGCCAACAAAAAGAAAGAATGAATTACCCTATAACAGTTGAGGAAATAATTGCAGCAATTAAACAATTGAAAACAGCTAAAGCTCCTGGAACAGATGGATTGACAGCAGTGTATTATAAAACTTTACAAGCAGAAAGAACTTAGAGACTTATTTTGTAATATACAACAAGGGGGTAAAATAACCCCATCATGGAAATCAGCATATATTACTTTGATACCAAAAGAACAAGCAGGTCCTAAAAAACCGGAAAATTATAGACCAATATCTCTTCTAAATAATGACTATAAAATTTATGCAAAAGTATTAGCCAACAGATTGATGCCAGTAATTCAAGAGGTGATTAATGACGACCAAGCTGGGTTTATAGAGGGTAGATACATGAAGGATAATGTGAGGCAAGTTATAGATTTACTGGAATATCTTGAGAAGAATAAACAGATCTCTGCAGTGCTGTTTTTTTTGGATGCGGAGAAGGCCTTTGATAGAGTGGATTGGAATTTTCTATTAAAGACTTTTAAAAAAATGGGATTTGGAGACCAATTTATACAGGCGGTTTCAGCAATCTACCAAGAGCAAAAGGCACAGATTATTATTAATGGAAGTCTGACATCAGAGTTTAAAATCGAAAAAGGAACAAGACAGGGATGTCCGTTGTCCCCATTGTTGTTTATTTTAACACTAGAAGTCTTGCTAAATACAATAAGGAACTCTAATATCTTGAAAGGTATAATGATAAGGCAAGAGGATTACAGAATAAAGGCATTTGCAGATGATCTGGTCGTTACCCTAACACAGCCAATGGAATCAATAATCCAGATGAAGGACATTATACAAGACTATGGTAAAGTTTCAGGTTTTAGTCTGAACCAGAAAAAAACTAAGATGATAGTCAAAAATATGACACAAGATCGTAAACACGAGCTTGAAAGGAGGGCAGGTTTTGAGATTGTACCAAAGGTAAAATATCTAGGAGTTCAGGTTGCAGAATCAAATATGAAATTGTTTCAAAATAATTATGAGGTGTTGTGGCGAGAGGTGCAAAAAGACATGGAGACTTGGAAAAAACTGCAGCTGTCTTTACTTGGAAGAATAGCAGCAGTTAAGATGAACATTTTGCCAAGATTTCTTTTTTTGTTTCAAATGATTCTGGTGCTTAAAAATGATAAACAACTAAAAGTATGGCAAACTGGAGTGAACAAGTTTGTCTGGAACGAGAAAAAACCAAGAGTAAAATTGAAAATTATGCAAGATGTTCCAGAAAGGGGAGGTCTTAAACTTCCAAACCTACAGTTATATTATGATGCAGCAGCTTTGACTCAAGCAAGTGATTGGTTTGAAGGAAAAAGACTGGAATACTAAACGCAGAAAGTTTTGATTTGGAATTTGGATGGCATGCTTATTTATTTTATGACAGCAAAGTGGATAAAGTATTTAAAAGCCATATACTTAGAGACTCTTTGTTGAGATTTTGGAAGAAGCACCGACTCAAATGGGATTATAAAATACCGCTATGGCTGGATCTTGGTCATATTTTGTGGAATACAAATATAACGCCACTCGGGGGGGTTTTATACAAAGAGGTTCTTTTTACAGATGCGGGCAGATGGCAGCTGAAGACATTACAGACACTGTTGGCTGAAGGGATTAATTTAACTTGGTTACAATATAATCAATTGCAATTGAGATGGAAAGAGGACCAAAGAACTGGTATTATGTTGCATGAGGAAGAATTGGTTAGACATATAAAAGAGAAAGGTCCAATGCATATTAAAAGGCTTTATAATGTTTTGTTAGAAAGGGATTCGGAAACTGAATTAGTTAAAGATTGTATGATTAAGTGGGCACAAAATTTTGAAGAACCAGTGATGTTGGAAACATGGGAAAAAATTTGGGTTCAGAATGTTAAATTTACACAGTCGCAGAATTTGAGGGAAAATTTTTACAAAATGTTTTATAGATGGCATTTAGATCCTAAGAAATTGTCGTGTATGTACCCTAATGTTCAGCCAAAATGTTGGAGGTGTGATTGTTTAGATGCTACATATTATCATATTTGGTGGACTTGTAAGAAAGTTAAGGCTTTTTGGATAAAAATTTGGTGGGTCATGCAGAATGTTTTAAAGAAAAAAATCCAATTTTCTCCACAATTGCTTTTATTGGGTATAGTTGAGGGTTTTACAGTGGATGAAATAAAGTTGATTTTGTATATGATTACAGCAGCGAGATTGTTGATAGGTAAATATTGGAAAAATGAAGCTCTGCCCACCGTAGAAGAATGGATTTTGAAGATGGCCAGCTTCGCGGAGATGGCGAAGATTTCAGCATACTTAAAAGATCGCTCATAAGAGACTTATGAATGTGGATGGAAAAAGTGGATAGATTATGTGCAGAACAAATACCAAACTAAGAAGTATCAAATAGCTTTTCATTGATAGTATTAATATTAAGATAGAAATAGTCGAACTATGTGAAGATGAAAAATGACATGGGGGTCGGGGGGGTTCAAGGTTTTTGTATAAGGGATAATGATATTCTATGGAAGTCCGGGGGGGAGGGGAGGGACAGGGGGGTTGGGAGGGGGGGTTGGGGAGTTTGGGGAGGGTTAGGGGGGTGAAAATGGGGTGAAAATGTAATTGTAAAACTTTTACAATAAAAAAAAAAGAAAAGAATGCGCTCTGTCAAAACTAATTCCTTCGCAGTCTGTATCTCTTTCACTGCTCTGATAGATAGTTGTTTCAGCACAGGGATTGCACAAGGAATAAAAGCTAGGCCTGCACAAGGAATAAAAGCTAGGCCTGCCACAGCCATATCAACAAGAATAACATTTGTTTAATCCAGCCGGATCCAGGCAACCAAGAAAACCACCTGTCAGTTGTTTGTAACCTCTGACTTATCTTGGATGCCCTATCCTGCAAATCCTTGGCAACTTCTCTGACCACCTGATTTATTCATGTAGAAACAACAATCTTCTCATACCTCCTCTCTCTGCGGCCACAAGGTCTAAGGTACGTCGATTTTGTAGGACCACTGCTGCCAATGACTCTATCTGGTCTTGGACTTCCACCAGGGTTCCAGCAATTTGGTTCAGGCTTTCTTCTGATAATTGCTGAAACTGTATTACTGAGTGTGTTACCCCACCTACACCTGTTCCACTGCAGTTCCTATCCCCATGATTACTACTAGTGGGACTAGGATTGGTACCCGTTTCTGAACATGCCCATGAGAGGAACAGGGATGGTATGTTCTCCACTGACAACATCTATTTCAGGAAAAAGGAGTACTAGTGTGCATGTTCCTGTCCAATTTGTTGGCAAACATAAATACGCATCCCTTTCACATAAGAAGATTTACGGAAAAGGCATGTGCTCAGTTGTTCCTTGCATTAGTCCAGACCCCCAATAGCCCCCACCACAAACATTCCTGTCAGTGGCTGTAAGTGAAGGGTCCTTTTGCTTATCTCCGAGGATTGGACCTTCAAAAAGATACCGGGAGGTAGTATCCCAGGGGGAAAGAAGACACATAAACCTGTGTTGGACCTAATGGAGAACCAGGTAGTGAAGTGAGGGGGCTGGAACAGACTAGTGCACCTTTCCTTGGATACCTTCCAGGACCTCTTCCATCCTTCCCATTTTGTGATGATGGCAGCTGGTGGTGATGAGAAAGTGAGTGGTGTGCAGAAGGAAAAAAGATCTTTAGTTAGTTTTACATCCCTAATGTTCATTCTAGGACCAAGGTATACTTCTGATGGACATTGTTCTTTTATCAGGGATCCTATAGGCCTACCAGGTTTCTGATGTCTCTACACACAGGGAAGGTGACCCTATGATTTAACAAGGTTTCGACCCTATTCCAGTATCCCTGATATGCAACCTCCTCTTTTCAATTATTATGGGGGCCCTTCTATTCCTCCCAGTACCGGGATTGTTAAACTCTTAACCTTAGGTCTAGGAGTTGGTTTAGGAATAAGGTACCCACTCCACCTTCTGGTGCCACATTGTTGGCGGGAGTGGACTTGACCCAAAGTGTCCCCATTCAGTGTCCTGATGCTGCTAGGTCCCCTGGGATTCTTGACATCTTCAATTCCTTCCACAGAGACAAGGGGAATTTCTTGAACATCCACACAACCTGGGGAACTACTGTTTAAGCTAGCATCACTCACTAGACCCTTGTGTCTAGTGTCTACTAGACCCTAATAGTACCCACAACCCCAAATAAATCATAGTGACTTTATTCCCACACCCACAAGGCCTTAAGAGCGCAAGACCCGAAGTTTACAAGTTCACCATGTTAGGAAGAGGGTTAGGGATATGTGTAACTTGGGGTAGGGCAATATCAATTGTATTAAAACAATACCAACAGAAGGGCTAAAGTAGCTGTTGCCCAGAGTCCCCACACCCCAATCTTCCTCAACCATGAGTGTTTTTAATAAATGCTTACTGGATACTATCACTGTTAATGGGTTTTACATTACAAACTATAGTCATGGAATGTTGTCTTCCTCCGTTCCAAGCTTCAGCCGTGCGTAAAGAACCAGCTTCCAGGGTGGTTCAGCAAAGCTTGACGATCACCACCGTGCGTTGAGAGTCCGTTGCCGGTAGGACTCAGCAGGGTGTATTCTTCTTGAACCTCAACACCAAGTTGTTGTCAGTTGTTGTCACCTGGTATGTGACTGGATCACTTTGGTCTGCGGGCTTCAGTCTCGTCCAGTGGATCCAGGACTGTCCTCCTAAGATCTTAAAAGCACAATTACAAAACCAATACATCTGGGAGAGCGCGCAAAGGGATCTGAGCAGTTGTAGTCCTCTTCAGTTGGGAAACAGCATAGGCAACTCAATCCTAAGAAAGAAAAAAATGCAAAAATAGTCCAGATGATGAAGAACGCTATTCCCACTGGTTACTGCCCACCAGTCCCTTGGATCCATTGGATCATCAACTTCAATGTATCTCCTTGGTGAGATTCCACCTTTCACTCCTCTGGCACAGGCCCGTTCACTTGGGGTTTAACTTCCTTCCAGCAGCATCCAATCATCATGGTGGAATTTATGGACTGGAAACTTCAAAGGTGGTGTTTGGGCTAATGGTCCTTGTTTCCTAAAAACTTTAAAATATCTGGACAGTTTATACACATATTGTTTCAATACTTTGTCTCTGGTTTCCAGGAAATTAATGCATATGCTTCCTGTAGTGAAAACTACTCCAAACAACAGTTCATATGATGATAATCTTTCTAGGTTGGGTATAATAAAACTCTTGACACCACTGTTGCTGTAGCATTTCTGCAGAAAAGCTTCAACCCACCCTGTGAGGTGGTCCACTATGACCAATAAATATTTTACTCTCCCCACTTTTGGCAATTCTGTAAAATCCACATGAATTCATTGAAATGGTCTTAAAGCTGGTGGTCTCCCAGCCATCTGTTGTTTCCTGACAGCTTGTTCATTCACCTTTTTATAAATCAAACATTTGTTTATAATTTATTTATTTATTTATTTATTTTTCATATTTGTATACCGCCCTACTCCCGAAGGACTCAGGGCGGTGAACAGTCATAAATAAATACAAAGATATATAAAAGTTAAAGACTATTAAAAAAAAGATTAAATAATTTAGGCTCAAAAAATTAAAACCAAAACATCCAAATTTATCTAAAAGAGATCTAAAACCCGATTTAAAAACCCGATTTAAAAGCCAATTTCAAAGGGAGAGTTAGGCCAGACCAGCCTGTTGGAATAGAAACGTTTTCAGGGCACGGCGGAAGATGCGTAAGTCTTGGATCCTTCGTAACTCCGGGGGGAGCCCGTTCCAGATGGCAGGTGCCCCCACAGAGAAGGCTCTCCCCCTGGGGGCTGCCAGTCAACATTGTTTGGCCGACGGCACCCTGAGGAGCCCCTCTCTATGGGAGCGAACTGGTCCGTGAGAGGCTATTGGTGGCAGGAGGCGGTCTCGTAAGTACCCTGGTCCTGAGCCATGGAGCGCTCTAAAGATAGTAACCAAAACCTTGAAGCGCACCCGGAAGACCACCGGGAGCCACTGTAGCTCGCGCAGGAGGTTCCGTACAACCTGGGGAACGAGAAGAGCTTTGAGGGCCGGAGCGTGCCACCGCTTGCAACCAGTGAGGACGCACTCCCACAAGATGATGTGGCCCCCTGCTCCCGCCATATCTGCCCCTCCCACCTACAGTATCAATGTTATGGCCATCTGAATCGTAAACTCTAATCATCTCCTTGACCCCCGAGTCCACACCTCCCATGTCATGTTATTTGATGTCATGTTATTTTAATTGATGTTACTAAAGTATATATCCCAATACAACCATAGCTTTTTAAAAGTTCATCTACATAGCTTGAATTCCCCAATGACTCCACCCATATTTTGCCAAATGAATGCACTATCCCAAATGCATACAGTCTCCAGCATCCCCCCTCCCCCTTTTTTTTATGTGCCGCCCTTCTCCGGGAGACTCAGGATTATAATGCGTTAAGCAATAGCCTTCATAAAGTCAGTTTATTGCCCCCACAAACTGGATCCTCAATTCACCTACCTTAGAAAGGATGGAAGGCTGAGTCAACCTTGAGCCTGGTGAGATTCGAATTGACAGTAATTGCAGACAGCTGGTGTTAAATTACAATGCATTTGTCTACTGAGCTATCTAGGCTTCCTGTCCATAGAGCTTAATTTAATGAATACCATTCAAAGGTTTGAGCAGACCAATTTTGAGGCAAATCCCTTGTTTCCAGGAGTTTTCCGTACTCCCCCTTCCACCCTAGAGGAACCATTTATACAAATTGCTTCTCCTTTCTCCATTGGGTGTTCCTCCAAATCAGGTCTTATTTTTGTTTGTAAATCAATCACTTCAGCACCATAATGTTCTAATCCAAACTGATCCATTGATCTGGTGTTGGCTAAGAACTGTGCTTGATTCAAATTGTGATCTGTAGTTACAATCAAGTCTGTCTGCTGCATTAAAATTGTTTCATTTGTGTGTGTGTGTGTGTGTGTGTGTGTGTGTGTGTGTGTGTGTTTTCAAAGAGATTGAATGGCTTTTCCAAGTTTGGTAAACTTAATACAGGAGCCTTGGTCAAAGCTTGTTTCAAATTTTCAAAGTTCCCTCTTTCATGTCCCTCCCATTTCAAACTCCAAAGTCCAGATACAATTAATTTAAGAGTAAGTGTAAGAGTACCCCCCCTTTCCCCCCCAAATCTTTTGATTTGGCGTGTGAATTCTTTGTTTTGTGTGTGTGATTGTTTTATGGTGGTTAAATCCTGTTTTTGTTTGTGATTAGGTTCTTCGGTCCTGGATCTGACAAATAAGTAATAGTTTTATAGTTCACTCTCTGTTTTTCCTAACCTTTTGTAGTTGTTCGTTCCCTATAATTATTCAGTTTGCTATTTCTGTGTTTTAGTGAATATCTCTCTTTTATAAACAAATTAGCTCCTTCTTTGAAAGGAACAACAATTTATGCTGCTAACAATCAAACAAACAAATCTGAAATATATTTGGATCAAACTTTAGCTTCAATCCTCTGCCTTTAGTAAAATGCAAGTCAGATTAAAAAATCTTTCAAAATCATTTCTTTTATATAGGTTTAATTAAGCGTTTTAAACCTCAAAAATTTCCAGAAAAAAATAAAATCAAAATTGTATTCAGAGCAGAAAAGCTTTTATATGCAAATTAAAGAGATCAGCAGCAAAAACCACATTAGCCGATCTTTCCCCCTCCTTTCTCTGCTCTTTCAGAAAAATCCAACAGCCCACCCTTTTCCTGCTTCTCACTTCCAAAGGAAAAAGGGAGGGGGGAAGAGGAAAAAAAAGGTTTTACAGCAGGTAACCAAGCCTCACTTCATTCAGCATTCACCTGCTTCATTCAGCATTCTTCCAACAAAGCAACACATTCTGCATTTCTCTCTAACCTCCATAATTCACCGACATTTCCCACAAATTATATGAAGGGGAATTAAAGTGCATTTTCACCAACTTTTACCCTCAACACACTTCACATTCACGCTGCAATCAAACTGCGTATACCAATCTCACATGCAAAAATCTCACTTCATGCAAACCAATCATTACAATTATTCAAGCACAAGTTTACTTAATTTGCTCGCCAGCCAAAAATATCACAATCAATTCAATTCCATTCAATTTTACACACTATCATTATATATATATATTTAACAGAAATCACACCAACTTGATCAAGTCAAATTATCTGACACTTCCCATTTAGACAGGCTTTTACCTCTTTACTGCCTGCTAAACCCCGGGTGGGAAGAACAGTAAACAATGTCTTGTTTATTCTTAGTTCTTTCAGAGTTTTCTGGCTTTTTAAGAATGACAATTTATCAGAAACTTGGAATTAGAATCAGAAACTTGGAACACTGCAATTAGTTCTTTTCTCTTACCACGCATAAGATCACACATTTTTTTAAAAAAAACTTTTATTGCATAAGGTTTTCTTTTCTCCCCTTTCTTTAGTTTTCATCAAACAGACTCTAGCAAACTCTTCCTGATACTTGAGTAATTAAGGGGTTTTTTCTTTTTGTCTTCCACTGATCAATACTATTACCACCCATTCTAACAACACTACCCCTGGCTCACGACGCTGGACGTTCCGACAGTCGTCTATGAGAACCGCAGAGGTTTAACCACCGGCACAATCCCACACAATACTTAATTCCACAATACTTAAATACTTAATTCCAGAGACTTCAGGACGCCACCTGGTCTCCTGGGGGGGTTGATCAGGCCCCCTCTGCCACCCCTTTAATGGGTGGGGTACCTCTAAACAGAGAGACTTTAACGCTCTGATTTATACTTACCTGTTTTCTTTTCCTTTTCCTTTCTTTCTTTCTTTTCTTTACGTTAAGGTCTCTGTGTCTGGCTAACCTTTAAGGATCCTTGACTAGCCTGTTTCACCAGCGGGTTTACGGCACCTCCTCACCGAAAGGTTCCGTGGACTTCAAAGGAGTCCTAATGGCCGGCCAGTGGATTTTCCTTGGGGAGGCGTCGGTTCCGCTGGGGCAGGCTGTCTGGCAGAACAAAAGTTCTTTGTTCCCTAGTCCCATCTGCCAGGGTGCCATAAATGTAGTGGAATGGAAGGACTAAAAAACATTCCCAGGTCAGTCAGAGACAGCTTTATTGCGCAAAGTTCAGAGCCAGATTTGTACCTGAAGCTTTGAACAAAGAAAGAACTCTGATACAATGGTTTTTATACATTTCTAAGACAAAGGATTCAGTGAGATCATACATTTTCCATATATGGTTAATCATGAGATCATACATCTGATTTTCCTTCTATGGCTACATACACTGTATAATAAGTTCATCTAATTACTTAAAGCATTAATCTTAGTTTACAAAATTATCTTAGCCACACAACTTTTCTTAAGTGCTCGGAGTTGCTAATGGGAGAGTTACTACTATCCTTGGGTAAATTCATTGGATTAATTAACTCTTTGTAACATATAGGTCTTTGTGTCATTCTCAGTCAGGTCACTCAGATGTTTTTCCATATAGCAGTCCTTTCCGTGACATCTAGGTCTCAGAAGATATATTACCACTTAAAGGGGTTTAACTGTTTGTTAATGTAATTTCCAACAAGCACTTTCCTCTCTTATAATAATGTGAATAGATAGGGTCTCTCAGAGTTCATGTATCCAAGCACGTCTTCCCCTTATAATAATGTGAATAGAGAGGGTCCCCCAGAGCCCATATATCTGACTCTGTATGATTCCTATTTTATTCACATTATTTCTTTTATCTACATTATTCTTTATTTGCTACTTACCTCAACCTGTATATAATATAGGTATATATAAACATGACCGTAGTCGAATGCAACGTTGTGTCAAAATTTGAAAGCAATTGGTGAAGAACTTTCGGATATATGCGGTTATGTACAAACAGACATTTACATTTTTATTTATATAGATTCTTCAAAATATGTTTAAACTTTTTTAAAAATGGGAAGCTTACTTGCCACAAAGCAAAACACCATCCTACAAACAATCATTTATTTCTTTATTTATATTTCATCATTATTTGTATAAGTAATTCAAAGCAGCAGACATTCCAAATATCCTTCCTCCTCCTATTTTCCCCATCACAGTCCTGTGAGGTAGGCTGGGTTGAGAGAAGGAATGACTTGCCGAAAATCGGCCAGTCAGTTGTTAGTTCACTGAGCCATTTCTGAACTTTCCTGTAATGTGAAAAAGAGAGCTATCTGCAGCCAGTGTTTTATTTAGAAGTGCATCCACCTGTCTTGAAAAAGCAGAAAAATTATAAGCGTAGGACTGTACATTTCTATGGTGGACAGGGATGCATTTGTCTGCAATTCTTTAAACAAAATATGGCCTTTTCTGGGGAAGAAAGGCAGCTGCATAATCCCAGGAAGTTGCATAATCCCAAGAAAAAAAATGCAGCTGCTTTAAAGAATTGCAAAAAGATGCAGCATTCCTTTCTCTGTGTTCTCCAAAATATATTTTTTTGTATTTGAATCCAAAATGCAGTAGTGCAGTACAAGAGGGCAAGTAAGAATACACAATTAAGAAATGTTATTTGAAATAGATGCTTTGTAAACTTATCTGTGGCAAGTCTTCCCAGCCACTGTTTTGCAAAAGCGTTCACAACAATAAATATGCGTCAGAATCCAAATATAGGGTTCCAACTTTAGGTGACATTTATGGCTGCTTATTTTGTTTCTACTAGTAGTAAAGAAATGAGTGAGAAATCATCATTTTTATAATTATTCCTGAAATGGTGTGTGTGTAAAAGGCAGCACAGATCACTGATCATAACAGCATAAGAACAGGCACTAAGCACCAGATTCATAGAAGCAGGGATTTACCACACTAGATAGAACCCAAGGGGTAGATCAATGTTTCTCAGCTGAAAGATATATGGACTTTAACTCCCAGACTTCTCCAACCAGCCATCAAGGAGTTTCCACAGAAGATTGTAGAGAATAATACAGCTAAGAATCTCCTGGGAGTTCTGGATTCAGAAGGACAAGCAGGCATTAGATAATCAACCAGACACTGTAGTAGTAAGACAAATTAATAGACAAAGACCAGAAGAGCTTGGGAGGCCACATAACTGGGGTGAACAAGGCGCCCCTTGATGTGAGTGATGTGGAGTTGGCCACGCCCACATACTCACACAATCATCTAGCCACACCCACCCAGTCACATGCCCACCGAGCCATGCCCACCAAGCCACGCCTCACAGAACTGGTAGTAAACAAATCTGAATTCCACCTCTGGTTATGAAATGTAATTTCTTTGGGTGTTGTACATAACTTAGCAATTTGCAGGAGACAAATGTTGTCACAATGGACGCATCTCTCAGGTTCAACCCATGCACACCTTTAAAACCATAATTCTGTTTCTTTTAAAATTTGCCTTTTCATAATATGCATCTTTTTTTTCTCCTGAAATATATTTAAGTTTTTTTTCCCTCCAGACATGAATTATTTTAATAGATTCAAGATGCTGAAAATTACACGAGAGTGTTTTTTTTTAAGTGAGATCTGGCAGAAAGTAGTCAAATAATAAATATGATAAATATGTTCTAATATGCATATAGTTTGGAGACATGTGGGCTAGTCAGGCCATTTTTTACTGAAATTTACAGATACTGAATTCTACAGCTATTCCTAAATTAGCTGAAGTTAATAAACACATTTGCATGGCTAGACAGGATTCTCTACAGTGTCCAACCATTTCTCTACATTTGAAAATCTAAGCATTTGGTACAATAAATCACCAGCTTCATTTGCATCAGGTAGGTTTAATCAAACTGGTGCCCTCCAGATATTTTGTCCTTGTCTCTCATCAGCACAAGATTGTGAAAAATGTAGTCTAAAATATTTGGTTAGTACCAGTTTGTCCATGCCTGTCTTGGGTGTGTGTGTGTGTCACAATCAGCAATAATATACAAATACGACAATGCTATTCATAGGAATACAAACATAATTTGTGCTTCCTTCCTTCCTTCATGCATTTGGCTGGATTAAAAAAAGAAATAGCAGAAAAAACAGGTGCCTGGCAATCTTTAGAGCATGGGTGTCAGGTCCTAGTGCCACTTCTGTGCCCCCCACTCAGTTATCTAGTAGACCAGTTGAGTGAAGGATATTGTCCAGTTGACTGAGGGACATGGTGCAGGCTGCTGCCTCCATTTCTATGGTGAAGCAACTGCCTCTTGGCCCTGCTAGTAAGGAGGGGGGCTGGAAGACAACTGCTGGCATGTCCCTGGGGGCTGCAACTGATGACAATCAATATGAAGAGCCTTGGTGGTACAGGAGTTTAAGGCACCCTGTTATTAAGCTGGTTATTAAGACCAGCTGCCTGCAATTACTGCAGGGTTCGAATCTCGCCAAGGCTCAAGGTTGACTCAGCCTTCCATCCTTTCTAAGGTAGGTGAAATGAGGACCCAGTTGTGGGGGCAATAAGCTGACTTTGTATAAATATACAAAAGGATGAAGGCTATTGCTGAGCACATTGTAAGCCGCCCTGAGTCTTCGGAGAAGGGCGGCATATAAATCAAATTAAATATATATATATATTTATGGGAGAAAGAAAGTGATCTATACAGGAAAGTGGCAAGAGGACCCTGGAAGTAGGGATGTCCATGACGATTTTCAGTCATTCAAGTCAGTGGTGAAATGTAAAATTTGTTACTACCGGTTCTGTGGGCATGGCTTGGTGTGTGTGTGTGGGGTGGAATGTGACTGGGATGCAACCTTTTAAAAGAAGTTGTAAAAAAAATGCTTTTAAAAATAAAATAAAAAAGCCTCTGATGATTGCGTGGCTCAGCTGGGCATGGGGGGGGGCAGGGATTTTTGCTACCGGTTCTCCAAACCACCCGCCGTCCTCACTACCAGATCGGCTGATCCAGTCCAAACCGGGAGTGTTTCACCCCTGATTCAAGTCATAGTTGTATCGAAAATGGTTTTTACTTTTGAAAAGGCAACAGGACTGATTTTTTGAGGAAGAAAAAGATGTTTCGCTTCTTATCCTGGAAGCTTCATAAATTGTATTGGATGGTGTGGAAGATGAAAGTTTGACAGTTATTGGTAGTTGGGATTAGTTGGGGGAAGGGAAATGATAGGTTCTGACAGGATGGTTGGGTGGGTGGAAATGGAAAGAATGTGTTTTCTTGCAGTCAACTGGTCTTAAGACTCTCTGAGAGCTGTTGTGGTTACTTGGGATTTTATCTGTGACCTCAGGATCACCTGAATCAGAGGTGTGGAATCTTCTTGGAACAGCCAAAAGGACTGCATTGTAAATTGGTAATAGGCGGTATTGAATTCCTCCCTCCTCCTCCTCCCCCACACCCCGTTGAGGGAGGACTGTTCAATTCTAACATGGATGGACCCATTTGCCCTTCTTTCATACCAATAGTCCTCTTTATCTAGAAAGGTTCTGGAGGGTTGTGAGAGCAACATACAAACACATGAAGAGCAGTGGGGCTAGTTATAGATTTTTTTAAAGAGGAATTATGTGAGACCAGTCTAATTTTTGCAAGCCACCATTCCATTAAAGTCTGAAGAATAAATATGAGACTGAAAATTGTGCTAAGAAAATATAGCTGCTGCTGGAGCAGGAACTAAAATCCCCCCAACTCTCAGTGAGTGAACATGTAACACCTCTATCCTAAGGCTGACTAAATGCATCAAAAAATTTAAATGAAAAAAAAAAGAAGATACAAGGACATTTAAAAAACAAAAAGCTTATGCCAAAATCATCTTGTCTCCCGTAGTTTGATGTATTACCACTCCCACTTTACCAGAAGAAAAACTAAATTGGAAATTAGAATGCCTACCTTAACAGTCACTGGTATGTTTGGAAGATTTTTCTTTCTCACTTTGAGATTGATCTGAGAACAATAAAAATAATTTAAGAAATTCAAAAAATGAAAATTTAGGAGGAAGTTTAATTTCATAGACATCTCTGAAGCCCATCAGGAACAAGGATTGGGCACAATTTAATAATAATAATAATAATAATAATAATAATAATAATAATAATAATAATAATAATAATAATAATTTTATTTCTATACCGCCCTTCTCCCGAAGGACTCAGGGCGGTGTACAGCCAGTTTAAAAACACAAGACAAATGAATTTAATTTACAGATCTTGACTTCATAAGTGACGTGAAACAAAACTCTCCCTTACCATTCAATCTTTCCAAATTTTCTCTGATCAAAAAAGGCACGTAAAAGGAACTATTGCAGACAAGTTACCTATAATTATACCTATGCAAATGTTTGTGCAGCCTTCAAAAATGAAGTTGAAGAGGAAAACTCTGAGTTGATTCTGGAATGATGTATAAATGATATAGAAAATCAGGTTGATTCATCTAATTTTCTCAGGAAAGGGATTCTTCAGAAGAAGAGAAAAATATTATTGAATATCACATCCAAATAATCCCTCCCCCCCCCAAAAAAAAATATCAATGACAGGGTTCCAAGTAATAAATCCATTGTTAGCAAGAACTCCAAGGCAAGTAGATTCCTCAAAGAATAGCTTTACTGGAAATATCAAATTGGCATATATCTGGTGAAAATCAACTCTGAAGGGCCCCTTAGTTTTCACCTAATTAACAGTAAAAGTCTTCCCCACCCCCCAGTCCCAAACAATCAGTGACATGGCCCAATCAATGCAGTATCTACTGGTCTGGTGACATTACTCCTCCTTCCTCTGGCCAGGTGTCAGAATGTCCTTGGTTCCCAAGAGAAAGTATTTTATTTTGGCTACACATCCCCAGCTATCTCTAATCCCCCCTCCCTATCTCTTGATCCAGTGTGGCAACACTGAAACTCCAAGATGGCTTCAGCCAGCTTCAGGGTTGACAATCAGCTAATAAGAGCAAATAGGAAGTGGAAAGAGCTGGTGAAACTGAACATAGGTGTTATGTATGTATCTATTTTGTGCGGGAAATTCAAATGTTCTGTGAATTGTGATTGGTTAACGGTTGCTACTGAAAAAAATATAAAGAGGGCTGTTGCCTGTGTTTCTTTGCTGAAGTCTCACCCTGAATTAAAGAGCTGTTGTCACTAGCTTGCTTGTGCCTCTCGTTATTCCCGCGCTACAACATTGGCGATGAAGGTGGGATTAAGGCCACAAGAAGCAAATCAAAAAGAGCTCCGAGTTTCAGCCAGGATGACTAGCGAACACGGAGACACGGTATGTCTGCCTACATTCCGCCAAAATCCTTTGACCCGACCTGAGAAAAGTGGGGATCGTATCTGACCAGGTTCGAGTGCTCCCTGGAAGCTAGCGAGATGCAAGGGCTATCAGCAAACCAAAAATGAGCCCTGTTCTTAAGCCACTGCGGGTCAGACGTCTTCGAAATGGCCGAGTCCCTCTGCGAGCCAACCCCAGTCCAGACAGTTCCCTGGGATGTCCTTCAAGCTAACCTGAGAGCCCACTACGCTCCAGTTCCTTTGAAGTTTGTATAGCGCTACGAGCTCTGACAGCGTGTACAAAGGGAAGAAGAACCGGTCAGTGCATATGTGGCTGCCCTCCGAAAAGCTGCAACACACTGCGACTACAGAGACCTTGACGATGCGCTACTCGAGCAATTGATTTGTGGCATTAGAGACACTCGTTTACAGAGGCGCCTTCTGGCGAAGCCAGATTTAACATTAGCCAGTGCGCTCGATGAAGCCAGAGTACACGAAGTGTCCACGAAGGCTTCTGAAGCGCTACAACGGCCACTACCAAGCAAAGACGGTCCGAAAACAGCCCCCGTTCACAGAGAGGAGGCGCGAACCAGCATGGAGGAAGAGTCGGACGAGGACGACTTCCACACAGAAAAGAAAAAGAGCGAGCAAAGCCGCCACCATGAGAACTGTTCTAGCTGTGGCAGGGATCACGAGAGAAAATCGTGTAAATACAGAGACGCCATTTGCAGGCGTTGCGACAAGAAAGGCCACCTAGCATGAGTCTGTAGAGCTCAATTTCCACGTAGTCGCAAGCCACGTGACTACCACGACCAACCAGAACCGGCACATTCAAAACAGCCAATTAAAGATGACGGCGCAAGAAAATGGCACAAGATTCAAAAGTGGGAGACCTACAGCACGAGAATCGGCCAAGCCAGTTTAACCAACGACGAGAAAGTCTACACGAAAGTAGAAATCAAAGGGAGACCATGCGAAATGGAAATCAACACCGGGTCTACCCTATCTATCATGTCCTGGACTACACTCAAAGCGCTCCTGCCAAAGATACAGAAGACCCAGCTGTCACGACAAAGAGTTCGCCTCCTCAACTACCAAGGAAACCGAGTTCCTGCGGAAGGCATGGGCATGTTCCGGGTTACCAGAAAGTTCCAGAAAGAGCTTCCCCTGACCATCGTTAGCAAGCCGCTACCAAGTCTCCTGGGCATGGCGTGGTTCCAGGCCCTTGGCATGGGCTTCACCGGCGTCCACAGTATCGGCGGGCCATCGCTCAAAGAAACCCTCCTTCACGAGTTTCGGGACGTTTTTGAGGAGACTGTAGGCAAGTATGTGGGGACCCCTATCTCTTTTAATTTAGACCCCAACGTGGCCCAAATCAGGCTAAAAGCAAGATGGGTTCCATTTGCTTTAAAGCCCAAAATTGATGCGGAGCTCGACAAGCTAATCAAACAAGGGGTGCTAGTTCCTGTAGATCACGCTAAGCGGGAAACCCCAATAGTCACGCCAGTTAAATCGGACAGATCAATTAGAATCTGCGCTGACTATAAATGTACGATCAACAAGGTATTGCAGCAGAGTACCTATCCCGTTCCGATCGTCCACCATTTACTACACTCCCTGGGGCCTGGCAAGCTATTCGCAAAATTAGACCTCGTGCAAGCGTACCAGCAGCTGCCAATAGATGATGCTACGGCAGAATCACAGAACATAGTAACTCACAGAGGTGCCTTTAAATGTACTAGACTACAGTTTGGGGTTAGCATCGCCCCGGGGCTTTTCCAGAGCACCATGGAGCACCTTCTCCAAGGCCTCCCAGGAGTCGTCCCTTATTTTGACGACGTCCTGATTAGTGGCCAAGACGAGACACAGCTAGGGGACAGGGTTAGACAAGTCCTAACCAGATTCAGAGAAGCGGGACTCAAACTTCAACGATCCAAATGCAAAATAGCGGTTCCATCCGTGGAATTCTTAGGCTACCGGATCGACGGCACAGGCATTCACCCCATGGAAAGCAAAGTCAGGGCCATTCAGAACGCACCCACCCCTAAATCAAAGCCTGAACTGCAAGCCTTCTTGGGGCTTCTTAACTTCTACACCATGTTTTTAAAAGACAAAGCCACCGTTGCGGAGCCACTGCACAGGCTCCTAGGAAAAAACGTTCCCTGGGTGTGGGGCAAACGAGAAGTGGCTGCATTCCAAGCAGTAAAAAAACTTTTGTCCGAGGACAGTTTCCTCATACAATACAACTCAGAACTGCCTCTAGTTCTTGTGTGTGACGCTTCCCCCTTTGGCGTAGGCGCAGTGTTAAGCCATAGACTGCCGAACGGGTTAGAGGCGCCCATTGCCTATTACTCTCTCACTTTATCTAGTGCCGAAAGGAACTACAGCCAGCTGGACAGGGAGGCTTTAGCGGCTGTAGCTGGGGTCAAAAAATTTCATGAGTATTTGTTTGGCCGAACTTTTGAACTTGTTATGGACCACCAGCCTCTTTTGGGACTTTTGGCTGGAGACCAACTGACCCCAGCTGCTCTCTCCCCCCGGATGACCAGATGGTCCATTTTCTTAGCTGCTTATTCCTACAGACTGCTCCACTGGCCGGGTAGAACTCTGGGCCATGCTGACACCCTCAGCCGGTGCCCCTTGCCTGAACTGTTAGACAACCCAACTCCAGAAGCCCCTGTATTACTTATTGACATTGTGTCCATGGGCCCCATCTCTTCCAGCGAGATGGCGAAGGCTTCTGCCAGGGACTCTGTTTTGCACACTGTATTGGGCTGGGTAATGCGGGGTTGGCCTACCAAGGTGGACAGTGGGGATTTTCAATTGTATTTCAACAAAAAGAATGAACTGTCAATGTTGGGGGGTTACTTGTTGTGGGAAGACAGGGTGGTCATTCCTTCTCAGTTAAGGCATAGAGTTTTAGAAATGCTGCATGAGGGACACCCTGGTATTGTTCTCATGAAAGGCCTAGCTCGAAGCTATGTATGGTGGCCACACCTCGACCAAGACATCACTGAGTGGGTGGGGAAGTGCAGGCCCTGCCTGGAATCCCGCCCAGATCCCCCTATAGCTCCCGTTAGGGAATGGAAAAAACCAAAGGGACTGTGGGGGAGGATTCACATCGATTTCGCTGGCCCGTTCCACGGCCAGAATTTTCTTATCATTGTAGATGCCTATTCTAAGTAACTAGAGATTGCCTTGATGCCATTGACAACTTCTGAGGCCGTAATTAAAGTCCTCAGGAAACTTTTCATAACTCACAGGTTGCCGGATACCCTGGTATCTGACAATGGGTCCCAATTCACGGCAACTCAATTCGAGGGCTACCTGGCCGAGTTAGGCATACGGCACGCATTATCCACCCCTTTTCATCCGGCTTCGAATGGCCTTGCAGAGAGATTTGTCAAGGAAGCATTTTCCTGGCTCGATGCAGGGGATTGGCAAGCTAGGATAGATGAGTTCTTAGCTGTGCAGCACGCAACCCCGTGCCCCACCTCGGGCCGCAGCCCAGCCGAGCTCTTAATGGGCCGAAAGCTAAGATGCATTCTCGATCTATTGCATCCCAATTACTCCCCTGATAGCTTCAAGGGGGAAGGGGGAGGATTAAGACAATTCCAAGTAGGAACACCAGTATTCGCCAGAAACTACACCAACGGGCCATTGTGGGTAGAGGGAACCATCGTAGGAATCACCGGTCCAAAATCATACACAGTCGATATAGGGCATGGTCAAATTTGGAGGAGACACATAGACCAATTGCGTAGACGATTACAGCACGAAAATTCAAACAATGTGAGTCCTAACTTCCAAAGTTTTCCTGACACAGCTACCTCAAGCCTGAGTAAGCCGGAATACTTATCTGGCAACCAAGAGTTCCAGCGCCGCCCCAGCGAGCCGATACTCCCAGCCAGGGATAGCCACACCTCTGGAGAAATCCAGGAGGTTCCATTGGCAGAGCCAGGAGAGACAGGAGGTCCCTCTGACCGGCTCGACGCCTCGCCAACAACTGAACTGCGCAGGTCAACCAGAACTAAGACACGCTCTGGTCACCTGCGTGATTTTGTATGTAAATATGTAAATAGATAGGATAAGTGCCTTCTGGGAGTGGAGGAGTGTTATGTATGTATCTATTTTGTGCGGGAAATTCAAATGTTCTGTGAATTGTGATTGATTAACAGTTGCTACTGAAAAATATATAAAGAGGGCTGTTGACTGTGTTTCTTTGCTGAAGTCTCACCCTGAATTAAAGAGCTGTTGTCACTAGCTTGCTTGTGCCTCTCATTATTCCCGCACTACAACAATAGGAATTTTTCTGAAATTCAGAAATCTGATGATCTAGGTCCTAGGATGGGTGTTGGCAACCTATGGCTCCAGAGCCACTTGTGGCTCTTAGGGCCCTCTACTGCAGCTCCCTGTCCCAGTCACTCCTTGCCTGGCCTGGTAAGGTAAGGGTGATGGCAGGGGGTGGAGAAGCAGCCGGGGCTGATTCTCTGGCACCTGACTTTTGCTGGAGAGTCTTCTGGCCCTTGTTGGTGCTGGGCATGCCTCAGTCGCTTGGGGAGATGCACAACCTGCTCTCTGCCCCAAGGCACTAGCCTGACCTGGCCACAACTGATGCCAGTCTCGCTAACACAAGGGCTGGTGGGTTGGGAATGGGACCCAGGAGGAAGGGATGACGGAAAGAGGGATGGGCCCGCAACGCCCAACTGCAGCTTTAAGAAACTCAGGGCAGTAGGAAAAGGGGGCTGGCCCCACCGAACCTTGCACGCCCACCCCGGGAGTCAGGAAAGCTGAGGCTGGGCCAAGCCGGTGAGCTCTCCTTGAGACTCTTTGCTACTCCTTTTCTTTCTTCTTTTTGGAAATCTGGGCTGACTGACGAATGAGTGCAATCCCCCAGCTGGCTGTGGTGGGGCCGGGAGTGTGCACACAATCGGGGAAACCCTCAAGTGAATGGCTGCCTGTCCCCACACCCCTTTGCTGCTCTTTGGCTGAGTTTGTCATCTTGCTTGAGGAGGATCTCTTTCCTCGTGCGCATGCTTTTGGCCCTGCCACAACTGTCCAGGGAGTCATGAGAGGAGAAGGAAGAGGAGGGGCGCCTGAAGGGAAGCCTCTGCTGCAGTTCGTGGTCATTCCTCAGCCAGCCCAGATTTCCAAAAAGAAGAAAGAAAGGGAGTAGCAAAGAGCCCCAATGAGAGCTTGCTGGGCTTTCTGAGAGAGTGAGAAAAGACAGAGACACAGTAGAAATGCTTACTGCCTAGGATGCTACCCATCTCACACCTCACAGATTTATCATTCTGGTAAATTAAAATGACAATAGTATGGAAAATTGAAGAATGACATTCAGGAACTTTTAAATGTTCTTCCTCATTAGAGACTTGTTGGCTTCCTTGTAATATATGACTGATGAATAACACTTATTAATCTATTTGCAGATCAAGATCAAGAGCACCTTTTGTGGACTGTGGGTTCCTTATAAACTATTTACTCAGACTATTTGGAGTGCACAATTGCTCATCTAAATCACATGGATTTAGGAGTTTGGTCAACTTTAATGACTACATAATTGCTAGCAGCCAACAATGGATAGCATGCTTTTGTAACAATCTCTTGGTTACCCGTATTGTTATCTGTAATGGACTGAGCATAGAAATTTTTCCAGCCTCCTCAAGAACAGTGGCATCATTTGTTGCTTTGATCATCAGGAAATAAAAAAGGCTATAGGTAGGGGCTGCAATCAACTGTTAGCATATGTATTGCAAGGGAATACCTAATCAAAGTAGATTGGCACAGGTTAAATGAATGCATGCAAAATGGTGGGATTAACATATTGATAGCTGGGGCTTTTGGGGTGTGTCTGAAAAGAACTTTCTCCCTATTTAAATTTTACAACAGTTGGAAAGTATGTGCCTTTCTCCATTTAAGATATTGTACTATTGGGTCCGTAAATATTCCCAAAGAAGGACAATGAAAACAACCTTATCTTCATGGAGCTGGATATAATGTGATATAGTGATAAGAATGCAGAAATTAGGAGGGTGCATTAAAGGCTACCCTCAGTATTCAAAAATTATTATTCAGAGCAGACAATTGGGCAAGGTTCTAATGGCATATTACAATAATTTACCATGAATCAAATGATGTATTTTAAATAGTTGTAGACTAATCACTCTAGACAAGACTATTACTGTTGGATCATTAGCCACTTTTTATAACATATTGGAATCTCATTAGGCCAGATGAGAATATCCATCAATGGCAGAGAGGCATCCTTTTCGTTTCATTTACCTGTCAATGTAAAATATTGCTTTTAGATTTTGCTTGACTCATATATGGGCAAGTCGTCAATGCAAGACTGCAATATATATTTTTTAAAAGTTCAGTCCACTCAGTGTTGGCCATAATTGCCTTTCATTCACTTTAAGAGACATGGGGATTGGATTTCATTCTCCTTGTTGAGGCAAAGAGGTGATGCATGATGCCTCACCCCTTTGTATCGCTTCATAAACTTTGTATCATTTCATAAACTACCACTTACAGTAATTAGAAGAGGCTTCTGTACATGCACACAGCAAACATAGAAGTACTGGAGAATGCAGTCAAAGTAGGTTTAATAAAACCTGTTAGGATATGGTGTAAGTCTAACAAGTTGTCCAGGCAATATATGTGTTCTATAACGTTAAATGTATTCTGTAACGTTAAATGTAATGCTGAGTAATTGTACTGCTGAGTCATTGTAATGACTAATGATTGCTGACTAACTGCTGACTGCAATTATCATAATTGTACTGTTGAGTCATTGCACTGCTGACTTCACTTATCTTAAGTGGATAATTACTAGTGTAAACTGTATATAAGAAGGAAGCCGAGCTATAGTCATTGTTGGACCTGCTCTCATCATTGCTTGACTTCTTGCTTGACTTGTTGGTTGGAACTGTTACTGTCATGTGTGAAGAAGTGGATGAATATGCTACCATCGTGATTTGTTACCAGCGTTGAATTGCTGTTTATTACCAACTGCTGTTTGTCTGGTAAGAAGATATCTGTAACTTTGGATTGATTTGAATGGCTAAAGACTTGGATTGCCTAAAAGACTATGCAATTGTTTTTCACTACAAAGTAAAAGCTTTCTTAAACCAGTTTGTATGTATTGTATTCATTGCTCTCAGTACCATTTCTCTGTGCACTTACTCTGCTGGTTGGTAACACAACAATATCCTTAACAAAGCCTCATGACTGTTTTTCTTTACACTACCAAGAAAACATGGTCATGCTATTCTGGAAACACAAGATTGAGGAAAGGCTTCTCTTCAGCCTTAACCAAGATAAAATACCCACTCAGGGATCTGCAAAGCCCTAATAGAAGGAAATTTCAGAGATAAAGGCTTGACCAAGAAGTTTCACTGGAGTATCTGAGATAGGTTCAGCTTAAACTATTGGTTCCAGTAAGATCTGGACTGAATCTTAGTGTCAGCCTTTTGAGCTAGTGAAGAAACTAAAACCATTGGGACCCTTCGGATCTCCACCCACCCACCCAGCAGAGTGACAGTTAACTGAAATCTTTGGCAAATCTTCAAGTTCTTTCCTCAGCTGGCAAAAGGTGCAGCCTGTTTTTGGCCTCCCCACTCCTCAGAAGCACTCTGCTGGCCAAAAACGGGCCAGATAAATGGCTTCGGCAGGCCGTATCCATCCCACGGGCCATAGTTTGAGGATGCCCGGTCTATGACAATTTGCCACAGCCAACTTGCCATAGCCAACTCACCACAGCCAACTCACCATGGTATAACTCACCATTTGCGACCTTGCCACAGGAAAACTCACTGTGGGACAAGACTTAAACTAATATTAAACAAATGGTGGAATAGAATCATTAAAGAAAGGATGCAAAAGGAGGGACAGAAAGAAATGTGAATGGCAAAAATTACAATACTTTTTTATTTATTTTAAATAATTAAATAGAATTGTTAAATTGTTCTTCAGCAAGTTGGCCTGTGGCAAGTTGTCCAGCAGCGAGTTGGCCATGGTGAGTTGGCTGGGTGAGTTGTCCCATTCCATCTTCACACATTGGAATTTCACTGAAAAGCAACAGCTGTAGGAAATAATTGAAGTGAAGTTCCAGACTGAAATGTGCACTCTTCAGAATTCTGCAATTTGATTTGCAACTGAAAAAATGATACAGTTGCACATAGTAAAGAAAGCTATGCACAAAAGAAAATTTGAACAAGAATGCATTTTCTTAGAAAAAAAATGTTTACCGTAGTAAACGAAGATGACGTATCCATGCACAAGTATGTTAGAAATGTATCCACAATATTCAGGCAGCACTTTTTTCTACATCTCTAATTTGAAGTTGCAAAGGAACCAAACCAAACATGTGGTTGACAAATGAAGAAGTTGCCAATATGGACAGTTACCTATTCCTATATCATCAGTGTTGAAATAAAATATACAACCTTCCAAGATACAATTGATTGTCAGTTTCATGAAAAGGTCTTAAACCTCACAAGTGTATCCACTCATTTATATGCTAAACTCAAATGAGAACCATCTCCTGAATGTTGTGTTTTTTTCCTTTTTGGTTTGTCATCATTCTATAGAAATGTAAAGGGTGACATGAAATGTGGAGTGGATGGAAAGTAGACTCTCTCATCTCTTTCATCAACTATCAATAAATCAACCAACCAAAAACATCTTCCTGCTGTATCTGAATACATTTAGAATGAAAGACAACACAGAGATAAAAGTAATTATAGCTTTCAGTAACCAATTATTGTGTCAGACTTCCAATGCACAAGCCTTCCTTTAAATGGAATAGATTTAAATTTGTCACTCGAAATGGAATGGAGACAAGGAACATACTCCGAGAAACTTCAAAAATTGAGTTTACTTTTGCCAGGAGATGGTTATTTGATGAAAGATAAGATTCAACTTCAGATTTCCTTTTCTTGGAAAAAAGTGTCCTGTTTCCTGCTTTGGTGTTGAGCAAAGAATTCTTAAGCAGAAGTCCAGTCAAGCACTGAGCCCCATGGTAAATTGAAAATCTGATCTGAACAATTAGGTTAAGTTGGAAAAAGCCATTCTTTGGCCAAATCAAAGAACCTGAAAATGTCTAAATCGATTCAAAAGCAACAATTCTCATTAAAGCATTATCATTTAAGCATTCTGTGTATGCTCTATTGAAAATTTACTTTTAATCTTCAAATAAAATGTGTCTCTTCTTTTTGGTCTTCTGTCAAGCTGATCCCAGACCAGTTCTCAAACTACCAGGCTCACAGCCAGAGATATGACAACTCTGATATTATTCCTTCATTGCAAATACTAGGAAGAAACTTAATAATGAAAGAAAAACAGGTTTCCGGTTACGTCATCGTGTCAAGCAAGACGGGTATGGAGATCGCTCCTGTCCCTTTCTTGTAAACTTTCCAACCTGGGCGGTTTTTCTGTGTCAGCGGCGGCCCCGGAGAGGCGGCAGTAAGTGGAAAGGAGCAGAGAGCGCGTGTGGAGTGGCAATCCGATGAGCGAAGGCAAATCTCTCCTGTCACAGGAGAGGAAGAGGCTGGGAAGATGGCGCCAGTAATGGCAGCCCCAAAGCGATGACTACCTATTTTGGAAGGGAAACCCGATCGTAAACGGGCAAGGAGCCCTCTTCTAATGTAAATTAGTCTACATTGTGATGGACCTTTGATCCTTTTGATCTCCCTATTGTGAGTGCTGTGGTGGTGGAGGAATGTTCTGAGTGTCCTTTTACGATTGGTGCTAAGACGAGGAAAGCGGCTGCTAGTTTATTACACCAGGAACTTCGAGCCGTTATTAAATTGTGCTGACTGAAAGAAATATTGGATTTGTACTCGATTGATGGGAAGTATTGTTGGATGGTTTATTTCCTCCCTCCCCATGGATAAATTAAGAATTAAATTAAGAATGGTGGTCGAACAGACAGATATATCCCTTGGTAGAGAAATACTCTTCTCCCTTCTTTTCTATTATTAGAAGGTGTGTGTATGGAACAGTACTTTACCCCCTCTAGTGGCGAACTGTATAATTACACTATATACTGTGCTCTTAGGAGAGAAGAAATTTGAATCTGTTTGGTATTTGATTATACGTGTTTGAATGAATTAGCCCATTGATTATTATCTTTATTGACTAGACTTGACCTGAAGGATTTGGAATATAATATATTTGCTGAATTGACTAACTTAAAAGCTGATTAAGATATTTTGAAAGTGATCGGGAATATCCCTATAAACAAAATGTCAAGTGCAACAATTGTAACGACCACAAAATTGGGGGGAAAAGTTTTGACACTCCGAACGGTTGCTACTCCAGCCACACCTACATCATCATCTTCATCATCATTTAAATCTTTGGAGGACTTAGCCGCTGCATGGAAACCTCCATCGTTATTAAGTCTACAAAATATGCTGCAGGCAATGTATAAGGTGATGACAAAAAATCAAGAAGATATCTCCAAAAATTTAGAGGACTTAACGTCAGACCTTAAAGGGGACCTGGGAGCTGTTAGAAATGATATCAAAATGTTGAATGAGAGGCTGGAAGGTGTTCAGGGGGTGTTGACACAACAGGAGAGTAAAGTTCAAGATGTAGAGAAGAGAGTGGGACGATGTGAGGAGAGACTGGATGGAAATGAAAGAGAGCAGCTCTCGGTGAATAGGGCCCTGGAAGAAGAAATTATATTTCTTGAAATGGAAAGGTCAGCCTTCTACTTGAGGATACAAAATGTGGTGGAAGAACGGGGGGAGCCTTTAAGAGATATTGTGGCAGATATTTTGGCTGGGATTCTGGAGATAACTAAGAAAGATGTCCTGAGAGATATAGACAATGTTTTCCATGTATTTACAAGCTACGCTAGGAGACAGAGACTTCCGACAGAGGTTCATGTTAGACTATCAAAAAAAGCTCTTAGGGAAGAAGTGATTTTGAAGTCCAGAGACAAAACGGTGACATACAAACAATTGATAATACTGAAGCAACTCCCCAGATGGGTATGGGAAATATGATGAAACTATCATTTCTTAACCACTCAATTAAGAAAACACAAAGTACTATACAGGTGGTTATTACCGGAAGGGTTACAATTTACTTGGGCTGACAAAAAAGTGAGAATTGATAACCTTAGAGATGCTAGAGAATTTTTTATAAGACATTTGAACCCTTTAGAAGCGGAGGTGGGAGAAGAGTCAGAGGGGAAGAGTGGGGAAGAATTATTAGAGGAGGAAGAGAGAGGGGAACCAGAACAGCTAGGTGGGAGAAAGAAAGGAAGAAGACAGATGCAGATACAGGCAGAAATAGGAGCCAAGGGACTAAACCAGAGAGAAACAAGACAAACAAAAAAGAAACTTCAAGTAGAAGGCAAGTAAGGGCAACAGAAGGGAGAAGGGATGGGGGAGGAAATTCTACTATTGTCAGTTAACATTAATGGGCTGAATAGCCCGAATAAGAGAAAAAAGATCTTTAATAAATTAATAAAAGCACGTTTGAATATTATATGCCTTCAAGAAGTACACGTGAGAAGAGATCATCTTTATTTACTGAATTATACCAAAATGGGTCAATTATATACATCTCTAGCGGAAATTAAAAAAAGAGGAGTAGCGATTTATGTTCAAAAGCATATAAACTCGAGACTAATTTTTGCAAATGAAGAAGGGAGACTTTTGATAATTGAAGTAGAAATTTGTGGTAAAAAAAGCATATTGGTTTGTATTTATGCACCTAATGGGAATCAAAAAGTTTTTTTTTTGAATCTTTATAGTAAATTGGTAGAACTTGATTACTCACATATTTGTGCAGTGGGGGATTTCAACACCATAGATGATAAGGATAAAGATTATATATCTGGAAATAAGAATCAGGAGGAAAAAAAGAGATCAGCAAAGAAAAGATTGCCTACTATTTGCCATCAAATACAAGAGGAATTTGGACTTAGAGATATTTGGAGGGAAAAACATCCGGAAGATAGACAGTACACATATTTCTCCGCCAGGCACTCATCTTGGTCGCGGATAGATGCGGTTTGGATGTCGGGGGAACTGAGGCAGGTAACACAGAAAGTAGAAATAGGCATTAATGAGTGGGCAGACCATAATCCACTATGGATAACATGGGGAGGCTTGAAAACAAGGCCCAGGTGGAGAATGGATGTAAGGGTCCTCAAAGATGAACAATTCTTAAGTTATTTAAAGAAGGAGATGGGCTTTTTCTTTCAGGAAAATAATAAGGAAGATGCAAACTTTTTAAATGTTTGGGAAACAGCTAAAGCAGTGTTTCGGGGTTTAGTGATAAACTATATAGCGGGGAAACGGAAGAAGGAGAGGGCTAAACGAGATAAATTATTAGAAGACTTATTTATTTATTTATTTATTTATTTATTTAATTATATTTCTATACCGCCCTTCTCCTGCGGGACTCAGGGCAGTGCACAGCCGAGATAAAACATAACATATAAAATTTAAAAAACAGTTTAAAAAACAATTAAATAATTTCGGCCTGGTAATTAAAATAACCCAATTAAAACCAATTCAATTAAAACTGAGAGGATGGGATCAAGCCAGCCCAGCTAGATGGAACAAGTGTGTCTTCAGGGCCCGATGAAAAGTCTGGAGGTCTGATATCGTGCGTATCTCAGTGGGCAGGTCATTCCAGAGGGCAGGCGCTGCCACAGAGAAGGCTCTCCCCCTGGGGGTCACCAGCCGGCACTGCCTGGCCGATGGCACCCTGAGGAGGCCCTCTCTGTGTGAGCAAACCGGTCGGTGGGAGGCTATCAGCGGCAGAAGGTGGTCTCGCAAATACCCCGGCACTAAACCATGGAGCGCTTTAAAGGTGGTCACCAACACCTTGAAGCGCACCCGGAAGACCACAGGAAGCCAGTGCAGCTCGTGCAGGAGAGGTGTTATATGTGAGCGCCCCGTTGCTCCCATAATCCCCCACGCGGCCATGTTCTGGACCAACTGCAGCCTCCAGGTGCACCCCAAGGGGAGCCCCATGTAGAGAGCATTGCAGTAGTCCAGGCAGGAAGTGACGAGTGCTTGAGTGACCGTGCGTAGGGAGTCCCGATCCAGAAAGGGACGCAACTGGCGTATCAGGCGAACCTGATAAAAAGCCCCCCTGGCCATGGCAGTCATATGCTCTTCTAAAGACAGCGGTGCATCCAGGAGGACGCCTAAGTTGCAAGCCCTCTCCCTGGGGGCCAGTGATTCGCCCCCAATAGCCAGCGATGGGACCAGCTGGCTATATCGGGACGCCGGAAGCCACAGCCACTCGGTCTTGGAAGGGTTGACCAAAAGTGAGGCTATGTTGCAACAGGACCCAAACAATAGAGAACTCAATATGAATTTGAAATTAGTACGACATCAAATTATCTTATTAGACCAAGAGGACTTAGGAAAGAAAATTAGGTGGATGAAACAACAGCAATTTGAAAACGCAAATAAACAGGGAAGATGGCTTACATGCTGATTAAAAAAAGAAAAGGAAAGGAGTAGAATTCATAACTTGTGAGTGGGAATGGTGAATGGATTACAGGGGAAGAAGGGAAGAAAAGAATAGCGCAGGAATTTTATTCCGATCTATATAGAAAAGAGGATAAATCTGAGCAGGAAATAAAGAAATATTTAGAAGAATCTGATCTACCCAAAATATCGGACGTGTCTAGGGAAATACTGGGCAGGGAGATAACTGAAGGGGAAATTGAAAGGGTTATGGGAAAACAAAAAACAGGAAAGACTCCCGGTACAGATGGCCTCCCAATAGAATATTACAAGGCACTTTGGGAAATCTTAAATCCTTATATGACAGAACTATTTAATGGGGTAATCCGGGAGGGACAGATTCCGAATTCCTGGTCAGAAGCATTAATAACCCTCTTGCCGAAGGAAAGCAGCGACTTATCCCTGATCCAGAATTATAGACCTATTTCGCTTCTTAATGCAGATTACAAATTATTTGCGGTAGTGCTAGCAGAAAGGCTAAAAGGTTTCCTAAGTCAATTTATACATGAAGATCAAAATGGTTTCCTTCCTTGTAGGCAGATTAGAGATAACGTGAGAATAATTATGAATGTCTTGGAACATTATGAAACCCATATTGATAAACAATTGGCTTTGGTCTTTGTGAATGCTCAAAAGGCCTTTGATCGAGTGAGCTGGAGTTTTTTAGTGGGTTTATTACAACATATGCAATTTGGGGAAAAGTTTATTCAGGCAATTTGTTCAATTTATTCAAAGCAGTCTGCTAAGATTCTAATTAATGGAGATGTTTCTGAACAAATCTGCATTGAGAAAGGAACTAGACAGGGGTGCCCGCTTTCTCCGTTGCTATTTATTTTAACATTAGAACCTTTATTGAGGGAAATTAGGTGTAATTCAGGGATAAAAGGATTGCATATTAAAAACCAACAATATAAGGTACAAGCATACGCTGATGACCTAGTATTTATATTGGAAGACCCCATTTTATCGGGTCCAAATTTGATTAATGAATTAGGAAAATATGGAAATGTAGCGGGTTTAAAAGTAAATAAGGAAAAAACTAAGGTTATTACTAAACATTTGACAATAAAGCAGGGGAAGGAATTAGAAGCGAATTTGGGATTCCAAATTGTCAATAAATTATGATACCTAGATATTATATTATCAGCCAAATGCACAACAATTAAAGAAGATAATTATTTGAAATTACTCCAGTGAACAGAACAGGATTTAGAGAAATGGAAGAACCTTCAGATGTCTTTATTAGGTAGGATCGCGATTATAAAATCCTATATCCTCCCAAAATGGACATATTTATTTTATACAGCACCAGCTAGACTAGACAAAACTTTTTTCAAAAAGTTAAATCAATGTGTTCTTAAATTTATCTGGCAAAATAAAAAGCCCAGAATTAAACTTAAAATGCTTCAAGAGGTGAAAGAAAGAGGGGGATTTGGCTTACCAAAATGGGAATATTATTATCAGGCTGCAAATTTAGTTTGGGTAAGGGAATGGATCCTGCTGAGAAGAAAACGGTTGTTGATTCTGGAAGGTTCGGGGTTACAACAGGGTTGGCACTATTTTCTTTGGCAAGATAAGGTTAAAAAACATATGAGTTTCGCAGGACATTATGTAAGGAATATTCTAATTGATACATTGAGGAAAGTTAAGGGTAAACTCTACTTTTCGACTCCTTCTTGGTTGGTACCGTTAGTTCGCTTTATAATAGAGAAAAACACCTATCCTATCGGGAACTGTTGGATGCCCAAGGCTGCTTAAAAACAAGAACTGAGTTAGAGCTTCAAGGAATAAAATTGGATTGATGGTCCTATGCCCAGATTAGCTCTAAATATAAGAAAGACAAAGAAAAAAGTGGTATAGACATGACCCAGCAAGAAATAGATAGTATTATATTAGGAAAGGAGGAAAGAATATTATCTAAGATCTATAAATTCCTAATAACTTATTGCATAGGGGATGAGATTGTTAAAGACTCAATGATTGCCTGGGGAAGAAATATTGGTTACTCAATTGAATTGATAAAATGGGAAGAAATTTGGACAAAACAATTGAAATTTCTGATGGCAACTACTTACAAAGAAAACTTGTATAAGATGGTGTATAGATGGCATCTCCCTCCTGCTCGATTAGCCAAAATGTTTCCAGGACTCTCCCCAAATTGTTGGAAGTGTGAGGAGATAGGTACTTATTATCATGTATGGTGGACCTGCCCTAAGGCAATCAAATTTTGGAGATCTATACAGAGGTGGATATTAGAAATCACGGGATATAAATTACAATTGAAACCAGAATACTATCTATTAAATATTAGGCCAGATAAAATAGGCACGAATATATGGTGTTTGATTACATATATCACAACTGCAGCAAGAATATTGTCAGGTTTCGGTGCTATCTTAAATAAGCTTCATTTTCAAGCGCAAAACTTCTAATGAATCATTTTTATTTAAGAACAGAAATAAAACCGACATTCCTGACTCTAATTGCTGCCAAACTGGCTCCTCCTTCCAACCCCCTCCTCTTCCGCTCTCCAACCCAATGTCCCATTGGCCATCATGCAGATCCATCTCTACGTCCTGGCACGTTCTTTTCACAGGAATGTGGCCCCCACCCTCGTCTCCCAGGAAACCCTATCTGTTGCATACAGAAAACTAGGTAAAAGTTCATCTCAGCAATAAATCAACGCCTCTGGTCTTTGCTTCATCTCGTTCATGTCAGAACTGGAAGAGAGCCTAATTTGGAACGCTGACATCCGGCCCCTCTCCCTTCACTTCTGTGACATCACCTATCCCATAGGGAAAAAACAGAACAAGATAAATCTCATTAGCACCTCCTTGGCTGTGCACCCCCCTCTCCCGGCTTCCCCGGGTGGTCTGCATGGAATTTTGTTATAAGGCGGTCTGCTTGGATGTTTGTGCTCTTCACCCAGGAAGCCTCTGACAATGGGTAGCCCATCCATTTAATTAGGTACTGAAGGCGCCCCCTGTGCCATCTTGAATTAAGAATCCGCTGCACTTCGTAGTGTGTTTGGCCTCCAACAACCAAGGGTCCAGGGGGTTCATGTGGCGATGGCCTTAAAGTAGACCCCACTACAGGTTTTAGAAGGCTACTGTGAAAAACGGGGTGAATTTTCCCCAAAAGCCGTGGCAACTGCAATTGCACTGTAATGGGGTTGATTATTTTTATTATAGGAAATGGTCCTATAAATTTTGGGCCCAATTTCCTGCTCGGGAGTCTAAGTCTCAAGTACTTGGTGGAAAGGTAAACTTTCTCTCCCAGCTGAAATGGTCTTTGGGGAGTTCGGTGCTTGTCTGCTTGTTCCTTATAAGATTGAGCCGCCTTTGCCAGCGCCCTCTTAACATTCTCCTAAGTTTGTCTCAACGTTGCCATCCAGTCGGTCAAACTAACTGAGGAAGGGGGCTCCCTCGGATATTCTGGCATGGGGACAAAATCCATGCCACTCACTATTTTGAACGGGGTTAGCCCCGTGGTGCTGTGGACAGCATTGTTATATGCAACCTCCGCAAAAGATAGGAGGTCTGCCCAATTGGACTGCTGGTAGTCGACGTAGCATCTTAAATACTGTTCTATCATAGCGTTCAGTCTTTCTGCCCCCCCCCCCATTGGTGCTCGGGTGAAATGCTGAGCTGAGCCCTTGGGATGAACCTATGGATCGTAGAAACTCCCTCCAGAACTTTGCTGTGAACTGGACCCCTCTGTCGGAGATGATTCTCCGGGGGACTCCATGTAGGCGATAAATGTGTTTCAGGAACAGTTTGGATAACTGACGGGCTGAAGGCAGTCCACTACAAGGAATGAAATGTGCCTGTTTGGAGAATAAGTCTATTACAGTCCAGATCACTGTATTTCCACTGCTCCTCGGTAGGTCAACTATAAAGTCCATTGCAATCTCCTCCCATGGTCTTGTTGGCTCAGCTACTGGTTGCAACAATCCAGGAGGGCACCCTGGTCTTGTTTTCATCGTGGCACAAGTGATGCAGCTCTTTACATAACTGTCTACGTCCTTTCTCATGTGTGGCCACCAGAACTGCCTTCGTACTAGGTGCAGAGTCTTTAGGAACCCGAAGTGTCCTGCTGGTTTAACGTCATGGCTCCTCTTGAGAATCAGGATGCGTAAGCTCTGTGGGACATAGAGCTTTGACCCCCTCCATGCTAGTTCATCTCTTTTTGTCAAGAGATGTTGATTGTCCCGATACCAGGGGTCTGTCAGCGTTTCATTTTTTAATTTTGCAGTTAAGTCACTTGCAAGTTGGCCTTGCTGGTCACGTCGTTGCCGTCTGGTGATCACTTGGGCCGCAGCTTGGGTGGAGGGGATGATGGCATTCACTACCTGCTCCCGCTCACTGTTGTATTGAGGCATTTGGGAGAGGGCGTCAGCCAGGAAATTTCTCCCTCCTGGGATGTGCTTAAGCTCGAAATTGAAACGATTGAAGTATTGTGCCCACCGCACTTGCCTGGGCGACAGTTTTCGTGGGGTTTTTAGGGCCTCTAGGTTTTTATGATCAGTCCAGACTTCAAATGGTTTCTGGCCTCCCTCTAGTAGGTGCCGCCAGGTCAACAAGGCCCATCTTACTGCAAATGCTTCCTTCGCCGCCCATCGCCGCCCATCGCCTTTCCGTATCGGTGAGTTTGCGGGAAGTGTAGGCGCAGGGTTGTAGATCACCTTGGTTGTTCTTTTGGAGTAACACGGCTCCTACTGCCACATCACTTGCATCTGCTTGGATGACAAAAGGCTGTTCCGGATCCGGGTGTTTTAAGACAGGTTCTTTCGCGAACAGTCCTTTTAGTGTCTCGAACGCCTGTTGGCAGGTCAGGTCCCACTGTAAGGGTTGTCCCGGGTGAGGTTTCATCGCTGGGCTTCCTGTCTTTAACAGGTCGGTCAAAGGTTTGGCAATCTTCGCGAATGAGGGGATGAATTGTCTGTAGAAATTCGCAAAGCCTAGAAAACTTTGCAGTTGTCTGTGGGTGCGAGGGGGTTGCCATTGTAGAACTGATTGGACCTTGGCTGGGTCCATTTCTATCCCCTCGTTTGATACTCGGTAGCCCAGGTAGTCTAGCCATGATTGGTGGAAATCGCATTTTGACAGTTTGACATATAGGTTTGCCCGTAGCAGTTTTTTCAGTACTTGGCGGACGAGGGGTATATGTTCGTCTATGGTCTCCATGTAGATAAGAATATCGTCCAGGTAGACGAGGACCCCTTTGTAGAGGTGTTCACATAAGACTTCATTTATTAACTGCATGAATACTGCCAGGGCTCCTTGCAAGCCAAAGGGCATTACTTTAAATTGGAAACTACCCAGGGGGCAGTTGAACGCTGTTTTCCATTCATCTCCTGCCTTTATGCGTACCCGGTAATAAGCTTCTCGAAGGTCCAGTTTGGTGAAAATTTTCCCTTTAGCTAGGTGGGCTAGCATGTCTTTCATGAGGGGGAGGGGGTACAAATTTTGCACGCATACAGCGTTGATACTTTGAAAGTCTCATGGAGCCGTCCTTTTTCTCTTTAAACATGACCGGCGCCACTACCCTTGGTTTTACTGGCTCAATAAATCCCCTTTGTAAGTTTTTGTCTATGTAGTCCCGCATTTCCTGCATTTCTCGGGGCGTCATGGCATACATTTTTGGTTTGGGTAGTTTCGCTCCCGGGATAATCTCGATGGCACAATTGATCTCGCGGTGGGGGGGCAGAATGTCACAGTCGGTCTCGCTGAATACTTCAGCAAGGTCTTGGTACTCCCCTGGGATCTGATCTGCATTACAAGCGGTGGTGGGTGTGACTGCCACTTGCTTTACTGTACCTTCTGGGAGGGACCCTTGTGTTGGTGGCGTTTTGTCTTGTGGTGAAGGGCTGCTTTGGGGTCTCAGCGTGGGAGGGAATTCTTCTGGTCGGGGCGGCAGGGGTTGGGGGCCCTTTGCTATTCTCCGTCTGCGGGTCCCCTCTTGCCACCAAATGATTGGGCCCCATTTGTCCAGCCACGAGAGTCCCAATATGACTGGTTCTGTCATCTTGGGGGCTATTATGAAGCGGATTGTCTCCCAGTGATCTGCTAGTTCTAGTCTCACGGGTTCAGTCAAGTGTGTGGCGTACGCTCCCCCCACTAGGGACCCATCAACTTGCTCAAAACGAATTGGTTGTTTGAGCTGTTTAGCTCGGATTCCCAATTTCAGAACTGTGGGTAGGTTGATTAGGCACCGTGTGCTACCAGAGTCTATTAGGGCTTGGAAAGTCTCTTGGGCCCCTGTTTTGGGGGCTGTTAGGCGTATGGGGAAAAGAAAGGGATGGACAGGTCCACTCACCATCGGGTCGTCTTCGCCTTCGTCCTCTGTGTCGTAGAGTTCAGGAAACTGATCTCCCTCATCTGAGGTTCCTCTGGTTTCGGTCAGGTGAGCGAAAAACTCCGGGATTTGGGGGTTTTCCCGCGGTACGTGGGTGGCGCACTTGGGCCCTTGTTCCGGTCGTGCTTTGGGTGGTGGAGCTGGTCCCGGTCTAGGCGTACCACACCTTGCTGCTATGTGGCCGCTCCCCCCACATCGGTAGCATTTCAGTGAGCTCCGTGGGGCAGTTGGTCTGTGGGAGGGCTGTGATGTTGGGGTATCCCATCTGTTGAGTGGCCCTTGGTCTGGTCGACCTCTCTCCTTTCCCTCTGGTGGTTTCGGCGTGTTGCTCGCCCGCAACCCTCTGTCGACTTTTATCGCTACCCGGAACCATTCAGAGAGTCGGTTTGGGATGTCCCGATAAGCAGTCACTTGGGAAATTCTCTTATCTAGGCTTGTTCTAAAAAAGTACACCAGCAATCACTCAGGTAGGGGAGGCAGTGTCCCAACGAATCTCCTGAATTCACGGATATGCTCTTTGATGGGCTTCCGCTTCTGCATTAGGTTTCTGAGCTCATCTTCCACATAGGGGTCATCCTCCTCCTCCTCATAACGGGCTCTCAATAGTTGCAAGAACCCATCCGCATCTTGCAGCTGGGGGGCCCTGTTTTTATAGAGGGATGCTGACCACCTCTTTGCTTCTGGGGAAGGGGTAAAGGTGTCCAAACCGCTCTATGTATATCTCAGCTGAATCAAGGAATTGGGCGAGGTTGTCTGGGTCACCGTCGAACTTCCCTCTGAATTGGGGTGGCTCCTCCCTCTCTGCCCTCTCCTCTCTATGCTGAGCTGTGTAGGGCCGGTCTCAGTGTTGATAGTCCTCTGCCTCGCCTCTCATCCTGGGGTATGGAGGTGCTGCCTCATCTAGGCTTTGCTGCTTTCTGGGGGGAGGGGGGGACCCATGGATGCATCGTTGGGCTCCTTCTCCTCCTGCTATGAAGGGGGGAAGGGCTGCGCCTTGGCCTACGTCCTCTCAGGTCAACAGCCCAGACTGGTTCTCTCTTTTCTTTGGGTCTGCAGGATGGTTCCTCCCCCTGAAGGGTGGCACGGTCAAATTTCTCTTTCAACTCATCTATGGGGCTTTCGAGTGGCTTCCTTAGAATTTCTTGGCACTTACTTTGTTTTCTGGCTTGTTCCCACTCCCATAGCCAGGAGGCTCTGCCCAATTCACTTAGGGGTTTTCCCTTGTCTCTCACGTTAGGAAAGGGAAACTCCGCCTCTGAAGCTTTTGGCACAGTCCCCGGGTACTTATCTGATTCAGGCTTCTCTGTTGAAGTTTTTCCGAGAAGGAAGGCGGGGAGAATTGAGCCTTCGTAGTTTCCAAACTGGCTGGAGTCACGACCGCTTCTCCTCCACTCGTTGCTTGAAGCAGGCTTTCCTCCGAGAGCTTCGCTTCAGCCATAGTGTCGGGGGATAACCTCCAATCTGACCATACGTCTGGGAGGGAACGGGATGATTTAAACTCAGCCAGCCTGGCTTTGAGAGAGTTTGGCAGTCTGTCAGGTTTCGGTGCTATCTTAAATAAGCTTCATTTTCAAGCGCAAAACTTCTAATGAATCATTTTTATTTAAGAACAGAAATAAAACCGACATTCCTGACTCTAATTGCTGCTCCTCCTTCCAACCCCCTCCTCTTCCGCTCTCCAACCCAATGTCCCATTGGCCATCATGCAGATCCATCTCTACATCCCGGCACGTTCTTTTCACAGGAATGTGGCCCCCACCCTCATCTCCCAGGAAACCCTATCTGTTGCATACAGAAAACTAGGTAAAAGTTCATCTCAGCAATAAATCAACGCCTCTGGTCTTTGCTTCATCTCGTTCATGTCAGAACTGGAAGAGAGCCTAATTTGGAACGCTGACATTTTGCTTAACATTGGAAGGGGAAAGACCTACCGGCTGAAGATTTGATTTTGGGAAAAATTATCGAATATGCAGAAGCTGACAGGTTAACAAAAATTTTGAGAGATCAAAAGGACTCTGTATATTTCAATGCTGGGATCAATGGTATACTTGGTTGAATAATAGAATATAAAAAGGATAAGGTTAGTGTAGATTTTATTTTTTATTTGTATATCTTGACTGAAGTTAATATATTCTGTAAAGCTCCCATTGCGATCTGTGTGTGAATAAATATTTTGTTGTAAAGAAATAAATAAAATTTAAAAGAAAGAAAGAAAGAAAGAAAGAAAGAAAGAAAGAAAGAAAGAAAGAAAAACAGCTACTGCAACCTTGAGGATTCCATTTCTACATACAATGGCTTCCAAGTAAAATCTTATGTCTTCTCTGAATCATGTATTGTAACAGACAGAGCAATTTATTTTTCAGCAGGAGAAACAATTGGCACCTGCTCAAAGATTTCAAGATCCTTTACAGTTCTTGCCTTCACACTGCTCTATAGTATTGTTGATCAGCTTGGCAGTAGGTAGCCCAGCCTCAGCAACAACTGTTAGCCAAAGGCAGACATCTAAAGGAGGTAAGTATGCTTTATATACCACCTGCAAGAAAGGAAATTCATTTTTCCTTTCTTCATGTGGTGACTCCTTGATTTCATTCAGGGACAAGTCATGCCACATATTGATGCCTTCTTGCCCATGGCTAATTAGATTTCCACAATCCATTTCCCATGTATATGCAACACACACTGAACCATTAACACTGAACCACAGCATGAGTTGTACAACTAAGCCTGGAGTAAAAAATTCTGGTTTGGTTTGTGATTAAGGGGGATTGTGTGAGCACAAGCTGTGGATGGTAAACAAAGTGAGGCTACAATCTTCATTCGAGAGCCTGTTTTTTCCACACATTGATTGTTTGATGATCTACTTTGATGCCCATAACAATAGAACACAAGAAAAGGCAAATGCTATGTCAGCCCTTTGGCTTGCTCTTGTTTCCAGCAGAATCTCCATCATTTTTCAGATTGGTTCCAGAAGCTTATGGCAATTAATGGCATCCAAGAACTGCAAGGAGAACATTCAATTCAATTTAGAACAGTCCTGGTTATAAGCTTTATTTTAATATAATAATTTAACTGTGGCTGATAGACAGGACACCCTCATGTAATTATCAAAACCAAGCCACCCTTCTCAGTCCCTAATTAGGAATATAAACAAATATTGTTTGACAGAACTAATTGCAGTCAGGTATCAAACAAGCTCAGGTTCCAGGAGGAAATGCATGGTCCTGAATATCCCAAGATTGGTTCAGTTTTGGAATTAATCACATGTATAATCCAATTAGACACACTGGGCAGGTGCAGGTGTTTACAAGCAGACATCATTCCAAATTCACTTTCCCATCATTCCACCTTTGGGAAATTAAAGGATGTTGTTTTGGCATCATACATATACACCATGTACAAAGAAATGACCAACGAGAGATTAAGGCCAATGCATCGGGAAAATTCTTTGACTATTAGATTGACACTTCAAACAATGCACAAAACAGCAAGATTACAAAACTCAGCACAGCCCAAAGAGATATTCCAGAGTTTTGTTATTATATTGTTATTTTCCTGCAGGAGTTTGAGTTTCAAAAATCTATGTTGAAATTCTATTTTATTATTTTATTATTGTATTTTAGAGAAATATTCCTAAATAGGATGAGACTTTTAAAATGACACAATGGCATATATAAATGAAGCACAACAAGCATCAATGTGTAAATAAAAGATTTTCTTTCTTTTTTTACCTACAGTTATTTCATTACTTCCAACAGAAGACTGGTGCAAAAATAACCCTGTAATCTTGTAACTCTGTAATAGATGTCTTAATGCTCACTTCCCCTTTTTTACCTTAAAACAATTGCCATCCAGTTGTTATACATTCATTAGATTTTTCTGGTCCCTAAATACATTTGATCCAATTAGTGAACCAATTCTGGATACATCTACTCAAAAGTCAGACCTGCTAAGCTTTAAGGGAATTATTACAAGGTAAGTGAGGATTCATTTGCAGTCTTTTTAGGTTGGTTTTAAATGTTATGCAAAGCTTTTTCAAATCTTTCCAACACATAGTTAGTATGACTTGCAGCTATCAGCGGTAACTGTAATTTTATTTTATAATTTGTTTAATTAGCCACAGAAATAATAATTTGAAGCTAACATATATAATTTAGCATTGGAACATTAAAATCATAGATTAATTTGCCTTTTAATTTTTTTTGTCAACTAGGAATATAATTTCTGTTTTATCAAAACACCTGACTTTTTGTAAAATATTTTCTCTCACTGTCTGTAGTAAATATCCCCAGGATGTATTCTTTAGTAATAATTCTAAGTTTCTTTCCTAATAGAGGACACAGATATATTAGCAATTTTCATTATATTTTTTTAGATGCTCCAAAACTATTTTTTAGCTTGTTTAATGTTGGGCAATGAACACAGTTGTATCTTACTGCTTTACTTACACACTGTCCTTAATAGTAGGTTATGCTGATGGTAAACAGTAGCTAATCAAATAGTTAAGCCAATACATTTTATTGCTGAATCATGCTTAGAGCCTGCTTCTTCCCAGTTCTTATCTGAGGCTGTAACCATTATACAGCATATTGTCCTGCTCCTACAAGAAACATATAGGAACAATCCAATTTAGGCACTAATATTCTTTGGGAGTCAGAATATGAAAAATGTTTTAAATTTAAGCAGTTGACAGCATGAAGCTGACTTTGGTTGATCTTGAAAAAGCTAAGCAATGTAAGCCCTAGACAGTGCTCAGATGGGCTGAGAGAGAGAGAATGCTACAATCCATTTCTATATTGTTGCCAAGTAGGCCAGGTCTCCAACCTTGGCAACCTTAAGACTTGTGGACCAACTCTAAGAATTCTCCTGCCAGCATGTGCTGGCAGGGGAATTCTGGGAGTTGAAGGGCACAAGTCTTAAAGTGACCAAGTTTGGGGACCCTGAACTAGACCAATTAATGAGTTCATATAATTACTAGGGGAAATTTGCTATTGAGAAACTAAGGAGCCTATGGAAGAAGTTCTCCAATAATCTACTAGGTATTGGACCACCAGGATATACTACTAAAATCATCCAGATAGATGTAGAAGGTTTTTATATTTGGCTTCCCTGCAATATTTTCCTTAATTTATCAGTGGCAACATGATTCGGTTCAAAATGTCATTTCTCTCAAATTGGTTTTGAAATGAGTCTTATGCTGAAGGTTCTGAATATGAAAAATCCAAAGAACCAAATCCAGCTCAATCTCACTATCTCCATGACAAAATAGTCAAAGAACATTTTTCTGGGAGAGACAATACCCAAGAAGACCCTGTCATATTTCATGTAGAAGCAATTATTGGACAGGGATCTGCATTTTCCTTCAACACGAGCAATGTTCCATGTTCTAGGTTACGAAACAGATTAGCAGATTAGGTGGTTTTGCGGAGGTGACATAGCAAAGAAGTCTGTTCTTTGCCAACTTAAAATTGTGTTGTGGCCCCGCCCTCTGAGCCTGTCCCATCGGAGGAAGAAAGCTCCGAGCATGAGGAAGAGGAGTCAGCCAGGCCTCCCTCTCCAGGCCCCTCCCCTCTGGCATTGTCTCAGGTGCCGGCCGAGGGAGAGGAGATTAGTAGGGAGACAGCTGGTTCGGATCAGAGTGACGATGAAACATCATTCCTGGACGCACGTCTCCGAAGGCGTGATAAACGATTGCAGCAGCTTAGGAGGCGTGCTAGGGATTAGAACTGAGTCACTGGACCACACCCCAGAGACTATATAATAGAGGGTAGTGGTCAGTGATCCGTGTGACGAACAAAGCAAACCTTGGATAGTCACTAAAGCCTCGTCCGGAACTGCTGAGAGAAAGATTTATAGTGTCGGACATTTGGACTCTTGAGTATTTATCTTTCTGTTTTACTGTGAAAATAAAGTCACTTGGCAGACGGTGTGTCTATCGCTGCCAAGTGGGAGATAAGACCTGGGTGCGTTCCAAAGTGTTTCCTTAACCCTCGGCTGGCTGTGTTTGTGTGTGTGTGGGTACGGGGACAGATCAAATTGTTTCCCTACATCTTCTGTTGGGAAGATTATCTTCATAGGCTACTTCCCTATGTGCCTGTTGCACATTCACCCTGAGAAGATGATATCGTACCGGCCTCTCTGAGAAGCAGGTAAGAAGAGCTTCCCAGGGCCATCTTGCAATCCACATGTCCCCCCTCCTCTCTCATTTCCCAGGAGGTGAGAATTCTCCAGCCATTTCTGGCGTCAGGCGATGGTTATAAATCAGGTTAAAGTTTATATAAAGAGGACCAGGCAGGAACTAGGATACATAGGATACATAGGAAAGAGAACTAAATGTGACAAATCCAAATCCCCCTCTTCTTCCATGAAGAATCGCAGATACATGGATCTGACATCTGCTGACAACTCACCACTATTTTTCTTGTCTATCTGGCAGGAAGAAAGTGTTCCAAAAAATACACCACCCTCCAAAAGGCCCAGGAAAGGTAACAATGATTATTTCAAAATGACTTTTTGATGAACATTGCAGTAAGTTTCCAGCTCTTGATACTATAAACCTAAAACTGGCCAAATAATGAGCTGTTTCGTAATTACTGTTTTATTTTAAAATGTGATTACCTTCCTTTATGTTTGGCAGAATCTCTCATTTTCTAAGCCAAGTCTATTGTAAATGTTTTAACCTATAATTCAATTCTCCAAATGCCTGTTCCATGAAAATAATTTTCCTCATGGCGCCTATTAAAAGACATATTATGATATGTACTTTTTCTGAAATATTTAAGTATGCATTTAAGGTGGTAACCCATATCTGGAAGAAAACCCATTTGAACCCAGTGGGTCTGTGCATTTTAAATATATCTCTGAGATTTAAAATATGGTTGTGGGTGAAGGTTCATTCTCAGAGCTTGTGGGTTGATTTGAAACCAACCCACCAACTCGGAGAGTGAACCTTCACCCTCATCCTACACCCGACCTACAGATATTCTGCACTTTTTCAAAAATATTATTGTGCTTACGTATTTGCTCCCAAAATGTACTTTTATTAAAATGTGTAGCTGTCAGCTAGCCTGCTGCTTGCTGCCATAGAAAAGGGGGGAGGAATCAGTAGAGAATTTTTCATTGCAACTTTGCAACTAGGGCCTGGATTATGCCTATCTCTCCAAGGCCATTTCTACTAGCTCTGGTATGCATTTCTGTTAGCTCTGGTATGCAATGGCCTCTGGTTGCCATTGCATACCAGAGGGAGTTGGGCTGAACAGTTTGTTTCAAGTTGCTGTTTGCCTCAGAGCTTGCCTGGAATTACTTGCTTTCAGTTTGTTCCTAGTAAAAGTACTTTTCTCTAAATCTATGAAGCCAAGGATTTTTCTTTTCTAGGAAATGGACAGAGGCAGCACTGACATTAGGCAAGCTGTGCTTTAATGGTCAACCTGGAGACAGCAGTCTACTGATGGGACCAAAGATCCAATGTCCAACCATGGGAGTGAGCTGGAAGAAACTGGAACTATGGCCGGCTTCTCCACTAGATCACACCGGGCTCAAGGTGAGGCAGAATGGCGAGAGGAGCTGGACTTCAATGAGAGGCCTATCAGGATCAGATGGGTGAGAGGCATGGGCCAAAGGGAAGACCCCCCAGGAGAGAAGCTCAGATGAAGAACATGTTGATGCATTTAGCCAAAGGACTGCATCTTGAAACTGCTCTCGGAGAAACGGTCGTGGCATTCCTGATTGATGACGCTGCCAGACATGTGCTCCCACCTGACCTTTGGGAGACCCTTGGATTGGATGATTTACGATGGACAGTGGGAGGGAATGCTTTCTATCTGTAACTTTCATGCTTTTTGGCTTAGATTCTGCTTTCCTTTGGTTGCGATCACTTCATTTTCCAGTAAAAGTACCTGCTTCTAAAATAATGGAGTCTGGGTCATCCTTTCTTGGACTTTGAAGGAAGCACACTTGACAAGGACATTTAAATAACTTGGCGTGGTCTTTCACTCACAAGGGACATGGATGGCATACCTGGAGCAGACATTGCAAGTAGCCAATAGATCCTCAAATACAATTAAGCATTTCTTTTATACAGGCAGAGTACCTGCTGCCTTAAAACTTTTTTGAGGCCAAAACATTGGCACAAATTCTTTATGGGGCACAAACAGGAATCCTTGCAAAGAAAAATTTGCTAGAAACCATACAAATCAAATTCATGAGAGTCATCTTAGCTGCACCCAAAGGAACTCCAAATACCCAGCTAAGAATTGAGACAGGTATGCCTCAAATTCAGGTAAGAGCCTGGAAGATGATTATCATTTATTGGCTAAAAATTCATTTCTTTCCAGAGGGACTGTCCCCACTAATGCTGACTGACAACTTCCCCTCCCCTGGAAACAGGCGATAGTCCACAAGCTGGGCTCTTATGGGCTTTCACCAGTATTCTTAATGTCCCTAGGCTTTGACAAAGCAAAGCAAGTAGTAATTAATAGAATGAAGGACATGGAGTTCCAAGAAGAACTAAATAGGTTGCCTCTCCACACAGGGACAGAATCAAGCAGGGTGAGTGGGAATCAGCAAGATATCTAAATGATCTGATCTTCCCAAAACAAAGAATAGCTTTCTTCAGAGCCAGATTTAATATTCTCCCCTCAGCACTTCTCCAGGGTAGGTACAAGAGAACACCAATGGCAGAACGGGTATGCATATGTGGAAAAGGAGAAGTCGAAAATATCTCACAAGTTTTATTGTACTGTGAGTTATACAGAGTATGTAGGTCAATATATATTCTCCTCTTACTAGAGAGATTGCCAGGGAGGACAGACGACTTTTATGTAGGCTTTCTCCTCCAAGACTCAAACCCGGCTACCACGCATGCAGTGGCAAAATTCTGTGTTGCTGCAATGTCCACAAGAAAAAAATTGGTTACAGAATTATAGATGTCAACTGGTGCCAACTTTTTGGAAATATCTATAACCATTTTTGGAAAAATACATTTACTCACATACTTATTGGCTCTCCACTCGTGTAAATTAGGGAGTGACCCTAATGGTTTGAGATCATGTATTTTCGTAACAGGGATGTTATTATTCACAATTAATGTCAGTATTATTTTTAAGTTATTGTATGTCTATTGCTGGTTGATGACCATAATAAAGTTTATATTCTATTCCTCAGATGCTACATTAATTACCAACAGGACAATTGGGCTGACCTTTTGCCTTTTGCAGAAGTGGCATATAACAATTCTGTGCATAGTAGCACAGGGTTCACCCCATTTAAGGGGGCTCCGGTCAGATTTTGTAGCTATGCTAGAGCTGCCTCAAGAGAAACCACACATTATTCTCCTTAGCAGAGTGGCTAGCCCAACTGCAGAACACTTGGCCAGGTGCCTTTAAGGCACTGGAGGAGGCATGTCAAGCACATAAGAAGCAAGACGACAAAAAATGTGTGAAGCCAAAAGATTTTAAAGTAGGTGATAGAGTTTGCCTCTCCACTTACAGTCCACCCAACCATCTAAGAAACTTGGTCCTAAATATGTGTGCCCATTCCCAATTGTCAAAGTAATTAACCCAGACACTGTACAACTGGAATTGCCCAAGAACCTTAAGCGTGTTCACCCTTTGTTTCACTGCAGTTTGTTGAAACCTGAAACTATGTCACCCCTTCACCCTGCACCTGACACTCCTCCTGTACTCACTCTGATAGAAGGGGAGCAGCATTTTGAAGTTAAAGAAATTCTAGATTCCAAGAAACAGAGGGAAGGTCCAGTCTTGTTCCCTGGAAACGTTTTCTCCCTGTGCAGTCTGAATGGCTGAATGCTAAACATGTCCAGGCACCTAAACTCCTCCAGGTGTTTCATAGAAAATACCACGCAAACCCTGAAGAGATCGCTGTACTTGGTATGATGTATTGTGTGTTTTACTTGTGTAAATTTTCTCTGTATGGCTAAAGCCTCTGTTATGGGGGGCCAAATGTCAGCTTGCCTGATGCTTGCTGACATAGAAAAGTGGGGAGGAATCAGTGGAGAAATTTTCTTTTTCTTTTCTTTTCTTTTCTTTTTTTTTTTTTGAGTATTTTTTTTTATTTTTTAAAACAAACATTTAATACATCAATCCTCCTTTCCCTGTGACATCTCGGTGTTATCTTCTGGGCTTCTTCTCCATCTTCCATAAGTTTATATCTCTTTTCCAACCAACTATAAAAATAATTTCATGTCTTAAAATATTCTGATTCTTCCTTATCCTTAATCATCAAGGTTAATCTATTCATTTCTGCACAATTTAATTTTTTTTTATTACTTCTTCTTCCAAAGGTATTTTCTCTGATTTCCAATTTTGAGCATACACAATTCTTGCAGATGTTATTACATGTATGATCAAATATACATTTTCCTTACTAATTTTTTCTGGAAAGATACACAGTAGGAACAACTTTGGTTTAAATTCAATGCATTGCTGTATCATTTTTTCCAATCAGATTTTAATTTTGTACCAGTAACTTTTTGCTTCAAAACAGGTCCATCACATAAGATCCTGGTGTTTGATGACATTTCCAGCAGGTAGCTGATTTATCTTTAAACATTTTTCTAACTTCTCCGGTGGCATATGCCATCTATAAAACATTTTATATTGATTTTTCTTATATGCAGTGGACATTGTTAATTTATAGTTCCTTTCCCATAGTTGCTGCCATTTTTCAAACTCAATTGGATAACCAAAATTTCTACCCCAAGCTATCATTGTTTCTTTTACTTGCTCCTCCTCCAGTTCAATGTACAGCAAAAAGTTATAAATTTTTTAAATTAAGTTTTCCTCTGTTCCCATGAGTATCTTATCTAGTTCAGTCTTTTCCATATAAAAACCATATACTGTAATTTAGCATCTTTTTCACATCTTGATCTTATCGGCATATACATATACCAATCTATCTCAATTCCCTGTTGTTCCAATTCTCGTTTTTCTTTCAATTTCCCCTTATCCATTAGTAACTCATTATATCTAACAATATTTCCAAAATTAAAGACATTTGGGTGTGTTAAAGCTTCTGTTATTGATAACCATGTTGGTATTTTCACATAAAATTTATCTCTAACCTTCTCCCATACCAGTAACAATGCATTTCTTATATAATGTCTATGAAAGTATGTGTGTATCTAACTTCTACCATGCCATAAAAAGGCATGCCATCCCAGTTGTAAATCATGCCCTTCCAGTGTTAGCAACCTTGTATTTCTTAGTTCAATCCATGTCAATGCTGCTGCTTGATAATATAATTCCCAATTTGGTAAACCAAATCCCGCTCTTGGTCTCGTGTCTTGCAACATTCTTAAACTTATTCTTACTTTTTCCTTTGCCATATAAATTTCCTCATTATCTTATTAAGATATTGAAAGTAAGTCTTTTCAATTTTTATTGGCAGTTTGGAATAAAAATAGTAGTCTTGGTAACATGTTCATCTTTATCAATGCAATCCGGCCCATAAGTGATAGTTGAAGGTTCTTCCATTTTTCCAAGTCTTTTTCAATTTGTTGCTTTAACTTGTAGTAGTTTTCTTCTTTTATTGTTGCACATTTTGAAGTTAAGTATACTCCCAAATATTTCACTTTTTTCACCACTTGTATAACTAAATTTTCTTTTATCTATTTTGTTTTTCTGCTGTATTCTTCACCAAAATTTTTGTTTTGCCTTTGTTTATTTTCAAACCATATACTTTTCCATATCCTTTTATCTGTTCTAGTAATTTAGGGCCTGTTATTTGCGGTTCCTCTATAATGAAAACCAAATCATCGGCAAACGCTTGTAGTTTGTACTCCTCTTTTTTGACTTTCATCTCTTTTATCTCATCACTCTGTCTAATGTTCCTGTTTAAAACTTTTAGAGTAAAAATAAACAGCAATGTTGATAGAGGGCATCCTTACCTGGTAGCTTTCAATATATTAATCTTTCCTGTCATTTCTCTGTTCATCATTATCTTGGCAAATTGTCTGTCATATATTGTTTTTATGGTATTTATAAATCTCTCCCCAAAATCCATTCTCTGTAATTGCTTTATCATAAACTGCCAGTTCACATTATCAAAGGCTTTCTGTGCATCCAGGAACATCAACGCCATTTGTTTTTCTGGGTGAGTCTTATAATATTCCAAGGTATTCAAAATCATCCTCATATTATCTCTAATTTGCTTTTTTGGTAAGAATCCATTTTGATCACTATGGATATATTCATTTAACAGTTTTTTCAACGAATTTTTCATTGCAGCTTTGCAACTAGGGCCTGGATTATGCCCATCTCTCCAAGGCCATTTCTGCTAGCTGTGGTTTCTGTTAGCTTTGGTTGCCTAGCTACAAGGGGGTTGGGTTGTACAGTTTGTTTCAAGTTGCTGTTTTCATGCACTTTGCCTCAGAGCTTCTCTGGAAATGCTTGCTTTCAGTTTGTTCCTAGTAAAAGTACTTTTCTCTAAATCTATGGAGCCAAGGATTTTTCTTTCCTAGGAAATGGACAGAGGCAGCCCTGATAGCTTTGTACATTTATGAACATTTACAGGGTTCAATAAGTAAGTGGCCAACACTGTACCATAACATTCAGCAGGCATATATTCCAATCTGCAGATTATTTCAAGATTTTGTCAGGGTTCCAAGTAACACCCCCAACTAAAGACAACTCCAAGGCTAGCAATTCCTCAAAGATCCATTTTATTAGAGATGTCATATTGGCACATCTGGGAAAACCCAAATCTGAAAGTTCCTGGGTTTTTCCCACCCAAAAGAAAGTCAGCGACCCATCACCTGCACCCACATGTCCATCACCTGATCCAATCAATCCACTGTCCGAACTGGAGACAGACCCAGTCACTCCTACCCACGTGCAGGCTGAACGTCCTTGACTCCCAGAGAAAAGAATGCTGTTATGGCAGTGGTGGGATTCAATTTTTTTAACAACTGGTTCTGTGGGTGTGGCTTATTTGGGTGGGCGTGGCTTGGAGGTCATGTGGCTGGGTGGGCATGGCTAGCTGATAATGTGACCAGGTGGCCGTGGCTATATGTATAGGGACTACCCAGAGGGCTGAAAAAAGTGATTTCTGACAGTTCCTCGCACTTTTGACCAGTCCTCGCACTTATGACTGGTCATCATTTATGCCCATTGTAGCATTCTTAACAACTGTGTCACTCATTTCACAACTGTGGTGCTTCATGTGACTGGGTGGGCGTGGCCAGGTGGTCATCTGGCATCGCTTCTTTGCCCTAATGACAGTTTGCTGCAATGATCATGTGTGAAAAATGGCCATAAGTCACTTTTTCCAGTTCTATTGTAACTGTTATAAGTCAAGGATTACCTGTACAAAAATACAAAAAGCTTCTTTGCTTTCAAAAAGCTGCCCTAAATACCAATCATTAGATTAGAAATACCTGCAAACTGGAGTTACAAATCAGGGAGGGTGCCAGAGCACCTTGAGGAATTAAAATAGTTAAAATGCAATGATAACTATCAGCAGCCAACTCTTGCTCATAAAGTGAAACCCTTTACCAGAGGTCATTTAAGCTCTCCAGAATGAAGCAAAGGAGCACAGTATCTGTTGCTTGTTAAACCAATTACCAGAACAAATAGACACAGAACTAGTCAGATTTCCAAAGCTGCTTCTTTTCAGGAACAGAGATTAACATTTTTCCTTCCAAACAAAACTGAATAGGGAAAATTATCCCATCACTAAACACAGGATTAAACATCACCAAGCACAGAATTAAACTTCACCAAAAACTAGTTTTAGACCAAAAGTCAGAAAGGGTATGTAAACTCACGTTTGAATGTCAATCTTTCTAGCTAGCCAAGAAACCTTGCTGAATGTCACTCATCTTGGTTCCTTGTCATTAAAAGCTTCTGCTTCGTTATTCAATTATTTCTTCAAAGTGCTGATCATTGCACCCTGGCTGGAAGAACTCCAACAGGGGAGTATTTCCTCCCAACAGCGGTGTAAAAAGCTTAAAACAACCCTTCCCCTTTAAGAAAGTCAAGCAAAAAAAAAATCTCCAAGAACCTCCAGAACCAGAAGTGATAGTAAGTCTAAGCATACTGCCGGAGAGGCAGTTTCTGTAAGCAGGGCAATAAAGATTAGGCTAGGAAACAACACCAAATGTTGTAATTCCTTACAGGATTAACCCTGTAAAGTGGAAAAAAACAAAAGGAGATTTCTTTTAACAACCGGTTCTCCAAATTGCTTAACTACTTAACTACTTAACAACTGGTTCTACCGAACCGGTGTGAACTGGTAGAATCCCACCACTGTGTTATGGCTATATATCTTCACCAACTCCTTGCAAATCCCCCCTCCCATTTTCCCAGACACTAAATGTGGCAGCCCTGAAGTTCCAAAGAAAAGATGGCCTCCAGGGCTGACAGATTTATGACTAAGCTAATTTATGAATAGGAATTAATAGTGATTAAATTCCTTGATCATTTTCAATTCCTGCACCAGGGAATTACAGCAAGAAAATTTTCCTTTAGGAAGATAATGTCATAGAGACCAGAGAGGCAACTCACAGTACACATTTATTTTTGTTTTCATCTGCCATTTAACCTAATTATTATTTTCTCTTCACTCTCCCTCAAATCGTGTTTTAAAGCTTTTATTTCTAACAACTCCCTCACATGTCAACTTGCCAACATTTAATTTTTGTCTTGATGGTAGCAACTGCCATATGCTAATTGCTTAGAGACAACTCTTATGTTGCAGATTCTGAAACATTTAATTCTTTCTATGTGTAACTATAATGCATTCTCTCCAAGCTGGTGGCATTTAGGAAACTATACCTAGATTTGAAATGTAGTTTTCAGACTAGATTTTTTTAATCCCCATAGAGTAGTATGACATGCTAGCCAAAATGTGCCCATCTAAATGTACTTGTTGGCAGGGTGACACAGGTTGATATGTGACACAGACACACCTAAATTTGGAACTTTCTTCTCTGTGTTACTAAAAAGCATTATCTGAAAGCCTTGATTATCAAAAGCCATAATGGATGTCAGAGATCAATATCTATGGATCCATTTGGTTCTTCTTCTTCCATGTCTAGATCAAACTTTAAACTGCCAGAATGAAGCCATTGTTTTGGCTTTGTCATTGGCCAAAAATAAGTCATTGTCAGTACATATTTCTGGTAGTAGCCAACATACTAACTAGCAAATGCGCTGGGCTCTATATCTCTCCACATTCACATAGCATTGTTATCCACTAAGAGCCTCCATCTGGTGATGATATGGAAGGTTACAATTTGGAATGGAAGAGATGTCAATGATACAAACCATGAATTAATAAAGAAAAACAGGAAAACAACAACAATACCATGTTTGTGAAACTAAGAGAAAGTGGAACCAAGTTATAGATCTGAACAAAAATGGTTTGATCCTGGGGAGGGAAATAATGAATACAGGCAGGGAAAGGAAGGTATAGCTTTAATTATGATTGAAAGGGCTAAAATGTAGGTCAGAGAGAATAAATCGTTGTCAGTAAAATTACTGTGGGCATGCAAGTAGGAAATCATAGTTTGGTGATAATTGTACATCATATTCCAATGAATCAGTGGTGGGATTCAAATAATTTAACAACCGGTTCTCTACCCTAATGACCAGCTGGGTGGTCATGTGTCTGGATGGGCATGGCCAACTTGATTGGTCTCATCCTTAGGAAATTTCTCCTTAGTCCAATTCACAATAAAATAACACTGTTCCAAATTTAGAACAGAACAGAACAGAATAATAGAGTTGGAAGGGACCTTGGAGGACTTATAGTCTAACCTCCTGCTTAGGCAGGAAACTCTATACCACTTCAGACAAATGGTTATCCAATCTCTTCTTAAAAACTTCCAGTGTTGGAGCATTTACAACTTCTGGAGGCAAGTTGTTCCACTGATTAATTGTTCTAACTGTCAGGAAATTTGAGGGGCTCCTGCAAAAATGAGGGAGTCAATCTATTTTCCAAAGCACCGAAAGGCATGACAAGAAACAATGGATGGAAATTAACCAAAGAGAGAAGCAATCTAGGACTAAGAAGAAATTTCCTAAGGGTTAGACAAATCTTGCCTTCAGAAGTTGTGGGTGCTGCATCGCACACAAGCAACACAGTTACAAGATAATTTTAAATTTTACAGTCTAATACTGTAAGCTGTTACTGTAAGCTAACTCTTAAATGAAGAGTTTGATCCTGAACATTGAGGATCAAAATACATAAACCTAAAAACAGCATTGCAACCCTATTCCAAATTAATGAAATCAATTCTGCTAATTAGAACATGTATTTAAAATGACATAAGAACTCTAACAAGAAACTCCTGCTCTGTATTAACATTTTAAAACTCCTTCCTGTTACAATATTTTGAGGATCAGACTCAATGATGAATTCAGAAGCAATAAAGAAGAGTTTATTCATAATAGGTATTCTACTTATTCTTGTCAGATTTACAGAGAGAAGCAAGCAAGAGGTAAAAGCACTCTCTATTTATATCAAAGGGGAGGAGTCAAGAAAGGGGGGTGATTACACATGAATACATTAAAGGAGGATGAATAAATTAACCCTTTATATCCTGTACATATATACATATCTCTTGTTAGAGAATAAGGCATTTACTTATGACAAATCCCCCTCTAAATGCCGATTCGACATATAACAATGATTGCATTCGGATTCAGAATTATATAGTACTTGTAATTTTGATGTCAAGTATTTGTGTTGTTTAGAAGGTAAAGGTTTAGTTAATATATCAGCTATTTGTTCTGAGGTTTCGCAGTGGATTGCTTTAATGAATCCATCCTGAGATAATTGTCTCACGTGTTTAAATTTGATATCTATATGTCTGGACCTTTGACCAATGGCGTCAGATCTTGATATTTCTATAGCCGCCTTATTATCTTCATGTATGACAAATGGTAGTATTGGATTCTTCCAAATATCAGATAATAAATCATTAAACCACACTAAATTATTTGAGGCTTTAGATAAACAAACGTATTCTGCCTCTGTTGTGGAAGTCGCTACTAAATCTTGCTTCCCAGTGTACCAGAATATTGGGCAATCATTTAAAAATAATACATAACCTGAGGTGCTCTTTCTACATTTGATGTCACCTGCCCAGTCTGCATCAGCGTAACTGGTGATAATAGGTTCTTTAATATTATTGGGTTCTAAGAGTAGACAGAAATCTATGCTGTGTTTTAGATATCTTAGTATTCGTTTAACTGCTTCCCAATGATACATAAGTGGTTTACTTACATGTCTAGATAATAAATTAAGTGGCAGAGCTATATCAGGCCTGGTCCAATTAGATATATACAAGAGAGAACCAATAATTGATCTATATAATGTATTGTTCTCGAACTCAGGTGAAGATTCATCCATATTCCTTAGAAAATCAGTCTGCATAGGAGTATCGCAAGGTTTGGCATCTCTTAAATTGCATTTTTCCAGAAGTTCTATAATTTTATCTCTCTGGGATAATTTGAATCCCTTTCTTGTTTTATTGATTTGAACTCCAAGGTATTTGTTTACCCTTCCTAGCGACTTTAAAGAGAAATGTTCACTTAGCTTGGATACAAATAAGTCTTTCTTTTCTCTATGTTTGCCTATATACAAAATATCATCCACATAGATTAACACAAATTCTAATGATTCACCTTCCTTTCTAACAAAAAAGCAATTGTCTGCAGTTGTGGCTTTGAATTCCATATTTTTAAGCACGCTGACTAGACATTCATACCAACGCTTGCCGGATTGTTTTAATCCGTACAAGCTTTTGTTAAGTAACCAGGTCTCATTTCTATTTGTACATTGGCTATGAGGTGCCCTTACATATATCTCTTTGTCGAGCTTTGCATGTAAGTATGCAGTCTGCACATCATATTGAAAGACATCAAGATTGAGTATAGCAGCTATGACTAAAGCTGTCTTAACACTTTCGGTTCTTACAGTGGGAGAGTATGTGTCAGTGTAATCCTCAGGATATTTTTGAGCGTAACCTTGTGCGACTAATCTAGCTTTATATAATTTATTATCCTCTTCTAAATCTTTGATTTTGAATATCCATCTGGTGCCTATAATTGTCTTGTTCTTAGGGGCAGGGACTGATGTAAATACACCTAATTCACGCAAGCTGTTCATTTCTTTTGTTATGGCTAATTCCCATTTTTCTCTTTCTTCCATGGGAAGTTTCAACACTTCCTCGTATGTGTTAGGTGTTGGTGTCTCGTCATTCACACACATTATATAATCCTTATACTTATTGGGTAATTGTTTTCTGTTACACCTGATTGTTCTTATTGGAATGCTTTCATTATCGTGTAGATACCTTGCTTCCTTTTTGGTTAATGAATCTGTTTTTATCCTGGTATGGTTACCTGTCCATGTTTTGTTTTTGTCATCATGTGTGTTATGTTCATGTTTCTCTCTTTCTATTCTGTCTTGTTGTTCAATATTTGGTTCTGTATTTTGGATTATCTCGTTAAGATGTATCTTAGACCAGTTGGCCTGTTCATGAAATACTGCTGTTCTTGAGACTATGAATTTGTTATTATTGTCAATGAATCTATATCCTTTTGTGCCTGTTTCGTATCCCATGAATCTGAGCCTTCTGGATAAGTTATCTCCCTTACGTCTTAATTGTTTTGGTATGTGTACGTCTGCTGTAACTCCAAATATGTGCATGTGTGATATTTTTGGTTTCCTATTGTACATCACTTTGTATGGTGTTTTATTTAGGATGCTAGACCAGGTCCTATTTTGGGCATAGTTTGAATATAGTAATGCTTCTGACCAGAATTGTTTTCCTAAACCAGCATCTTCTAATGTACATCTAATCATGGTTTGCAGTGTCGGGTTCTTTCGTTCTACTGTACCATTCTGAAAAGCAGAAAATGGGCTAGTCGTGAAGTGTATCATTCCTTTGTCTTTTATCCATTGTGAGAATTCTTTTGACATGAATTCGGATCCCCTATCTGTCATGATTTGTTTTATTTTGATATTGTGTTGTGTTTCTACACGTTTGTAAAATTCTTTGAATTTTTGGAAAGTTTCATCTTTGTGTTTTAAAGTATAAACAAATCCATAATGGCTATAGTCGTCTACAATAGTTAGGAAATATCTTTTTTTGTATGTGATGGATGGTGTTAATGGACCAACTAGATCCATATGTACCAGATCAAAAATTTGGTTAGAGGTCCTTGTTGCCCTCTTTGGTTTTGGGTTTGTTCTGAGTTTTGAGGATTTACATACTGAGCATTCCAAATAGTTTTTACAATCCTTTATTTTAACGCCATCAGCATGTTTAATCATTTTTTGTATTACCGGGAAACTTGCATGTCCCAATTTCCTATGCAACATGTGTGCACATTCATCATGAATTGGTTTGCCTATATTGGGTCTTTTGTTATTGTGTGTATCACTAGTGGGTGTGTCTTTGTGATTACAGTGTGTATTGGGTTCTTCATTGTCATTGTTGTTACTATGTTCACTGTCTATGTTGGTGTCGTCATCAGTGTTTGTATTAATGTTATGCAACCATTTATCTTCTGTTACAAGGAAGGGTAGGCCCCCTTCGATAACTACACTATTCAATTTAGTCCCATCCTTTTCTAGTATTGCTTTTCCCCCAGAGAAGATTATATTTATGTTGAAATCTTGGCTTAATTTCACTGCACTAAGTATGTTATGTGATATTTCTGGTATCAATAATACCCCCTCTACTTTACCTAAACCAGGTATATTTACATCTCCTTTCCCTATGACTTGAACATTTTCTTGATTGGCTACTCTTATCATAAATTTATCATTTGTGAATGAAGACAGTATTTTCTTGTTATTTGTTGTATGATTAGTCGCCCCTGAATCTATGAGCCAAGTATTGTTTTTTGATTTTTGTGTGATGACATCGTTATGTTTATCTAATCCATTTAATGATCCTGATTTTCTGTCCCTTGAATTATCTCTATCCTTTCTGCGTTCTCTATAGTTTGGGGAGTCTCTATATCTGTATCTATCAATAGATGATTGCCTGTCTTGATATCTACCCCTATAATCACGGTTTTGTCTTTCCCTATGAAACATGGGGCAATCTCCCTTAGAGTGTTTTCTGGATCCACAATTGTAACATTCAATTGTTTTTTGGTGATTTTCTTGGAAGGTTACCCCTTTTGTCTGTCTGTGTTCTGTGTATGCATTGTATCTACTTCTCCTCAAATTATCTTCAGCTATTAACTTATTTGACAGACTTTCTATGGATAAGTATCCTAGATTGATTGAGTCTAAGTGTGATATGTAGTTATCCCATGATGAATCTAATGAGTTAAGGATAACGCTTTTCATTGTCTGTTCTGATATTATTTCTCCTCTTAGATGTAATTCTGCTCTGGTTTTGTTTAAGGATATTAAATGTTCACTTATGGTGGTTCCAGATCTTAATTTGGCTGAAAAGAAATCTTTAGACATTCTAGTGGTTGTTGCTACACTTTCACTATGAAACAATTTAAACATGCATTGAATTATTTCTGAAACAGTAAGATTATGCTTAATACTGTAGTACATGGCAGGTGATATGCTAGAAATTATTAAATAGAATGCTCTGTGATGCAGGCAGTCCATTTTTAGAGTCCAAGGTCTTTTGGGAGGATTGGTTATAAAAAATAATAAATTTTCTTTCATAAAGACAACCTGAATTTGTTGACACCATTCCTGTAAATTGATGCCATCAATTCTAAGTTTTGGGAAATCACTAGGTAGATTCCCAATATTACTATTCCCACTACTTACAACTGTGGGTAGTCCATGGTCCTGTAGATGTTGAAAATTGCAGAATGGTGTGGGTATTCTGCTGATGAGCTTGAAAGGTTCTCCTTCTTCATAAAGTTCATTGTATTTTTGCATTATTGGCTTTTATTGATTCTTTTGAAATTGTTAGACTTGTGCCAAACGTTTTAAATATTTTTCTCATGGGTGTTTCGATTTCTTGTTCAGTGGATGATTCCTCTGTATCTGTTTCTGACTCTTCAGAAGAGTAAATATATTTTTTGCTATTTTTTATGTTTTTTCGCGCCAGAATTTTTGAATGGTGCATTCTGATTGGTTCAGCCGTGTTCATTTCTGTGGCCGGTTGAAGAGAAGATGGCTGCCTTTCAAAATTTTGAGCGGGACCTCTGGTCTTGCTTCTGGTTATTTTTTCTTTCGTTGTAGGTTCGCTCACCATTTTTGTATTTTCGGGTTTGGCTTTTTCAATGTCTTTTTCTCTCGCTGCTCCGTTTTCTTCCAAGAAGCCTCGGAGTTTCGCGATGAGTTTGTGGTCATCTTTTTGACTTTTTATTAGCCTCAGTATCTCCGATCTGAGGTCTTTGTCTTATATTTTGTTCTCTTCTTGGTTGTCGGTTTCATCTGCTGTTTCTTCGATGTCTGTGGTGTTATCTTCAGATTCTTTGATTGTTGTATTTATTGGTTCGTCGATCATTTCTTGATCTGTTTTTGTTTCTTTATCATTTGCCCTGGTATTGGGTCTTTCTTTTTTATTCTTGAGGTTTTCTTTCTTAGGCATGTTGGATTTTATTGAGTCAGTTAAAACCATCCTCTGCTACCATCTTGTTACAATATTTTGAGGATCAGACTCAATGATGAATTCAGAAGCAATTTCTTCAGTTAAAGAAGAGTTTATTCATAATAGGTATTCTACTTATTCTTGTCAGATTTACAGAGAGAAGCAAGCAAGAGGTAAAAGCACTCTCTATTTATATCAAAGGGGAGGAGTCAAGAAAGGGGGGTGATTACACATGAATACATTAAAGGAGGATGAATAAATTAACCCTTTATATCTTGTACATATATACATATCTCTTGTTATAGAATAAGGCATTTACTTATGACACTTCCCTGGTCTAATCCTGTCAAGTTTCTATTGTTTATTCAAGGCTGTGCTGGCTGCATTCCTGCAGTTTTGTTATCACAAGTAAGTATTTGCCTATTAAATGGTTTTTGGCTGTCTGCTGGGAGCTATTAACTGAAGGGAGAGAGAAAGAAAAAAAACCCTCTCTTGCATTTTATTTTTCCTACCTGAGTTTTAAAGGGGCTAGAATTTTTCTGCTGAGGAAATGGCTATGTGGTTATTTCTTCTTTTTCTTTTCCCTTCCTTTGATTAATTACAAATGAGCAGGAAGGTCTGAAGTGTGTGTGAGCTACTGGAATCTGCAGGCAGGCAGGCAGACAGGCAGGCAGCTTTGACTATTCAGCTGGTTCACAGAACTCCACAAAAAGTTAACAAAGTGTTCTCCTGAACCAGTGCGAACTGGCTGAATCCCACCACTGCAGTGAACAATGTAGCAGAAGAAACAGATGAATGTAGAGAAAAAAATGTGCAATATTCTGAATCCTGATTGGGGAATTTTGGAAATTTAAGTCCATCCATCTAAAAGTTGCCATGATTGAGAAATTTTGATTTATAGGATAATGGTAGTGGTGGTAGTGGAGAAAGACAATGTAACAACGGATCCTGAAAGAAAATAGTGTTACCACCACATACTAAACACAAATGTACACATCACCATTGTGTTATACTTCTTTGATTTGTTAAATTTCAGGTCCCTCTTTCAGTCTGTTTGTTTGTTTGTTTGTTTGTTTGATTTATATTGCTGCCTATTTGCCCATGGCAACTCAGGGCGGCTTACAAAATATAAAAAAAAAAACATTTAAAAAACAGTAAAACTCATAAAAAATAAAATAAATTAATATAATAAAATCACCCCTGACCCCCACCTCCTGCCCCAGTGACAGCCGATCACATGAGCCATTTAATGGGCTCCATCCCGCTCTGGGATGCTCTGTTCCTTTTTCTGTAGGAAGCAGATCCTAATAACATTGTAGAAAAGGGATGGAAAACTGAGCAACAAAAACATTTCTTTTTGACAATGGTCTACTAAAAATTATTTCCAACCCAGTTGGAAAGAAATTACAGAAAAGGGCTTAGAGCTGTCTCTGCTTCTCTAACTGTCCGTCAGCAGGGTCACCGTCCAAAAATTACACAGGATGGGACCCAGTTTGGTTTTTTGGGGGCCCAGATTAAATTAGCAAAAGAGAAATAAATTGGATCTGGAGGGAGGGAGGGGGAGAGGGGGGAAGAGAGGGAGAGGGAGGGAGAGAGGGAGGGATGGAGAGATCTCCATGCATTCCAGCTCAGGATGCTGATGACTGCTCCATTCTGGAACAATCTTCCCTCTTAGTCATAAAACCCATGGTGGAGCTGCTATTAGGAGGTTGGAAAGACTTTCAGAAATTTTACTATACAGGGTTTCCCCTTTCCTGTTTCTTTATAATACTCAGGCAGAAAGTGAAATAGATGGAGAGAGTGCAAGAAAACAATGAGAGTGATGCAGAACTTGTAAGAACATTCAGAAAGCATGGGGAGGTCAACTTTGCTTTATTGAGCTACAATACAATAGCTTCAATAAACTTTCAATAAACTTTCCCTTCGTGTTCCCAGAAGTGCAAAAATGTCAGGTTATTGCCCTCCACTTAGAACTTCACTAAAGGTTAACAACTAGTTTGCAAGAACTAACTCGACAATATCCTTGAGAACAAGTCAAGATTAGTGAAGTTGCAACTAGTGATGGATACCATCCAAACCAATTGTTAAGGACAAAACTAAAGTAGCTGTCCACTTTGTTTTCCTCATTGATCTCTCTTTTCTCCTTCTCCTTTCTTTTTTTCTCCTGTTCTTTTCCTAATAGGAACAGAACAGTTTTACCAGAGATCTAAATCAATTTTCTTCCTGAGTTTTTTTCAGATCAGTCAGAAGACTTGATGGAGTTGACCCCATAACTCAGTGGCTGTATTGCTCATACCTGGTTTATAGTAAGCCATTTCTGCTTCTTAACTATTTTTCTCTTAATAAACCTATATGCAAAACTGATGCTCAAACATTTTCTTTTCTGGGATGGGCAGAAGCAGCATTTAAAACTAGGAGCAAGGATGACAATGGCCTGTAAGCAGGGGTGAAATGCTCCCGGTTTGGACTGGATCACCCGATCCGGTAGCAATGGCAGCGGGTGGTTCGGAGAACCAGTAGCAAAAATCCCTGCCCCCCCCAAATGCCCAGCTGAGCCACATGATCATCAGAGGTGGGGTTTTTTTGTTTTTTGTTTTGTTTTTTACTTTTAAAAGCATTTTTTCTTCGGCCAAAAAAATGCTTTTAAAAGTAAAAAAAAAAAAGCCTCTGACGATCAGGCAACAGAGCTGGGATTGTCAGAGCCTTTTAAAAGCATTTTTTCTACAACCTCTCGATGAGTTTGTAGAAAAAATGCATTTAAAAGGCTCTGACAATCCCAGCTCTGTTGCCTGATCGTCAGAGGCTTTTAAAAGCATTTTTTTACAACCTCTTTGGCCAAAGAGGTTGTAGAAAAAATGCTTTTAAAAGTTAAAAAAAAAAAGTTGGCTATGTCCACCCAGTCACATTACCCACCACCAAGCCATGCCCACAGAACCAGTAGTTACAAATTTTACATTTCACCACTGCCTGTAAACCATAGGTTGCTCAAATCTGTTGTATTAAGTTTTGTTGTTGTTGTTAGTTGCGAAGTCGTGTCCGACCCATCGCGACCTCATGGACAACTTTCCATCAGGCCTTCCTGTCCTCTACCATCCCCTGGAGACCATTTAAGCTCAATATTAAGTTTTAAGCACCATAAATTCAACACAAATTATTTGGGCTAGCCAGGAACAGGGGCCATTAAGGATGGGTAAATCAGGTAAGATCCAATTCAAACCAATACATTGATTCAAATGTTTGAATCAGATTGATTTGCTAAAAGGTCTTTGTTTATGCACCAAAATCATTGCCATATCAATTCCAAAATACCCAGTTTGGTCCTCTGTTTCAGCAGTTTAATTGGAAGGTTCAATCTGAATGTTTGATGTGATCAAATTGCCATCAGATCTTCAAATCAAAGTTTTGCATACCCAACATACAATCCACTCAGCCTTCCATAATCATAGCTCCTCTGTCATTTGGACCACCACATATTTTAAGGGTTTTAAAGATCCATTTGAATAGCACCAGTGAATGCTTATTCTCTGGCTGTCAGTATTATGTTTCCCTACATTTCAAATGCATGATTAATGCACTTTGAAGTTGCCAAATGACTCACTGACATTAATCATATTCTTTTGCTGCTTCATTACCTGAAATCATTAGAGCTGGGGCTGGAGCTGTTAGGTGCAATTGCCTGCATTTTAATGTTCATCATCATGACTTTAAAATAACAAAGAGGTGCTGTTTCCAGTTAGAGGGAGGGAGAGAAGGAGGGAGGGAGGGAGGGAGGGAGGGAGGGAGGGAGGAAGGAAAGAAGGAAAGAATGAAGGAAGGCTTTCTCTAAAAGCAACAATATCTGAATGTGCACAATACAATGACTTTACAGTACAATACAATGACTTTACATTATACACATTGTATAATGTGTCCAAATTTTACTATGGTTACAGATGTTAACCTGGTTCACACAGTATGCTAAAATGAGGCTGAGTTCCTAAAAACAACCAGGTCTCATTTTAGCTAGGTATAGCATGTTGTGCAAATGCAGCCTCTATGTACTAAGTCTGAGGGGATCTTCAGAGCTATGCATTTCTAGCTGGTAATGGCAACAGTTTGAAGAGTTATGCCTGTACAAATATGAAGAATGGGATGGCAGATCCTCCTCCTACTTTAAGAAGCTGATTCTTTTTTATTAATATAACAAGGATGTGAAAGATTTCATTAATGGACATGGCCAGTCTAGTATGACCTACTTCCAATGTGCATGTTCTGTAAATCTGGGAAGAGGAGAGGGAGGAGGAGGAGGAGGAGGAGGAGGAGGAGGAGGAGGAGGAGGAGGAGGAGGAGGAGGAGGAGGAGGAGGAGATGTCTCATATGCTAGAGAATATGCAGCTGAGCTTAATGAAAAAGATGAATCTCTTCCATCAGATCTACCAGATTTCATTGGACTCATTTGTATGACAAAGCCTTGAGAGCAGAGGCTCAGCCTCTGCTTCCAGCAGTGACTTCATAAAACCAGAAACATTCCTATAGATCCATAAACTGCTAAGAGCTGTCACAAGCTAAATTCTTTGTGTATTAAGGTTCCTCTGCAGGTATAAAATAAAGCCTTAACTCTGTTCAGCTTTCCAATCTTTTTTTTTTTATTGAAAAAGTTTTCAAATACAAGTTTTTTCCCCCTTCCCCCCCCTTCCCTAACCCCCCCTCACCACCCATCCCCCCCTGTGACTTCTTCACAACAATAGGCTATTTCATAACTAATTACATACATAATATCTTTCCTTTCCCTTACTCCCTCCTCAGAATACTGACCCTTAGCATATTATTCTTATAACTCCCATTTTTACAATAATCTGCCCTTTTTCTCCTCCCCTAAACTTATAATGTATTATTACAATTTAACATTTAATCTTTTATATATATTAATATAACAATTTAAAGCGGCCTTCTCCCTACATCCAAATTTAACATTTATTCAGTTCTATCCAATTCCTCCACTCCCCTAAATGTATGACTTAAAGATCCTTTTTCTTAGACTAATCAATCAGTAAACTAACCTATTTCAACCCTTCAATTCCTACAAAATCATGCAATACAATTCTAAATATAATCCACTGCCCACTTTACTAAGATATACACATATCTATATATGCATTCCATTTTATAAAAAGAAAAAAGACAATAACTTCAAATTTATAATCCATATAATATCTTCTTTGGTGTCTTTCCGCTGGATTATTAAATCCATCACCCATAATAGGGTAAAATAACATGCTGGTGCAACAGTTTGTTCAAAATCTTCAATCATCTTCTGCCCCCATCAGTAGTAAATATCCTCGTATATATATTTTTATATATAAAAACAACCACCCGAGTGACATTATAATTATATCCCTATAGTTATAGTTGTGGTATTCATCAGGATTGTTGATTCCCATCATCCTAATGAGTAACATCCAGATCTTCTGCATGCCCCAGCGTGACTCTCTTGCCTTATAACTCAAAATAATTATAATATATTTACCAGTAAAAGAGATCCAGAGTAGATGATTCAGATCCAACAAGGTAAGGCTCTTTTCACATCCCAATATCACGGCATTACAGAGATCTGCCACAATCCTCAGGATAGTATTAAACAGTTGTTCGCCTCCACTATCTTTTCGATATTCATTCATTTTTTAAAGTCTCTGGCTTCACTGTTGCTTGGTTTAGAAACTGCTGTTTCTATGAGATCTATTTCTTTTCTTTTTCTTTTGCGGGTTGAATTTCCATCCTCGTTTCGTGCCTACCAATTGTGTGTCGGCTGGTCGATTTTCATTCTGCTTTATGAGTTGTTCTTGTTGGGTTAGTTTTGTCATCTCATCTTTCTTCTCCATCACTTGTATATCAACTGGTTGATTTGCGCACTTGTCTGTGACTTGATGGTTCATCACATTGGAGTCGGATGACACTGCTCTCTTATTTATAGACAGTCCAGCTGGGGTATCCAGGGAGTCCAAAGACAATTTATCCACCACAGCCTCTGTAATTTGATATTTTCCTTTTGTTTCCAACTCCTTTTGCTTATCCTGTATTATGCCTAAAGATGTTAAGTTCATTTTTAAATTTTTTTGATAAAATTCTTCCGCTTTTTCAACAGTGTTCAGTTGATATCTTACTCCTTGATGTCTCAATATTAAACCAACTGGGGCATCCCACCTAAATAGGATATTTCTTTTTTTTAACTCAGTCACTAGAAAGCCAAATTTCTTCCTCTCCATTAGCATCTTAGTTGGGAGCTCCTTAAAAATCCAAATCTTTCTTCCATGAAATTGCAAAGTAGAATTAAAAGAGTTCTGCACAATATTATTCCTAATTTCTTTATCTGTAAAATACACATCTCTAGGCAATTGCCTTTGCTTTGCCAACCAGTAGTTTATTCTGTAAATTCTATCAATCCTGCAAAACACTTCATCAGGTTGAACCTTTAAAATCCCAGACAGAATTTCAGAAGATATTTTCCTTAAGTCATCTCTATTATTTTCCTGCAGACCTCTCAGTCTAATTGTGTATTCTGTAAAATTATATTGAATCATTAATACTTCTCTTTCAATCCTCTGTTGCACATTTTCTCCATTACCAGTCTTTTGGTCAACCTCCATTTTAGGTTTGTCTTCTGAGCTATTATCCTGAATGTTTACCAAATCCTTTTTAATTTTTTGAATCTTGTCATCCAAATTCTCCTCAGTTTCCTTCATTTTAGACTCTAATAATTTAGTCTTTGCATCCACCCGAATCAGAAAGTCTGATAAACCATTAGCTGTATTCAAAATCTTTCGATTCAAAAAGTCAAACTTTGATTTCACCAATTCACCAATTTCTTTAATTTCCTGCTTAAATTTTTCGAGTTGCTGGTTCACAATCTCATCCCTTCTTACAATCTCTTCAAGAAGAAATTCTATTATATTAAAATCAGGTTTCTGACACTGGAGAGTTACAATTTGTTGGTGTAATTTATTAATGGGGGAAGTTCCCCCCCCCTGTTTGTCTAGCTGTGTGAGTCCCGATGCCATTTCCCACACAGACAAGATTTAGTAAAAAAGAGAGAAAAAATAGAAAACGGAAGGACTTTCCCTTAAAAAAACAAGAAAAAAAACTTCTTTCCGATCAAAAACAATATCATGTCTCCAGAGGAAAAAAAAAAAGAGAGAGAAGAAAACACAGGAGCGAAGTTTTGTCTACAAATGTAGCCAGTGATATTTATTCCTCTACATTGTAGTAATAGAAAACGGAAGGACTTTCCCTTTCAGCCTCTTCTCCAGCCACGGCAGACGCCATTTTAAAAGGCTCTTTTTCCCCCTTTCCTCTCCTCTTTTCTCTTAAGTAATTTTTTAAAGAATAAGTAAAATATTTGCGATTCAGTATTAAAGGTCCAGCTCACATTTTCTTTGAGTATTCTGTTAAATTCGCAAGCTTGCTCTTGACGCCTGGCTCTGCATTAGCAGAGGTCTCCCAAAGCCCGGAGCAGCGGCAGGGGATATGGGGCTTCTCATCCGCTCCGTCCCAAAAGTAAAAAAAAAACTTTTGGGACTCTGCAGAGAGTTCTACCCACCCCTGCCGGCTCTATCTCCATTTCCTCATGGAAACGGAGTTTTTTCGAGCCGCCATTCCACTGTGAAGGCGGCTCTAACAGGCAGTGGAAGCTGACGATCCCAAAGGAACGTCTGGCGGCGGCCAGCAGCAAACCGGAAGTCCTCAGCTTTCCAATCTTGTTGCAAATGTGTATTCTAGGACTCTTTGTATTTGTCCAGTCTTGGATTATTTTGGATAACAAATCTTTGGATAGCGAATCTGACTCTCTTTGGTTGGAGAATCAAATTTGTTTTGCTTTCCTACTCACTTGACCTCTGATACTGAAAATGGTACTCTTATGTTCTGAAGCAAAATTGTGAAACCACATCTCGCTTACTTTGGCCATGTCATATGGGGAAATTCACTGGAGAAAACAATTATGTTTGGAAGCATTAGAGATAAAAGAAAGCAGGCCACCAAATAACACAATGGCTGAACACCATCAAAGCTGACACCAGCCAGAGCACATAAAAACTCAAAGAAGAATTGCAAGATTGGAAGATGTGGCGAGACCTGGCCCATAAAATTGCCAGAAACAACTGAATGGATAACATCATCATAATTATCATTATCATCATGTTCTGAAGACCTTAGATTCTGAATTTTTTAGTCCAGCTTGTTGAAAATGTTTAAGCTTTTAACAGCAAAATAACAAGAAAGAAGACAACAGAACCATTGTTTTGGTTGTCCCAAAGGTTCTGATGAAACTTCCTGGATGAGAAACAAGGAAAAACAAAGTCCAATTGCCTTTTGAAAAAGCACCTTTGGAAGAACTGTGACCTGGATGACTGAGAATCTCAATAGACACTGTTTTAGTCAACTAACCTATTCATACACTTTTTAGGCCAAATAGATATCCTGTGATTCCAGGGCTATATATGCCCTAGAAATTTTCTCCAACTACTTTTTTTCAGAAAATCGATAACAGGGTTTGTTTCCTTTCCAGTTGAAGATATAATATGGGTCATGATCCCACCCCCTTTATTTGCCCTGCCAACCATGGCCCTCAGCTGTTTTTAAAATGTTGGATGTGCTTCTCCCACTCCAGTCAAATTTTGGTAGGGGTTCTTTTGTTTTTGTTTTGCTTTTTCTCTCAGCATCATAAAAAAAATTGTAGTGGGTTTTTATAAAATCAAATATATTTTTTCTCAGTTGGTTTTCTTTCTATAACTTTTTATAAAATCTGAAAGAGAGAAGATTAATAATTGAATACTAGAAAGAATTCTGTCAGGTTTCAACCTAATATATTGCATTTCTTGATCACTAAAAACAGATAAAAAAACAAAACAGAAAAGAAATTAATTATATTTAATTGTATTCTGTTTAAGATACTTCACAAATATACCTGGAAAAGTGGGGAGGAGAACATTGAGAACTTATTAATCAGCAATTTTTTCCATTAAGATATTGGAAATAAATATAAATTACCACAATGGAAGAATGAACACTATTGCTTTGGATTTTGATGTTGATTGATAATTCACTTGTTCTGAATTTTTCAAAAGGGTTAGTACCTTTTGTTTTGTTTTTCTACATAGTGAGAACTAATTTTGAAGAAAATTTTTTGAAATAAAGATGGAAAAAAGTGTTCACTCAGAATGAAACATGATTTACTTAGATGCTAAAATGCAAAATGAATACTTTGGCTTACTATATTTTGTGAATAGCCAGACAAAAAATGTCAGGACTTATTGCCATGGTTTGCCAAAGCAAGGTTTTCTGAATAAGCCATAATGGTTACATTTTCAAATTGTGTTTTACAGTCCACAATAACTGGGTTCATACCTTATACTGATCCAAAGTGGAGGGAGGGGGAATATCATGTAATGTGAATGGAAGCCCAGCCATTTTATAAGCTGATTGTTTAGAGTAAATTGGCTACATAGCCTTCTATTTCATCTTCTATTATCATATAAAAATCCTGTCATTTACATAATAGATGGTAAATAATTTCTCTAATGTGATAAACAACAGGAAAACCCCATTACCGTTTTAAAGAGACAGAGACTAAAATAATCCTGGGACAGAGTTTATTCTTTGCAAAGGGCCTTTCTCTCTCTGGAGGAGAGGAAAGATGGAAATAAAACAAATTACACGAGTTTTATAGTCTTCAGGAACATCAGAATACACGTCAATAAAGTCCCTTGGGAATCAGTTTCAGATCTTACATAATATCTTATATAACATATGTAGTACATGATCCACCCTGGAAATTCCCCAATTCCCAACAGAAATACCCCTCAAAAACATCAATTGCGTACTTCCCTTTTCCTAGAACAGACAAACCTCAAAACAATCTCATTTCAGTACTTTTCCCAGAACATCAGCTTCCGTCAAAAACAACTGCATGATACATATTTCCTTCAAGGTAATCATTTCAGAAAATCCTTATTATGTACTTTTTGTCTAGTTATATAATCAGGTTACACAAGGTAAAATAAAGCCTTAATATGATTTTAAAATGGCATAACTCAGGTTATGCTTTTACAGGAATAATTCTTATATTTCTCACAATCCCCAATTCTCCTCTTTATCAGTTTATTCCTGTAAATTATGAACATCCTGTAACAGTATAGAAACTCCTCTCCATACAATAGGTAATTTGGGCAATGCCATGTTACCACATAAAAACATTAACTTGGAGGGAGTTTGTATAACCTTTCCTCTAAAATCCGAAACTTCTTGTATGAAGGTGTATAATTACCAAATAGCTCAGTGCATTGCTTATATAAAAATTCCATTCTATTTGTAAGATCAATGTATTGAGGAACTATCTCATATGTATGGTTGCACTTGGCACACACCATCTCCAAAAGATGACTTAATACATCTCTCAGCTTCCTCAGTGGTGTCTATTAGGGTTAGTGGTGTTTCTATAAGAGAATAACGGTGCCCGAGTTCAGTATGGAAACATAGCTGCTACCATGTTATAAGGTAACTAGGCAACACAGCCAAAATCCCCATTCCTATCCGCACCTGTAGAATAACAAACATTACCACAAAAAACCCCATTATTCCTAGTGAACTAGCTCCCCCAACGTATTGTCCAAAGAGATAAAAGATTATTATCTTATCTCCAATTCGTCAATCAATCAAGGAGAACTTAAATCCACTGGATACCAAAGCACAGATTTACACCAATCAATAATATCTTTCCTCAATACAATCAGAAACACAACAAGAATCATTACCACTCCTAGCCAAATACAAATCTCTTCTTCCATCCATTGGTCCCCAATCGTCTAAGGTTTGTCATCGAAAAGTCAATTTAAGAGGGTTTGCAGTTTCCGTAGCAACTGTCCATCCATAAGGCAAAGCCACCCATCCCTTGACTCTGGAATAGCATACCCAGCCTTGTTCCTTAGTCCTTACAGCTGACTCTGTAGTTAGCAGAACTTGGAACGGTCCTTCCCATCCCGGCTGCAACTTCTTCTCAGTAATGGCTTTTATCGGACCCAGTCTCCGCTTTTGTATTCATGTGCTTGGAAATCAAGAGGTGGATTCTGTCCTTTTTACCTTAAATGAGAAAAACACTGGGACAGTCCCTGTATATATTTTCTCAGAAAAAACATCTTTCAATTCTATCCTAAGCATCTCAACTTTCCCCACATATAGCAATCCAAACATCATGTCATACGTAGATATCCCCAGATCTTTCCTAGGACTAGTTCTTATTCTTAATAGAGCTAAAGCCAAACACTTCGTCCAAGGTAGTTGAAGCTCTAACATTAATCTTTGTAACATAGATTTACTTGTCTGATTAGCACATTCACAACGCCCTGTAGAACTTGGTGTGAACAATAAATGTAGTTGCCAATCAATTCCTAATTGTTCCATAACCTCTATCACCTGGACAATGAAATGTGTACCCCTATCACTATCAATAAGATCAACCAATGCATATTTGGGTATTATTCGCTCCAATATGATTTAACAATCATCTGAGCACCTGACTTTACACAAAGAAAGGCTTCAAACTATCCAGTAAAATAATCCACTATTATTATTACATATGTCAATGGTCATACCACCGGCATTTCAATGTAATCTACTTGGATTCATTGAGAAGGCCAAATGGTCAAATCTCTACATGTTTTGCACATATACAATGTATTCATTACCGTACCATTTGTATAATTATTGTATACACACTCCTACACAGATATATGCATATATGTTTAATAAAATCAATAAGTGCTTGCGTTCCCCAATGGGTTCCCTCATGCACTCGTTCAATCACATTCCACATTACAGCTTTAGTAAAAATTTGTACCCCATTCTTAGTAATCCATTTCCCATTCACTTACACACCCCTTCATCCACTATTTGTATAATAGCAAGTTTAGAAGGATCCTCAACTGCCTTTAAAACAGCTGTGTTAAAATCCACCTGCTGCAATTCCTTATTACTAAATATCAACCCCCTTTCAATCCAGATTATCCAAAAAGTATGTAAGATACCATAAGCATATTTTGAATCAACATGAATATTCCCTACCTCATTAGTTAATATGTGCAATGTTTACAATAAAGAAAAAACCTCACATGTCTGCTCTGACCATTCAGATGGTAACTTTCCAGCTTCCAATATCTCAGTAGTGTCTCCATTCACAACTGCATAACCATTCAGTCTCATCCCATTCTCATCTCCCCTGACAGGAATTCAACTAAATTCAAATTCCTATTGGTCAAGAGAACCAAACTCTCTTGAGACAATTTTATTACTTTCTTCAACTCTTCAAACCTTTCTTCCAAACAACTTAGTTTGGAATTAACTATCAATAAATCAATAAAGTATCAATAAATACTCAACTCTCCCCACTTTGGAGGAATCACACCACACCTCTATCACAAATTAGCTAAACTATTTCCACAAGCTTCAAAGAAATGCAAAGCTTAATCTAAATTCACAAGTCTAAACCACAAGTCTATACAGACTAACTTACAGGTAACTTCCTAGCTAACCAGACCAAAAGTCCATCTTTACCTTCTACCAGTAAGTAATTCTTCCCTCAAGGGAACATCCCTTATCTGGACAACACTAAGCTAAAATAACATTGTCAACTATTCCCTAGGCTATCCAGTATCCAGGCTATCCTAGAAATCTCCTTCTCAGCAATCAAAAGCATTCAAAATGCACAGACATAAAAACATAAAAGAGGGTAATAAAAAAACTTCAAAAAACAAAAGAAAATCACCTAATAGAGGTACTCCGGATCTCTACTCCCAAAAATAATTGTTTTAAACTTTCAATGTCACTTCTCTATTATATAGATTTATTTAAACACCTCAAACATTTTACAAACAAAAATAAAATCAAAACTCAGAGCAGGACAGGAAATATATCTGCATAGCTGCCAATGCAGTCAGAAACAATGCAGGATCAAATCACGCATTCGCCCCTCCTTTCTCTCAGACAAACTCAGCAAAGGAAAAAAAATGTGTAAAAGAGAAAACAAACTGCACCTTCCCCCCCACCTTTCCTACTTCTCTTGGTCAGAACAAAAAAAACAGGGGAAATATAGGGAGGAAAAATACTACTCCTGTCTTCAATTAACATTGTAAATACCTCTTCCTAATCCTACTTCTCCATAGGATCTCTCTCATCTCTCACTTGCTCATTCAAACACTTGCTATTACAAGATAACAACAACTACAACAACAAACTCTTGCCACTCACTATTTCATTATACAAAGGGAGATCTCTGGGGGTTCAATGCACAGGCATTTACAAATATCAGGATCACCTTACCACCCCCATGTGAGGGCTTGCCACACACACTCATATTTATTTTGCAATCAGACCTTTTAGTGTATTCCAACACACACATACCATTTAACAACATTTGCAAACCTGGAATAAAACCTGGGAATGTTCCATCCCTTCAGATACCCAGTTCATTTTCATCCTTGACATCTTGTAGCCTATTCCTCAAGCAGCGGAAAACTTCAGGATATGGTTTTTAATCAAAAACTTGATTTCGGGCCCTAACCACCACCTGTTTTCCACAGCTCCAAGCTTAAGCCAAGAAGGTCACTTAATTCGCCGGCACACACATATCACTATCACATCACATCAATCAAAGACAAAATATTCACATTCAACCTCAGGTAGGAAGAACAATAAACCTTCCTTACTACATTCCTACAGAGTTTTCTGCCTCATCCAAGAATGAAAAAGATCTGTATACCAAGCTCATATCCCAGAAGAGACAATGCATCCCTCCCAAACAGATTAATACCTGCTTCTGGAACAAATATCACATCCAAATGTATAATACACTTTCCACAACTCAATTTCACATTCTTCAACAATGGCACATCAAAAGGTATACCCTTGACACCCCTTATCTTAATAGTTACACCTGTGGGATGCACTCCTCTAGGCAATTTACAAATAGAGGTTCTAGTCACACCCCTATCTATTAGAAACACATGATCCTCCTCTTCTGGACCCACTAATCATCCTCTTCTCAGGACAAGCTCTAGCAAAATGCCTCTCCTTTACACACACAAAGCACTTTTTGCTTTCCAATCCACCAACACTAGGCTTTCTTCCACTGGAGTAATCCTCTCCCAATTCCAGGACGCTGTCGCTGCATTGCAACAGAAGTTTCACAAAGCCTTTTCTTCGTCCACCTAACTCCTTTCCCTCTCCTGTCTGTTTCAACAGAGACACCATCATTTGACTTTTTTTTTTCTCTTCTAGTCTTGGCCTCGTCCCTATTCACATAGACCTTTTGAGCTTCTTTCAACAGAGCAGCAATATCAGTAGTAGCTCAATCTTCAAGTTTCTGTATGTCTGGCCATGATTTCATCACAAATTTCATTTTCATTAAGGACTCATAAGCTGGCGTTTCAGGAGAAAGACCAGAGTGCTTATTCAAATTGTCCTTAATATGTTCCAGAAACACAGACGGTGTTTCTTCCCACAACTGTTCCACCTCAAAAACTTTTGTTAAAGTTTCTTCCTTGAGGTACAGCTGTCTTAACTCCCTCCATTTGCTCCCGATCAGCTAAATTATTATTATTCCAACCAGGATCAACTAATGGAGACTTAACATCGGCAGCAATGGGCTAAACAGCCCCCACTTGGATTTTATCCCAAAAAAGCCATAGCTGCCTTTTGAATTTGTGACCTCTCCTCAGGGGAGAACCCAATATATGCTGTAACTCTGCAAAAGTATACAGATTGGGTCCCAGGAATAAATCCAATGACTCAGACAACTTGATCAGATCCGCCTATAAAGACGGCATGTTGCTTTTATAATCTTCCAGATCAGAAGATGTCAAAGACACATTCACAAAAGCCGCAATACCATTTGGCATTCCTCTTAAAGGAAACATTCCTTTAGTTTGTGAACATGTAACACGAGGAGAAGTGGATGGATTCTGTTTCACAGTTACTGACAATTCATTCAACTCCTTCTCCAGCTGCCTATATTACTGCCCTGCCAAAGTCTCTTCCTTTCTGCTCCCAGCAACAACATTCCACCCACAACCTGGATTATACGAAGGAGGGGGAGGTGGGCATGTATCATAAGCTAAAGGATCCCAGCCTTCCTCTTCTCCTTTCCATACAAAACTCTAGAACTTCTCTGGGGAAGAGGGTCAAACTACTGAACATGGAACTGAGGTTCAACATATAACAATTGAGCTTTCAACTTCTTTTTTCACCAAAACGTTCTTCAAAGCATTGATCCAATATGGGTCTGACTCCCCACCTATAATTAGCTGTATCAACACAAATGTTAGCCAAACCTTTCTACAATAATTAACCATAGTCACGATGTCAGGGCATTGATTAATCCCATGTTTGGCTCTGGGACAAATCACCCTGGTTAATTAGAGGATGGATCGTGGCTCCTCCTTGTTGCAATATTCTGAAAAGAAACGTGAAGAAAAGTTTCTAATAAAACTCATTTATTTGTTATAAAGAAAAATAAAATACCTCACTAACTAAGAAAATTAATTGCTACATTTTGAAATAGCTTTTGGGCCAGCTGCTTTCCAGCAGTCGACACCCCCGTAGCATGAGAACAAAGGAAAAAGTGTGTGAAAGGAATATGGGTGGATGGACATGCGTAGTAGCTTTTGATAACAATTCTTGGCAAGGTACGGAAAGTCTGATAGTCCAGAAATAATGAGCTCAGCTGGTAAATAAAATAACGCAGTGACATTCCCCTTCTTTTGTCAGTTGAGCGAACATCAGTACATCATCAAATAAGGCACATCTTCTTACGCAGATACTCGTGTTGAGCTGCTGGAAGTGGTTTGTTGAGCATATCAGCAATTTGATCATGTGTAGATACATATTGCATTTTGACAAAACCTTTTTTCACTAAATATTTTATGTTTTGGTAACAGATGTCAATGTGTCTGGACCTAGAACCTGTAAAATGAGATTCAGAAATATAAACCACTGATTCATTGTCTTCCATCACGGTGATCGGTCGGATTGGGTGTGTCCAGATATCTGTGACTAAAGCATCAAACCAAGTTAGAGAATTACATGCATCTGAAACACAAGCATATTCAGCTTCGGTAGTTGAACAAGAAACAAAATTCTGTTTGCATACTTGCCAATAAACAGGACATCCATTTAAGAACATCATATAACCTGAAGTACTTTTACGTGATTTCTTATCACTTGCCCAATCAGAATCTGCATAACAACTTAATTCTGCATAATCAGTATGTGTTGGTTCTAACAATAACTTCAAATGTTTAGTGTATTTTAGGTATCTCAATAATTTCTTAATACATGTCCAATGAAACTGTTTTGCCTTACCTACATGTCGTGATAAAAGATTAACACTAAGTGCAATGTCGGGTCTGGTCCAACTACTAATGTATAACAGTGACCCAATGACTGAATGATAAAGTGTTTGATCCTCGAACTCAGGACTTTCTTCTTGTGTCAAGTTGTGAAAATCTGTTTGCATGGGTGTCTTTGTTGTGTTAGCATCCTTCATGTTGCAATGATGCAAAATTTGTTCAATTTTATCTTCTTGTGAAAGACTAAGCCCCTTCTGTGTTTTTTCAATCTGAACACCTAAATAAGTGTTAATGTGACCTAATGATTTCAATGTGAAGTATCTCTGCAAAGCTTTGGCAAAAATTTCACTCATTTGCTTATTTGGACCAATATAAACAATATCATCAACATAAACAAGAACTATCTCATATGCATCGTTAGATCTTTTTGTGAACACGCACTCATCAGTTTCAGACTTAATAAAGCCCATTGAATTTAATTTGTCAGTAAGACATAAATACCACATTAAACCAGATTGTTTCAGACCATAAAGACTTTTGTTTAGGAACCAGGTATCCCCTTCTTGCTGTTGGAATCCTGGAGGACTTCTCACGTAGATCTCTTCATCTAGGTCTGCATGTAGATAAGCCATGTCAACATCAAACTGGAAAACTTCTAAACCAAGGATAGTTGCAGTTGCTAAAGCAATTTTTACACTCTCAGTTCTAACTGTCAGTGAGTAAGTATTTGTGTAGTCCTCAGGATAACGTTGAGCGAAACCCTGAGCTACAAGTCTGGCCTTGACTCACCATTTGGTTTCTTTTTGATTCTGTAGACCCATTGAGTGCCAATGACCTTTTTGTTTGCTGGAGGTTTTGCAGGTGTAAATACTTTAAGTTTCTTTAGACTGTCCATTTCAACCTGCATTGCTTCATACCATTTGTCTTGCTCTGAATCAGGGAGCTGCTTGATTTGCGTGAAATTATCAGGTGGAAGTGTAACATTGCAAATCAAAGGCAAGGGTGCTTTTGTCAGTTGCCAAGAATATCGTTGTGGAGGGATTCCTTTTGTGTCCCTCTTGGAACGTCTCGGAACAACAGTTCAGTCTTCTTCTGCTTCGTCCTTGTCCTCACTTTCGTCGCTAGCGTCAGCATCCGCGGCTTGCGAAGACAGAACATCGGGTTGAGAAGAACCAGTGGAATCTTGATCATCAATCTGCGCGGCATTAGCAGTATCATCTCTAGGAAAATAAACTCCAGGATCATTGGAATGAATCCTGGACCAGTCAATATCTTCTTCAAAATCAGCAGATTGGGAAATCACAATTGCATGTTTAGAGTCAATAAATCTGCTCCATTTTGAGTTATCATCAATACCCATAAATCTCAGTCTCTTTGCTGTTGGACCTCCTTTTCTTCTTTGAGCTAAGGGAATGTTCACCATAGCATATGAACCAAAAATATGGATGTTTTTAAGATCGGGCTTGTAGCCATACAACATGAAGAAAGGTGTCTGATTTATTACACTGCTCCAAGTATGGTTGACAATGTAATTTGCATACTTGATAGCTTCACCCCAGTATATCATATCAAGGTTGGCATCTTCTAGGAGACAACGCATCATGGTTTGCAGTACCTATCCGTTGTGAGCCGGTGTGTCAGGGGCCGAAGTCTGATGAAGAATTCCATTCTTACACATCCAGTCCTGGAAACGCTGGGACATGAACTCGGCAGCACGATCACTCTGGATTCTGGCGATGCGAACTTGGTGTTGGGTAGAAACAAGGTTTGCAAAGTCTTTAAAGATCTGAAAGGTCTCTGATTTTTCTTTCATAGGATATACATATCCATATCTAGAGTAATTATCAACAATTGTTAGAAAATATTTTCTCCCACCAAATGATGGCGGAAATGGACCAACTATGTCAGTGTGAACCAAATCAAAAATATGTGTTGACAGGCGTGTAGCATGTTTGGGAATGGCTGCTGCTTTGGATTTGGCCTTCTTGCATACAGCACAATCCAAAAACACCTTACACCCCTTTAGATCCAAACCTTTTGCGAACTCCGGCATCTTCCTAAGAACACGGAAACTGGCATACCCCAATCTTCTATGCCATTTGTGGATACACCTGGAATGCAAAGGTTTATCAGTTAGTTAATTCTCAACATTAACATTTTTATGCGGAACCTCAGGCTTGCTCTGAGCAACCTGTTTACCAACTCTCTTTTTGTTGGCTTTAGGACCCTTAGGAATAGCAACAGGATCTCTCTCTGGAGCATCTCTATCTGGGCCTGTGCTCTCCCTTTTTGGAGTTTGTATACTTGCCTGTGTTTGTGTTTTAGGCTTTGGCTTTAAGTAATAAACACCACCAATTAATATGGTTTCAGCAACAATATCTCCATCTTTAACTATGTAACTTGCTTTTTCAAGGTGGTGAACTTGGAACTTTAACATTCTAGACAAGTGACACTGACTAAGCAAATTATTGGTTGCTGTTGGTATGTAATAAACATCAGGAATGAATGCATTGAGCTCTTCAACATAAACAATTCCTTTTCCTTTGACCTGACAAGGATGATTTGAAAAAGAGTAAAGTTCACGTAGTTCTGGTTCAGGCTCATGCATCTCTGTGAAAAGTTCCTTTCTGTAGGTAACATGCAATGCTGCACCACTGTCCAAAGAACACAGGAGTCGTCTGTCGTACTCTGGTTGAGGTTGTGGATCATTGGTTAAAGCCAATGTGACGAGTGGAGTTTGTGGATCACGCCGGGGACCACAACGACCTTGTCTTCCGCCTCTGCCTCTGCCTCTGGAATCTGTTCCTCTGGGCTTGTATGTGACGGGAGCTGGAACTCGTTGGGGACAATCCCGGGTGGCATGTCCCACACGATTGCAGGTGTAGCATCTTGGCATCCTTGGAGCGTAGGTCCTTCCTCGGAAGGGGCGTCTAGCTGGAGCTCTTGATGCGGGTGGTCCTCTCAAGTGTGGCGTGGCCAACATGAATGCCTCTTCTTCAATTAAAAGTCTACAGACATTGTCCACTGTGCGTTGAGCAATTGGGACTTGGTTAATTTTTGTAACAGCATCTTTCCATTCATAATTCAAAGAGTTAATAATGATGCTAATCATTTGAATATCTTCAATGTTATGGCCTCTTTCTCTCAATTCTGTTCTCAGTCCTTTCAGTTTGGTCAAATGTCCTCCAATTTGTTCACCAAGTTTCAATCTCGAACCGTGGAGTTCAGACATGAGTAAACATGAAGATTCAATTGAGATAGGCCTGTAGCAATTTTCCAATTCAGCCCAAATTTGTCAGGCTGTTGTGTTTGGTGGAAAAGTGACTTGCAGTTCAGTATCCATGGACATCAATAATGTTGTGCGAGCCCTTATCTCTAAATCTCTTATTGCAAAATCCCATGGTTGAGCAGGAGGATTAAAAACCATGCAGTGAGTGCCTTCTCTAAGAAGCAATAGTGTAATCTCACCGACCCAGGCTTTGTAATTGTGTCCTGACATTTTTAGTTTTGACTCACCAGTTAGTGGAGAGAGAGAAAATGCCTGGTAAGGAGCCTGCATTTGGTACACTGGCTGTGCTGGCAGAAATGCCTGTGGTATTTGGTGTGCCTGTTGTGGACCTAAAAATGGTCTTGGTTGTGCCATTGGAGGTGGGCCAGGAGCTGGCCCTATTTGCACTTGTGGCTGGGGCATATATGCAGGCATTTGTGCTTGAGCTGCAATATGGGCATGACCTGCTGGAGATGCAATCATTTGCCTTTGCTTCATTAAATTTAATTGTGTTCCATCTAAAAGGACACCAACACCACCAGGTGGTGTTTGAGTTTGGGCCTGTGGAAACACTTGTGGCATTTCAGCTTCCTGTAGTAAATTTCTTTCACCAGCAGATGGTGCTGCACCTTTAGCTTCGGGCAGCTTTGCATACGTGGCATTGTATGCTTTAGAGTAGGAGTGGTTATGTAAGACATGTGTAACTTGATCAGGGAGACTTTCATGTGACGTATATAGTACTCTCTGTCTTAATTGGCCTGACACAGAATCTACCAGGGGGAGTGTCTTTGGCTCTGAGGAAGAAGACAAGATGGCGCTTTTTGAAAAATTTAAGTCACGGGATTCTTCCTTATCTTGCTCAAGCATAAACAAATCTCTCTTAAATCGAAAAAGTTCATTTTCATAATATTTTACATGTTCACGGTAGGATTTAATGGCCATCTCACGCTGGGTGAGCTCAAGGCTTTGAGGAGAATAATGAATTACTTCTCTCTCTTCGTGGGGGTGAAAAAGCTTTGCCGTTTGTGGAAACTTTCTTGGCCTAGCACCAAGCATATCGTAATCTATGGGCTCTGGTAGGATAGATTCATAGCATGCAAATTGAGAAAAAGCTACCGACCTCAGTCGCAGTTCATTATCTTCAAAAGCAGCTGTTCTGATATCTGTCCTTTGATGTGTTTTGGAAAGCATTTTCAGATCTTCTTCACCCATGGTACCTTCTTGTTCTAATTGCATAGCCGTAGCAAGAGGCTGGAATCTTGAGGGCATTACTATCTCCTGTTCTTCTTCCAAGGAGGATAAAGCTCTGTGCTTCATTTTTCCCTTTTTCTTCTGTTTCGGCATCTTAGCAAAGATAATTAGCGTACCTCACTAGCTAAAAACTAATTGCCTATGCGCTCTTATCAGAAATAACAAAACAAGGGAAAAAAGCCATAAATCAACCGTCTGAGCTACCAGATGTCAGGGCATTGATTAATCCCATGTTTGGCTCTGGGACAAATCACCCTGGTTAATTAGAGGATGGATCATGGCTCCTCCTTGTTGCAATATTCTGAAAAGAAACGCGAAGAAAAGTTTCTAATAAAACTCATTTATTTGTTATAAAGAAAAATAAAATACCTCACTAACTAAGAAAATTAATTGCTACATTTTGAAATAGCTTTTGGGCCGGCTGCTTTCCAGCACTCAACACCCCCGTGGCATGAGAACAAAGGAAAAAGTGTGTGAAAGGAATATGGGTGGATGGACATGCGTAGTAGCTTTTGATAACAATTCTTGGCAAGGTACGGAAAGTCTGATAGTCAAGAAATAATGAGCTCAGCTGGTAAATAAAACAACGCAGTGACACACCTTATCTAATATCTTTGTATAAGCTTTCAACCAATCCTCTGACCACTCTGTTAACAATTTCCCTAATGGAGATATGGGGGATGGAGGGTATTTCAATCTCAGCAGCACTTTTCCCTAGTAAAGGCCCCATACTTTCCCTAGCCTGTATTATACTAATTATACACACAAATCATACAGGCCATACACACACAAACATACACAAAACCAAACCACCAAAAAGAAAACATATACTCACTCCTGGTGCACCGAAGTCTTCAGGACCGTTCCTCTCTGTCCAGGCATTCACGTCTCCGCCTCAGGGTCCATAGAAAAGCAATTCCGGCTGGAAAGGAAATAACCCCATCTCACTGAAATCAGTGTGTGTGCACGTATCAGGGAGTTCCATTCCAGACAGAATGTTTTCAGTCCCTTCGGGCGCCAATTGTGATAAACAACAGGAAAACCCCATTATCGTTTTAAAGAGACAGAGACTAAAATAATCCTGGGACAGAGTTTATTCTTTGCAAAGGGCCTTTCTCTCTCTGGAGGAGAGGAAAGACGGAAATAAAACAAATTACACAAGTTTTATAGTCTTCAGGAACATCAGAATACACGTCAATAAAGTCCCTTGGGAATCAATTTCAGATCTTACATAACATCTTATATAACATATGTAGTACATGATCCACCCTGGAAATTCCCCAATTCCCAACAGAAATACCCCTCAAAAACATCAATTGCGTACTTCCCTTTTCCTAGAACAGACAAACCTCAAAACAATCTCATTTCAGTACTTTTCCCAGAACATCAGCTTCCGTCAAAACAACTGCATGATACATATTTCCTTCAAGGTAATCATTTCAGAAAATCCTTATTATATACTTTTTGTCTAGTTATATAATCAGGTTATACAAGGCAAAATAAAGCCTTAACATGATTTTAAAATGGCATAACTCAGGTTATGCTTTTACAGGAATAATTCTTATATTTCTCACATCTAGAAATTATTTAATTTTGGTTTTATCACCTGATGCTTTTGGTTATTTTTTGACTATTTAGTTTGAGCTTAGTTTGTGGTTTTGTGGTTTTTAAACCATGATTTATGGCTCAGTGGATTTTAAAATTTGTAGTTGTAATTTTTTTTTTTTGCTTTAATTTATATGCCGCCCTTCTCCGGACACTCAGGGCGGCTTACAATGCGTTAAGCCTTCATACTTTTGTATATTTAATCAAAGTCAGTTTATTGCCCCCACAATCTGGGTCCTCATTTCACCTACCTTTGAAAGGATGGAAGGCTGAGTCAACCTTGAGCCTGGTGAGATATGAACTTGCAGTAATTGCAAGCAGCAGATGTTAATAGCAGTGTGCTTTAGTCCACTGTACTACAGGCTCTTTCTTCTAATTATTCAATAATTAGAAGAAAAACAAAGTATATTTTCGAATATAATGTGAACAGAAAGTTGGTTTCATCTGTTTATGAAAATGCATTAAATAAGGCATTTCATAAAAGAGCTTTAGGACAAATGCTAATTTAGAAGGCCTAATAATGTTTCATTTAGAGACAAAAATCCATATTCTATACAAAAATACAATGAAGATTTTTTGTTATTACTGCTTTTCTCATTTTGGGTGCAAAACTTCCAAAGTGAGGAAAAACTATTGCTATTTGGATGCACCAGAATTTGTCACTGGAGGTTGCTGTGATATGCTGAAATGGAGACCATCTGCAAACTGCATATTCGTTCCAAAGGGACTTGAACTGGCCATCTGCATATTTGCTCTTTCAATTCCACACAAGCCAATCACATATCCTGGGGAGCAGAAGGTTTTGTCTGTTCCAACTCCAGAAGAGTATGCAAATCCATCTGCTGTCACAGCAGGAAACCCCCAGTGCCAGCTGATTTAGTAGAACCTGCAGTCACCAGCATTTTGGGAAGATGATGAGTAATATTTAAACAGATTCTAGAGCTCAGAGAAGACCAAAGATTCTCAAAGGAAAGCATGAGCAGAAATCTCCTTATGTTTTGCCACTCATGCCAGATGTTGAATCCATTTATAACTTGATAGCTCTGCTTTCAGAAAACATTGAGGATACATCTTTGTGTATCCCACTCTCTTTAGAGTGCAAGTTTCCTTGAACCTGGAAAGGTGGTTCATTTGGTTTTAGAGTCTAATGGTGCATTCTAAAAAGTAGAGGGTGAGATTGGAACAATTTGTAAGTGGTAATAAATTAAATAGGCAAAGACTAAAATATCAGGGAATATCCTGTCTAAGATAATTCTGTGCATCCTGTGTGGACATTTACCAAAGAACTGATGAGGTTTCTACTCCTGTGAGAGGTAAGAGGGACATGGATTGAAACACAGGTTTTCTCCAAGACTGTCTTCTCTTTATGCTTTTCTCATGGAATACTCAGTGACCTATCTGGTTATCATGGTTGAATATAACATGTAGCCAGGATCTAATTACACATTATCTAGAAATGTTTCTGGGTGGCACTTAACAAATGCTTGATTTTAGTAGGCTTCTGAGATTTGGACATGAGGGTTATAATTGTTTCTTTTTCATCATGTTTGGTATGCTGAGCCTTGCAGGAGGGCAGTCTAAAATCATGCCAAATAAATGATTACTCCTACTTATATACTTAGCTGTCACATTAAAAGTTTATTGCTTATAAGCAACCTTTGGAAGAAATCTGTCAGTTGAAAACAAAACTTTCAAGGACAGACATTATCCTTGGGCGTCAGATTTCTTTCTCTATGGTTTAATCACTCATGTTTCATGGCTAAACAGGAAAAGGAATACACTGACTTTATTGTCGGTGTCATCTGGGCCAGTCACTGTGAGAGGGTGACTGGGATAGTTACCCTCCGAATGCGGTGGGATGACACTGACCCCTTCCACTGCCATGAGAGGGCAGGGAAGCCCAGCTCCTGGTATGAGCTCCTTGACCCAGCATTATTGGACTATCTGGTGAAGCCTTGACCAGTTTACTTTCCACCTCTGTTTTTTGTGATGTTTACGGCTGCTGACCTTCTTGCACTGCGAGACTCCCCCCTCTCGCAGGCTTGGCCCTCCTCACTATCGAGGGCCTACCCTGATGATGGATTTTGGAATCCTGAGAGGTGGCATGTTGCGAGGAGGGGGTTGTGGGTTTTTTTGGGGAAGTTTTTAGATAGGATTTTAAAGGGTTCAGGAAGGGGGTGGGTTGTGTGGGTTCAGGGGATAACCTGCGGGGAAGGGGGCCTGGTCTGGCTGAGGAGTGCGGCATGGGAGGTGCGGGACTTGGGGTCAAGGAGGGGGTTAGAACTTGTGTTGTTGGGCTTCCGGTTGGCTCCGTTGGCGCTGAAGATGCTCCTTCATGGGCGCCTGCTCCCCTGATCTTGTAAAGCCGCTAGAACAGCAAAAAATCAGCTGTCTATCAGCTTGGAAATTCTATCCCCGGACAAAGGGGAGAGAGAAGAGCAGACAGGTATAGGTAGAGCTCCCCAAGTGCCTCAGGAAGAATTCTGGGGCGCGAAGGGCGAGAGCTCCCTGGAAGCCTGTCAAAGCTCCGGATCTGGGGACGCCTCTGCTAACAAGCAGGGCGAGATGCCACGACCACCTCTGCTAACAGTGCTTGAAATAAACATTGGAAATTGAAGCAGGCAGACCAAAGACAGAAGAAATCAGACTGCAAGTATCTAAACTTAACTCCAATGTGTATTACTTCCTTCTGAACTATTAAGAGAGGAAACAAGATGGCAATTGAGACTTAATGGGGCATGGAAAGTGAAAGTTAAAAGGAAAGTTTTGTTTCCAGCGCTGACAGCCCCTGTTTAAAACTAATTCTTGCATTGAAAGAAAGAGGATTTTAAGGATTTAAGGACTGGGAAAAAAAATTGAGCTTTGTGGAATTTGTGTTCTGGTTGCTGATTAAACAAAAAATTAAATTGAAAGTGAAAGATGGCTTCAAAACCAATAAAGACTGTTCCTGTTAAAGGAACTGGTAGTGCTGGGAGCTCCCCAGCTCATACCTCCAGATTGCAAGCCCTTGCTCCCCCAACAGACCCACAGACTTTAACACTTGAGATGCTGCAGGGGGCTTTAAAAGTTACAGAGAATAAAATTGCCTCTGTGATTGGTGAAAAAATGCAGAGTGTCGCAGAGGAAATGGCTGATATTAAAGATTTGATTTCAATTCAGAATAAGGAAATTAGAAAAGATATAATCTTGGCATTTAAAGGTCTGGCAGGTCATATTGAAATTTTGGATGACAAAGTGGATGAATTAAAGCAAGCCAATGAGATTCTGGAAAATAAATTGGGAGAGGCTCAGAATAAAATCGAAAAGGCTGAATCAGATGTTAACAATGATACAATATAGAGACATGGAATTTGCCTTAAGAATAAGAGGGGTGAAGGAGAACAAACAAGAGAATCTGAAAGAGATTATGTCAGAAGCACTGGCTCAGATGCTGGGTGATCAAAAAGTTAATTTGGAGTGGCAAATTGACAAAATTTATCGTGTTAATTCGTGGATGGCTAGACAAAAACATCTACCAAGAGACATTGTAATATATTTTACTACAAGGAGGATATGCAATGAAATTTTACAAGCTACTTTTAAAAATAAGCTTCAAGGGGAAGGGCAGGAGGTTCTGACAATGAAAGAAATCCCCCCTAAAATGCTGAGGGCCAGAAGGGAGTATGCCTTTCTGGTGGAGGAATTGAGAAAACGCCAGATACAGTACAGATGGGAGGTACCAGCTGGTCTTGTGGTGAACTATTCAGAAGAAAGATATTGTCTTAATTCAGTATGGAAAGCAAGAGATTTCTATGTCAATGTATTAAAGGCTGGATACCTAAAATCCCCAGAAGCTAAAAGAAAGAAGGAAGTGGTGGGGGCAAGAAAAGGGGAGAGAATGAAGATTTGTTGGCACAAGCCCAAGGGGGAGTTTCAAATAGTCAAGAAGATTTAATACAAATTCAGACTGTTGTTCAAGATTTGGACCTACTTGATATAACAGAAGAACCTAAGGACCAAAGACAGACCCAAGCAGCAACAGCCAAACATAAAGAAGAATTAAGATTGCAGCAACTTCAGATGGTAACCCAAGAAACCATAAAAACAGAGGCCGTGGGAGGAGCCAGACCCAGGGGCCAAATGTGAGAAAACCATCAGCAGATGCTCCAAATGCTTCAGAAGGCCAAAGATGACAACTAGATTTTTAACTTGGAATGTTAATGGCTTGAATTCACCACAAAAGAGGAGGAAAATATTTCATTATTTGAAACAATTTAAAAATGAAGTAATTTGTCTACAAGAGACTCACATCAGAACAAAAGATCAAAAATACTTAACCAATGCGAGACTAGGTGCACATTTTGTTGCATCAGCCCCAGAGAAGAAAAATGGTATAGTTATATATTTAAAAAGAGACTTAATTGCCAAATTAATTGAAGCAGATGATCAAGGAAGATTTATAGCAATCGAACTTTTAATAAAAGGAGAAAAAGTACTTTTAATTGGATTATATGCACCGAACCAACAACAGGAGAAATTCTACAACCTTTTACATTCCAAGATGTTACAATGGGATTATAAAACATGCATGTTACTGGGGGAATTGGAATGGAGTTTTGGATATTAAAAAAGACAAGAAGGGACCTAAGCAAAATGTCTTAATGCATGCACAACTGCCAAAATCCTTTTTTGAAATGATGGATGATATGGAGCTGAAGGATATTTGGCAAGAGAGAAACCCAGAAGAAAAGGATTTCACTTTTTATTCAGACAGACATCAATCTTTTTCTAGGATTGATTTTATATTAATTACCAATGATCTTTTTTCCAGGGTGAAGAGTACGAAGATATGTCCAAGAGTCTTAATGGATCATAGTCCAGTTTGGATGGAACTGGAGTATGGAAAGGGACCTAAGAGGTCCTGGATGTTAAATGAAAATCTGTTTAGGTATGAGGAAAATATAAACAAATGTAAAAAATTTATGACAGCATTTTTCACTATGAATATGTATAAGGGTACATCTATGGAAATGGTGTGGGATGCAAGTAAAGCATATATGAGAGGTATTTTGATATACCTGGACAATAAATAAAGAAGCAGGGGAAAAAAATGGAAGGATTTGGAAGAAGAAATTAAAAAAAAGAACAAGCTTTGATAGCGAATCCAGCAGACAAGAAAATAAAAGAGGCAATTAATTTACTAGAAGGGCAGTTTAAGATGTTAATGGCAGACCAAGTTGCAACTAATCTACAATATGGCAAACATAATACCTTTTGTAACGCTAATAAACCAGGTAGATGGTTAGCATACTTGTTAAGGAAGAAACAAAAGTCACGGACCATAGAGAAAATAAAATAAAAAAGTAAAGAGGTTTATCAACAAGAGATGATTAAAAAATCATTCTTAGAATTTTATACTAGGTTGTATACAGGCGATAAAATTCAAGATATAGATATAGATAGATACTTACAGAAAGAGAATATTCATATAATTTCAAAAGAACAAAGGGAGAGTTTAAATCAACCGATAACTTCTGAGGAAATTATGTTTGCCATTAAGCAGTTGAAAGTGGGTAAAGCTCCTGGGACGGATGGTTTGACAGCTGTTTACTATAAAAATCTACAGTTGGAAATGGTGGAACCACTTAAGAAATTATTTAATAATATACAATTTGGAGGAGGGGTACCTCCGTCTTGGAAGACAGGCTTTATTTCTTTGATCTCAAAGGAGGATCAAGATCACACGTATCCAAAAAATTATAGGCTGATATCACTTTTAAATACAGATTACAAGATTTTTGCTAAAATATTAGCAAATAGATTAATGACAGTTATGCAACAAGTGATTCATCATGACCAAACTGGTTTTATAAGTGGTCACGCCGTCTAGTTCTACAAAGTAGAATCGTCCCCGAGGTCCGGAGCTTTGGCAAGCTGGATAGGGAGCCTCGCCTGTTTCCTCCCCCAGAAGCAAAAAAAAAAGCAATCTGAGGTAAAAGTAATGTAAGGCAAATTGTTAACTTGTTAGAGTATTTGGGGAAGAACAACCAAATCCCTGCAGTGTTAATATTTCTCGATGCGGAGAAAGCATTTGATCGATTGAACTGGCATTTTTTATTGAAATTAATAGAAAAGATGCAATTTGGAGAATGTTTTACACAAGCTATTAAGGCAATATATCAGAAGCAAACAGCACAAATAATAATTAATGGTGGTTTAACAGATACTTTCAATATAGAAAAAGGAACAAGGCAAGGATATCTCTTGTCTCCATTATTGTTTATTTTATCACTGGAACTTTTGTTGAGTAAAATATGTGGGTCAGATAAAATAAAGGGAATTAAAATTAGGCAGCATGAGTATAAATTACGAGCATTTGCAGATGACTTGGTTGTTACTTTAACCCAACCAGCACAATCAGTTACAGGTTTAATGGATACAATTAATCAATATGGACAAGTATCTGGATTTAAAATAAATGCAGGTAAAACAAAGATAATAACTAAAAATATGACTATAAATCAAAAAGAAGAAGTAGAAAGACTAACAAGATTTGAAATAGTAAAGAAGGTCAAATACCTAGGGGTTTATATTATGACTTCAAATGTGAAATTATATAAGCATAATTACGAACCGTTGTGGCAAAAAATACAGAAAGAGATGGAAAAGTGGAAAAAACTACAACTGTCTTTGTTGGGAAGAATAGCTGCAGTAAAAATGAATGTTTTGCCAAGGTTTTTATTTCTTTTTCAAAAGATACCAATACTTAAAAAAGATGAAAATTTGAAGGAATGGCAGAAGGGTATTAGTAACTTTGTTTGGGCAGGAAAGAGACCGCGAGTAAAGCAAAAGATAATGCAAGATATACATGAAAGAGGAGGTCTCAAAATGCCCAATTTAAGACTGTACTATGAAACAGCTGCCCTTTCAGCAGTTAGTGATTGGATGAATTTAACAGAGGAAAGAATACTAAACATTGAAGAATATGGTTTGGTTTACGGTTGGCATGCTTATCTATTATATGATAAAAGAGTGGATAAGACCTTTAAAAGTCATATATTAAGGAATGCTTTATTGCGTGTCTGGAAAAAGTATCAATATAAATTAAATGATAAGTTACCAATGTGGACAGCACTCAGACACGCGATAGAGAATATAAGTGTAGAGCAAAAACAAGATGAGATTATATATAAAGAGCTTCTTTATAAAGAAAGAGGCATACTACAATTAAAATCTATGAATCAATTAAGAGAAGAAAGAATAATTAAAACATGGTTTCAGTATGGCCAGCTGCAAGCCAGATGGAGAGAAGATCAAAAAATTGGTATTCAGCAAGAGGATGAGAATCTGGTAAAACAAATTAGAGACAAAGGCCAAATGCATATAAAAAGGTTGTATAATGCACTGGTTGAAATAGACTCAGAAACAGAGCTACTTAAGGATTGTATGATAAAATGGGCACAAAATATTGGAGAACCAATAATGATGGAAACGTGGGAAAAAATATGGGTTAGAAATTTACGCAAGCCCAGAACTTAAGGGAGAATTTTTATAAAATGTTTTATAGATGGCATTTAGATCCTAAAAAGCTAGCCTGTATGTATTCAAGTTTACAACCTGTGTTGGAGATGTAATTGTGAAGATGCTATGTATTATCATATATGGTGGACATGTAAAAAAATAAAGGCTTTTTGGATAGAAATATGGTGGATTATCAAAATATTTTAAAGAAAAAGATAACATTTACCCCACAGTTTTTTTTTTGTTGGGCATAGTTACAGACTGTACGGTTATAGAGACTAAGCTGATTTTAAATTTAATAACAGCAGCTAGACTTTTGGTGGCACAGTACTGGAAGAAGGAAGATTTACCTATGATTGAGGAATGGACGTTAAAAGTAGTGAACCTGGCAGAGATGGCAAAAATTTCAGCGTATTTGAAAGACCATTCAAATGAAACATATATACTGGAGTGGAGAAGATGGATTGAATATATTCAAAACAAGTATCAGACTAAAAAGTTTCAAATAGCCTATGAATGAAACATTCAATTTAGTTTTTAGTTTATGTCTATAGTTTGTTTTTGAACTATGTGGAGTTAAGGACCAAGGGAGAATTTGGAGTCTATAAAATGTTAGCACATTTTAGTTTATGATTGTTAAATGTTATACCCTGTATTTGCTCTGGGAAGTCCAGGGAGTGGGGTGGGGGGAAGGGGGAGGAGTGGGGTGGGAGGGAGGCGGGGTGAAAATGTTCGTATAAAACTTTTTAATAAAAAAAAAAAGAACTTGTGTTGTTGATGGACATTATATCAGTACTGTGGGTGGGAGGGGCATGGTGGGAGCAGGGGGCCATATCATGTTGTGGGAGTGCGCACTCGCTGTCTTCGAGTGGTGGTGCACTCCGGCCTCCAATGCTCCTCTCGTTCCCCAGGTTGCACAGACCCTCAGGCCCTGGGCCTTCAGCTGATGCTATGCAACACCAGGTAAATAAAGCCCCCCATATTTGCGATCTTGTTCAGGAGGGGGGAGCGGACCTGGGGGGTATTACAGAGACCTGGTTGGGCCGGGGGGGTCCCCCTCATTGAAATGTGCCCACCCGGTTTTCGCGCATTTCATCAGCCGAGGTCACAAGGGAGGGGCGGGGGGGGTGGCGGTTATCATTAAAGAAGGTCTTGGTCTGAGGGAGGCCACTGTTCCTCAGACAGCCGGATGTGAGTCCCTCCTTGTGAAGTGGGGTCACAGGGTACAGATGGCTTGCTGGTTATGTACCTGGCTCCCTGCCACGTGGCAACGGCCCTGCCTGAGCTGCACAACGTTATACCCACGGTGGCAGTTTATACCCCCAGGCTTATGGTCATGGGGGATTTTAACCTGCCATCCATTGGTGAGGTGTCTGAGGTGGCTCGGGATTTCATGGCTTCCATGATGGCCATGGACCTGACCCAGTCAGTTCATGGCCCTACTCACACGGGGGGGAACACAATGGACTTGATTTTTGTCTCTGGTCAGTGGCTGAGTGATCTTGAGATAGGGGATATAGCAATCGAGCCCTTGTCATGGTCGGATCACTCCCTCCTTCGCTTTGACCTTTGAACCGCCACACCCGCCGCAGGGAGGTGGAACCAATGAGGTGGTTCCACCCCAGGCGCCTGATGGATCCAGATAGGTTGCAGACAGAGCTTGGGCCATTCCCTGAGGCTCCGGCTCACGGCTCGACTGAAGACCTAGTGGCCACCTGGGATAGGGTGGCCACTGGAGCTTTGGACTGGGTCATGCCTTTGCGGCCTCTGACCCGGTGCCAGTCTCACCTGGCTCCTTGGTTCACCGAGGAGCTGAGGAAGATGAAGTGCCAGAAAAGACACCTGGAGAGCAGTTGGAGGGCCAGCCGTTCTGAATCCGACCGAACACTGGTAAGGTCTCATATTAAGACCTACCTGGTGGCGATAAAAGTGGCATAATGTAATTATTTTTCCACTCTTATTGCATCATCAGATAATCGCCCGGCCGCCCTGTTTAGGGTGACCCACTCCCTGCTCCACCAGGGAGTGCAGGACGACCCCTTGGAGGGTAGAGCCGAGGACTTTGTACAGTATCTGTATGACAAAATTGCTCAGATTCGGGAACACCTGGACTCTGACTGGGTAGATTCAGGAGGGATGATGGAGGCAGGTCTTGAGAATATTATCTGGGAAGAGTTTGATCCTGTGACTCCTGAAGATGTGGACAGGATACTGGGCAGACTGAGCTCGTCCACATGTTTATTGGACCGTGTCCCTCCTGATTGGTGCTGGCCTCCCGGGAGGTTACATGAGGCTGGCTCCAGGGGATTATTAAGTGAGGGTGTCTTCCCTGCCACCTTGAAGTAGGCAGTGGTGAGGCCTCTCCTCAAGAAGCCTTCCCTGGACCCGGCAGTGTTGGCTAATTATCATCCAGTCTCCAACCTTCGCTTTGTTGTGAAGGTTGTTGAGAGTGTGGTAGTGCGACAGCTTCCTCAGTACCTGGATGAATCGGTTTATCTAGATCCATTCCAGTCGGGCTTCAGGCCTGGATACAGCATGGAAACGGCATTGGTCGCATTGGTGGATGATCTCTGGAGGGTTTGGGACAGGGGTTGCTCCTCTGTCCTGGTCCTATTAGACCTCTCAGCGGCTTTTGATACCATTGACCATGGTATCATGCTACACCGGTTGGAAGAGTTAGGGGTGGGGGGCACCATGTTATGGTGGTTCTCCTTTCTCTCCAACCGGTCGTAGTCTGTGTTGACAGGGGGCAGAGGTCAACCCCAAGACCCCTTGTATGTGGGGTGCCACAGGGGTTGGTCCTCTTGCTCCTTCTGTTCAACATTTATGTGAAGCCGCTGGGTGAGATCATCCGTGGTTTCGGGTTAAGTACCATCAGTATGCTGATGACACTCAGCTATACATCTCCACCCCAGATCACCCCAATGATGCCCTTGATGTGATGTCCTGGTGCCTGGAGGCTGTACGGATCTGAATGGGGAGAAACAGATATAGGCTCAACCCATCCAAGACCGAGTGGCTGTGGATTCTGACGTCCCGATATAGTCAGTTAGTGCCATCACTGACTATTGGGGGCGAGTCGTTGGCCCCCACAGAGAGGGCTTGCAACTTGGGTGTCCTGGACTCACGGCTGTCTTTAGAAGAGCATTTGACAGCTGTGGGCCGGGAGGACTTTTTATCAGGTTCGCCTGATCCACCAGTTGCGTCCCTTTCTGGATCGGGACTCGTTATGTACGGTCACTCATGCCCTCGTCACTTCCTGCCTGGACTACTGCAATGCTCTCTACATGGGGCTCCCCTTGAGGAGCACCCGGAGGCTCCAGCTGGTCCAGAATGCCGCCGCGCGGGTGATTATGGGAGCGACATGGCGCTCCCATGTGACTCCCCTCCTGTGCGAGCTGCACTGGCTCCTGGTGGTCTTCCAGATGTGCTTCAAGGTTTTGGTTACCACCTTTAGAGCGCTCCATGGCTTAGGACCGGGGTATCTATGAGACCACCTTCTGCCAGCCTCTCACCAACCAGTACGCTCCCATAGAGAGGGTCTTCTCAGGGTGTCATCGGTCAAACAATGTTGACTGGCGGCCCCCAGGGGGAGAGCCTTCTCTGTGGGGGCACCTGCCATCTGGAACGAGCTCCCCCTGGAGATATGGAGGATCCCGGATTTGCCCACTTTCCGCTGTGCCCTCAAAACATTCTTATTCCAGCAGGCTGGTCTGGTCTAACCTCCCTTTTAATTGCTTTTAAATTTGTTTTATAAATTGGGGTGTTTTAAATTTGTTCTGGGCCAAAGTATTTAATGTAATTTTAAATGGTTTTTTTAACCTTTGTATTATGTGTATTTTATCCTTTGGCTGTTCACGGCCCTGAGTCCTTCAGGAGTAGGGTGGTATATAAATTTGATTTTTTTTAAAAAAAGTCAATGTTTATTTTTCATTATTTGGGAGCATGCATTTTTTCTTTTTTTTCTTTTTCTTTTTTTATTTATTTTTTGGCTATGCTCAAAATGGAAAAGGCCTCATACTTTCTGCGATTCCAAAATATACTGGAAGAAAAAAAATGAGGAATTAGAAGGAAAGATCATTGCAGGAATGACACAAAAAGATCAAAAGGAAATAAAAGGACAATTGGAAGAAACCTACTGTGTACGAACAAACTATATAAGAAGACACAGACTGGCGAGAGAAGTCCATGTCAAATTTTCAAAAAGATCTATTCGAGATGAAGTCTACAAGAAATCTAGAGAAGAAACAGTGACCTATAATGATAAAGAAATTATAATTCTAAAACAGATTCCCCGAAGAATAAGAAACCTACAACATCAATATCAGTTCCTAACACAATTATTGATCAAGTATAAGATAATGTACAGATGGTTGCCAATAGAGGGGATCTTAATTACGTGGCAAGATAAAAAAAATATAAAATTGATACTCTAGAAAAAGCAAGAGAATTTCATAATACACACTTTAGACTAGAGGAAGAGCAGGAAAGCAAGGAGGAAACATATACTAGAAGTCAAGAAGAAGAACCAATAGAAACAAATCAAGAAAAAGAAATAAGACAGAGGCAAGAAAAAGAGAGAGAAGAGATAGAAGGTGCAAAAGCAAAGACACGGATGGAAACAAGAAACAGAAAAAGACAGATACGATAGGCAATGGATGAACCAATCAAACTCTTTTCAGTAAACATTAATGGCTTAAATGCTCCAAAGAAAAGGAATCGAATTTTCACAAAATTACAAAAATTAGAAGCAGATGTGATATGTCTGCAAGAAGTACACATTCAAAAAGACTATCAGAAAATTCTAGAAAACCCCAAACTAGGAAAACTATATTCATCCCTGGCCCAAAAAAAGAAAAAAAGGAGTAGTGATTTACGTAAAAGAAAAAAATGCAATCTAAATTAGTTTATACCGATGAGTAAGATAGAGTGGTGATGGTAGAATTAGAAATAGGAAAGAGGAAAATGTTAATTGTAGTGATTTATGTACCTAATCAAAAACTACAGGATTTTTTTAACGTTCTACACGTAAAATTAGCAGAGTTAGAATATGAAGATATTTGTGTAATAGGGGATTATAATGCAATAGTAAATGCAAATAAGGACTACAAAACTGACAAAAAAAAAAAAAACAAAGGAAAAAGGAAATACTTCCAAAAGAATTCTTTATTATGGCTGAAGAACTAAACTTGGCAGATGTATGGAGGGAAACACACGAAGAGGAGGACCAATATACTTTTTACTCTCATCCGCATAATTCCTGGTCAAGACTGAACATGGCATGGATGACCCCAAATATCAAAGTAGAGGTAGAAAAAATTGAGATAGGCACAAACCAATGGGCAGATCATAATCCACTATTCATAAACTGGAAAGGGGAAAGAAGACGTAAGAGATGGACGATGAATCAAAGAATATGTAAAGAAAAAGAATTTAATTTGATGTTAGAAAAGGAAATAAAAATATTCTTTCAGATAAACAAAATAGAGGAAACAAAATACAAAATATTTACAAAATACATGGGATACCCTAAAAGCATATATAAGGGGCCTAGTAATAGCATATACGAGGAAAAAAAATAAAGAGAAGAAAAAACAATTAGAGAAATTAGAGAAAGACCTAAAACAAATAGAACAAAAACTCCAGGAAAAACCCCAGGCAAAATAATAAAGGAAGAATGAAAAATGACTAAGCATAAATTGAATTTGATAAACCAAACAGAACTAGCCCAAAAAATAAAAATGTCGAAACAAAACTATTTCAAAAACGCAAATAAAACGGGCAGATGGTTAGCCTATAAACTGAAGAAAGAACAGAACAAAAGAACAATATACCAACTGAGAGACGATAAAGGGGAAATCCAACATAGCAAAGAGGCCAAAAAAGAAATTATTAAGAAATTTTATGTGAATTTATATAATCAAGAAGAAATAGAGGAAGACAAAATAAAACAGTACATAGGAAAATCTGGAATGCCAAAAATCCCAGAAGAACAAAGAGAAATCCTCAATAGGCCAATCACTAAATTAGAATTAGATGAAGTACTGAAAAAGCAAAAAAATAATAAAACACTGGGACCCGATGGGCTACCAGTAGAAATATATAAAACAATGCAAGAAGTACTGGGAGAAAATATGTTGCGATTATACAATGAAGCCATGGAGAAAGCCAAAATACCAAAATCATGGACAGAAGCGATAATAACAATCATTCCAAAAGAAGATACAGACCTCCAGCTAATTCAAAACTATAGACCTATTTCATTACTGAAAGCCAACTACAAAATATTTGCAGCAATTCTGGCCAAAAGAATTAAATCAGTACTAAATACATATATACACCCAGACCAAAATGGATTTCTGCCGGGACGCCAAATAAAGAACAATATGAGAATAGTACTTAATACTCTAGAATACTATGAATCACATCCAGAGAAGCAGGTTGCGTTGGTTTTTCTTGACGCCCAAAAAGCTTTCGATAACCAAAATTGGAAATTTATGATTGAACAATTACAAAATATTCAAATTGGGGAAAAAATTGGAAAAATCAGAGCAGAAATCTAATAGAAACTAATTGTAAAAAACCTTACGGAAACTCAAACAAAAGAATTGACAGATAATATACAAATTCAAACAACAACAAAAAAAAATATCTAGGAATTTGGTTATCCACAAGAACGTCAGCAATTAAAGAAAATAATTATGATAAACTATTAGAACAAACAAAGAAAGATTTAGAAAAATGGGAAAATTTACATATCTCACTCCTAGGAATGAGGCCATCAAAATGACTATTCTACCTAAATTTTTATATTTGTTTCAGGTTACCCCAATAAAAATAGATAAATCATTTTTTGAAAAGCTGAATAAAATAACATCTAAATTTATATGGCAAGGGAAAAGGCCACGAATAAAATTTAAGCTGCTTCAGGATACAAAAGATAGAGGAAGAGCTGCACTCCCTGACTGGGAGGTATACTATCAAGCAGCAGTACTATCATGAGTCAAAGATTGGATAGAACTAAAGGACTCTAGAACTTTAACAATTGAGGGACACGAACGCCAAATTGGCTGGCACTCTTTTATGTGGGATGAAAAATACAAAACACATTCATATTTTAAAAGACACACAATAAGAAACTCATTACTACAAATTTGGCTTAAAATGAAAAAACAGCATTATATGAAGATACCAAATTGGTTATCGCCGGTAGAATCAATTAGACACCCAAATCTAACAGATAAGACAAAAATAATTAGATATAAAGATATAATTGACTATCAAGGCAAATTAAAGACAAAACAACAATTGGAGACAGACTTGCACAGAGAAATAGACTGGTGGACTTACACTCAAATACAATCTAAATACAGAGAACATATAAAAACATATGAAATTCATAACAAAAAACAAGAAATAGATAAAATTATATTAGACCCAGAAAACAAATTAATTAGTAGAATCTATAAATTTCTTCTACGCTATAAAATGGAAGAAGAGACAGTCAAAGAAATGATGATTAAATGGGCTCAAAACATCAAACATACAATACCTTTGGAAAAATGGGAAAAGTTCTGGCAGGTAAACATAAAATTAACGAAAGCAGCGGCGTACAAGGAAAACCAACTGAAAATGTTTTATAGGTGGCACATGTCTCCAACCAGACTGGCAAAAATACAGCCTAAAAATAGCCCGATTTGCTGGAAGTGTAAAACGACACAAGGGACCTTCTATCATCTATGGTGGACATGCCCGGTAGCAAAGAAATTTTAGTCTAACATTAAAAAATGGTTGGAACAGCCTTTGGGATCGTCAGCTTCCATTGCCTGTCAGAGCCGCCTTCACAGCGGAATGGCAGCTCGAAAAAACTCCGTTTCCAAGAGGAAACGGAGATAGAGCCGGCAGCGGTGGGTAGAACTCTCTGCAGAGTCCCAAAAGTTTTTTTTTTACTTTTGGGACGGAGCGGAGGAGAAGCCCCATATCCCCTGCCGCTGCTCCGGGCTTTGGGAGACCTCTGCTTATGCAGAGCCAGGCGTCAAGAGCAAGCCTGCAAATTTAACAGAATAATCAAAGAAAAGGCGAGCTGGACCCTTAATACTGAATTGCAAGTATTTTACCCTTTAAAAAACTATTTAAGAGAAAAGATGAGAGGAAGGGGGGGAAAAGAAAAAGAATCTTTTAAAATGGCGTCTGCCCTGGTTGGAGAAGGGCTGAAAGTTGCGGATTGAAGAGAGGCTGAAAGGGAAAGTCCTTCCGTTTTCTATTACAAAGTAGCGGAATGAATACTTCTGGCTGTAATTGAAGGCAAAACCTCACTCTCACTCTTGTTTTTTTTCCTTTTTTTTCCTGGGGATTTGATATTGATCTTGGTTGGAAACAAGCCTTTTTTTTCTCTCTCTTTTCCACTAAATCTTGTCTGTGTGGGAAATGGCACCGGGACTCACACAGCTAGACAAACAGGGGGGGGGAATCTCCCCCATTAATAAATTACACCAACAAGTTTTAACTCTCCAGTGTCAGAAACCTGATTTTAATATAATAGACTTTCTTCTTGAAGAGATTGTAAGAAGGGATGAGATTGTGAACCAGCAACTCGAAAAATTTAAGCAAGAAATTAAAGAAATTGGTGAACTGGTGAAATCAAAGTTTGACTTTTTGAATCGAAAGATTTTAAAAACAGCTAATGGTTTATCAGACTTTCTGATTCGGGTGGATGCAAAGACTAAATTATTAGAGTCTAAAATGAAGGAAACTGAGGAGAATTTGGATGACATGACTCAAAAAATTAAAAAGGATTTGGTAAACATTCAGGATAATAGCTCAGAAGACAAACCTAAAATGGAGGTTGACCAAAAGACTGGTAATGAAGAAAATGTGCAACAGAGGATTGAAAGAGAAGTTTTAATGATTCAATATAATTTTACAGAATATGCAATTAGACTGAGAGGTTTGCAGGAAAATAATAGAGATGACTTAAGGAAAATATCTTCTGAAATTCTGGCTGGGATTTTAAAGGTTCAACCTGATGAAGTGTATTGCAGGATTGATAGAATTTACAGAATAAACTACTGGTTGGCAAAGCAAAGGCAATTGCCTAGAGATGTGGTGATCTATTTTACAGATAAAGAAATTAGGAATAATATTGTGCAGAACTCTTTTAATTCTACTTTGCAATTTCATGGAAGAAAGATTTGGATTTTTAAGGAGCTCCCGACTAAGATGTTAATGGAGAGGAAGAAATTTGGCTTTCTAGTGACTGAGTTAAAAAAAAGAAATATCCTATTTAGGTGGAATGCCCCAGTTGGTTTAATATTGAGACACCAAGGAGTAAGATATCAACTGAACACTGTTGAAAAAGCGGAAGAATTTTATCAAAAAATTTTAAAAATGAATTTAACATCTTTAGGCATAATACAGGATAAGCAAAAGGAGTTGGAAACAAAAAGAAAATACCAAATTACAGAGGCTGTGGTGGATAAGTTGTCTTTGGACTCTCTGGATACCCCAGCCGGACTGTCTATAAATAAGAGAGCAGTGTCATCCGACTCCAATGTGATGAACCATCAAGTCACAGACAAGTGCGCAAATCAATCAGTTGATATACAAGTGATGGAGAAGAAAGATGAGATGATAAAACTAACCCAACAAGATCAATTCACAAAGCAGGATGAAAATCGATCAGCTGATACACAAGTGGTAGGCATGAAACGAGGATGGAAATTCAACCCGCAAAAGAAAAAGAAAAGAAATAGATCTCATAGAAACAGCAATTTCTAAACCAAGCAACAGTGAAGCCAGGGACTTTAAAAAATGAATGAACATCTGAAAAGATAGTGGAGGCGATCAATTTAATAGTTTAATACTATCCTGAGGATTGTGGCAGATCTCTGTAATGCCGTGATTTTGGGATGTGAAAAGAGCCTTACCTTGTTGGATTTGAATTATCTACTCTGGATTTCTTTTACTGGTGAATATATTATGATTATTTTGAGTTACAAGGCAAGAGAGTCACGCTGGGGCATGCAGAAGATCTGGTTGTTACCCATTAGGATGATGGGAATCAACAATCCTGATGAATACCACAACTATAACTATATGGATATAATTATAATGTCACTCGGGTGGTTGTTTTTACTTTTATATATACACGAGGATATCTACTACTGATGGGGGCAGAAGATGATTGAAGATTTTGAACAAACTGTTGCACCAGCATGTTATTTTACCCTATTATGGGTGATGGATTTAACGATCCAGTGGAAAGACATCAAAGAAGATATTATATGGATTATAAATTTAAAGTTATTGTCTTTTTTTTAAAAAAATGGAATGCATATATAGATATGTGTATATTTTAGTAAAGTGGGCAGTGGGTTATATTTAGAATTGTATTGCATGATTTTGTAGGAATTGAAGGGTTGAAATAGGTTAGTTTACTGATTGATTAGTCTAAGAAAAAGGATCTTTAAGTCATATATTTAGGGGAGTGGAGGAATTGGATAGAACTGAATAAATGTTAAATTTGGATGTAGGGAGAAGGCCGCTTTAAAATGTTATATTAATATACATAAAAGATTAAATGTTAAATTGTAATAATACATTATAAGTTTAGGGGAGGAGAAAAAGGGCAGATTATCGTTAAAATGGGAGTTATAAGAATAATATGCTAAGGGTCAGTATTCTGAGGAGGGAGTAAGGGAAAGGAAAGATATTATGTATGTAATTAATTATGAAATAGCCTATTGTTGTGAAGAAGTCACGGGGGGGATGGGTGGTGAGGGGGGGTTAGGGAAGAGGGGGGGGAAAAGGGGGAAAAACTTGTATTTGAAAACTTTTTCAATAAAAAAAAAATGGTTGGAACAAATAACAGAAACACAGATAGAAAAATAACCAGAAACATTTTTATTAGGAATTTTTAATAAACCATATCCTAAAGATATCAAATATCTTACAATTCACATACTAACAGCTGCAAGAATAACTTACGCAAAAAATTGGAAGCAAGAAAGAACACCAAATGAAACAGAAGTAATAGAAAAAATCTTAGAATGTGCTGAAATGGATAGGTTAACCAAAGAAATACAAGAAAGAGAAGAATCAGATTATTACAAAATATGGAATAATTGGTATAATTGGTTAAAAATGAGAAGTAAACAAAAAATAAAGGGGAAATATTACCGATTTTAAAAAAAATGTTATTCGATTAAGGAGAGGTGAAGAAATATAAGTAGAATTGTAGAATGTCACTTTGAAAAAATGCTTAAGAAGAAAACAAAATCTTTTTGTGTATATGTTGTATAAATGTTTGTTGTGTATATGTTATGTTATGTTTTTTTTAATATTTATACTCAAATAAAAATTTATTTTAAAAATTTAAAAAAAGGGAGCATGCATTTTTTCATTCAGAATTCAATGAGAAAAAATATTTTGCAGGTTTATATGTACCTGTTTAGAAGAGTAGATAGATAGATAGATAGATAGATGATAGATAGATAGATAGATAGATAGATAGATAGATAGATAGATAGATAGATATTGTTGAAGATCAATATTCTTTTTAACAAAGTGAGCTAGAGTTTTTTTTTTTTTCTCTCATTGGCTTCTATTACTTTTCATCCCTTCCCATGTACATGAACCCTTTTAGTCAAGACTGAATATCATTAGTGAGTCTGGAGCCTGGACAGATTGGCACGAGGGAGTATCAGGAGTGAACAGGAAGGCTTGATGGATTAATGTTCTAATCCACTATGACAAAGAGTGCTCTCTGTTTTCCCAGAAAAAGAAGTGCAGTCAGCAATTGTATTTTGCATCAAGCACTTAATTATCTAATTACATATTTTGCAAATAATGAGGAAAAAAGGCATCTGGCAATTTCATAAAAATTGGTCTTTTTACCCAAGTAGCCAGAGATGCCAGAAACATGAAAAATTATGACTGTCTAAAGCATTGCTAGAGTAGAAGCTTTCGGGGGCTTTATCAAGTAATTTCAGTATAGAATTATGCCACCATTTCCCTCTCATCTTCCTCCTTTGTTTTTATCTGAAAAGATATACTGGACAAGGTAAATAGAAGTAAAAACCAGTTGTCTATCAGTAATATGACCTCAAAGAAAATACCATCTTCTTTTCTTCATTGATGATTGACTGGAAAGTCCTTTGGAATGCTAAATGCTCTGGACCTATCTAATCATCATGGGCTGAGTGTAACAGGTAGCCAGGCTCCAATTACAAATTAATGAGATAGTTTTCCAGGAACCCGGAGAAGCTGTTTTGTATTTTGTATAAGGCATCACAATTCCCACATTTAATAGAAATCCAGCAGTGATATTCTACAATGGTTTTGCTCTATTGTAAGTAAAATATACTAAGGGAAAATAGAGTTATGCAAGGTTCCACAATTAGAAGTGCAATTTTATCAATTGGAATTGTTTTACTAGGATGTGAAATTGGAAAGATCTGTCTTTATCCTCTTTAGACTGATAAAGATCTGATTATTTACAGGATTGTTTGAAGCTCTGTGTTAATTTCCTCAGTATTCTATGTAAATTTGCTTTTTTCCATATTCAAACCATATTTGAAATCAATAAAGCATAAAATCATAGGAAAATCCCATTTGGATTCACTGACAATAGAAAATAGGATTTTCCACTTCAAAAAAAATCACTGCTTACTCAACCTTTGACAAGAAAACCGTCCTATTTTGATATTAGGCATAGAGCTGTGCCAGAAACCCACAGCCATTTTGTGAAGGATTCTACCATAATTCTGTTCTTTGTGAACACAGGGCTAAATAAAACCAAAAGTCACAATCAGGAAGGAGGCATGGATGAAATCAAATTTTAAATAACCTTGTGTTTGCCCAGAAGCAAAGTAAAATGTCTAATTAATAGCCTTCTTATTACCTCATTAGAATTAGGCAATATATGGATGTAACTGGATGAAAGCTAGAGCAGATGTTTATTGAGGAGCTTCATAGTATCCTAGTTATCAGGTGCCAAAAGCTTGCTGGTTTTACTTCAATTAACTATCATTTATTGCCTTTGTTTCATCTGGATCTTACTGTTCCTTAGGGAGTTTTAACATGTAATTTTGGCTTAACCTTCATTATAGATGATCATTCTTTCAGTTACAGCAAAGCAATTCAGATAATTCAGGTAATCAAGAAGAAACTACAGCTTTTTCTACCCTTAGTCTCCAATTGTCATGGTAACATGTCTATTTTGTTTTATGACCATTCTGAGTACTAGTAATCAATTGCAGGCTAATATTACTTTAGTGCAATTTGATAGTGATAGGTCCATAGAATCACTGGGGACATCCTGGTGGCTAGGAAAAAAAAATAGGCAACTCTACCCTCCCTAACTATTTGCCATGTCACAAAGTTGAGGTTCAAAATACTTAGAGGGTACTAAATTGTCTCGAGTGTTGATTTTGATGGAAAGATCAGCCTTAACCATATATAATTTCCTCCTTTTTTTCTTAAATAACATTTTCCTGATTTTTCTTTATTCTAATGTGTCAGTTCCTCAAATTGAAAAAATGTGTTTGATTTCAAAGGTTGGATGAGAAAATGGTTGTTCTGACATATCCAGTTATGTTTCTGTTCTCAAATATCATTTTCTGTATTGATTTATATTTCTCCTTCAAGAAAATTTCACACACACACGTGCAGAGAGAGAGAGGGAGAGAGATTTGTTCTACGTTAAAAGATAAAAGATGTATCTACAGTATGATGGGTAGAACGTACATAATAAAACTAATGATAATTTCTAAGCCTTGCAACGTCTATGATTTGCCATGTTTCTATGTTTAATCTTGGGTAAAACTGAAGGGATAGAATCAAGAAAAATTGAACAAAATAACAGAGTGGCAAGAGACCTTACAGGTTTTCTAGTCCAATCCCCTACTCAAGCAGGAGACCCTATACCATTCCAGACAAGTGGCTGTCCAGTCCCTTCTTAAAAGCCTCCAGTGATGAAGCACCCATAACTTCTGAAGGCAAGCTGTTCCATTGATTAATTGTTCTCATTGTTAGGAAATTTCTCCTTGGTTCTATATTGCTTCTTTGCTTGATTAGTTTCCATCCATTGTTTCTTGTTTTGTCTTCAAGTGCTTTGGAAAATAAGTTGACCTCCCTCTTCTTTGTGGCAGCCCCTCAAACAGGGCCGGATTTTCCTATAGGCTAACTAGGCTTCAGCCTAGGGCCTCAAGATCAAGAGGGGCCTACATTCAAATTGTTAGCAAAATTAAAATTACACTATTCTAAAAACAGTGAACACTAAAACACTGAACCAAAAATAAGGAGAAATTCTACGCATATGACTAATAAACAAACTTAAAAACTTAAAAATGGGAGGTGAAAGGGCCTCATAAGTGGAATAGCCTAGGGCCTCTTTTCATCTAAATCCGGCCCTGCCCTCAAATATTGGAATACTACTATCATGTCACCCCAGTCCTCCTTTTCTGTAAACTAGACAAATCTAATTCCTGCAACTGTTTTTCATATATTTTAGCCTCCAGCCCCTAATTTGTTTTTTGTTCTTTTGTGCATTCTTTCCAGAGTCTCTACATCTTTTTTATAACATGGGGATCAAAACTTCATGCGGTACTAAGTGTGGTCTTACTAAGGCTTTATAAAGCAGTATTAACTTTACATGATCTTGATTCTGTCTCTCTTTTAATGCGTTGGCTTTTTTTGACTGCTGCTACACACTGCTGATTCATGTTTAAGTGATTGTCCACTCTCCCTCTCACAGTTACTACTATTGTGAGGGGGATCTTGTCTGTCTGTGCAAGACTAAACCTTTTCACATTCCATGTCCTTATGAATAAATTCTGAAGATTTATTTGGGGCTGGTTGGAGAATTATCCTAAGAGGAGAATTGTTTTTCTTTTTCTTTTTTCATTTGTGTGTGTGTTTTTCAGTCAGCATTGATTCAAGTCTATTTCCTGGACAAGTACCTGGAATTTCTTTTCTTTCTTTCTTTTTTTTTTTGGGGGGGGGTAAGTTTTTTTCAGAAGTGATTTGCCATTGACTCCTTTCTATAGCTGAAAGTGAGTGAGAGAGTGGCCCAAGATTCGTTGCTTCGTTGCTAAGACAGGATTAGAATTTACAGTCTCCTGGTTTCTAGCCTCATGTCTTTACCAATACATCAAACTGCCTTTCAAAATGATAAATCATTTTAAATGTAGTCTGTTTATTGTATATATCTTATAAATGGTTTTTTTTAGTTCATCAAATTGTTTAGGTTTCTTTTTTTAAGTCATGAAAATAAATATCTGCATCTCTTTTTATTCAAAACTATTCCTAACATCCTTTACTGTATATAATCTTAATATAAAATTTCTCCAGTAACCTTTTAAATAAACATTTGGCTGATTTTGTTCTTTTTAAAATAGATTTCCTTAAGGTAATATCTGTTTGTCTCTCACGCACAACTATCATTTTTATATAGTTTTCAGGAAAATCCATTTTTTAAAACCTCTTTCATGAATCCCTCCCTCCCTCTCTGCATGCATTTTTTTTAATCAGCAGACAGATGCTGATGGGAACCATTTGGTGACATTTGATGCTACTTCAGTAGATCTTGCAAATCCATTGCCTTTAGAAATCCATGTCAAATTTCTTTCACATTCTTAAGAACTTTCGTATTCCATTAGTGTTAAAGGGGGGAAAGTGGGACAACTAACCTCAAAATGCTCCTATTCAGATAATCCCATCTATTTAATTCAATAGAGTTGTCATCTGACTTCAGAGTACTTTAAACAAGAGAAAGATTTTGAATACAGAGACAAGTCATCTTAGATGTGCTACAGCTAAAACCACACTTCAGGATATTGTCTCTCAGTGTTCATGAACTGCCTCTTTGGCTACAGTTCTTTAAAAAAAACTTTTTATTTGTATATTTTCACATTACATACATAGTTGCTTAATGAATAGCGCGTTGTCTGGATCATTTTATTTATATAATGTATAATAATACTTTTCCCATTCCTAATTTCTACCTTTTCCTTCCTTCATCCCTCTCTATTGCTGTATCCTTTTATGCATATGGACTACTCAGAGGGCTGAAAAAGTTATTTTTGACTGGTCCTCGCACTTTTGACCAGTCCTCAAATTTATGACTGTCCTATCTTATACCATGTTGAAGAGAAGCAGTTGTGAAATGAGTGACATGGTTGTTAAGAATGCTGCACAGGCATAAATGTGAGGATGGTCATAAGTGTGAGGACCAGTCAAAAGTGTGAGGATCTGTCAGAAATGACTTTTTTCAGCCCTCTGAGTAGTCCCTATACACATAGCCATGGCCATCCGGTCACATGACCAGCTAGCCACGCCTATCCAGTCACATGACCTCCAAGCCACGCCCACAAAATAAGCCACGCCCACAGAACCAGTAGTAAAAAAAATTAGAACCCATCCCGGTTGGGAGTCACCACAACATGAGGAACTGTATTAATGGGTCGCGGCATTAGGAAGATTGAGAACCACTGCTCTATCCTCTACCATCTATCATTATTGATATAGCTATCCTTAGTAAGTTTGGTAACTTAAAATGACAATGATCATCACCTTGTTCAGTGCAGCACTTGGTACCACAGAGACAATTCCATATACAGGTAGCCCTCGACTTACAACAGTTCATTTAGTGACTGTTCAAAGTTACAATGGCACTGAAAAAAATGACTTATGACCATTTTTCACACTTATGACCATTGCAGCATCCCCATGGTCACATGATTTACATTCGGATGCTTGTATTTATGACAGTTGCAGTGTCCCTGCATCATGTGATCCTCTTTTATGAATTTCTGATAAGCAAAGTCAATGGGAAAGCCAGATTCACTTAACAATCATGTTACTAAATTAAGAACTGCAGTGATTCATTTAACAAATGTGGAGAGAAAAATCTTAAAATGGAGCAAAATCACTTAACAAATTTCTCACTTAACAACATACATTTTTCAAAGAGAAAAGTTAGGGAGGATAACGGGGTTTGAAGTAGTTAAAAAGGTTAAGTATTTAGGAGTATATATTGCAGCCTCAAATACGAAATTGTATAAAAATAATTATGAAATTCTTTGGCAAAAAGTACAGAAAGAAATGGAAAAATGGAAAAAGTTACAGCTATCACTACTGGGAAGGATAGCAGCAATAAAAATGAATGTACTACCTAGGTTTTTATTTTTGTTCCAAATGATACCAGTGCTTAAAAAAGATGGAAATCTTATGGCATGGCAGAAAGGGGTTAATACCTTTATTTGGGCTGGGAAGAAACCAAGAGTGAAACTGAAAATAATACAGGATATACATGAGAGAGGAGGTCTTAAAATGCCTAATTTAAGATTGTATTATGAAGCAGCAGCTTTATCACAAATTAGTGATTGGTTTAACTTAACTGAAGAAAGAATGTTAAATATAGAAGGTTATGATTTGTTATATGGATGGTATGCTTATTTGTTGTATGAAAAAAAGTGGATAAAGTGTTCAAGGGTCATATATTCAGAAATGCATTGTTGAGGGTTTGGAAAAAGTACCAATATAAGCTGAACTATAAGATACCTATATGGGCAAATCCCAGACATGCAATAGAAAATATAAGTATAGAGCAAAAAATAGAGGTGATTACCTATAGAGAGCTGTTTCTTTTGGAAAGGGGTAAGTTATAACTGAAATCTCTAGATGAATTAAAAGAAGATGGGATAATTTATACTTGGTTTCAGTATGGTCAGCTTCAAGCTAGATGGAGGGAGGATCAAAAAATTGAGATTATGCAAAATGAGGAAAATTTGGTGAAACAGATTAGATATCAAAACCAGATGCATTGTTACGAGTAAATGCCTAACTGTGTATATGCCATTGCATAGACTGACCCACTGATCCCTCCTCCCTCACTTAGCCCTTCCCATAACCCCTCCTTACCTTAACTCCACCTCCTCCATATATAAGGCTGTGCGCAGAAGTCCAGGACCAGTTCCAAATGAGTAACTGAATAGAAGGAAATGGAGTAAATAAATACATTGAACTCAAAGCCTATTGTGTCTGTGATTATTGGGCAAGATCCTTGGAAAACTTACTTATCAAAATGGCAGCAGAGGACGGTTATGCCCAATAAACAGAACCAAAATCGGAAATGGAAGGAAGGATGAACACAAGGTCCACCACCAGGCTGATGGCAGAGCTGGGGGAACCTGAAGGTGCCACCGCCAGAATCCCAACTGCATTGGAGATGGAGGAACTGGACCAGACAAACAGAAGCGTGAGGCCAAAAGAAAGTGCAGCCAGGCACACCAGAGACAGATCACCCAAGAGAGATGAACTAAAGGACATCATACAGAAAATGATAGAAGCCTCCATAAGCAAGGATGAACTCATCGCGAAGCTCTGGGACCTTCTAGATGACCAGGGAGCAGCGATAAGCCCCCAGGAGCAAGACCACGAGGCTGCCAGACCGGTAAGACAGAGATACCTCCTGGCAGAGGCCCAAGAGCCAAACGGTTCCATTTTCGTGCCATGCTCCGGGCGGCCATCTTGGGATGGCCACCGACCAATAGGGAGCCAGGATTCAAATCCAATGGCGGGAAATGAAAGAAACCCCAGAACAAATGGGAGAACAGCCAAAGGCACCCCAGAAGGGACACACCAAGGCATCTGGAGCTCACCTCCCGAGGTCGAAGCCAGAAAGACACCCGAGGCCCCAGCAGCCACGATAGGCCCTGCACGCAACCCCTTCACGCCAGCCACGCACCCCAGAGACACCGCCGCGAACCGAGGGGGCTACGGGGGGGCCATCGATGATAACACACACACCCAGATACTCCACACGATGACCAACCCCCACGAAGACAACCGCAGGGCACCAACTATGCTTGAATCATGCAGATGGCAGGACTCGAACCCAGCACCCGCAGCACCAAGCATAAGAGGCCCGAGGGGAAGAGGCCACACCTGCTACTCAATCCCCATGCGGCCTCCGCCCGGCCTACTCACGTGCCCAGGGACCAGCAATCAAGGATCGGGGCCCACCGCAGCCGCCATGCCTCAGAACCCCAGAAGTCCTCGACTTACGACCGCCTCGCCTCCTCGACTCTCTCCAGCCTCCTGCATGGATCCAGATGCCCAGCGATGGATGCCTGACTCCAGAGATGAAGCCAGACACCCTAGGAGTGAGATGGGACCCCCAACTGGAGGCCTAGGCCGAGGCCTAAGAGCAGCAACAGCCAGCCACTCCCCCATCGGCTACAGTAGCGAAATGGGCCTCGCACACGCTCAGTCGGCTCCAGCAAGAAGAGAAGGAGAGAACATAAATCCAAGTCTGTACAGAGCTGCAAACTGCATACCCAAGCCATATTGTGAGTTCCCTCACCTGAGACACCCACAGACTGTGAGTAATTCATCACACAACTCAGGGAATTTACCAGCTAACTTTCCCACTCTTAAATTAGATGGATCGAACCTCATGCAGTAGAATCACCAACTCCAGGTTTTATTTTTAAAAGAGGATCTATTGTTTTTAGTTGATGACCCCCCCCACAAAACCTTGGACTTTAGAAACAGATTGCTTGCATCACAGGGCTTACTATTTAATTATAGCAAGTATCCCACCAGGTGTATACCCCAGCCTAAGCCATTATCTGACTGTGTCTGAGATACAGCAGAGAATATTTAATCTGTTCTATAGTAAAAGCGCTGCCACCACAGCAAGGATATCCAGGGAATTCCACTCTGCCAGGCATAAAGCAGGGACTCCCATGGGTGAACATATACTGAACCTGAATGCCACAAGAACTGAACTGATACAAAGGGGGGAGGATATATCCGAAGAGAGCATGAAGAGCATAGTCATCAACTCCCTGGACTCCAGCTGGGACAATTTTATAATGCAGCTGGATAGCATAGGCTTAGGCCACCTCACACTCGAGTCACTGACAAATAGGATAATAGCAGAAGATAGCTTAAGGAGGGACCGCTCCATCAGCCGCAGGGACAGCAGGCCAACTAAGAAAGTTGAGTTCCAAACCAGGAACCTAGACTACCCAGAATGCTTCACTTGTGGCTCAAAGAACCACTACAAACGGGATTGCCCAAGAAACTCAAGGGGAAGGGACCACACCTACCAAAGGGAAAGGGAAGGCAGGAAGCCGGGGCTCCCCGATAGATCCCCATCAGACAACAGATACAGGCGCAGAGACTCCCCCGACCCAAGGAATAGAAGGGGAAGTAGGGACAGCTCTAGGGAGAGCCGACCAGGGTCCATGTATGGGATCAGGGAGAACACACACACACACTCACAAACCAGAGAAGGAGAAGCATGGCTCATCGACTCCACACAACCACACAACTCATGACATAAAGATACTGACCTCATTCACAGAGGAAAACTACCACATTAAGGTGGCCAATCAAAACAAGGTCCTAGTGACAGGGAGAGGAAACACGTTCATAAGCGGAATAGGCAAAGTAGAGGGGGTATTACTCATACCCGAAATACCCCACAACATTTTAGCACCGCTTAAACAGAGCAAGGACATGGGCATAGAGACCACCTTCAAAGAGGGAGAAGCCTACCTGACCAGAGACAGGGAAAGCATCGGCAAAATAGTCATTAATGGAGGGCTAACATACCTCCACCCTAAAAAGAATAACCAGACGCAAGTTATCACCCAACTAGAAAACACTGAGAATAAAGTCAACACACATGTTGAGGCAGAGGCGGGCAGGGAAGACGACCCCACCGAAGGCAACACGACACACAGAGGGAAATTACTAATAGGCAAACCCATTCACGATGACTGCGCCCATTTGCTACATAGAAAATTGGGCCATGCCAGCTTCCCAGTCATCCAAAACTGACAGAATGTACCAGTGATTTGAAAATTAAAAACTGCAAAAACTACTTAGAGTGTTCTATATGTAAATCATCTAAGTTAAAAACCAAACCCAGACCTAGAAAAGCCACCTGTACTACCAATTCTATCTTCCACCTGGTACATATGGACATTGTGGGCCCTATGAAGCCCTCTATAAAATACAAAAGGAGATATTTTCTGACAACAGTAGACGACTACAGCCGCTATGGCTTTGTGTATACCATTAATCATAAAGACGAGGTATTCCAAAAATTTAAAGAGTTTTATAAGAGAGTGGAAACGCAACACAACACAAAGATAAGGCAAATAATGACAGATAGGGGGTCTGAGTTCTTATCGAGGGAATTCTCGAACTGGTCAAAGATGCACAGGATAATACACTACAAGACTTCTCCCTTTTCCGCGTTCCAAAATGGAGTCGCAGAGAAGAGGAATGGAGTCCTACAAACAATGATGAGATGCGCCCTAGAGGATGCGGGGTTAGGACAGCCATTCTGGGCGGAAGCTCTCAACTACTCAAATTATACGCTGAACAGACTCTGGTCTAGCGTAATAGGGAAAACACCTTATGAGGTGATGTACGACCGAAAACCAAAGATTGCGCACCTGCACATATTTGGAGTCACGGCGGATGTGCACATCCCCAGGCAACTGAGGTGAAAAGGAGACAAGGTCTCCAGGAGATTAAGGTTCATGGGGTATGAACCAGGCACAAAAGGCTATAGATTCATTGACAGGGACAACAGGTTCATCGTATCCAGAACAGCGGTGTTCCACGAGAACGCCAACTGGTCTAAGATACACCTCAACAAGACACTCATCAGACAGGAAGACACAAACGAATCAAGAGACAAAAGCAAACCCATCACATTAGAAGCAAATACACAAGACAGACAAAAACCAAGACACCATGAGGTAGCCACCAAGGGGTGGAAGGAAGACCACCCCATCATCAAGGTAGACACGGTCACAGAGAAGGAGGCCAAATACATGCACGACACCGACACAAGACCCATGAGACCTATCAGACCCAACAGAAACAAAATGCCCAAGAGATTTGAAGATTATGTCATGTCCATTCACCCAAATAGAACAACACCCAACTCATACGAAGAAATCATTAGTCTGCCGCAGGTAGAGAGAGATAAGTGGGAGCAAGCTATGGAAAGGGAGATGGCTAGCCTACGTGAACTGAACATGTACACCCTCTCTAAGGTCCCAGCCGATAAGACACTCATAGGCACGAAGTGGGTTTTCAAAATCAAGGAACTCGAAGACAACAAGGCCCTCTACAAGGCTAGACTCGTAGCTCAAGGGTTCGCCCAAAGGTATCCAGACGACTACATGGATACCTACTCACCCACAGTTAGGGCAGAAAGTGTCAAAAGCACCCTAGTAGTTGCATCTATCTTAGGCCTAGAAGTCTACCAATTTGACGTTCAAACCGCATACCTCCATGCGAAGTTAGACAAAGAAATATATGTCAGGGCACCCCCAGGGAAAGGCGTGAAAGAGGGAGTCACTTGGCTACTAAACAAAAGTTTGTACGGTTTAAGACAGTCTGGGAAAAGATGGTATGAATGCCTAGCCAAAACACTCAGGGACATGGGTTTTACCGCCACATCAGCAGACCTCTGCCTCTTCGCCAAGAGGGAGGGCACATCGATTGAATACGCACTCGTTTACGTAGACGACATCCTGTACATGGGGCAGCACAAGCAAAATTGCGATAAATTCGCCAGAGAACTGGGGAAACAATTCACACTCAAGACCCTAGGGAAAGTCAATAAGTATCTAGGAGTACAAATCGAGAAAACAGAGAACGGGTTCAAGGTTTCTCAAAAGGAGAAAATATTAGAACTTGTACATAGATGCAACATGAGGGACGCTAAGCCATGCGAAACCCCCATGCAAACAGACTTCTTGAAACATATGCACGAAGAGGGGGAGTCATTTAAGGACAACACCTTGTATAGATCTGTCATTGGATCCCTCCTGTATATTGCCAATTGGACAAGGCCCGATATCAGCTTAGCTGTTAATTTATTATCCAGACATGTCAGTAAACCCAAGGTATACCACTGGGAAGGGGTGAAGCGAGTAATCAGGTATCTGAAACATAGTATAGACACGTACCTATGCCTGGAACCATCCAAATCCAAAGAACCGGCGCTGACCTGTTATGCGGACGCTGACTGGGCAGGTGATACCAAGAGCAGGAAAAGCACATCAGGTTACGTGTTCCTCATCAATAACTGCCCGGTGCATTGGTATACCGGCAAACAGAACCAGGTTGCCACATCCATGGCAGAAGCAGAGTACATCTGCCTATCAAAGGCAGCTAACAATTTAGTGTGGTTCGATGACCTGCTCTCTGAAATATGGACTGAACCAGCTTATCCTATAACTATCCACGAGGACAATAAAGCAGCCATAGACATCTCCAACGCAGAAGCAGTGGGTCAGAGGTCCAGACATATCGACATCAAGCATAAGCATGTCAGGCAGTTATCAAATGTAGGTTTTATTAGGGCTGTACATTGTGAAACCTCTGAGCAAGTCACGGACATTCTAACGAAACCATTACCAAACAAGCAACACACAAAACTAGGGGTGACCATGCCGGGTACAGAATCAACCCCGAATGTTAGGCATTTAGAGGGGGATTTGTTACGAGTAAATGCCTAACTGTGTATATGCCATTGCATAGACTGACCCACTGATCCCTCCTCCCTCACTTAGCCCTTCCCATAACCCCTCCTTACCTTGACTCCACCTCCTCCATATATAAGGCTGTGCGCAGAAGTCCAGGACCAGTTCCAAATGAGTACCTGAATAGAAGGAAATGGAGTAAATAAATACATTGAACTCAAAGCCTATCGTGTCTGTGATTATTGGGCAAGATCCTTGGAAAACTTACTTATCATGCATATTAAAAGGTTGTATAATGCATTGCTGGAAATAGACTCAGAAACAGAATTGGTTAAGGATTCTATGATAAAATGGACACAAAACTTTCAGGAACCAGTGATGATGGAAACGTGGGAAAAGATTTGGGTCAGAAATGTTAAATTTACGCAAGCACAAAATCTGAGAGAGAACTTTTATAAAATGTTTTATAGATGGCACTTAGATCCTAAAAGTTATTATGTATGTATTCGAACTTGCAAGCTAAATGTTGGAGATGTGAATGTAATGATGCAACCTATTATCATATATGGTGGACCTGTAAGAAAATCAAGGCATTTTGGATAAAAATTTGGTGGGTGATGCAGAACTTTCTGAAAAGAAGGTTGAAATTTACTCCTGAATTGTTTTTATTGGGTATAATTACGGACTGTACAGTTTCAGAGACTAAATTGATTTTGAACTTGATATCAGCAGCTAGGCTGCTGGTAGCTCAATATTGGAAGAAGGACTTTTTGCCTACTATTGAAGAGTGGATATTGAAAGTAACAAACCTAGCAGAAATGGCGAAAATCTCGGCGTATTTGAAGGACCACACGCAAGACAGATACGTATCGGAATGGAGAAGATGGATTGATTATATTCAAAATAAGTATCAGACAAGAAAATATCAAATAGCTTATGAATGAATGTTAGTATTAGAAGTATTTGGTGGAGTTAAGGTTTCAGTGGGGGAGGCAGTACTTTGAGGATAAGTAGATTAATCTAGTTTATGTTTGATTAAATGAAATACCTTGTATTTTGCTCTGGGAAGTCGGGGGGGGGAGGGAGGGATGAAGGGGGGGAAAGGGTGGGGGAAACATGGGGGAAATTTTTTTTGTATTTTTCTTTTGTAAAACTTTTCAATAAAAAAAAACAACATACATTTTGGGCTCAATTGTGGTCATAAGTTGAGGACTACCAGTAACTCTTTGTAGTGCTGTGATATTAATCAGCTTATCAAGGAAGTATGTGTCACTTCTGGAACCCTCAATGGAACATCCATCAGCCTTTGCTTGGATTTTGAAAGCATCAGACTGTCTTGCTTTAGAAGAAGCTTTGAAAGGGTACGCTTGAAGTACCATTAAAGTAAAGCACAGTTTGAAAGTTTGGACAATCCTGTAATCTGTCTCCTTATCTATCTGTATACCCATTCACCCACCCACCCACCCACCCATCCATCCATCCATCCATCCATCCATCCATCCATCCATCCATCCATCCTTTAGCTGCTTAAAGAGATATTTGCCTGAAAAGCTGCAGACCAATTCTGAGCATTTGTATCAGCAGGATTATTACATACATAAGCAAGCAATTTGCTCCCTTAGTAGCAGGATGGAGGACTTGGCTGTTCTCATAAAGCATCCTTGTTTTTTAAAAGGAGCCAACCACATACTGTTGCATAATTTTAATTAGGCAGTGTAGCATTTTTGTAGATGAGGAACCTCTTTGTACATAGGAACAGACAGGCTGTTTAGCTGAAAACAACTACAGTCAGAAACTGACAGCAGGAGTTCTGTTGTGCTGTTTGGCAGCTCTTACTCCAGATCATAAAGGATTAATTAAAATTGTTTAATGCTGAAAAGAGGCCCAAGGTAAACATTGAGCCAAGTAGAATAGCACTAAGCAACATTCAGAATGTTAGTTCTATTGCCTAAGGCTGAGAGGTTCAACAGATTGCACTTCAAACTGGGCAAACAGAATTCTTATGGAAGCATGATTATGTTTTGTTTTACATAGATCTTGGTTTTAAAAATAAATAAAGATGGAGAAGATGGATACAGATTGCCTACAGCCACATCAATGTGATTTACAAATGAATTTCCAAAGTAGTTGAACTACTAGTCAGTTAGGGGCCATCAAGACAGTTTGCTATCTGGGGACTATCTTAAATTTTCTGTAATAATAATGAAAGACTCGTCCAAGGATGAGCCTGTAATCACATCCCTTTCTATTTCCCTCAACCTTGCCAAGTCAAATCATTTGTTAATCCATCATTGGATGTATCACATGCCCAAAGTATGTGTGCATTTGCTTGCTGATCTTCATCTCAAGGGAGAAGTCAATTTGTATTGGGTTTGAGCCTGATTGATTGGTTCTTTTGCAATCCACGGTACTATTCATAATGATCTCCAGATCCATAATTCAAAGATGCAAATAAAAAGATGGGAGAAGAAAAAGAAAAAAAATGGAAAAAAATGGAAGGGAGAAAGATAGAAACATGGTGTAGGCACTTAGAATTAAAATGAATTGATGTAAAAGTTATAGAAATAAATGAATGTTAAAAAAGGTAACAATAGAGATTATGATTTATTTAGAAACAAGAATAAGTTATGACAGATGGAGTATCTATGAAATTATGAATTAAAAAATGAATTGGTAAGGAATGGTGATACCTTATTTTCCATCAAAGAAGAGGGGTTGGAGGGGGATGGCAGCTCCAGCGGTAGTACGAACAGCCGTGGGGTGATGCCCCCCTCCTCCCCCCCACACTCAAAGCAACAGAGCCAAGGCGGTGCTGGCGATGGAGGCTAGTTAGCGGCATTGGTCCCCCCCACACAGATGCATCTGTTTATGGTGCTGGGGTAGGGGGGGTGGCACTGGCACCGGTGATGGCGTCTGCCGCAGAATACTGCAATGGTAGTTTGCTGAGGGTGAAGAGAAGAAGCTGAGGCGAGGAGGCCTGGATTTATAGATCGGCAGAGGAGGAGATATTACCTTCCTCTGGGGATACTGTTTCCCCCCTCCCTCTCCCCACCTTCCCCCCTCCTTTACGGGGGGAGGGGTTTACGAACTGCTACACTCTGGACACTTTGGACCCCTTACCATGTTCCACTCACACCCTCGCTGGTAGGAGAGACTGAGCACCATTTGAGAGAGCTGAGGGATTCTCTATATCCCAACAGAGAGGACAGAACATTGTTCCCGATAACTTTCTGTAACGGGACCAGCCATCGTGAGAGGATGGTTGGCTATTAGCCTCCATTGGAGAAAAAGAACATTGGACCTTCTCCATGTCGTGAGAGGACAGTGGAGTCCAGCCCTATAAATGGATATTTTGTGACCTTTTATGCTCAGTTATCCCTTTGGACTATGATAGACTCCCGGACTGGCCTTCCTTTCCCATCTTTGGTTCAGTTGATGCTCCAAAAAGCCGACCTTCTCGCGCTGCGAGACTCCCCCCTCTCGCAGGCCTGGCCCTCCACGTTATCGAGGGCCTATCTTGATGACGGGCTTTCAAACCCCAAGAGATGGCATGCAGCGAAGAGGGGGTTGAGGGGGTTTTTAGCTAAATTTTTAAGGAAAATTTTAAGGGGACCCGGGAGGGAGGGAAGGGGTTGTAAAAGTGGATCTGGGGGGTCCAGATAGCGACCGAGCGGGATGATGGGTCGATTAGCTGCAGCAGAGGGGTCGTGAAAGGAAATTTAACCCAGGAGCAGGGGGACGACAGGAAGGGCTGTGTAATTGAAATAATGAGTGGGAGGGGCAGGTATGATGGGTGCAGGGGGTCATATCAAGTGTTGGGGGTGTGCACGCGCTGTCTCTGAGCGATTGCGTACTCCGGCCCCCAATGCGTGACTCATGTCCTGGGCTGTGCAGAGTCTCAGGCCCATGGCTGATGTTGTGTAATGCCAGGTCGGTGGTTAATAAAGCCCCCCTCATCTGTGATCTTATTTTGGAGGGGGGTGCGGACCTGGCAGGTATTACGGAGACCCGGTTGGGCCAAGAGGGGGGTATCCCTCATTGAGATGTGCCCACCAGGTTTCCATGCATTTCATCAGCCAAGGGCCCAGGGGAGGGGTGGGGGAGTGGTGGTGATTATTAGGGAAAGTCTTTGTCCGAGGGAGACCACTGTTCCTCAGATAGCCGGATGTGAGTCCCTTTGTGTGAAGTGGGGCCATGGGGTGCAGATGGGTTTACTGACTATGTACCTGGCTCCCTGCCACGTGGCAGCGACCCTGCCTGAGCTACTCAACGTCATTGCCGGGGTGGCGGTTGATACCCCCAGGCTTATTGTCATGGGGGATTTCAACTTTCAATCCACGGGTGAGGCGTCAGAGGTGGCTCGGGAGTTCATGGCTTCCATGACGGCCATTGACCTGACCCAGTTAGTTCAAGGCCCCACTCACATAGGGGGACACACTCTGGACTTGATTTTTGTCTCAGGTCAGTGGTTGAATGATCTTGGTAGAGGGGACCTAGATATCAAACCCTTGTCATGGACAGATCATTCGCTCCTCCAATTAGACTTTCCTACCACCTTCCCCCGCCGCAGGGAGACGGAACTGACCAGATGGTTCCATCCCAGGCCCCTGATGGACCCCGAAAGGTTCCTGAGGGAGCTTGGGCCGTTTCCTGAGACTCTAACACACGACTCGACTGAAGAGCTGGTGGCCGCCTGGGAAAGGGCAGCCACTGGAGCTTTGGACCGTGTCATGCCTTTGCGGCCTCTGACCCGATGCCAATCTCAATTGGCTCCTTGGTTCTCTGAGGAGCTGAGAGAGATGAAGCATCGGAAAAGACGCCTAGAGAGCATTTGGAGGACTAGTCAATCCGATTCTGCCCGGACACAGGTGAGGTCTTATATCAAGACCTACCTAGTGGTGATAAAAGCGGCAAAATCTAACCATTTTTCCGCTCTTATCGCATCTGCAGAGAACCGCCCAGCCGCCCTGTTTAGGGTGACCCACTCCCTTCTTCAGAGGGGAGTGCGGGAAGATCCCTTGCAGGGTCGTGCTGAGGATTTTGTGCAATTCCTGCACGATAAAGTTGCTCGGATTCGGGATGGCTTGGACTCTGATTGGATGAGTCCAAGGGAGGAGACGAGGGCAGGTCTTGAGAATGTTATCTGGGAGGAGTTTGATCCTGTGACTCCCGAGGATGTGGACAGGGTTCTGGGTAAGATTAGTGCCGCCACGTGTTTATTGGACCCGTGTCCCTCCTGGTTGGTACTGGCCTCCCGGGAGGTTACACGAGGCTGGCTCCAGGGGATTATAACTGCTTCTCTGAGTGAGGGTGCCTTTCCCGCTGCCTTGAAAGAGGCGGTAGTGAGGCCCCCCCTCAAGAAGCCTTCCCTGGACCCGGCTGAATTAGCCAACTATCGTCCAGTCTCCAACCTTCGTTTTGTGGCGAAGGTTGTTGAGAGCGTGGTGGTATGACAACTTCCCCGGCACCTGGATGAAGCTATCTATCTAGACCCGTACCAATCGGGCTTCAGGCAGGGGTACAGCACAGAAACGGCATTGGTCACGTTGGTGGATGATCTCTGGAGGGCTCGGGACAGGGGTTGCTCCTCTGTCCTAGTCCTATTAGATCTCTCAGCGGCTTTTGATACCATCGACCATGATATCATGCTGCAGCGGTTGAGGGGGTTAGGAATAGGGGGCACCGTTCTGCGGTGGTTTTCCTCCTTCCTCTCCAACCGCTTGCAGTTTGTGTTGGCAGGGGGACAGAGGTCGACCTCGAGGCGTCTCGCATGGGGAGTGCCACAAGGGTCAGTCCTCTCGCCCCTCCTGTTCAACATTTATGTGAAGCCGCTGGGTGAGATCATCCGGGGTTTTGGGGTGAAGTGTCATCTGTACACTGATGATACTCAGCTGTACATCTCCACCCCAGACCACCCCAACGATGCCGTTGATGTGATGTCTCGCTGCCTGGAGGCCGTGCGGGTCTGGATGGGGAGGAACAGGCTCAGACTCAACCCCTCCAAGACCGAGTGGCTGTGGCTTCCAGCACCCCGATATAGTCAGCAGGTGCCATCGCTGACTATTGGGGGTGAATCTTTGCCCCCCACAGAGAGGGCTCGCAATCTGGGTGTCCTCCTGGACGCACGGCTGTCTTTAGAAGAGCATATGATGGCCGTGGCCAGGGGGGCCTTTTATCAGGTTCGCCTGATTCGCCAGTTGCAGCCCTTTCTGGACTGGGACGCCCTGCGCACGGTCACTCATGCCCTTGTTACCTCCCGGTTGGACTATTGTAATGCTCTCTACATGGGGCTCTCCTTGAAGAGCACTTGGAGGCTCCAACTGGTCCAGAATGTGGCCGCGCGGGTGGTTATGGGCGCAACTCGTTGTGCCCACGTGACACCCCTCCTGTGTGAGCTGCACTGGCTCCCAGTGGTCTTCCGGATGCGATTCAAGGTGTTGGTTACCACCTTTATGCTCCATGGCATAGGACCCGGGTACCTTCGAGGCCGTCTTCTGCCACCAATAGCCTCCCACCAGCCAGTCCGCTCCCACAGAGAGGGTCTCCTCAGGGTGCCATCGGCCAAGTTATGTCAGCTGGTGACACCCAGGGGGAGGGCCTTCTCTGTGGGAGCCCCAGCTCTGTAGAATGAACTGCCCCCAGAAATACGTAAGATCTCCGACCTCCGGGTGTTTTGCTGCGCACTGAAGACCCTGTTGTTCCATCAGGTCGGGCTATCAACATAATAATTTTAAATTGGGGTATTTTAAATTTCTGGGGTTTTAAATTGAGCCAAATCTATTTAATCATTTTAAATTTTAATTGTTTTGTCTTGTGTTTTTAAATAGGCTGTACACCGCCCTGAGTCCTTCGGGAGAAGGGCGGCATAGAAATAAAATTATTATTATTATTATTATTATTATTATTATTATTATTATTATTATTATTATTATTATTATTATTATTATTATTATTATTATTATACATTGTATGCACTTAGAATTAAAATGAATTGATGGAAAAGTTATAGATATAAATGAATGTTAGAAAAGGTAGTAATTGAGAAATTACAAATGGTATTAGGACTTAGAAATGAGAATAAGTTGTGACAGATGGAATATATATGAAATTGTGAATTAAAAAATGAATTGGTAAGCAATTGTGATATTTGGAATGTATTGAATGGTAACAATGGAATTAATTAAGTATTGCAATAGTTGGATTATTTGAGTTAAGATTTATACTTAACTGATTTTTTATTGAATATTCCTAATTAGGGAAATTATAGCAATTGCAATACTTTTAAGATAAGAGATAAGAATATAAATATTTGATGAAGTAATTGAAAATTGAATTTAAGATCTATGAAAATGTAAATTAAAAAATAAACTGATAAAAAATTGTGATATTTAGAAGTTATTGAATGGTAATAATGAATTAATCTAATATGAAGTAATGGTAACATGTACAGATGTTTAAGAATTGAAACAAGATTCAGAAATATAAATAAGCTATATATATAAGATTGTAATAGTTGGGACATCTGAGTTAAGATTTATGCTTAATTGGTTTTGTGATCAGAATAAGGGAATTTAAGGAAATAATTGGGAACTGTATTATGTTGTGAGAATTTAAATTTAGGGGTTCAAACTTAGGGAGGAAAAAGAAAAATTGAAAACCAAGATTAGAGATTAGGATGAATATTAGTTTATTAAAATTAGAAAGAATAAATACTATGGTAAAAAACAAATATATAAAATTGTGTTAAAGATGAATAAAAATTTGTATAAATTTATGACCAGACCAATATTCTGTTCAGAAAAGATGCATTGTATGTTTGTTTGTGTGTTTTAAAAATAAAAAAAAAACTTTTATTAAAAAAAAGAATAGGCATAGCAACTAATTCAGCCAATTGGGAGCTGAGACAGACTGGAGCCAGGGCATGTCTTAGTCTGCAGCTTCTGATGCTGTGCAGAGAATTGAAATTGAAACCAAGCAGTCTGTGCATGCTGTCTGCTCTGCTGAAATGAAACTGTGAATCTGCTGTTGGTATGTAAACTTACTTCATGTATTATTGTGAATATAAAGAAGTTAATGAATCCTGCTGCATCAGTTTATCTGTGTGTGCTTCTGGATTTGATTTTTGCAAGAAACTCTGACAACACATTCCCCCCCTCCCCTCTCATTTCCCAGGAGATGAAAATTCTCCAGGCATTCCTGGTGCCAGGCAATGGTTATAAATCAGGTTAAAGTTTATACAAAGAGGACCAGGCAGGAAATAGGATACTTAGGATACATAAGAAAGAGAACTAAATGTGACAAATCCAAATCCGCCCCTTCTTCCACCAAAGAATGGCAAATACATGGATCTGACATATTGCCCTCCTCAGAAAAATGGAAACTCCACCTAGAAATACATAAACATTAAATACATTAAGATTTAGGATGGTTTGTGAGGGTATTTCATGTGGAATTTCCTTAACAGTCTTTTACATGTTTTTTGGCTACCCATTCATTCTGAGAGGATGGTAGGTGTTTCCATGTCACTAAATATTGTGTGGAGCTGTGGTGAGTGCGGGAGTCAAGAATGTCTTTGATTTCAAAATGTTGTTCTCCTTCCACCATAATGGGGGTTGGAGGTGTGGGCAAAGGGGGTCTGACTTTAGAATTGATTTCTGGCTTGAGTATGCTGCAGTGAAACATAGGGTGAACCTGCCTAAGTGTCTTAGGAAGGAGGAGTTCTACCATGATTAATGATTCTGGTGATGGGGAATGGGCCAATGAATTTTGGTCCCAGTTTCTTAGACAGTTGTAAGGATTGTAGAAACTTTGTGGATAGATATACACAGTCCCCAACCTTGAATGGTTTGGGTTCATGGCGTTTCTTGTCAGCTTGAATTTTAAAAGTAGCTCTAGCCTCTTGTAGAGCTAGTCTGACCACTGGCCAAGTAGTTTGTAGGTTGTTTATCCACTCCTTAAGGAAGGGGATGTCAGGTTCCTTAGCTGTTAGCTCTGGCATGGGATTAAATTCTTGTCCTGTGGCTACCTGAAATGGGGTGAAACCAGTGCTACTGTGTACAAAGTTGTTGTAAGCTACTTCAGCAAAAGGTAACAGGTCAGTCCAATTGTCCTGTTGGTAGTTAATAAAGCATCTTAAATATTGTTGCAATACACCATTGGCTATCTCCACCCCACCCCACCCCCATTCGTTTGGGTTTGGTGTGAAGAGGACAGCCCCTGGGTGGAACCTAACAGGTTTAAGAAAGCCTACCAAAATTTGGAGGTGAATTGAACACCCCTGTCTGAGATAATAGGTTGGGGAGCTCCATGGAGGCAATAAATGTGTACTAAAAACATTTTTGTTAATGCCTTGGCTGTTGGGATTTTCTGGCAGGGTATGAAATGGACCTGTTTTGAAAAGAGGTCCATTACAACCCCAATGGAGACTAGTATGGTCTAGCGCCAAGATGGCAGCTCTCGCCGAATCGCCGTCTGATGATGGGGCGGCTTTGGACTGTTTGGAGGTCCACTGGGGCTGATTTAACTCCCTTCAGCCCCAGCACCAACTAGGGGAGCCTTTTCCCAGCTCAACGAGGTTTCTCTCACCCTCTGGATCATCGGAGCCGGGCAGATATTGGCATGTGAAGGCACCATGGGAGGCTAACTCTAGCAGTTCCATTAATGGCAGTTACATCAGTTCCTCCATTCTTAAAGCAACGGCAGTTGGAACAACAATGGCGGCATGCGGCAGCGACGAACAGCACCATGGCAGTCCCTGTTGAGCCCTAGACACCCTGGGGGCTCCAAATTGGTTTGGGGACTTGCTGGGAAACCTGAAGTTGCCCTCACCGACTGTCACAAGTAAATGCCTTATTCTTGAATGGAGGATATATATGCTCATGGGGTATCAAGGGTTAATTTATTCTTTCCTTCCTAATGTATTCATATGTAACCACTCCTACTTCTTAACTCCGCCTTAATGATATAAAAGGAGATACACTCTCCTCCTTCTCGCTTCTTTCTGCAATCTCTCTGTGAATAAAGAATGCCTTCTGTAAATAAACTACCTTCTGTTTGAAAATAAAATAAAAAGTCTGAACCTATTATTGAGTCTGATCCTCGAATTATGGCAACACCGACGATAGCTGCTGGGACGGTAATGACTACCTCTTCGAGAGGCCTGAGCTAAGTCCAGTGACAGCTTGCAATGTCATCAGAAGGAATCTAAAAACTATTAACCCCTGGAGTGCCTTGAGCGCCCTGAATCACGCAAGGTGTTTAGACCCTTGTTGGAATTGGAAGACATCATTATAATCTAAAGTCTGGAGTCTGGCAATATATGCAGAGGACTATTCAATATGCCAAGAGTAGGAGAGGCCAGAGGTTGACAAAAGACTATCTACCTGGTCACCTTGGAGGCCTCCCCCACCTTTCTCAATTCTCTGCCTCGGCTAGTCCCTAACCCAGCCGCCTCCAGCTTATACATTAGCACCTTGATTTTGACACTGACCTAGCTGCCTCCAGACTATACTTTCACCACCTAGACTACCTTCCCTCTTTATATACATCTACCCCCCACCCCCATGGAGCTATTATCATTCTACCTTCACTTTGTTTGGCTTTATTTCCAACTGAGCCACCCTCTTGTCATACATTGTCTGGGCAGCTACCAATGTGGATGCTGAGGGAGTTTTGAATTACTGACATCATTTGAGCAGACGGAACAAAAAATTTATTACGACCATCTCATTCAGAACAAGCCACTGTGAAAGGATGACTAGATTTTTATCCTCTGTCCATCCTGAGATAGCACTAAACTCTTTCCCCCTGCCATGAGAGGGCAAGGGAGACCAGTTTCTTACCCACACTGAATTTATTACTCGCCTGCCTCAAGACTCTTACATCAGACTGTTGGACCAGACCCAAATGCTATACCCATCTGACTTACTAGATGTATTTGGTGACCGAACTCTTGGCATTGCGAGACTCCCCCCTCTCGCAAATTTGGCCCTCCACATTATCGAGGGCCTACCTTGATGACGGATTTTGGAATCCCGAGAGGTGGCACGGTGCTAAGAGGGGATTAAGGGCTTTCTTATCTAATTTTCTAACCAAAATCTTAATGGCTTCTGAAAGTGGGGTGGGTATAAACAGGGTGGATCATGTGGATTTGGGCGGCAATCCACAGAGGGAGGGATTAGTAAATAATTTTCCAAAGTGAAGCCAAAGGTGATCCTCAAACAATGGTTTGTTCTGGCATGCTTATCTCCAGTCTTGTGGATTTTTAGATGGCAGTTGCTGAGTTTATATTAGCATAACAGCAGAATGGGGACTAAAGACTACACAATTAATAATCTTGATGGTTGTTTTTTTAAACAGTCCATGAGTGACTATTAGCAGTGCAAAATAACTCAGTTTGCCCTTTTGTTTTTTCTAATTCCAAAACACCCTTAGGCATCAATCCACCTTCTAGAAGAATAATCTATAAAATTTTTAGATGATTTTTCTTTTTAAAAAATAAATATGTAGTGATTGAAAGAGGGGAGGGAGAGCAGAAGAGCAAAAGAAGAAGAGAAAATCAGGGGTTGCTTCAGAGCTAGTCAACCTTATGTAGATGCCCACAAATGTAGAATAGGAGAAACTGCTGTAGGATTAGTTTGAGCCAGGGGAATTCAGGAAGTATATATTTTATGCAACTTGGAGAACTAAGAGATTCAACAATATTGGGTATTAATAGGTATTACCCCTATATTACCATGCTCTTATCACTTTGAAAAGCATATAGTATCTTTGGATTCCCACAGACTGGTCCTAAACAAAGGGTGTTCCTGATTTCTATCCTTTTCTATACCCTCTACTGTGGATATGTATGAAATCTAATCCTATGTGATAGATGGGCTTTCTCCAGAACGTGTGTTGATCCATCAGCTCTAATGCTGGGAAGATTTCATGGGACTCTTTATTTGCAGAAACTTTGCCCTTGTAGATCCACAGAGACTGAAACTCTTGCTCATGTCCTCATACAGTGTCCTTTTTATGAAGCCCTAAGACATGTTCTGATCTCCCCAATCATTTCCAGTTTGAGGGTCACACTGATAGGTTTTATGCTTATTACTTTTTGAGGGATACTAACCCCATACTCACCTATCAGGTGGCCAAATACCTTTATCACATCATAAAACTGCTCAAGCTTTTAATTAGATATATCACTTTTTTGCCCTATCATTTCCCCCCTGTAATAAGCTATTATATCAAACTTTTTTTAAAGCTACAAAAGCTGGACGTATTCCTCAGAATATTCTGACTTTGGATTTTTGCTGAGGTTTGTATATCCATTTTATTCACAAAACAATAGATTTAATGATCAAACCTTTTAAAATTGGCTATTTCTGGCATGAGACCTTGCTGATAATATTCAGTTTTAAAAGGCTCGTAATATTTGGTTTCACAGAACACCTTTAACTCAAAACCTAGCCATTGCATTTTCACAATAGGGAAAGTTTTGTTAGTGCTAAACTTGGTTTGAATTTTCATGGCTTAGTCTCTTAGGTGAACCCAGTTCATTTTGTTAATTAATGGCTTAGCAAACATAGAAACTGAAATTTATCAATAAGCATGTGCAATGTGCACTATGAACATGACCCCTATTGAAAGAAAGGAAACATATTGCAGGAAAATTAAATTATATACACATATTGGCATAATAAGAAATTCATTGGGGCCAGTTAACTTCTTGAGTAATTCAATAGTTAGAGCTTGATTATATTTTACATTATACTTACATAGGCTGGTTTTAAAACCAAAAAACATGTAAACATTTAATCTAGGATTGAATTATTTGATATTTTCCTAATTTATGTTAGCATGTTTTTTTAAAAAAAAATCTATCACAGTTCTTTATTTATTTATTTATTTATTATTTGTATTTCTATGCCGCCCAACTCTCCGAAGACTCTGGGTGACTTACAACAAAGACAGTATGAACAATATACAATAAGAGACGTTAAAAAAACCCATACACACTGCTCATGGCCTGATCTCGCAAGATTGCAGTGGTGAGATCAACGGCCCCAAGCCTGCTGGAAAAGCCAGGTTTTCACCATTTTCTGGAAGGCCAGTAGGGTGGGAGCGGTCCAGGACTCAGGAGGTAGCTGATTCCAGAGACCTGGGGCAGCCACAGAGAAGGCCCTTCCCCGCGGACCTGCCAGCTGACATTGTTTAGCTGATGGGACCCAGAGGAGACCAACTCTGTGGGATCTTACCAGTCGTTGGGAGCTATGCGGTAGAAGACAGTCTTGAAGATAGCCTGGCCCTGGATTCATAAAGACCAAAACGGTTTTCTCCCAGGGAGACAGATCAGAGACAATCTGAGGACAGTTTTAAACACCTTTGAATATTACGAACAACATCCTGAAAAACAGCTGGCCTTAATGTTTGTTGATGCCCAAAAGGCATTCGACAACTTGAACTGGTCCTTTATGATAAATCAAATTGACTTAATGGGATTCGGTACCAACTTTAGGAAGATGATTGAGAACATATATAAAAACCAGAGGGCAAACATTCTAGTGAATGGAGATAGAACCCAGTCGTTCCAGATCCAAAAAGGAGTGAGGCAGGGATGCCCTTTATCTCCCTTATTATATATCTTGGCACTAGAGGTGCTACTTAGAAAGATAAGAGCCAACAAAGAGATCAAAGGATTAAAGATTAGGAATGAAACCTTCAAAACTCAAGCTTTCGCGGACGATGTAGCCCTCATTATGGAAGACCCACTAGAATCTGGTGTAAAATTAATGCAGGAAATTCGGGAGTACGGAGAGGTGGCGGGCCTAAAACTTAATAAGAACAAAACCAAAATGATAGTGAAAAACATGACAGACCTCCAAAAGAAAGAACTGGAAGAATCACTAGGTCTTCAGATAGTTAGGAAAATAAAATATTTGGGGATATGGATTACCGCGAGATTTTCCTCACTAAAAGAGGACAATTATATTCCCCTTCTCCAGAAAACACATCAAGATCTGGAAAGATGGAAAAAGCTTAATTTGTCTCTGTTAGGTAAAATTGCAGCGATTAAAATGAACATCCTACCAAAATTTCTGTTTCTATTCCAAAATATTCCGCTACTACTAGACAAAATTTTTTTCTTGGATTTGAACAAATACATCAGGAACTTTTTGTGGGAAGGCAAGAAATCGAGGATCTCTTTTAAGATACTCCAAGGGAAAAGGAATTTGGGAGGCTTTGGGCTCCCTGACTGGGAATTATATCAAAAGGCCGCTAAATTAATTTGGATCAAGGAGTGGATCAAGTTACAGGATAGGAGAACCTTGATCCTGGAGGGACATGACCTCCTAGAAGGATGGCACTCTCATCTCTGGGATGTAAAGAATAAGAAAAAATCCTATTTTCACAAGCATAAAATCAGGGAGACTCTCATTCGTACCTGGGATGAAATTAGACAGAAGATCTACACTAAGGTACCCATTTGGCTTTCGATTATGGAATCGTTGGCGGCCCCAAACAGGAGAGATGAGTATAAATGGGGTACATATAAGGACATTCTCGATGAAGAAGGGAAACTTAAATCGCTGGAGTTACTGAGGGATCAGGGCTTTAGTTTGGATTGGTGGAATTATATTCGGATCAATTCAAGATTTCAAAAGGATAGAGATAAATTCGGAATAGCAGCGAAACATGGAAATTTCGACCAAATTATTTGGGGACCAGAAAAAAAAAATGTTAACAAAAATTTACCACTTTTTATTGGATGAAGATAAGGCAGAGTCCATAGCAAAAAGACAATTGAACATCTGGGAAAAAAATTTAGGTTATAGATTAAATTTTAATGATTGGGAGATAGCTTGGAATAGAAACCACAAAATAACCAAATCGACAACGTTTAGGGAAAATCATTACAAATTGATTCACAGGTGGTATTTAGCCCCAGCGAGGTTAGCTAAGATGTTTCCAAACTTCTCTCCCATATGTTGGAAATGTGGAAAATCGGTCGGCACCTTTTATCATCTATGGTGGACTTGCCCTGAGACCAAAAAGTACTGGTCCAAAATCCAACACTGGCTCTGTGAAATAACAGGCCAGGAGGTAGCCCTAGTTCCGGAACTTTTCCTCTTAGGTATAACCGATGAGGGCTTAAACAACAACAAAACCCAACTGGTAATCCAGATTATAACTGCGGCGAGATTAGCCTTCGCAAAATGGTGGAAAAACAAACTTATACCCTCAGAAGAAACTCTAATAAATAAGATCTTAGAGTGCGCTGAAATGGCGAAACTGACAAGCGAGTTAAAAAATGAGGATAACTCAAGATATTATGATGTATGGGGTATTTGGTACCACTGGCTTAAAAATAAGGTGAAAACATGACCTTAGAAGCCTGACTTGGCATATGTATTACAGTCATACTGCATAGTACCATGTATATTTAGATTTGAAGTTATATTTTTCCCAACTATTGTTTCACTATACTGTAAATACACTGTACCTCCGGAAGTAGAGATGGATTGTATATTTTCTTTTTTTGTTTTGGAAAATCAATAAAAATTTATTAAAAAAAAAAAAAAAGAGGATAGCCTGGCCCTAAGCCATATAGGGCTTTAAAGGTAATAACCAACACCTTGAATTGTGACTGGAGACCAATAGGAAGCCATTGCAGCTCATGGAGGATTGGTGTAATGTGGGAGTACCTAGGTGCACCCACGACCGCTCGAGCAGCTGCATTCTAGACCAACTGTAGTCTCTGAACACTTTTCAGGGGTAGCCCCATGTAGAGCGTGTTGCAATAATCCAACCGTGAGGTGACAAGGGCATGAGTGACTGTGAGAAGAGCCTCCCGATCCAGGTAGGGTCGCAATTTGTGTACAAGGTGAACCTGTACAAAGGTTCCCCTTAACCACAGCTGCCAGGTGTTGCTCTAATCTCAGCTGTGGGTCAAGGAGGGCACCCAAATTGCGAACCCATTCTAAGGGGGACAGCTTCTCCCCCCCCAGGGCTAAGGATGGACAATCAACATGGTCCTTGGGAGGCAATACCCACAGCCACTCGGTCTTGTCTGGATTAAGTCTGAGCCTGTTGACTCCCATCCAGATTCTCACAGACTCCAGGCACTGGCACATCACATCCACTGCTTCACTGAAATGATGCAGGGTGGAGATATACAGCTGGGTATCATTGGCATACTGCTGATATCTCACCCCGTATCATCAGATGATCTCCCCCAGTGGTTTCATGTAGATGTTGAATAGAAGGGGAGAGAGGACTGAGCCCTAAGGCACCCCACAAACAAGGGGCCTAGGGATCGACTTCTGTCCTCCTATTAACACTGACTGTGACCGACCAGAGAGATAAGAGGAGAACCACCGTAACACAGTGCCTCCCACTCCCAACTCCCTTAGTCGGCCTAGTAGGATACCATGTTCGATGGTGTCAAAAGCTGCTGAGAGGTCAAGTAGCACCACAATAGAGGAATGACCCCCATCATGGGCTCGCCAGAGATCTTCCATCAGCGCGACCAAAGCAGTTTCTGTGCTGTAGCCAGGTCTGAAGCCAGATTGAAAAAGGTCATACAATGTCCATAGGAACTTGGACATTGGCCATCATTTTCTCTACAACCTTCCCCACAAAGGGTAAGTTGGAGACTGGATGAAAATTCTTTAATTCTGCTGGGTCCAAGGAAGGCTTTTTGAGGAGGGGCCTTATGACTGCTTCCTTTAATAGTTGCAGAAAAGATTCCTCCCTTAAGGAAGTATTAACTAAAGTCAGGAGCCAGTCTCGTGTCACCTCCCTGCTGGCCAAAACCAGCCAGGAGGGGCATGGGTCCAACATACAAGTGGAGCACTTGTGGAGTCATTGCACCCACAGCCTTGTCCACTTCCTCAGGAGTCACAGGCTCAAACTCATCCCATACAATACGACTAAGACCTGCCCTGGTCATCTCGGTCGGAATTGCCCAATCAGAGTCCAGGTCCATCCGAATCTGAGCGACTTTATCCAACAGAAACTGCACAAATTTCTCAGCTCTACCCTGTAAAGGCTCCTCCGCTCCCCCTACATTAAGGAGAGAGCGAGTCACCCTAAACAGTGCAGCTGGGCGAGAATCAGCGGATGCAATAAGTGCGGAAAAATGCGAACATTTTGCCAACCGTATCGCTACTAAATAAGTCTTAATAAAGGCTCTTAAGAGTGTTCGGTCAGATTCAGACTTACTGGTCCTCCAGCGCCGCTCTAGACGTCTCTTCTGGTGCTTCATCTCCCGGAACTCCTCGGTAAACCTGGGAGCTTTTCTGGATCCATTGCTCTTGAGAGGTTGCAAAGGCACAATCTGGTCCAGTGCCCCAGATGCTGCCTTATACCAGGCAACAACCAGGGACTCTGCCGGGCTGTGGACAAGGGAGTCAGGTATCTCCCCAAGTTCCTTCTGGAACCCTGCAGGGTCCATTAGGCATCTGGGGTGGAACCACTTAATCGGCTCCGCCTCCCTGCAATGGAGGAGTGGCATCCTAAAGTCCAACTTCAGCAGGAAATAATCTGGCCACAACAAGGGAGAAACAGCTATATCCTTTAATTCCAGATCACATCTCCACTGCCCCGAGAGAAACACCAAGTCGAGTGTGTGTCCCCCCATATGGGTCGGACCCTGAACTACTTGGGTCAGGCCCATGGTTGTCATGGAAGCCATGAACTCCTGAGCCACATCTGAGGGTTCGCCAAGTGACGGCAGGTTAAAGTCCCTCAGCACCATGAGCCTGGGGAACTCTACCGCCAACCCGGCTACTGCCTCTAGTAGCCCAGGTAGGGATGTTGTAATGTGGCTGGGAGGCAGGTATGTCAACAACAGACCCAACTGAACCCTTCAGTCCAACCTCAAGAACCCCAACTCACATCCGACAATCTCTGGGGCAGGGATCCTGCGAGGGCAAAGACTCTTACGGACAATGACTGCCACTCCTCCACCCCTTCCCTGGAGTCGCAACTGATGCTGTATCTGAAATCTGTCTGGGCACATCTCAGAGAGGGGAACACCCCCCTCCTGGCCCAGCCAGGTATCAGTTATGCATGCCAGGTCAGCCCTCTCCTCCAGGATTAAGTCCCAAATGAGGGGGGCTTTATTAACAACAGATCTGGCATTAAATAGCAGCAGCCTGAGGCCAGGGCCCTGATTTCCCAAGTCACCAGGTATACGGGATGAGCCTTGTGAACCAAAACCAGAACCAGAGGGGCCGGAACATGTAATCGCTTTGACATAGCAAGTCCTAGTTCCCCGAGAGTGGCCTACCCCTCGGCTCCTAATATATCTACCTCTCCCAGTCACAACCACAATATTTTGGCTCTCCATCTCCCCAGAGACCCCCTCCCCCTCCCCATCGGCCCCCCTCTTCCCCAGCAGGCAAGGTACTTCATTCATACCAAGCCGGGGGTCATATCTGGGCCCCCATCTGCTTCTGCTTGCACACTCAGCAGAGGGGACTCCATTCTTTGTCCCCGGCTCCCTCATTCTCTACAATTCAGTCTCCCCAATTCACTCCTTCTGTTTTAAATCAAACTGAATTCTGAATTCTAATCAATCTAAAACACATTCACATACACACATGTATACACCTCCCCCAGATAGTTAGTATATCAGGCCACAATGAGAGTATGGTCTAAACTTCAAAACAGATTTGGTCAACCCGGCAGTAAAAGTCTGCGGAAGAAGCCACAAATAGTTTCCTATTCTCCTATTACAACCCAAGGAAAGGTCCCTCCAGTTCCAATAGTCAAATCCGGCATCATGTCCACTCTTAAACTGCAAAGTTCCCACAAGCACCAAAGAGCTCCTCAGAAGGGGAGGGGAGCCTGACCTCGATGGTATCAACTGTAAGTTCCAGCAAGCTCCAGGGGGGGTTCGAGGTCCATAACAAGGCTAGCAACGGTCTCGATGGAATCGGCCACAGCCATGTCTGTCATGGTAACAATGGTGTCAGCAGTTCTCCCAACTGTCTCCTGCCTGTTGCACTCACCCCCCTCAATCCTCTCGGCTCGGTTCCAGAGCAGATCCAAGGGGCTCCTGGGGGCATCCGTGGGGCAAACCCCCACAATGGCATCAGCGTCAACATCAATATTTTGCCTAGCCTTGTCTCCTCCACCATGCGCTTCCCCCTCAGCCCAGCTCCGCCACATCTCCACATTCTCCAACGAGCTCCTGGGAGCCCCGAAGTCGCCGGCAGGGTGAGTTACAGCCGCCATTATACACACGATGTTAGCTTCGTTTCTTAAAGTTTGTGCCCCTTCAGTTCTTAAAATTTGTGATGGTTCCCTGAGTTGCTATCCCCAGGGTTGCTGTTTCTGTCCTTCTGTCCGGACGCCACCATCTTGATCCATAATGAGTAGTTCCATAATTATTGAGAAAGTTGATTCCTCCATTGGCTCCAAAGCCGGGGTCTCCCCGGGCTGAGCCATGATCGAGCCAGCTCATCCCCGTCACACCGAGGCCGGGTCCGCTATGTCAGGAGACGAAGCCAAATGCATCTTGACAGGCGAAGGGGGCCTATTTAATTGTGCAGCCTCTTTTCTTTCAGTTGTAATGTATCTCCCCCCCCCCTTGCTCTTACTATGCTGAATGAACAAATGTGTTATTTATTATTGTTGAAACATTGTCTTCCCAGCAGTTGCAATGGGCCTGGAGGTCACTGCTGTGCTACAATGAATGAAATGGAGAAAACATGGATGGTAAATGTATTTAGTGGTCAAGTTGTGAATAACTTTCCTTAGAGCTTGGTAAGTAGTGAGTCAATCCAACAAATTACAGCTGCTTGCAAGAATAAATTGTTCCTTGATCATATCAATCTTGTACAACAAAATAAGAAGACATCCCAGTTGTCTTCCAACTAGTTCAATACATTGTCTTCACTTCTTTGAAACAGAAAATTGATTCTTGGTAAAATATATTTATTCTGGTATTCAGTCCAACCAGGACAAATTTAACTTTCTTCATCTTAAATTATATCTGTCTTTTTGTTTTGCCAAGGCTGTAATTATTTCTTAATTACTTTTTGTTAAATATGTTTCCATGTACTTAAATAATTTAACAATGATATTAATTCCTGTTGCTTGCTACAGATATTATTTTTTTTCCTCAGATAAATTCTATGAGATAATTTACATCTTGTTTATATTAATATGATATCCTGATACAAAGCCGTAGTGCTCTATATATTCCATTATTAATTCTAAGCAGTCCCTTCGATGGGAAACTGCAAGAAATAGTCATACTGTCATTCTGAAGGGGCTCAATCTTTGAGGAAAATGTCTTCTACTTTTGTTGAAACTCTGATTGGTCTCTATTCAGTTCATTGCCTTTCTATCTATCTGATATTTCTTACATTGAGTCTTCATAACTATTTCTACCATCAGTGAAAAATACTCCAGCAGTTTCATTCTCACTAGATTCATCTTCTAAATAAAATAGTTAACATACACTAAAACAGCTCTTCTCATAAACTGTTTTAATCTTACCCCAGATTCAAATTCTTTAAGCACAAGTCCCTGAGGGTAGAAACTAGCTCTGAATATTTTATCTGACAGCTATGAACCTGCATTCACCAGAAACACCTGGTACTATTAAGAATGCATAATGCAAGAGGACTTCCGGTTTGCTGTTTGTCCCCGCCGGACGCTCCTTCGGGATCGTCGTACCCACTGCCTGTAAAGAGCCGCCTTTATAGCGGAATGGCGGCTCGAAAAAACTCCGTTTCCATTAGGAAACGGAGATAGAGCCGGCTGGGGTGGGTAGAGTCCTCTGCCTAATCCCAAAAGTTTTTTATTTACTTTTGGGACGGAGCGGAAGAGACTCCCCGTATCCCCAGCCGATGCTCCGGGCTCTGGGAGATCTCTGCTATACGCAGAGCTAGGTGGCAAAAGCAAGCCTGTAAATCTGTTAAATTAATTAAAGAAGATGTGAGCTGGACCTCTGATCCTGAAGCGCAAGTATTCTTTTTATTTTAGAAAAGTTACTGAAGTTCTTTAAGAAGTGAAAGGAAAAAAGATTTTTAAAATGGCGATTGCTGAGGCTTGAAAAGAGGCTGAAAGGGAAAGTACTTCCGTTTTCTATTACAAAGTAGCGGAATGAATACTCCTGGCTGTAATTGAGGCAAAACCTCACTCTCACTCTTGTTTTTTTTTCTTTTTTTTCTTGGGGATCTGATATTGATCTTGGTTGGAAACAAGCCTTTTTTTTTCTCTTTTCCACTAAATCTTGTCTGTGTGGAAAATGGCACTGGGACTTATACAGTTAGACAAACAGGCAGCAGAGGGGAATTCCCCCTTTAACAAATTACATGAACAAGTTTTAACTCTCCAATCTCAGAAACCTGACTTTAATATAATAGAATTTCTTCTTAAAGAGATTGTAAGAAGGGATGAGATTGTGAACAAGCAACTTCAAAAATTTAAGCAGGAAACTAAAGAAATTGGTGAATTGGTGAAATCAAAGTTTGACTTTTTGAATCAAAAGATTTTAAAAACAGCTAATGGTTTATCAGACTTTCTGATTCAGTTGGATGCAAAGACTAAATTATTAGAGTCTAAAATGAAAGAAACTGAGGAGAATTTGGATGACAAGATTCAAAAAATTAAAAAGGATTTGGTAAACACTCAGGATAATAGCTCAGAAGACAAACCTAAAATGGAGGTTGACCAAAAGACTGGTAATGAAGAAAATGTGCAACAGAGGATTGAAAGAGAAGTTTTAATGATCCAATATAATTTTACAGAATATGCAATTAGACTGAGAGGTCTGCAGGAAAATAACAGAGATGACTTAAGGAAAATATCTTCTGAAATTCTGGCTGGGATTTTAAAGGTTCAACCTGATGAAGTGTTTTGCAGGATTGACAGAATTTATAGAATAAACTCCTGGTTGGCAAAGCAAAGACAATTGCCTAGAGATGTGGTGATTTATTTTACAGATAAAGAAATTAGGAATAATATTGTGCAGAACTCTTTTAATTCTACTTTGCAATTTCATGGAAGAAAGATTTGGATTTTTAAGGAGCTCCCGCCTAAGATGCTAATGGAGAGGAAGAAATTTGGCTTTCTAGTGACTGAGTTAAAAAAAAGAAATATCCTATTTAGGTGGGATGTCCCAGTTGGTTTAATATTGAGACACCAAGGAGTAAGATACCAACTGAACACTGTTGAAAAAGCGGAAGAATTTTATCAAAAAAATTTAAAAATGAATTTAACATCTTTAGGCACAATACAGGACAAGCAAAAGGAGTTGGAAACAAAAGGAAAATATCAAATTACAGAGGCTGTGGTAGATAAATTGTCTTTGGACTCCCTGGATACCCCAGCTGGACTGTCTATAAATATGAGAGCAGTGTCATCCGATTCCAATGTGATGAATCATCAAGTTACAGACAAGTGTATAAACCAACCAGTTGATATACAAGTGATGGAGAAGAAAGACGAGATAACAAAACAAAACCAACAAGATCAACTCATAAAGCAGAATGAAAATTGATCAGCTGACACACAATTGGTAGGAAGGAAACCAGGATGGAAATTCAACCCGCAAAAGAAAAAGAAAAGAAATAGATCTCATAGAAATAGCAGTTTCTAAACCAAGCAACAGTGAAGCCAGGGACTTTAAAAAATGAATGAATATGTGAAAAGATAGTGGAGGCAAACAATTGTTTAATACTATCTTGAGGATAGTGGCAGATCTCTGCAATGCCGTGATTTTGGGATGTGAAAAGAGCCTTACATTGTTGGATTTGAATTATCTACTTTGGATTTCTTTTACTGGTAAATATATTATAATTATTATAATTATTTCGAGTTACAAGGCAAGAGAGTCACGCTGGGGCATGCAGAAGATCTGGATGTTACCCATTAGGATGATGGGAATTAATAATCCTGATGAAAACCACAATTACAACTATATGGATATAATTATAATGTCACTCGGGTGGTTGTTTTTACTTTTATATATATATGAGGATATCTACTACTGATGGGGGCAGAAGATGATTGAAGATTTTGAACAAACTGTTGCACCAGCATGTTATTTTACCCTATTATGGATGATGGATTTAACAATCCAGTGGAAAGACATCAAAGAAGATATTATATGGATTATAAATTTAAAGTTATTGTCTTTTTTCTTTTTATAAAATGGAATGCATATATAGATATATGTATATTTTAGTAGAGTGGGCAGTGGATTATATTTAGAATTGTATTGCATGGTAATTTAGTAGGAATTTGGGTTGAAATAGGTTAGTTTACTGATTGATTAGTTTAAGAAAAAGGATCTTTAACTCATATATTTAGGGGAGTGGAGGAACTGGATAGAACTGAATAAATGTTAAATTTGGATGTAGGGAGAAGGCCGCTTTGAAATGTTATATTAACATATATAAAAGATTAAATGTTAAATTGTTGTAATAATACACTATAAGTTTAGGGGAGGAGAAAAAGGGCAGATTATTGCTAAAATGGGAGTTATAAGAATATTATGCTAAGGGTCAGTATATTAGTTATGAAATAGCTTATTGTTATGAAGAAGTCACAGGGGGGGATGGGTGGTGAGGGGGGGTTAGAGAAGAGGGGGGGAAAAAGGGGGAAAAACTTGTATTTGAAAACTTTTTCAATAAAAAAAAAGAATGCATAATGCAAGTACCTCATCTATTAAACAAGAGAATAGGACATTAAAGATGATGATGATGATGATAATGATGAAGATGATGATGATGATGATGATGATAATTCATAAGCAAAATAAAACAAAAGCCAAAGAAGCCTAAAAGCTTTAATAAAGTAATGGTCAAAAATGGAAAATATTTCTGTAATAGAAATCATGTAAATACAAATGCAAACATAGGTTGCTGTTAGCTCACATAAGTGAAAACAAAAACAAAAATCTAGGGAAACAGGAGAAGAATTATAATGATAATGATGTAAAGTGAAGATTAGGTTGAATTGTCTGTTTCAATTGCTTTTCAAGCATTTGGAAATGCACGACTGTTATTTCTAAATATGAGCTAATTACTGAGGCAAAATCAGCTAGAGTTTTTATATATTTCATATATAAAATCACAAATAAAACCGCATGGTGGTTTTAAACAAAACAAACCAATCACCAAATAAAAACGACAAGCCACAATACTATTTCACAATCTTAACAAGATCCGCACAGTCCTACTGTTATGAGGCAAATGAGGCAGGGAGCAGATGTTGGGAGGCTGGAAAGGAGAGATCAACACAATAGCCCAGGCTGTGACTGCGACCATTTTCTCCCCAGTGATTTATGGAGTTTTCTATCATCGCTCAACCATTGTTGTACTGATGCAACACTAATGAGGAGAGGTTTAAATCACCTTGATGATGATGGAGATGCTAGAAAATCCTATAAATTATGAATGGAAGGAATTGTCCCATCCCTGAATTGAATGAAAAAAAATAATAATTGCTAGTTCCGTTCTTCCAGTGGAAGAAGAGAGAGTGCCATCTCGTTCTTAGCTCAAGGCAGTTAAATGTCTTTTGCAACTGATCAAATCAGACCACAGCAGTCTGTCATTCCCAAGGAATCAACTGGGTAGGGAGGAAAAAGTGAGGAAGAATAAATAAAGTTGAGGGTTGAAATTAAAGGTTAAGGATGACTCCATTACTCTGGGACATCAACCACTTACACTCACTTGCAACACAAGAGGAGGACCTCTGTTGAAAAGTAACTCCTTCATCCAGGGGTGAAATTCATTTACCTTCTCTACCGGTTCGCAAATGTGTGCGAACTCACTTTGCTCATGCACACTGTCATCTGCACATGCACAAAACCTGTGCATGCACAGAGATTTAAAATGTCACAAAAAAGGGACATCATGATGTCCATGCAGGTGGGTGGAACCTCCCGCAGTCACCGCTACCAGCTTGCCTGAGCCAGATAGAACCGTTTGAATTTCACCCCTGCATTCATTCTCAAGCAATTAGCAAGCAATTTGGTGCCAATGTGCACCAACACATAGCTTAATATGACCTTTGTTGCCAACTGCACAGGTTTCCCAAATGGGTTTAGTTTTGTATGTTTGAATAAATGAAGAAATTAATACCTGATTTTCTGAAGTTCATCCTATACCTTTTCAATTTACCAATACATCAACAAGCTACGTGGCCATTCAGACCTAGTTTGGGAATAAGGCATAGGTTTCCAAAGAGCATAATTTATGGAAAGCCACAAATGGAGCAGAATTAGTTTAGAACATTTTGAAGTGAAAACCATACTCAGTTCTAAATGTGAAGGGAAGGGTGCAACATGTTGACTTCTATATATAGAATCCAACCAGACATTGAACAGGCAAATCAGGATATGGACAATTAGAAAGAAGAAAAATGGATGGTGGGAGGAGAACACACTAACTGTTTAATTTTCACATGACCCCAGTGTTATATAGTGGGTGGAGTGAAGAGGCATAGAATTATTGTGACTTCAGCTCTTTAATGTACAAGGAAACTCCAGCCAACTCCTGTCTGGCAACTTGTTCTTTTATAGGGGCTGCCAGACAAATTGATCAATCATTTCAGACTATTCTTCCCACCTGGATGGTGGACCTTAGTGCAGCCTTCCTTTCTTCAGCTTCACTCTGTTTACCGATGAGTATTCAACACCCTCCCCACTAGGATAGGTCATTGACCAATCACGTTTTATCTAGCTAATGTAGTTGTGCAAATAGTTGGGGTGTTGGGTAACTCGCTCTGACCTGCACAGTTCAGTTGGTGTATCAGCAGTGGTCAAGTCAGTTGGACCTATTGCTGCTCCCTGGGTAGCCAATGGATCTTTCTGGATTACTGCTGTAGTCAGTCCGGTGGGTAACTCCTCAATGAGGAGCACTGGTGCAATGGGGCCTGGGTCCTCTACGAAGGCTGGCAATGGGCACCTGCTGAGGGCATCAGTGTTGCTCAGGAGTTTGCCAGGTTGGTGCGTTAGGTTGTAGTCATATGCGAAAATTGTCCATCTTGTCATTTGAGGTGGCAAAATGGTTGGTATGGGACAGTCTCCAGCAATTATGCCAAGAGCAGTTTATTGTCAGTCAACTAGTTCAAAATGTCTACCATATAGATATTTGTGAAACCGCTTCACCCCCACAACAGCAAGCAAGGCCTCTTTGTCCAGCTGGCTGTAGTTCCTTTCAGCTGCCAATAAGATTCTTGAATAAAAAGGAAACGCCGACGGAGCTCCTTTTAGGAGCTCCAGCCCCGTGATTCCGTATAGCCGCTAGAACAGTGAAAATCAGCTGTCTAGCGGCTTAAAAACTCTCCCCCAGGAAAAACAGGGAGAGAAGAGCAGAAGGGTCTGGGTAGAGCTCCCCTAGACCCCCAGGCTTTTTTTTTTTAAGCCTGGGGTTTGCAGGGTGAGAGCTCCCTGAAAGCCCTTCAGAGCTCCGGAGCCGGGACGAGTCTGCTTAAAGCAAACCGAAGCATCGCGACCACACCAGCAAAGCAACTAGAAAGATTATAAAGAATTTGGATTTTGGATTTTGGATGCTGGCAGAGTTAATCCAGGAGACTAAAAATGCAAGTATTGTATGTTAACTCCATTTAAAAAGGGAAAGATGGTGCCTTAGGGCATGAAAATGAAATTTATAAGTGAAAGTCCTTGTTAACATCAGTAACATTGTTAAAGCTATCTGGTTATTCAAGAAAAAGATTTAAAGTGGAAGTGGAATGGAAAAGACAGTGGTATTGATCTTAACTAATTTACATCCTTAATTTGCATGGAAATAATGACCTGATAGCCGAATTAATACAAACATAAAGAGACAATTGAAAAATGGCTGAAATTAAAAATGGATTATATGAGTCAGCAAACTTACAAGTAGTGACTGCGAAGGACTTAAAAGACTTGTTAAAATCTTTTACTGCTGAGATAGGACAGATAATTAAAAAAACTATTCAAGATTTTAAATTGGGGAATAATAATGACTTGCTGGCTGGAAAAGAGGAAGAAATTAATCAGGACAATGTGCCTTTGGAGGATAAAAGAGACATTGTTGGGGCTAAAATGGAGGTTATTATATCAAAAACAGAAGTTCTGGAAGAGGCTTCCATTCAATTAACTGAGAAACAGCAAGAAGACTCTTTACTGCAGGTTGATAAATATTTTGACAAGTTTTGGCTCTACAGACAGAATCAATATATAAGGAACGAACTATTGGACTACAAATGTAGGAAGAGTCAAAATGGGGGCTTCAAATTAAAGAAAACAACCCCAAGAAGAGAACTAATTCCAAAGACACACCAACTACAATTTCAAACCAATTTTTTTTGAAAATAAAAGCAGGGGGAGGAGCAATGCTGAAGAAGAAAGTATTATTGAAGAAGGACTGGAAAAAATATAGAAAGAAAGAAAGACTGGTCATATTTTGGAGATTGTCTCATGATGTTAAAAGATTTAATTAAAGTTGGATAACTTTCTGAATTTTATTGTAGTTTTAAAGTATTGAAGTTTAAAGGTGGATAACTTAAAATTTATTGGATAACTTTTTGAAAGTTTTGAAAGTTATATTTTGGAGAATGTTCTGCTAATGTATTAAGAGATTTTAAAATGTTTAAAATAAGATTATGGTTTTGGTTTTTTTCTCTTTTTTTATAAATGTGAAATGTGATAAGAGAATTTATAAAAGGAAGGTTGAAGTATAATTTTTAAAAGGGGAGTTAACAAGTGTGAGAGAGTTTTGAATTCTGTAATAGTTAGCATATTTTAGCTTATGCTTGTTAAATGCTATATCCTGTTTTTGCTCTGGGAAGTCGGGGGGAATAGGGGAGGGGGGTTTGGGTGGGGATAAAATGAAGTATGATAATTGATTGTGTAGTGTTTGGTTGTTTGAATATATAAAAAAACTTTTGTTTTTAAAAAAAGATTCTTGAATAAAAAGCGATCGGCGCCTCATTACTGTTTGGCATTCGGTGGCTAAGGACAGCCCTGACGCCAAACAGAGAAGCATCACAAGTAAGATGACTGGGAGGGTCTCACAAAATTGTACTAAAACAATTTTGGATGATAAAAAAATTTTAACCGCAGTGAATGCGGTTGTTTCCTTTCGACCCCAGGTCCATGTAGCTTTTCTATCCAGAAGTTGGTGCAGTGGTTCGACCACCATTGCCTTCTGCAGTAGAAAAATGCTGTAAAAGATTAATAGTCCCAGGAATGCCTGTAGTTCCATTTGATTCCTGGGGGTGGTGGCTTCTTGTATTGCTCTGAACTTGTCATTTGTGGTGTGTAGTCCTGAGCCATCTATCAGGTAGCCTAAGAATTCTACTTGGGGCATAGCTATTTTACACTTTTCACTTTTCACTTTAAGACCCACCTCCTGGAATCTGCTAAGGACTATCCTTAGGCAGTCAAAAAGTTCCTTGTTGTCATTGGCAGAAATTAAGACATCATCAAAATAGGGTATTACTCCTGGAATGCCCTGTAAAAGGTGTACCATGAGGCTTTGGAATAATCCCGGTGCCACACTTATGCCGAATTAAAGTCTGTGGCATTTAAAGGCTCCCTGGTTGGTAACTATGAAGACCCTTGGTAGTACAGGGGTTTAAGGCACCCTGTTATTAAGCTGGTTATTAAGACCAGCTGCCTGCAATTACTGCAGGGTTCGAATCTCGCCAAGGCTCAAGGTTGACTCAGCCTTCCATCCTTTCTAAGGTAGGTGAAATGAGGACCCAGTTGTGGGGGCAATAAGCTGACTTTGTATAAATATACAAAAGGATGAAGGCTATTGCTGAGCACATTGTAAGCCGCCCTGAGTCTTTGGAGAAGGGCGGCATATAAATCAAATTAAAAAAAACAAACAAAAAAAACCTATTGTTTGGGCTTCTGTGATGGCATCATCCACCAGTAGCTGTTGATATGCTTGTGCCAAATCTAATTTTGCAAATTTCTTTCCCTTTCCAAGGGAATGTAAAAAATACTGCATGACAGGCACCAGAGAGGCATTCTGCTGTAATGCCTTGTTGATCATGCATTTGTAGTCTGCGCAGATGCGGACTGAACAGTCTGGCTTGACCGATGTGACTGTGAGTGTTCCCACTTCGCATGGTCAACCGGCTCTAAAACTCCTTGGGCAATTAGCTTATCCAATTGGTTATCAATTTTTGGGCATAAGGCAAATGGGACCCTGCGTGGCTTCATTCTTATTGGAGCGATCTGGGGGTCGAGGTTGAAAGTGATAGGTTCTATTATACTTGCCTAAACTGTCGTTGAACACATCCATGAATTCCTTGATCAGCTCCTCAATGCTGTCATCTCAGACAGCGTGGATGCCAGTCACCCCCAGGCCCAGGGATGTGAACCAGTCAAGTCCAAGCAGTCTTGGCAGGGCACCACTTACTACTGACTTGATACAGAGCCGAGGTAGTGCAGTGATTAGAGCGCACTACTGCAGCTACTTCAGCTGACTGCTAGTTCAGCAGATCAGCGGATCAAATCTCACCAACTCAAGGTTGACTCAGCCTTCCATCCTTCTGAGGCGGGTAAAATGAGGACCCAGATTGTTGGGGGCAATATGCTATTTAGTATACTGTCTTTGGTGTAAGCCACCCAGAGTCCTTGGAGAGTGGGCGGCATAGAAATATGACTATAAATAAATACTGTCAGTTCCAGTAGTCCTACAAATTCTTTGAAGGCTACTTGGAATGTTCTGCATCCAATGATGGGAATTTGGTTCCCCTGATAGTCCTTCAATTGAGTCCTCTGATGCCTCAGTTGTTTCTTGGTGATTCCTGGCACTAATTGTTGAATGGTTGCCCAGGACATGATTGACATCAAGAATCCCATATCTATTTCCATGTTGCATGGTGAATCCTCGATGAGGACCGTGACATAGTTTTTCTTCACTAGCGGTGAGTTTGCTTGCCCAATAGTTGTCTGATATGTATTTTTGGGCTCTGTGTATCATCCCTCGCTTCGCCATGGCTTCCATGGTTGCACTCTTTTGGGGTCTGTCGGGTAGATCAGCTGGTTTGCGTGGTAATAGTTTGCGTGATAACTGGCAGTTTGCCTGGCATGACAGACTCTTGCCAAATGCCACTTCCTATCACAGTTCCGGCAAATGGCATCTTTGAATTGGCAGGGTGACCTCAGGTGGTTTCTGCCGCATCCCTTGCACCCGCCATTGCTCCCTCTGAAATTCCTCTTCTTACCATTCAGAGGTGGCAAATTTTGTTTTCTTCATCCACTGGTTCCTCCTGCTCAGAACTGCCCTGATGGACTGAAGTATTTTGGCATGAAACTGTTGGGTTGGCAGCTTTTTGAATGGCTGCCATAGATTTGATTGACTTTTCTGTAGCTCTGGCTTCGTCTAGTGCCATCTGCAGAGTGAGGTTCGGTTTGGCTAGTAGCTGTCTTTGGAGATTTAGGTCTAAATTATTTGGTTCAGGAGCATTTTGTCGTGTTCTTGGAACTCACAGTATAAGGCAGCCATTTGCAATGCCACAACATATTCATTCATTGATTCACCTTCCTCCTGGTTCCGGCAATGGAATTAGTGCCTCCTGATGATCTTGGATGGCATGGGCATGTAGTGTGTCCAGAGAGTACTATAGCGTTGTCCATGGTATGGTCTGCAAGACTGCGGGTGCCACGCGTGCCTTGGCTACCTCGAATACCTTTGACCAGCAGTAGCTCAGAAATAGTGCTTGCTTTCTGTTGTCCAAAAGTCCCAAGAGGTCATTAGCCTCTAGGAAACACTCAAATCGGGTCATGTAAGAGTCCCAGTTTTCTGTGGCTGGATTGAAGTGTTCAGATGGTGCGTGCGTAGTCATCTTGAGAGGACTGATGTAATTTAGGCTGTGTTGATGATCAGTGAGATTCTGTTGATGCGTGTTGTGACCCAGGCCCAAGTAGTTAGTATTAAATACAAACAGTTCAAAAACAAACAGACTTTATTAGAACATCTGAAAATTAACTTATTTTCAGTGTAATCCAAACTAAATTAAAGCAAATTCTTCAAAACACCATTCCTCAGTTTATTACCGACCTTGCCAAAGGCTTTTCTTGGCAAAAGTTCAGAAGCAGAAGACGCCAACAAGAAATGAATACAGTGAAACAAGAAGCAATTCTCTCAACATTGTTTTCTGGCAAAGAGGCCAAGAGCCTCTTTTAAGCCTTATGGGAAGGGCCAATCATCTCTTGTCCCTACTCCCAAGTCATCCTCTCTGCTTTATCTGCTCCTGCCTTCTGGCAGCTCTTCTCATATGTGCACTAGGAACAGGCTCCTCCTGTTCCTCTGCCTCTCTACTGTCAGCCTCTGGAGGCTCCAAAGTCCACACATCACTCCCCGATGGCCCTGGCCCCATCTCTGCCTCCGATGCAGAGTCCTCATCTGGGCCTTCCCCAGCCTCCAGGACTGGCCCATGTTCTTCCTCAGCCTCATCGCTGTCTGACTCAGCTGCTGGCTCCGCAGGCTGTTGGCAGACCTCAACAATGTGGTAGCCTGTCTTTGTTCACTGTCTTTTTTCATGCCTGGTTGGATCATGATCCGTTCCTTTGTTTCCTCACTTCAGTATCCCATCCTCGTCACCAGTGTTATATAGTGGGTGGAGTGAAGAGGTAGAGAACTATTGTGACTTCAGCTTTTTAATGTACAAGGAAACTCCAGCCAAGCCTGTCTGGCAGCTTGCCCTTTTATAGGGGCTGCCAGATGAATTGACCAATCATTTCAAACTATTCTTTCTGCCTGGATGGTGGACCTGAGTGAAGCCTTCCTTTTTTCGGCTTCACTCTGTTTACTGATGAGTAGTCAACACCCGGGACTTTGCAACCGTTATAAATATGAGTCAGTTGCCAAGTGTCTGAATTTTGATCATGTGATCATGGGGATACTGCAATGTTCTTAAGTGTGAAAACTGGTGATAAGTCATTTTTTTTCCAGTGCCGTTGTAATTTCCAATGGTCATTAAATGAACTGTTGTAAATCAAGGACTATCTAACTATCTATATACACACAGGTAGTACTTATCACAATTTTTCACACTTAAGAACATTACAGCATCCCCATGATCACATGATCAAAATTCAGACAACTGTCAACTGACTCATATTTATGACAGTTGCAAAGCCCCAGAGTCATGTGAACACTTTTGCAACCTTCTGACAAGCAAAATCAATGGTGAAGTCAGCTTCACTTAACAACCATGCTACTAACTTGACAACTGCAGTGATTCACTTAACAAGTGTGGCAAGAAAGATTGTAAAATGGAACAAAATTCACTTAATAAAGGTTTCACTTAGCAACAGGAAGTTTGAGCTCAGTTATGGTTATAACTTGGGGACTACCTGTATATATAAAATTGCATCTTCCAGCCTCAGAAAAACTGTTTTTTTTTCAAGTGCAACATTTTTTTCTAACAAATTGTTGTTTTCAAGAACATATGCTAGCAGTAATATAGAATCAACAATGGCCCACTTTTTACATTTCATCATAGAAATTTATGTGACTCATGTGATTTACAAATTATAATGATCATAGATCTGAAGGGACTGGATTGAAGCCAATTGTTAGAATCTGGAAATTAATTAAATATTGTAAATCTAGGGACTACCTTCCCATTAAAGGTGGTCCCTATTTTTCTACTTGCATTTTTTATGTGCTTTGCTAGGTTGGTAGAAACTGGGACAAGTAACAGGAGCTCACCCCGTTATGTGGTAGCAAGGATTCAAACTCCTGAATTGCTGACTTTTTGATTGAAAAGCTCAGCATTTTAGCCACTGAGCTACTGCATCCCTCTGATCCCTTTTTATGATCTTTTAACAAGTAAGGTCAATGGGGAAATAACATTCACTTAACCACCATGTTACTAACTTAACCAGTGCAGTGATTCACTTAACAACAGTAGCAAGAAAGGTCATAAAATGGGGCAAAACTCACTTAACAAATTTTTCACTTAGCAACATAAATGTTGGGCTCAACTGTGGTCATAAGTCGAGGTCTACCTGTAGTCAATTTACAAAGCCACAATACACAAAAGTGTACACAAAATGACTACCACTGGGAAAATAGTTCCCTTCCACTACCCCTAAGACACTCAAAAAGCCAAACAATATTTGATTTAAGGCTATATCTCTTGGATGGTGGATATGAAGACAAAAAAAAAATCCAGATTTTTGATAACCCTACTATAACCAGATAATCCAATAAATAGTAATCAGGCACATACCTCTTTTCCAAAAATGATGCCCACTCCTTGGCACTGTCTAATAGCTGAAGAATATTTAGTCTAGCAGGAGATGATCTCCTTGACTGCCTGGTCTTTAATAGATATTGGCATGGAGCAGCGTGACAGTTCTGCCTGTGTTGAGCTGCTTTCTCTGTTTGTCAGAAATATGCCGTGCCTATTATAGAAACAATCAAGAGGGAAGCAAATATTCTGTTTTTCTATGAACAGTGAAAGCTGTTGGATCCCTATCAGTTAGATGGAGCTCATCAAGTTCAAGAAATTCTCAATCTGACAAACATCAGAAACTGCATAATCTGAAAATTCACATGGCAGAAAGAGCAGTTCTGGCTAATTTGAAAATGAATGTCATTATCTTGCTATGAAGCAGGGCATTTAATGGGATAGATTCCAGAATATTAGCAGCAATGAGCTTCTGAATGACAGAATGCTGTTTCATCTGTTATTGCTGTCTATTCAGACTTCCTTTTTACCATTATATCTGAATATAACAGAATAACAGAGTTGGAAGGGACCTTGGAGGTCATCTAATCCAACCCCCTGCTCGAGCAGGAGTCCTTATACTATTTCAGACAATGGCCGTCCAGTCTCTTCTTTGTGAACACCTCCAGTGTTAAAATATAGTTCTAGTTTTTCAGTGGACTCTGCTTCCTAATATGCTTCCTACTAATATTAACAACCACAAATGACTGACATATGATTTCCACTATTACTGTAAGCCATGATAAGCTATTAACTTGTCACAGTTTTAAATATAATTAGATGAAGTTTCTATGATAATTAATTTCTTTAAGTACACGTAATCTGGAGATTTCAGATAAATCTGCTTCAACAGCCAATCCCTACTAACCCAGCGGAGAACCTGAGACAGGACAGGGTCCCGGAGAGAGTGGGCCACTATTTCCGTTGTGGTCAGGGGCAAGGACGACTCCTCAACTAGAAGGATGGGCGAGGCCAGGGAGGGGTCGAGCACCGGGGCTGCTAAAGGGGAATGACTAAGGGCATCCGCGTGGGGAATAAGTTTACCAGGCCGGTATACTAAGGAATAGTTATAAGCAGCCAGGAAGACCGACCACCGGGACATGCGGGGAGACATGAACACAGGCATTTGGCGACCTCCATCCAGCAACCCTAACAGGGGCTTATGATCAGTTATCAGTTCAAACGGCCTGCCATATAAGTACTCATGAAACCTTTCAATCGAAGCTACAGCCGCGAGAGCCTCCTGGTCAAGCTGACTGTAGTTTCGTTCTGCGGGGGATAAGGTTCTCGAGTAGAATGCTATGGGGGCTTCTAACCCATTCGGAAAATGGTGACTCAACACCCCCCCTATTCCAAACGGAGACGTGTTAGCAGTCAGGGTGAGAGGCAAATCTGCACTATATTGGACTAAGACTGCAGATGATGACAACAGGTCTTTAACTACGCGGAATGCACGGTCATGTACCACACCCATGGGGCAGTCTTAGACAGCAAGCGATGGAGGGGTTCGGCCATGGTGGCTTTATGGGGCAAGAACACATTATAAAAATTTAAAAGCCCCAAGAAAGACTGCAACTCAGCTCGGCAGGTGGGCACAGGTGCATGCTTGATGGCAGCGACCTTAGTGGGGGTGGGACAGATCCCCTTACCATCCACCAAATAGCCTAGGAATTCTATCTGAGGAACGCCAATTTTGCATTTGTTTTTGTTCAATTTTAAGCCTGATTCCCGGAAACGGAGGAGAACAGCCCTTACTCGCTTGATGAGCTCGCTCCGACAAGAAGCAGAGACGAGCACATCGTCGAAGTAAGGGACTACTCCTGGTAGGCCCTGCAATAACCGCTCCATTAAGTTCTGGAAAAGGCCCAGGGCAACATTGAAACCAAACTGCAGGCACCGACACTTAAAAGCTCCTCGGTGGGTTACGATGGTTTAAGCCTCAACCGAGGCATAATCCACCGGAAGCTGCTGGTACGCTTGGGCCAAATCTAATTTGGCGAATATGGACCCTGACCCTAGGGAATGGAGCAGGTATTGAACTACTGGGACAGGGTAAGGATTGGTTGTCAACGCCTTATTTAGGGTACATTTAAAATCACCACAAATCCTAATAGACCCATCAGGTTTGATAGGGATCACAATGGGGGTTTCCCATTTGGAGTGATCTGTGGGCTCTAAAACACCTTGGGATAAGAGTTTATCGAGTTCTGCATCCACTTTTGGCCTGAGAGCAAAGGAACTCGGCGTGCCTTTAGTCTAATCGGGGCAACCCGGGGGTCCACATTCAGGGAGATGGGAGAACCCACATACTGATCCAAACCCCCATCAAAAATGTCAGTGAACTCATTGAAAAGACCCCCAAAAGTGTCCACACACATGGAGTGAATCCTTGCAATTTGCAATCCCAACGACCGAAACCAATCCATTCCCAGTAGGCTGGGAAGGAAACCCTTGACCATGATCAATGGAAGAAGTCCTACGAACCCCTTGGTTTCAACTAAAAAGGAACCCTGTCCCAATATTGGAATGAAATTCCCTTGGTAGTCCCTCAATTTGAGCAGGCAGGGTTTTAACCGACTCTTCCATATGGTTGGTAATAGCCTCTTTAACACCCCCCATGACACAATCGACTTTGCCGAACCCATGTCCACCTCCATCTGGCAGGAGGCGCCTTCAATGTTCACAGTCATGGAGAGTTTGTTGTTGGAGGGCAATCTGGAAAGGGCAGTCACCTCAGTGATGCGGCAGTTGCGCGAAATTGAGAAGCACTCCTCTTTAGCAGAACGGCGAGGTCTCGGCACAGCAGCAGGTTTTGGCAGGGATCGGCTTGCATGAGCAATGTGGCCCAGTCTCCCACAATGGCGACAAGTAGCAGACCGGAAACAGCAGGTCTCTCTCGGGTGCTGTTCGCCACAGCTGAGGCATCCTGAGGGAGGAGGTTTCTTTGTCCAATGTTTTTCCTTAGGCCGGGGTTTGGAAGCCTGTAGATGGTCAATCTCAGCCTCATCATCTGTTATCTCATCAGAGACAACATCTTGCAGGTGCACCATGAACGATGTCACACCCCGGGAGGGTAGAATTTCCGAATGTCAGCAGTGGATCTATCAGACATTTCAGCCACCTGTGCTTCCTCGATCACGGTTGGAAGATCTAGATTCTGTTTGGCCAGTAGGAGTCTCTGCAACCGTATGTCCTTAACACCACATACCAGCTGTTCCACAAGGGCGCCGTCTAGGTTGCGGTATTCACAATCAAGGTCAGCTGTTCGTAGGCGAGCCACATAATGATTAATGGACTCCCCCTCATTCTGTAGAATCTGATGCAGTTTAAACCGCCAGGCTTTTTGGGACAGGGCGGGGGAGTAATGGTCCTTCAATTTAAGCCATAGGACATCCCAGGATATGGTATGCACAGGGGTAGGTGCGAACAACACCCAAGCGGTCGCAAAAACCTCAGGCCTGCAAGAGTTCAGGAAATGCGCCCTTTTCTTACCGCCGGAAAGATCGGTGAAATCGTTTGCTTCTAAGAAGCATTAGAACCTCTCCATATAAGTGTCCTAAACTTCTGAGGAAGCATCGAAAGGGGCAAATTGAGGCGGCACCATTTGTAGTCCTCAACACCTTCATCGCCAGTATTATATTTTTAGCGCAGGCATGAATTGGGAAAGAGATTAGTATCAACAGAACTCTTTATTCACGAACCAACAAGCTTATACTACAGAACTGAACTGAACTGAGGCAACATGACAGCACTTAAAAACCCACTAGCTGTCAGAAACACCCAATCAGAAAGCATAGAACTCCTGCGGTTTACGAGGCCATGCCTCTTGGCCAATCCCCGGCCGGCGTCCCTTGTTGCCGGGAGCCACCGAACACAACACTTCTGTTTAGTACTTGTTGCACTTCCTAGAACCAAGATATCCTAGAACCGTATACCAAGATAGCATTGTGGTTTGAATTGTTCCTAAATGGGCTGTTTTCCAAATCCCTGAATTGGTATCACTGTATATCTGAGAAGACCATAGAAGGCCTAACTTTTGTTGTTGGTTGTGAAGTTGTGTCTAACGCATTGCGACCCCATGGACAATTTTCCTCCAGGCCTTCCTGTCGTCTACCATCCTCTAGAGTCCATTTAAGCTCATGCCTACTGCTTCAGTGACTCCATCCAGCCACCTCATTCTCTATCATCCCATTCTTCTTTCCCAGCATTAGGTTCTTCTCCAGTGAGTCCTTCCTTCTCATTAGGTGGCCAAAATATTTGAGTTTCATCTTCAGGATCTGGCCTTCAAGAGTAGTCAGGGTTTATCTCCTCTGGTTTGATTGCCTTGCAGTCCAAGACTCAGGAGTCTTCTCCAGCACCATAGTTCAAAGGCCTCAATTCTTTGGTGCTCAGCCTTTCTTATGGTCCATCTTTCACAGTCATACATTGCAACTGGGAAAACCATAGCCTTGACTATATGCACTTTTGTTGGCAGGGTGATGTCTCTGCTTTTTAGTATGTTGTCTAAATTTGCCATAGCTTTCCTCCCCAGAAGCGTCTTTTAATTTCTTGGCTGCAGTGACTTTCTTCCCCATCTATTTGCCAGGAATAGAGAGGGCTGGATACCATTATCTTAGTTTTCTTAATGTTGAGTTTCAAGCCAACTTTTGCACTCTCCTTCACCCACATCAAGAGGCTCTTTAGTTCCTCTTCACTTTCTGCCATATCTGCATATCTGAGATCTGCATATCTGAGGTTGTTGATATTTCTCCTGGTAAACTTAATTCCAACTTTTGATTCATCTAACCCTGCCTTTCTCATGATGTGTTCCTTAAATAGGTAGGGTGACAGTATACAGCCTTGCTGGACTCCTTTCCCAATTTTGATCCAATCAGTGGTTCCATGTCCAGTTCTCACTGTTGCTTCTTGACCCGCATATAGGTTTCTCAAGAGACAATTAAGATGGTCTGGTACTCCCATCTCTTTAAGAACTTGCCACAATTTGTTGTGATCCCACACAATCAAAGACTTTAGTATAGTCAATGAAGCAGAAGTAGATGTTTTTCTGGAACTCCCTAGCTTTCTCCATGATCCAGCATATGTTGGCAATTTGATCTCTAGTTCTTTTGCCTCTTCGAAATCCTGCCTGAATGTCTGGTAGTTCTCGATCCACATACTGCTGGAGCCTAGCTTGTAGGATTTTAAGCATAACTTTACTAGCATGTGAAATGAGTGCAATAGTGCAATAGTTTGAACATTCTTTGGCATTGCCTTTCTTTGGAATTGGAATGTAAACTGACCTTTTCCAATCCTATGGCCACTGTTGAGTTTTCCAAATTTGCTGGCAAATTGAGTGTAGCACTTTTACGGCATCGTCTTTTAAGATTTTAAATAGCTCAGCTGGAATACTGTCAACTCCACTAGCTTTATGGTTCCTCATTTGACTTTACATTCTAGGATGTCTGGCTCAAGGTCAGTGACCACCCCATTGTGGTTTTCAGGGATGTTAAGCTCGTTCTTGTATAGTTCTTCTGTGTAATTTTGCCACCTCTTCTTAATCTCTTCTGTCTCTGTTAGGTCCCTGCCATTTTGGTCCTTCATGCCTATCTTTGCATGAAACATTCTCTTCATATCTCCAATTTTCTTGAAGAGATCTCTGGTCCTTTCTATTCTATTGTTTTCTTCTATATCTTTGCACGGTTCATTTAAGAAGGTATTCTTATCTCTTCTAGCTATTCTCTGGAATTCTGCATTCAATTGGGTGTATCTTTTTCTTTCTCCCTTGCCTTTTGCTTCCCTTCTTTCCTCAGCTATTTGCAAAGCTTCCTCAGACAGCCATTTTGCTTTCTTGCATTTCTTTTTCTTTGGGATGGTTTTAGTTGCTACCTATTGTACAATGTTATGAACCTCTGTCCATCGTTCTTCGGGCACTCTGTCTATCAGATCTAATTCCTTAAATCTATTTGTCACCTCTACAGTATATTCATCAGGGATATGATTTAGTTCATACCTGAGTGGCCTAGTGGTTTTCCCTACTTTCTTCAATTTAAGCCTAAATTTTGCAATGAGAAGCTCTCGGCTTTCAGAGGCTCCATCACTTTTGATAGATGGGGAAAAACTTGCCCCCGTTGATAGGCTCGCAACTTGGGTGTCCTCCTGGATGCTCGGCTATCCCTAGAAGACCATCTAACAGCCGTGACCAGGGGGGCCTTCGCACAGGTTCGCCTGGTGCGCCAGTTGCGCCCTTTCCTGGACCGAGATGACCTTCGCACAGTGACTCATGCCCTGGTTACTTCCTGCTTGGATTACTGCAATTCCCTCTACATGGGCCTGCCCCTGAGATGTACCCGGAGACTCCAGCTGATCCAGAATGCAGCTGCACGGGTTGTTATGGGAGCCGCTCGTTACTCCCATATAACACCCCTCCTGCATGAGCTGCACTGGTTACCAGTGGTTCTCCGGGTCCGCTTCAAGATGCTAGTCCTCACCTATAAGGCCCTTCATGACTTAGGTCCGGGATATTTGCATGACCTTGTCCTGCCTGCCTCTCACCGTCCTGTTCGCTCACATAGGGCCGCTCTCCTCAGGGTTCCGACGGCGAGCCAATGTCACCTTGCTGTGCCCAGGGGTAGGGCGTTCTCTGTGGGTGCTCCCACCCTCTGGAATGAATTACCTACTGAGCTCCAGATGGCTCCTGATCTCCGCTCCTTCCGTCGGGACTTGAAGACTTGGCTTTTCAAACAAATAGGTTGAGACTGATTCCGGGCTTTATTATTTACTACTAATTAATTATTTGGATTAAATTATGATTTTATTGTACTTGTTTCTTAACTTATGTTCGCCGCCCTGAGTCCTTGGGGAGAATGGCGGCATATAAATACATTTAATAAATAAATAAATAAATGATCTGAGCCACAGTCAGATCCTGGTCTTGTTTTTACTGACTTTATAGAGCTTCTCCTTCTTTGGCTGCAGATTACATAGTCAATCTGATTTCTGTGTTGACCGTCTGGTGATGTCCATGTGTAGAGTCATCTCTTGAGTTGTTGGAAAAGAGTGTTTGCTATGACCATCGTATTATCTTGACAGAATTCTATCAGCCTGTGCCCTGCTTCATTTTGTACTCCAAGGCCAAACTTGCCTGTTATTCCAGTTATCTTTTGGCTTCCTACTTTAGCATTCCAATCCTCCATGATGATAAGGACATCATTTTTGGGGGTCTTAATTCTATAAAGTGCTGTAGGGCTTCATAGAACCGGTCAATTTCATCCTCTTCAGCACCAGTGGTTGGGGCATAGACTTGGACTACTGTGATATTGAATGGTTTGTCTTGGATTCAAAAATGATCATTCTGTCATTTTGGGGATTGTATCCCAGTTTTGCTTTTCCTACTCTTTTATTGACTATGAAGGCTACTCCATTTCTTCTGAAGATTCTTGCCCACAGTAGTATACCTGATGGTCATCTGAATTAAATTCACCCATTCCTGTCCATTTTAGTTCGCTTATTCCTAAAATGTCAATGTTCAGTCTTGTCATCTCTTGTTTGACCATGTCCAACTTGCCTTGATTTATGGATCTTACATTCCAGGTTCCTATAGAGAATAGATCTTTACAGCATCGGACTTCCCTTTCACCACCAGATGCATCCACAGCTAAGAGTCCTTTCGGCTTTGGCCCAGTTGCTTCACTCTTTCTGGCACTACTAATACTTATACTCTGCTCTTCCACAGTAGCATATTGGACACCTTCTGACCTGAGGGGCTTATCTTCAAGTGTCATATCTTTTTTCCTTTTGGTACTGTCCACGGGGTTTTCATGGCAAAGATACTGGAGTAGGTTGCCATTTCCTTCTCCAGTGGATCACATTTTGTCAGAACTCTCTGCTATGACTTGTCCCTCTTGGGTGGCCCTGCACGGCATAGCTCATAGCTTCATTGAGCTATGTAAGCCTCTTCACCACAACAAGGCAGTAATCCATAAAGGGGTCATAAACACTAGAGGGCACTTATCGCATAACTTCAAATGTTTGGCGAGACCTATGCAGGCCAAAACGGAGTGTTGGACGGGCAGATCCACCCCTCCAAATCTCTGTTTTGGCCAGCAAAGTGCCAGGCAAGGCCAGCACATACCGAACAGAGCTGCAGAGGAGCACATGTGGCTGAGAGGCTGGAAAGCAGATAGCTTGTTAGATCTTCACACGGTAAGTTATCTGGCACAGCAGGTTGGAGGGAGAAGCAATTATGGGGAGCATGAGGTATTTCAGTGGGTTGGGGAGACCTTGGGTGGTCTTAAGCAGGTGGCCTGTTCCATCACTAGGCCCCCGTGGCCTTCCCCACCCTGAAATACCACATGTGCATTTAACAAACCAGACATTTGATTAGCGAATGTGTGGGCAAAAGGAGGGAGTGTTCATGTTGAAGGTACAAATTCACTCCTACAAATCCTCAGGTTACGAATACAATGGGCAGGCTCCATTATATTCGTAACTCAAGGACTACCTGTATATCACTTTAGTTAGAGTTTTTTTTTATTACATAAAATGAGCTTGTCCCAACGTGCTTTTTCAAAAGGCAACTTTTCCTTGAAGACATTTCACTTCTCATCCAAGAACCTTCTTCAGTTCTGACTGAATGGCAGAGGATGCAAGGATTTATATTTCTTGCAGTCATCTGGTCGTTATCACTCTTCCTGTGAGTCATTGAAACCAATGGACGTGGAACCTTTTTGCTGAAAAGACTGTGTTGTAAACAGGAGATAGTATACTGTACGACAGGTAGTGTCGTATCCCTCCCCCTTTGTTGAGAGAGGATTGTTCAAAGACAAAGATGGCCTCTTTGACCCCTCATTCAAAGTAGTGGTCCTCTCTGTCCATATGCATTCAGAACTGAAGATGCTTCTTGGATAAGAAGTGAAACATCTTCAAGGAAAAACAAAGTCCAGTTGCCTTTTGAAAAAAAAAACACATTTGGAACAACTATGATCTGGATGAATTGCCATAGACATAAAATAAGTGTCAGGTTTTGAGGCCGCCTTCAAATAAATTGCGTCTCAAACAAAGTCTTTTTTGAAACAAACTTCCATTTTATTTAGCACGGCAACTTTTACACTGACTCCATGCAGCCAGCACTGACGTGCTGACCCAAAATCCCTCCTCTTCCTTCCCCCACTCCTCTGCATTCATTGGCCATCTTCCCAATCATTCACCCCTAATCTACTGCTCCAATTCAAAGAATTTCCCCCACCCATCTATCTCCTAGGGGACATTATCTCCAGCTAAAATAAGTAGGTGAAAGGCAACCGTCCCATTGCAGACACTTGCGTTCTCCTTCTTATGTCAGCACTAGGATAAATGCATCTTGACGTGCTGACGTCAAGAGGGCAAGTGTGTGCTTGTGTGTGTATATGTGTGTGCTGGGAAGGAGCTCTTTTAGTTTGCCGTGTTGTAATTCTTATTTAAGGACCTTAAAACATATTGGTAAGTTGTATTTTTGTTTACATAGAAGATATTTTGTTTTATTTCTCTTTTGCATATAAAGGCATGCGTCTCATATTTAAAAACTCCATCAAACCATTATGTCCATATGTTGGGCACAGCGATCTGATGTGTAATTTAATTAGCAGTTCTGTGGATGTTGTAGTTTTCATTGGTTCATTAGATTAATAATGTTTCCACTAACTATATTTTATGGTTTCCATTTTACATTAATGGATAAGATTAAAAAGGATAGGGTGCCCACATATAGCAATGACCTAATACAGCTTTCCTGTTAGCTTTTTAATTATCTAAGGTGATTTAAGGGGCAGAAGAATGGAGGGAGGGAGGGAAGGAAGGAGGGAGGGAGGGAGGGATAGTGGGTGGAGGAACAAGTGGAAAAGAGGGAGGGAGGGAGGTTCTAAGATTTTTTAGGAATAATCAGGTCTTTTTTGTTTGAGAAATGGAAAGAGAAAAGAAAGCAGCATGTATTCCTCTTCAAACCAAAACCTTTCATCTTTATTTCTCTTAGCTTATTGGCACCAACTTCATGCACATTGAGACAGGCTGCATTTGTGCCTTTCAACTGTATAAAACAGATAAACCAAGCTCAGCAGAATGAAACTAAAAAGCATTCATTGTACATATTTAATGACTCTCCAAAGAAAACATTCAAGGACAAAGACTCCATTCCTAACAGCCGTATTTAATGAGCCTTCCGTTCTGGCATCCTTCTCCTGCCTGGAACATTGCATGTATCATTTTATGTAAATTAGTTGCATCTCTTATTTTTTCAAGGTTCCAAGTAATCTGTGCATATCTTTATATTACTTTTCAGAGCCATTAGCCAGGATGAGTTCATATATTTATTCCCTTTGCATGCTGAATGTGCTTTATTTGGGGGAGGGGAGGAGATGCCAGCTTTTATGATGAAAGTCAGCAAAACCAGACACATTCCATTATCTAGATTTCCTCTTCCTTTCCCTTCACCACTCATAATAATTTATTAACAAAATCATTTTTTTGTTATATGTTTTTTATTTCATTTTTATATATACATCAACATCAATACATGAACAGTGTGGCATCTGGGTATTATTCATTTTGATACAAATAACAATACTAATATCAATAATATTTGTTACATTGATTAAGCTTATATACTCTTAGTATTAATACTCATATTTGTATATAAACATTCATTATGAAATTATTCAATATTTAAGTGTATCATTCTAATGCCAATCACATTGTTTAAGCATGCATAATAATACTATCTTTCAACCACTAATCTTTCCATTTAATTCTTTAATTTATTCTATTTAATTAGGCCATCCTTACTAATCCTGGTATAGTATACATATTGCATTAAAATCTAATCCCCTTACTCCATCCTGACAATAATCACCATATTATTTAAACATACATATTAAATCCATCTTTCAACCTCTAATCCTCCGTCTATTTTTTTAAAAATATATATATTTAAATTATTTACATATAAGTGTATCGAACACAGTGTGACTGTCCTGGCATTTCATCTGCTATAGGAAACCAAAGTGAAAAACAAATAACATGTATACAACTTACACAGTGCTAGACTTATACAATTATTTTTAACCAACATATTCATTTTAATAGATATATAATATTTCAGATCTACTTCACCTAATTTTTCCATGGTCCGACTCCCACCTCGTGTTTCCAGCCATTGATAAAATCTATTCCATATGTCATGATATTCTGTCTCTCCTTTGTTTTTTCATTCTAACGTCAGTCTATCCATTTCTGCACATGTTAATATCTTCCTTATTATCTTCTTTTCTGAAGGAGTGTTTTCACTTTTCCGTTGCTGTACATACACCATTCTTGCTGCTGTTAGGATGTGAAGTATTAGATATATTGACCCTTTGCTATAGCCTTCTGTAATAATACCCAATAGAAATAGTTCTGGCTTGAATTCTATACATTGTCCAACCATTTTTCCTAGCCACATCTAAATTTGTAACCAAAATTTCCTTGCTTTTTTACAGTTCCACCACATGTGGTAGCATGTGCCTGGTAATTGTTTACATTTCCAACATTTTGGGGATGTATTGCTAAACATTTTAGCCAATCTTGCCGGGGGAAGATGTCACCTGCAAAACATTTTATAAAGATTTTCTTTGTATGATGTGGCTAAAGTCAATTTCCGATTTCTTTCCCAGAGTTTTTGCTAATTGTCTAAATCAATATTGTATCCAAAATTTTTGGCCCATACGACCATTGTCTACTTAACTTGTTCTTCCTCCATTTTTTAGTCTAGTAGATATTTATATATTACCCTTATCAATTTATCATCAGTCCCTACTAATAATTTATCTAATATCATTAGTTCTCTATAGATACCCCATACTTTCACATCCTTCATAAAATCATTCCAACATGATTTTATTTGCAGGTATGACCACCACTCCAATTCCACCCCTTGTCAAAAGTTCTAATCTAGTCTAGTTTTCAATTCACCCTTCTCATTTAATATATCCTTATATGTAACAATTTTTTCCATATTTATAAGGTTTGGGTGTATCAATGCTTCTAAGATGGAGAGCCAGACTGGTAAAATTTTCTTGTTTGATTTTATTCCACACTACTAGCAATGCATTTCTTATATAATGCCATTGAAGGTATTGATGTGCCATGCTTCTCCCATACCAAAGAAATGCATGCCACCCTATTTGAATATCATAGCCCTCCAGTAGTAATAATCTCCTGTTCCTTAGAACTATCCACTTTTACCCATGTAAGTACAGCAGCTTGATGGTACAATTCCCAGTCAGGCAGACCAAACCCTCTTTTCTCTTTTGATTCTTGCAATAATTTCAGTTTAATTCTCAGTTTCTTTCCTTGCCATATAAACTTCAGCATTGTTTTCAGGGGTGGGGTTCTACATTTTTTACTACCGGTTCTCTGGGCGTGGCTTATTTTGTGGGCATGGCTTGATGGTCATGTGACTGGGTAAGCATGGCCAACTCAATGTCACTCATGTCAAGGGGTGCCTCACCTGGCCCCTCCCCTCCCAGCCGTTCCTTGTCACACCCAGCCTCAACATATCTATAGTTCTGTAAAGGTGTTGTTCATCTTTTTTCAACTTTATTATCTACATACTATAGATGCACTTTCATGGATCACTGAAAGGAGGAAATGGCTCATATGCTTTGCCCAAGAGTATGATAGGCAACAGGCTTTTAAGGGGCTGCCAGAAAGAAGGGGCGGCAATGTATTTTCCAAAGCACCAGAAGGCAAAACAAGAAACAATGGATGGAAACTGAACAAAGAGAGAAGCAACCTAAAACTAAGGAGAAACTTCCTGACAGTGTATAGAACCAATATAGGTGCACAAATATTTCAATCATAATTTCACATATAAAATAGCCATATACAAACTGCATATTGTTCAAAACAGTCATTAGTATTATGGCTGATGTTTGACAGCAAACCTAAAAGTCAAAGATTACAAGAGTGCTTTTTTCTCTGTATGTATACAAAACATTACATACCGGGAATAGCATATTAAGATGGACTTATGCAGTGGTGGGTTTCAAAAACTTTTATTATCAGTTCTGTGGGTGTGGCTTGGTGGGCGTGGCATGGCTTAGTGGGCATGACAGGGGAAAGATACTGCAAAATTCCTATTCCCTCCCCACCCCACTCACCTGCTCTGGGAAGGAATCAAACTCCCCCCTCTTCATTTCCCCAAATAAAATATTACTCATGAGAAAAGCAAGGAAAAATCAAGCTACTAACAAGGAACCTGCCTGATTCTCATTCCACATTCCTGCCAGCTGCATAAAGAAAACTTTGTAAGAAGAAAACAGCTACTGGTGCTTAGAGATAATAGAAAGTGGAAGCCGGAAGTTCGGCTCCATTTACAAGCAGGCAGAAAACTCATTCAAGACAGGATATTTCACAATGGAAATTGCCCAAACCTTTTTAGAAACACAAGGTCCATGTTGCACAAACCCCAAAACTTCAAAAACAAAACCATACAAGAATCCCTCCTCTTATCCAGTTTGTTGTTCAGCTGACCCAGAAACAAACTGCTGAATGTCACTTCACTTCTGCAAGTAAAAACCTCCCTCCAGCAGCTGCTTCGTGGCTTGTCAATTTAAAGCGACAGTGTCTTTTATTTTTTTTCCTTCTTCTTTGCCAAGTGATCTCCTGGCTGAAAAGCGAGCCCTGATTTTTTTTTCCTTCTAGCCAATCAGTTGGGAGGCTTCTTGGCTTCTCAATTTAAAGTGATGGTGTCTTGTTTCCCCCCCCCACTCTTCTTTGTCAAGTGAGCCCTGATTTTTTCCTTCTAGCCGATTAGCTGCGAGACTGGGAGGCACCAAGTAGATTGGGGGCAGGGCCAGGCAGAATTGATATTTACTGGTTCTCCAAACTACTCAAAATTTCCACTACCGGTTCTCAAGAACTGAGGAGAACTGGTAGCAACCCACCACTGATTGTTTTGTTCAGGTCTTCAAAATATTTTTTCTCTAATTTTATGCGTATATTTTGAAATAAAGAGTATCTTTAACAGAATGCTCATTTTTATTGCAGCTATTCTGCTCATTAAGGAAGTTGCAGATTCTTCCATTTCTCCATGTCCAATTTAATTTGATTTCTAAGCTTTATGTAGCTCTCCTCTTTAATTGCTATACACCTTGCCTTTAAGTAAATTCTTAGATATTTCATTTTTTTCGCTATCTGTATGTTCATTCCCTTTGTTAATTCATCCTTCTGATTATTTGTCATATTTTTGACTATCATTTTAGTTTCTTCCTTGTTTATTTTTAGTCTGGCTACTTCTTAGTATTCTTTCAATTTCTCTATAAGTCTTGGAACTGATTTCAGTGGTTCCTCTAAGAATAAAAACTAGATAGTCCGCAAATGTTTGTAATTTATATTTTTCTCTTTAACTTCCAGTCCTTTGATTTCCTCATCTTGTCGAATAATTCTAGTTGGTACTTCCAATGTTAGAATAAACAGAAGTGGATATATTGGGCAGCCTTGCCTTGTGCCTTGCGAAGTTTTTAGTCACCTCACCATTCATGATCACTTTAGCCTTCTGCTTAGTGTATATTGCATTGAACATATTTATAAATTTGTCGCCAAAGTCCATGTGTCTTAATTGTTGAAGCATAAATTTCCAATTCACATTATCAAACACCTTTTGAGCATCTAAGAACAACAGTGTCAATTGCTTTTCACTATGAACTTCATAGTATTCCAGTATGTCTAATATTATTCTCATGTTGTTTCTTATCTGCCTTTTGGGCAGAAAGCCATTTTGGTCAACGTGTATGAACTCCTTCAAGAACCTTTTCATTCTTTCAGCTACTACTGAGGTAAATATTTTGTAATCAGTGTTCAGTAAGGATATGGGTCTATAATTTTTAATTAGTGCTTCTTTTGGAATCAATGTGATGTTGGCTTCCACCCATTATGGTGATATCTTTGCTTCAATTAAGACTGCATTATATACCTCTAATAATGGTTGGCTCAAGGTGTCTTATAGTTTTTTGTATATTTCTGCCAGAAGCCCATCTGGGTCCGGTTTGTTGTTGTTTTGTTTGATTGCCTCTGTTAGTTCTGATATTGTTACAGTATCCTCTCATTTAACATGATTTTTGTTTCCTCTGTAATTTTAGGCAAGTTGGCTTTTTCTAGGTATTGTAATACTTTTTCTTCTGGATATTGTTTGTTTTCATTATATAATTTCTTATAAAAGTCCTGAATTATATTCTTCTTTTCCTCAATTTAGTGACATAAAATTCCATCTTTGTCCTGCAGTTTGTTTATCCATTTTTTTTCTTTCTCCTTCAATTTGTAGGCTAGCCACCTCCCTGGTTTATTTGCATTCTCAAAAATGTTTTGGTTCATTCTCTTTATGTGTTGTGCCAAATCTTCTTTTTCAAGAATTTAGTTTGTGTTTAGTTAAATACATATGCTATTTTAAGTTAGTTTTTTGTGGTTCATTTTGTAACTCTATCTCAAATTTCCTATATTCTTCTTCTAAAATTTTTTGTTGTTGCTTCTTCCTTTTCTTTTTCTTTGCTGTATATGATATAGCAAGTCCCCTCATATATGCTTTTGCTGTGTCCCACAAATTTTGTAAATATGTATCTTTTTTCCTATTTTCTTTAAAAAAGAATCCCATTTGTTTTTCGATCATCTGTCTAAATTCTCCATCATTTAAATTGATCAATTTAAAGTCCGTCTTTTACTTTTCTTTCATCCCTTCCAGCTAATTCTCATTGGGTTGTTATCTGCCCATAAATTTGTATCTATTTCTGCTTCATTTACGTTAGAGTTTAATTCCATCGACATCCATACCATATCATTTCTAGACCAGGATTGGTATCTGTTTGAGTAAAATGTGTATTGGTTTCTCCCCTGGTTCCTCTCTCTCCATACTTCTTATAGGTTTAGTTCTTCTGCCATTTTGAAGAAGGTTTTGGGTAGTATCCTTCTAATTCCCTTCCCTTTTTTAAATTATAGTCCAATTTGTTATCTATTATTGCATTAAATTCTCCTAAAAAACAAAGATTGTCACACTCTATATCACATATAATATTATGTAATTTTTTATAGAATTGTTCTTGTCCCCCATTTGTGCATAAATTGCAACCAGGAGTACTCACTTTTGGCTTAGTATTGTTTCTATAATCAAAATCCTTCCCTCTTCATCTTTATAAATTTGATTAGCTGGAATTGTTTCCTTAACATATAACACCACTCCTCTCTTCTTTTGTTGTGATAATGACACAAATAGTTTTCCCAATTTGGGATGTTCCAATAACATCCCAATTTGGGATTTTTCCAATTTGGGATGTTCCAATTGTTTGTGTTTTTCTTTTATATGAATTTCTTGCAGTGATATTATATCTAGATTCAATCTTTGTAGTTTATTGAGAGTTTTCTTCCTTTTCATGGGAGAGTTCAGTCCATTAATATTTAGTGATAGTATCTTAAGATCTTGCATTATTCTATCTATATCTAGGTCTTATACTCCTTGTTGTTCTAATTTCTCTCAATTCTTTAGGTCTTGCTCCATTGCTCTCTGGTCTATCTCCTTTCTCTTTTTCACTTTCCTTTTGCTGCAGTTTCTTTTCTTCTATCGCAGGAATTTTTTGATCTCTTTCTTCTATTACTTCCCTCTCTTCTGGTTCCTCTTTGTTACCAAAGTGCTGGTTGTAAAACTCTGATGCTTTGTCCAATGAGTCCACTCTGTATCTCTTATCATGCCATGAGACCAATATTTCTTCTGGAGTCAACCATCTGAAATTGACATTGTATTTAATCAACAATGAGGTAAGAAATTGGTATAGCCTCCGCAACTCTCTCTCTCTTCTTGGAACCTGTTTAAAAACTACCAGTTCTTTCCCTTTATATTGTAATGGTTCATCTCTTGTCCTATTAAGCATTTCATCTCACATCGATTTCTTCAAATTGTACGTGTATTTCCCTTGGGAAATTGTGTCTCCTTGCGTAATTTGTATGAATTCTGTACGTCTCATCTATTTCTGTCAACATCTCTTCCTTTTCTGTCTCTAATGCCTTTGATAGTAACTCTGCCATGGTGTCTGGTAGGTCTTCTCCCTTCTCTTCTATCATGTTCTGAAATCTCAGGTAGTGTGCTGCTTTCTCTGACTCCAGGAATATAACTGTGGTCTCTAACTCCTTATTTGCCTGAATTAGTTTATCACTTATTTCATCTACTCTTTTTTTTTCTTTCTCCATCCTCTCTTCTATTTCCTGTAATTTCTGTTCATTTTTTTGTTAATCTGTTGCTGGAAACTTTCAAATTTTTCATCCGTCTTTTGCATCTTTTCTTTTAGTTCTCCCATCTGATTTCTTACTTCCCCTATCTCTTTCTTCATTTTCTCATGATTTTTGGTCATGGAGTCCTGCATTGATTGTAACATAGCCTGCAGGTCTTTGAATGAGTTTGACCTTTCCCTTTGTATCATATCTTCTATTGTCCTCTGATTGGATGGACTAGAGGTAGCAGATGATGGTTGAGAGGCAGGTTTCCTCCCTATCCCTATCTTTGTTAGGTTAGTAGTACTTGTCATGTTTAACAATTTTACCACAACATTTTTTAAATCCAACCCTTCCACCACTTTTTTACCCATATATAACCTTCCAGTCCCCAATCACACTCAAGCTATAGATACAGACCAGGACTTAAAAGTCTAATCTCACTCCAATCTTCCCTTTAAGTCACTCCTTTTATAATCTAGGATAGTTTACCTATGGTTGGAGAGAGGGTTAGTAGTAATAATAATAATAACAATAACAATAGTACTACTACTAATAATAGTAATGGTAATAGTAATGTTAGAAATAATAACAATGGTTCCCAGCTGAGGAATATAAATTGTGGTTCAATTCAAAAAAGTTAGGGCATCTGGATGATTTCTCTCTGGGAATGATTCTTTGCTGAATCTCTTCGCTGATGGGGGAGGCTTTTATTTTGGATCTGGTGGTTTTTTCCAGGTAGGTGGTGGGGTCTGTGTTTAGGGGTTTGTATATGGAGTCTTGGAGTAGGTTGGTTAATTTGGTTTGGTAGTCAGATGTGTTCATAACCACCGTGGCATTGCCCTTGTCTGCTGGTAGGATTATTATGCTGGTGTCTTCTTTCAGGTTAAGTAGTGCTGTCTGTTCCTCTTTGGGTAAGTTATTTTTGAGTGGCTTGCTGGTGCAGAGGATGTTGGTGATTTCGAGTCTGATTCTGTTTGCGTCGTCGGGGTTGATTTTGGTCAGGCTGGTTTCAACTCCGCATATAATGGTTTCAGTGGGGATGCTTTTGGGAGCGACTGCAAAGTTGAATCCTTTGGAAAGGACATTGGTTTCGGCTTTGGTGAGGATCCTATCTGAGATGTTATGCACTGTTTGTTTCATGTGTGGCTGTGAGGGTGGAGGGGATTGTTTCTGGCGTTCTTGTAGTCTTCGGAGTTTGTTGGTGTGTGTGTCTGTCTTGAGGGTGGTCTGTGTTTCGGCTCTCCAGATGGCAAGTTGTTTGGATTTGTCCCAAAGTGCGGGGTGGATCTTGTTGCTGAGTTTGAGGTGAAGTGTGAGGAGATCCTTGTTGATTCGGTCTAGGAGGAATCTTTTTCTGTGGAGTTCATTTCTGATTAGGGCTAGTTCTGTTCTTTTCAGAATGCATTTGATGGCTGCAGAGTTGGAGTGGAATTTTCAGCAAAGAATCATTCCCAGAGAGAAATCATCCAGATGCCCTAAGCTTTATGGTCTCCCCAAGATACACAAAGAAGGAACCCCACTTAGACCCATAGTCAGCTCCATAGGCTCACCTCTACAAAACCTAGCCAAATTTCTCACCAAACAACTACAGCCCTATGCAGAATCCATCACCTCATATGTAAAAAACTCATTCCAGTTCATAGACATCATAAAGCAACAAAACTTACAGCCCAGTGACCTACTTGTGAGCTTCGATGTTGTATCCTTCTTCACCCAAGTACCAATCAAAGAAGCCTTGACAGTTATCCAAAACAAATATAACCCCCCCAAGCACATCTTAGATCTGACCAACCACTGCCTATCAAACACATACTTCATATATAATGGACAGAAATACAAACAAACAGAAGGAGCACCCATGGGATCACCCCTCTCACCTGTCATTGCCAACCTCTATATGGAATACTTTGAAACCCAAGCTCTAGAAAAATCTGATCATAAATCCAAACTCTGGCTCAGATATGTGGATGACACCTTCATAATCTGGCCTCATGGGAAAGAAAAACTGGACAACATCCTCACACACCTCAACAGCCTACACCCCAAAATACAGTTCACCATGGAAACAGAAGCGAACAACCAACTTCCCTTCCTGGATGTCTTAGTCTACAAAAAATCCAATGGCTCCCTAGGACACACCATCTAGCAGAAGAAAACACACACAAACCGCTATCTGCACGCACTCTCACACCACCACCCTGCCCAAATCAACTCTGTAGCCAAGACACTCATTTGCAGAACAAAACGCTTAGCTGATGAACAACACCTAAAAACCGAACTACACACTCTCACTAACGTACTAACATCCAATGGATTCCAAAGAAATAAGATCACCAACCTAATCCAAAAAGAAACCCCCACTAAAATCCAAGACAGAGAACAAGAAAACGGCAAAGCCCTCCTTCCATACATAAAAGGCACCACAGACAGAATAAGCAAAATCCTCCACAAACATAACATTAAGACAGCATTCTGCACAAACTGAAAAATATCCACCATCCTAAGGAACCCCAAAGACAAAATTGAGTTAGAAAATCAAGGAGTATATGAAATCCCATGCACCGCCTGCCCCACTACATACATCGGACAAACCAACAGACGAATAAGTGCACACATAGAAGAACACAAGAACTCAGTCAGAAAAGAGGAACCAACTTCTTCCCTGGTCCAACACCTTAAAGCCACAGGACATGATATTGACTTTAGAAAGACCAGAACTATCGCCAAAACTGAACACTTTAACAACAGAATAATCAGAGAAGCCATCGAGATAGAAAAACGCCCACAAGCATGAACAAACGAGACGATACCTCCCGCCTACCAGCCATTTGGAAATCCGCCCTTATTGACAAACGAGTCCCTAACACGACGAATGACACCAGACCCACACTCACGAGAGCCACACAGGATGTCACCACCACACATCCACGCAGAAAGCAGACTCAAACCCACACTGATAATGAGCCATGACCAAGGACCAGAAGCCAGACCGCAGCTGCATCATTAGCCACTTTAAACCCCTCCAATCCATACATGAAGCAGACTGACATCCACCATGAAGAGCTCGCACGGCCACAAACACGAAGCCAAACAACAACAACGCAGCTCACCAGCTCAAATCCCCCTGCAACTCAGACTAAGCTGAGCACAACCAAGCCCCCACCCAAACAGAACACATCCCCAGCCAATCAGAGCACAACCAACCCCCCATCCAATCAGAGCACAGCCAAGCCCTTAACCAATCAGAACACACCTACACCCAATCAGAACACAGCCAAGTTCCCACCCAATCAGCTCACACCCCCACTAGCAGTTAAAAGGAAGAGACAGCTGCGATCTCACATTGCTCCTGGAAGCACGAAGCCGAGAACACCAGCCTGAAGATGACGAATGAGACTTCGTCGAAACGTCGCCAAGACACTTCCAATTTTACGTGGGAGAAGACCCGAATAACCAAAGACCTACATATATATATATATATATATATATATATGTTTTTCTTCTAGCCAGGTTTTCCCTACGTAGCCAAGGTTTTTTTTTGTAGCTCCAGCTCAGTAGAATCTCATCTACTCGGTTCTGGGCTTTTTTCCTTTCTAACACCTAGCAAGCTCTAACTACTAGGTGGGAGACCTAAATAGATCCATTTCTAGCTCGTTAGCTGTCATCAGTAGGCCACACCCATATCCTCCCTGTAAAGGTACAGTATCAATTTTCTTACTTCTTCGTAGGGTTTATGTGTGTTTTTCTTCTAGCCAGGTTTTCCCTACGTAGCCAAGGGTTTTTTTTTTTTTTGTTTGTTTGTTTTTTTTGTAGCTCCAGCTCAGTAGAATCTCATCTACTCGGTTCTGGGCTTTTTTCCTTTCTAACATCTAGCAAGCTATAACTGCTAGAAAGGAAAAAAGCCCAGAACCGAGTAGATGAGATTCTACTGAGCTGGAGCTACAAAAAAAAAAACAAAAAAAAAAAACCTTGGCTACGTAGGGAAAACCTGGCTAGAAGAAAAACACACATAAACCCTACGAAGAAGTAAGAAAATTGATATATATATAAAAACGTAAAATTGGAAGTGTCTTGGCGACATTTCGACGAAGTCTCATTCGTCATCTTCAGGCTGGTGTTCTCGGCTTCGTGCTTCGTGCTATGAAAAACTTGAAGTCCAAAAAGCTTCCATTTTATGTGACCTTGCATTCCTACGCAACTGCCGAGATCAAAATTTAATCCCCACAGGTTTCCAACTGAAATTCCACTCCAACTCTGCAGCCACCAAACGCATTCTGAAAATGGTAGAATGTCCCTTTTTGTATTTTGCATTTCCAGCAAAGTGGGGAAGTGTTGGGAAACATTTTTGAAATCCGTGCTGGGGGAAGATGCCATCTGTAAAACATCTTATAAGCATTTTCTTTATATGATACTGATAATGTCAATTTACTGTTAACTTTCCATAGTTTTTCCCATTTGCTTAGTTCAATGCTATATCCAAAGTTCTTCGTCCATGTGATCATATTCTCTTTTACTATTTCCTCTTCTAATTTATATGCAAGTAAAAAATTGTAAATTTTGGTTATTAATTTCTCATTTGGGCCCAGTAGTATTTTATCGAGTTCATTTGGTTCTTTTTGAATTCCATAATTCTCCATGTCCGTTTTGTATCTAGATTTTAATTGTAGGTATGGCCACCAGTCAATTTCCACACCTTGTTCTTTTAATTCTTCTCTTGTTTTTAATTTTCCTTCATCATTTAGGAGTTCTTTTTTTTTTATTACAAATGTTTTACAGTTACATTTTCACCCCATTCCCCCCCCCTCAATCCACCCCAAACTCCCCAACCTCATCCTCCCTAACCCTCCCCCCCGGACTTCCACAGAATATACCACATCAGAACCCCCCCCCCTTTATATAAAACTTGAACCCTTCCATCCCCCATATAATTTTCCATCTTCACTAAGTTAAAATATTTCTATCTTAACATAACATTTTCAATTAAAAGCTATTTGATACTTCCTGGTTTGGTATTTGTTCTGCACATAATCTATCCACTTTTTCCATTCCCATTCATAAGTCTCTTGTGAACAGTCTTTTAAGTATGCTGAAATCTTCGCCATCTCTGCAAAACTGGCCATCTTCAATGTCCATTCCTCGATAGTGGGCAAAACTTCATTTTTCCAATATTTACCTATCAGTAATCTCGCTGCTGTTATCATATGCAATATCAACTTTGTTTCACCCAATGTAAAACCCTTAACTATACCCAGTAAAAAGAATTGAGGAGAAAATTGTATTTTTTTCTTCAAAACATTCTGCATAACCCACCAAATTTTTATCCAAAAAGCCTTAACTTCCTTACAAGTCCACCATATATGATAATATGTAGCATCTAAACAATCACATCTCCAACATTTTGGCTGAACATTAGGGTACATGCATGACAATTTCTTAGGATCTAAATGTCATCTATAAAACATTTTATAGAAATTTTCCCTCAGGTTCTGTGACTGTGTAAATTTAACATTCTGAACCCAAATTTTTTCCCATGTTTCCAACATCACTGGTTCTGCAAAATTTTGTGCCCACTTAATCATACAATCTTTAACCAATTCAGTTTCTGAATCCCTTTCTAACAAAACATTGTAAAGCCTTTTAATATGCATTGGACCTTTCTCTTTTATATGTCTAACCAATTCTTCCTCATGCAACATAATACCAGTTTTTTGGTCCTCTTTCCATCTTAGTTGGAATTGATTGTACTGTAACCAAGTTAAATTAATCCCTTCGTCCAACAGAGTCTCTAATGTCTTCAACTGCCATCTGCCCACATCTGTAAAAAGAACCTCTTTGTATAAAAACCCCCGAGTGACATTATATTTGTATTCCAAATAATATGACCAAGATCCAGCCATAACGGTATTTTATAATCCCATTTGACTCGCTGCTTCTTCCAAACTCTCATCAAAGAGTCTCTAAGTATGTGGCTTTTAAATACTTTGTCCACTTTATTTTCATAAAATAAATAAGCATGCCATCCAAATTCCAGATCAAAACTTTCTATATTCAGTATTCCAGTCTTTTTCCTTCCAAACCAATCACTTGTTTGAGATAAAGCTGCTGCTTCATAATATAACTGTAGGTTTGGAAGTTTAAGACCTCCCCGTTCTGAAACATCTTGCATAATTTTTAATTTCACTCTCGGTTTTTTCTCGTTCCAGACAAACTTATTCACTCCACTTTGCCACTCTTTCAATTGTTTATCGCTTTTAAGAACCGGAATCATTTGAAACAAAAAAAGAAATCTTGGCAAAATATTCATCTTAACTGCTGCTATTCTTCCAAGTAGAGACAGCTGCAGTTTTTTCCAAGTCTCCATATCTTTCTGCACATCTCGCCAGAACACCTCATAATTATTTTGAAACAGTTTCATATTTGATTCTGCAACCTGAACTCCTAGATATTTAACCTTTGGTACAATCTCAAAACCTGCCCTCCTTTCAAGTTCGTGTTTGCGATCTTGTGTCATATTTTTAACTATCATCTTAGTTTTTTTCTGGTTCAGTCTAAATCCTGATACTGTACCATAGTCTTTTATAATGTCTTTCAACTGGATTATTGATTCCATAGGCTGTGTTAGGGTAATGACCAGATCATCTGCAAATGCCTTTATTTCAGCAATTTATCAAGAGCAAAAGGCACAGATTATTATTAATGGAAGTCTGACAACAGATTTTAAAATTGAAAAAGGAACAAGACAAGGATGTCTGTTATCCCCATTGCTATTTATTTTAACACTAGAAGTCTTGTTGAATACAATATGGGACTCTAATATCCTGAAAGGATATAATTTGTTTACAAGAAACGCATATTAGGACTCAAGATCAAAAATATTTGATAAATTCAAAATTAGGAATACATTTTATAGTCTCAACTTTGCAAAATTATATCATTGTTAAATTGTTTCAAGTATGTAAATAACCTCTTCCTTTTCTGTGGTGAATTCAACCTATTCACATTCCAAGATAAACACTTAATTGTCATCTTCATCTTTTTGAAGTGACGAGCACAATAGCCGAAGATCTTCCAAAATCTTCAGTTTTGCTCCCCCCATGGCTTCAGTTTCTTGTGTAGTACTCTTAGCTCCCTTTTTGTATTGTCTTTCCTGTTGTTGCTTTTCTTTAAGTTGCTTAGATTTTGCACGAGTTATACGCTGGTCTTTAATTTCAACCATCCGAGCCAGGTCCAGAATTGGGGAAGATTCTAACAGGTGCTCCTCCAGAAAACCTCCTGTAGCACCCTGCATTTCCACTGGCTCCACCTGCTTAGACTGTTCTTCTATCTCTTGCTGAGGTTTTTATATTGACACTGGAAATACTACTGAAAGAAATTAGGGAAGATAAAGAAATAACAGGACTAAAGATAAAGAACCAGGAATTAAAACTGCAAGCATTTGCGGATGACATAGTATTTATCCTAGAAAAACCACTACAATCAGGACCTAAATTATTGACCAATATGGGGAAGTGGCAGGGCTGAAAATTAACAAACAAAAAACACAAACGATCGATTGAATTGGCATTTCTTATTGAAAATAATAGAAAAGATGCAACTTGGAGAATATTTCACACAATCTATTAAGGGAATATATCAGAAACAAACAGCGCAAATAATAATTAATGGTAGTTTAACAGATACCTTTAATATAGAAAAAGGAACAAGACAAGGATGTCCCTTGTCTCCATTATTGTTTATTTTGACTTTGGAATTTTTGTTGAGTAAAATATGGGGTCGGATAAAATAAATGGAATTAAAATTAAGCAGTATGACTACAGACTACGACATTTGCAGACGATTTGGTTGTTACTTTAACCCAACCATTACAGTTGGTTGTAGGTTTAATGGATATAATTAATCAATATGGACAAGTATCTGGATTTAAAATAAATGCAGGGAAAATGAAGATAATAACTAAAAACATGACTACAAATCAAAAAGAAGAATTAGAAAGACTAACAGGGTTTGAAATAGTTAAAAAAGTTAAGTATTTAGGGGTTTACATTACGACATCAAATGCAAAATTATTTAAGCATAATTATGATCTGTTGTGGCAAAAAATACAGAGAGAGATGGAAAATTGGAAAAAATTACAATTATCTTTGTTGGGAAGAATAGCAGCAGTAAAAATGAATGCTTTGCCTAAGTTTTTATTTCTTTTTCAAATGATACCAATACTTAAAAAGGATGAAAATTTGAAGATATGGCAGAAGGGTATTAATAATTTTGTCTGGGCAGGGAAGAGACCGAGAATAAAGCAAAAAAAAAAAAAATGCAGGATATACGTGAAAGAGGAGGTCTCAAAATGCCCAACTTAAGACTATATTATGAGGTAGCTGCCCTAGCAGCAATGAGTGACTGGATGAACTCATCAGAAGAAAGAATATTGAATAATGAGGGATATGATTTGGTTTATGGTTGGCATGCTTATTTATTATATGATAAGAAAGTGGATAAGACTTTTAAAAGTCACATATTAAGGAATGCTTTATTGCGTGTCTGGAAAAAGTATCAGTATAAATTAAACGAGAAGTTACCAATGTGGGCAATACCCAGACACGCGATAGAGAATATAAGTGTAGAGCAAAAACAAGATGTGACTACATATAAAGAGCTTCTTAACAAGGAAAGAGGTATACTACAACTAAAATCTTTGAATCAATTAAGAGAAGAAAGGATAATTCAAACATGGTTTCAATATGGACAGCTGCAAGCTAGATGGAGAGAAGAGAGAATATGGGTTAGAAATGTGAAGTTTACGCAAGCCCAAAATTTAAGAGAGAATTTTTATAAAATGTTTTTTAGATGGCATCTAGATCCTAAAAAGCTAGCCTGTATGTATCTAAGTGTGCAACCTAAGTGTTGGAGATGCAAATGTGATGATGCCACGTATTATCATATATGGTGGACGTATAAAAAAATTAAGGCTTTTTGGATAAAAATATGGTGGATTATCCAAAACATTCTCAAAAAGAAGATAAAATTTACTCCACAGTTCTTTTTGTTGGGTATAATTACAAATTGTATGGTCATAGAGACTAAATTGATTTTAAATTTAATAACAGCAGCCAGACTTTTGGTGGCGCAGTATTGGAAGAAGGAAGACTTACCAACTATTGAAGAATGGACATTAAAAGTAGTGAATTTAGCAGAGATGGCAAAAATTTCAACATACTTGCAGGACCATTCAAATGAAAGATATATATTGGAATGGAGAAGATGGATTGACTATATTCAAAACAAAAAGTTTCAAATAGCTTATGAATGAAACCAAAATTTTCTTTTTGAATTATGTTTTGTTAGTTGAAAGGGGAGTTAAAGAGCAAGAGGGAGTTTGGAGCCTACAGAAAGTTAGCATATTTTAGTTTATGTTTGTTAAAAGTTATACCCTGTATTTGCTCTGGGAAATCCGGGGTGGGTGGGTGGGGAGGGGGGTTGGAGGGAGAGGGGGAATGAGGGATGGGGGGTGGGTCGAGGAGGGAAGGGGGGAGGAGGGATGGGAAAAAATTGTTGTAATAACTGATAAAACTTTCTAATAAAAAAAAAACAATGGAAGCACAAATATATCCAAATACCATGGACACAAATAAAATGATGACATATCAAGATCTCTTAAATGTGGCGCTCTCATGTGACCCCCTCCTGCGCAAGCTACACTGGCTCCCGGTGGTCTTCCGGGTGTGCTTCAAGGTTTTGGTTATTATCTTTAGAGCGCTCCATGGCTCAGGGCCAGGGTACTTACGAGACCGCCTCCTGCCACCAATAGCCTCTCACCGACCAGTTCGCTCCCATAGAGAGGGGCTCCTCGGGGTGCTGTCGGCCAAACAATGTTGACTGGCGGCCCCCAGGGGGAGAGCCTTCTCTGTGGGGGCATCTGCCATCTGGAACGGGCTCCCCCCGGAGTTACGAAGGATCCAAGACTTACACATCTTCCGCCGTGCCCTGAAAACGTTTCTATTCCAACAGGCTGGTCTGGCCTAACTCTCCCTTTTAAATTGGCTTTTAATTTGGGTTTTAAATCGGGTTTTAGATCTCTTTTAGATAAATCTGGATGTTTTTTTGGTTTTAATTTTTTGAGCCTAAATTATTTAATCTGTTTTTTATAGTCTTTAACTTTTATATGTCTTTGTATTTATTTATGACTGTTCACCGCCCTGAGTCCTTCGGGAGTAGGGCGGTATACAAATATGAAAAATAAATAAATAAATAAATAAATAAGGAGGGGAAATTAAAAACTAGAGAAGAATTAAAAGAATAAGGTGTGGAAATTGACTGGTGGCCATACTTACAACTAAAATCCAGATACAAACAGACTCCCCCCTCTCGCAAGCCTGGCCTTCCACGTTACCGAAGGCCTACCTCGATGAAGGGCTTTGGAACCCAGAGAGGTGGCATGTCGCGAAGAGGGGGTTGAGGGATTTCTTATATAAAGTTTTAGCGAATGTCTTAAGGGGTTCCGGGGGTGGGGAGGGTTGGATTAGAAGTAGGGCCGTGGGTATGGGGGATAACCCACTAAGGGGAGGGCCAGGTATGGCTGTGGAGCACGGCACGGGGGGTGGGGGACCTGGGGTTGAGGGGGGGTGGCTAAAGTTCATCCAGATAAAGTTTTTACCATCAGTACTGTGGGTGGGAGGGGTAGATATGGTGGGAGTAGGGGGCCATATCGTTTTAGGGGAGCGCGCGCCCGCTGTCTTTGAGCGGTGGCGTGCTCCGGCCCCCAAATCTCCACTCGTTTTCTAGGTAGCGCAGATCCTCAGGGCCCTGGCTTCCGTCTGATGTTATGCAATGCCAGGTCTGTAGTAAATAAAGCCCCCCTCATTTGTGATCTTGTTCAGGAGGGGGGAGCGGACCTGGCAGGTATTACGGAAACCTGGTTGGGCCAAGAGGGGGGGTCCCTCTCATTGAAATGTGCCCACCAGGTTTCCGCACATTCCATCGGCCTAGGTTGCAGGGTCGGGGCGGGGGGTAGCGGTTATTATTAACGAAGGTCTGAGACCAAGGGAGGCCACTGTTCCTCAGACGGCCGGCTGTGAATCCCTCCTTGTGAAATGGGGTCACGGGGTTCAGATGGGTTTGCTGATCACATACCTGGCTCCCTGCCTTGTGGCAGCAGCCCTGCCCGAGCTACTCAGTGTCATTGCTGCGGTGGCGGTTGAGAACCCTAGGCTTATGGTCATGGGGGATTTCAACTTGCAGTCCATGGGTGAGGCGTCTGAGGTGGCTTGGGAGTTCATGGCTTCCATGACAGCCATGGACCTGACCCAGTTAATTTATGGCCCTACCCACATGGGGGGAAACACGCTGGATCTGGTTTTTGTCTCTGGACAGTGGTTGAGTGATCTTGAGATAGGGGATATAGTTACCGAGCCCTTGTCATGGTCAGATCACTCTCTCCTTCGTCTTGACCTCCGAACCACTGCACCCCACCGCAGGAAGGCGGAGCCGGTAAGATGGTTCCGCCCCAGGTGCCTGATGGAACCTGATAGGTTCCAGATGGAGCTTGGGCCATTTCCTGAGGCTCTGGCACACGCCTCGGCTGGAGACCTAGTGGCCGCCTGGGATAGGGCGGCCGCTGGAGCTCTGGACCGGGTCGTGCCTTTGCAGCCTCTGACCCGGCGCCGATCTCATTTGGCTCCTTGGTTTACTGAGGAGCTAAGGGAGTTGAAGCGCCGGAAAAGACGCCTAGAGAGTAGTTGGAGGGCCAGTCTTTCAGAATCGGACCGGACACTGGTAAGATCTCATATTAGGAATTACCTAGTGGCGATAAAAGCAGCGAAATGTAGCTATTTTGCTGCTCTTATTCCGTCATCAGATAACTGCCCGGCCGCCCTGTTTAGAGTGACCTGCTCCCTGCTTCACCAGGAAGCGCGGGAGAACCCCTTGGAGGGTAGAGCCAAGGATTTTGTTCAGTATCTGCATGACAAAATCACTCAGATCCGGGAAGATTTGGACTCCGACTGGGTAGTCTCAGGGGGAGGGACTGGGGCAGGTCTTGAGAATGTTATCTGGGATGAGTTTGATCTTGTGACCCCTGAGGATGAGGACAGGATTCTGGGTAGACTGAACGCGACCACTTGTTTATTGGACCCGTGCCCCTCCTGGTTAGTGCTGGCTTCCCGGGAGGTGACATGAGGCTGGTTCCAGGGGATTATAAATGCTTCGCTGGGTGAGGGTGACTTCCCCGCCGCCTTGAAAGAGGCAGTAGTGAGGCCTCTCCTCAAGAAGCCTTCCCTGGACCCAGCAGTGTTGGCTAATTGTCGTCCGGTCTCCAACCTTCATTTTGTGGTGAAGGTTGTTGAGAGTGTGGTTGCGCGACAGCTCCCCCAGTACCTGGATGAAACGATGTATCTGGATCCGTTCCAGTCAGGCTTCAGGCCTGGGTACAGCACGGAAACGGCATTGGTCTCATTGGTTGATGATCTCTGGAGGGCTCGGGACAGGGGTTGCTCCTCTGCCCTAGTCCTATTAGATCTCTCAGCAGCTTTTGATACCATCGACCATGGTATCATGCTGCACCAGCTGGAAGAGTTAGGGGTGGGGGCACTGTTCTATGGTGGTTCTCCTCCTTTCTCTCTGACCGGTTGCAGTCTGTGTTGGCAGGGGGCAGAGGTCGACCCCAAGGCCCCTCATATGTAGGGTGCCACAAGGGTCGGTCCTCTTGCCCCTTTTGTTCAACATTTATGTAAAGCCGCTGGGTGAGATCATCCGTGGTTTCGGGGTGAAGTTCCATCAGTACACTGATGATACTCAGTTGTACATCTCCACCCCGGATCACCCCAACGATGCCCTTGAAGTCATGTCCCGGTGTCTGGTGGCCGTGCGGATCTGGATGGGGAGGAACAGGCTCAGGCTCAACCCATCCAAGACCGAGTGGCTGTGGTTTCCAACGTCCCGATATAGTCAGTTGACGCCATCGCTGACTATTGGGGGCGAATTGCTGGCCCCTACGGAGAGGGCTCGCAACTTGGGTGTTCTCCAAGACTGGTACTAGCACAATTATGGAAAACAGATCGTTTGCCAACAGAGGAGATAATTCAAAAAATTTACGCATGTGCAGAAATGGATAAATTAACCTTAAAATTAAAAGACAAGGAAGACTCAAAATATTTTGAAGTATAGAATAGATGATATAAATGGATAAATCAAAAGAAAAAAGACTAAATTTAGGAAAAATCAAATGTAACAAATAAGCACCATAAGGTAGATAGAATAAGAAATAAACCACTGTTTATATATGTATGTATATATGTACACACAGTTACATATATTTAGTTTGTTTGTGGGGTTGTGTATTGTATATGTAATTTTATGATTGAGAAAAATTTGTATAATTTTGTGTTTTAAAATTTTTAAATTCAATAAAGTTTGTTTTTAAAATTAAAAAGAAAAAGAAAGAAAGAAAATGCCTGAAGTCACTTCATTGTTTCAATGAAGGGGTTTTGTTCTGGGGAAGTATGAAAGCTAGCTTGACTTTGTTCCCACAACCAGTTTTCCTGTCATGGACAGTAAATGTATGCCAAAAAGCAAAAATATAATAATAATAATAATAATAATAATAATAATAATAATAATAATAATAACAACAACAACTCCCTCCGAGGAGCTTTACCTTGTCGTGGTGGAGGGGCTTGCGTGCTCTAGTGATCCTAAGGGCTATGCTGAACAGGTGTAACCATATCAGACAGACCTTAGGTGAAGGGCCAGACAAAATCTGCTCCATAACCCACTCAAACATGGTGAATACAGAAAAAATGAAATTTATGCCGGCTGAACCATTGCCCGGATTAACAAGGGTTCCGTTGGATGCTATGGCTCCTGGGCATTCTACACAAAATGAGTTACAGGGCTCAGCTCCTTCTGCTAGGCAACCAGGGCATGGAGCTGACAAGCTACTGGAAGAAAAACCCAAAAAGCGAAAAATCTGGACCAGGGAAGAAAACATCTGTATTATGGAAGCTTACTATCAGTCTGAGCCAGCAAAACATGGATTTCAAAAAAGAATGTATCAGATTTGGAAGATGAACCATACGGACTGTGACACCAGTGAACAAAGGTTAATGGACCAACGACGTGTAATCCTAAACCACAAATTTTTCACTACAGAAGAATTAATAGCAATAGAAGATAAAGCAATTAATGGTCTGAGTACATCAACAAAGAAGAGTAACATCAAGAATGATTTCCAGACTCAAAAGCAAATTGAGGAAGAAAGGGAAGAAGAGGATACTGAAATGGATGAAGATAAAGAACAAGGAAGCACTAAAGAACAAACACCAACAGATAGTCAATTAGCGGAAAAATAAAGCACCAAATGGAAGATGCTGAAAGAACACGTTTGCCAAAGCTGAACCAAGTGAACTGGAAAGAATTGAGAAATGTACTAAAAAAGGTCAATGAGGCTGTGCAAACTATTCGAACCACTACATTAGCCGAAACAAACCAACTGATGTATGCAGCAGCCGTCATAACCACCAAAGAACTGGGGTTGAAAATACAAAAGAACCAAAGAGGCAAGAAGGGGAAGCCTAAGTGGAAAATTCGGTTAGAATTGAAGATCAAAAAAGTACGTGGAGATTTGAGCAACTTGAAGAACCTAAGGCAAGGTCAGCTAAAGAACAAGCAGGTCAAAAGCAGCCTGGAAGCAAGATACGATCTGAGGAATAAGGAGATTGCGGTAGTAATTGAAGAGCTGAAGCAGAGGGTTGTTGCCATCGCTGAAAAGATTAAAAGGTATGAAAACCGAGTAACTCAGATCAAGAAAAACTCAGTTCAGAGCAAATCAGCACCAGTTTTATAAGAGTTTAGAAAATGGAAATGGAGTAACAACAAATGAAAAGCCTGATAAAGAGAAAGCTCTGAAATTCTGGAAGAATTTGTGGGAAAACAACAAGAAGCACAACAGAAATGCAAAATGGATCAAACAGGTTGAGGACTCTATTAAAGTGCATAAAATGGAAGACATGAAAATAACAAAAGCAATGGTGCAAAGACAGTCAAGAAAAGTGAAGAACTGGAGTGCACCTGGACCGGATGAGCTGCATGGCTTCTGGTTAAAGGCACTTACAAGTCTGCACAAAAGATTGGCAACCCAGATGAACCAGATCCTAAAAACACCTGAAAATGATGAATGGATGACAACTGGAAGGACATTTTTGATCCAAAAAGATAAAGAAAAAGGAAAGGACCCTGGAAACTATAGGCCAATCACCTGTTTGCCAACAACATACAAGCTTCTTACTGGTATCATTGCAAACCAAATCTATGGATACCTGGAAAGAAATAACTTGCTTCCTGTAGAACAGAAAGGATGCTGCAAAAACTCAAGAGGAACAAAGGATCAATTGTTGATCGACAAGCTAATCCTAAAGAACTCAAAGAAAAGACGAACCAACCTGTTCATGGCTTGGATAGACTATAAGAAAGCATTTGATTCAGTTCCCCATAGTTGGATTAAGAAATGCCTGGAAATATTAGGCATCAGCAGCAACATACAAAAATTCATGGAATCTTCAATGAACCTCTGGCAAATAAAATTTATGGCTAATGAAGAAGAACTGGGTGAAGTTGAAATTAAATGAGGCATTTTCCAGGGCGATTCCCTTTCACCCCTACTTTTTATACTCTCAATGCTACCACTGACAATCATTTTGAAGAAGATGAACTGTGGATATGAACTTCCAAAGAAAGGACTGAAAATCTCGCACTTGATGTACATGGATGATTTGAAGCTGTTTGGTAAAACAAAAGCTGAACTGAATTTATTAATTGAAAACACAAAGAATTCAGCCAAAACATTGGTATGCAGTTTGGAATTGACGAATGTGCAACAATAGCAACCAAAGCAGGCAAGATCATAGAAGAGGATGGAATAGAACTAGAGAATGAAGAAATGATAAAGGCAGTAAAATCAGAAGAAGGCTACAAGTACTTGGAGATTTTAGAAGCCTCTGACTTAATGCATAATAAAGTCAAGGAATTAACTTCAGCCAAGTACATTCAGCGAATTCGTAAGATATTAATGTCCAAATTGAGTAGAGGAAACATCATAAAAGCCATAAATACCTGGGCTATACCTGTGATTAGATACTCTGCAGGAATAATTGACTGGACCCAGATGGAGTTAGACAATTTGGACAGAAAAATAAGGAAGCTTATGACAATGAATCATGCCTTGCACCCTAAAAGTGATGTTAACCGATTATATTTACCAAGAGCAGAGGGTGGTCGAGGACTCCTACAAGTAAAGCAGACTGTGGAAGAAGAAAAATGCAGCTTGAATGATTACATCCAGAAAAGCGAAGAACCAATGATTAAGGAAGTAAATAAAGGAGGCCTTTTAAAGACAACTAAAACAAAAGCAGAATATAAGAAAGAAGTAATTGAGCAGCAAGCTGAAAATTGGAAACACAAAGCTCTGTATGGCCAATACTTGAAAAGTATTGAAGGCAAAGCTGACCAGAAACTAACTTGGAACTGGTTAAGATCAGGAGTACTGAAAAAAGAAACAGAAAGCTTTATTTTGGCAGCTCAAGAACAAGCTGTAGCCACAAACTGCATGAAGGCAAAAATTCAACATGTTACCACCAACAGCAAATGCCACCTCTGCAATGAGAAAGATGAGACAGTCAACCACCTGATCAGTGGGTGCAGCAAAATTTCACAAACTGACTACCTACAACGCCATGACCGTGTTGCTAAGATCATTCACTGGAAATTGTGCCAGAAGTTTAGATTTGAGTACAGCAAAAACCACTGGGAACATCAGGTTGAGAAAGTTTTAGAGAATGAGAAACTCAAGATCTTGTGGGACTTTAGGATTCAGACTGACAGGTACTTGGTCCACAACACACCTGACATAACAATAGTTGAAAAGAAAAAAGTATGGTTCATTGACATTGCAATACCTGGTGATGCATGGATTGAAGATAAGCAGCAAGAAAAAATCACAAAGTACCGGGACTTGCAAATTGAAGTTGAGCGACTTGGAAAAAGAAATCGTGTGTTGTCCCGATTGTAATTGGAGCCCTTGGAGCAATACCCAAAGGGCTACCCCGCTATTTAGAAATTCTAAATTTGCCAGGCTTGAACATGTTGACGCTACAAAAAACCACCTTACTCGGAACAGCTTACATCCTCTGACGATACCTTAACAGTTCCTAGATCCTTGGTTAGGACTCGAGCTGCTGAGCTATTAACTAGCCTCAAAGGCTGTGAATCTCACTAAAGATTAAATAATAATAATAATAATAATAATAATAATAATAATAATAATAACAACAACAACAACAACAACAACAACAACAACCAAAACCTTCTTGATCCAGGATGACATTGTTTTACCTTCCTTTCCCACCCTTTGATGGAGATTGATTTTGTATAGTGGGGGGAAAGGTATGGTATCCTTCAAAGAGATACATTTCTGGGAATTATCACCAATATCATACAGACACTAATTCCAGGGATTGAAGAAACACTGCAAATAAGCTTATTAGGAAGAATTTGCTTTTGGCAAATAGTGTGTTCAACTCTGATCTCGGCTATATGTTTTAGATGTCAGATTTGATCATTTTGATTAAGAACATTATTATTCAAGAGAAATATCACTGGCAAGCTTTTTCTCAGCTCTGAAAGCCTCTCTTGAAACCATACAAAAGTAAAAAGATAACTTTGATCAGACTTCTATTGATTTCTTTATCCTGTTTTCTGAAGAGAGCCTTGATGCAAACAGTCATGTATTATGGCCTGGTCTTTTTTCCCCTACCTTCTTTACTTCCTTATTATTTTTTAAAAATAAATTATTCTGTGTTTTGCATCATCAGGCTAATGCTGGTGATTTCATTTTACAGCACCGCTTGTTTGTTGAGACTTGAGAGTTGTAGATGACCTTATTAGTAACAAATGATTATTGCCTATAATTGAACAGCTCCTCAATTAAATGAAAAACTGCTACCATTTAATGCATCCACAGCAGGAGGCTATTTACATTACCAATCAACCAGTTAGCATGCATCTCCCAAAATAAATGAGAAAATAATTAGATACAGATCTTAGGATCCTAAGATAGCATTATTAGCTTGATCTAAATCTGGGGCCAGAAGCTTGGAAATTGATTCAGGAAACTGTCAGTGAATATTTTGCCCTTGAATTGGAGAATACAGAAGTAGGAAGAGGCAAGTATTTTAATGTGTTTATTGGAATAATGTCTACTCTGCCTTTCTAGAAACAAATATGTAAAGAAGACTAAGGAAGAAAAATGATAATATGAGTACTGAAAAAAAAATGGCCAGCAGAAGCTAAAAGAGAAAAGGGGCATATTTAGCCAGACATAAATGAGATAAAAGTCCCATAATTAAGCTAGTATCCAGAAGACAATCTAGCAAGGAGAGCTTTTAAAAACCAAAATATAATGCTGCCACCACAGATCTGTTGTTTTCAATGTAGTTTCAGCACACTGCAGCATTTGTCTGTTGGTGAGTAGTAGAAATCCTGAAGATTTGGGGTTGGTGGGTTTACTTAGAATTCTGAGCAGAGATTGCAATGATATTTATTAATGCATTTTATAAAGTAGCAAGCTAACTATCATTTTACATTTCTCTCTCTTTTTTTTTCTTCCCAAAGCAAGATTCCGCTGCATCTAATGCAATGTTTTCATAGGGTCTTGGCTCTGTTGGTGTGAAGCACACTCAATGAAGCACTGATATAGCAATAGCAATAGCAATAGCACTTAGACTTATATACTGCTTCACCATGCTTTACAACCCTCTCTGAGCAGTTTACAGAGTCAGCATATTGCCCCCAAACTATCTGGGTCCTTATTTTACCGACCTCAGAAGGATGGAAGGCTGAGTCATCCTTGAGCCAGTGAGAATCAAACTGCTTGCAGCTGGCAGTCAGTTAATGATAGATCTTTCATTAGCCCATCCCATATATGTGGCGAGGGCAATTTCACTGTGATTTCTTTCTCATCACAAGCTTTGTTTCAAGGGCAAGATCTCTGTATAGCAAAGCATTATGTTCACTGAAATAGACTTTTGAGTTTTACTATGCTGACCTTTTATCATTTTGTATTTGAATGAGGGGTGGCGATTCTACCAGGCGCTCTGGAGTACCACACAGTAGTAAAACAATAAAATGAATGGAATGGCATAGCTAGTCACAATCCAGCATACTGAAAAGGTCAACCCAGCCCAATCTCCCTTTATTAGCCGCACTTCACAGCAAAGGCTTGTGGGTGGAATGCATGCACCCAAACTGATATGGATGTCAAAATGCGCAGGGCAGAGTTTTCCATGAACAGGCATAGACATCATCTATTTCTTTTCTCTCTGACAAAGCCATTATCTTTTATGTTGAATGCTGGGCAGAATACCCTGATTCTTGCTGTATTCTCTTTTCAGAAGTTTCTGTAAAGTGATTAGAAATGGGGCCAAATCCTCTTCTTGTCAGCCTTCCCAGGTAAACCAGATAGAAAGTGTTGAATATTGAGACTGCCGCAAGCGATTCCCCCCCCCCCCAGCAATCGGCACGAATGGTTCAACTGTTCCCTGATTGGTTAACTGCGTGACAGCTCATATAAAAGGAGCTGTCAAAAAGCATGGCTGCTGCTGTTGTTAAATTGTTGCCATTGTAATAAAGTTTGTTGATTGCCGCAGCCGCCTTGCCTCGCCCCTGTCATGCAACATGTGTTGCACTCGCTGGGCAAGGGACCTCTCACAAGCCTACCAGCAATTGCTGGTCAATGATGAAACTGCAGAGGCCCAAACTATTGTTACACACTGTGGGGCGTTCTGGTGTCGTCGCCTCCAATTCGGTGTGAGTGTGGCCCCGGGGCTCTTCCAGGGCTTGATGGAGAGAGTTCTTCAAGGAATCCCCGGGGTCATACTGTATTTTGACGATGTCTTGATCTCCGCTACCAGCAAGGCAGAACTAATGGACAGGCTGTGCAGAGTTCTCCAGCAATTTGACCTTACGAGGCTTAAGGTGAACCGTGCCAAATGCCAGGTGGCAGTGCCTGAGGTGGAATTCCTGGGTTTCTTAATAAATGGCTCTGCCATCCACCCCACTCCGGCTAAAATGGCAGCGATTGTGGACGCCCCACCCCCTCACTGTAAGGCTGATCTACAGGCTTTCCTTGGCCTTTTAAATTTTTATGCCATTTTCCTGCCCCATAAGGCATCCGTGGCAGAGCCTTTACATCGCTTGCTTGACTGTGGGGTGGCCTGGGTTTGGGGATCTCAGGAGGCTCCCACCTTCCATGCTGTTAAGCACCTCCTTGTTTCAAATTCTGTACTGACACAGTATTGTGAACACCTGCCGCTTGTTTTGGTTTGTGATGCCTCCCCGTATGGGGTGGGCACTGTCCTTAGCCATGCCCTGCCTAATGGCCGTGAAGTCCCCATGGCCTACTTCTCTCGTACCTTAGGTCCTGCAGAACGGAACTACTTGCAGCTTGATCGGGAGGCCCTCACCTTGGTCACGGGGGTTAAACATTTCGATCATTATCTCTATGGCCGCTCGTTCCTGCTTGTCACCGATCACAAGCCGCTTCTTGGAATCCTTGCGGGAGACCGTCCTGCCCCACTCATTTTACCTCCATGGATGACGTGTTATTCGACGTTCTTGGCAGCCTACTCGTATACCCTCCAGCACCGCCCGGGACAGGACCTGGCACACGCTGACGCTTTGAGCTGCTGCCCTGTGCCTACTGTGCTACCTGACCCTGTTCCGTCATTGGCTGTCTGCCTAATTGACTGTTCCCTGTTGCCTGTGACTGCTATGGACATTGCCCATTTGTCTGCCCAGGACGCCGTATTGTCCCAGGTCTTGGACTGGATGGCAAGGGGGTGGCCACAGGGCCCTTTCGCACCGGAATTGCAGCCCTATGCTAGCCGGCACCTGGAGTTGTCAACACAAAGTGACTGCCTCTTATGGGGACACCGGGTAGTTGTTCCGCCCCCGCTACGGCATTCTCTGTTGTCCTAACTTCATCAGGGCCACCCAGAGATAGTCCATATGAAGGCCCAGGGTCGCTGCTATATGTGGTGGCCCAACCTGGATAGGGATATCGCTAAATGGGTTGCCACCTGCCCGCAGTGTCAGGACAATAGTCCTATGCCTCCTAGAGACATCCCCAGGGAGTGGGAGGACTCCAGGATGCCCTGGTCCCACGTGCATATCAACCTTGCAGGTCCTATGCAGGGACAAACATTCCTCATAGTGGCCGCTGCGTTCTCGAAGTGGGTAGAGGTAGTCCTGATGCCGTCTACCACTTCAAAGGCTGTCATGCGGGCTCTCTGGGGGTTGTTCATGACCCATGGGTTACCCGACATTCTGGTGTTGGATAATGGGTCCCAATTCACGTCCACCCCCTTTGAGGTTTTTCTAGCCACCCAGGGAATTAGGCACTATCTCATCGTCCCGTTTCATCTGTCTAGCAACGGATGTGCTGAACGCGCCGTCTGATCGGCCAAGGACGCGTTGCGGAAGTTAGGCTCAGGGAGTTGGCAAGAAAAATTAAATAGTTATCTCTTAGCACAGCATACTACCCCATGCCACCTTACGAATAAGAGCCCAGCCGAGTTATTAATGGGCCGTAAAATGCGCACAGCGCTGGACCGCATACACCCCCTATACTGCCCAGCTAAACCATTAGATTCAGTGAAGTGGCACCTGCCGTTCCAATTGCAGGACCCAGTTTACGCTTGGAATTACGGGGGGCAGCTCCTGTGGCTACCGAGGATAGTTGTAGGAATTGCGGGGCCTTGCTCCTATCGGGTTGACATGGGCCAGGGCAAGATTTGGAAATGACATCAGGATCAGCTACAGAAACGGTGGTTGACCATGCACCTACCTCGTGGGGACGGCATTCTAGCAGAACACCAGGCTGAGCCACCTGCCGTCATTACGGATAAACCTCCTCCCTCTCCCACGCACCCACCAGTTGAGGCAACCCCATCACACTTCACGATGAAGCAGTCGAGGACACCCAGGGGGTAGACTTGGGTGATGCGTCAGTACCAAGAGACAAGGCAGTTAGTAGCCCCCAAGCTGAAGTTCCCAGGCCCCGGTGCTCGGGGTGGAGCCAGCATAGGCCGGCGTACTTGCAAGATTATGCATGTGCCACCACGGTGGGAATATTGAGACTGCCGCAAGCGATTCCCCCCCCCAGCAACCGGCATGAATGGTTCAGCTGTTCCCTGATTGGTTAACTGCATGACAGCTCATATAAAAGGAGCTGTCAAAAAGTGCAGTGTTGTGGCCCTGCCCTCTGAGCCTATCTCATTGGAGGAAGAAGGCTCCGAACATGAGGGAGAGGAGTCAGCCAGGCCTCCCTCTCCAGGCCCCTCCCCTCTGGCACTGCCTCAGGTGCCGGCCGAGAAAGGGGAGATTGGCCAGGAGCCAGGTGTCTCTGATGAGGGTGAGGAAGGAGAGCCGTCATTCCTGGATGCACACCAACGAAGGCGTGATAAACGGTTGCATCAGTTAAGGAGGCATGCTAGGGATTATAGCTGAGTGACTGGACCACACCCCAGAGACTATATAAGAGAGGGTGGTGGCTGGTAAAACTCTGTGACGAACGAAAACTAACTCTAGCTAGTCACTTGAACAATGTCTGAAGCTGCCGAAGGGATATTGTTTTGCTGGACTATTTGCAATGCGTATGTAATTTTATGTTATCTGTTGCAGTAAAGCTCTTGGCAGACGGTACTTATATTGTTGCCAAGTTTGAGATAATGACCTGTGTGCGTGCCAAGTACTTTCTTAACCCTCGGCTGGCTGTGTTTGTGTGTGTGTGTAGACGGGGACAGATCACGCGGCTGCTGCTGGTGTTAAGTTGTTGTCGTTGTAATAAAGTTTGTTGATTGCCATAGCCGCCTTGCCTCGCTTCAGTCAGTGATCGTGTGGACTGAGTATTTAATAGAAAGCATGACTGGTGGAGTAATTCTACTGTATTGTAAGGCTATATTAACAGAATCTTGCAAATTTTACTTGCTTGTTTCATTAGGATGGGTTCTTTCTAAGCATCTTCTTCTGACCATTAAGCCACTGAGTGGCTAAAAACCAGTGGGAGGCTCCGCCCACTGACCCCGACATCATCAGAACGCTTCTGCTCATGCGCAGAAGAGCATGCATGTACGGCCCCATTGCAAACCAGTAGTAAAGGTAAGTAGAACCCACCCCTGATATAGGCTATACCTGTTGGATCTCTTCTCTATAAATTGGTGAATAACTATTTACTAACCTTTTAGGTTTATTAAGTTTTAGAAATATCCTTCAAATTAAGTTGGATTTGTTGAAAAGTGTGGCGGGGAGGTTCAAAATTGGGAAAAGAGTCCGGCAAGGCTGCCTATTTAATTTATATGTGGAGCACATCCTGAGAAAGGCGGGGCTAGATGAATCAAAAGTTGGAATTAAGATTTCCGGGAGAAACATCAACAACCTCAGATATGCGGATAATACCACTCTAATGGCAGAAAGTGAAGAGGAACTAAAGAGCCTCTTGATACGGGTGAAGAAGGAGAGTGCAAAAGTTGGTTTGAAACTCAACATTAAAAAAACTAAGATCATGGCATCTGGCCCTCTCAATTCTTGGCAAATAGATGGGGAAAAAATGGAGGTAGTGACAGATTTTATTTTCCTGGGCTCGAAGATCACTGCAGAGGGGATCTGCAGCCAGGAAATTAAAAGATGCTTACTCCTGGGGAGGAAAGCTATGGTGTTGTGGATTTAATAAGACAAACACAACTTTTGGATTAATCAGAGACAATTTGTATATTGTGCAATAGGTTCAAAGCTCTGTACATGAAGCGTTGAACAAAGACAGAAATTAGGTACAATGGTTTTATACCCTTCTAGACAAAGGATTCTGTTAACTCAGCAATTCATATGGTCATATACATTTGTCATTTTTAATGGACATTTCCTAATTATTGAGTTTCTTTGCAAAACAGTTATAATTCTTTTTGTAGATTACTGAAGCATAGACTCAAATCATCTTCTGACGATAGACAACTTTTAACTCATGTGGATCCCCTTGACCTAACCAACCTTTAAGCTGTATGTCATTAGAATGTTCCTTTCTTCTGACAACTTAGAGGCCTCCTAGAGGTACCAAAAGGATTTTGGCTGAGTTTGTACTTTTTCCAGCCGGATGCATTGCTTTTTAGAATAGAGTGAATAGAAAGTTATCCAGTGGTCATCTATCAGAGCCTGCTTCATTTACATTAATGGCAAATCTAGACAGCATACTAAAAAGCATAGACATCACCCTGTCAACAATAGTGTATATAGTCAAGGCTATGGTTTTCCCAGTTGCAATGTATGGCTGTGAAAGTTGGACCATAAGAAAGGCACCAAAGAATTGAGGCCTTTGAACTATGGTGTTGGAGAAGACTCCTGCGAGTTCCTTGGACTGCAAGGCAATCAAACCGGTCAGTCCTAGAGGAGATCAACCCTGACTGCTCTTTAGAAGGCCAGATCCTGAAGATAAAACTCAAATATTTTGGTCACCTAATGAGAAGGAAGGACTCACTGGAGAATAGCCTAATGCTGTGAAAGATTGAGGGCAAAAGAAGGAGACAACAGAGAATAAGGTGGCTGGATGGAGTCATCGGAGCTGTAGGAGTGAGCTTAAATTGACTCCAGAGAATGGTAGAGAACAGGAAGGCCTGGAGGAACATTGTCCATGGGATCGCAATGGGTCGGACATGACTTTGCAACTAACAACAACAACAAGGAAATATTGGTTCTATCTATTGTGATATCTATTTCTTCATCTAGATTAAATGTAGGTGACATAGGATCATCAGGTGACATGGGATCTTCCCATCAGAAGAAGAAGCTGAGATTCTCCTACATCCAAGGCAGGGGATATACATAAGGGAACAACTCCACAGTACAACGCTAAGGGAACAGGGTTCCCTGTGAACCATGTTTGCCTAAAGGGTTCAACTTTCACAGATTAAACTGGATCGGAATCCTTCAATTCCAATCAATTCTGGCTGGAAACAGCATCTGTAATCAGCTGTTTGCAAAAATCTCCATTTTCTAACTCATTTTCCTAACCCATCTTTCATACTGACCTTCTTGGTTGCCAATTTCATCATGTTTCTTTGATTTTATTTATTGCTCTCCAGCCTTTGTAAAACTGCCTGCTGGCTTGTTCTTGAAAACCACCTTTGCTTTAAGATTCTGTCTGATCATTTGTGTATGACCCTGGACTATTTACTGAAGTGGCTGTGAGTCTATCTCCCTGCTGACAATCATACTTTAGACAGCACAGCTGGATAACTAGAATTTACATACTGAATTCCCCTTGGAGACAGAGGTTTCCCATACATGATTTATTAGACCTCATGCTAGCTGTACAACTTTCTTTCAGCTATATTGGTATAGGGAGGGAGGTGCATAAATCATTTCAAACATACACATTCACACAAAGACATATAGGGATTAAATTCTTCAGGATTTGTTACTAAGACCCAGCTATAACTGTTTCAGGGGTAGCTATAAGCAAATCTCTATCTTGGATTTTTATTTTATTTTATTTTTTGAAATTTACACATTTATTCTTGGAATTTTAAAGTTAAATTTTAACTCTAAAGTTAAATTTACCATTTAACTTTAAATCCAGTTTTCTTAAGGTCATCTAGATGCAGCCAAGACCTAAAGGAGATCAATTGGTAACTGAATGAATTAATTCCCAAGAGTTTCACTTTTTTTTTTTTTTTTTGCCTGCCTTTCATATATAGTCTGATAATTTCTTTTTCTTTTAGGCAACTCTCCCAACTTTCAGAAGAAGAGTTCGGCTAATAATATAAAATATTATTCAGAAATACTTGAATATAATTATGTTTGCTTTGTGCATAGATGGAAGCATTTGGCACATTTTTCAGCTGTAATAAATATTTCATTGAACTATGGAATTTGATCCTTCATCTTAATGAGCTTTTTTTATCCACTAAATCCAGGAGAAGGCTTGGCATGTGGAACTAAAGCTGTATCTTTCAGTTTCTCAACAATATTTTCTCCTATGAAGGAGGCTCAGTTTTTCTATCTTACTCTTAAGTCACTTGAGTATTTCTTTTGAATTTTCCTAGTTTTGTTTTTCAGGCAACTTTTTTTGAAGATGACTGATGGTGAGAGTGCTGATGATGTCATTTCTTGTTACACATTTCATCCATCTCTCCACAGCCTCCCTGGCTACTGAAAATGTTCACAGTGAGAAGTTCCTTTCTGAAACTTTCTTGTGGAAAATGAAGGAGTTTGCCTACACACTGCAGAAAGAAAGAAAGAAAGAAAGAAAGAAAGAAAGAGAGAGAGAGAGAGAGAGAGAGAGAGAGAGAGAGAGAGAGAGAGAGAGAGAGAGAGAGAGAAAGAAAGAAGGAAGGAAGGAAGGAAGGAAGGAAGGAAGGAAGGAAGGAAGGAAGGAAGGAAGGAGTCTGCAATGCTCCCTATATATGTAGTATTTTATCCATATTTTGCCTTTTGTGCTATACAATATTTGCTTTACTAACCTTAATGGAGAGCTCTCCATTAAGAGAAAAGTTGTTGGAATGATGGTAAATGAATTTTTAAAAGACTAATTCCTTCCTTCCTTCCTTCCTTCCTTCCTTCCTTCCTTCCTTCCTTCCTTCCTTCCTTCCTTCTTTTACTTCCTTGAGGGCAAAAAAATGTGCGAACAACAACAGAAGACTCTCTTGTCATCGTGGAAAATTGATTTCTCTGTTCTCCCTGACAGCCATGCTTCTTTCAGAGCTGACCATGAGAATGCCACTGTGTTCATTTCCTCAGCTTACTCTCTGCTTCTTAGACCAACTTTTGATTAGGCTTTCCCTTCCTTTAATATCATCTGCTTCAACTCTTGTCATGTTCCTTTTATTTCATGCACTGAGGAACAAAAGCTAAATTAAAATTTTGATTGGCTGCTGTCAGTCTTCACTCTTTAAATAGTGAATCTCACTGGAGGAGTGAGGATGTTCCAGATTTTATGAATTTTAAAACTGTAAATGCTCATGGAATATTCCTCTCCAGAAATAAACTCTGAGATTGTTTTTTGTGATGATGGGATCAAAACAGCTTTTATATCCCTTGAGTATACAAATGGGATTAAGATGACCCTTAATAACCATCGGATTCTCACAAGGTCAAATGTTTAGGTCAAATTCAGGGGTGGGTTCTAAATTTTTTTACTACCGGTTCTGTGGGCACGGCTTATTTTGTGGGTGTGGCTTGGAGGTCATGTGACTAGGTGGGCGTGGCTAGCTGGTCAGAGTCATTTCTGGAAGGTCCTCACACTTACGACCAGTCCTCGCACTTACGAACCGACTCATTTGTTTTCTTTTAACACGGATCAGCTATAGGACGGCCCTTTGAAGCCCCGCGGCAAGAGTTTAAACAGTTTTTTTCCCTCTAGTCATCAGCTGGGACTCAGGAGGCAGCAATAGATTGGGGGTGGGACCAAATAAAAGGTAAGAATAACATGGGTGGGTGGGTGGATGGGAAGGCAGGGGGGTGGAGAACCGGTTCGGTGACATCATATCATCACCGCTACCGGCTCGGCCGAACCGTACCGAACCAGGAGGAACCCACCACTGGTCAAATTAGACACATCTAATGAGTCAGATTCTTTGGGGTTTTATTCCTGTTTTATTCGGTTTGTTACCAAACACAAAAGGGAATCACATAACCACAGGACATTGCAATCATCATAAATATGAGTTAATTGTCAAGTGTCTGAATTTTGATTCTGTGACTATGGGGATACTATAATGCTTGTAAGTGTAAAAAATGTCATAAGTCACTTTTTCAGTGCCGTTGTAACTTTCCATGGTCACTAAATGAATTGTAAATCAAGGATTATCTATATTTGACCTCATTCCCATGTGAGTTTTGAAATTTGGCAACAACAAAACCAAACAAATATTTTTTAATTAGTGGGATTTTGTCTGTATTTTCATAGTATTCATGGTTTCTGCAGGCATTCTTTCCCCATATAAAGTATTTTTGTGCATCTATTCAACCAATGTAGATATCTTGGGCATTTTTTTTACTTATAATTATTTCATTGCCATTTTAAAAACAGCAAACTTTAATCAATGAAGATCAATGAAGTTTAATATGTTTCTTTTTTAAAAAAAAATCCTACAAAGAGCAACCCAGAAGAAAAGTTTATTTAGAATGTGGAAGACAGTTATATGCTACAATATTATTTCCTGATTTACCCTGGTATGTACACTGTGGACCTGAGATAGCTGGAAGGGACCTAAGCCATCATATTTGTGTGCCTTGTAAAAAAAAAAAATTTTTTTTAAAGGGAGAAAGATGCAACCCAATTTTCATAATGTCTGTCCTTATGAAGAATGTTGATTGGCATCGCAACATAAAATGGAGTTTGAAATTATGAACAACATGAATTGAATAAATCTAGGAGAGAGTGCTGAGACTGCATGTTAACAGACTGTAATTTTATAGACTAGACAGAAATAGATGTAGACTACATTTATAGAAATAGAATGCATTTTCACATGACAAAAGAATAGCAATAGCTCAGACGCTGAAACCAGTATCTACATTGATGACCAAAGAACATTGAATAATTGACTTCTTTCCTCTGCTTTCTACCTCTGTGGGCCTAAACCCTTTCATTCCATAGAGCACAGGCTCTTCTTCACAATGGAGAGGAAAGGAAGAATAAAAATGAGTTTTCCAAATAGCCAGTAACTTTATAGATTCTTCTTTTAAAGAGAGAGAGGAACTAGATCTGCAAAATTTTAGGTCCTTTCCAAATGCCAAGTTTTGACAGAAATCTTATATTAAATATTAAATTAGATCATGAGACTGAACAGAAACAACCTGACTCTCTTTGCAAAAGAGAAAGATTGGAAGATGATAGCATCTCTGAAGGATTGTATCCCATAGCTCAGAAGCAACCTAGAGAAGCAGCCAAGAAAAGTCCATCTTTCTGCCTGAAAAACCTCAGATGTTGAGGCCTTCTTGGGGTTAGTTCATATCAATATAAGCAGAACCTCAGTTGGACAATCATAGCAAGAAGAACCCCATAAGAAAAATACAATTGAGTTGCGGTGGGGGGGCAAGACTAAATCCTTTGTCATCACACCTTCCTTTACTGCAAGCTTAATTTATACAACTCTCTTAAAAATCCAAAAATCAAATTGAACACAAATGAACAATTAGAACAATACAATGAAACTTTGGGAAACGTGGATTTATTGTAAGAATGTACAACTAAAAGTTTTTTCACACTTCCCCTGGACTCTGCCTCCACCTCTCCCAGAGGTCACCTCACACTTTGGGAAACTCTGTTCTATTTTATTTATTTATTATGTATTTATTTTGTCAAGCACGTATTAGATAATATAAATAAATATAAACATGATTTGAATACATAAAATGAATACAAATAAAGGGAACATTAGGAAAGGGATGATAGGCATGCTGGTGTGCTTATGCACGCCCCTTACAGACCTCTTAGGAATGGGGTGAGGTCAACAGTAAACAGACTTAGGTTAAATTTTGGGAGGTTTGGGGATGAAACCACAGAGTCAGGTAGTACATTCCAGGCATTGACCACTATGTTGCTGAAGTCATATTTTCTGCAATCGAGTTTGGAGTGGATCACTTTAAGTTTGTATCTATTGTGTGGTTGTGTATTGTTGTGGTTGAAGCTGAAGTAGTCATTGACAGGTAGGACATTGTAGCAGATAATTTTATGAGCTACGCTTAGGTCATACCAAAGGCGGCGTACTTCTAAGTTGTCTAAGCCCAGAATTTCAAGTCTGGTGGCATAAGGGTATTCTGTTGTGAGCAGAGGAGTGGAGGACTCTTCTTGTGAAATATCTCTGGACACACTCAATTGTATTAATGTCCAATATGCAATGCGGGTTCCAGACAGATGAACTGTATTTGAGAATTGATCTAGCAAATGTTTTGTATGCTCTGGTTAGTAGTGTAATATTATCGGAGAAGAAGATACTCAAGATTAGGTTTACAACTCTTAATGCCTTTTTGGCGATGTTGTTACAGTGGGCTCTGGCACTTAGATCATTAGATATGAGTACTCCAAGGTCCTTGACAAAGTGAGGGTCGTCTACAAGGTCGTGTCCACTCAGCTTGTATTTTGTGTTCTGATTCTTTTTGCCAATGTGTAAGACAGTGCATTTGTTGGTTGAGATTTGGAGTTGCCAATCGTTTGACCATTCTGACACAAAGTCAAGGACTTTTTGAAGGGTAGCAGCATTGTTGGTGGTGTTATATAGTTTTACATCATCGGTGAAGAGAACTCAGTTGCTTATAATATCGCAAATGTCATTTATGTAAAGTATAAAAGTGTTGGTCCTAGAACGCTGCCTTGTGAGGCACCGCTGTTAACAGGTGCAGGATTTGATAGGGCACTCCCTATTTTGATCACTTGTCTGTTTGACTGGAACGCAGCTATCCAATTATGTAGGGGTCCAGAGAGGCCATAGGACTTTAGTTTTAAAAGCAGTTTGTTGTGTACCACTGAATCAAAGGCTTTACAGAAGTCTATGTAAATTGGATCTATTGCTGTGCCTGATCGAGTTTTGTAGTCTATATATTTTTGCAGTTTAGAAGTTGTAGATTACAGGATAATTTTTTTCTGAAACCAAATTGTTTGTTAGAGAGTAGGTTGTTTGTTTCTAAGTGGAGGATAATGGATTGGTTAATGATTGATTCCATGACTTTGCAGGTGATGCAGCATAAAGGGATTTTCTGTAATTTTCAACTATGCTGGGGTCTCCCTTTTTGGAGATAGGGATGACCATGGCTAGTGACCATAGGTTGGGTAGGGAGCTGGTTCTGAAAGATTTTTCAAAGATTATGCTTAGGGGTTCAGCTATAGCAGTGGAAAGCTTTTTTAAGTATGCAAATAGTCCATCAGGTCCAATAGATAGAGATGATTTTAAACTGTGTGGTGCTTTTTCAATGTTGTCTTCTGTGAAATCTATTTGTGTTGGATCGTTGTAATTATTTGTGGTATGACTAGGGAATGTTGGGCATGAGCCATTGCTGTTTACAAAGACTGAGCCAAAGAATGTGTAAAGAGGTTGGCTTTAACTGCTTCATCATTATATTCTTTACCATTAGGTCCTTTTAGGGGTGGGATGGATCTCGAGTCTTTAAGCTTGTTGTTTACAAAATTATAGAAGGTACGGTTGGGTTTCATGCACAGAAGGTATTCCTCTTGTTTGATGTGGTAATTGGTGCATTCAATCTTTATTTGGTGGCATATATTTTTGTAGTGGCTTTTAAAGTTAGCTACATAGCCAGTTTTGTTTTTTCGCCAGAGGGGTTTTTTGGGGGGGTGGGATTGGAGCTTCCTTATTGATATGGTTAATTTGTTTTTTCTGGTTTTGGTGGTGATTAGTGGTATGTATAGTTTAAGAACTCTTTTGACTTTGAGCAAGAAAATGTTATAATGGTCTTTGGCAGAGTTACAGCCAGAGAATAGAATTTGCCAATCAAGAGATGAGAGGTCAGTGTCTATGAGATCATAGTTGGCTTTTTTGAAGTTGTACTTGGGTATCCCATTATTATGGTGATTTTTGTAAGGGCATATATTGAGACAAAAGTCAATCATGCTGTGGTCACTGTAGGAAAAGGGTTCTTTTATTTGTAGTCCATAAATTGAGTTTAAGCTGTTGCAGAAGATGAGATCAAGGCAGTTGTTGAATCTACTGTTGTTAGTTACTAGTTGATCTAGACCCAGATTAGTAACAGCTTTGTATAGGGTTGTATGGATGGGTTAAGTTGCACATTCATTTAGGGTCCAATTAATATGAGGTAGGTTGCGGTCACTAAGAAAGATAAGAGGGTATGGGAAGGAGCCTGCCCACGTTAGTAGTGAAGTTAACTTGTTCTCATGTGTGATGTCGTAATCAGGGCCTCTGTAACATTGTAAGAAGCGAAGTGTGGTATTTAAGGACAGTTTGCAGACGATGGTTTCCAGAAGAGCAAATTCATGTGTAACTTGAATATTTTTTATAAAAGATATATGCCACCTCCTCTGTGGGTTTCGCGATCACACAGTAAACGTGATAGTCTCTTACTGTGATAATGGAGTCAGGGAGGGATGCATTTAGCCATGTTTCACAGACAAATATAATGTCTAATGTAGCAGTATTTAATAAGAGGAGGAATTCAGGCATTTTGTTTATGATGCTTCTTGTGTTTATTAGCTTGCATTTAAGGTCAGTATTGGTTGGTATTGAGGAGGTAAGGGGTGTGCTTACCTAGTTTTGAATGATGGAAGGTTGGATATTGAGGGATTGATTGTGGGCCTTACTTTTTATGCAGTCAGCGCGGTAGTCAATGTATAAGTTAGAGTCACCTTGGTCATGGTGTCTTTTGAGTTCTGCGCAAAGTTCACTGGAGTGGATTTGTTGTAGAAAGGATAGGTCAGGCCGTGATCAAAGTTTGTTATGGATGGGGTTGGATCTGGCAATTGAATTTATAGTATAGATGAACCACTGGGAAGGCCGCATGGAAGGCAGGCAAGCATGTCGAGGCTGCGCAGCCGCAGGGAATGTAGTTGTTCTATCCCCGTCGCACGCACACACACAAACAGACAGCCAGGAGTTAATGAATCAAACAGTCAGGAATTCCTTTAAGATTACAGCTTTGGCAGCATCCCATGAACTGCCTGCCAAGAGATTTTACTCACTAAGGGAGGTTTTTTCTCCTCAGTCCGATATACCAAATTAATTCCACAAAGCAAAGAATTGTCAAAGTCCAGTCCAAAGAAATCCAAAAAGAGCTTCTAACAGGGTTCTAGAAACACAATATGACTTCCGAGCTTTTCAGTTTGTCCATCACAAGGCCTGAATAGCCGACACACACCCTTTTATCCCTTGTGGGGTGTGGTCCAGTGACTCAGCTCAATCTCTGGCCTGCCCACACCTCTTTCTCTGCTGCACGCGTTTATCCTTCCAACACTGTCTGGGATCCAGCCAAAACTCATCCCCTTCGCTCTCTATCTGTGGCTGCTCCGAAGTGCCTTGCTCCTGGCATATCTCTTGGCCTTCGGAGGAAACCTGAGGCATTGCCAGAGAGGAGGGTCCTGGAGAGGGAGACCTTGCCAAATCCTCTCCTTCACCTTCTGAGTCCTCTCCCTCTGTTAGGACAGGCTCGGGGGTCGGAGTCACAACACTATCCCCCACTGCAGGGCCCTTCCCCCGAGTCTGATGGTCGGGATGTGGTTGGGATGGGAACTGTTCATGGAAGGCCCTTACCAGGTCAGGGCATGAACGGAAGAAGCATCCACTCAGGAAAAATCCTTGGGCCCATATCCCTTCCAAGCAATGAGATATTGAAAGTGCCCCTTCAGCCAGCGGGAGTCTTGTATGCTGTCCACCTCATATGTTGTGGAGCTGTCCTCGGCGACTGTGGTTGGGGGAGCAGGTGTCATCGGGCATTGGAGGTGGCATGATGGGGCCTCAGGGACCAGAAGGGACCGATGAAAAACAAGGTGGAGCTGCATGGATCGTGGCAGAATCAACGGGTAGGCCACCGGGCTGATGACTGCCTCGACGGGAAAGGGGCAGATAAAGCGGTGGCCAAGTTTCTTCACCGGCTGGTCGGTGGGGAGGTGTTTCGTGGACAGTCACACCCGGTCTCTGACTTCCAGCAGTGGCGTTGCCCATCGGGAGCAGTCGGTGACCCGTTTGTAGTCCTCCTTCGCCCGAATCAGCTGCTGACACACCAACTGCTGCACTGCTTGCAGTTCCGAGAGGAAGTTTTGGGTCTCGGGAACAGGGGAATCTGAAGTTGTCAAAGGGAAGCGCCACAGATGGTACCCCACGTTGGCATAGAACGGGGTCATCTGGGTGGAGGAGTTGTTAAAAACGAACTCCGCCAGAGGGAGGTACTCGGCCCAGTTATCCTGCTGTTGGTTTACAAAGCAGTGGAGATACTGTTCCAGGATGCCAATTACTTTCTCCATTCCCCCATCAGTCTCTGGATGGTGCGCTGATGACAGGCACACCTGCACCTCCAACGCGGCCATCAGGCTTTTCCAGAAGCGGGCCGTGAATTGTATCCTGCAGTCTGAAACCACCCTGTCCGGCAGGCCATGGAGGGGGAAGATATGCCGAAGAAACAAGCGGGTGGTGGTGCGGGCCAATGGCAATCCACAGCATGGAATAAAATGTGCCATCTTGGTTAGCATATCCACCACCATGAGGACGTCGTAAACCTAGCGGATGGTGGCAAGTCCGTCAGGAAGTCCATGGAGAGGGCTCCCCATGGTCTCTCCGGTGTAGGCAGTGGCTGAAGGAGTCCAGGAGGTGGGCCTGACACAGCCTTGGCCTGTCAGCACGTCACACAGGACATCATGTACACGTGCACATATATATCCCTCTGATATAATTTAATATAAACCCGAATCATTGATATATTATTATATTATATATTATATATTATATTATTATATTATATTGATAAATTGAAATAGAGTGAAGCAGTTTTTTAAAAATATACATAGTGTGTTTATCATATATATAATTTATAGTAATCATATATATATACTAATATTTAAGATAAGAATTGACATTTAATATTGGTAAAATTTAACAAACAGGCAAGAATTTAATAGTATAATTAAGATAGAATAGATACATGATTTGCTGAAATATTTGACTTTTTCCCTGCTCCCCAATAAATATCTTCAGACCCTTATATAACGATATTGAAAAGTGAACTCCAGAAGAATTGACACGAAAGTTAAACAACTATACCTGGTTCCCACAATTAATATAAATATAATACAAACCATATGAAAAATTTATCAACAATAAATCCCAACGAATTGACTTCATAACGTAGATTGTGTATGAAAATTTGGGAAGTGGTAAAACAGAAAATTAAGATGACAACTACAGGCCCATCTGCGATAACCAAAACAAGTAAAAGGATAATTTCCAACCAGACATCGACCGTTGCATCACTGATACAACAAAAAACAATAGACACAATGCTATCTATAGAAAAAGAGAAAACTCCCCCAACACTTAATATTCAAAATATACATTCAGTCTTGGTGATGATACAAGAGGGGATGAACAAAACACAAGAATCAATAGCTAACAATCATGAAGAACTGAAATCAGATGTAGAAGGAATAAAGGACAATATAAAAAAAATGGATGATAAGATGGAAAAGATACAACAAAACATTTCAAAAAATGAACAATGGATTCAAAATATTGAAACAAAAATGGATCAAGCAAAAAAAAAGTGGATAATATGGAAAGTTATCAAATAGCATTAAATAAAGAACTGGAAGATTCAATATCTTACTTAGAAATGGAGAAGGCATCCTTCTACTTAAGATTTCAAAACATCGCTGAAAATAGAGAAGAGAATCTGAGAGATTTGATGGTGGGGATTTTAGCAGAGGCGACCCAAAAAGATAAGGAGGAAATTAATAAAGAAATCGACGAAGTCTATAGAGTATATACAAATTTTGCTCAAAGAAACAAATTACCTAAAGAAATTCATATAAGATTTGCAAGGAAATCGGTGAAAGAAGAAATATATAAAATAATAAGAGATGAAGTAATTACTTACAAAGATAAAGAAATCATAACATTAAAACAAATTTCGAGAAGAATAAGAGAAACAAGGAAAAAATATAACTTTCTAACAACAGAATTGAACAGAATTGAACAAACATAGAATAATGTTCCGGTGGCTGACACCCGAGGGAATCCTGGTTTCATGGCAGGATAAAAAACACAGAATCGACACCTTAGAAAAGACACAACAGTTTTTTGATAGGTATTTTGTACTAGAAGAGGAACAAGAATCCAAAGTTCAACAAGATTTCATCATCAAGGAGGGCTCAGCAGATGAAGTACAGAGAGAATGAGAAGGAAGAATATGAATGGAGAAAGAGAAGATGGAAAGAGAGGGAGCAAGGGAAAAAACACAAATTATTGCAAAAAACACAAGAAGACTCAGGACAATAAGAAAATAGAGGATTGGAATGGAGAAGGAACTAAAACTGATATCAATTAATATAAATGGCTTAAATAAACCATCTAAGAGAACTCATATATTTAAAAACTTACAGAAATTGAAGACAGATATCATATCATAGGACTGCTACTCCATCTGCAGGGAGAGAGTGACTATTGTTGGCTTTGATATCCAGCCGCGGTGAGAGAACGGCTATGGCCATCCGCCTGCACTGCAACCATCTGATCTGGTCGCCCCATCACTGTGAGAGAGTGAAGGGGCCCCAGCTTCATCCTGGCCAGCCTCTTTTGCCATCTCTCACCTCAATGACTATCTTTAAATTTCGCTGACATCCAAGGTTCCCCTTTTCCATCTCATCATACTTGTATGGCTTATACCTCGGCAGATTTGCTCGTGTTGCGAGATGCCCCCCTCTCGTGGCGATGGCCTTCCACTCTATCGAAGGCCTACCTTAAGGACGGGCTTTGGAGCCCCGAGAGGTGGCATGTTTTAAAGCGGGGATTGAGGGTTTTTTTAATTAGGGTTTTTAATAATCTTTTAAGGGGAACTGGGAGGGCGACCAAAGGGGATTGGGGGGTGGTAATCCACCTAGGTCAGGACCCAGCCCGGCACAGGGTAACGGTTTGGAGGGCGCAGGACGAGGGATTGGGAATATCATCAGCACGGTGGATGGGAGGGGCAGATATGGCGGGAGCAGAGGACCTTATCTTGTGCCGGGGATGCACACTCACTACTTGAGAGCGATTGCGCACCCCAGTCCTCAAGGCTCCCCTCAGATACTAGGTGGCTCAGATACTCAGGACCTGGGCCTCCAGCTGATGCTGTGCAACGCCAGGTCCGTGGTAAATAAGGCCCCCCTCATTTGCGATCTTATTCAAGAGGGGGGAGCGGACCTGGCGGGTATTACGGAGACCTGGTTGGGCCCGGAGGGAGGGGTCCCTCTGGTTGAGATGTGCCCACCAGGCTTCAGAGCATTCCATCAGCCGAGGACCCAGGGGAGGGGAGGGGGGGTGGCGGTTATTATTAATGAAGGTCTTAGTCTGAGGGAGACCACTGTGCCACAGATTGCCGGATGTGAGTCCCTCTTTGTGAGATGGGGGCATGGGGTTCAGATGGGCTTGCTGCTTACGTACCTGGCTCCCTGCCGCGTGGCAACGGCCCTGCCCAAGCTACTCGATGTGATAGCCTCGGTGGCAGTTGATACACCCAGGCTTATGGTCATGGGTGATTTCAATCTGCCGTCCGTTGGTGAAACGTCAGAGATGGCTCGGGAGTTCATGGCTTCCATGATGGCCATGGACCTGACCCAGTTAGTTCATGGCCCCACTCACAGGGGGGGACACACGCTGGACCTGATTTTTGTCTCTGGCCAGTGGTTGAGTGGTCTTATTATAGGGGATATAGACATGAAACCCTTGTCATGGTCAGATCACTCACTCCTTCGTCTGGACCTTCGAACTGCTACACCCCTCCGCAGGGAGGCGGACCCAATTAGATGGATCCGCCCCAGGAGCCTGATGGATCCTGATAGGTTCCAGATGGAGCTTGGGCCAATTCCTGAAGATCTGGCACACGACTCAGCCAAGGACCTGGTAGCTGCCTGGGATCGGGCGGCTGGTGGGGCCTTGGATTGAGTCGTGCCTTTGCGGCCTCTGACCCGGTGTCGATCCCTCGCGGCTCCTTGGTTCACTGAGGAGCTGAGGGAGATGAAACGCCGGAAAAGACGCCTAGAGAGCGGTTGGAGGGCCAGTCTCGCTGAATCTGACCGAACACTGGTAAGGTCGCATATTAAGACCTACCTAGTGGCGATAAAGACGGCAAAGTTTAATTACTTTTCCGCCTCTATTGCATCATCAGGAAATCATCCGGCCGCCCTGTTCAAGGTAACCCGCTCCCTGCTCCATCCAGGAGTGCGAAAGGATCCCTTGGAAGGCAGGGCGGAGGATTTCGGACAATACCTGTATGACAAAATCGCTCAGATCCAGGGGGATTTGGACTCTGACTGGGTAGATCAGGGCAGAGTGACGAGGAATAGTCTTGAGAATGTTATCTGGGAGGAGTTTGATGCTGTGACTCCCGATGATGTGGACAGGATTTTGGGGAGACTTAGTGCGGCCACATGTTTACTGGACCTGTGTCCCTCCTGGTTGGTACTGGCCTCCCGGGAGGTTACACGAGGCTGGCTCCAGGGTGTTATCAATGCTTCGTTGAGTGAGGGTCACTTCCCTGCCGCCTTGAAAGAGGTGGTGGTGAGGCCTCTCCTCAAGAAGCCGTCCCTGGATCCGGCAATATTGGCCAACTATCGTCCTGTCTCCAACCTTCGCTTCCTGGCGAAGGTTGTTGAGAGTGTGGTCGCGTGACAGTTTCCGCAATTCCTGGAGGAAACATCCTATCTAGATCCGTTCCAGTTGGGTTTCAGGCCTGGGCACAGCACGGAAACGGCATTGGTCGCGTTGGTTGATGATCTCTGGAGGGCTCGGGACAGGGGGTGCTCCTCTGTCCTGGTCCTGTTAGACCTCTCAGCGGCTTTTGATACCATCGACCATGGTATCATGCTGCACCGGTTGGAAGAGTTGGGGATGGGGGGCACCGTATTATGGTGGTTCTCCTCCTTTCTCTCTGACCGGTCGCAGTTCGTGTTGGCAGGGGGGCAGAGGTCGACCTCAAGGCCTCTTATATGTGGAGTGCCTCAGGGGTCGGTCCTCTCGCCCCTTCTGTTCAACATTTATGTGAAGCTGCTGGGCGAGGTCATCCGTGGCTTTGGGGTGAGATACCACCAGTACGCTGATGACACCCAGCTGTACATCTCCACCCCAGGCCACCCCAACGATGCCCTTGAAGTGATGTCCCAGTGCCTGGAGGCTGTGCAGATCTGGACGGGGAGGAACAAGCTCAGGCTCAACCCTTCCAAGACTGAGTGGCTGTGGCTCCCGGCATCCCAATATAGTCAGTTGACTCCATCACTGACTATTGGGGGCGAGTCGTTGGCCCCCACTGAGAGGGCTCGCAATCTGGGAGTCCTCCTGGATACGCAGCTGTCCTTGGAGGAACATCTGACGGCTGTAACCGGGGGACCATTTGTCAGATTCGCCTGATTCGCCAGTTGCGGCCCTTTCTTGATCGGGATTCCCTGTGCACAGTCACTCATGCCCTAGTCACCTCTCGCCTTGACTACTGCAACACTCTCTACATGGGGCTCCCCTTGAAGAGCACCCGGAGGCTCCAACTGGTCCAGAACGCAGCAGCGTGGGTAGTGACGGGAGCAGCATGGTGCTCCCATGTAACACCGCTCCTGCGCGAGCTGCACTGGCTCCCAGTGGTCTTCCGGTTGCGCTTCAAGGTGTTGGTTATCACCTTTAAAGCGCTCCATGGCATAGGACCTAGTTATCTTCGAGACCGCCTGCTGCCACTGACGACCTCCCATCGACCTGTGTGCTCCCACAGAGAGGGCCTCCTCAGGGTGCCATCAGCCAAACAGTGTAGGCTGGTGACCCCCAGGGGGAGGGCCTTCTCTGTGGGGGCACCTACCCTCTGGAATCAACTGCCTCCAGAGATAAGAAGAATCCAAGACCTCAGTGCCTTCTGCCATGCCCTTAAAACCTTCCTTTTCCAGCAAGCCGGGCTGGCCTAATTTTTTTTAAGTGTTTTTAAGTGTTTTGTTTATTGTTTTTAATTAACGGGGCCAAATTTATATATGTATATTTTTAACTGTATTTTAATATTTGTACTTGATGTTTTTACTTGGCTGTTCACCGCCCTGTGTCCTCAGGGAGAAGGGCGGTATACAAATTCAAAATAAATTGAATTAAATTAAAATTAAATAACATTACAAGAAGTCCACATTAAAAAACAACATCAAAAATTATTAGAAAATAAACAATTGGGAACACTCTATACTGCATTAACAGAACAAAAAAAGAAAGGCATTGCAATATACATCAAAAATCACATACAAGCAAAACAAATATTTGCAGATGAGGAGGGTAGGACCCTGATGATTGAGATTAAAACAGGAACAAAAACCATACTGTTAGTGTCACTCTATGTGCCGAATGGAAGTCAAACTGATTATTTCAAAAAATACATAATATAATTAAAGAATTGGACTATGAAAATATATGTCTCATCGGAGACTATAATGCAATTGTAGATATAGAGAAGGATTATCAAAGTAGTAAAAAAAAAAATAAATCCAGGAAAAAAACACTACCAGACACATTTCAGGATATGGTACAAGAACTCCAACGCTTGGAGGGAAATCAACCAAAATAAAAAACAATTTACATTTTATTCAAATCCGCATCAATCATGGTCCAGAATCAACATGGCCTGGATGACAGCAGAGCTCAGATTAAATATCAAACAAATAGAAATTGCAACAAATACATGGGCAGATCATAGTCCGAATTTAATAACATGGAAGGGTCATCAAGCACGGAGAAGATGGACAAAGATATTATAAAGGATAAACAATACGTGGAAATGATTCAAAGAGAATTAAAAATATTTTTCCAAATTAATGTAAAAAAACATACTAATCTTCAAAATCTATGGGATACAACCAAAGCTTATATAAGAGGCCTAACAATTGCCTACATAGCAAAAAAAAAAATAAAAAAAAATAAAGACAAACAACAAACAAAAGAGAATTTATTGACACACCTGCAACAATCTGAATTAGACTTACAGGAAGAGCCACACAACAAAGAAATTAAAGAGAGAATTAACCTTATAAGACATAAAATAAATCTAATTACAACAATGGAGATAGCAAGGAAAATTAAAATGGCTAAACAAAATCAATTTGAACATGCAAATAAAACTGGCCAGTGGCTGGCCCACAAACTGAAAAAAGAGAAGAAAATGATACAGCAATTAAAAGATGAAGATGGACAAATATACCATAATAATGAGGATAAAAAACGAATCGCAAGGGACTTCTTTCAAAACCTATATGCAAAAGAAGAAATTCGAGAGGAAGACACTATAGAATATTTAAATAAAATAAATATTCAGGAATTAAAAGAAAACCATACCGAATCATTGAATAGACCAATTTCCATGTTAGAACTAACAGAAGCAAGGAAGAAACAAAAAAACAACAAAACACCGGGACCAGATGGCATACCATCTGAATTTTGTAAGACATTCCAGCAATCACTAAATGCCATTCTAATAAAGGTATTTAATGACGCATTTCTAGAAGCTGAAATTCCACAATCACAGAATGAGACAATAATCACATTAATACCAAAACAAGATTCGGATCCTGCTGAAATTAAGAATTATAGACCAATATCTCTTCTTAATGTAGACTACAAACTGTTTACATCTATTATAACACAGAGATTGAAAAATTTAATTAATCACTATATAAATCCAGACGACTATATTCATTCCCAGACAACAAATCAAAAATAATACAAGGACAATTATCGATACCCTTGAATACTATGAACAACGACCAGATAAGCAAGTAGCATTAATTTTCCTGGACGCACAAAAAGCGTTTGATAATCTTAATTGGACATTCTTAATAACACAATTGGAAATTATGAAATTTGGAGGAAGATTCTTAAATATGATCAAAAGGATATACCAAATAGCAAAAATATTGATTAATGGAGAAACAACAGAACAATTTGATATAAAGAAAGGAGTGAGGCAAGGATGCCCCCTATCCCCCATATTGTTCATATTAACATTGGAGATATTATTGGAAGAAACTAGGGAAGGTAAAGAAATAACGGGATTAAGGATAAAGAACCAGGAATACAAACTGCAAGCATTTGTGGATGATATAGTATTCATCCAAGAACAACCATTACAATCAGGATCCAAATTATTGACAAAAATAGAACAATATGGGGAAGTAGTGGGCCTGAAAATCAATAAACAAAGAACCTCACCAAAAACTAAAGGAAAGAATTGGAAAATATACTAGGAATACAAATAGTAAAGAAAGTCAAATACCTAGGGATCTGGTTTACCAATAGAATATCAACACTCAAAGAAGATAAGTATAATAAATTGGCCAAACAAATAGAAAAAGATTTAAAATTTTTGGACTAAATTACAGCTATCATTTAGCTGTAAAATAGCCTCCATTAAAATGAATATTCTGCCAAGGATGCTGTATTTATTCCAGGTGATACCAATACATCCAGGAAAAACTTATTTCAAAGATTTTGATAAGATCATATTAAAGTATATCTGGCAGGGGAAAAAGGCAAACTAAAACACCTACGGGACAAACAAGAAAGAGGAGGAATGGGGCTTCCAGATGGCAAATCTATCACAAAGCATCATCACTAACATGGATTAAAGAGTGGATCGAACTCAAAAACAAATGCATATTAACATTAGAAAGCGTTGATCTGGAGAAAGGATGGCACGCATATCTATGGGAAGAAAAACCTAAAAAACATGAACAATTCCGAAGACATATTGTGAGAGACACATTGCTAAAGATTTGGACTGAAATTAGGAAGAACCACTACAAGAGAATCCCATGGTGGATTTCAACAATGGAAGCACAAATATACCCAAACACAACAGATATAAATAAAATGAAAACATATCAAGAACTCCTAAATGATGGACTTCTGGTTTGCTTGCCTCTGGTGAAGACGGTCTCTTCTTAAGGACCGCCAGCCCTGCCGCCTGTAAGAGACGCTTTGATACCGAGAAGCGGCTTGAAAACTCCGAAATCCTTAGGATTGCAGGAGGAGAGTAGGCAAGGTACAGGTTGAGCCCCTGTGAGCCCCCAGAGGATCGCTACTGGGGAGGAAACAGGCGCGGCTCCCTTTCAACTTGCTGAGACTCCGGACGGCATGGGACGACTCTGCTTCCTGCAGAGCAAGCCGGCTGCAGCAAACATTTAAACTGATTGAAACCAACCTTAACAAATAGCGGAGATATCAACTTGAACCCTCAAACCTTGAAATCGCAAGTATTATTGCTTTGGTGACTTTTTGACTTAAGAGAAAGTACGAATGAGTGAAAGTGGTTTGAAAAAAAAATGGTGCCCAGCGGCAGAGTTAACGAGCTAGTGAGAGTGGATTTGTGAAGTTACTTTGATCTGTTACAAAGTTGCGCTGCCTGCAATAAGGAGCAACAGGAGAAGAGGAAAAAATTCTTTTTTAAAATCTGAGCTTGCTTCAGTCTAATTTCTATCTCCTTTTTCAGAAAATCTAACCTACATGGCAGGATGGCCTCTAAGAAGCAGGAAGGAAAGGCAGAAGGGGGTGGGATCCCCCACACACAAACAAGAACAGCAGCTTCCTCCTGCTCAATTGACTCAGAAAAAAGACTTTGATTTTGAAAGTTTAAAAGAATTTATTACTCAGGCTTTGGATGATAAATTTCAAAAATCTCAACAGGAAATAGATGATAAATTTCAAAAATCTCAACAGGAAATTATGCAGGAAATTAATGAAATTAAAAATGTGGTGAAGCAGGTTTATGGCAAGGTGACTAAAAAAATATCGAATGTGGTGTCTGGCTTGTCAGAAATTATTGTTAAAGTGGATTCCAAATTGGAAGAATTTAAATCAGAAGTCAATGTTAAAATTAAGGATACTGACTATAAAATTTCTGATGTGGATGACAAAATGCAGAGAGTTGAAAACGAAATTACGATGATGCAATTCAGGGCCATGGAATTCGCTATAAGGCTCAGAGGTATTAGAGAGAATGATAGACAGGATTTGAGACAGATCTGTGCTGATGCTTTGGCTGTGTTATTAAAAATTAATCCTGAAGAGGTTTTTTATAAAATAGACAAAATTTACAGAGTGAATTCCTGGGTGGCCAGACAAAGACAATTGCCTAGAGACGTGATGATATACTTCACAGACAGAAAAATAAGAAATGATATCTTGCAAAACTCTTTTCTTTCCTCCGTGCAAGTGGAGGGAGCTCAAATAGGAGTTTATAAAGAACTCCCATCTAAAATGTTAAAAGATAGAAAAGATTTTGGTTTCTTAGTGAATGAACTGAAAAAACAACAAGTACCATACCGGTGGGACGCCCCAACTGGCATAATTCTGAAATACAATGGAGAAAGATACCGGTTGAACACTGTTGAGAAGGCGGAACATTTCTACTCTACTGTTCTTAAAGAGAGATCACCATCTCCACGTACATCTACAGTGTTGGAGATTAAGGAGAGTGATAAGAAGCAACCTCAGCAAGAGATAGAAGAACAGTCTAAGCAGGTGGAGCCAGTGGAAATGCAGGGTGCTACAGGAGGTTTTCTGGAGGAGCACCTGTTAAAATATTCCCCAATTCTGGACCCGGCTCGGATTGTTGAAGTTAAAGACCAGCGTATAACTCATGCAAAATCTAAGCAACTTAAAGAAAAGCAACAACAGGAAAGACAATACAAAAAGGGAGCTAAGAGTACTACACAAGAAACTGAAGCCATGGGGGGAGCAAAACCGAAGATTTCGGAAGATCTTCAGCTATTGTGCTCGTCACTTCAAAAAGATGAAGATGACAATTAAGTGTTTATCTTGGAATGTGAATAGGTTGAATTCACCACAGAAAAGGAAGAGGTTATTTACATACTTGAAACAATTTAATAATGATATAATTTGTTTACAAGAAACCCATATTAGGACTCAAGATCAAAAATATTTGATAAATTCAAAATTAGGAATACATTTTATAGCCTCAACTTTGCAAAAAAAAATGGTGTGGTCATTTATGTAAATAAAAGACTGACAGCTAAAATTATAGAAGCAGATGAAGATGGTAGGTTTATAGCAATTGAATTGCATACAGTAAATGGCCAAATTCTTTTGATTGGAATTTATGCTCCTAACCAACAACAGGATCATTTTTATAAAACTTTACACACTAAAATACTGCAATGGGATTACAGATCTATTTTAATTATGGGAGATTGGAATGGAGTAATTGACTCCAAATTGGATAAAAAGAGTTTGGCAAAATCAAGGATTAGACTACCATAGACTTTTTTTGATATGAAAGAAGATTTGGAATTAAAAGATATCTGGAGAATACATAACCCAAAAGAACTGGACTATATTTTTTTTTCTGATAGACATAGATCCTTCTCTAGGATTGATTTTATTTTGTTATCAGATGATCTACTTGTTAAGACAAAAAGAACAAAGATTTTCCCAAGAACTTTGACCGACCATAGCCCAGTATGGATAGAAATTGAGATGGGTAAGATTGAGAGACGATCATGGAGATTAAATGAAAACTTGTTCAGATATGAAAAAAATATAACAGAACTTAAAAAGCAGCTGAAAGAATTTTTTGAAATAAACTTGAATAAGGGTACCCCAATTGAAATTGTGTGGGATGCGAGTAAAGCTTATATGAGAGGAGTACTCATTCATATGAATGCTAAACATAAACTGAATCGGCAAAAGAAAAGATCTGAACTGGAAGCAGAAATAAAGAATAAAGAACAGTTATTTATTAAAAATCCAACAGATGAAAGAATACGTGGTGCTATAAAACTTCTGAAAGATCAATTTCAAATGCTTATAGCGGAACAAACTGCAACAAATTTACAATATGCGAAGCATAATACATTTTGTAATGCTAATAAACCGGGCAGATGGTTGGCTTATACATTAAGGAAGAAGCAGAGTGTACGGACTTTTGATAGTATTGATATCGGAGGGAAAGAAATTTTTCAACAAAAATTAATTAAAGAAGCTTTTGTAGATTACTATACCAAATTATATGCCAAAGATGATATGCAGAATGGACTCATAGAAAAATATCTAGATAATAAAAGAGTCACAAAAATTACTAATCAACAAGAGGAAAGAATGAATTATCCTATAACAGAGGAGGAGATAATAGTAGCAATCAAACAATTAAAAACAGCTAAAGCTCCTGGAACGGATGGTTTGATTGCAGTGTATTATAAAACCTTGCAAGCAGAAATGGTGCAACAACTCAGAGATCTATTTTGTAATATTCAACAGGGGGGTAAAATACCCCCATCATGGACAACAGCTTATATTTCTTTGATACCAAAAGAGCAAGTAGGTCCTAAAAAACCGGAGAATTATCAATCAATATCTCTTCTGAATACTGATTATAAAATTTATGCAAAAGTACTAGCCAACAAGTTGATGCCAGTAATTCAAAAGGTGATTCATGATGATCAAGCAGGATTTATCGAGGGTAGATACATGAAGGATAATGTAAGGCAAGTAATAGACTTATTGGAATATCTTGAGACGAATAAACAGGTACCTGCAGTGCTGGTCTTTTTGGATGCGGAAAAGGCCTTTGATAGAGTGGATTGGAATTTTCTATTAAAGACTTTAAAAAAGATGGACTTTGGGGATCAATTTATACAGGCGGTTTCAGCAATTTACCAAGAGCAAAAGGCACAGATTATCATTAATGGAAGCTTGACAACAGAGTTTAAAATTGAAAAAGGAACAAGACAGGGATGTCTGTTATCCCCATTGTTATTTATTTTAACATTAGAAGTCTTGCTAAACACAATTCGGGACTCTAATATCCTGAAAGGTATAATGATTAGGCAAGAGGACTATAGAATAAAGGCATTTGCAGATGATCTGGTTGTTACCCTAACACAGCCAATGGAATCAATAATCCAGATGAAAGACATTATACAAGACTATGGTAAAGTTTCAGGTTTTAGATTGAACCAGAAAAAAAACAAGATGATAGTTAAAAATATGACACAAGATCGTAAATACGAGCTTGAAAGGAGGGCAGGTTTTGAGATTGTACCAAAGGTAAAATATCTAGGTGTTCAGGTTGCAGAATCAAATATGAAACTGTTTCAAAATAATTATGAGGTGTTGTGGCGAGAGGTTCAGAAAGATATGAAGATTTGGAAAAAACTGCAGCTGTCTTTACTTGGAAGAATGGCAGCAGTTAAGATGAACATTTTGCCAAGATTTCTTTTCTTGTTCCAAATGATTCCGGTGCTTAAAAGTGACAAACAACTGAAAGTGTGGCAAAGTGGAGTGAATAGATTTGTCTGGAACGAGAAAAAACCGAGAGTGAAATTGAAAATTATGCAAGATGTTCCAGAAAGGGGAGGTCTTAAACTTCCAAACCTACAATTATATTATGAAGCAGCAGCTTTGACTCAAGCAAGCGACTGGTTTGGAAGGAAAAAGACTGGAATATTGAATATAGAAAGTTTTGATCTTGAATTTGGATGGCATGCTTACTTATTCTATGAGAACAAAGTGGATAAAGTATTTAAAAGCCATATACTTAGAGACTCTTTGATGAGAGTTTGGAAGAAGCACCGACTCAAATGGGATTACAAAATACCGTAATGGTTGGATCTTGGTCATATTATGTGGAATACAAATATAATGTCACTCGGGGGGGGGGGGGGGGTTATATGAAGAGGTTCTTTTTACAGATGCGGGCAGATGGCAGTTGAAGACATTAGAGACACTGTTGGACGAAGGGATTAACTTAACTTGGTTACAATATAATCAACTTCAATTGAGATGGAAAGAGGACCAAAAAACTGGTTTTATGTTGCATGAGGAAGAACTGGTTAGACATATAAAAGAGAAAGGTCCAATGCATATTAAAAGGCTTTATAATGTTTTGTTAGAAAGGGATTCAGAAACTGAATTGGTTAAAGATTGTATGATTAAGTGGGCACAAAATTTTGAAGAACCAGTGATGTTGGAAACATGGGAAAAATTTGGGTTCAGAACGTTAAATTTACACAGTCGCAGAATTTAAGGGAAAATTTCTATAAAATGTTTTACAGATGGCATTTAGCCCCCCAAAATTGTCATGTATGTATCCTAATGTTCAGCCAAAATGTTGGAGATGTGATTGTTTAGATGCTACATATTATCATGTTTGGTGGACTTGTAAGAAAGTTAAGGCTTTTTGGATAAAAATTTGGTGGGTTATGCAGAATGTTTTGAAGAAAAAAGTTCAATTTTCTCCACAACTGTTTTTATTGGGTATAGTTAAGGGTTTTACTTCGGGTGAAACAAAGTTGATATTGTACATGATAACAGCTGTGAGATTATTGATAGGTAAATACTGGAAAAATGAAGCTTTGCCCACGATCGAGGAATGGACTTTGAAGATGGCCAGTTTTGCAGAGATGGCGAAGATTTCGGCATATTTAAAAGACTGTTCACAAGAGACTTATGAATGGGAATGGAAAAAGTGGATAGATTATGTTCAGAACAAATATCAAACCAGGAAGTATCAAATAGTTTTTATTTGAAAATCTAATATTAAGATAGAAATATTTCAATGTAATGTAGATGAAAAACTATAAGGGGGAGGGTGGGGTTCAAGTTTTATACAAAGGGGTTTTTTTCTTTTGATCTGAGTATATTGTATGGAAATCTGGGGGGAGGGGAGGGTTAGGGAGGGTTAGGAAGGATGAGGTTGGGAGGTTTGGGTGGGTTGAGGGGGGGAAAACGGGGTGAAAATGTAATTGTAAAACTTTTGCAATAAAATATATATATATAAAGTATGGGGGATAGGGGACATCCTTGCCTCACTCCTTTCTTTATAACGAATTGTTCTGTTGTCTCTCCGTTAATCAATATTTTTGCTGTTTGAGTATTATATATCCTTTTGATCATGTTTAGGAATCTTTCTCCGAATTTCATCATTTCCAATTGTGTTATTAGGAATGTCCAATTAAGATTGTCAAATGCTTTTTGTGCTTCCAGGAAAATCAATGCCAATTGTTTATCTGGTCGTTGTTCGTAATATTCAAGGGTATCAATGATTGTCCTTGTATTATTTTTAATTTGTCATCTGGGGATGAAGCCATTTTGGTCTGGATGTATATGATGATTAATGAAGTTTTTCAGTCTCTGTGTTATAATGGATGTGAATAATTTATAATCCACATTAAGAAGAGATATTGGCCTATAATTCCTTATTTCAGCCGGGTCTGAGTCCGGTTTTGGTATTAATGTAATTATTGTTTCATTCCAAGATTGTGGAGTTTGGGCTTCCAGGAGTGCATCATTAAATACCTGAATCAGAATATCATCTAATGATTGTTGGAATGTCTTGTAAAATTCGGATGGTATGCCATCTGGTCCAGGTGTTTTGTTGTTTTGTTGTTTCTTCCTTGCTTCTGTTAGTTCTGACATGGATATCGGTCTATTCAATGATTCGGTATGGTCCTCTTTTAATTCCTGAATATTTATTTTGCCTAAATATTGTATGATGTCTTCCTCCCGAATTTCATCTTTTGCATATAAGTTTTGGAAGAAATCCTTTGCAATTCATTTTTTATCCTGATTATTGTAGTATGTTTGTCCATCTTTGTCCTTTAATTGATGTATCATTTTCTTCTCTCTTTCTTTTTTCAATTTATAGGCCAGCCACCGGCCAGTTTTATTTACGTGCTCGAAATAGTTTTGTTTGGCCATTTTAATTTTCCTTGCGATCTCAGTTGTTGTCATTAAATTTATTTTATTTATTTATTTATTTATTTATTTTTCATATTTGTATACCGCCCTACTCCCGAAGGACTCAGGGTGGTGAACAGCCATAATAAATACACATACATATAGAAGTTAAAAACTATTAAGAAACAGATTAAGTAATTTAGGCTCAAAGATTAAGAACATCCAAATTTATCTAAAGAGGTTTAAAACCCAATTTAAAAGCCAGTTTAAAAGCCAATTAAAAAGGGAGAGTTAGGCCAGACCAGCTTGTTGGAATAGAAATGTTTTCAGGGCACGGCGGAATATGCGTAAGTCTTGGATGTTTCGTAACTCCGGGGGAAACCCGTTCCAGATGGTAGGTGCCCCCACAGAAAAGGCTCTCCCCCTGGGGGCCGTCAGTCGACATTGTTTGGCCGACAGCACCCTGAGGAGTCCCTCTCTATGGGAGCAAACTGGTCGGTGAGAGGCTACTGGTGGCAGGAGGCGGTCTCGTAAGTACCCTGGTCCTGAGCCATGGAGCGCTCTAAAGATAGTAACCAAAACCTTGAAGCGCACACGGAAGTTCACTGGGAGCCAGTGCAGCTCGCGCAGGAGGGGGGTTACATGAGAGCGCCACATTGCTCCCATTACCACCCGCGCGGCCGCATTCTGGACCAGTTGGAGCCTTCGGGTGCTTCTCAAGGGGAGAATGCTCTCCCATGTAGAGAGCATTACAATAATCCAGGCGTGAGGTAACAAGGGCGTGAGTGACCATGCGTAACGAGTCCCGATCCAGAAAGGGATGCAACTGGCGAATCAGGCGAACCTGATAAAAAGTCCTCCTGGCTACGGCCGTCATATGCTCTTCAAAAGACAGCCGTGAGTCCAGGAGGATGCCCAAGTTGCAAACCCCATCTGTGGGGGCCAACGACTCGCCCCCAATAGTCAGAGATGGTGCCAACTGACTATATCGGGACGCCGGAAATCACAGCCATTCGGTCTTGGATGGGTTGAGTCTGAGTTTGTTCCTCCCCATCCAGATCCGTACGGCCTCCAGGCACTGGGACATCACCTCGAGGGCATCATTGGGGTGGTCTGGGGTGGAGATGTACAGCTGGGTGTCATCAGCGTACTGATGGTACTTCACCCCAAAACCACGGATGATCTCACCCAGCGGCTTCACATAAATGTTGAATAGAAGGGGCGAGAGGACCGATCCTTGTGGCACCCCACATATAAGGGGCCTCGGGGTCGACCTCTGCCCCCCTGTCAACACAGACTGCGACTGGTCAGAGAGAAAGGAGGAGAACCACTGTAGAACAGTGCCCCCCACCCCCAACCCTTCCAACCGGTGCAGCATGATATCATGATCGATGGTATCAAAAGCCGCTGAGAGGTCTAGTAGGACCAGGACAGAGGAGCAACCCCTGTCCCGAGCCCTCCAGAGATCATCAACCAATGCGACCAATGCTGTCTCTGTGCTGTACCCGGGCCTGAATCCCGACTGGAATGGATCTAGATAATTCGATTCATCCAGGTACTGAGGCAGTTGTCGTGCAACCACACTCTCAACAACCTTTGCAACAAAGCGAACAAATTTTGTGTCTTGTAAGGTCAATTTTTCCTTTAATTTCTTTATTGTGCAGTTCTTCCTGTAATTCTGATTCATACTGTTGGAGATGAGTCAGTAGGTTCTCTTTTGTTGGTTGTTTATCTTTATTTATTATTATTTTTTGCTATGTAAGCAATTGTTAAGCCTCTTATATAGGCTTTAGTTGTGTCCCATAAGTTTTGCAGACTGGTATGTTCTTTTACATTAATTTGGAAGAATATTTTCAATTCTCTTTGAATCATTTCTACATATTGTTTGTCTTTTGTGATGTCTTTATCCATCATCCATCTTCCCTGCGTTTGGTGGCCTTTCCATGTTATTACAATCGGACTATGGTCTGCCCATGTATTTGTAGCTATTTCTATTTGTTTGGTATCTAACTTGAGTTGTGATGTCATCCAGGTCATGTCGATTCTAGACCATGATTGGTGCAGATTCGAATAAAATGAAAATTGTAAACTCCATATGTAGGAGTTGTTGGCATTATATTTACAGGGGAGTATTTTGTATTACTATCAAAACCAAAACATTTGGAGGGCACAGCACATTCATTTCTCTGGCAACATTTGTGGTGCTTCTGGTTCTTATAATAAAAAGGCAGTAATTTAGGTTTTGATTATCTATACTAGGGGAGGGGGGGAAGCACAATTTCAGGCTTTATTCATTCAAAACTAAATTTGTATAGCATTTGGGAAAGTGGTGGATAAACTGCCTGATTCTCCTAGCAAATAGCAAACACAAGTTATTTTTAATTTGAATATGCTAATGAGTTCGGGTCCTGAAGATCAGTCCTAGAACAAATTGTATTAAGTAAAATCAGGCAGTTCGTTGTCTGTTCCGATTTATCTCATTACATTTGTCTCCTGGTGCTTATGGATTGCTATAATGCTTCCGCTATTTTTTTTTTTTTTTGATATTTAAAAGGTCCTTAAAAGGACCGTGGGATTGTGTGGGAAGCCAGGAGATCCTCGCGGATGTTTGGCTACCGGTCCATCTGTTACTCATTTAGCACCACCCAGGAGGCACGTGTGGCCGATCATCAGAACACCACACAAAAGTGGATGGAAGCATGGAGTAGCTATTCCCCCCAATATATTTCTGACCATATTAATCCTAATAGTATACCTCCAGAATTTAATCTACCCCAACACATGTGGGTGACATACAATAGAATTAGAATGACTCATGGGGTGTGTGCCGACTCCTTGTATAAATGGGGAAAGACACCTTCAGCACAATGCAATTGTGGGGGCCCCCAACAGAGTATCCAACATATAGTGAGGGAATGCTCTAACAGAAGGTATCCAGGAGATTTTAGGGACTTCCTCTGCGTAACAACGACAGCTACTGATTGGATCTCCAAACTCGACATTAAACTCTGAAATGTTATTTCTGTTTTCCTCTTAGGTTTTCTTACTGCTCTTTCTCTAATTGTTTTAATTGTTTTAACCTGTAAAAATGAAGTGTTTTAATATTGTGTGTGACCAGCCATATGCTAAATAAATATAATGCTTCCCATTGTATAAAGACACAATAAATAAGTGATTAAAGGGAGGGAGTATTACATGTGGTTTCCATTCATTTACTGGCCACCCACCCCCAATCGTAACTCCTCCATCAGTTAATTTTCTCTCCGTAGAAATGTGGGAACTGACACAAAAAAGATGCATTTCTGTAACTTCCAGTATTGAAAATGTATGAGGTGCAGTGACCTCAGGTTCTGGAGATTATATGTGTTAGGGTGTGTGTAAAAAGTATTTGTTGCTTGTGCAACGAGCAGAGCAGAAACACACAGGGAAGGAGATAAACGTGCAGCTCATGTGAGAAAAATACTTTATATACAAGATAATAAGCAGTCTCGGTGTAGGTAAAACAGTCCAAGGTCATAAACAGTAATATCAGTCCAGTAAGTATCTTCCCTTACCAAAGCAAGCAGACTTTAGTAACTCTCGGTATACAGTACCATATAACAATCCAGTCTAACACCAATCAGCAGAAAGACGCAGGAAGCAACAGGAACAAAGAATGCTTCTCTGCGCTGCTTATTTATGCACTGTAGCTTAATTACAGGGTTCAGCAAACCCTGATTACGTGGCTCAATTGTTTCTTAAAGAAACAGATATATTGCCTGACCAACAAGTTAGGAGTAAGCTACAAGCTGAACCTAACAATGTGCCAACCATTTATATGCGCAGCTGTGCAAATTGCTAGAGTTTAATGTTAAATTTGATGGAAAATCATCTTTGCTGCTCTGCATTTGAGAAGAGGACAGGGTTTAAATATTTAATGGGTTTCCTTCCTGTTTGAACAGATTTAGTATTGTAGTTAAGTAGCTGAAATATCTCTGATTCTATTCTCTGGAATTTCCCATCAGGTTATTGACACTTTAGATTTGGGATGACTTGCATTGATCTCAAAAGAGAGAAGTAGACTAGATCTCATAAACCCAGTGTTTGGTTTCCATAAATTGGTTTCTTGGGATGTATTCTATGAATGGAGCAAAGCCCTGTCTTCTTTCACTGAGCCACAACTCTCCTAATTTGTATTAGCATCCTTAATTCAGATAGAAGCTGCTGTGGTTGAGACCTTTTGTGTCATCTGGGATAGAAAAAAAACTGTTTCCAACTCCATCTCCTTGAGTACAGGTTCCCTACAGGGCTGTGTCTTCAATCTGCTACTGTTCACCTTGATGACCCACTACTGCTGTGGCAAATCTGCTACAAATCATATTGTGAAGTATGCGGATTACACAGCAGTGGTGGGTCTTACCCAGGATGACAATGACAATGCTTGTAGGGAAGTGATGAAGGCTCTGGTGGACTGGTGCAATAAAAGTAACCTGGTTTTAAATGTTGATTAAACAAAGGAGATCATTGTAGATTTTAGAAAGAGACGGCATAGTCATACTCCAATCAGTATCAACAATGCAGCTGTAGAGGTGGTCAATAGTATTAAGTATCTGGGGGTGCAGATAATTAACAATCTGATTTGGTCTCTCCACACATCATCCTTAGTGAAGCGGGCAAACCAGCGTCTGCATTTTCTGCATTGGATGAGGAGAGCACATCTTTCTCTTTCTGCTCTGGACACTTTTTACAGAGTCACAATTGAGAGCATTTTAACAAACTGAATCACTGTTTGGTTTGGTGATAGCAGTGCCTCAGATAGAAGATCCATACAGAGAGAGGTAAGGATAGCTGAGAAGATTATACAAAGCTTGCTTTCTAGTGTTCAGGATATTGCTTATAAGTGCTCTGTGTTTAGAGATCAGAGCATTGTTAGAGATATCACGCTCCCACTTTACGGTCTGTTTCTGTTACTCCCGTTTGGGAGGAGGTTTTGAAGTATTTCTAGCAGTGCATAATTTTATATTTATTTAATTAATTAATTAATTAATTAATTAATTTTTCTGTCGTGATTTATGTAGTGTATATTGGAGGTGGTGACCATTTGAGAGCTGTATGCAATGAAATTTCATTTTAATGTATGCCGATTAATGTACATTCAAAATGACAAAAATTTCATTCTATTTTATTCATATTGTTTTGGAAAGCCAGTTTGGCATAGTAGTTAAGGTCAAGAAACCAGGAGATTATGAGTTCTGGTCCCACCTTAGGCCAACTGAGTGATTTTGGGCCAATCATTCTCCCTCACTCCAATCCATTCAAAGGGTTGTTGTTGTGGGGAAAATATGAGGAGGAAAGAGTATTAGATATATTTGCTGTCTTGAGTTACTTATAAAATAATGTGGTGGAATAAAAATCAAATAAATAAATACCATAAAAGACATGAAACACAGAGAAGACCTGGTAGTTCACAATCAGGCCAATTCTCCTATATTTGTATAAGATGTCCAAAACTTGTGACATTAGGTGGAAGTCAATTGGGACCCATGAAAAAAAAAAGGGCAAGGAGTGCTCTGCCCAAATTAGTATCAACTGATGTATTGCCTTTGTTGTATACCTTCCCTTCCAAAAGTAAGATGTTGCTTTCCTTGCTTTCCTCTCCTGAAAAAAACCCTGTAAAGTGGATTAGACTTAGAGGCAATACTTCATAATGAACTCATAATTCAGTTGGGATTTGAAGCTGGGTATTCCTGAGTCTATCCCAACACATTACCCATTACACCCATTAGCTTCAGATGTGAGAGCAGAGAATATCTTGTCATGTTCTTCACTCTATAAATACAAGTCCAGGATTCCTTAGTCCTCACTAGAATTCACAACCAGCAGCATGTGCCAGCCACAGAGATGAGAAAAGGGCATATGATGAACACTTTTAAGGTATAATGCAGCAGTCTTCTGCCACTTGGGCATGCTTCAGATGTATGAACCACTCCCAGAATTTCCTCCCAGAAAATGTTCAACATGAACATTTTCAGCATCATTGAAAATTCTTCTTAGTTTCAGTTTCAGTTTATTTAGATTTATATACCACCCTACTCCCAAAGGACTCAGGGTGGTGAACAGCCAAGATAAAACACATATAATATAAAATTTAAAAAACAATTTAAAACATATTAAATAAATTTGGCCCATACTAATTAAAATACCCATTTTTAAAAACAAATTAAAATTAAACAATTAAAAAGAGTTAAGCCAGCCTAGCTTGTTGAAATAAAAAAGTCTTGAGGGCGCAGTGGTGTAAATCCAAGATCCTCCGTATCTCCAGGGGGAGTTCGTTCCACAGGGCAGGTGCCCCCACAGAGAAGGCTCTCCCCCCTGGGGGCTGCCAGTTGACACTGTTTGGCCGATGGCACCCTGAGGAGCCCCTCTCTGTGAGAGGCTACCAGTGGCAGAAGACGGTCTCATAGATATCCAGGTCCTGAGCCATGGTAAAGGTGGTAACCAATACCTTGAAGCACATCCAGAAGACCACCGGGAGCCAGTGCAGCTCACGCAGAACAGGTGTTACATGGGAACACCATGTCGCTCCCATAATCACCCGCGCATTCTGGACCAGCTGGAGCTTCCGGATGCTCCTCAAGGGGAGCCCCATGTAGAGAGAATTGCAGTAGTTCAGGCGGGACTACTTAGCTGGAGGAGCTCCATACTGAGATCCATACTACATTAACATAGTAACTAGGAATTAAGATCCTACTTTTGTTATGCAGAAGAAACATCCATTGAAGGAAGGAAGGAAGGAAGGAAGGAAGGAAGGAAGGAAGGAAGGAAGGAAGGAAGGAAGAAAGAAATCTCTCATGACATCTCTCCATGAACTCTAACTCTGACAAAACTACATGATTGAAAAATGGAATTGTGGAATGGAATGGATTTTATTTGTAGAATAAAATCCACTAATTAACAGGCCAGCAACCTTTTAATTAAACCTAAATCAGGACTGCGCCTCTTCCTATATGCAGTACCACCAGTGGTGGGATTCAAATTTTTAACAACCGGTTCTGTGGACATGGCTTGGTGGGTGTGGCTTGGTGGTCATGTGACTGGGTGGCCATGTGACTAGGTGGTCGTGACTAGGTGGGCAAGACTGGGTGGTCATATGACTGGGTGGGCATGACTGGATGGGCGTGACTGGGTAGGCCCCCTCCCCTCCCAGCCACTCCTTGTCACGCCTGGCTCCAACGTATCTATTCTGTAAAAATGTTGTTCACCTTTTTTCGACTTTATTATCTGCATCGGGGTGAAATGCTCCCGGTTCGGACTGGATAGGGTGATCTGGTAGCGATCATGGTGGATGGTTCTGAGAACCGGTAGTGATGGTGGCATGAGGCTCCGCCCAACCACCCAATTGTCATTACTTCCTGGTTTTAACCAGGAAGTAATATGTTTTTTAAGTAATGTGTTTTTACTGTTTTACTACCGGTTCTCCGGAACCAGTAGTTAAAAATGCTTTAAAAAGTAAAAAAAAAAAAAAAAGTTCTGACCATCAGCTGAGCGACGTCAGAATTTTTTAAAAAAACTTTTTAAGCATTTTTAACACCGGTTCTCTGGAACCGGTAGTTAAAAATGCTTTTAAAAGATAAAAGAAAGGGAAAGAAAGAAATGCACCTAGTGTTAGGATATGGTTTGAGACTAACAGTTGTCCAGGCAATATAAGTGTACTGTAACTTTAATCTGTATATGTATTATGTGGCTTTAATGCTGAGTCATGCTGTAATTACATAATTACTGGTTGTGAGAATATTTAAGCAAGGTACTGTAACGTATTCAGTCTGCTGTTGATGATGAAGCTGCTATGCTATGCTGCCATTGTGTATGAAGATGATGAGATGCTGAAGCTGATATGATAAGCTACCATTGAGAGGAGTTGTTATCTGCTAATCATCATTTGATGGATCTGCAACCATCGTGGTTTGTGAACCAGAGTGAGTTTGTTATTCTAACCAACTACTGTTTGTTGAGTAAGAAGATTCTGTAACTACTGGACTGATTTACTGGCAAAGACTTGGAATTTGTTTAAAGACTATGAGACTGTTTTTCTACTATAAAGTAAGCTTTTGATAAACCAGTTTGCTTATCTCTTATTCATTGCTCTCAGCAACGTTTCTCTGTGCAATCTACTCTGCTGGTTGGTAACACAACAACAATAACCTTAACACCTAGAAACACTCATAAACTGCTTTTGGAAAATAACTTAAAATGTGTTCTAGATGGGAAAACAGCAGGGTGGCTATTGATCTGAAAGCCACTTTCTGAAATCCTACTATCACTTAACAAGAGAACAATGCCATTATCAAGTGAAACTGGAAAAGTGAGAGACTTGCTCCAATTTCTATCCATTGCATATAACTCTCCCTCTGGTCTTTTCCTGCCATTGGTTACAAGCCTGCAACTTCCCCCTTTCTGGTGCAATTGATTTGCTCCTGATGATCCCCCACACACAAACACACACTCTAAGGTTAGAAAAATGGAAGACAATGGCAGATTGGAAGACATGGTTTCTTCTGACCCTAGACTTACGGTAGAAGCCTGAAAGCCCCAAATTTCTGTTGTTGCTCTTTCTTTGGGAAGCACGATAATGAAGCCGCTTCTCAGCAGCCTCCTGCAGCTCTGACCTTGAGGATCTGTTTCAGTGAGTGTTACCCTCCATTTAGCCACTTCTGCAGGACTTGATCATCTCCAGTTAGCTTTCCTTGTCAAGTGAGAATTTCCCCTCAAATGTCCCATTTGCTCCGGTTCTCTTATATGCTCTTCCCAAACTCCCTTCCAGATATGCGGTGCAATCTTTGGGAAAAATATTTTGAGGCAGAAGAAAATATCTCTTTTGCAAATTGGACTCTTTTTCCAAGGCAGCGTTTCTCAACCTTGTTCACTTTTAAGATATGGGGACTTCAACTCCCAGAATTCCCCAGGGACTGGGAAACTCTGAGAGTTGGAGTCCACACATCTTAAAGTAGCTGAGGTTGAGAAACCCAGTATTAAAAGTTCCAAATATGTCTGTAAAGCAGGGGTGAAATCCAGCAGGTTCTGAGAACCAGCAAATGCCACCTCTGGCTGGCCCCAGAGTGGGGTGGGAATGGAGATTTTGCAGGATCCTTCCTCTGCCATGCCCACCAAGCCACGTCCACCAAGCCACACCACACCAAGCCCACCAAGCCACACCCACAGAACCGGTAGTAAAAAAATTTGGATTTCACCACTGATCTGCATCTACATACTATAGAAGTACTTTCATGGGCCACTGAAAGGAGGAAATGGCTCACATGCTTTGCCCAAGAGTGTGATAGGCAGGTCACAAAACAGGTTTTTGAGGGACTGCTACAAAGAATGGGGGGCAACTGTCATCCCTCTCAGGCCACACAAAGGACCCCCGGCAGCACAGGCTACCAAGAGCCCTGGGCAGCAGAGGGAAACTGCCCAACCTGGCCCTCAAGCTCCCAGGGCATTGGGACCCCACAGCTCAGCCCCGCTTCCCCGAGGGGGTGTCCGGCTGCACTTACCTTCTCCTCAAGGCTGTTCTCACTCTCCTTGGACATGTTGCTCATGGTATATGCAGGAGGGTGAAATGTGTGGGTCAGAGGGAGGCCTCCTGCCTGCAAGGAGACTCGGCTTTGTAACCAAAGCATCCTCAGCAATAGGATGGGAGACCACCAGGAGAGGTCAGGAGGAGGGGACAAGGGGATGGCGAAAGGATAGCAGGGCTGCTGGTGGCCAAGTACTAAGGCAGGACTTCCCTCAGAATCTCGCTCCCTCTCATTATAATCTCCTTCCTTCCTTCCTTCCTTCCTTCCTTCCTTCCTTCCTTCCTTCCTTCCTTCCTTCCCTTCTTTTTTCCCTTTTCTTCTTTTTGCTTCCCTCTTCATTTTCCTTTCTTCTTTCTTCCCCTCTTTCCTTGTTTTACCTTCTTGCTCTCTTTCCTTCTTTTTCTTTGTCTTTTCTGTCCCTTCTTGGATGCTCAAATGCAAAAGGGGAAACGTTTCTCGATGCCTCCTTGCCTTGTGATCAAATGCCACTTTTGCTAGTAGTTTGTGGCCAAAGACTGAGAACAAACCAGGCTCAGTTTATCCTATGCTTGCATTTAGCAGGAGAGTCCACAGACAACAGCAAAACTGTCAAAATATTGGCTGTGATAATTGATCAGAGCTCCTCAGTTTTTTACGTACAACAGCTTTAGCATTTCGGAACAAAGGTAAGTTAGTTGCTTTTTTATTAATACATAATCCTTAAAAGGTCTCTCCTGTAGGGAGCCTGCCATGGTCTAATTCAGACAGGAAATATAGCATAGGAAATATTTTCTCCACTCTGCTTTATCCTGTTTTCCCCACTGGAAATGGCTATTTGCAACACACGAGGAGGGGATACTTTCCTAAGAGCTCACAATTAAAAATACTAATGTTAACTTGGATTGCCAACGAAGTTCTGTCTGTGACAAAACAGAACACAACATTGCTTTCTCCTTTGAACTAGGGCCTCTCCAACCAAGTTGCCCCTACTTCCTTCCTTCCTTCCTTCCTTCCTTCCTTCCTTCCTTCCTTCCTTCCTTCCTTCCTTCCCCTCCCCCTTTTCTTTCCTTTCTTTTTTTTAAGTTGCCAAAGGCTCCTGACAGAGACTTCCCATTTTGACTTAATATTCTCTTTAAATGGCTACAAAAAGACTTTATTATTTAATGATATGTGTGAATGAACTTGGGACACGATAACAAAAGTCTCAGACCAGATTGGACAACCACATGTAAAAGTATCTCAGCCCATAGAAGGAGGGAGGGCATGGGAAGTGTTACAGAAGTTTCATGGAGAAATAATCTAAATGAGATAGGCAGCACATAAATTTAATAAATAAATAAATATCAATAGACCAGGGACTGAACAGTGGACTTGCTTATAATTGAAAAAAGTTCCTATTGATTGATCTGAATATAGTTGATACAGTTGATTTTCCATCAATTGTATAGTTATGTGGAAAATTTCTCTCTCTCTCTCTCTCCCTCCCTCCCTCCCTCCCTCCCTCTCTCGCTCTCTCTCTCTCTTGTATTTAAAAAGTCTTCTAATTGTCTAGAAGACAATTTAGAACTTTTATCTGCATATATCATACTATATGTTTAGTAATCTGATTATTCCTCCCTCTTTAAAGTGATTTAACCAAAAGTATTTGTGGATTGTGGTCAAAAAGTCAAGAAAGTGTCCATGATAAAATAATAAATAATATATATGGAATACCAAAAAGCATATCATTCATTTTGCATGAGTGATAACCATTCATACAAAACCCTTTTTCCTTTTTTTCATTTAGACAATAATGAAAACAAAACTTTGGGGAAAGTTCAGGGCTTTCTTTTATTTAAGATGGAAGATGACTGGCATTATTCTGATTATATTTCTCATGTTCAAAGTCTTTCCCGCTTTGCCCGATGAATCTAAAAGTGAAGCTTTAATTGTCATATTAAACTTGGAAAATCTTTAATTAATTGATTGCAAGACAAGAGAAAGGAAAAAAAAAACATATAATCCCTGGAAGTCTTCCCAGTCAATTAAATCATCTGGACATTTGTGATTCATAATTTTCTAAATTGATGCACAGTCTAATGGCATCTGTTAAAACAAGAAAGTTGGCCTGCATTATCATAATTTCATTGGCTCCAGTGAATCTGCATCAGTTAATGATCTTGTTGACGCACAAGAAAAGGGTCAGCAAGCTCCATTTCCTTTTAATTGGGTCAATCTATCCTGCTACCCTCTTTGTATATAGAATCTAGAACCTCCAAAATTTGCCACTAATAAGACTTCTGGACATTGTAGTTCCAGAATATTTCATTTTCCTTTGTGGAAAAGCTGTTTCTAGTTAATTTTCAGGTCCATGCCTAGAAATGAGAGACATTTGTTGTCATGATTTTAGAGTATCATGTAATCGAACTTTCCTTTCTTTTTCTCCATTTACAACAGTTTCTAGTATCTTGATGCATTCAAGTAAATATTCTACAATGAACTTTACAACCCTGGCTCCATTTCCTTTCATTCTAGTAAAATCAAGGCTGGCAATTTCACACAAGTAGAATATGGTCCCTTTGCCTTATCCTAGTTACACCATAGATTAATTATGACCATATCCTCTTTTACTCTACATACACCACTCCATTTATCTGCAGCTATTCTTCAATTTTTTGAATCAAATTGCAATCAAAACCATTAGGAAGCAACTTATTTCACATAGTTTCTTCCAGGAAGCTATATAATGATATAGAGATATAGGGTGTTTTTAAATCTTCCATCTCATAACAGTAGTTCCAGAAACCTTCAAAAAGAAGCTCTAAAGAAACTCTAAAGCTCTTTGAGTAATTTAGAAAACAGAAGAAATGTTGCTTGGATATAATAAAACTTCCAGAAATTGGAGAATTCAATATATTAATTAGTACTAAAAACGACAACTTTCCCTATTTGTGAAATGACTTAAAAAGAATTCCAAGCATTTTGTTAATTTGAAGCAAGTTCCTCTCCATCTTCAAAATACAGTATGCTCCCAAATATTTCAAGTCAGTACAATCTTCACACATTTAGGTACTCTGTTCCTTGTAGAATCATAAAGAAATGATAAATAGATAGATGATAGATAGATGATAGATAGATAGATAGATAGATAGATAGATAGATAGATAGATAAATGATAGATAGATAGGATAGATATGATAGAGACAGATGGGGGAGAGACAGAGAGAGGCAGAGAGAGAGAGAGACAGGCAGGTAGGCAGGCAGGTAGGCAGGCAGACACAGAGAGAGACAGATAGAATCATATTCAATCAACTTTAGGTCTTTTAATGCAAAGAATATTAAATATGGATATACTGACTAAGATTTCTATCCACGTATTTAGCTTCATTTCCTCTCCTAATGTATTTATACTGAAGTGTCAAGATGGCCTCCTTTCATTACCCCCCCCAAACTGTCCAGCATAAATCATCCAATCCACAGGTCCGTCAGGGGTCATGTGGGAGTACATGCCTGGCAGTGTCATCATCTGGCTATGCCACGACCATTGACCTTGAAACGTTATCAGCTTCGAAAAAAATGGTGCAGTAAAGATTCAAGTTCATTTTCCTCCAGCTCGCTTCCCCCCCAAGAATCCCCCTAGCTCCCCCTCCCCCGTTCCATGGCAGCCAAGCAAGTAAGCATTGAAAGAGCGGAGGCTGACATTTGGCCCCACTGCAGAAGAGACATTATTCAATTATAATTGCACTTTCTTTGGCGCTCGAACTTCTCATTTATTAACCCATTCAGCTTTAGATAATGGGAAATGTTTCCAGGCCACCAAATACTGTACTTTACCATGATGCTTTCTGGAATCTAAGATCTCTTTGACCTCAAAATGCTGTTCCCGTTCAATCAGAATGGGGACAGGAGGAGGTTCTTGGTCTGGACACAAAGGGGACAAATATTCCAGTTTCAATAAGCTGACATGAAATACCAGATGAATTTGTCTTAAATTTTTTGGTAACTCCAATTGTACCATGACTGGGTTAACGATCCAAACTACCGGAAAAGGTCCCACAAACTTAGGTCCAAGCTTTTTAGACTTTTGGGTAGTTTGCAAGTATTTGGTGGAAAGGTAAACCATATCACCAACTTTATAAGACCGTGCCTGGCCCCTTTTCTTCTCAGCTTGGGCTTTATGAGCCCAATGCGCTTCATCGAGTGCCTTATGAGTTACTGACCAAGTGCCCCGTAACTGTTCGATCCAATCAACCAGGGAGGGGTTTTGTGGATTCTCTTGTGGCAACTCTGGAATGGGCACAAAATCTTGGCCGGAGGCCACCTTGAAAGGGGTAAACCCTGTGCTGCTATGTATAGAGTTATTATAGGCCACCTCTGCAAATGGCAATAAATCTGCCCAGTTATCTTGCTGATAATTTATGTAACATCTCAGATATTGTTCCAATACAGAATTGGTTCTTTCACAAGCCCCATTTGTCTGGGGTGGGTGGGTGGAGCTTAATCCCTGGGCGGTGCCTATCAATCCTAGGAAAATGGGAGGTAAATTGAACTCCCCTGTCCGAGATTATACGTTTTGGAGCACCATGTAACCTGTACACATGGTGGACAAACATTTTAGCTAGTGTTTTTGCAGAAGGGATCTTGGGACATGGAATGAAATGCACTTGTTTGGAAAACAAATCAGTAATCACCCAAATAACTGTGTTTCCCCCACTTTCGGGCAATTCTACAATAAAATCCATGGAGATCTCCTTCCATGGGGCATCTGGTCTGGCAACACTCTGAAGTAGTCCAGGTGGCTTTCCAGGAGGTCTCTTGGCCGAAGCACACACGGGACAGCTGGCCACATATGCTTCCATGTCTTTCTTGAGTGTGGGCCACCATAATTGCCGTTTGACTAGATGTAGCATTTTCACAAATCTGAAATGTCCTGCAGCTTTGGCATCATGAGCATGCTGTAGAACTGTTGCTCTCAGACTGGCGGGAACATATAACTTGGCTCCCACCCAAGCAAGTCCATCCCGAAGAGTACACTCATTCGAATGGGCCAGAAACCACTCGTCAGTTTTTAGAGCTTCTTGTAGTTGCTTAGTCAAGTCATCCGATAGAGTTGGATCTGCTTTCACCTGGGCTCTAGTAATTACTGGTGCAGCCAGATGTACTGAGGGGATAATTGGCCGAATCACCTCCTCTCTAACACTATTGTATTGTGGCAGTCTAGAAAGGGCATCTGCCATAAGAGCCTTGGTGGCGTAGCAGACTAAAGTGCTGTTAAGTAACACCAGCTGCCTGCAATTACTGCAAGTTCAAATCTCACCAGGCTCAAGGTTGACTCAGCCTTCCATCCTTTCAAGGTAGGTAAAATGAGGACCCGGTTTGTGGGGGCAATAAGCTGACTTTGTATAAAAAAGAATACTGCTTAGGGAGGGGCCGAAAGCCCTACTAAGCAGGTATATACAAAAGTATGAAGGCTATTGCTTAACGCATCGTAAGCCGTCCTGAGTCTCCAGAGAAGGGCGGCATATAAATCAAACCAATAAATAAATAATAAATAAGTTCTTCCCTCCAGGAAGGTAGCGCAGGGAGAAATTAAATCATTTGACATGATGAGCCCAGCAGACTTGCTTCGGGGACAGCTTACAAGGCGTTTTTAAAGCTTCCAAGTTTTTGTGGTCAGTCCACACCTCAAACGGGTGCTTAGCCCCCTCAAGGAACTGGATCCATCACGTCTGAGCTGATTATGCACCTGGTGCATTCAGAGTCTAGGAGGGCTGGCATCTGCCCGTGGGCCCCGGTAGATGGCACCCTTAATTCTACTGGGATGATCATGGGGCCCCATTGTGACTCACCAGGTCATCGTCGTCATATTCAGTGTCAGTCTACAAATTAAATAAATAAATAAATAAATAAATAAATAAAAAGAGAAAGGTAACTTTTACTGAATATGAACTGAATGCAGTCAAAGAAAAGCAAGGTCTGAAGCAAAGGCATGAAAATCACATATAGAAAGCATCCCCCCCAACTGTCCAGCGTAAATCATCCAATCCACAGGTCCGCCAGGGGTCATGTGGCAGCACATGTCTGGCAGTGTCATCATCTGGCTATGCCACAACCATTGACCTTGAAACGTTATCAGCTTCAAAGAAAATGCTGCAGTAAAGATTCACTTTTGTTTTCCTCCAGCTCGCTTCCCCCCCAAGAATCCCTCTAGCTCCCCCTCCCCTGTTCCATGGCAGCCAAACAAGTAAGCATTGAAAGAGCAGAGGCTGACATGAAGACTCCAACTAGTTTGAATGTATCTTAATGGTATTATATTTTGTTATATTGTTTACACAGCTAAATTACTAATATTATTTATTTATTTATTTATTTATTTACTTATTTATTTATTTATTTATTTATTCAATTTATATACCACCCTTCTCCTATTGGACTCAGGGCGGTGCACAGCCAAGGATAAAAAACATACCAATACAAAATTTAAAATCAATTAAAAGAATTATACAGTTTTGGCCCACAGTTTAAAACAATCCAATTAAAACCCAATTTACACTTAAAAGCTAAGAAGCTAAAAAGAGCTAAAAGGGTGGGGGTGGGGGTTCACACCAACCCTGCTTGATGGAAAAGAAAAGTTTTTAGGGCACGGCAAAAGGCCCGGAGATCTGATATCCTTCGTATCTCTGGGGGCAAATCGTTCCAGAGGGCAGGTGCTGCCACAGAGAAGGCCCTCCCCTTGGGGTCGCCAGCTGACATTGCCTGGCTGATGGCACCCTGAGGAGTCCCTCTCTGTGGGAGCATACTGGTCGGTGGGAGGCTATCGGCGGCAAAAGGCGGTCTCGCAAATACCCAGGTCCGATGTCATGGAGCACTTTAAATGTGGTAACCATACCTTGAAGCACACCCGGAAGACCACCGGAAGCCAATGCAGCTCACGCAGGAGAGGCATCACATGGGAGTGCCCTCTTGCTCCCATAATCCCCCGTGCAGTCGCATTCTGCACCAGTTGGAGCCTCTGGGTGCTCCTCAAGGGGAGCCCCATGTAGAGAGCATTGCAGTAGTCCCAGCGGGAAGTGACGAGCGCCTGAGTGACTGTGCGTAAGGAGTCCCAATCCAGAAAGGGACGCAACTGGCAAATCAGGATGACCTGATGAAAAGCCCCCCTGGCCACGGCCGTCATATGCTCTTCCAAAGACAGCCATGTATCCAGGAGGACACCCAAGTTGCGAGCCCTCTACATGGGGGCCAATGATTATTAAATTTTGGATTCTACTTTTCAGGAAATGACATCAACTGGGAGACAAATTCTGCACCAAGTGGAAGATCCAACAGGTTCCTAACAAACCTAGCAGACAACTTTGATTCCCAAAAAGTAGAGAAGGGAACAAAAGGATCAGCCATATTGGACTTAATTCTCACTAACAAAGATGAAATGATAGAAACTGTACAAGCTACAGGAACCAGCTACAGGAACCTTGGGGGTGAGCGATTATGCAATATTGGAATTCAACATTATGCAAGCACAAGCAGTAGAGCAAAGTCAAACTAGAGTCTTGGATTTTAAAAGAGCTAATTTCAATAAACTTAGAGAAAGCTTGGGAAAGATTCCATGATGAGAATCCTCAAGGGGAAAACAGTTCAAGAAGCTTGGGAAATTTTGAAAAGTGAGATTATAAAAGCCCAGTCTAGCACCGTACCAATGAAGAAGAAAAATGACAACCCTCAAAAGAAACCAGCATGGCTGCATAAAGAACTCTCTGACAAATTGAAAGACAAAAAGGACAAGTATAAAAAGTGGAAAGAAGGGCTCATAACTAAGGCAAAATATCAGCAAATAGCCTGAGACTGCAAAGATGAAGTGAGGAAAGCTGAGGCTCACAATGAACAAAGGTTTGCGACAAAAGTAAACAATAACAAAAGAAGCTTCTTCCAACATGTTAAAAACAAGACAAAAGTCAAGGAAACAATTGGTCCATTGTTGGGCGAAAGTGGCAAGAAGGTGACAAGCAACAGGGAGAAAGCAGAACTACTTAACTTGTTTTTTGCAACGATCTTTACACAAAGGGAAAAAACAGTCCAATCTATCAAAAAACAGCACCACAAAAAACAGTTTAGGAACACAAGTTAAAATAGGGAAGAAAATGGTAAGTGAACACCTGTCTACCCTAGATGAGTTAAAATCACCAGGACCAGATGGATTACACCCCAAGGTTCTGAAGGAACCTTGGTTCAGAAGCAGACGAGATCTCAGAACCACTGAACTATATCTTCCAAAGATCCTGGAGTACAGGGGAACTGCCAGAAGATTGGAAAAGAGCTGATGTAGTTCCCATCTTCAAAAAAGGAAAAAAAAATAGATCCAGGAAACTACAGACTATCCATCTGATCTCAATATCAGGGAAGATTCTGGAAAAGATAATCAAACAACGAATCACCAAACACCTAGAAACATACCAAGTAATAACCAAAAGTCAACATGGGATTGTCAAAAGCAGATCATGCCAGACTAATCTTATTGCATTTTTTGACAAAGTGATAAAAATAGTGGACCAGAGGAATGCTGTGATATAATTTACTTGGACTTCAGTAAAGCATTTGATAAAGTAGACCATAACCTACTACTAGATAAAGTAGAAAAATGTGGGTTAGACAGCATCACCACCAGATGGATTCGTAACTGGCTGACCAACTGCACTCAACATGTAGTGCTCAATGGAACTGCATCTACATGGAGGGAAGTATGCAGTGGAGTACCTCAGGCTCTGTTTTAGGCCCAGTGCTCTTCAACATCTTCATCAATGACTTGGACGAGGAGATAGATAGGGAACTCATCAAATTTGCAGATGACACCAAGCTGGCAGGAATAGCCAACACTCCAGAAGATAGGCTCAAGATACAGAAGGATCTTGACAGACAACAAGACAGGGATGTCCACTGTCCCCATTGTTGTTCATTTTAACACTAGAAGTCTTGTTAAATACAATAAGGGATTCTAACACATTGAAAGGTATAATGATAAGGCAAGAGGATTACAGAATAAAGGCATTTGCAGACGATCTGGTTGTTACCCTAACACAGCCAATGGAATCGATAATCCAGATGAAGGACATTATACAAGACTTTGGTAAAGTTTCAGGTTTCAGATTGAATCAGAGAAAAACTAAGATGGTAGTTAAAAATATGACACAAGATCGTAAACTGGAGTTAGAAAGGAGGGCAGGTTTTGAGATTGTACCAAAGGTAAAATATCTAGGAGTTCAGGTTGCAGAATCAAATATGAAATTGTTTCAAAATAACTATGAGGCGTTGTGGCGAGAGGTGCAAAAAGATATGGAGACTTGGAAAAAACTGCAGCTGTCTTTACTTGGAAGAATAGCAGCAGTTAAGATGAACATTTTGCCAAGATTTCTTTTTTTGTTTCAAACGATTCCGGTGCTCAAAAATGATAAACAACTAAAAGCATGGCAAACTGGTGTCAACAAATTTGTCTGGAACGAGAAAAAACCAAGAGTAAAAATGAAAATCATGCAAGACATTCCAGAAAGGGGAGGTCTCAAACTTCCAAACCTACAATTATATTATGATGCAACAGCTTTGACTTTAGTAAGTGATTGGTTTGGAGGAAAAAAGACTGGAATATTGAATGCAGAAAGTTTTGATCTGGAATTTGGATGGCATGCTTACTTATTTTATGACAGCAAAGTGGATAAAGTATTTAAAAGCCATATACTTAGAGATTCTTTGCTGAGAGTTTGGAAGAAGCACCGAAACAACTGGAATTATAAAATACCGTTATGGTTGGATCTTGGTCATACCTTGTGGAATACAAATATAATGTCACTCGGGGGGTTTTTATATAAAGAGGTTCTTTTTACAGATGCGGGCAGATGGCAGCTGAAGACATTACAGACATTGTTGGCTGAAGGGATTAATTTAACTTGGTTACAATATAATCAACTGCAATTGAGATGGAAAGAGGACCAAAAAACTGGTATTATGATGTATGAGGAAGAATTAGTTAGACATATAAAAGAGAAAGGCCCAATGCATATTAAAAGACTTTATAATGTCTTGTTAGAAAGGGATTCAGAAACTGAACTAGTCAAAGATTGTATGGTTAAGTGGGCACAAAATTTTGAGGAACCAGTGATGTTGGAAACATGGGAAAAAATTTGGGTTCAGAATGTTAAATTTACACAGTCGCAGAATCTGCGGGAAAATTTCTATAAAATGTTTTATAGATGGCATTTAGATCCAAAAAAATTGTCGTGTATGTACCCTAGTGTTCAGCCTAAATGTTGGAGATGTGACTGCTTAGATGCTACATATTATCATGTTTGGTGGACCTGTAAGAAAGTTAAGGCTTTTTGGGTAAAAATTTGGTGGGTCATGCAGAATGTTCTAAAGAAAAAAATTCAATTTTCTCCACAACTGTTTTTATTGGGTATAGTTAAGGGTTTTACATTGGGGGAAACAAAATTGATACTGTACATGATAACTGCAGCAAGATTGTTGATAGGTAAATACTGGAAAAATGAAGCGCTGCCTACGATTGAGGAATGGACTTTGAAGATGGCCAGTTTTGCAGAGATGGCGAAGATTTCAGCATATTTAAAAGATTGTTCTCAAGAGACCTATGAATGGGAATGGAAGAAGTGGATAAATTATGTTCAGCACAAATATCAAACTAGGAAGTATCAAATAGCCTTTATTTAAAAGTGTTATATAAGATAGAAACATTTTAGGGATGAGGATAAAAATTTGCTAGAAAATGTTATATTAAGATAGAAATATTTTAAGGTTAAGGATGAAAATTTGTTAGAAAATGTTATATTAGGATAGAAATATTTTTAAGGTAATCAGGATGAAAATTTATTTGAAAATGTTATACCAAGATAGAAATAGGTTAATGTAATGAAGATGAAAATTTGTAAGGGGGAGGGAGGGGTTCAAGTTTTATATACAAAGGAGGGTTTTTTCCTTTTATCTGACATGAGCATACTAGGAAGTCTGGGGGGAGGGGAGGGTTAGGGTGGGCTGGGGAGGTTGGGAAGTCTGGGGGGGGTAGTGGGGGGGGGGAAAAAAGGGGGTGAAAATGTAATTGTAAAACTTTTGCAATAAAAAAAAAACATGTAGTGCTCAATGGAACTGCATCTACATGGAGGGAAGTATGCAGTGGAGTACCTCAGGCTCTGTTTTAGGCCCAGTGCTCTTCAACATCTTCATCAATGACTTGGACGAGGAGATAGATAGGGAACTCATCAAATTTGCAGATGACACCAAGCTGGCAGGAATAGCCAACACTCCAGAAGATAGGCTCAAGATACAGAAGGATCTTGACAGACTTGAACATTGGGCGCTATCTAACAAAATGAAATTCAACAGTGAAAAAAGCAAGGTTCTACGTTTAGGCAAGAAAAACAAATATGTGGTACCTTGCTTAATAGTAGTAACTGTGAGAGGGATCTTGGAGTTCTAGTGGACAACCATTTAGATATGAGTCAGCAGTGTGCAGCAGCTGCCAAAAAAGCCAACACAGTTCTGGGCTGCATAAAGGGATAGAATCCCTTGATTCTGGGATAGAATCAAGATCATGTGAAGTGTTAATACCACTTTATAATGCCTTGGTAAGGCCACACTTGGAATATTGCATTCAGTTTTGGTCGCCACGATGTAAAAAAGATGTTGAGACTCTAGAAAGAGTGCAGAGAAGAGCAACAAAGATGATTAGGGAACTGGAGGCTAAAACATATGAAGAATGGTTGCAGAAACTGGGTATGTCTAGTTTAACGAAGAGAAGGACTAGGGAAGACATGATAGCAGTGTTCCAATATCTCAGGGATTGCCACAAAGAAGAGGCAGTCAAACTATTCTTCAAAGCACCTGAGGGTAGAATAAGAAGCAATGGGTGGAAACTAATCAAGGAGAGAAGCAATTTAGAACTAAGGAGAAATTTCCTGGCAGTTAGAACAATTAATAAGTGGAACAACTTGCCTCCAGAAGTTGTGAATGCTCCAACACTGGAAGTTTTTAAGAAGATATTGGATAACCATTTGTCTGAAGTGGTGTAGGGTTTCTTGCCTAAGCAGAGGGTTGAACTAGAAGACCTCCAAGGTCCCTTTCAACTCTGTTATTCTGAAATGCCTGCTTCTCAGCCCAGCAGCAGCAAATCTATATGTTTCTTAGGCAAATGCCAGGTTAAGCCAGCATCTAATATTTAACCAACCATCTACACTCTTCCATGAAGGAAAACTAAATCATTCTCCAAGCCTCCAGTGAAGCAGACAAATCAAGACAACTGTGAGTTATTGTCACATCAGGCATTGCAGCTGGGAAGCCACTTCTCTTCCACAAAATGAAATCTATTAACATTTTAATTGAGAATTCCAGTGGGGAGAAAAAAGACAGACAGAATGTGAACATTTCCTTGGAGGAACAGGTTTAGGCAGCCCATCACTTAATTGGCTAGGAAATTGGACAAGAAACGAAAGAGACTTCCGGTTTGCTGTTTGCCACCGCCAGACGTTCTTTCGGGATCGTCAACCCCACTGCCTGTAAGAGCCTCCTTCACAACGGAATGGCGGCTCGAACAAACTCCGTTTCCATGAGGAAATGGAGATAGAGCCGGCTGGGGTGGGTAGAGCTCTCTGCATAATCCCAAAAGTTTTTCTTTTACTTTTGGGACGGAGCGGAAGAGACTCCCCATATCCCCAGCCGATGCTCCGGGCTTTGGGAGACCTCTGCTACATGCAGAGCTAGGTGGCAAAAGCAAGCCTGCAAATTTAATAAATTAATTAAAGAAGACGTGAGCTGGACCTGCGATCCTGAAGCGCAAGTATTTTACTTATTTTATAAAAGCTATTTAAGCTACTTAAGAAAGAAAAAGGAAAAAAGATTTTTAAAATGGCGACTGCCGCGGCTTGAAGTGAGGCTGAAAGGGAAAGTCCTTCCGTTTTCCATTATTACAAAGTAGCAGAATAAATACCCTTGGCTACATTGAAGACAAAACTTCACTCTCGTGTTTCTCTTTTTTTTCTCTTCTCCTGGAGATCTGATATTGATCTTGGTTGGAAAGAAGTTTTTTTTTTCTTTTCTAATAAAGCTTGTCTGGGCGGAAATATGGCATTGAGACTTATAAAGTCAGACAAACAGTCAGCGGGGGGGGGGATTCCCCCATTAACAAATTACATGAACAAGTTCTAACTCTCCAGTCTCAGAAACCTGATTTTAACATAATAGAATTTCTCTTAGAGGAGATTGTAAGAAGGGATGAGATTGTGAATCAGCATCTTGAAAAATTTAAGCAGGAAATTAAAGAATTGGTGAAATCTAAGTTTAACTTTCTGGAGCGAAAGATTTTAAAAACGGCTAATGGTTTATCAGAATTTATGATTCAGTTGGATGCAAATACTAAGTTATTAGAGTCTAAAATGGAAGAAACTGAGGATAATTTGGACAATAGAATTCAAAAAATTGAAAAGGATTTGACAAATACTCAAGATAATAGTTCAGAAGAAAAACCTAAAATGGAGATTGATCAAAAGACTGGTAATGTAGAAAATGTGCAACAGAGGATTGAAAGAGAAGTTTTAATGATGCAACATAATTTTACTGAATATGCGATTAGACTGAGAGGTTTGCAGGAAAATAACAGAGATGATTTAAGGAAAATATCTTCTGAAATTCTGGCTGGGATTTTAAAGGTTCAACCTGACGAAGTGTTTTGTAGGATTGATAGAGTTTATAGAATAAACTTCTGGTTTGCAAAGCAAAGGCAATTGCCTAGAGATGTGGTGATCTATTTTACAGATAAAGAAATTAGGAATAATATTGTGCAAAATTCCTTCAATTCTACTTTGCAATTGTATGGAAGAAAGATTTGGATTTTCAAAGAGCTCCCGCCTAAGATGCTAACGGAAAGGAAGAAATTTGGTTTTCTGGTGACTGAGTTAAAAAAAAGAAATATCCTATTTAGGTGGGATGTCCCAGTTGGTATAATATTGAGACATCAAGGAGAAAGATATCACCTAAATACTGTTGAAAAAGCGGAAGAATTTTATCAAAAAACTTTGAAAATGAACTTAACATCTTTAGGCACAATACAGGATAAGCAAAAGGAGTTGGAAATAAAGGGAAAATATCAAATTACAGAGGTTGCGGTAGATAAATTGTCTTTGGATTCTTTGGATACCCCAGCTGGATTGTCTACAAATATGAGAGAAGTGGTATCTGACTCTAACGTGATGATTCATCAAGTCAAAGACAAGTATGGAAACCAATCAGATGACATACAAGTGGCGAAAAAGAAATATGAGATACAAAAACAAAACCAACAAGATCAACTTATAAAGCAGAATGAAAACTGATCAGTTGATATACAACTTGTAGAAAGGAAATCAGGATGGAAATTAAACCCACAAAAAAAAAAGAAAAAAAGAAATAGGTCTCATAAAAATAGTAATTTCTAAACCAAGCAACAGTGAAGCCAGTGATTTTAAAAAATGAATGAATATGTGAAAAGATAGTGGAGGCGAAGTATTGGTTAATATCATCCTGAGGACTTCCGGTTTCCTCGTCTTCGGCGACGACGGTGCCTTTTGAAGCACCGCCAGCCCAGCCGCTTGTAGAGCCGCTTCGCGATCGAGAAGCGGCTTGAAAGCTTCAAAATCCTCAGGATTCTTGAAGGAGAGGCCCCTGTAACCCCCCCCCCCCCAGGGAATTGTTTCTGGGGAGGAAACAGGCGCGGCTCCCTCCCAACCTGCTGAGACTCCGGGCGGCGTGGGACGTTTCTGCTTTTGCAGAACAAGCCGGCTGCAGGAAACTTCAAAACAGAAAGGAAATAACCTAAACAAGCAGCGGAAACTTACTTGAACCCTGAAACTCGGAACTGCAAGTATTAGCACTTTGCTGATTTCTTATTTTGAAGGAAAAATTCTTGAATGAGTGAAAGTGACTGGAAAAAATATGGCGCTCAGCATTAGAGTAAACGAATCAGCGAGTGTGGATTGGTGAAGTCATTTTGCTTTGTTACAAAGTTAATAAGTTGCTACAAAGTGGCTTCGGCTGTAACAATAGAAACAAGAGGAAAATCTCTCCCTTTTTAATACTTGACTTTGCATCACCACAGTTTTGTCCTGATTAAATCTGGGGGACTTTTTTAGAAGGCTTTGTGGAGGTGGCAGAAGAAGAGGAACCTCCCTCTTCAGAAAAGCTAGCTTACGTGGCAGGATGGCTTCAAAGAAGCAGGAAGGCAAAACACCAGGGGGGGGGATCCCCCACACACAAACAGGATATGCAGATGCTACATATTATCATGTTTGGTGGACCTGTAAGAAAGTCAAGGCTTTTTGGATAAAAATTTGGTGGGTCATGCAGAATGTTTTGAAGAAAAAAAATTCAATTTTCTCCACAATTGTTTTTATTGGGTATAGTTAAGGGTTTTACATTGGGTGAAACAAAATTGATATTGTATATGATAACAGCAGCAAGATTGTTGATAGGTAAATACTGGAAAAATGAAGCGCTGCCCACGATTGAGGAATGGACTTTGAAGATGGCCAGTTTTGCAGAGATGGCGAAGATTTCAGCATATCTAAAAGATTGTTCACAAGAGACTTATGAATGGGAATGGAAGAAGTGGATAGATTATGTTCAGAACAAATATCAAACTAGGAAGTATCAAATAGCTTTTATTTGAAAATGTTATATTAAGATAGAAACTTTTTAAGGTGATGAAGATGAAAATTTATTTGAAAATGTTATATTAAGATAGAAATAATTTAAGGTAATGAAGACAAAAATTTATTTGAAAATGTTATATTAAGACAGAAATATGTTAATGTAATGAAGATGAAAATTTATAAGGGGGAGGGAGGGGTTCAAGTTTTATATACAAAGGAGGGTTTTTCCTTTTACTTGATATGAGCATACTGTGTGGAAGTCTGGGGGGGAGGGGAGGGTTAGGGTGGGTTAGGGAGGTTGGGAAGTTTGGGGTGGGTTGAGGGGGGGGGAAAGGGGCGAAAATGTAATTGTAAAACTTTTGCAATAAAAAAAAAATCATCCTGAGGACAGTGACAGATCTCTGCAATGCTGTAATTTTGGGGTGTGAAAAGAGCCTTACATTGCTGGATTTGAATTATCTATTTTGGATTCCTTTCATGTATTGATAAATATATTATATCTATTCTGAGCTACAAGGCAAGAGAGCTACGCTGGGGCATGCAGAAGATCTGGTTGTTACCCACTAGGATGATGGGAATTAATAATCCTGATGAAAGCCACAATTACAACTATATGGAATATAATTATAATGTCACTCGGGTGGTTGTTTTTACTTTTATATATATATGAGGATATTCATTACTGATGGGGGCAGATGATGATTGAAGATTTTTAACAAACTGTTGCACCAGGATGCTACGTTACCCTATTATGGATGATGGACTTAACAAGCCAGTGGAAAGACATCAAAGAAGATATTATATGGATTATAAATCTAAAGTCATTGTCTTTTTTCTTTTTATATAATGGAATGTGTGTATGTATGTATGTATATATATATATATACTAATATATATATATATATATATATATATATATATATATATATATATATATATATATATATATATATATATATTAGTAGAGTGGGCAGTGGATTAAAGATATTTAGAATTGTAGTGCATGGTAATTTTGTAGGAAACTGGGTGGGAATAGGTTAGTTTACTGATTGATTAGTTTAAGTAAAGGGATGTTTAAGTGATATATCTAGGGGAGTGGAGGAAATGGATAGAGTTGAATAAATGTTGAATTAGGACGTAGGGGGAAGGCTGCTTTGAAATGTTAATTAATATATACAATATATTACATATATACAATATGTAATATATACAAAAGATTAAATGTTAAAGTAGGATTTATTATATAGTTTTAAGTGAAAGGTTGTTTTGAAATGTTGTAATAATATACAGATATAAGTTTGGAGGAGAAAAAGGGCAGATTATTGTTAAAATGGGAGTTATAATAATATTATGCTAAATTAGATGTTATCATACAATGTTATAGTAGAATGTTTGTTTGTTTTTTGAAATGTATGGTAAATGGGGGAAATAATAATATTAATAATATTTTTTGTAAGTAAGGGTCAGTATTTAGAGGAGGGAGTAAGGGAATGGTAAAATATTATGTAATTAGTTATGAATTAGGTTTTTGTTGTGAAGAAGTCACAGGGGGGGATGGGTGGTGAGGGGGGGTTAGGGAGGAGGTGGGGAGAAAAAAAAGGGGGGGAAAATTTGTATTTGAAAACTTTTTCAATAAAAAAAAAAGAAATGAAAGAGGGACAACTTTTGTTACAAACCTAGCAACTGCCTGTGACTTAATGTGCAAGGTGAATTGTCTTTCAAAACCAGGACTTTTTTTTAATGGCAGTCAATCACACCACAATGATATAATATTCTTTACTTGAAGAGAAAACACAAATCATGCATTTAATCTAATCGAATTCATACAAGGCAAGCATATTTAATATACATATTTTGTTAATTATTTGAATTGAATTGAATTGAATTGAATTGAATTGAATTGAATTGAATTGAATTGAATTGAATTGAACCGAACAGAACAGAACAGAACAGAACAGAACAGAACAGAACAGAACAGAACAGAATAGAATAGAAATTTTTTACTGGCCAAGTGTGATTGGACACACAAGGAATTTGTCTTTGGTGCATATGCCCTCAGTGTACATAAAAGAAAAGATACATTTGTCAAGAATCATAAGGTACAACACTTAATGATAGTCATAGGGTACAAATAAGCAATCAAATCATATTAGGAAACAGTCAATCAATTAATCGTAAGGATACCAGCAACAAGGTTACAGTCATGCAAGCATAAGTGGGAGGAGATGGGTGATAGGAACGATGACAAGATTAAGAGTAGTGCAGACTTCGTAAATAGTAAGTAAATAGTAAATTAAAGATCTAAACCAAATATGTATGCTTAGAATTTTGCCTATCAAATTTATTCATTAATTTTAACTATTGCAGTGAAAGGCTGTTTCACCCAGCAGAACAACTGAATAAACCATCTCCCATCTCCGGAGAAGGGCGGCATATAAATCGAACCAATAAATAAATAAACCTGAGCAAAGGAACTAATTTACCAAACTATGTATAATATAAGTCAAAGGAAACAAATGTTATCAGATGGTAAGGTGATCTAAATTCACATTAGAAAATCTAAAAATGTAAACATAATTGGGCATTGTGAAGACGTCCTATTTTCTTCTAAAGTCTGATTATACTGTAGCATTGTGGAAGGAGGGAAAAAAGTGCTGCACAATTCATATGGGAAAATACATTCTTAAAACTACAAAAGAAAAGGAAAAGGATCAAAAGAAGCCAAAAGCAGTCAATCATTGTGCCCTGAACTTAATCTTAATCTAATGTTTCCAACGTCCTGACAAATTGAAATGCTGTCTTTGGAAGAAGCTCATAAAAATGGTATTTTGAGCAGAAAAAGCATTTGCAATTTCAGATTCAGATTCATTTTCTTACCATCAGGTACCCAGACAGGTGATCATGCTCCATAGGAACTGGAAAAAAAGATGAAACAGACATTGCAACATTATAGCACAAGGCTGGCCTTTTCTATTTTGCATCCAGATCAGGGGTGAAATGCTACCGGTTCGGACCAGTTCAGCCAACTGGTACTAAAAAATGTAAAAAAAAAAGTTCCAATGATCAGCTGAGCGATATGCGATCGTTGGAACTATTTTTTTTTTTACTTTTTTAGCATTTTTTTACTATCGGTTCTCCGGAACTGATAGGTAAAAAAGCTTTAAAAAGTAAAAAAAAAAAAAAAAACTTCCGATGATCACGGGTCACTCAGCTTATTTTTTTTTACTTTTTAGGCATTTTTTTTAACTACTGGCTTGGGTAAATAGGTAGTAAAAATTGTTTTTAAAAAGTAAAAAAAAAAAAAAAAAAGGCTCCGACAATCACAGCTGTGCTGCGCAATCGCTGGAGCCTTTTTAAAAAATTTTTAAAGCATTTTTTTTACTATCTATTCATCCGAGACAGTAATTAAAAAATGCTTTTAAAAGGTAAAAAATAGGTTCCGATGATCATGCAGCACAGCTTTGATCGTTGGAGCCCTATTTTACTTTTTTAAAGCATTTTTTTACTACCAGTTCCAGTGAATAGGTAGTAAAGAAATGCTTTTAAAAGATAGAAAAAGGGCTCCGACGATCACAACTGTGCTGCGTAATCATTGAACCACCTTTTTTTACTTTTTAAAAGCATTTTTTACTACCTATTCGCCCGAGCCGGAAGTAAAAAAATGCTTTTAAAAAGTTTTTTAAAAGGTTCCCACGCATGCCACAGCTGATCACCCTGCCCCCACGCTCTGTTCTACTTACCTTCCCAAGCCTCCTTTTTTTTTATAAAAGTTTTTTTTATTTTTTTAAACAAACACACATATAAACATACAATGTATTTTCTTTGAACAGAGTATTTGGCCGGTTCACAAATTTAAACAATATTTAGTCATTTCAATTAAGTTTACAATTTCTATATTTCCTTTTTGCCATATGTATTCCTTATCTATTTTTTTAAAGAACCAATATTACCCTTCATTCTCATCTCTAATCTTAATCATATTCAATTTTTCCCTTCTATCTATATTATACCCCTTCCCATTGTCATATATTTTTATATCTATCCTTACATTAGTTAGTTATATAACATTACAGTTGTTTAATATAAATCCAATATTTTAGTATAGATCAGTTAATTATATAATTATCTATTGTTTTGTATATTAATCAATATGAACATAAATCTTCCAATTATTTCCATGCAATCCAATTTCTTACAAGTCAATTAGTTATATTTACCAATAATAATAAACCAAATAATTTCCCCCCTTATGTTACTCATTAAACTCTCCCAATAAACCAAATAGTTTTGCCCATATAATCCTCCAAATCCCAATTTAATCATTTCTACTTTCATCACAATATAGAATTAAAAATATTTCAATTGTTACAATTTCCCTAATTAAATTTAACAATGTTCTAGTTGTTATCCAAGCTACATCTTAATCCTTTCTACTTTCACCATCATATACCATTACAGATATTTCGATTGCTACAGTTTATGCTTATTCATATTTCTAAAAGAAATTCAAAAAAAGAAAAACTTGTCATTATCTAGATTTCAAAGATACAAAAACAAATATTCCAATTGTTATAATGTAAATTAAGCGGGCTCTGATAGATGACCACTGGATAACTTTCTATTCACTCTATTCTAAAGGCAGGAAATGCATCCGGTTGGAAGAATTACAAACTCAGCCAAAATCCTTTTGATACTTTTAGGAGGCCTCTAAGTTGTCAGAAGAAAGGAACATTCTAATGACATACAGCTTGGAGGCTGGTTAGGTCAAGGGTATCCACATGAGCTATAAGTCATTTAAATGTCAATTAAATATAACAAATGTATATGACCATATAAACTGCTGAGTTAATAGAATCCTTTGTTTGAAAATGTATAAAACTGGGGTCTCAGGATCATAAAGTTGTTCAAAGCTTCATGTACAAAACTGGCTCTGAACCAATTGCGCAATACACTGTCTCTGACTAACCTAGAAATATTGTGATGGTCTCATTATTCCACAACATTTATGGCACTCTGGCAGATGGGACTAAGGAACAAAGAACTTTTGTTCTACCAGACAGCCTGCCCCAGCGGGAACCGACGCCTCCCCAAGGAAAATCCACTGGCCGGCCATTAGGACTCCTTTGAAGTCCACGGAATTTTTCAATGAGGAGGCTGCCGTAACCCGTTGGCAAAACAGGCTAGTCAAGAATCCTTGAAGGTTAGCCAGACACAGAGACTCAACATAAATACATAAAAAAGAAAGAAAGAAAGAAAGAAAGAGAAAAAGAAAAAGGAAAAGGAAAAAGAAAAAGAAAAAGAAAAAGAAAAAGAAAAAGAAAAAGAAAAAGAAAAAGAAAAAGAAAAAGAAAAAGAAAAAGAAAAAGAAAAAGAAAAAGAAAAGAGAAAGAAAAGAGAAAAGAGAAAGAAAAAGAAAACAGGTAAGTATAAGTCAGGGAGTTCAAGTCACTGTGTTCAGAAGTACCCACCAATTTAATGGTGGAAGAGGGAGCTTGATCACCCCCCTAGAAGACAAGGCATCATCCTAAAGTCTCTGGAATTAAGTATTTAAGTATTGGAATTAAGGAACTAAGTATTGTGTGTGATCTTATGTGTGGTAAGAGAAAAGAATTAATTGCAGTGTTATAAATTGACATTCTTAAAAAGCCAGAGAACTCTGAAAGAACTAAGCATAAAGAAGAAATTGTTTACTGTTCTTCCCACCCGGGGTTTAGCAGGCAGTAAAAAGGTAAAGCCTGTCTAAATGGGAAGACTCAGATTATTTGACTTGATCAATTTGGTGTGATTTCTGTTAAAAAAATTCCTGGATGTGCATCTATAATGATAGTGTGTAAAATTGAATGGGATTGAATTGATTGTGATATGTTTGGCTGGCCAGCAAAGTAAATAAACTTGTGCTTGAAGCTGTGGGAAATGTCTGAAATAATTGTAATGATTGGTTTGCATGAAGTGGAATTTTTGTATGTGAAATTGGTTTATACAAGAAGTCTGATTGCAGTACAAATGTGAATGTAAGTGTGTGAGGTGTCCTGAAGCTCATAAGGAATGATAAAGTGAAGTGATCTTGAGCCCTGTGAATGCCTGTGTGTTGATAATGTGAGAAATTAGAGAGAAATGCAGAGGGTTGTGTTGTTGAAAGGATGCTGAGAGGTGAAAGGAGATGAGAATTCTATGTAGTTTAAACATTCTTTTTCCCTCTCCCCCACTTCCTTTGGAGGAGAGAAGCAGGAAAAGGGTGGGCTGTGGGCAGCATCTTTCTCTGCTGAATGAGCATGAGAAAGGAGGGGGAAGTGAGTGATTGCCTTATTTTTGATCTCTTTATTTATTTTATTATTTTATTTTATTAAATTTCTATACCGCCCTTCTCCCGAAGGACTCAGGGCGGTGAACAGCCAGAAGATAAAACACAGAGATACAAAATTTAAAATAGATTAAAATGAATTAAATAATTTGGCTGAATTTTAAAATACCCCATAATTAAACAGATTAAAATTTGTATTTAAAATTTAAATTTAAAAGAGGAGAAGATTTAGGCCAGGCCAGCTTGATGAAATAAAAACGTTTTAAGCGCGCGATGGAAGGTGCGCAGATCTGGGAACCTCCGTATCTCTGGGGGGAGCTCGTTCCAGATCGTAGGTGACCCCACAGAGAAGGCTCTCCCCCTAGGGGCCACCAGTCAACATTGTTTGGCCGACGGCACCCGGAGAAGCCCCTCTCTATAGGAGCATACTGGCCGGTGGGAGGCTATTGGTGGTAGCAGGTGGTCCCATAGATAACCAGGTCCTAAGCCGTGGAGCGCTTTAAAGGTGGTAACCAGAACCTTGAAGCGCACTCGGAAGACCACCGGGAGCCAGTGCAGTTCGCGCAGGAGAGGTGTTACATGGGAGCTCCACGTTGCTCCCATAACCACCCGCGCGGCCGCACTCTGCGCCAGTTGGAGCCTCCGAGTGCACCTCAAGGGGAGCCCCATGTAGAGAGCGTTACAATAGTCCAGACGAGAGGTGACGAGGGCATGAGTGACTGTGTGTAGGGAGTCCTGATCTAGAAAGGGACACAACTGGCGGATCAGGTGAACCTGATGAAAAATCCTCCCGGTCACGGCCATCAAGTGCTCTTCTAAAGACAGCCGTGAATCCAGGAGGACACCCAAGTTGCGAGCCCTTTCCGTGGGGGCCAATGATTCACCCCCAATAGTCAGCGATGGCACCAGCTGACTATATCGGGACGTCGGAAACCACAGCCACTCAGTCTTGGATGGGTTGAGCCTGAGCCTGTTCCTCCCCATCAAGATCCGTACGGCCTCCAGGCACCGGGACATCACTTCAAGGGCATCGTTAGGGTGGTCGGGGGTGGAGATGTACAGCTGGGTGTCATCAGCGTACTGATGGTTCTTCACCCCGAAACCATGGATGATCTCGTCCAGCGGCTTTGCATAAATGTTGAACAAAAGAGGCGAGAGGACCGATTTCTGTGGCATCCCACATATGAGGGGCCTCGGGGTCGACCTCTGCCCCCCTGTCAACCCAGACTGCAACCGGTTGGAGAGAAAGGAGGAGAACCACCGTAGTATGGTGCCTCCCACCCCCAACTCTTCCAACCGGTGCAGCATGATACCATGGTTGATGGTATCAAAAGCCGCTGAGAGATCTAACAGGACCAAGACAAAGGAGCAACCCCTGTCCCGAGCCCTCCAGAGATCATCAACCAATGCGACCAATGCCGTTTCCATGCTGTACCCAGGCCTGAAACCCGACTGGAACAGATCTAGATACGATGTTTCATCCAGGTACTGGGGAAGCTGTCACGCAACCACACTCTCAACAACCTTCGCAACGAAGTGAAGGTTGGAGACTGGACGATAATTAGCTAATACTGCCGGGTCCAGGGAAGTCTTCTTGAGGAGAGGCCTCACCACCGCCTCCTTCAAGGCGGCGGGGAAGGCACCCTCACCCAATGAAGCATTTATAATCCCCTGGAGCCAGCCTCGCATCACCTCCCGGGAAGCCACTATTAACCAGGAGGGACACGGGTCCAACAAACATGTGGTCGTGTTCAATCTACCCAGAATCCTGTCCATGTCATCTGGGGTCACAGGATCAAACTCGTCCCAGATAACATTCTCAAGACCTGCCTCCGTTACCCTCGCTGGACCTACCCAGTCGGAGTCCAGACCTTCCCGAATCTGAGTGATTTTGTCATGCAGATATTGAAAAAAGTCCTCGGCTCTTTAATTTGCATATGAAAGCTTTTTCTGCTTTGAATAGAATTTTGATCTTATTTTTTCTGGAAATTTTTGAGGTTTAAAACGCTTAATTAAACCTATATAAAAGAAATTATTTTGAAAGATTTTTTTGAATCTGACTTGCATTTTACTAAAGGCAGAGAATTGAAGCTAAAGTTTGATCCAAATATATTTCAGAACATTGATCCAAAGTACCTCATTTAGATTGTTTGTTTTATTTTTAATGTCCTTATGTCTGTGTGCATTTTGAATGCTTAGGTGCTCCATCATATGGCTTTGTTTGTTTGTTAGCAGCATAAGTTGCTGTTCTTTTCGAAGAAGGAGCTAATTTGTTTATAGAGGGATATACAATAGTAGAAGGGAGAGGGGAAGTTTTAGTCGGAGCCAAAAAGTGCCTTTAAGTTGGTCTAAGAAGGAGTTAGAGAAAGTAGAATTGATGGAAGGGAGCAGGTATGTGATGTGTTTTTGGAAGGTTATGGATGTTGTATAACCTTTGGACAGGGAAGGAAGAAAGGACTGTGGAAGTGGAACCCAGTGATAATGGGAAGAATATGGGCAGAGAAGACAGTTGTCAGCCTCAGCTTTGCCTGCTTCAGCTGCCATAAGAAACGGGGGGGAGGGACTAGTTAAGGGGGTGAAGGGGGGGAAGATTGCAGGAGGTGTTTTTCCATTGTAGGAGGTGTCTTCCCAAGAAATGAAAGTGAATCTCCAAAGGGGCCGGCTGACCAATTGCCCTACATTCCTGATGAATGACGTTGCCAGACGTGATGCCACCTGACCTTTGGGAGACCTTTGGATTGAATGATGATCAATGGACATGGGGTGGGGGAGAAGCTTACTAGATGCTATTTCGCATGTTTTGCTCACTTCCAGCTTTACCTGGGTTGCGATCATTTCATATTCAGTAAAAGTACTAATCTCTTTAAAAATGATTGAGTTTGGGTTTTTCTTTCCTGGATATTGAAGGAAGCATACCTGACATTAAGCTGGAAGTCACATCCAGTCATCCCGGACAAAAACCGAGGGGACTGTAAATCCAAATTATGTCAGATCGAGAGAGTGACGGAGGAGAGCAAATGGGGGCAGCGAGTTCAACTGCAGCCGCCCTCCAAGCAGAGAAAGAGAATGCGGAATGGTTGGAAAGACTCCAATTAGAGCCGGAGGAAGCCAGATGGTCGAAAGGAGTGGGGAGGCTACCGGACTGGGGGGAGAACCCCCGGGGAGTGACGACTTCCAGACCCCGTAAAAAAGAGGCAGTGTGGATGCAGGAGCAAAAGGAATGTCTCATGATGGAACAAGCCTTGCAGCTTATCCGTGATGTGGAAGAAAGCAGAAAAAAAGTGAGTCTTTTGGAATTCCTGTGGAGAAGGGGGGAGAAGGCCCCAGGGGGGAGCCAGAAGAGACAGCCTGTCAGGGAGAGGAAGATTTTGAGGAAGAAACATCCCAGGCTTCGGCAGCTCAAGGGAGAGATGCAGCTGGCCAGAGAACCCCAGCCTTGCAGGCCCCCCCTCGCAGACGTAAAAAGCCAAAAATCCCCCCCTTCCTGAGAAGTATGATGGAAATCCTAAAACCCTGGGATTTTTCCTGACCCAAATGTGGAACCACATGCAGGATTGGGGGGAGGACTATGTATCAGATGCTACCAGAGTGAGAAGTGTCACGAACGCCTTAGAGGGAGTAGCCGCTGAGTGGATGGTGGTTCTCCACAATAACAACTCCCTCTTGCTGAGAAATTACAACCAGTTCATGGGGGCCCTTAGGAGGCGTTTTGAAGACCATTTAGCTGAACGAAAGGCGAGACTCAGAATGAAGAGCATTCAGCAGGGCCGGAGACCGGTGGCAGAGTATATTCAAGAGTTTCGTGAACTGGCACCCTATATGACAGGCTGGTCAGAAATGGCTCTTTTGGAGAGTTTCAAAGATGGGCTGAATGAAGAGATATATCGAGACTGTAGAAGCATGGGGGTCCCCGAAGATTTGCAGAGATGGTACATAGTAGCTGAGGATGTGGAGATCGAGCTGAGACGGAGCGAACTCCGAGGAGGGCATATGGGGGACCAGTCATCTTCTTTCCACTGTAAGGGGGCACCAAAGATGGCTGGGGGGAAGACCGAATTCAAACCCAAGTCAAAGCCCTTCACCTGCTTCAAATGTGGGAAAGAAGGACATCGGGCTGCCGAATGCTTCTCCAAGCCACTGCCAAAAATTGCCGGGCCCGGGCCAAAGAAAGGCGACAAAATACCCACCAAAACATGCGGCATTGCCCTGAAAGGAGAAGTCGTTGAGTTCACTCCCCAAAACAAGGGTGAGTTGGGAACTCTGACCAACGATGACGACAGCGAGACGGACTCCGACTCCGACACCGATGATCGGGTGAGTCACACGGAAGAACCCTTGCTCATCCCCGTAGAAGTAAGGGTGCCATCCACAGGGGCCTATGCGCAAATATTAGCCATATTGGACTCGGGGTGCACTAGGTGCATAATTAGCCCCAAGGTGGTGGAGGAAATGGGACTGAGACTAAAAACTTTAAAAAGACCCATTGCATTCTGTCAATTAGACGGGTCGATTGCAGGAGGGGGCCCAGCTAGTTTTATGACTGAACCCATTGAATTGCAGTTGGGGAATCATGTAGAGAATCTCAGATTTATTGTGGCCCCTGGTATGGAGAGACCCCTCATTCTAGGACTGCCCTGGCTTCAAAAATGGAACCCATGGGTAAATTGGAAGACGGGGGTCCTGCGCAGCTGCATGGCAGAACCGACTCCAGAGAAGCAAGCCCCCCCCCCCGAGGGACGACATAAAACCAGAAAGGGCAGCAGTAGCCATTGACTATATTGAGGGAGAAGAGAAGATTCCAAAGGAATATTGGGATCTCAAGGAAGTCTTTAGCGAAAAGGCATCGGATGCTCTGCCTCCCCACATGGCCACTGACTGCACCATTGAAATACTCCCTGGGGTGAAGCTTCCCAAACCAAAAATTTACCCCATGACACCTCGAGAATTGGGGGAATTGCGAAATTTTATTGACAAGAACCTAGAACGGGGATTCATTGAACGAGCCAAACCCAAGGTGGCGGCGCCAGTAATGTTCCGCGAAAAGAAAGATGGATCCTTTCGTTTGGTGGTTGATTATAGAAATATCAACGCGATTTGCGTAGAAAATGTCTACCCCCTCCCACTCATGAAGGACATGTTAGCTCATTTAGGGAAGGGGAAAATTTTCACCAAACTTGATTTAAGAGAGGCATACTACCAAGTGAGAATAAAAGAGGGGGATGAATGGAAGACAGCATTTAATTGCCCACTGGGATGCTTCCAGTTTAGAGTGCTCCCTTTTGGACTACAGGGAGCCCCTGTTGTATTCATGCAGTTGATCAACGAAGTATTGCATGAGCACCTGTATAAGGGGGTGTTGGTCTATTTGGATGACATTCTGATCTATTCTGACAACATGGCAGACCATGGAAAGTTGGTGCGGACGGTCTTGAAGAAACTCAGAGCGGCTGAACTCTATGCCAAACTTTCTAAATGTGAATTCCACCAAGACAAAATCGACTGCTTGGATATCGTATATTGCATGAGGGAATAGAGATGGACCCTGAAAAGATCCGGGCAGTGTTGGAACGGGCCGCACCATGCACCCGTAAACAGTTACAGAGCTTCTTGGGGTTTGCTAACTTTTATAGACAATTTATCCCCTCTTTCGCGAAAATCGCACTACCAATTACAGACTTGCTAAAAACAAAAGGGGAAGTAAAGCCCAAACCCTCGAAACCACTAGAATGGACTATGGACTGTCAAGCCGCTTTCGAAAAATTGAAATGGCTGTTTGCGGCTGAACCAGTGCTCAAACACCCAGACATGGAACAACCTTTTGTAGTACAAGCTGACGCCAATGACGTAGCTGTAGGAGCAATACTCTTGCAAAAGAATGAAAACGGGATATTACAACCCTGTGCTTACACGTCCCGTAAACTATCAGAAACGGAAAGGAGATGGGCCATGTGGGAGAAGGAGGCTTTTGCAGTTAGATGGGCGCTATTAACATGGAGACAATTTTTAGAAGGAGCGAAACACCCTTTTGAAGTTTGGACTGATCACAAGAATTTAGAGGCATTAAAAACACCACGCAAACTATCACCAAAACAGGCTTGTTGGGCCCAACATTTCAATCGTTTCAATTTCACCCTACATTACCTTCCTGGTGGAAAGAACTTCATGGCGGACGCACTTTCCAGATTGCCTCAGTACAACAGCATCAAGAAGGAGGTGGTTCAACCTATGATCCCCTCGACACAATTGGCAACACCTGTTACTACTAGAGCGCAGGAAAAAACCGAACCAGAACTCTCGGGGGATTTACTCGAAAAATTGCAAAAAGCGCTAGAAACCGACGAGTGGTTTAAAAACCACTCGAATGAATGCACACTTCGTGACGGACTAGCTTGGGTTGGATCGAAATTGTATGTTCCGACTACATTAAGAACAACCGTATTGAAATATCCCATGATGCCAAGGCCACAGGACACTTTGCGTTTGTCAAGACTCTACATCTTGTCAAGAGGCAATTTTGGTGGCCTGCACTCAAAAAGGACATAGAGGCATATGTGGCTAGTTGTCCAGTATGTGCCTCGGCTAAAAGACCTCCAGGAAAACCCCCTGGATTACTGCAAGGTGTGGCCAGACCGAATGCCCCATGGAAGGAAATATCTATGGATTTTATTGTGGACTTACCAGAGAGTGAGGGCTGCACTGTCATTTGGGTAGTAACTGATTTGTTTTCCAAACAAGTACATTTCATCCCTTGCTCAAAGATCCCTTCAGCTAAAACCCTTGCAAAACTATTTATTCGGCAGATTTACCGACTACATGGATCTCCAAAAAGAATAATTTCTGACAGGGGTGTGCAATTTACTTCCAGTTTCTGGAAAGAGTTTTTGAAGTTGATAGGCTCCGCCCAGGGGCTGAGTTCCAGTCACCACCCTCAGACAAATGGGGCCTGTGAAAGAACCAATGGGGTTCTAGAACAATACCTAAGGTGTTACATAAATTACCAGCAAGACCATTGGGTAGACTTGTTGCCATTTGCAGAAGTGGCATATAATAATTCCGTACACAGTAGCACCGGTTTCACTCCTTTTAAGGTCGCTTCGGGCCAGGATTTCGTACCCATTCCCGAGCTACCACAAGATGATCCCCAGAATCCCTCTTTGATGGATTGGATTGAACAATTAAAGAGCACATGGGCAGTAACTCAGAAGGCATTAGATGAGGCACATCGGGCCCATAAGGCGCAAGCCGATAAGAAAAGGTCCCCAACTCACATTTATAAAGTGGGTGATAAAGTCTATTTGTCTACTAAATACTTACAGACTACCCAGAAGTCCAAAAAGCTGGGCCCTAAGTATGTGGGACCATTTCATGTGATTAGACTGATTAATCCAGTAACAGTTGAATTGGAATTGCCAAAAACATTGAGACGTATACATCCTGTATTTCATGTTAGTTTATTAAAACCTGAACACTCATCTCCCCTAAGGGCTGACCAAAGCACCCCTCCAGTTCCCATTCTCATAGAGGGGGAGCAACATTTTGAAGTTAAGGAAATCTTGGACTCTAGGAAACACCATGGTAAAGTCCAATATCTGATAGCCTGGAAACACTTCCCTTTGTCTCAGGCTGAATGGGTGAATAAACGAGATGTCCGAGCTCCCAAGAAAATACAGCAATTCTATACCAAATACCCAGATAAACCATAATTATTGTATATATTCTGTTTCTCTCTCTTTTCCTTCCTCTTATCTAGGAATAACGTCTCTTCTGCAAGAGGGGCTGAATGTCAGCCTCAGCTTTGCCTGCTTCAGCTGCCATAAGAAAAGGGGAGGAGGGACTAGTTAAGGGGGCGAAGGGGGGGAAGATTGCAGGAGGTGTTTTTCCATTGTAGGAGGTGTCTTCCCAAGAAACAAAAGTGAATCTCCAAAGGGGCCGGCTGACCAACTGCCCTACATTCCTGATGAATGACGTTGCCAGACGTGATGCCACCTGAACTTTGGGAGACCTTTGGATTGAATGATGATCAATGGACATGGGGGGGGGGGGGGAGAGAAGCTTACTAGATGCTATTTCGCATGTTTTGCTCACTTCCAGCTTTACCTGGGTTGCGATCATTTCATATTCAGTAAAAGTACTAATCTCTTTAAAAATGATTGAGTTTGGGTTTTTCTTTCCTGGATATTGAAGGAAGCATACCTGACAACAGTGTTAAAGAAGAGAAGTGGTGTTTTTAGTTGACAGAGATCAGATTAAGTGAACAAAGCATTTGAATACACTTAATTAGTGAAGGGAGTGTTGGAAGATATGAGAAGCTCAATATTAAAAGAGCAGGGAAATTCTCCTAAAGAAAATAAGCAGAAACTCAGGCAGAGTTTCAGCCCCCACCTTTACCAATGGGCCATTAAAAAGCTGAGATGGCTACCTTATTTTCCACAACAAAGGAAGAATAAAAAAACAAACAAACAAAAAAGGTTACTCTTACAGTTAAGACAGGCTAGCCTCAGAACGCTGTGCTTGTGTTTGTTTCTTGCCTGCCTTCCTAGAAACAATAAACTGATTCCAGGAGTTTTGAATTCAGGAAGGGAAAGCTCTGCCTTTCAACAATCCTTAACGGGAAAGGCTTTTTTTTTCTTCCAACAAGGAGTAGTAAAAAAAAAAAATCACTACTGATAGAATAGGAGGGGTGGCATCTCAGCCTCTATCTATAAACAAGCAAGAATTAAGATAATTCTATGCAAAATTAATTGAATCTGGACCTTGGAGTTTGAAATGGGATGGACATGAAAGAGGAAGCCTTGAAAATTTGAAACAAGCTTTAACCAAGGCTCAAACCAAGTTTACCAAATTTGGAAAGGCCATTCAATCTCTTTGTAAACACAGAAAATTGAATTGCACAAGGGGTGTTGGCTCAGAAAGTAGGAAATTGACCTTTGGGGGAGCCCTTATTGTAAGCACCCCACATCAAGTCAGAACCATCCTTCAGCGAAAAAAAAAAACAGGGCGGTGGCTAACTGATTCCAGAATTCTAAACAAAAATGAAACAATTTTAATGCAGCAGACAGACTTGATTTTAACTACAGATCACAATTTGAATCAAACACAGTTCTTAGCCAACACCAGATCAATGGATCAGTTTGGATTAGAACATTATGGTGCTGAAGTAATTGGTTTACATACAAAAATAAGACCTGGTTTGGAGGAACACCCCCTAGAGACAGAAGAAGCAATTTGTGACACACTAAAGAGATCCTGGAAACAAGGAGTTTGCCTCAAAATTGGTCTGCTCAAACCTTTGAATTGTATTCATTAAATTAAGCTCTATGGATAGGAAGCCTGGATAGCTCAGTAGACAAATGCATTGTAATTTAACTCCAGCTGTCTGTAATTAGTAAATTCGAATCTCACCAGGCTCAAGGTTGACTCAGCCTTCCATCCTTTCTAAGGTAGGTAAATTGAGGACCCAGTTTGTGGGGGCAATAAGCTGACTTTGTAAAATATACAACAGTATGAAGGCTATTGCTTAACGCATTGTAACCCTGAGTCTCTGGAGATCATTTGGCAAAATATGGGTGGAGTCTTTGGGGAATTCAAGCTATTGTAGATGAACTTTTAAAAAGCTATGGTTGTATTAGGATATATCCTTTAGTAACATCAATTATAAACAAATGTTTGATTTGTAAAAAGGTGAATGAACAAGCTGTCAGAAAACAACAGATGGGTGGGAGACCACCAGCTTAAAGACCATTTCAATGTATTCATGTGGATTTTACAGAATTACCAAAAGTGGGGAGAGTAAAATATTTATTGGTCATAGTGGACCACCTCACAGGGTGGGTTGAAGCTTTTCTCTGCAGTAATGATACAGCAACAGTGGTGTCAAGAGTTTTACCCAACCTAGAAAGATTATCATCATATGAACTGTTGTTTGGAGTAGTTTTCACTACAGGAAGCATATGCATTAATTCCCTGGAAACCAGAGACAAAGTATTGAAACAAATGTGTATAAACTGTCCAGATATTCTAAAGTTTTTAGGAAACAAGGACTATTAGCCCAAACACCACCTTTGAAGTTTCCAGTCCACAAATTCCACCACGATGATTGGATGTTGATCCGGAGCTGGAAGGAAGTTAAACCCCAAGTGAAAGGGCCCGTGCCAGCCCCAAAGGAGTGGAAGGTGGAATCTCACCAAGGAGATCCATTGAAGTTGATGATCCAAAGAACCCAAGGGACTGGTGGGCAGCAACCAGTGGGAATAGCGTTCTTCATCATCGGGACTATTTTTGTATTTTTTCTTTCTTAGGATTGAGTGGTTGCCTATGCTGTTTCCCAACTGAAGAGCACTACAACTGATCAGATTCCTTTGCGCACTCTCCCAGATGTATTGGTTTTGTAGTTGTGCTTTTAAGACCTTAGAAGGAAGATCCTGGATCCACTGGATGAGACTGAAGCCTGCAGATCAGAGTGATCTGGTCACATACCAGGTAACAAAAACTGACAGGCCATTGGTGCGGAAGTTCAAGAAGAATACACCCTGCTGAGTCCTACCGGCAATGGACTCTCAACGCACGGTGGTGATCGTCAGCCTTGCTGAACCACCCCGGAAGCTGGTTCCCAGCGCAGGGCCGAAGCTTGGAACGGAGGAAGACAACATTCCATGACTGTAGTTTGTAATGTAAAATCCATTAACTGTAATAAAATCCAGTGTGCACTACTTCAAGACACTCATGCTAGAGGAAGATTGGGTGTGGGGACTCTGGGCAACAGCTACTTTAGCCCTTCTGTTAGTATTGTTTTAATACGATTGATATTGCCCTACCCCAAGTTATGCATATCCCTAACCCTCTTCTTGACATGGTGAATTTGTAAACTATCGGTCTTGCGCTCTTAAGGCCTTGTGGGTGTTCAAGAAATTCCCCTTGTCCCTGTAGAAGGAATTAAAGATGTCAAGAATCCCAGGGGAACTAACAACACCAGGACACTGAATGGGGACACTTTGGGTCAAGTCCACTCCCGCCAACAACGTGGTATCAGAAGGTGGAGGGAAGCCTTAGACCTAAACCAACTCCTAGACCTGGGATCAAGAGTTTAACAATCCCGGTAGAGGGAGGAATAGAAAAGGAGAACAACAACAACAACAATTGAAAAGAGGAGATTGCATATCAGGGATACTGGAATTGGGTCGAAACCTTGTTAAATCATAGGGTTACCTTCCCTGTGTGTAAAGAGACAGCAGAAACCTGGTAGGCCTATAGGATCCCTGACAAAAGAACAATGGCCATCAGAAGTGTACCTTGGTCCTAGAATGAACCTTAGGGATGTAAAACTAACCAAAAATTTTTTTCCTTCTGCACACCACTCACTTTCTCCTCACCACCAACTGCCATCATCACAAGATGGGGAGGGTGGAAGAGGTCCTGGAAGGTATCCAAGGAGAGGTGCACCAGTCTGTTCCAGTCCCCTCACTTCACTATCTGGCTCTCCATTAGGTCCAACACAGGTTTATGTGTCTTCTTTCCCCCTGGAATACTACCTCCCGGTATCTTTTTGAAGACCAATCCTCAGAGATAAACAAAAGGACCCTTCACTAGAAGGGTCACCATTGCAACCACTGGCAGGAATGTTTGTGGCAGGGACTTTGGGGGTCTGGACTAATGAAAACTACTGTAGGATCCATGCTTTCTCCATGAACATAGGAGGTATGTGTGTATTTTTGGGAGAAGACTGTTGTTTCTATATGAATAAATCAGGGATGGTCAGAGAAATTGCCAAGGAATTGCAGGATAGGCATCCAAGGCATCCAGAGGTTATAAACAACTGACATGTGGTTTTCTTGGTTGCCTGGATCCGGGTGGATTAATATAGCTGTGGCAGGCCTAGCTTTTATTCCTTGTGCAATCCCTATGCTGAAACAGCTATAAATAAGAGCAGTAAAGGAGATACAAATTGAAAAGAAATTAGCTTTGACAGAATATTTTCTTAATCAACTTGGTCCCTATCCTGTGGAAGAACATAAAGATTCTGAGGCAGACCCATATGAGGAAATGGAACCTGTAGAAAGAGGGAGAGAATCTCCCCAAGAATCAAGAGAGTGAAAACAATCAAGAATTACCTATCCTTTACCTTTATTAATTATATTTTGTTAGGCGCTATATATGGTAGATTTGTTTATTGGAACTTTGTATATTCAGAAGTTAAACTTATAAGAGAATAGTGAAAGTTTCTGCATTGAAAAACTTTCAGAGGGGGGAATAATGTAAATGAAGCGGGCTCTGATAGATGACCACTGGATAACTTTCTATTACTCTATTCTAAAGGCAGGAAATGCATCCGGTTGGAAGAATTACAAACTCAGCCAAAATCCTTTTGATACTTTTAGGAGGCCTCTAAATTGTCAGAAGAAAGGAACATTCTAATGACATACAGCTTGGAGGTTGGTTAGGTCAAGGGTATCCACATGAGCTATAAGTCGTTTAAATGTCAATTAAATATAACAAATGTATATGACCATATAAACTTCTGAGTTAACAGAATCCTTTGTTTGAAAATGTATAAAACCAGGGTCTCAGGATCATAAAGTTGTTCAAAGCTTCATGTACAAAACTGGCTCTGAACCTATTGCGCAATACACTGTCTCTGACTAACCTAGAAACGTTGCGTTGGTCTCATTATTCCACAACAGTTATTCATTTCATTTTTACAATTGTATGATTTCCCATTTGTTTCTTACTACTATTCATATTTCAATTCTAATTATATATAACATCATTCTTTTTCATTTCTTTTTTTTCTCCCTTCCCATTTTTATTTTTGCTTTTTTCTTTCTCCTTTTTTTCTTTTGTATTTTAAAATCTGGAACTCTCCTCTTTTGCCCTAAATTTCTCCTTGTTTCCTGTCTCTTTTCTTCTTTTCTTATCTCCCCACTATTTATTCCACTGTTTATTCCAGTGTAATCATTCTGTATTTCACAAATCTGAACTCTTCTATTTTGCCCTGCATTTCCTGTTGTTTTCCATCCTTTTCCTCTCTTTTTTTCTTTTCATTGTTAATCCCAGTGTAGTCATTTAAATTCTTTGTATTCTTTCTATGCCACCCTTCTCTCCTTCTTTGTTTCTTTCTGCCCTTTCTGTTTTTTCCATTGTTAATCCCAATGTAGTCTCTAAAAATCTTCTTTTTATTATTACTATTTACATATTCAATTATTTTTCCAAAATTATTTTCATTGTCTTTATCTTCTTTATATTCAGTTTTTGTGTCTTGCTTCTCTATCTTTGTTTCTTTGTTAGCTTGAATGTGCTCTATCTCAATTTTTGGGTCCTCAAATTTCAATTCTCCATGTAACATTGTAATTATTCCTCTTATTTCCACTTTCCATGATGAGTACATCATTTCTATCATTTCTCTAATTTCCTGTGCCATTTTGTTCTTTCTGTGTTAATATTGCTTAACACCTTGTAAGCCGCCCTGAGAAGGGAGAAGGGTGGCATATAAATCAAAATAAATAAATAAAATAAATAATAAAAAAATAAAAAATAAAATATTGTTCCAGTTTTAAAAGTTCCATTGTTTTCCCCTTTTTTCCTAAAGTCTAGGTGCTTGCAGACAAAGCAATCCTCCCCAAAAGTTATCACGACTAGTATCACTGATGTAGTTCAAAATTTTCCAAAACAAAGATTCCAAATTGCAATCGTCTTTTTTCTCCTGATGATGTCTCTCTACAATCCACAATTCTCTTAATTGTTTAACAGAGTGTCCATTTTGTATCAATCCTCGTTCACAATCTAGATTCTTTTTTCTTCTTTTTAACTTTAAAAATACCAAACCAATTTTTATAGTCCAGTCCAAATTAAACAGTACTTTTCCCGCTCTTTTTTCCCCCTCCTTTATTTTATCTTTAGGTATACAGCACTTCTGTTGCAGGGCTTAATATCCAATTGTCTTTTATTCTTCTCAGCTTTCATAAAGAAAGGATCTATTTATTTTCTTTCCAATCCTTTAGTCAGTTTTGGGGTTACTTCTTCTAATTCTTAAAATTTTCCAAATAATTTTATTCAAAAGTCAATTTTCTTTTGGGGGTTTTGCCCCTTTAAATTCTGCTTGCATCCTCTTTTTCTCCCCCCATGCTCATTAGCTGCTATTTTTACGCTGGGGGTTTCAGGTTTAAAAATAATTCTTTTTGTTGTTACTTCACCTGTAGGTTGGCTGTCACTCACCCGGCTTCAAAAACTCCATTGCATTCACCTCTCCTGCTCAATACTTAGTCCAGTTGCCCCAGCTTCTTGACAGCCACAATGGCTGCCGCCCCTGCTACCGAATCAGAGAGAGATTCCTCTGACCTTCGAGGAACTTGCCTGTTCCTCTTGGTATTCCAAGGTGCCTCTCCTTCTTCCCTGTCCCTACAGGATGGTTCTGGTTTGAAGACCCCTCGGCAGCGGTTCGTCAGTCCAGATTTTTGCGGAGCTCATCAGAGCCTGCTAATTCCCCAACTGTCTTGCTGCAACACTTCCAGTCGAATTCCCCCAAGCTTCCTTTTGGTGTGCACTACCTGCGCATGCACACAGCTTGTTTTTGGTGCACACTGCGCATACGCATGCACAGCACACATTTGGTGCATGCTCGCCAGCAAACTGGTAGTAAACCAGTTCAGATTTCACCACTGATCCAGATGTTGGATGCAAGTACTGTGTTACATCTGAGTTACATCTTTCAAAAAGCAAAACACCCCTTGCTTCTTGACCACCTTGATGCAATGATGTATGCAGCCAGTTTCAAAAGACCATGGTTTCTTTGGTGGTTTTAAGATCAGGAACAATACATTTTCTTTCATGAATATGATCTGAAGTTGTTGGTACCACTCTAGAAGATTTTTTCCATCTATTTGCAACTTAGGAAAGTCAATTGCTAAAGTTCCAGAATGATGAGAATTGCTATTTGCAAATGGCAGCTGTCCATGGCCCTGAATGTGTGGGTAATCACAGTAAGGAATTGGTATAGCAGCAGCTAGGTTAAACAGGCAGGCTCCAATTTTTTTTCTTCAGTTTCATTTGGAAGGTTCTGCGCATGCGCGAAGCTCATTCTTCGCTGGAAGCCATCGGGTGAGGAGCTCTTAGCCGTGGCTTCTGAAGCTAGGCCCAGGCCTGTTAGGGGAAGATCAGAATTACCCCAGGGATGGGTCTGAGTCGTAGGATCCTTACCGTACATTGGTAGGAAGCCCAGAAAAGTTGCAGTCACTGGATGGTGTCCCAGAAGTTCGACTGTGCAGTCGGCATGGCAATCGGCTTTAGGTCGGAGGCGTCGGTCGTGGAGAGAGTTGGGAAGCCCGGTGGATGCTGCTGCATTGGTAAATAGTTTGTTTGACTTTTGGATCTTGGTGTTTGAGGCAGCAGTGTGACAGGAGGGTGATTCGAGGAGTGTTGTGGTATGAGATTCAGAGCTGTGGTTATTTTGTTTTTCAGATGGCTTGTAGTTGTTGTTTGTAAATCATCTAGAGGTTTGATAGTGTTTTGTACAATCGGGAGAGATGAAAGTAGTGTAAAAAGGTGTATTCTGATTGCTCGACAGTGTTGTTGTATTCTGATTGGCTGATGACGTAGCTGTATTTTGATTGGGTGGAAGCGCTGTTGCTTGGTTGTGGTTAATGGATAAATTATGCTGGAAATGGTGGCAACACAGGCATTATGATGAATCTTTGATCTATGGTTTATATTTTGTGTTAAGATTTGTCTGTCTATGAGAGCAGGTTTCCAAATAGTAGGCAGATGGGAAGTGTCATCACATTTATTCATACAATATGGAATTGAAATAGAGAAAAGACCATTTCCAGCATAATTTATCCATTAACCCACAACCAAGCAACAGCGCTTCCACCCAATCAAAATACAGCTACGTCATCAGCCAATCAGAATACAACAACATTGTCGACCAATCAGAATACACCTTTGCCTCTTTTCATAGAAAAACATCAGTTACAATCACATAGTTTGCCCATAAGAACCAAACCGAGAACTTCAGCCAGAAGATGACGAATGTGATTTCATCGAAACGTCGCTACTACCCTTTTAAGGATATGTTTACAATTACACGGGAAGAAACCCAAGATATTAACTGTACACGCACACACACACACACACACACATTTATAACAAACATAGAAAAAACAAAACAAAACATAAAATCTCCATCATGCAAATACAATTAGAAACAGTATGTCGATTGGTTAAAATTCTTTTGTGCTCAGTCTCTCCTCCCAAATTTCAAGTTATTTAATTTCTCTCATTTAATGTATATATATATATGTCTTCTTAAGTTTTCGTGGGTGTGTATATGCAAAAAATTAAGATCTCGGGTGCTTTCCCGCATCATGTTAAATAAGTTAGTTAAAATGTTTAAAATTCTGGTTAAAATCCTAGCTTAAAATCTTCCAAAAATCCTTACAGAGCACTCTGCAAGGTCCTTTAAAACCTTAGCTATAATCCTACCAGTACCTTAAAGGTTTTTCTTTCTAGCAACATTTCGACATGCTCACAACCCTGTCATCTTCAGGCTCTTGTTTAGTTTAGAAGCTATGGGTGTGTTGTGAGGTCGGAGCTGTCGCTTTTCTATATTTGCTGCTGCTGATGTATGCTGGTTAGCCTGTAACTCTGTGTCCTGATTGGAGGACAGCAGTTTTTCTTCCTGCTTCCTCATCTTGGCTGTTTGGCTACGTGTTACAGGCCTAGCTTTCTCAGATTCTCTATTATTATCTGTCTGCTGTAGAGGAGAAAGGATTCTGGTAGGCATCCCAGCACCCTTATTTATTATTTATTTATTAATTTTATTTCTCTACTGCCCTTCTCCCGAAGGACTCAGGGTATAGCCTGATTAAAAGCACAAGACAAATAGAATTTAAAATAAATTAAAATTATTAAATGATAGGCTCAATTTAAAACCCCAAATTTAAAATCCCATTTTTAAAACCCAATTAAAATATTTACCTTGATAGGCCAGCCTGGCGGAACAACAAGGTTTTGAGGGCACAGCGAAATACACAGAGATCAGAGATTTTACGAATTTCTGGGGGCAGCTCGTTCCAAAGGACAGGGGCTCCCACAGAGAAGGCCCTCCCCCTGGGTGTCGCCAGCCGACATAATTTGGCTGATGGCACCCTGAGGAGACCCTCTCTGTGGGAGCGGACTGGCCGGTGGGAGGCTACTGGTGGCAGAAGACGGTCTCGAAGGTATCCAGGTCCAATGCCATGGAGCGCTTTAAAGGTGGTAACCAACACCTTGAATCGCACCCGGAAGACCACTGGGAGCCAGTGCAGCTCACGCAGTGAGCCACCCGCGCGGCCGCATTCTGGACCAGTTGAAGCCTCCGGGTGCTTTTCAAGGGGAGCCCCATATAGAGAGCATTGCAGTAGTCCAGTCGGGAGGTGACAAGGGAGTGAGTGACTGTGCGTAAGGCGTCATGATCCAGAAAGGGCTGCAACTGGCGGATCAGGCGAACCTGATAAAAAGCCCCCCAGCCACGGCTGTCATATGTTCTTCTAAAGACAGCCGTGCATCCAGGAGGACACCCAGATTGCAAGCCCTCTCTGTGGGGGGTAAAGACTCACCCCCAATAGTCAGCGATGGCGCTAGCTGACTATATCGCGATGCTGGGAACCACAGCCACTCAGTCTTGGAGGGGTTGTCTGAGCCTATTTCTCCCCATCCAGACCCACACGGCCTCCAGGCAGTGGGACATCACATCAACGGCATCGTTGGGGTGGTCTGGGGTGGAGATGTACAGCTGAGTATCATCAGCGTACAGATGGATTCTCACCCCAAAACCACGGATGATCTCACCCAGCGGCTTCACATAAATGTTGAACAGAAGGGGTGAGAGGACCGACCCCTGCGGCACTCCCCAAGCAAGGCGCCTCGAAGTCGACCTCTGCCCCCCTGTCAACACAAACTGCAAGCGGTCGGAGAGGAAGGAGGAGAACCACCGCAAAACAGTGCACCCTATTCCTAACCCCCTCAACCGCTGCAGCATGATACCATGGTTGATGGTATCAAAAGCCGCTGAGAGATCTAACAGGACCAGGACAAAGGAGCAACCCCTGTTCCGAGCCCTCCAGAGATCATCCACCAATGCGACCAATGCCGTTTCAGTGCTGTACCCCTGCCTGAAGCCCGACTGGTACGGGTCTAGATAGATAGCTTCATCCAGGTGCCCGGGCAGTTGTCGTGCCACCACACTCCCAACAACCTTCGCCACAAAACGAAGGTTGGAGACCGGACGGTAGTTGGCTAATTCAGCTGGGTCCAGGGAAGGCTTCTTGAGGAGGGGCCTCACCACCGCCTCTTTCAAGGCAGCAAGAAAGGCACCCTCACTCAGAGAAGCACTTATAATCCCCTGGAGCCAGCCTTGTGTAACCTCCCGGGAGGCCAGTACCAACCAGGAGGGACACGGGTCCAATAAACATGTGGCGGCACTAATCTTACCCAGTACTCTGTCCACATCCTCGGGAGCCACAGGATCAAACTCCTCCCAGATAGTGTTCTCAAGACCTACCCTCGTCTCCTCCCCTGGACTCACCCAGTCGGAGTCCAAGCCTTCCCGAATCCGAGTGACTTTATCATGCAGGAATTGCACAAAATCCTCAGCTCGACCCTGCAAGGGATCTTCCCACACTCCCCCCCCCGAAGAAGGGAGTGGGTCACCCTAAACAGAGCGGCTGGGCGGTTCTCTGCAGATGCGATAAGAGCGGAAAAATAGTTAGATTTTGCCGCTTTTATCGCCACTAGGTAGGACTTGATATAAGACCTCACCAGTGTCCGGTTGGAATCGGATCGACTAGTCCTGCAAATGCTTTCTAGGCGTCTTTTCCGATGCTTCATCTCTCTCAGCTCCTCAGAGAACCAAGGAGCCAATTGAAGTCGGCAATGGGTCAGAGGCCGCAAAGGCACGACACGGTCCAAAGCCCCGGCGGCCGCACTCTCCCAGGCGGCCACAAAGTCTTCAGTCGAGTCGTGTGCCAGAGTGTCAGGAAATGGCCCAAGCTCCGTCAGGAACCTTTTGGGATCCATCAGGCACCTGGGACGGAACCATCTGATCGGTTCCATCTCCCTGCGGTGGGGGGAAGCGGCAGGAAAGTCCAAGCGAAGAAGAGAATGATCTGTCTATGACAAGGGTTTGATATCTAGGTCCCCTCTACCAAGATCATTCAACCACTGACCAGAGACGAAAATCAAGTCCAGAGTGTGTCCCCCTGTGTGAGTGGGGCCCTGAACTAATTGGGTCAGGTCCATGGCCGTCATGGAAGCCATGAACTCCTGAGCCACCTCAGATGCCTCACCTGCAGATGGCAGGTTGAAATCCCCCATGACAATAAGTCTGGGGGTATCGACCGCCACCCCGGCGATAACGTCGAGCAGCTCTGGCAGGGTCGCCGCCATGTGGCAGCGAGCCAGGTACATAGTCAGCAAACCCATCTGCCTTCCATGGCCCCACTTCACGAGGAGGGACTCACATCCGGCTATCTGAGGAACAGTGGTCTCCCTTGGACTAAGACTTTCCCTAACAATCGCCGCCACTCCCCCACCCCTCCCCTGAGCCCTTGGCTGGTGAAATGCACAGAAACTTGGTGGGCACATTTCGATGAGGGGGACCCCCCCCCCTCGTGGCTCAACCAGGTCTCCGTAATACCTGCCAGGTCTGCACCCCCCTCCAAAATAAGATCACAAATGAGGGGGGCTTTGTTAACAACCGACCTGGCATTACATAACATCAGCCGTGGGCCCAGGGCCTGAGGCTCTGTGCAACCCAGGACCCTTGATTGTTAGTTGAGATCTCAGCCTGTCTTCTGGCTCGATCCTCTCTCTCTCCCTATTGATAGCCACCCTCTGCAAAGAGGGAAGAATTCTGGCAGGTCTTACAACACCACTGGTTGCTTGTTGGAATCTCTGCCTCTCTTCTGATGTTAAAACTCGAGTTTCTCTCAGTGCAGGTCCCCAAATACCTGATAACCTAGAGGTGTCATCTCATCTGTTCATATTCTGCAGCCTCTTTTCAATTTCAATGGCCTCCCTGATTATTCTTTTGTTGAGATGTTCCTCTTTTGCCACTGTTCTGGTTTTATTAAAATCAATATTGTGTCCCGTGGCCTTCATGTGTTGTACCAAAGAAGAAGTTTGTTGTTCTTTCCTCACTGCATTTTTATGTTCTTCTAAACATACACTCATTTGTCTATTTGTCTGTCCAATATAAGATGACTGACAGGAGGCACATGGTACTTTGTATATCCCCTGGTTTTCCAACCTAAGGATAAAATTGAGTTGCCAGAGCTGCCAGAAGAAAAGAAAAAGAAAAAAAGCCCAGAAACTAGTGAATTGTGAGTTCACTGAACTAGGGCTGCATAACATCTTGGTTTACGTAGGTAGAACCTGACTAAAGAGACATACACATAAAACCTACGAAAAAGAAATATATATATATATATTCACTTAGCCATTATTGAACAGAAAGAAGAGTGAATAAAAACAAAAGGAATATCGCTTCATATAGTTTTATCTTTACATTAATTCCTATTTCATTTTTTTATCTCCATGCTTTGTTATCTAGCCATTGATAAAACAGATCCCAAATTAAGTAATATTGTTTATCTTCCTGTTCCCTAATTTCAAGTGTCAATTTACTCATTTCAGCACAGTCCATAATTTTCTTAATAATTTCATCTTCAGTAGGTATCTTCTCACTTTTCCAATTTTTAGCAAAGACAATTCTAGCCGCTGTTAAAACGTTCACAATTAAATATCTTAACTCTTTATTGTATATTTCGGTAAAATCCCTAATAAAAATATCTCTGGTTTAAAGTCAATGTATTTCTTTGTCATTTTTTCCAACCATGTGTGGATTTTAGTCCAATAACTTTTAGCTTCTACACATGTCCACCACATATGATAATATGATCCTGGGGTCTGATGACATTTCCAACATTTCTCCGATTTATTCTTGAACATTCTGGCTATTCTCGTTGGGGGGAGGTGCCACCTGTAAAACATCTTATACAAATTTTTCTTATATGCTGTGGACATTGTCATTTTATAATTTTGCAACCATAATTTTTGCCATTTTTCTAAGTCAATCCCATGCCCAAAATTTTTCCCCCATGCTAACATTGTCTCTTTATCTTGTTCTTCTTCCAATTTTACCTCTAGCAAGTATCCGTATAATTTTTTAATCACATAATCATCAGAACCCATTAAAATCTTATCTAAAGTAGGGAGCAAGGGAAAAAATACAAATCACTGACAGAAACACAAGAAGACTTAAGACAGCAAAGAAATAGAAGTTTGGAATGGAGAAGGAATTAAAATTGATTCATTAACATAAATGGCTTAAATAGCCCATCTAAAAGAACTAAGTGTCAGCACTTCAACCTGTATTTACTCTAGTGCTGACATAAGAAGGAGAAGAGGGGGCAGCTGGCAAGAGAACACTTGACTTCTCACCTACTTATTTTCCTTGAAGATAATATCCCCTAGGAGATGAGATGGGAGGGGGGACATTCCTGGGAGCTGAAGTACTAGATATGGGGAGAGTGATTTGGAAGAGGGCCAATGAGACGCACAGAATTGGGGAACAGAAAGGGAAGGTTTGGGGTCAGGAAGTCAGTGTTGGCTATGCCACAATCAGGGACAGGTTGTTGTGCTTAATAAAATGAAAGATTTCTTCAAAGACTATTTGTTTGGAAATGCAATTTATTTTATTTGAGACGACATCGAAACTTGACAGATAGCCAACACTCCTTTCCAAGCCAAGCTGGCTGACCTCCAAACCTCCAGCTCCCTTCCAGATGTATGGAGTGAATGGAGACACAGCCCGGACGTCATGGCAGAAAGTAAGCTTCTCCGAAGAGAGCTTAATTCAGGCAACTGGAAAAGAGCCAGTTCTGATCTCAGCCAGCTTGGATGCTACGGGGCTTCAGGATATTACGGAGCTTCAACCCCCCCCTCCTCCATCGAAGCTGCCAGACAGCCAAGATCAGACGATCGTGCCACAACCCAAGAAGAGAAAAGATGAGTATTCAGGGGTTTTGCCAAAAGCCACAGAGGCTGAGTTTCCCGTCCCGAGCGTTCAGGGGAAGGGGAAATCCCTAAATGATTTGGGGAAGGCAGACTGGCTATGGGAGTGGCAGCAGGCCAGGCACCAAAAAGCTTCAGGGAAGCCACTTGAGAGCCCCATAGATGAATTGAAAGAGAAATTTGACCGTGCCATCCTTGGGGAGGAGGGGCCATCATGCAGGCCAAAGGAGAAGAGGGAACCAATCTGGGCTGATGAACCAAGAGGCCATAGACTGAAGCACAGCCCTTCCCCCCACCCCCCTAGCAGAAGGAGAAGAAGCCCAAAGATGCATCCATGGGTTCCTCCCTTACACAGCAAGCAGAGCAGTCTGGATAGGACATCACCTCCCCACCCTAGAATGAAAGATGAGGAAGAGGACCAGTGGCACCGAGGCCAGGTTTACAGAGCCCCATGCTGGGAGGAGAGGGCAGTGAGGGAGAACCCACCCCATTTCAGAGGGAAGTTTGATGGTGATCCAGACCAGCTAGCCCAATTCCTCGACACAGCTGAGATCTACATCAAGCGCTATGGACACCTCTACCCATTTCCCAGAGCCCTAGTGAGTGCCATTTCAGAAGGCTTGGAGGGAGAAGCAAGGAGGTGGTCAGCAGCCCTCTAAAAGAACACCCCCCCCAACTGCAAGATGCAGATGGGTTCTTACAACTACTATGAGCCCGGTTCAAGGAGGCAGAGGAGGACCCCTATCTGGAGGACGAGCTCAGGAACCTAATGCAGAAGGGGAGGCCCATCAGAGAGCATATCCGTGAATTCAGGAGAGTCATTGGGACCTTACCTCCCTTACCAGAGCAACTACTGGTGTATTTCTTTAGAACAAGCCTAGACAAGCGAATCGCCCAAGTGACCGCCTTATAGCCAAATTCCATGCAGATCACCCGGGCAAGGTGGGAGGGGGCGGGACACATACCCCCAGACGGGGTAACGGTACTTAACTTGTTGTTTGTCTTACACAGGCCACCCTGGAAAAATGAAGGGGGAGGGGCCGGATGTCAGCACTTCAACCTGCATTTACTCTAGTGCTGACATAAGAAGGGGAAGAGGGGTCAGCTGGCAAGAGGATGCTTGACTTCTCACCTACTTATTTTCCCTGAAGATAATATCCCCTAGGAGATGAGATGGGAGGGGGGACATTCCTGGGAGCTGAAGTACTAGATATGGGGAGAGTGATTTGGAAGAGGGCCAATGAGATGCAGAGAATTGGGGAACGGAAAGGGAAGGTTTGGAGTCAGGAAGTCAGTGTTGGCTATGCCACAATCGGGGACAAGTTGCCGTGCTTAATAAAATGAAAGATTTCTTCAAAGACTATTTGTTTGGAAATGCAATTTATTTTATTTGAGACGACATCGAAACCTGACACTCGCATATTTAGAAACCTACAGAAACTGAAGACAGATATCACAACATTACAAGAAGTCCACATCAAAAAACAACATCAAAAAGTAATAGAAAATAAACGATTGGGAACACTCTATACCGCATTAACAGAACAAAAAAAGAAAGGCATTGCAATATACATCAAAAAATCATTTACAGGCAAAACAAATATTTGCAGATGAGGAGGGTAGGACCCTTATGATTGAGATTAAAACAGGAATGAAAACTATATTATTAGTGTCACTATACGCGCCAAATGGAAGCCAAACTGATTATTTTAAAAAAATACATAATATAATAAAAGACTTGGACTATGAAAATATTTGTCTCATTGGAGACTACAATGCAATTGTAGACATAGACAAAAACTATCAAAGTAGCAAAAAAAACAAATCCAGGAAAAAAACACTACCGGATACATTTTATAATATGGTACAAGAATTCCAACTACAAGACGCTTGGAAGGAAATCAATCAAAATAAAAAACAATTTACATTTTATTCAAATCTGTGCCAATCATGGTCTAGAATTGACATGGCCTGGATGACATCACAACTCAAGTTAGATACCAAAACAAATAGAAATAGCTACAAATACATGGGCAGACCATAGTCCGATTGTAATAACATGGAAAGGCCACCAAACGCAGGGAAGATGGATGATGGATAAAGACATCACAAAAGACAAACAATATGTAGAAATGATTCAAAGAGAATTGAAAATATTCTTCCAAATTAATGTAAAAGAACATACCAGTCTGCAAAACTTATGGGACACAACTATAGCCTATATAAGAGGCTTAACAATTGGTTACATAGCAAAAAAATAAATAAAGATAAACAACAAACAAAAGAGAACCTACTGACCCATCTCCAACAATATGAATCAAAATTACAGGAAGAACTGCACAATAAAGAAATTAAAGGAAAAATTGACTTTACAAGACATAAAATAAATTTAATGACAACAACTGAGATTGCAAGGAAAATTAGAATGGCCAAACAAAACTATTTCAAACACGCAAATAAAACTGGCCGGTGGCTGGCCTATAAATTGAAAAAAGAAAGAAAGAAGAAAATGATACATCAATTAAAGGACAAAGACGGACAAATATACTACAATAATCAAGACAAAAAACAAATTGCAAAGGACTTCTTCCAAAACCTATATGCAAAAGATGAAATTCGGGAGGAAGACATCATACAATATTTAGGCAAAATAAATATTCAGGAATTAAAAGAGGACCATACCGAATCATTGAACAGATCAATTTCCATCTTAGAACTAACAGAAGCAAGAAAGAAACAAAAAAACAACAAAACACCTGGACCAGATGGCATACCATCCGAATTTTACAAGACATTTGAACAATCATTAGATGATATTCTGATTCAGGTATTTAACGATGCACTCCTGGAAGCCCAAACTCCACAATCTTTGAATGAAACAATAATCACATTAAATAAGGAAGGCTGAAATAAGGAATTATAGGCCAATATCTCTTCTTAATGTGGATTATAAATTATTCACATCCATTATAACACAGAGACCGAAAAACTTCATTAATCATTATATACATCCAGATCAAAATGGCTTCATCCCTAGACGACAAATTAAAAATAATACAAGGACAATCTGGGATGGCTGAACGCGACCACATGTTTGTTTGTTTTTTTAATTTGATATTTATTATAACATATAGTGATACATTCAATACATTTTCGGTTCATTGGTGCAATTATATACATATATACATCTACATGCATTATTACTTGTCTTTTATTTGATATTGTTTCTTAAAGCTAAATTTATTTTCAAAACACTTAAAAATAACAGTGCTCGAATCTCTAAGACTAAACGTAATACTGTTCATATGGATTTTGTTGGTTAATTAATATTTAATCTCTGTACACTATTTCCTTCTTTATTTTTTTTCCCCATCCATTCGTACCACATGTCCCACACGCTATAAAATTCCGAATCTTCTCTGTCATTAATTTCTGAAGTCAGTTTGTTCATTTCGGCGCACTCCAGTATTTTCCCAATAACATGTCCTTGAGGTGGTATTTGTTTTTCTTTCCAATACTGGGCAAAGGAAATTCTAGCGGCTGTCAGAATATGTATAATTAAGTACTTTTTCTTTTTTGCATATTCAATTTTCAAAATTCCCAGGAGAAAGGCTTTTGGTTCGAAATCAAAATTTTCTTTTATTATTTCTCTAATCCACATCCATATCATCCTCCAGAATTTTTGTGCCTGATTACAAGTCCACCAGCAGTGATAGAAAGTACCCTGCTGATGGTCACATTTCCAACATTTAGGGCTTGAATTGGGATAGATTTTCACTATCCTAGCTGGGGCCATATGCCATCTATAAAACAGCTTGTATTGGTTTTCCTTGTAAGCCATCGCCTTTGTCATTTTAAGATTATTATTCCATACTGAATCCCATTCGTTCAGATTTATATTCTGTCCGATATTTTTGGCCCATGCTAACATCGGTTCTTTAAGTACTTCCTCTGCCATATCGTACTCCAATAAGTAATTATATAATTTAGCTAGAATTTTGTCATCCGTACCCATCCATATCTTGTCAAATCCATTTATGCTCGTCTCAATGCCAAATTCCTCCTTATCTTTTTTATATCTGGATTTCATTTGGTTATATGGTCACCAGTCTATAGAAGTACCTTGTTCCATCAATTCTTCCCTTGTTTTTAGATTCCCTCCCCCATCTAATAATTCATTGTATCTGATCGTTTACCCATTTCTAATACATTTGGATATATTATAGCCTCCATGGTGGAAAGCCATCTCGGAATTTTCCTATAGTGCTTCTGTCTCATCTCTCCCCATATTTGTATCAAGATCTCCCTTATTTTATGCCTATGGAAATAAGTTTTCATCTTCTTCCCAGTATCCCAGAGATATGCATGCCAACCCTTCTGGAGATCATGCCCTTCTAAAGTTAACAGTCTTTTATTTCTCAGGGTTGCCCAATCTTTCAGCCATACTAGGTTTGCAGCTTTTTGATATAACTCCCATTTAGGTAATCCGAAACCCCCTCTTTCCTTCTTGTCCTGTAAATTCCTAATTGCTATTCTTGGTTTCTTTCCCTCCCAAATAAATTTTCTGATGATGCTATTGAGCTCCAAAAAAAATTTTTTTTTATCTAATTTAACAGGGACCGTTTGGAATAGATACAATAACTTGGGTAATATGCTCATTTTTATTGCTGCAATTCTACCTAATAATAATATCTGTAGTCTTCCCCACTTTTCTATATCCTGTTTAATATTTCTAATCAATGGTAAATAATTATCCTCTCTGAGGGCCGAGCACCTTGATGAAATCCACACCCCCAGGTATTTTACCTTCTTGGCGGTTTGGATCTCCATTGATTCTTCCAGTGCTTTTTTTCTTACCTCCGTCATATTTTTTGTTAATAATTTAGTTTTGGATTTATTTAATTTAAGGCCTGCTACCTCTCCGTAATTGCCCAATTCTTCCAAAATTTTAGTGCCTGATTCTAATGGTTCTTCCATGATTAATACCACATCATCTGCAAATGCCTGCGTCTTATATATCTCTTTTCTGATTGTTAAACCCTTTATTTCATTATTGTTCCTAATCTTTCTCAAAAGTACTTCTAATGCTAAAATAAATAAAAGTGGGGATAGAGGGCACCCTTGTCAGACCCCTTTTCTAATTTGGAAAGCCTTAGTTAATTCTCCATTCAGAAATATGTTAGCCTTTTGTTTTTGGTACATTGTGGATTGACAAAATTTGATCCGAATTCCATTTGGATAATTTGTTGTTTCATAAATTGCCAATTAAGATTGTCGAATGCCTTTTGGGCAACGACAAAGACCAATGCCATTTCTTTGTTCGGGTGTTCCTCATAGTATTCCAATATGTCTATTATCATCCTTATATTATTCCTGATTTGCCTCCCAGGGAGGAATCCATCTTGATCACTGTGTATTAATTTATTCAAAATTATTTTTAGCCTTCCTGCTAAGATGCCCATATAAATTTTGTAGTCCGTATTCAGGAGGAAGATCGGTCTATAATTTTTAATTAACATGTTTATTGGACCTGTGTCCCTCCTGGTTGGTGCTGGCTTCCCGGGAGGTTACACAAGGCTGGCTCCAGAGGATTATTAACGCTTCCTTGAGCAAGGGTGTCCTGCCGGCCACCTTGAAAGAGGCGGTGGTGAGGCCCCTCCTCAAGAAGCCCTCTCTGGATCCAGCTGTTTTGGCTAACTATCGTCCAGTCTCCAACCTTCGTTTTATTGCGAAGGTTGTTGAGAGTGTGGTGGCACGGCAGCTTCCACAGTACCTGGATGAAGCTGTCTATCTAGATCTGCTCCAGTCCAGTTTCAGGCCTGGGCACAGCATGGAAACGGCATTGGCCGCATTGGTGGATGATCTCTGGAGGGCTCAGGATAGGGGTTGCTCCTCTGTCCTGGTCCTGTTAGATCTCTCAGCAGCTTTTGATACCATCGACCATGGTATCATGTTGCGCTGGCTGGAGGGGTTGGGAGTGGGGGGCACCATTTTGTGGTGGTTCTCCTCCTACCTCTCTGACCGGTCGCAATCTGTGTTGGCAGGGGAGCAGCGGTCGACCCCGAGGCGCCTTGTCTGTGGGGTGCCGCAAGGGTCGGTCCTCTCGCCCCTTCTGTTCAACATTTATGTGAAGCCACTGGGTGAGATCATCTGTGGCTTTGGGGTGGAGTTCAATCAGTACGCTGATGATACTCAGTTGTACATCTCCACCCCAGGCCACCCCAACGATGCCCTTGAAGTGATGTCCCAGTGCCTGGAGGCCGTGCGGGCCTGGATGGGGAGAAACAGGCTCCAACTCAACCCTTCCAAGACCGAGTGACTGTGGCTTCTGGCGTCCGATATAGCCAGCTGGTGCCATCGCTGGTTATTGGGGGCGAATCATTGGCCCCCACGGAAAGGGTTCGCAACTTGGGCATCCTCCTGGATACATGTCTGTCTTTAGAAGAGCATATGATGGCCGTGGCCAGGGGGGCTTTTTATCAGGTCCGCCTGATACGCCAGTTGCGTCCCTTTCTAGATCAGGAGTCCCTATGCACGGTCACTCAAGCACTAGTCACTTCCTGTCTGGACTACTGCAATGCTCTCTACATGGTGCTCCCCTTGGGGTGCACCCAGAGGCTCCAGTTGGTCCAGAATGCAGCTGCGTGGGGGATTATGGGAGCGACGGGGCGCTCCCATGTGACACCTCTCCTGCGCAAGCTGCACTGGCTTCCTGTGGTCTTCAGGGTGCGCTTCAAGGTGTTGGTGACCACCTTTAAAGCGCTCCATGGCTTAGGGCCGGGGTATTTATGAGACCGCCTTCTGCCGCCAATAGCCTCCCACCGGCCAGTACACTCCCACAGAGAGGGACTCCTCAGGGTGCCGTCAGCCAGACAATGTTGGGTGGTGACCCCCAGGGGGAGAGCCTTCTCTGTGGCGGCACCTGCCCTCTGGAACAACCTGCCCCCAGAGATACGCACGATACCAGACCTCCGGACTTTTCGTCGGGCCCTGTAAACACATCTTTTTCACCTAGCCGGGCTGGCTTGATCCCATCCCTTCAATTTTTAATTTGTAATTGGTCTTAACCCAGGTTGTTTTAATTGGATAGCTAAATTATTTAATGTTTTTAAATTGCTTTTAAATTTTATATGTTATGTTTTTACCATGGCTGTTCACCACCCTGAGTCCTGTTGGAAAAGGGCGGTATACAAATTAAATAAATAAATAAATAAATAAATAAATCATTGGTACCCTTGAATATTACGAACAACGACCAGATAAACAATTGGCATTGATTTTCCTGGATGCACAAAAAGTGTTTGACAATCTTAATTCAACATTCCTAATAACACAATTGGAAATGATGAAATTCGGAGAAAGATTCCTAAACATGATCAAAAGGATATATAATACTCAAACAGCAAAAATATTGATTAATGGAGAAACAACAGAACAATTTGATATAGAGAAAAGAGTGAGGCAAGGATGTCCCCTATCCCCCATACTGTTTATATTGACACTGGAAATACTACTGAAAGAAATTAGGGAAGATAAAGAAATAACGGGACTAAAGATAAAGAACCAGGAATTCAAAGTGTAAGCATTTGCGGATGACATAGTACTTATCCTAGAAAAACCACTACAATCAGGACCTAAATTATTGACCAAAATAGAACAATATGGGGAAGTGGCAGGGCTGAAAATTAACAAACAAAAAACACAAATGTTAACCAAGAATCTTACCACAAACCAAGAGAAAGAATTGGAAAACACGCTAGGAATACAAACAGTAAAGAAAGTAAAATACCTAGGAATCTGGCTTACCAATAGAATATCAACTCTTAAAGAAGATAATTACAATAAATTAGCCAAACAAATAGAAAAAGATTTACAACTCTGGACTACAGCTCTCATTCCTAGGTAAAATTACCTCCATTAAGATGAACATTCTCCCGAGGATGCTATATCTATTCCAGGTGATACCAATAAACCCAGGAAAAACCTATTTCAAAGATCTGGATAAGATGATATTAAAGTATATCTGGCAGGGGAAGAAGGCACGAGTCAAACTGAAACACCTACAGGACAAACGGGAGAGAGGAGGAATGGGTCTCCCAGATTGGCAAACTTACTACAAAGCATCAACATTAACTTGGATCAAAAAGTGGATTGAACACAAAAACGAATGCATACTAACATTAGAAGTTTTTGATTTGACGAAAGGATGGCACGCAAATCTATGGGAAGAGAAACCTAAAAAACATGAACAATTCCGAAGGCATATGGTAAGAGACACACTACTAAAAATTTGGATTGAAATTAGGAAAAACCATTACGATGGCATCCCACAGTAGATCTCAACAATGGAAGCACAAATATATCCAAATGCCATGGACACAAATAAAATGAAGACGTATCAAGATCTCTTAAATGAGGAGGGGAAATTAAAAACCAGAGAAGAATTAAAAGAACAAGGGGTGGAAATTGACTGGTGGCCATACTTACAACTAAAATCCAGACATGGAGAAATATGGAATTCAAAAAGAACCAAACGATTTGGATAAAATATTATTGGGCCCAAACGAGAAATTAATAACCAAAATTTATAATTTTTTATTTACATATAAATTAGAAGAGGAAATAGTAAAAGAAAACATGATCACATGGGCGAAGAACTTTGGATATAGTATTGAACTAACCAAATGGGAAAAATTATGGAAAGTTGATAGTAAATTGACACTATCAGTATCATATAAAGAAAATGCTTACAAGATGTTTTATAGATGGCACCTCCCGCCAGCACGGATTTCAAAAATGTTTCCCAATACGTCACCACTCTGTTGGAAATGCAAAAAAACAAAAAGGTACATACTATCACATGTGGTGGCTATGCCCAAAAGCAAAACAATTTTGGAATAAAATCAAAACCCAACTGGAAGAAATAACAGCACAAAAAATACCATTAAAACCGGAAATATATTTATTAGGTATATTCACTAAAAATTACGAAAAAGAAACAATATATTTAATCACACACGTTTTAACCGCAGTGAGAATCATCTTCGCACAGAATTGGAAATTACAAGAAATCCCAATGCAAGAGAAATTAATATCAAAAGTAATGGAATGTGCCCAGATGGACAAACTCACCAAAGAACTCCAAGAAAAGGAAGAATCTGAATACTACCTGGTTTGGGAAAAATGGTATCAATGGTTGGAGAAAAACAAAAACAAAGTAAAGATGACCCTAAAACTTGAACTAATTTATGTACCAAATGAGACATATTAGGGTTAAGATAGAACTTAAAAATATCGTTATATAAGAAGAGATGTGCATAGAGATATTGAGAAATGTAAGTTACCAATGTACTATCTTAAGAAATAAGACACTAAGTTTAAATGTTGTATCTGTAATGTATTGTTTTACTTGTGTTTTTTCTTTTTCTCTGTGTGTATGTTTTTTAAATTAAAAAACATTTTTTAAAATTTTTATCTAAAGTAGTCATAACATTGTAAAAACCTTCTTGTTTAACATCTTCTTCATATCTAGAGCGTATTTGCCAATAAGAAAACCAATCCATCTGAAAACCTTGTACGTCCATTTCCTGTTTCGACTTAAGTTCACCCTTTTCATCCGTTAATTCACTATATCTAACAATTTTTTCCCTTCTAAATATTACTGAATATGAAAATGCTTCAATCGTTGATATCCAGACTGGGATTTTCAAATAGTGTTGTTTTTTAATCTTCTCCCAGTTTAATAACAAAGCCTCATGTATATGATGTCTTCTAAAATACCCCTGTATTTTTGTTCCCTTATACCATAAATATGCATGCCACCCCATCAACAAATCATGACCTTCTAAATTCAATAATCTAGTATTCCTTAATGTTACCCATTCTTTGATCCACATCAAACTTGTCGCCTGATAGTAAAGTTCCCAATTCGGTAGGCCAAAACCCTCTCTCATTCTAGCATCTTGCAGCAACTTTAGTTTTATCCTCGCCTTCTTTCCCTGCCAAATATATTTTAACACCATTTTGTTCAATTCTTCAAAAAAATCTTTCCCCAATCTAATTGGAATTGTCTGGAATAGATATAGAATTCTGGGTAAGATATTCATCTTAATGGTAGATATCCTTCCAATCAAAGAAAGCTGTAAATTTTCCCATTTTGCTAAATCTATCCCTATCTGTTGTTTAAGTTTATTATAATTGTTTTCTTTAACTGTGCTATATCTTGCTGTCAGATATATCCCCAAATATTTAACTTTATTTGTGACTTGCATTTTTGAAATATCCGCCAACTCTTCTTTCTGCTTTATCAACATATTTTTAGTCAATATTTTCGTTTTATTTTTATTAATTTTCAAACCAGCCACCTTCCCAAATTCTCCAATTTTATCTATCAATGTAGTTATTGATGTTAGTGGATCTTCAAGAATTAAAAACTAGGTCATCAGCAAATGCTTGCAATTTATATTCTTCTTTTCGAATTTTCATTCCTTTTATATCTTTTTCTTCTCTTATGCATCTATTTAGCACTTCTAAGGTTAGTATAAACAACAGGGCGGATAGTGGATAGCTTTGTCTAGTGCCTTTTTTTATCTCAATGGAATCTGTCAATTCTCCATTTATCATTACTTTTGCTGTTTGTTTATAATATATAGCAGTGATGGCGAACCTTTTTGGCATTGCATGCCAAAAGTCTGAGCGTGCTCCCGCTATTGCGCTCGCGCGTGCCAGCACCCACAATGCAACACGCACCTAATTTGCGCTTGCGCTCATGAACCCCTCCCCCTGCATGCACACATGACCCTACCCACACATGCGCGCTGCGCATGCGTGTGCTCCCACTTTTTCCAAGGGAACTGGTGCGCCTCTTACTGAAGGACAACCAGATACCGAACTGTTCCCTGGCAAGACAGCCGTTCCCCGGCTGGCGCCCAGCACTCTCGTCTCCGCCATGTGCCAGCTGGGGAAGCTCTGAACACGCGCCCTTGCCTGGGCTCCTCCCCACTGGGTGCTGGGCTTCCCAGCAAGCCCCCTGCAGCAACGCAAGAACCGCCGCCCCCAGGAGCAAGGGGGTGGTGGCTGTAAGGATGGACGAGCCAGGACTTCCCTGTTTCCCCGCATGAGCAGGCTTCTGGCATGGCCCCAGGCCTGGGGAGGGGGGGATTGAAGCCCCAGCACACCCATCCTTTCCGCTGCCACCCCATTGCCACTGGCACTTCTCACACTACCTCTTTCCACTCAGTGGCAGGAGCAGCCAGCAGCAGGCTTCAATCCCTTCCCCAGAGGCCTGAAATGCAATGCACGTTTTTGGCCTCCCCATTTTTGGATTTGGAGAGGAAAGAGTTTTCGGGTAGCAGCACTGCAATCCTCTCCCCGAATCAAAAAAGTGCATTGCGCAACTTCCTGTTGGCTCCACGAGCTTTGAAGACGCTCTTTTATGAGCGCCCGATCCCCGGTTCCATAAAAGCCCCAGAACAGCCGAAAAACAGCTGTCTGGAGGCTTGGAACCCTCTCCCTGGGCAAAGGGGAGAGAGAAGAGTCGACAGGCAGAGGTAGAGCCCCTCCAAGTGCTCTAGGAGAAATCCTGGGGCGCGAAGGGTGTGGGCTCCCTATTGAAGCCTGTCAAGCTGCTCCGGACCAGGGACGACTCTGCCAAAGTGGAGCTAGAAGCCACGACCAAAATCTGCTGGGGAAAAAAATGAGGGGACTTTTAACATCTTTACCTTGATTGCAGACAGAGCAAACCAGGAGAAAAAAAAAATTGCAAGTAACACTTTAACTCTGTTTTAAAATGCATAAAATGGCGCCTGAGGGTGGGAGGAGGAAGCTACAAGGGAAAGTGCTTGTTACGCTTGTTAACATTTGCAACATTGATACAGCTACTTTCACCTTAAGAGAAAGTTTTAAAGCGCCTAGGAAAAGAATTTGCTACTGAGAAAAAGAATTTGGTATTGACTTTAACTAAAATTTTGCTCTTATACTGTGTGGAAAATAGTTGGAATTGTCGACCTAATAGCTGGATAAATACAAAGTGGCTGAAATATGGCTGACAGCAGGGCTGGTGAATCAGCAAATTCTCAAGCTGTAACTGTTAAAGCTTTTCAAGAACTTCTAGACTCCTTTAATTCTGCGCTTTTGGATATAATTGAAAGAGCTTTTTCAAAAAACAGCTTGGAAAATTATAAGGAGTCGTTAGATGGGCAGTAGGAAATTTTACAGAAGAGTCTGCCCTTGGAAGATCAAGAGGCTGTTAGGACTGAAAGGCAGGCTGGCACAGATGAAGCAAAGAACTGGGTAGACACTTCCATTCAACTGATAGAAAAGCAACAAATAGACTCCTTATTGCAAGCTGACAAACTTTATGGCAACAAATTTTGGCTATATGATCAAAGGAATGGATTGAAGGCCTATACAAGCAAGAAGAGTCAAAATGGAGATCTCAAACTAGAAAAAGTGATTTCAAGAAGAGAGCGAGTATTTCAGAAACATCAACCTCAAATCAACATTTTAAAATTTTCAAAAATAAAATTGGGGGGAATGTTGAAAGAATTAATAAAAAAAGGACTGGAAAAAATATAGAAAGAAGAGAAGAATAGAAGATTAAGTATTTGCTTTTTATTTCTCTTTGGGGAAGGAAGATTCTAGTAATAAACTCAGAAGTTTAATTACATTGGTATTAAAGGCTATTTTAGGAATTGAAAATTTGAAAGATATCTTCCTGTAGATTTTGAAATCTGCATTTGGCAAATATGTATTTCAATGGTATTAAGAGATTTTTTAAATGTTTAACATAAGATTATATTATTTTAAAAGATATATGAGATAAATTATGTAAGCTTTCAGGATGCCCAACTTTTTGAAGCAAAGAGGATTAATGTTAAATTCAGAATTCTATTACAAAATGATAATTAGTTTTGGATAGTAAAAGGGCTGCTTTCTAAAAAGTTAGAGGTATTAACATTGGTTAATTGAAAACTTGAAAGATATCCTCTGGTAGATTTTGAAATTTATATTTGGTAAATAAATGTTTTAAAGGTATTAAGAGATATTTAAAATGGTTAACATAAGATTATATTATTTTAACAGGTATATGAGATAAAATGTATAAGATCTCAAGATACCCAATTTTTTGAATGAAGAGGATTAATGTTAAATTCAGAATTTTATTAGGGAGTAATGTTCAAAAAGAATGATGTTCGAGGGTATGGAAATGAAATTTACTTATGATTTTTACTGTTTGTAATATTGCTAAAGTATTGGATTATACATCAAGAAAAAGTTTTTTTTTATAATTAGGATGAACGAATTTAACGTAATTGGTCTTGAGGATTTATAAAAGGGAGGTTGATGAATTGGAGCAAGGGGAGTTAAAGAACGTGTGGGAGTTTCGAAATTTATAATTAGTTAGTTTATTTTAGCATATGTTTGTTAGATGCTATACCCTGTTTTTGCTCTGGGAAGTCAAGGGGGGTGGGGAGGGTGGGATAAGGGTTGGGATGGGGGAAAAAAGTGGTGAATAGAGAAATGTTTTAACAGAAGAAAGTATCTACGATTAGAATACAGGAGTTGCTCAGATACTAAAGGAGGAGAATATTTCACAGCAAAGAAGTTAGAAAGGAGAGAGGAGGAGTGGGTAGGAAGAGGAGAGGGAAGGAGAGGAATGGAAGAAGGAGAGGAGGAAGGGTTAGGGTTAGGGAAGGGTTAGGGAAGGGGACAGGAGTAGGAGTGAAGGCGAGAAGGGGAAAAGAAGAGAGAAGTGGGGGAAAGGAAAAGGAAGAAGGATGAGGTAGGAGAGGAAGAAGGAGAAAGTAGGAGAGAAGAGGAGGGAGGGAAGGGAAAGAAAGGAGGTGGAGAAGAAGGTTTGTTGTGGAATGAGGGAAGAAAGAGAAGAAGAGCAACTCCGAATGCAATTAAAATGTCCTACTTTAATGCTTTCTTTAAGGGAAACATACATTTATTATGTATAAGAAAATGTACACTTTCTATTATGTGGGGAGGGGGAAAGGGTGGGGGGAGAAAATTGTTTGTATTTCTTATAAAACTTTTCAATAAAAAACAAGTGCATTGCGCTTCAGGCAGAGGATCTGGCCAGGAGGAAAGAGAAGGTGAGTCTGCGGAGTAGGAGGAGAAGGGCACATGGCCAGCTGCCCGCTCCGTTTTTGGATTTGCCAGAAAAAGCTTTCCTCTGTGGTTCTCCAGTGCACATTGCAGAACTGTGCGCCTTCCTCCTCCTCCTCCGCAGAAGGCCAGATCCATCGCCTGAAACGCACTGCACTTTTTTGTTTCCGTGAGGGGATCTCAGCACTGCCGCCCGAAAACCCTTTCTTCTCCAAATCCAAAAATCGGCAGCTCCTCCTCCTCCCCCTGCGAGCCTCATCCTAAACCTTGAAGTTTCCCTTGTGGGGTGGGGGGGTGGAGAAAAACTCCTGCTTGGGGAGGAATCCTCTTTGCAGAGGCAACGGTGGCAGATCCTCCTCCCTCCCTGGCAGCTTCTTGGTAAATCTTGAAGTCTGCCTTGTGGGGTGGGGAGGGGGGAGAAAAATTCCTGCTTGGGGAGGAATCCTCTTTGCAGAGGCAACGGTGGCAGATCCTCCTCCTCCCCCTGCGAGCCTCATCCTAAACCTTGAAGTTTCCCTTGCGGGGCCGGGGTGGGGGGAGAAAAACTCCTGCTTAGGGAGGAATTCTCTTTGCAGAGGCAACGGTGGCAGATCCTCCTCACTCCCTGGCAGCTTCTTCGTAAAACTTGAAGTTTGCCTCATCCTGCTTCCAGCCTCATCGTAAATCTTGGGGTTTGCCTTACGGGGGGAGAAATGTTCGGGGGGGGTGTCCGTGGTGCCAGTGACTGCAGCCACAATCTGGAGAAGCCCCGCTGGAACCAGTCAGGCAATTTCCAGCATGGTCTCTGCTGGCGGGGCATAGAGCTTCCCTACATAACTTTGCTGGCAAAGAGCCAGCGGCAGAGAGCCGTTTGTGCCAGCAAAGAGGCAGTGGCGCAGGCAAAATTATATAGGGAAGCCCCATGCCCTAGCTCCGTGTGTCTGCGGAGCTGAGCGTCTGGTATCCTGCTTCTCTTGCTCTGGCCATCACCTTGCACACGGCTGATCGGCTTTCCAACGGGGCTTTTCCGGACCATGGCTCCAGTCACTGGCACCACAGATGTCCCTCCCACCAAGACCTTTCTCCCGCCCCTCCTCCCCAGCAAGGCAAATCCTGAGATTTACAGTGAGGCTGGGGGGGGGGAGGAGGAGTTGCTGCTGCATCTACAAAGAGGAGTTGCCCCCAACCAGGACCTTTCTTTCCCCCTCAAGGCAAACCCCGAAATTAACAGCGAAGCTGGCAGGGTGAGGGGGAGGAGCCGCTGCCTCTGCAAAGAGCATTCCCCTCTTTCTCCTCCCCCCACCCCCATAAGGCAAACCTCGAGCAGATGCAGAGCTGGTTTGCCTGCAACGTGATCCCAGGAAGCGGCTGTCAATGGCATGGCCGGTGCACATGCATGCTAAGAGAAGCTGGCCAGTGCGCATGTGTGTGCCAGAAATCCGGAAGAGGACGGCACCATTGTGCGTGCCAGGCAACATGGCTCCACGTGCCACCTGTGGCACGCGTGCCATAGGTTCGCCATCACGGATATATAGCATCAATTGCTTGAGTAAATTTTCTTCCAAAACCCATCTGTTCCATTTGAAGCCAATTTACATTGTCAAAAGCTTTCTGCTCATTTAAAAATATCAAAGCCATTTGCTTTTCTGGATGTGCTTCATAGTATTCCAAAGTATCCAGAATTATTCTCATATTGTCTCTAATTTGTCTTTTAGACAGAAACCCATTTTGAGCTGAATGTATAAGATTATTTAAGTATCTTTTAAATCTTTCTGCCAGTATTGAAGTGAAGATTTTATAATCAGAATTTAACAGGGAAATTGGTCTAAGTTTTAGATTTGTTGTGGGTCTGTATCCTCCTTTGGTATTAATGTGTTGTAAGCCTCAGACCATGATTGTGGTATTTTCTTCATTATCATAACTTCATTCATAACTTCTAGTAATGGGAGACTCAGTGATTCCTGCAATGTCCTATAGAATTCCGCTGGCAAACCATCTGGCCCTGGTGCTTTTCCATTTTTTTGTTTCTTAATTGCTTCATTTAATTCCAACATTGTTATATTTCCCTCTAACATCTCCTCAACTTCTTTGGGAATCCTAGGTAAATTTGCATTACCTCTTCTTCCTCCTCTATCTCTTCTTTCTCGTACAGTTGTCTATAATACAATTGTCTATTGTCTCTGTTTTTACCTTGGCTGTGCACCGCCCTGAGTCCTATTTGGAGAAGGGCGGTATAGAAATTTAATTAATAAAATAAAATAAATAATAAATAAATAAAAATCCTGTATAATTTTTTTCTTTTCTATATTTCCAAATTTACTTTGACCATGATCATCAATTAATTGTGTTATTTTCTTTGATTCTCTCGCTTTTTTCAACTTAAATGCTAACCATCTTCCTGGTTTATTCGCATTCTCAAAATAATTCTGTTTAGAACTTCTAATTTTTTCAGCTAATTCTTCTTTCTCCAGTAGATCCATTTTATGTTTTATTGTATCCAGTTTCACTTTAAGGTCCTTTTTATAAGGACATTTCTGAAGCTCTTTTTCAAATCTCTTATAGTCCTCTTCCAAAGTTTTCTGTGTTTGCCTTTTCTTCAAATTTCTCTTCCTTGTATAGTCCATTATCACTCCTCTGGCATAGGCCTTCATTGTATCCCAAAGATTTTGTGTCAGGTTGTCTTCTTTCCTGTTCTCCTTAAAGAAGAAAACTAATTCTCTCTCCATTTTTTGTACAAAGTCTTTTTCTTTTAATATAGTATTGTTTAAAGTCCATCTAAATTTTCTTGTTTGTCCTTTCCATTTCACTGTCACTGGGTTATGATCTGCCCAAGTACTTGTTTCTATCTCAATTTGATCTATATTCAAGGTCAATTCCGATGTTATCCATATCATATTTAACCTCGACCAAGATGTATCCGAGTACTCTGAGTAAAAAGTGTCAATTTTTACCATTTCTGTCTCTCCATAGGTCTTTTAAATTTATTTCCTCAATTATCTTTAAAAAAGATTTTGGTAGTATCTTTCTGCTATGTCTTGTTGTTTTGGTGTTTTATAGTCCAAGTCTCTGTCTACTATACTATTAAAGTCTCCCATCATGCAAATATTATCATATTCCATTTCTATTATTTTCATATGCAATTTTCTATGAAAGTCACTTTGATTATTATTTGGGGCATATATTGCTACTAAAAGGATTTTCAAATTATTGTCCATAATCTCCACCATCAAAATTCTTCCTTCATCATCCACATATACTTGCTCGGCTGGTATTGTATTTTTAATGTATAAAACCACTCCTCTTTTTGTACATTGTGGTAATGATGTAAAGATTTTCCCTAATTTAGAATGTACAAGTATCTGTTCACATTGTTTTTTAATATGTACTTCTTGCAGGCAAACTATGTCACATTTTAATTTTTCTAATTTGTGGAATATCTTTTTTTTTTTAATTTGATTTATATGCCGCCCTTCTCCGAAGACTCAGGGCGGCTTACAATGTGCTCAGCAATAGCCTTCATCCTTTTGTATATTTATACAAAGTCAGCTTATTGCCCCCACAACTGGGTCCTCATTTCACCTACCTTAGAAAGGATGGAAGGCTGAGTCAACCTTGAGCCTTGGCGAGATTCGAACCCTGCAGTAATTGCAGGCAGCTGGTCTTAATAACCAGCTTAATAACAGGGTGCCTTAAACCCCTGTACCAAATTACTGCCAATTTGGTACCCCTGTACCAAATTACTGCCAAATTAAGTGCATTTATATTTATTGAAATTAATTTTCTTTCTTCCATATTCATACTTTATATGTAGGCTTTGATGCAGAGAGAATATCAATTTTTGACCAAAGTATTACTCCAAAAAGGCATGAGCTACAGATGGCTGGTACCAGAGGGTCTTATATTAACGTGGCAACTTCAAAGATATAGAATTGATACAATAGACAAGGCAAGAGCATTCTATACTGATTTTTTTAAAGAGAAAGAAACAGAAATGAAATTTCAATCAACAGTTGTTCCAATACAACTCCAAGAAGAGGAACTGGCAATGATGGAAAAAGTAGAAGGGGCAGTAGGAGGGGCTGTGGAACAAAAAGAACAGAGGGAATTAAGATCAACTTGAGGAAACAGCAAAAGAAAAGGAAAAAAAAAAGAAAAAAAATCAATATTTCATCTTCAGACTCTTGTATGTCCTAATCCAATACAGTCGTTTGAAACCAATTAAAGGAAGAGTAAATAAAAGTACCATCAAAAATATTTAAACTAAGGGAACTTACAGAGAGTTATCATTTAGCCAAAATATTAGAAAAAAACCCCCAAATATTAGCAGGTCGAAAGGAAAAAAATATTTCACTCTCTACAGCAATACATTAACAAGTCTTTCTCATTTGCCTCAGATTCCTGCTTCAAATATATCTCCAAAGAACACGTGAATAAACACAACCAATAACTCCAACTCTCTTAGATGTTCTTCCCACACTTCTTATCAGCAGTGAAAGTTCAGTTCAGAGTCTCTAATTAGCAACAATGTTATGTAATTGTTTCAGCTTGTTACTAATAAAAAGGGAAAGTTAGCAACATTTCCGTCCAGCAGATGGCAGTAAATAGCAATGTTACACACTCTCCTAGTTCCCTTTTATACTTCAACAATTCTTTGTTAAAAGAGAAAAAAGTCAAAAATTTTAACAAAACAATCCCCAAAAGAGAAGAAGAAGAAAAAAGAAGAGAATTAAATCCAAGTAAAAAGTTAACTCCAAGAGAGAAAATATTCACTTTTAAAGCACAAAGGCTTACAAGTCTCAATTCAATCAGTTTTCTCGGTCCGGTCCCAGTCAGAAATAAAACTTTAAAACTCACCAACTTAACTAGGTAGAAGATAGAAAAAATAGCTCCTGTTTAAATTCGCTGCTTGGTTTCTTTTGAATCCAATTTTAAGTCCATTTCAAGTCAGGGTGTTGTTAATTAAGTTAAAAGTCTCTCACCGCATTGGCTTACTATTATTTCTCTTCCTCTTCCAGAACTTGTCCCGGCTTCAGCAGCTCAACGGCTGCCACTCTGCTGTTAGAAAAAGGGCTTCTCCTGGGTCGATCAGGGACTTTGCGATGTCCCTGAGGCCCACAGGATGTGCCCTCTGCTAACACAGTCAAAAAGAGACTGTGTGGTCCAGCAGCAGAGGTTTCAGCGGTGTCCTGGAGCCCAGGAATCAGCCGTCCGTTTCACTGCGATGTCAATCCCCTCCCCCATACCTTATGATTCTTGATGAACGTATCTTTTCTTTTATGTATACTGAGAGCATATGCACCAAGACAAATTCCTTGTGTGTCCAATCACACTTGGCCAATAAAAAATTCTATTCTATTCTATTCTATTCTATTCTATTCTATTCTATTCTATTCTATTCTATTCTATTCTATATATATTGAAATAAAAGGGGTGGGTTACAAGAGTTCCATGAACCAGCATATTAACATGTACATTGGAGTGGAGGCTTTCTAATTTTCTTCTTTCCTGTGTTTCAACAAGGGGGTGAATCTCTTTGTGGTTTATGGAGAAGTTTGTCACTAGGTCTTACATGATTGTTTCCTGAATCTTTATCAGTCTGAGTACTTACTCTTATATCCTACATACAGGCCTGGAATATTGCTTCTATTGACTATCCTAAAAATTAGGATGAAACCATAAAATGAAACCATTCATAAAAATGAAACTATTTGGTTAAAGCTAGAACAGGGAGATTGTGAGTTCTAGCTTCATCTTAAGATATCTTCTGGGTGACCTTGGGCCAGTCACTGTCTCTTAGCTCCAGGAAGGAAAGTATGGCAAACCACTTCTGAAATCTTGCCAAGAAAACTGGAAGGATTAATCCAGGCAGTCACCAATTGAGAAAAATGGATTTGATCATGAAATTGCATTCAGAGGAGAAGAACGTAATAGAAGAATAATAGATTCTTATAATATTATATTATTATTATTATTATTATTATTATTATTATTATTATTATTATTATTATTATTATTATTATTATTATAGAAGAAGGTAATGGAAGGTAACAGAGAAAAAGAAGGTAATAGAATAGACACATTTTATATAGACTTCTGTAAAGCCTTTGATTCAGTAGTACACAACAAACTACTTCTAAAACTAAAATCTTATCGCATTTCCAGATCCCGGCATAAGTGGATAGCTGTGTTCCTATCAAACAGGCAACAAGTAGTCAAAATAGGATATGCCCTATCAAACCCTGCACCTGTTAACAGTGGTGTCCCCCAAGGAAGTGTTTTAGGACCCACACTCTTTATATTTTACATAAACGACCTTTGTGATTATATTATAAGCAACTGCATTCTCTTTGCTGATGATGTAAAACTTTCAACACCACCGACAATGCTGCTACCCTACAAAAAGACCTTGACTATCTATCAGAATGGTCAAACAATTGGCAACTCCAAATCTCAACCATCAAATGCTGTTTTACACATTGGCAAAAAAAACCCAAAATACAAAATATAAACTGGGCAGATACAACCTCGTAGATGGTCCTCACTCTGTTAAGGACCTTGGAGTACTCATCTCAAACGATCTAAGTGCCAGAGCTCACTGTAACAGCATTGCCAAAAATTAAAAGTTGTTAACCTAATCTTGTGTAGCTTCTTCTCTGGTAATATTGTACTACTAACTAGAGCATACAAAACATTTGCTTGATCAATTCTTGAATACAGCTGAGAACCCATACTGCATATTGGACATTAATATAATTGAATGCATCCAGAGATATTTCATGAGAAGAGTCCTCCATTCCTCTACCCGCAATAGAATACCTTATGCCACCAGACTTGAAATTTTGGGCTTATACAACTTAGAACTACACCGCCTTCAATCTGACCTAAGCGTAATACATAAAAATGTCTGCTACAATGTCCTTTCTGTCAATGACTACTTCAGCTTCATCCACAACAATACCCAAGCAAACAATAGATACAAACTTAAGGTAAACCACTCCAAACTCAATTGCAGAAAATAGGACTTCAGCAAACGAGTGGTCAATGCCTGGAATGCACTACTTGACTCTGTGGTTTCTTCCCCAAACCCCCAAAACAGACTGTCTACTGTCAACCTCACCCCATTCCTAAGAGGTCTGTAAGGGGCGTGCATAAGTGCATCAGTGTGCCTACTGTCCCTGTCCTAATATTCCCTTTTATTCGTATCCATTTCATGTATTCATAATTATGTTTATACTTATATGTGTTATCTAATACGTGCTTGACAAAATAAATAAAAAAGTATTGGTGAAACTATTATAGACAGAAAGGTATGGGAGTGGAGGCTAAACATACAAAGAATGGGAGTGAGTGAGTAGCAGCTTTGAGTCTGCTCTCCTTTTTACTCTCTATTTTTATCCTTTTTAAAAATACTCTTTCGACTTTTAAATCAATTTTTAACTTTTAACTTTAAAAAGTCTCAATTTTACTATTTGAAAGGTTCATTTTTTACTCCAGCTTTTACCTCAGCTTTTTACTCCAGCTAGTAAAGCAGTGAATGAGAGGAAAGTCTTCCCTACTAAGCAAACCAGCTATCCACAGCAGCTATCCAACGCACAGACAACCTAAGATCCTGACTGTGGCTTCTTCATGCAGTGACTAATTTGCCCCAGGGAAGAACCTTTGCAGCTGTGTATAACTGGAATTCAGATGGCCTCTCCCAAGGGGAAGAAAAGAAAGACGGCACAGTGCTCACCAAACAGTAAGGAAGGTGGAACCAATCCACAAAAACAACAGAAAATTGACGGATTTTGTCAGCCTATACAATCAACAGTGGGTCGTACATCCTCCCCACTTTCCCTGCCGGATAGCTGTGAAGCTTTGCCATTGTTTGGGGATTCTCCCCTAGAATGGGAACTGCAGGCTGAGGAGAGCCAGTCAAGAAGCCAGTTAAGAGGTTTGCGAACCCCTCCACATAATCAGATGACAAATTACTCAGCAACTTTAAGTGAATCAGCTCCAGGCCGGGATAAGGGCCTAGAGTCGGAGTTTTACAACCACAGTGAATTAGCTTTAGGACTTGAAAACCAGCTAAGTGATAGTACAAGGGATTTTATTAGCCAGCACAGTATGCTCACTTCTCAGACAGTCTTGGCCATTTTTGACCAGTTTGCAGAGGTGCGTTTAAAGTTGGACTCTGTGATTAATTTTATTGCTGCAGCACAGATGAAAAAGCCACAGGTATGTTCAACTGGCTGCCAGACAGAACGACCTGGCCAGATACCATCAATGGTGCAACCGAGGGAAAAAGCAAGCGGACAGCATATTGACTGTAAGCATGGAGGAAAAAAAAGAGATGGTGAGCTGGTTGGGCCTGAAATCCCAGGGTACAGGAGTGGGGGGGGGGAACAGGTGATTGTTGAAGGAGCAGATTGTATTGAATATATATAATTCTGAGATAAATGCGGGTAGATGGTCTTTAAAAAGACGGATAGTGACCTCTTTGTCTCAGTTTACTCAGAGTGACAAAGGGGCAATAGATTTGGCAGCATATGAATATCTTCCACAACGTGATAATTATTTCAGAATTCTTTTTAAGTTCAAACAACAGCTCTTTCCAAGCCATCTTATGCGAATGAGAGGATTCTTGGCTTTTTATCAAATTTTACCTACCCGAGTTTTTTCTAGTGGTGAGGTCAGCCCGCTGATCCAGAGAGCCCCTAGGGAGAGCATGGCAGTGCATGGGACAGCTGATTGGGAAAGTGGACTGAATAGGGAAAGCAGGCTTGCCGAGGCAGGGAGGAGATTTAGTGTTACATAGGAAATGTCGGTTAGGGTTTTGGATCCAGCTGATGTGAAACTTCCTTCAATTGGCTTCATGCAAGATGAGACATTGGAGTTTGGAAACTTTTTCCTCACTTTCACTAACGGAGCAGCAAGAAGTACTTAAAAAACTTAAAGAGACAAGGAAGCTGCTGAAGTAGACCATTTCCTCTGCCGCTCCTTTGGCGTCAATTGTTCTACCCCCTTCAAGGCATGATGCAATTCTGGAGGGTCAGCAGCCTATAAGCCCAGGAAGCCTGATGCCCACATCTATACAGCACAAAGTGCCAGAGACAGCAGATTTGATAATGCAAAGTGTTGTGGGGCAAACATCGAAGATGGAAGGCACCCAGGAAAGAATCCCCCAGTCCCCCTTAGTGGCAAAGATGTACCAAGAAACGATATAAACGTGGTGCCTCATGTAAAATCATTTATCGTGGAGGCAGAGATTAATAGAGCCCATGGACCTGCAAGCCTGAAAGTAACAGGCAGTGCAATGATGCCCAAACAGACTTCTATGGAGCTCAGGCAATTAAATGGGTGTGTGAGTGTAAATGAGGGAGGACGGGTAGGAGAGATTATTCAAGAAGCCTGACTAGGAAATAGCAAGCAATCACTTCCTTCAAGAGTACACTTCCTATCTTGGAATGTGGCAGGATGGAGAGGAAGTTGGTGCACAGACGACTGTATTAAATTTTTAAACAGGTACCATGTAATTGCCTTGCAGGAGACTTGGGTTAGCAACGATGAGACCCCCATTGAGCTCCCCGGGTTTAATATTTGGCAGCTGCGAGCAAAGAGAGTAGCTAAAAAGGGAAGAGCCTCAGGAGGATTAGGCATCTTGGTAAAAGCCGAACTAGGATGGAAGGGAAATGCTCGGATTCCGGCCCTTTATTTTTTGAAGGGAAGTCAATGGTATTTGTAAATGTGTATGTTAATCCAGCAATGGATGATTTGTGGGAGGCTCTAGAGGTAAAAATATTAAATATATGTAAAAAATTTATAAAAACACCTCTAATTTTGGCAGGAGACTTTAACGCGCGTGTGGGTCCCTCGTTGGAACCTTTTATTGAAAATGGTACAATTCCAGATAGATATTTACATAACCAACAATCATGGGTCTCCCAAGATAGGAAAAAGAACAAAGATGGGGGGAAATTTCTAACAATGGTATACAACTGTAACCTTCAAATTGTAGGCCAGTATTTGGCGGTTAGAAGGTACCCCATAACTTTTTTGGGCCCTAAGGCATGTAGTTCTATTGTTTATTTTTGTGTTTCTCACAGCTTAGTATCAGGGGAAACTTCGGTCTTGACATTACCAAGGCCAGAAAATGATCATCTTTAGATTGAGATGTCCCTGGCAATCCCTTCCAATTTAAGGAAAAGGAATCAAACAATTCAACAAGTAGGCTTCAACTTAGAAATAGCCCACGGGAGAAGACTAACATGGAACAGGGTTGATAGCAAAGCAGTGACTGAATTCATGAATTCACCATGTATGGAAGCCTTAGCACATATATGCTCAAACAGTACGGGTGAACAAGAGTTTATAGTATATTTTGCGGAAATATGCCATAAATTGAAGCATTTTTCCATCACTACCAAGCCAATGGGCCAGTCTGATTCTAGTTACTCAACATGGTTTGATAACGACTGTAAGGAAAAGAAAAAACAGCTTAGGAAATCACTTAGGAGATACTTAATCAGCCCAAACATGGAATTACAGAAGGAGTATATTACCATAAGGCAGAAATATAAGCAGCTATTGAAGAGAAAAAAGGCCTCCTATATTGACAACTTACGGGCTGGCCTAGAACAGGCAGCAAAGCTGGCCTCACCCACACTATTCTGGTTGGAGGTCTCAAAAATTATTAGAGATAGAAAACCAATAAGTGACCCAAACATTAGTGCAGAAAGTTGGGAGAAGCATTTGGCCACTCCAGCAGTAGTGGAAAGCTCTGATGAGGCTATATCCTCTCCGAGCTTGATACAGGAATATGAAGCCTTACCCCAGTGGGAAAAAGTGTCAATCACGGAGGTGAGGAGTTTAATCTCCTCCCTGAAGACAAACAAAGCTCCAGGACAGGATGCGCTCCTGGCATCATTATTTAAAGATAACATAGCCTGGTGGGCGCCTGTCCTGGCGGGTCTCTTTACTTTTATCAATAGAACAGGGCAAATTCCTGCCAGTTGGCGTTCATCAATAATTATCCCCCTAATTAACCCAGACAATTTCCAATTAATTAGTCTAATCGATATTTCAGCAAAAATTTATGCTAAGCATTTGCTTCATAAATTAGAGGACTGGATAATGAGAAATAACATTCTAGCTGAAGAACAGTCAGGTTTCAGGAGTGGAAGATCTACTATGGATAATTGTTTTGTGCTGGACCATCTAATAACAAAGTTTAAGTTTTGGAAAAGAACTGTATGTGGCATTCATAGACTTGAAGGCAGCCTTCGACACAATTGATAGACAAATTTTATGGGATAAATTAGAGGCCATGGGAATTGAAAAGAAAATGTTATATCTAATTAGATTGTTATACACGGAAACCCAAGTAAGAGTTCGAGTGAATAGGACAGGATCGGTAACAAATGCAATCCCAATAAAGAAGGGTGTCAGACAAGGTTGCATCTTAGCCCCAACACTTTTCAACTTATATTTAAATGACCTTCCAAAATGTTTGGAAGATACATCACTCCATGGGCCTAGTATAGGAACAAGACAGGTTAGTTGCTTGTTATATGCTGATGATATAATTTTGCTGTCGGCCTCACAGATGGGGCTACGAAGGTCACTCGGGAGGTTGGCAGCATATTGTATAAAAAATCGCTTGACAATTAACATAGAGAAATCAAAGGTAATGATATTTAGTAGGCAACAAAATATGAGGAGATGGGTTTTAAATGACAGAAGAATAGAACAAGTTCAGTCATTTACCTATTTAGGGCTAGTATTTCAGACAAATGGCAAATGGAATAAGCAGGTAAAAGCCGGAGCTCGGAAGGCCATGGCTTGGATGGCTCAATTAAACAAACTTATTTTAGAGAAAACTCCATCTTCATTAATCCCAGTGCTAAAGGTCTTCCAGGCGAAAATTGAACCAGTTTTTACCTATGGGGCAGAAATATGGGGGTCGGTTAAATTGCCTGGGCTGGAAACTCCTCAAAATAAGTTCCTGAGGAGAATTTTGGCAGTGTCCCCTGGAACCCCAGCATGTGTAGTAAGGGCAGAAACGGGAGTCCATGCAATTGGCACTAGGGCCTTGTTGAAGACTGTTTATTATTGGTTAAGAATAACCAAGATGGAGAAAGGGAGGTTACCAAAACTAGCGCTAATGGAGCAGATTATCTCAAGTAATAAAAATACCTGGTTATCAAAAGTTTTTAAATCGTTTTTTAAATTTTGTATACGATGTTTTAATTTGGCTGTGCACCACTCTGAGTCCTGCGGGAGAAGGGCGGTATAGAAATAAAAATAAATGAAATAAAAATAAATAAATAAGAGTTCTGAAGCAGGTATCTAGCTCTGGTATTCCTTTAAATTGGTAGCAGTACGATCATAGGCAGATCCGAAATTGGATTGCACAGAGATTTAAGGACATAAGTGCCCAATCAGATATTGCACAGGTGACAGCAGTATAAGTTTGCCCCTGGTTATCAGCCAATAAACAAATTTTGAAAATAGAAAAATATTTAACTGTGCCTTTATTTCTCATCATAAGGAGATTTTTTACCAAATTGAGATTAGACCAACTTCAAACAAACATGCTTTGGGGTAGGTATAAGGGTATCCCTGTAAGAGAAAGAGTCTGTTTATGTGGGATGAGGGAAGTTGAAACAACGTCCCATGTAATTTTTGATTGCCACCTATACTCAGATTTGAGGGAACATCAACCGGGCAGGATCTTTTATACCAGCACCCCTAAGTCTAAAGAGCACTTCTTGCAACATTGTCTGTTAGGTTCTAACTTGTAGTTGGTGAAATGGATTGTCAAATTTGCGGTAAAGTTGATGGAAAAAAGGACAAAGTTGGTGCAGCAGATTGTGGTAGATTGTAGGAAAGACCATTCGATCTAATAATGTAATTTTAATAGTAGTTTTAAGACTGATTGGGTAGATGCAGGGGTGACATTATAATATAATTTTAATCATATTTAAATTGTATCTCAAATGATTGTATTTTATTCCGATTTCATTTTAGATCATATTTTATTCTAATTGCATTTTTAATCGTGCGTTATTCCAATTTCATTTAAATTGTTTTACCAAACTTTTGTAATGATTTGTTTCTGGAACTCTGTACTTTGATATGGCCCAAGGGCTAATCAATAAATAAATTCATTCATTCATTCACTACAAAGAATGGTTGTTGGAATTGGGTATGTCTAGTTTAATGAAAAGAAGGACTAAGGGTGATAAAATAAGAGTGTTCCAATATCTCAGGGGTTGCCACAAAGAAGAGGGAGTCAACCTATTTTCCAAGCCACCTGAAGGCAGGACAAAAAGTAATGAATGAAAATAAATCAAAGAGAGAACAACCTAGAACTAGGGAGGAATTTCTTGACAGTTAGAACAATTAATCAGTGGAATGATTGTCTTCAGAAGTTGTGAATGCTCCAACACTGGAAGTCTTTAAGAAGATATTAAACAACTGAGACTTCCGGTTGGCACCGCAGGCTCGGTGGACGGTCTTTTATGACCGCCAGCCCTGTGTCTCCATAAAAGCTGCTTTGACAGCACAAACCAGCTGTCTGGCGGCTGAAAAACTCTCCTTCGGGAAAAGAAGGAGAGGAGAGCCGGTGGGCGAGAGTAGAGCTCCCCAAAAGCTCTCTGGAACATTTCCAGAGGCTTGGAGGGTGAGAGCTCCCCAGTCAGCCCGCCAAGAAGCTCCGGAGCCAGGACGACTCTGCAAAAGCAGAGTGAGAAGCCGCGATCTGATCCTGCTTTCAAAAGTGAGTTTGACTGATTACAAGCGCAGGCAGAGTGGAAAACAGGAGAACAAGCTTTAAAAGTACAGAGCTTAACTCTGAAGTTACTTTGTTTCAAATTGAATCACATTGAGCTGGAGGCTGAAGATGGCGTCTTTGTTTTGGTTTTGAAAGTGAAAGCCAGAAACGAAAGTGCTTGAGAACTTTGCGCTGGGAGAGTGGATTAGCTGTTTATTAACTGCTGGGAACTGAGAGTTTGTGGAGGGGGAAAAAAAAAACTATCCTGCCTGACAAATTAGAGACTATAAAGTACAAACATTTTAAAAGACTTTGTGGCTCTTAAAGAAAAAAAAATGGCTTCTAGACAAGTGAAACCAGGAGTTGTTAAAGGATGGGGAGGTTATCCAGTTGTGTCAGTGGTGAAACAGAAAGCACAACTTCGGGCTGATTCACAGAGCCAGACTCAGAGTCAAGATGCAGCATTTAATGATTTTAAAGAATTTATGAAAGAAGCCATCAATAATCAAGCCACAGCAATGAATAATCTGACACTACTTGTGGAAGGGAAATTAAAGAAAGTTGAGGAGGATATCAGATCAATCAAGGAGGTGGTTGCAGAGAAACACGATGAAATAAGAGATGATATTATTTATGCTGTATCAGGATTGTCAAACCTTGTTATCCAGCTTGATGGGAAAGTTGAAGAAATTAATGAAGCCAATTTAAATTTGGAAAGCAAAATGGGTGATGTCATGACCAGAACAGAGAAAGTGGATGATGAATTGGTAATGTTACAATACAGATCCATGGAGTTTGCCTTGAGATTGAGAGGCCTGAAGGAAAATAGCAAAGAAAATTTAAAAGATATTTGTGCTGGTGCTATGGCAGAGATAATTAAAGAAAGACCAGAAAATGTGGCAATCCAAATTGATAAAATTTACAGGGTTAATTCCTGGTTGGCAAAACAAAGACAGCTGCCAAGAGATGTGGTGATTTATTTTACAACTAGGAGGATCAGAAATGAAATCCTACAAGCTTCTTACAAAAATAAAGTTCAGGTGGCTGGGCAAGAGGTGGTGGTTTTGAAAGAGATTCCTCCAAAGATGTTGAGAAGTAGAAAAGACTTTGACTTCCTGGTAAATGAGCTGAGAAATCAACAAGTGGCATACAGATGGGACGTTCCAATTGGTCTAATAGTGACTTATAATGGAGAAAGATACTGGTTAAACACAGTCTGGAAGGCAAAAGATTTCTATGTAAATGTTTTAAAGGCTGGATACCTACCCTCACCGGGGGAGGGGGGAAGGAAGAAAACGGAGATGTTACAACAAGGAAAAGATGGAAAACAGATACAACCCTATGCTGAAGTTGCAGCTGGAGGAATTATTTTGGAAGAAGATTTGGATCTTGGTGGCTTACCCCCAATTTTGGAACCACCTAAGAAGGGAGAGCCGAAAGTACAACGACTGACCCAATCAACTTATAAACTTCAAGAACAACAATCAAAAAGACAAAAATCTCAAGATTTATCTCAAGAAGTTCAAAAAACAGAAGCAGTGGGGGGGGGAGGCTAGGCCGAAGAGTAAGGTGGAGGAGGAGCTTCACCTGATGCTCACAAGGCTTCGAAAGGCTAAAGATGGCAACTAAATTCCTATCTTGGAATGTCAATGGCCTAAATTCACGACAAAAAAGAAAGAAAGTATTTCACTACTTGAAACAATTTAACAATGATGTTATTTGGTTGCAAGAAACACATATCAGATTATCAGATCAAAAATATTTGATAAATTCAAGATTAGGTACATATTTTGTGGCATCAGCACCTGAGAAGAAAAATGGACTAGTCATGTATGTAAAGAAAGGACTATCAGCTAATTTAATTGAGGCAGATGATCAAGGAAGATATATTGCAATTGAATTATTAACACAGACTGGAAAAATGCTTTTTATTGGAATATATGCCCCTAATCAGCAACAAGACAAGTTTTATAAATTTTTACATACTAAAATAATACAATGGGACTATAAATCTTTTATATTAATGGGTGATTGGAATGGAGTAATTGATACGCAGAAAGATAAAAAAAGCTTATCAAAGACTTCAGCATGTGCAAAACTACCTAAATCTTTTTTTGGTATGATGGAAGATATAGAACTGAGAGATATTTGGAGAGAACGTAACCTGGAGGAAAAAGATTTTACTTTTTTTTCTGATAGACATCAATCCTTCTCCAGGATTGATTTTATACTAACCACAAATGATTTTATTTCCAGGGTGAAGAAGACAAAGATATGTCCAAGAACTTTAACTGATCATAGTCCGGTTTGGGTGGAATTCGAACAGGAGAGGGGAGAAAGCAGGTCTTGGAGGTTAAATGAAAACTTATTTAGGTATGAAGAAAATGTGAAAGAGCTTAACAAACAAATGAAAGAATTTTTTGTTATTAATATGAATAAGGGTACTCCTATGGAAATGGTCTGGGATGCTAGCAAGGCTTATATGAGGGGTATGTTAATACATATTGTTAAGGATATTGTTGTTGTGTTAACAACCAGCAGAGTAAATGCACAAGGAAATATTGCTGAGAGCAATGAATAAGAGATATGCAAACTGGTTTATCAAAAGCTTACTTTATAGTAGAAAAACAATCTCATAGTCTTTAAACAAATTCCAAGTCTTTGCCAGTTAAATCAGTCCAGTAGTTACAGAATCTTCTTACCCAACAAACAGTAGTTGGTTAGAATAACAAACTCACTCTGGTTCACAAACCACGATGGTTGCAGATCCATCCAATTGATGATTACAGATAACAACTCCTCTCAATGGTAGCTTATCATATCAGCTTCATCATCAATGGCAGCATATCATAGCAGCAACCGAACATGTGACAATACCTTGCTTAAATACTCTCACAACCAGTCATTATTTAATTACAGCATGACTCAGCATTAAAGTCACATAATACATTAAAGTTACAGTACACATATATTGCCTGGACAACTGTTAGGCTCAAACCATATCCTAACATGCTCCCCTTTGGACAGGTTAATATATAGTTTAGATTCTTAATCCATAGCTTGCACAACACGTTCTATGTTTTATAGCACCTTGCGCTTTGGTAAAATTATCAGCAATATTGTCTTCCGACATACAATATTCCAACTTAACCATGTTGCTTTGGATACACTGACGAACATTCAGATACCTCAGTATACTTAGATCTAGTGTTAACTGCTAAATTCGTTGCCATTTTTATAGCAGCTTGGTTGTCCTCATGTATTATAATTGGATAATCCATCTTTAAACCAATATCCATCATTTGTAATAAATCAGATCAGTACAAACTAATGACAAACATGAGAACTCTGCCTCCATAGTCGATAGACTTATATGTTTTTGACGAATTGATTTCCAGCCAATCAAACAATTGTCTAACATGATAGCTATACCCGATGTGGACTTTCTGGTGGTCACATCAGTAGCAAAACTGGCATCAGCATATGCACTCAATACTAAATCATTGTTAGGTTCTAGATACAATGCATAATGCATCGTCATTTTCAGATATCTTAATATACGCTTTGCGGCCTGTCAATGCCTATCAGTTGGCTCTGCATTATATCTCGCTAATTGGTTTACTCCAAATGAAATATCAGGTCTTGACCAATTGCTTATATAAGATAGACTACCTATAAGAGACTGGTAGATCTCCTTACTAAATTTAGGACTTTGGATTTCTCCTTGTTGAAAATCCTGTGCCATAGGCGTTTTAGCTGGCTTACATAGCTCCATGCCATAATGTTTCAACATTTGGCTTATTTTGCTAGATTGAGATATTTTATAACCTCTAGCTGTTTGATTGATATCTAGACCCAAATAATGCCTAATATTTCCTAAATTTCTGAACTTAAATTTGGTTTGTAACTGTTTAACAATATCTATGGCTTCCTCATCAGTTTTGGTTATTATGGCTATATCATCTGTAAACAATAACAGAAATGATACTACACCATTATTTTCTCTTTTAAAGAGACACTTATCCGCTACACCTTTATGAAAACCGATCTTATTTAGCTCTTTCACTATACATTGGTTCCACTCAAACCCTGATTGTCTCAAACCATAAAGGCTTTTATTTAACATCCAACAATCAGTGTGTTTTTGTGTTTCAACTCCTAAAGGCTTCCTCATATAGATGGTGTGTCTCAATGGAGCATGCAAGTATGCTGTCTCTACATCTATATGGTTAATACTATATTTATACTTAGCAGCCCATACAAGCATTGTTCGTAAAGTACTCGCACGTAAATTAGGAGCAAAAACCTCATCGAAATCCTTTTCGGTCTGAGAAAAATCTTGAGCTACAAGGCGAGCTTTATGGGTTACTGTCCCATCTATGCTTTTCTTAATTTTGTAAGCCCATCTACAACCTATTAATTTTTCACCAAGTGGCAATTTCACAGTTTCGTAAACACCTAACTTAGTTAAAGAATTAATTTCCTTACTCATTGCCTCCTTCCAAGCATTCTGCTCCTTTTCAGGATAAAGCTTGATATCCTCATAACTTGAAGGTTCAATGTTAATCTGGCAAACTACGGTTGCTTTATAATGATCAGGCGGATGCCTTTCCCTAGTAGATCTCCTAGGTAAAACAGGACTTACAGCAAATGGTTCATCTGACTCCTCCCCTAAAACTGCATCCTCTAAACCTACTTCCTGTTCTTCCTCCTTGATAGAGAATTTTACATCATCTAAAACCTCAGGAATATCATCAGGAATATGATGCTCTACACTAACAATATTATTATCATGTCTATAATCTGCACTCTCTAGTTTATCCCATCCTTCATGCTCTAGAAATTTAACACTTGCACTACAGTAAACACTAGTAGTTCCTTGTGCCCGAAATCTAAAAGATCTATGATTTGATTCATAGCCAACGAAAAACATTTTTCTGGCTCTCTGTTGATCCTTTCTCCTTAAACTAGATGGAATATGTACCCAAGCTGGGGTTCCAAATGTGTGTAAGTAACTAAGATTTGGTTTCCTCCCATGCCATAAGGTGAATGGTATTTCACCTGTAGAGGAATGAACCAAGTTGTTTAATACATGGTTAGCACACATAACAGCCCCACCCCATAAATTTTCAGGCAAACCAGAATCTACCAACATAGTTCTAGTCATGGCTTGTAATGTTTGACCTCGTCTCTCAATATACAAATTGTGCTGTGGTCTGTATGGTGCAGACCGTTTATGCTGGATCCCTGCATCCTGCAAAAACTTTTCTAACCTTTGGTTGGTAAATTCTGTACCATTATCAGTCACTAAGCATTTAATCTTAAATTTCTGTTTCCTTTCCACAAAACTTGGCCAGTTGTTAATATGCTGGAATGTTTCACTTTTTGTTTTCATTAGATAACAGAATCCATATCTTGAATAATGGTCTACTATGCTCAGAATATAGCAGGCATCTCCTATGCTAGGTTTCTTGGGTCCAATTAGGTCTACAAACACTACTCTAATGGATTTTTGGTTTTAAAACCATTAACACGGTTTGCTGGTGTTACCCTACTTTTTTGCTGACTACAGGCATTGCAATTTAGATATTTACTACACGCTTGTAGTTTTATCCCTTCAGATAACTGAACTGTTTTCTTTAACGTCCTGAAATTTAAATGCCCAAGCCTCCGATGTAACATATGAATACATTCATCATGTGGTTTAACATTCTTATAAACAGACTTAGACTTAGTACCAATACTGGGTTATCCCTTAAAACGAATAAATCATTTTCTAAACTTGCAGTAACAACTTTGCCATCTTTCTCAATAAAACACTTATCATTTTTAAATGTTACTGTAAACCCAAATTTCAGTAATGATTTAACAGATAATAAATTGAATTTTAACCCAGGAATATATAACATAGGTAATGGTTCATTACTAAATGACCAATGAGCAACACCCTCTCCAGCTATCTTAACCTTCCAGCCATTTGCTAGTTTTACATGCTGGTTACTCTTCTCCATTTTAACAAAAAATTTTCTATTTCTAGAAATAGATTGAGAAGCACCACTGTCAACAACCCAACAATCCTGGTTAACATCAGTAGTTGAACTGGATATAGCTAAATTACAACCCTTCTTGGGCCTAGTATTGTCCCTAACAGGCATTTTCTTATTCTTACAATACTTAGCTATATGCCCTTTAGCTCCACAAGCAAAACAACGTTTTATAAAATAGGCAATTGAATACATTTTTTCTTCTTTTGGTTGTTGCAGTCTCAACTGATCCCTTTCTTGTCTTCTTTTGAATTCTTCCAATAACCTACCGGTTATGCCAGCCAATGCCAGTTCATCTCTGGACAAAACCTCTAATGAAGAAACATAGTCATCATAACTATCGTTCAATGAAGAAAGAATTATATAAACTTGTTGTAGTTCTGAGAAAACAAATTCCTTTTCATTCAGCTCCTGGAAAATTCTGGTCATGGATTCCAAATGAGCCATCATATCTCCACCTTTAAGAAGATGTTGTTTAAATAATTTCCGTGTGAGATAAATATGAGCACCCACAGAGTCATGAACATATAGTTTCTTCAACTTGGTCCAACACCTAGCAGCAGACTCTTCGCCCCGAATATGGACAAGCTGTTGGTCACCCAGTGTTAGTCCAATAATGCAAAGAGCTCGTTCATTGTCTCTGTTAAACTTGGCTATTTTCTTCTCATCTTCCTCATCAGCAGGATTCCATGCTGTTACATCCAGTGGATTATTAACTATGCCCCACAGTCCTTCTCTACACAGAAGTAGATTACATTTTGCAGACCAGGATACATAGTTTGTTCCATCCAGCCGGGTTATCATGGAAAAATTTGCTGCTTGTTCTAGTGCCATCTTCACTTGGATTGTTTATCACAAACACAGTTTGTACTATTCACATTAACTCTCAGTTTAGCTTTTAACAATCCTTGTTAGTTCTGGTTGGCTCTGGGCCCATAACCAATGTTAAGGATATTGTTGTTGTGTTACCAACCAGCAGAGTAAATGCACAAGGAAACATTGCTGAGAGCAATGAATAAGAGATATGCAAACTGGTTTATCAAAAGCTTACTTTATAGTAGAAAAACAATCTCATATTCTTTAAACAAATTCCAAGTCTTTGCCAGTTAAATCAGTCCAGTAGTTACAGAATCTTCTTACCCAACAAACAGTAGTTGGTTAGAATAACAAACTCACTCTGGTTCACAAACCACGATGGTTGCAGATCCATCCAATCGATGATTATAGATAACAACTCCTCTCAATGGTAGCTTATCATATCAGCTTCATCATCAATGGCAGCATATCATAGCAGCAACTGAACATGTGACAATACCTTGCTTAAATACTCTCACAGTCAGTCATTATCTAATTACAGCATGACTCAGCATTAAAGTCACATAATACATTTACAGATTAAAGTTACAGTACACATATATTGCCTGGACAACTGTTAGGCTCAAACCATATCCTAACACATATGAACAATAAATATAGACTGAAACAACAAAAGAAGCGTAAAGAGATAGAGGAAGAAATAAAAAAGAAAGAACAATTACTTATATCTAATCCAGGAGATAAGAAAGTAAAAGAAATAATAAATATACTACAAGGGCAATTTAATATGTTAATGGATGATCAGGTGGCAACTAGCTTATAATATGCTAAACATAATACATTTTGTAATGCCAATAAACCAGGTAGGTGGTTGGCCTACATGCTGAGGAAAAACAGAAATCACAAGTCATTAGTAAAATAGAATATAGAGGTAAGGAAGTTTACCAACAGAATATGATTAAAAAGGCTTTTTTGGAATTTTATACAAAGTTATATGCTAGTGATTCAATACAAAGTATAGATATAGATAGATATTTAAAGGAAGGGAATATTTCGGAATTAACGTTGGAACAGAGGGAAGGATTGAATCAACCAATAACTTCTGAGGAGATCATAGCGGTAATTAAGCAATTAAAAACAGGGAAAGCCCCAGGAACAGATGGATTAACAGCTGTTTATTATAAGAATTTACAGCTTGAAATGGTAGAACCGCTTAGAGCTTTATTTTGTAAAATTCAATTAGGGGGAGGAGTTCCACCCTCTTGGAGAACAGGTTTTGTTTCATTGATTCCAAAGGAAGATCAAAACTGTATCAAACCTGAAAATTTTAGGCCAATTTCACTTTTGAACACGGATTATAAAATTTTTGCTAAGATATTAGCGAATAGATTAATGCCAGTTATGCAACAAGCTATTCACAATGACCAATCAGGTTTCATAAAAGGGAGGCAGATGAAATATAATGTTAGACAAATTATAAACCTATTGGAATATTTGGAAAAAAAATAACCAGGTCCCTGCAGCGTTCATATTTTTGGATGCAGAGAAAGCATTTGATCAATTGAACTGGCAATTCCTGTTTAAGATAATAGAAAAAATGCATTTTGGGGAGGATTTTATACATTCAATTAGAGCAATATATCAGGAACAAACAGCACAAATAATAGTTAATGGAGGTTTAACAGATGCATTTAAAATTGAGAAAGGTACTAGGCAGGGTTGTCCCTTGTCACCATTTTTGTTTATTTTAACTTTAGAAGTCTTTTTGAATAAGTTACATGACTCTGATAAAATAAAAGGAATTGTAATTAGACAGCAGGATTATAGACCAAGAGCGTTTGCAGTTGACCTGGTTCTTACTTTATCTCAACCTATAGAAGCGGCTCCCTATATGCTGGACATAGTAGCTCAATATGGTAAAGTATCTGGATTTAAAGTAAATCTTCACAAGACAAAGATGATAACTAAAAATATGCCCATAACTCAAACAGAAGATTTAGGGAGAACAACGGGGTTTGAAGTAGTTAAAAAGGTTAAGTATCTAGGAGTATATATTGCAGCCTCAAACACGAAATTGTTTAAAAATAATTATGAAATTCTTTGGCAAAAAGTACAGAAAGAAATGGAAAAAATGGAAAAAGTTACAACTATCATTATTGGGAAGGATAGCAGCAATAAAAATGAATGTACTACCTAGGTTCTTATTTTTGTTCCAAATGATACCAGTGCTTAAGAAAGATGGAAATTTGATGGAATGGCAGAAAGGGGTTAATACTTTCATCTGGGCTGGGAAGAAACCGAGAGTGAAATTGAAAATTATACAGGATATGTGAGAGAGGAGGTCTTAAAATGCCTAACTTAAGATTGTATTATGAAGCAGCTGCTTTATCACTAATTAGTGATTGGTTTAACTTAACTGAGGAAAGAATGTTAAACATAGAAGGTTATGATTTGTTATATGGATGGCATGCTTATTTGTTATATGAAAAAAAGTGGATAAAGTGTTTAAGGGTCATATACTCAGAAATGCGTTGTTGAGGGTTTGGAAAAAGTACCAATATAAGCTAAATTATAAAATACCCATATGGGCAAATCCCAGACATGCAATAGAAAATATAAGTATAGAGCAAAAAACAAAGGTGATTACTTATAAAGAACTTCTTCTTTTGGAAAGGGGTAAGTTGCAATTGAAATCTTTAGATGAATTAAAAGAAGAAGTATAATTTATACTTGGTTTCAGTATGGTCAGCTTCAAGCTAGATGGAGGGAAGATCAAAAATTTGGTGTTATGCAAAATGAGGAAAATTGGGTGAAACAGATTAGAGATCAAAGCCAGATACGTATTAAAAGGCTGCATAATGCATTATTGGAAATAGATTCAGAAACGGAATTGGTTAAGGATTGTATGATAAAATGGGCACAAAATTTTAGGAACCAGTGATGATGGAAACGTGGGAAAAGATTTGGGTCAGAAATGTTAAATTTACGCAAGCACAAAATTTGAGAGAGAATTTTTTATAAAATGTTTTATAGATGGCAGTTAGATCCTAAAAAATTATCATGTATGTATTCTAATTTGCAAGCTAAATGTTGGAGATGTGAATGTAATGTAATGTAATGTAATGATGCAACCTTTTATCATAGATGGTGGACCTGTAAGAAAATCAAGGCATTTTGGATAAAAATTTGGTGGGTGATGCAGAATATTTTGAAAAATAGGTTGAAATTTACTCCTCAATTGTTCCTATTGGGTATAACTATGGACTGTACAGTATCAGAGACTAAATTGATTTTGAATCTAATATCAGTAGCTAGGCTGTTGGTAGCACAATATTGGAAGAAGGACTCTTTGCCTACTATTGAAGAGTGGATATTGAAAGTAACGAACCTAGCAGAAATGGCGAAAATCTCAGCGTACTTGAAGGACTATACACAAGAAAGATATGTATCGGAATGGAGAAGTTGGATTGACTATATTCAAAATAAGTATCAAACAAGAAAATATCAAATAGCTTATGAATGAATGTTAAGTATTAGAAGTATTTTGTTATTTATAGTGGAGTTAAGGTTTCAGGGGAGGAGTTAGTAGTCTGAGGATAAGTAGGTTAATCTAGTTTATGATTTTTAAATGAAACACCTTGTATTTTGCTCTGGGAAGTCTGTGGGAGAGGGTGGGATGAGGGGAGGGAAAAGGGGGGAATGTGGGGGAGGAATTTTTTTTTTTTGTAAAACTTTTCAATAAAAAAAGAAGATATTAAACAACCAAATTTTCTTTTTTTTAAAAAAATAATCTTTATTTACATTTCATTTAAAAAGAAAGGACAAACAACATAAAATGACAAAAATAACAATACAACAATAAATATATGAACTTCCATATAGTACCCTAGTACACACGTATTCGGTACTATAACTCTAAATTATATTCCGGGGAAGGCAGAACATCTTATGTCTCTTAATGCATCACTTAGGTCTATTCGACCACACTTGTCTTATATAGTATATATTTCTCTTCCAATACCAGTCCTCATCTAATGTGGGTTATGAATTCCTCTTTTCTAACCAATTATAAAATTTGTCCCAAACTAAACCTACTTGTGTTTGCTCTCTATCCTGTAACTTTTTAGTTAGCGCATCCGCTTCCACACATTCCAATTTTTTTTATAATAGCCTCCTCTGTTGGGATATTTTGGTTCTTCCAATATTGAGCGTATATCAGTCTCGCCGCTGTAATAATATGTAATGCCAAATACCATAGGTCCTTTTTTATATTTTCCAGTTTGGAGCCAAGCAGGCATGTCTCTGGTCGCCAGTCAATCTTTAACACTAATATCTCGTTAAGCCATTTTTTGATTTTCCCCCCAAATATCACTGCCTTCGGGCATGACCACCATTGGTGATAGTAAACAACCAAATTTTCTGAAATGGTATACGGCCTATGGCACACGTGCCCAAAGCGGCACACGAAGCCATGTTACTCAGCACACATGCCTTTGCCTGTTTGTCTTGTGGGTTTCTGGCGTGCATGTGTGCGATGATCAGCTATCCTAGGCATGCACGGCAGTGCTGAAAACTGGTATGTGCATGTGCGCCAGCCAGCTGATTGTTGGATACGCATGTGTGCCACAACCCGAAAGTTCAGCTTTCCAGAGAGTGATCCCTTTGTGCATGCGGCAGTGCCAAAAACAGGCCTGTGCATGTGCACCGGCCAGCTAATCATCAGGTGTGAATGCGCACTAAAACCGAGAAGTTCTGCTTTTCTGGAATGTGGCCATGACAAGCGCACACACATGACGTTTCTGCATAACCTTTTTGGCACTCGGTGTCAAAAAGGTTTGCCATCACTGGTATAGGGCTTCCTGCCTGAGCAGGAGGTTGGACTAAACCAGTGATGGCTAACCTTTTTGCCATCGCATGCCAAAAATGGGGGGAGCATGGGGGGGTCGAGCGCGCATGTGCCCACACCCATAATTCACTGTGCCCCACCCTCCCTGTGCATGCATGTGCCACCCCCCTGCGCGACCCCCGCTTTTGGCACAAGATGGCCCAGTGGGCCCGGTAGGCCTATTTTTTGCCCTCCTCAGGCTCCAGAGGCTTTCTAGGAACCCCCCCCCCCCCGGAGGCCAGAAATGGCCCAAAAATCAGCTGGCTGGTGTACACATGCACGTTGGAGCTGAGCTACTCACGTGCCCACAGATATGGCTCTGTGTGCCACCTGGGGCACGCATGCCATAGGTTCGCCATCATGGGACTAGACCTTCAAGGTCATTTCTAACTCCGTTATTCTGTATTCTGAATGAGGAGGGTTTTTTCAATTTCCCTGGATTTCTTATACTCTGATCAAATGCCCGAGCAAATTATCAGGAACAATTTCTCGAGATGATTAATCAGATTGGGAAATATAAGGAGCCAGATTTGTGAAAAGTTGAGTGACATAATACTACTCCTGCCACAATACTTCCTGCTGCCTCCAAGAATAACACCAGTTCAAATGCATCAGTAAGAACAATCCAAATGAAATTCTCAAGCACCCTGAGAATCTATGAGAAAAAAAGAGAAGCTTCTTTCTTAAAGGAGTATGGTTGTGGGGGGGAGTTTTTGCAAAACTATAAAGGTGGATTTCATCCCAGCATTCTTTTAAAATGAGCCAAGAGAGAGACTGATTTTGGATTGATTAATTTTCACCCTCTTACTGTGGATGTTGGGATTCTAACCACCACAACCTGCATAATTTACTGACATTTCCCACTCACCCATCTTCCCAAAGGGCCACAACTTCTGAAATAAGGGGTGAACTGTAAGGGACGATGCAGTTTGATTCCTGAATTAATATATGCTCTCATTCTTCTTCCCAAACCACCAATATAGATTCAAGATGTAGAAGCTTTGAACAGCTTCACAGCCATCCTTTCTTCTTCTTTCTTCTTCTTTCTAGTGCTCCTCTCTGAGCATGATTAAAAGTGAATGCAAAATTTTTCCAGTGCGAACAAGAACCAACTACAGCTTTCTTTTTTGGTAATGCTCGAATGGGTCTCCAGCAGAGATCTGAGCAGCCAGCTGTTTGAATTGAGAATCAGCTCCCCTCTCAATGGCATTTGGAGGTGAAACTCCACGTAGGAGTTCAGTGACCCAGTAACTTGCTCTTCCAGCAGCAGACTTTTCAAAGGGAAGTCAGTAATTACGCTGATGGGAATGCAATCAAGGTGGTATGATTAGCAAGGAGGGAGGCGAGAAGTACAAGAAAAGAAATTCTGCCATTTTGAAAGGAGGCAAACACTCCAGCTCTAATTAAACAAAAAACAACTGTGGAGCAGGAAATGTAGAAGACATGTTGGGTCCCAATAGTCTGCTGATTGCCAGAGTGTCTGTCCTCAACAGGGATATTTAAACTATCTACCAAAGAGTGGACTGCTGAGCACCAGATTATTCCTGAACTGAGATTTCTGGGGGCTGTAATCTGATTCAATGTAGTCTTGGTGCCTATGGAATTGTAGTAGAAGTTTTTAAAATTGTTTAGCAGGGGCAAGAATATCCATAAAAACATACTTCTTATGTTCAGTGATATAACTGCTCTGGTTTCTGGAACTTTGCATTGTCTTTTCATGCTCACTTCTACTACAATTACACAGACCAGTTTGAATCAGATTACAGCTCCCATGAATCCCAGTTCAGGACTCAGTATGGTATGAGTGTTCTTGCCCCTGCTAAATAATTTTAAAAGCCCTGTGGAGACAGAAAAAAAAATAGTCACATTTCATTCAATTCCTTATGTTTCCCAATTCAGTCTGTCCCATTTTCAGTTCAGATTGCAAATGTTCCTTTTACTTTCTTTTACTTTCTTTTACTCTTCAGCAGCGCAATGTCATGGGTGTTTGTTTTAGGGCTTAATCAGAAGAATTTCTAACAAGCTAGAAAACAATAATAGAGGATCATCTGAACATGAAGGATCATATTATTATTAACTCACCATTTTTTAAATTTGGATAATTCAAGGCAGCAAACGCAACTAATAATCCTGTCTCCTATGAGAGAGAGTGACTGGCCACCCAGCTGGCTTTATGTATACATAAATACAAATAGATACAAGTATATATTTATATACTTCTCTTTCTGTAGTGAAACTGGCAGAGATGCAAAGTATAGACTTCAGATGATCATGTAATGCAAAGACAAGCAAAAATGGACCCTAAAATATCTACAATTTCCATGATCCCACTTATAATTTATACCATTTAATGATGTATACTGCCCAGAGTCACTTGTTGAGATGAGTGGCTATAGAAATCAAATCAAATCAAATCAAATCAATAAAAATAATCTCGCATCAAAGATTAAGTTACTATTTTTAAATAGCAAAGTGGTTGATGGCAATAATACTATTTTTGTTTATTTGTTTTGCTTTTTTAAAAAAATCTGGAAATGGAAAAGAAAGGATTCTGGGGAGCAAAATCCCCCCAGAAATTGATTCAAACTTTCTCCAGGACCTATGCAAATAATTTCAAATCACCTGGAGATTCCAGGAAGTGGTATTGATTTTTAGATTGTAAAAATGGAACTTTGTGCTATTACAAGTACAGAGAAATCATTTTGGGGGGGAGGGGGAGGGGGGACATCACTTGTAATCATCTCAGGCACTTAAAATGGTAAAACACAAACCCCCTTTTCATCCTTTCCCCCTTGTTTTTTCCCATGCAAGACAAATGGGCAAAACATTGGGCAACCCAGATCTAGGAATCTGAAGTATTAATCTCATAGGAGCTATAATTCTTACCTTTGGCTCATTCTTCTATTTTCGCATAGCTGAGATTGTTCAACATAAAGTAGAGCCAGTGAATTGGGATAATTTATGCCCGTCTCAGTATAGGATAAATCAGTGGTGAAATCCAAATTATTTTACTACCGGTTCTGTGGGCATGGCTTGGTGGGCGTGGTGTGGTTTGGTGGGTGTTGCTTGGTGGGCATGGCAGGGGAAGGATACTACAAAATCTCCATTCCCACCCCACTCCTGGGGAAAGGATATTGCAAAGTCTCCATTCCCACCCCACCCTGGGGCCAGCCAGAGGTGATATTTGCCAGTTCCCCAAACTGTTCAAAATTTCCGCTACCGGTTCTCCAGAACTTGTCAGAACCTGCTGGGTTTCACCCCTGGGATAGATCCAAGGGATATGATCAGCTTTGACACAGTGGGTCAATCATTCAATCAGAATAAATCTGGAATGGACATTGGAGGTCTTCTAGTCCAGTCCCCTGCTCAAGCAGGAGACCCTATACCCCTATACCATTTCAGACAAGTGGCTGTCCAATCTCTTTTTAAAAACCTCCAGTGATGAAGCAGCCACAATTGCTGAAAGCAAGCTATTCCATTGGTTAATTGTTCTCACTTAGGAAGTTTCTCCTTAATTCCAGGTTGCTTCTCTCCTAGATCAGTGTCCATCTAGTTTCTCGGTTTCTCTTTTAGAATTTTGCAATCTAACCCAGCCTACTCTTTACCCCTCACTCAGGCATTTTAGTCTGGCTCATAAGAAAATTCTTATTTTTTCCCCCTAAAAATCACTACCAGGAAAAAGAGCATAGACAACAGGACTTAGATAGTGATGGAAGGCAAAAGCTAAATAACTTTGATCTAAACATTCCGACTCTATTTGGTGAGACTTTGTAGATCATTCCCTTGGGGTCATCCATTTGCTAGGTAGGCATTTAAATTCTGCATGTATTTGGGTGGGTGGGTGGTAGGCAGGCAGAGAGAGAGAGAGCAAAAGCTACTGAGTTAGAGTCTTTGCTTCAAGCAGTGAAAGCAAAGAAGTGCCTCTGCCTTGCTGAGAGAAAGCATATAAATTCAGAACAGATGCTACACAAAGGAAGCAAAAGCCAAGAAGCAGAGTTAAGAAGAATGGCAAAAATAAGGCAGTACCCAAAATATCTTCAATGATTTATTCCAGATCACAGTTATTCAATTGCTTAGAAGAAAAAAGATTTTTCTTCCTACCTGCCCCTGGTGAAGGAGATGATTATTTCAGGGAAATGCTGTTGAATAGAACATGGATTTGAGTTATCAGGTGGCCAAGAGATGTGGAGAAGATTTTCTGCATTAGGCAGAATAAGCAAGTTCAATTGCATCAGGGTCTTGATTATTTCTTAGTAATGGTCAGTCTTTTATGTACTGACATGATTTCCTGCACCTCTGGTTTCAAATATGTCATAATTACTAGAGTTTATTACATTACAGGTTGTAGATCATGCAGCAAAGTAGTATTAGCTGATTTACACTTTTAGGCTGAGTGTAGTCATGTACATTTGTAGAAGAATTTTCCCAGACATGCATTTGAACCAGAGTGTCTAGGGAGATTTTCCATAATCCAGATTACAGTTGTCCCAGAAAGTGCTTTTCCAAAAGGCAACTGGATTTTCTTGCAAATGACGGTGAATATATATTTATTTATTTTATTTATTTTATTTTGTCAGATTTATATGCCACCCTTCTCCCGCAGGACTTGGGGCGGCTCACAACAATAAAACAACCTGACAATAAATAAGAGTTAAATAATATTAAAACCAATTTAAAATCCCCAATCCCCAAGTTAAAATCCACAACAGATCAGGGAAGTTGGTGAAAAAGCCATGTCTTTAGGCCGGCGCGGAAGGTGCGGAGGTCGGGGGCTGTCTGGAGCTCAGCGGGCAACCCATTCCAGATATGTGTCCCAGGATCACATTGTAGGATCCAATCTGGGTAGATCACAAGGATCAGAGATTTAGTGTTCCGAGCTTTCAGACTTCCACTGAAGCCCATCCTCAGGGGAACTTTTCTCTAGCAGAGTGCGTCACTAGAGAAAGAAGAAAGAGAAGTTTCCTGAAGATGGGTTCCAGCACAAATCTGAAAGTTCAGAAGCCTAAACCTCTGGTACTGGTGACCGACCAGATTGGATCTTGGATTTTCCTGGGTTTTTTTTTCCTTTGAAAACATTTCTTCTTTTTTTTTATTGCAAAAGTTTTACAATTAAATTTTCACCCCTTCCCCCCCCCCTCAACCCACCCCAAACTTCCCAACCTCCCTAACCCTCCCTAACCCTCCCCTCTCCCCAGACTTCCAATATACTCACATCAGGTAAAAAAAAAACCCTTAATATAAAACTTATATATAACTTGAACCCCTCCCTCCCCCTTATAATTTTTTAACTTCATTATATTAAAATGTTTCTATCTTAATATATCATTTTCAAATAAAAGCTATTTGATACTTCCTAGTTTGATATTTGTTCTGAACATAATCTATCCACTTTTTCCATTCCCATTCATAAGTCTCTTGTGAACAGTCTTTTAAATATGCTGAAATCTTCGCCATCTCTGCAAAACTGGCCATCTTCAAAGTCCATTCCTCGATCGTGGGCAAAACTTCATTCTTCCAGTATTTATGTTACGATATTTTCAGGATCAGACTCAATAAGTAGATTAAGAATTAGATATTCAAATAAAGCACTGTTTATTTACAGAAGGCATTCTACATTCACTGAATATTCACAGATAGAAGCACAGAAGGAAAGCATACAGCTCCTTATATATACAAGGGGTGGAGCTAGATATAGGAGTGGTTAAGTATGAATATATTAAGTAGTGAAGAATAAGTTAACCCCTGATATCCTGGTCATGTACTATTTACATAATAAAGAATAAGGCATTTACTTGTGACAAATCCCCCTCTAAATGCCGATTCGATATATTACAACAATTACATTCAGATTCAGAACAATATAAAACTTGTAACTTAGAAGTCAAGTATTTATGCTGCTTAGAAGGCAAAGGCTTTGTCAATATGTCAGCTATTTGCTCTGATGTTTCGCAATGAACTGCTTTAATAAATCCATCCTGAGATAACTGCCTCACATGTTTGAATTTTATATCTGTATGTCTGGACCTTTGTCCAATAGCATAAGATCTAGATATTTCAATAGCAGCCTTGTTATCTTCGTGTATGATAAATGGTAATGAAGGTTTCTTCCAAGTGTTTGACAATAAGTCATTAAACCATACAAGGTTATTTGAGGCTTTAGACAAACAAACATATTCTGCCTCAGTCGTTGAGGTGGCTACTAAATCTTGTTTACCAGTGTACCAGTAAACTGGACAATCGTTAAGGAAAAATATATAGCCAGATATGCTTTTTCTACATGTGGTATCACCAGCCCAATCCGCATCGGCATAACACGTGAGGATGGGCTCTTTGACATTATTAGGTTCCAATAATAAACAGAAGTCTAAACTATTCTTTAAATATCTTAATATTCTCTTGACAGCTTCCCAATGATATAATAATGGTTTGCTGACGTGCCTAGACAACAAGTTGAGAGGCAAAGCAATATCAGGTCTAGTCCAATTGGAAATATATAGAAGGGAACCGATGACTGATCTGTAAAGTGTATTATCTTTAAATTCAGGGGATGACTCATCTGTGTTTCTCAAGAAATCAGTTTGCATGGGAGTGTCACATGGCTTAGCATTATTTAAGTTACATTTGTTCAGAAGTTCTATAATCTTATCTCTTTGAGAAAGTTTGAATCCCCTTTTTGTTTTACTAATTTGAACTCCAAGATACTTATTTACCTTACCTAATGACTTCAAAGAGAAATGTTCATTTAGTTTCGTTACAAATGTTTCTCTCTTCTCTTTGTGTTTACCTATATACAAAATATCATCCACATAAATTAACACGAATTCTAAAGAATCATCCTCTTTTTTAACAAAGAAACCGTTATCAGCAGTAGTGGCATTAAAAATCATAGTTTTGAGCACTTTGACTAAACATTCATACCATCTTTTGCCAGATTGTTTCAACCCATATAAACTTTTATTTAGTAACCATGTTTCATTTTTGTTCGTATATTGACTGTGAGGCGCTCTTACATATATCTCTTTATCTAATTTTGCATGTAGATATGCAGTCTGTATGTCGTATTGGAATACATCAAGGTTAAGTGCTGATGCTATGACCAGTGCAGTTTTAACACTCTCAGTTCTTACTGTGGGAGAGTATGTATCCGTGTAATCCTCGGGATATTTTTGTGCATAACTTTGAGCAACTAGTCTAGCTTTGTATAAGGTGTTGCCTCCTTCTAAGTTTTTGATTTTATATATCCACCTAGTACCAATAACAGTTTTATCTTTAGGTGCATGTGTAGGTGTGAATACATTCAATTTCTGCAAACTATCCATCTCTTTAGTCATGGCTGATTCCCACTTTTCCTTTTCTTCGGGGGGAAGTTTTAGCACTTCCTCGTATGTGTTGGTGTTGATGTTTCTCCATCCATATACATTATATAATCTTTGTATTTGTTTGGTATTTGGTTTCTGTTATTCCTGATTGTCCTTTTTGGTCTACTATCATTGTCATGTAAATACCTAGCTTCCTTTTTTGTTAATGAATCTGTTTTTATTTTGTATTGACTGTTTGTCCATGTTCTGTTTTTGTTTTTATGTATGTTGTGATTGTATTCTTCTCCAGTTCTTTCCTTTTGGTGTTTAGTGTTTGTATAGTTGTTTGGGAAAATTTCATTAAGATGTATTTTAGACCAGTTGGCCTGTTCATGGAATACAGCCGTTCTGGATACTATAAATCTGTTATTATTATCGATAAATCTGTACCCTTTTGTTCCTGTTTCGTAACCCATGAACCTGAGTCTCCTAGATACGTTCTCGCCTTTACGTCTTAATTGCTTAGGTATGTGTACGTCTGCAGTGACTCCAAATATGTGCATATGAGCTATTTTGGGTTTCCTATTATACATCATTTCATATGGTGTCTTGTTAACAATGCTGGACCAAGTTCTATTTTGTGTATAATTGGAATATTGTAACGCTTCTGACCAGAATTGTTTTCCTAAGCCAGCATCTTCTAATGTGTATCTAATCATGGTTTGTAATGTCGAGTTCTTTCTCTCTACCACTCCATTTTGGAATGCAGAGAAAGGGCTAGACGTGTAATGCAACATCCCTTTGTCTTTAAGCCATTGGGAGAATTCTTTTGACATGAATTCACATCCCCTATCTGTCATAATTTGTTTTATTCTAATATTATGTTGTGTTTCTGTACATTTGTAAAACTCCTTAAATTTCTGAAAAGTTTCATCTTTGTGCTTTAGTGTATAGACAAAGCCATAACGACTATAGTCATCCACAATGGTTAGGAAATAACGTTTTCTATATGTGATTGATGGTGTTAATGGACCAACTAGGTCCATGTGTACCAAATCAAAAAATTTGTTGGTTGATCTTGTTGACTTTTTGGGTTTGGAGCTAGTTTTGAGTTTTGTAGATTTACATACTGAGCATTCCAAATAGTTTTTACAATTTTTTATTTTAACACCTTCAGCATGTTCAGTCATCTTTTGAACTACAGGAAAACTGGCATGTCCTAATTTCCTATGTAAGACATGAGCACACTCATCATGAATTGGTTTACCAATATTAGGTATTTTGTTGTTGGGTGTGTCTTTGTGATTATGGATAATCTCATGTTCCTCATTGTCACTATTGCTACTGCTTTCATTGTCTATGTTATTGTTATCTTCCATGTTGGAATCAATGTTGTGTAACCATTTTTCTTTTGTCATTAAATAAGGTAGGCCTCCTTTAATAATCACAGTACCTATGTTTGTTCTGTTTTTCTCTAATGTTGCTTTTCCTTTCGAGAACACAATATTTATGCCAGAATCTATGCTTAGTTTTATTGCACTAAGTATGTTATGAGGTATTTCAGGTATTAACAATACCCCCTCTATTTTTCTAGGCCAGGTAAGGTTATATTTCCTCTACCTATGACTTGAACCTCCTCTTGATTAGCTAACTTAATTACAAATTCATCCTCTACAAATGAAAATAGTATATTTTTATTATTTGTAGTGTGGTTGGTTGCTCCAGAATCGATAAGCCAATCATTGTCCTCTGTCTGTTGTATGTTAGTGCTGTCATGTTTGTTTAACCCATTCAGTGAACCAGACTTTCTATCTTTTGAGTTATCCCTGCCCCCTCTATGTTCTCTATAGATGGGTGGACTTCTATATCTATGTCTATCAATTGATGACTGTCTGTTTTGATACCTATTTCTGTAGTCAGGATTTTTTCTATTTCTGAGGAGTTTTGGACAGTCTCTCCTATTATGTTCTTTGGATCCACAGTTGTGGCATCCTATTGGTTCATGATATCTTTCTTGAGAAACTACCCTCTTATATTGTTTATGTTCCATGTGATTGTTACAATGACTTCTCCTTGAATTATCTTCAGATATTAGCTTGTTAGATAGACTTTCTATGGATAAATATCCTAAATTGATTGTGTCTAAATGAGATATATAGTTATCCCACGATGGGTCTAGTGAGTTAATGATAACACTCTTCATTGTTTGATCTGAAATTATTTCCCCCCTTAAATGCAGTTCTGTTCTAATTTTGTTTAAAGATATTAAATGTTCACTTATGGTAACCCCTGGCTTTATCCTAGCTGAGAAGAAATCTTTAGACATTCTTGTTGTAGTGGCTACACTTTCACTGTGAAACAATTTAAACATGCATTGAATAATTTCTGATACAGTTAGATTTTGCTTAATACTGTGGTACATGGCAGGAGATATACTGGAAATTAATAAGAAAAATGCCCTATGGTGCAGACAGTCTAATTTTAGAGTCCAAGGTCTTTTTGGGGGATTAGTGATAAAAAATAATAAGTTTTCTTTTAGAACGACAACCTGGAGCTGCTGACACCATTCTTGCAAATTAATGCCATCTATTCTCAGTTTTGGGAAATCATTGGGCAAATTCCCAATATTGTTGGATCCATTACTTACAACTGGAGGCAGTCCGTGGTCTTGCAAATGTTGAAAGTTACAAAATGGCGTGGGTATGCTTGCGACGATTCTGAATGGTTCTCTCTGTTCTTCATGTCCCCCGAAGTTGTCTGTGTAGTCTTGCACATGCGCGTTGTTCATTTCATTCCTGAAGCTGTCGGAAGAGGTTCTCGTCGCTGCAGCTCCCTCGTAGCGCTCTTCTTCCGATGATTCAGTCTCTGGCTCGATCTTCGGTGTCCAGGCGGCGGCAGAAGCTCGTGTCTTTCTGTTGCGATGACTCTTGTTGAGATCGCTGTTTTCTGACATCGTCTGCGGCGTGGGGTGGTATTTGCAAGGTTCTCTGGGCTCAGGTGTCGGTGCTCTCGTTGATTGAGGAGAAGCGGGCAGACTCCGAGACGTTTGCTTTCTTGCTTGTTCTCTCCCTGTTTCTCGATTGCCATCTTTTGTCGGTTCTTTTGTAATTTTCAGTCCTGGACCGAATGTTGTAAAGAGAGTTCTTATAGCTGATTTGACTTTTAGTTCGATAGGTATTTCTTCTGAGTCTGTATCAGAATTTTCTGAAAAGTAAAGTTTTTCTTTTTTCTTTTTTATATTATGTGAATCCTTTCGCGCCAAAGATTTTGAATGATGTACTCTGACTCTGCTTCGCTCTTTTTTGTGATCGGTTGAAAACAAGATGGCTGCCATTCAAAATTTTGAGCGGGACCGTTGGTCTTTCTTTTCATTATTCCTTTTTCTGTAGATGATTCGCTCACCATTTTTGGATTTTTGGGATCATCTGTTACGATACTCCTTTTTTTCGCTGTTCCGCTGTTCTTTATTACGTTTTGGAATTTCGCGTTGAGTTTCAGCAGTTTCAGTACCTCTGATCCGAGGGGGCTGCCTTTCAACTCGTTCTCCTTTTGTTCATCCATTCCATCAATTATTTCCTCGTTGTCTGTAGTGTAGTCTTCAGTTTCTTTTGGTGTCATAGTCGTGGGTTTATCGATCTTTTCTTGATCTGCTTCCATTTCTTTACTGTATGCCCTGGTGTTGGGTCTTTCTCTTTTGTTTCTGGAGTTTTCTCTCTCGGACATATTTAAAGTTTTACTGAGTCAATCAAACCATCCTCTGCTACCAAAATTGTTACGATATTTTCAGGATCAGACTCAATAAGTAGATTAAGAATTAGATATTCAAATAAAGCACTGTTTATTTACAGAAGGCATTCTATATTCACTGAATATTCACAGATAGAAGCACAGAAGGAAAGCATACAGCTCCTTATATATACAAGGGGTGGAGCTAGATATAGGAGTGGTTAAGTATGAATATATTAAGTAGTGAAGAATAAGTTAACCCCTGATATCCTGGTCATGTACTATTTACATAATAAAGAATAAGGCATTTACTTGTGACAATTTACCTATCAGTAATCTCGCAGCTGTTATCATGTACAATATCAACTTTGTTTCACCCAAAGTAAAACCCTTAACTATACCCAATAAAAACAATTGTGGAGAAAATTGAATTTTTTTCTTCAAAACATTCTGCATGACCCACCAAATTTTTATCCAGAAGGCCTTAACTTTCCTACAGGTCCACCAAACATGATAATATGTAGCATCTAAACAATCACATCTCCAACATTTTGGCTGAACATTAGGGTACATACATGACAATTTTTGGGGGTCTAAATGCCATCTATAAAACATTTTATAGAAATTTTCCCTCAAATTCTGCGACTGTGTAAACTTAACGTTCTGAACCCAAATTTTTTCCCAAGTTTCCAACATCACTGGCTCCTCAAAATTTTGTGCCCACTTAATCATACAATCTTTAACCAATTCAGTTTCTGAATCCCTTTCTAACAAAACATTATAAAGCCTTTTAATATGCATTGGACCTTTCTCTTTTATATGTCTAACCAATTCTTCCTCATGCAACATAATACCAATTTTTTGGTCCTCTTTCCATCTCAATTGTAGTTGATTATATTGTAACCAAGTTAAGTTAATCCCTTCGTCCAACAGTGTCTGTAGTGTCTTCAACTGCCATCTGCCCGCATCTGTAAAAAGAACCTCTTTGTATAAAAACCCCCCGAGTGACATTATATTTGTATTCCACATAATATGACCAAGATCCAGCCATAGCGGTATTTTATAATCCCATTTGAGTCGGTGCTTCTTCCAAACTCTCATCAAAGAGTCTCTAAGTATATGGCTTTTAAATACTTTATCCACTTTGTTGTCATAAAATAAGTAGGCATGCCATCCAAATTCAAGATCAAAACTTTCTATATTCATTATTCCAGTCTTTTTCCTTCCAAACCAATCACTTGCTAGAGTCAAAGCTGCTGCTTCATAATATAACTGTAGGTTTGGAAGTTTAAGGCCTCCCCTTTCTGGAACATCTTGCATAATTTTCAGTTTCACTCTCGGTTTTTTCTCGTTCCAGACAAACTTATTCACTCCAGTTTGCCACACTTTTAGTTGTTTATCACTTTTAAGCACCGGAATCATTTGAAACAAAAAAAGAAATCTTGGCAAAATGTTCATCTTAACTGCTGCTATTCTTCCAAGTAAAGACAGCTGCAGTTTTTTCCAAGTCTCCATATCTTTCTGCACCTCTCGCCACAACACCTCATAATTATTTTGAAACAATTTGGTATTTGATTCTGCAACCTGAACTCCTAGATATTTTACCTTTGGTACAATCTCAAAACCTTCCCTCCTTTGAAGCTCGTGTTTACGATCTTGTGTCATATTTTTAACTATCATCCTAGTTTTTTTCTGGTTCAATCTAAAACCTGAAACTTTACCATAATCTTGTATAATGTCCTTCATCTGGATTATCCTTCATCTGGCATGCAGCAAAGAAGAGTTTGAGGGGTTTTTTAAGTGGGTTTTTTAGCGGGTTTTTAACAAAAATCTTAAGGGGTTCGGGGGGGGATTAAGGTGGGTCCTGGGGGAAATCCACCGGGTTCAAGACCAGCCTTAGCGAAGGGCCACGACATTAGGGACATAGAACCGGAGGTCGGGGAGGGGGGGTGGAGTTCGATTTGAAGAGGGCTGTTCCATCAGCATAGTGAGTGGGAGGGGCAGATATGGCGGAAGCTGGGGACCATATCATGTTCCGGGAATGCGCACTCGCTATCTCAGAGCGATTGCGCATTCCGGTCCCCAATGCTTTTCTTGTTCCCCAGGTTGTCCAGATTCTCAGGGCCAGAGCCTTCGGCTGATGTTATGCAACGCCAGGTCCGTTGTTAATAAAGCCCTCCTCATCCATGATCTTATCCAGGAGGGGGAGGCGGACCTGGCGGGTATTACGGAGACCTGGTTGGGCCAGGAGGGGGGAGTCCCCCTCGTGGATATGTGCCCACCAGGTTTCCGCGCATTTCATCAGCCGAGGGCTCAGGGCAGGGGCGGGGGGGGTGGCGGTTATTATAAAGGAAGGTCTGGATCCAAGGGAGACCACTGTTCCACAGATAGCCGGATGTGAGTCCCTCTTTGTGAAGTGGGGTCGTAGAGTACAGATGGGCTTGTTGGTCACGTACCTGGCTCCCTGCCACGTGGCAATGGCCCTGCCTGAGCTGCTTAACGTTATAGCCGAGGTGGCGGTGGACACCCCCAGACTTGTCATCATGGGGGATTTCAACCTCCCATCTATCGGTGAAACGTCTGAGGTGGCTCGGGAGTTCATGGCTTCCATGACGGCCATGGACCTTACTCAGTTAATTCATGACTCCACTCACACGGGGGGACACACTCTGGACTTAGTTTTTGTCTCTGGTCAGTGGTTGAGTGGTCTTGATATAGGGGATATAGCCATCGAACCCTTGTCATGGTCTGACCACTCGCTCCTTCGACTGGACTTTCTGACCGCTGCACCCCGCCGCAGGGAGGCGGGACCGACCAGGTAGTTCCGCCCCAGGCGCCTGATGGACCCGGATAGGTTCCAGATGGAGCTTGGGCCATTTCCTGAGACTCTGGCTCATGACTCAGCGGAAGACCTGGTGGCCGCCTGGGATAGTGCGGCTGCCGGGGCCTTGGACCGAGTCGTGCCTTTGCGGCCTCTGACCCGGCACCGAACTCACCTAGCTCCTTGGTTCTCCGAGGAGCTTAGGGAGATGAAGCGCCGGAAAAGACGCCTGGAGAGTAGTTGGAGGACCAACCGCTCCGAATCTGACCGAACACTGGTGAGGTCTCATATTAAGACCTACCTAGTGGCGATAAAAGCGGCGAAAACGAGTTATTTTGCCGCTCTTATCGCGTCATCAGATAATCGCCCAGCCGCCCTGTTTAGGGTGACCCACTCCCTCCTTCATCTGGAGGTGCGGGATGATCCCTTGCAGGGTCGTGCTGAGGATTTTGTGCAGTATCTGTATGACAAAATCGCTCAGATTCGGGAAGGGCTGGCCTCTGACTGGGTAAGTCCGGACGGGACGACTGAGGCAGGTCTTGAGAGTGTTACCTGGGGGGAGTTCGATCCTGTGGCTCCCGAGGACATGGACAGGGTCCTGGGACGGCTGAACGCGACCACATGTTTATTGGACCCGTGTCCCTCCTGGTTGGTACTGGCTTCCTGGGAGGTGACACGAGGCTGGCTCCAGAAGACTGTTAACGCTTCTTTGAGTGAGGGGATCCTGCCGACCGCTTTGAAAGAAGCGGTTGTGAGGCCCCTCCTCAAGAAGCCCTCTCTGGATCCGGCTGTTTTGGCTAACTATCGTCCAGTCTCCAACCTTCGCTTTATTGCGAAGGTTGTTGAGAGTGTGGTGGCGCAACAGCTTCCCCGGTACCTGGATGAAGCTGTCTATCTGGACCCGCTCCAGTCCGGCTTCCGGCCTGGGCACAGCACTGAAACGGCATTGGTCGCATTGGTGGATGATCTCTGGAGGGCCCGGGACAGGGGTTGTTCCTCTATCCTGGTCCTGTTAGACCTCTCAGCGGCTTTTGATACCATCGACCATGGTATCATGTTGCACCGGTTGGCGGGGTTGGGGGTGGGAGGCACCGTGCTGCGGTGGTTCTCCTCCTACCTCTCTGACCGGTCGCAATCTGTGTTGACAGGGGGGCAACGGTCGACCCCGAGGCACCTTGCTTGTGGGGTGCCACAAGGGTCGGTCCTTTCGCCCCTTCTGTTCAACATTTATGTAAAGCCGCTGGGTGAGATCATCCGTGGTTTTGGGGTGGAGTTCCATCAGTACGCTGATGACACCCAGCTGTACATCTCCACCCCAGACCACCCCAATGATGCCCTTGAAGTGATGTCCCAGTGTCTGGAGGCCGTGCGGGCCTGGATGGGGAGAAACAGGCTCCGACTCAACCCCTCCAAGACCGAGTGGCTGTGGCTTCCGGCGTCCCGATATAGCCAGCTGCTGCCATCGCTGGCTATTGGGGGTGAATCACTCGCCCCCACGGAGAGGGCTCGTAACTTGGGCGTCCTCCTGGATGCACGGCTGTCTTTGGAAGATCATTTGACGGCCGTGGCCAGGGGGGCTTTTTATCAGGTTCGTCTGATACGCCAGTTACGCCCCTTTCTAGATCGGGACTCCCTACGCACAGTCACTCAAGCACTCGTCACTTCCCGCCTGGACTACTGTAACGCTCTCTACATGGGGCTCCCCCTGGGGTGCACCCGGAGACTCCAGCTGGTCCAGAACGCGGCCGCGCGGGGGATTATGGGGGCGACGAGGCGCTCCCATGTGACACCTCTCCTGCGCGAGCTGCACTGGCTTCCAGTGGTCTTCCGGGTGCGCTTCAAGGTGTTGGTGACCACCTTTAAAGCGCTCCATGGCTTAGGGCCGGGGTATCTACGAGACCGCCTTCTGCCACCAATAGCCTCCCACCGGCCAGTACGCTCGCACAGAGTGGGCCTCCTCAGGGTGCCGTCCGCCAGACAATGTCGGCTGGCGACCCCCAGGGGGAGAGCCTTCTCTGTGGCGGCGCCCACCCTTTGGAACAACCTCCCCCCAGAGTTACGTACAATAACAGACCTCCGGATTTTTCGTCGGGCCCTGAAAACCCATTTATTCCAACTAGCTGGGCTGGCTTGAGTCAAACTTTTTAAACTATTTTAAATTGGAACTGTTTTTAATTATGGCCAAATTATTTAATTATTTTAATCAGTTTTTTAATCTTTCTATGTCTGGATTTTACTTTGGCTGTGCACCGCCCTGAGTCCTATATTGGAGAAGGGCGGTATAGAAATTAAAACAAATAAATAAAATATTGATTCCATTGGCTGTGTTAGGCTAACAATCAAATCATCTGCAAATGCCTTTATTCTGTAATCCTCTTGCCTTATCATTATACTTTTCAAGATATTAGAATCCCGTATTGTGTTTAACAAGACTTCTAATGTTAAAATAAACAACAGTGGGGACAACAGACATCCCTGTCTTGTTCCTTTTTCGATTTTAAACTCTGTTGTCAAACTTCCATTAATAATAATCTGTGCCTTTTGCTCTTGGTAAATTGCTGAAACCGCCTGTATAAATTGATCCCCAAAGTCCATCTTTTTAAAAGTCTTTAGTAGAAAATTCCAATCCACTCTATCAAAGGCCTTCTCTGCATCCAAGAAGACCAGCACTGCAGGGATCTGTTTATTCTTCTCAAGATATTCCAATAAATCTATTACTTACCTTACATTGTCCTTCATGTATCTACCCTCGATAAATCCCGCTTGATCTTCATGAATCACCTTTTGAATTACTGGCATCAACCTGTTGACTAGTACTTTTGCGTAAATTTTATAATCAGTATTCAGAAGAGATATTGGTCTATAATTCTCCGGTTTTTTAGGACCTGCTTGCTCTTTTGGTATCAAAGAAATATAAGCTGTTGTCCATGATGGGGGTATTTTACCCCCTTGTTGAATATTACAAAATAGATCTCTAAGTTGTTCCACCATTTCTGCTTGCAAAGTTTTATAATACACTGCAGTCAAACCATCCGTTCCAGGAGCTTTAGCTGTTTTTAATTGTTTAATTGCTGCCATTATCTCCTCTTCTGTTATAGGATAATTCATTCTTTCCTTTTGTTGATCAGTAATTTTTGTAACTCTTTTATTATCTAAGTATTTTTCTATAAGTCCATTCTGCACATCATCTTTGTCATATAGTTTAGTATAATAGTCCACAAAAGCTTCTTTAATTAATTTTTGTTGAAAAATTTCTTTCCCTCCAATATCAATACTATCAATAGTCCATATACTCTGCTTTTTCCTTAATGTATAGGCCAACCATCTGCCCGGTTTATTGGCATTACAAAATGTATTATGCTTCGCATATTGTAAATTTGTTGCAACTTGTTCCGCCATAAGCATTTGAAATTGGTCTTTCAAAAGTTTTATAACACCACGTATTCTCTCATCTATTGGGATTTTAATAAGTAGCTGTTCTTTATTCTTTATTTCTACTTCCAGTTCAGATCTTTTCTTTTGTCGAATCAGTCTATGTTTAGAGTTCATATAAATAAGCACCCCTCTCATATAAGCTTTGCTCGTGTCCCATACAATTTCAATTGGGGTACCTTTATTCAGGTTCATTTCAAAAAATTCTTTCAAATGCTTTTTAAGTTCTATTATTTTTTTTTCATATCTGAACAAGTTTTCATTCATTCTCCAAGAGCGTCGCTCAATCTTGCCCATTTCAATTTCTATCCATACTGGGCTATGGTCAGTCAGAGTTCTTGGAAACATCTTTGTTCTTTTTGTCTTAACAAGTAAATCATCTGACAACAAAATAAAGTCAATCCTAGAGAAAGATCTATGTCTATCGGAAAAAAAAGTATAATCCAGTTCTTTTGGATTATGTATTCTCCAAATATCTTTTAATTCCAAATCTTCTTTCATGTCAAAAAAAGTCTGTGGTAATCTGATCCTAGATTTCGCCAAACTCTTTTTATCTAATTTCAAATCAATTACTCCATTCCAATCTCCCATAATTAGAATAGATCTATAGTCCCATTGCAATATTTTAGTATGTAACATTTTATAGAAATGGTCCTGTTGTTGATTAGGAGCATAAATTCCAATCAAAAGAATTTGGCCATTTGCTGTAAGTAATTCGATGGCTACAAACCTACCATCTTCATCTGCTTCTATAATTTTAGCTGTTAATCTTTTGTTTACATAAATAACCACACCATTCTTTTTTTGCAAAGTTGAAGATATAAAATGTGTTCCTAATTTAGAATTTATCAAGTATTTTTGATCTTGAGTTGTAATATGCGTTTCCTGTAAACAAATTATGTCATTATTAAATTGTCTCAAATATGTAAATAATTTCTTCCTTTTCTGTGCTGAATTCAACCCATTCATGTTCCAAGATAAACACTTAATTGTCATCTTTCTTTTCCTGAAGCATCAAGCAGAATAACCGAATATCTTCCCGAATCTTCGGTCTCGCCCCCCCCCCCCATGACTCCAGTATCTTGTATGGCACTCATGGCTTCCTTTTCTTGTCTTTCCTGTTGTTGCTTTTCTTTAAGTTGTTTGGATTTTGCACGAGTTATACGCTGATCCTTAACTTCGGCCATCCGAACCAAATCCAGGATTGGAGAAGATTCCAGCAAAGGCTCATCCAAGAAACCTCCTTCAGCACCCTGCAATTTCTCTAGCTCCACCTGCTTAACCTGTTCTTGCGATTCTTGTTGAGATTGCTTCTTATCACTCTCCTTAATCTCCAAAACTGTGGAAGAACGTGGAGATGGTGTTCTTTCTTTAAAAATGGTAGTATAGAAATACTCCGCCTTCTCCATGGTATTCAAACGATGTCTTTCACCCTTGTATTTCAAAATTATGCCAGTTGGGGCATCCCACCGAAATGGTATTTCTTGCTTTTGCAATTCTTTTACAAGAAAGCCAAAATCTTTTCTTGCTTTCAACATTTTAGGTGGTAGTTCTTTATAAACTCCTATTTGTGAGCCCCCCACTTGCACAGAAGTAAGAAAAGATTGTTGCAGGATATCATTTCTTATTGTTCTGTCCGTGAAGTATATGACCACATCTCTAGGCAGTTGTCTTTGTCTGGCCACCCAGGAATTCACTCTGTAAATTTTATCTATTTTGGAAAAAACCACATCAGGATTAATTTTTAAAAGCACTGCCAAAGCCTCAGCACAAATCTGTCTCAAGTCCTGCCTGTCACCCTCTTTAATTCCTCGAAGCCTTATGGCAAATTCCATTGACCTGAATTGCATCATAACAACTTCGTTTTCAACTCTTTGCATTTTCTCATCAACATCAGAAATTTTATAGTCATTATCTTTCATCTTAACATTGACTTCTGATTTAAGTTCATCCACTTTAGAATCAACTTTAATAATAAATTCTGCAAGGCCAGACGCCACGTCTGATATTTTTTTAGTCACCTTGCCATAATCCTGTTTCACTATATCTTTAATTTCATTAATTTCCTGCATAATTTCCTGTTGAGATTTTTGAAGTTTTTCATCTATTTCCTGTTGGGATTTTTGAAATTTATCATCCAAAACTTTAGAAATAAATTCTTTTAAATTTTCAAGATCAAAGTCTTTTTTCTCAGTCTGTTGAGACTGTATTTCATGTTTGTGTGTGGGGGATCCCCCCCCCCCCCGCTGCCTTTCCTTCCTGCTTCTTTGAAGCCATTCTGCCACGTGATTTAGTTTTTCTGAAAAGGGAAATCCTTTTTCTTTTTCCACCTCCACAAAGGCTTCTAAAAAAGTCCCCCAGATTTAATCAGGTAGAAGCTAGGCTGAGGCCAACTCAGATTTTAATAAAAAAGTTTTTCCACTTCTCCTGTTCCTTTGTGTTACAGGCAGAGTTACTTTGTAACAGATCAAAGAAGCTTCACAGAATCACTTTCACTAGCTCGTTAACTCAGTTGCTGGGTGCCATATTTTTTTTTTTCAAATCAGTTTCACTCGCACTTTCTCTTAGTTTAAAAAGTCACCAAAAACATCAATACTTGCAATTCTCAAGTTTGGGGGTTCAAGTTGATACTTCCGCTGCTTGTTAAGGTTGGTTTCATTCAGATAAAATGTTTGCAGCAGCCAGCTTGTTCTGCGGAGTTCAGCAGAATCGTCCCACGCCGTCCGGAGTCTGGCAAGTTGAAAGGGAGCCGCGCCTGTTTCCTCCCCAGCAACGAATCTCTGGGGGCTCACAGGGGCTCAACCGGTGCCTTGCCTTCTCTGCTCCTACAATCCTTAGGATTTTGGAGTTTTCAAGCCGCTTCTCGATGTCGAAGCGGCTCTACAAACGGCGGGGCTGGTGGTCCTCAAGAGGAGACTGTCTTCGCTGGCGGTGAGACAAACCGGAAGTCTTTGAAAACATTTCTGAAGGTGGAAAGATTTATATTCCTTGCAATCATCTGGTCATTAGCACCCTGAGGATTGGTAGAAGCTTCTTGGATGAGAAGTGAAACAGATGGGTTTTTTCAAAGAAAAAAAAAACCCAAGAAAGTCCAGTTGCTTTTTGGAAAAGCACCTTTGGGATTTGAACCAGAGAGTTGGACCTCTTGAACTGAAGTATAATTGCTTTGTTTATATATTTTTTCTTCCAATTGCTCCTCTGGTTTCCCTTATTTTTATCCTGTTCCAAACTAGAAAAGCTTAGCTTCAAGGCAGCAGTAGGAAAAATTGGAGATGGCTAGGATCTGGCAGGATTTTACTAACCTATTTAATTGGTCTCAAAAGTTGCCATGAACGGGCAGTAGTACAGGATCACAATTTTCAGCTCTGTTCTATGGTAATGAAGGAGCATCTTCTGGATTGCTTAGAATTCCAGAATTTGCTTATGGACACCTTTTGACTAAGGCAGGAGTGTCTCAAACTCAAGGCCTGGGGCTGGATCTGGCCAGTGGACCACCCTGGAAACAGCAAAGGACTAGCCCATGATGAAGTGAAAGGACTAGCCTCTGCCAGTGAAAATGGAGCTGGCCCTCCCGAGCTCTGTTTTCACTGGCAGAGAATTGCAGGTGGCTGTCACAGCCAAAAATGGAGCTCGAGAGCCATTTTCACTGGCAGAGTGCTTGGACCACCACAGGCACCCTGACATGAGTGACATTGAGCTGCCCACCCTGGCCCACCCTGGCCACCCTGGCCACGCCCACCCCAGCTCCCCAAAGTTAAGCACAACCCTGATGCAGCCCTCAATGAAATTGACTTTGACACCCCTGGACTAAGGTAAAAGGATTGGAATGATCAAATGATTGGCTTCTAAAAATGTTCTACTTGCTTGCTGAGTTTGTACAATGGTTTGGTTTAATGAGGAGATATAGCTATGAGGCGGGCAGAGAAAAATCTGGAGACCAGATGGTAGAAATCTAAAAGTGAATATGATCAAGCATAGCTTGGAGCATCTTAGAGTGTTATACTGTGGCCCTAAGGGAGGAGAAAAGCTGTTTGATCTCTATGTTGCCCACAAAAACTAGCCCAAGGGAGCTTTTCTGGTTGATTGGGACTGGAGGAATTGGAAGGACTCCATGTGTCTCAACAGCAAACTGTGAAGATTTTATTATTGTTGTTTTCTCAGATAAACTCATTCATATTTACAGACAGATTGAAGAGAGTGGAAATGTAGAGAGAAGGCCAGTACTTCTATTTGTCCAGTTTTATTAAACCAGTTTATGTCTGTTAACCTTATAGATGTCTACAGACAAGCTAATTCTTCATTAGACCAAGATCCTTTTTGACTAGTACTGCTGGAATGGATTCACAAGGGATATTTTTGTAGGGGAGAGATTGGCAGAGCTAGGGGAAGGAGTCAAATGAGGCAATATTTAAGAGTGGTAAGTAGCCACAAATGAATTAAGTTCAAATACCCTTAAATGCAATTGATCCTTATATATCTCTAACCAGGTGCTAATTGTTATCTCAACTAACAATTAATGCCAGGCACACAAAAAAAGGTCCACACTTGAAGGTTCAAAAACTGATTTCTTGCTAAAAGCCTCATTTACTTGCTTATTAATTTCATATGCAATTTCAGGATACAATAGTACAAAGTGTTTTTAATTGGGTTGTCTTTGGAAATGTTCTGGCTGCGTTCTCGTAACTCTGAATCAAGGGGAGTTAGCAAGATGTGTACACATCAAAACCTATTTAACAGCATAGACAATGGGGGTTAATTTTAGCCCTGTGAGGCAAAACTTTATCGACCAACCACTAGGCCTAATGTGTTGACCCAAATTGCCCCCAGCCAAGTTCAAAAATGGCAAAAAAAAGAAAGAAAAAAAAAAGGCACAGAAACTGCTTAAGTGGCCACTGGCCAGTCACTCCCTCAACCCAACCCACTTCCTGGGGAAAATAGAAGGAGGGAGCATTAACTACAATACCTTGAAATTATACAATAAAGGAAGGCCATATATTGAATAACTACTATCAATCTACCAGATGCCCCTGGAACATCCAGATAAATCTATCTGGAGTAAAATATATTTACTTTACTCTAACCTTTTTTAATTCATTCATCAATCGTTGCTCTTTATCATTTCATCCTGCTAAATTCCAAGACACAACCTAACATATTTGAGTTATGGTCAGATAAATGACTTCCAAGGTATGATGACTTTGATCAATTGAGACAATCATAATTAATGTTAGTAGACTAGAGAAGGTAGGGTACCAGTTCCAACTGTAGCACATGCAACATTCCCTGTGAACTGTGAGGACAGTTCTGGTCAGTTTGTATGCACTTGCCTTTAGAGACAGGAGCCCAGTCAGTCCCTGCCATGGTTGCTGGTAAAAAGTCAATATATCTGCTGTGAAGACCATGTCATTAAGCCCTGAAGCTTAAAAGATGCTGGCCATGAAAGCCTTCACCATAAAATTGGTGGCTGACTTTCCAGATGATGGAGGAGCTGCAAAATAATTGGTTCAGCCCTGGAAGAGTTTTCCATATTGTTTTCTTTGGGAGCCTTAGTTTCTTGGTAATAAGACTCTGGTTATAGACTGAACTTTGTAGAAGTCCTTAAATACCACATTTCGATTCTTATTTTATTACAGAGCCCCAGATTATGACATTGAACATGCAAACAAGTTAACTTCACTACTCACCTGGGCAGCCTGCTGCCCACACTCAATACTCTTTCTTGGTGACCTTAACTTACCACTTATTAATTGGACCCTAAATGAATGTACAACTGAACCTATACATGCAACCCTGTACAATACTGTAACTAATCTGGACTTGATCAACTAGTAACTAACAACACTAGACTCAACAACTGCCTTGATCTCATCTTCTGCAACAGTTTAAATTCAATTTATGGACTACAAATAAAAGAACCATTCTCCAAAAGCGACGACAGCATGATTGACCTTTGTCTCAATTTACACCCTCTCAAAAATCATCATAATGATGTGATTCCCAGTTATAACTTTAAAAAAGCCAACTATGATCTCATAGACAATGAACTCTCATATCTTGATTGGCAAATTCTATTCTCTGTCTGTAATACTGCTGAGGATCATTACAACATTTTCTTGCGTGAAGTCAAAAGAATCATTAAACTTTACATACCACTAATATCCCACAAAACCAGAAAAAATAAATTACCGATAACAATAAGGAAATTACAATCCAGAAAAAAATCTCTTTGGCGAAGAAACAAAACTAACTACATAGCTAACCTCAAAAACTGCTACAAAAATTATGCCAACAAATAAAGACTGAATGCACCAATTATCACATCAACCAAGAAGAAAACATTCTACGCACAAAATCCACCTGTGCCTTCTATAATTTTGTAAACAACAAACTTAAAGTCTCGAGATCTATCCCACCCCTAAAAGGACCAAACAATGAAGACTGTATTGACAATACCGTTAAAGCCATTTTACATGTTCTTTGGCTCAGTATTTGTAAACAGCAACAACACATACCCAATATTTTGCAGTTGTATTACAATTAGAATGATTATGGTGATCTTATACATATTGATTTTACAGAAGACAATGTTGAAAAGGCACTATGCAATCTAAAACCATCTCTATCTACTAGGCTAGAGACCCTAGCCTAATTGAAAATTACTTTATGTTGCAACACTTGCAAAGTCATGGAATCAATCATTAACCAATCTATTACCCTCCACCTAGAGACAAACAACCTACTTTCTAACAATTTGGTTTCAGAAAAAAATTATCCTGTAATCTACAATTACTACATTGCAAAAACTTATGGACTACACATCTCGATCAGGGCAAAGCAATAGATGCAGTTTACATAGACTTCTGTAAAGCTTTTGATTCAGTGGTACACGACAAATTACTTCTAAAACTAAAATCCTATGGCATTTCTGGACTCCTACATAAATGGATAGCTGCCTTCCTGTCAAACAGACAACAAGTGGTCAAAATAGGAAGTGCTCTATCAAATCCTATACATGTTAATAGCAGTGTTCCCTAAGGCAGTGTTTTAGGTCCAAAACTCTTCATATTTTACATAAATGACCTTTGTGATTGTATTAAAAGTAACTGAGTTCTCTTCGCTGATGATGTTAAACTATTCAACACCACTGACAATGCAATTACCCTTCAAAAAGACCTTAACTATGTGTCAGATTGGTCTAGCAAGTGGCAACTTCAAATCTCAACCAACAAATGCTCTGTCTTGCACATTGGCAAAAAAAAAAAAAATCAAAACATAAAATACAAATTAGATGGATGTGACCTTATAGATGACCCTCACTCTGTCAAGGACCTTGGAGTACTCATTTCTACAGATCTAAGTGCCAGAGCCCACTGTAACAACATTGCCAAAAAGGCATTAAGAGTTGTTAACCTAATCTTGCATAGCTTCTTCTCTGGTAATGTTGTACTACTGCATATCGGACATAAATACAATCGAGAGAGTCCAGAGATATTTTACGAGAACAGTCCTCCATTCCTCTAACCGCAATAAAATACCTTATGGCACCAGACTCCAAATTTCGGGCTTAGACAACTTAGAACTATGCCGACTTCAGTCTGACCTAAGCATAGTATATAAAATTATCTGTCCTTTCTGTCAATGACTACTTCAGCTTCAACCACAACAATACACGAGCAAATAATAGATACAAACTCAAGGTAAACCGCTCCAAACTTGATTGCAGAAAATATGACTTCAGTAACAGAGTGGTCAATGCCTGGAATGCACTATCTGACTCTGTAGTTTCTTCCCCAAACCCCCAAAACTTTAACCTTAAACTGTTGACGTTGACCTCACCCCATTCCTCAGAGGTCTGTAAGGGACGTGCATAAGTGCACCAGTATGCCTACCGTCCCTGTCCTAATATTCCTTTTTACTTACTCTTTTCATGTATTCAAATTATGTTTATACTTTTACCTGTTATCTTAAATATGCTTGACAAATAAACTTATGGTTATGATTATGAAAATTGTTTTCATTTATTTATTTTGCATGAACAATGAACAGATTTCATTGTTTTCTTCTAGACCTAAAATCATAATAAAATTAAAATAAAATTGTCAGATCCCTAAAAGTGATACTGCCATTCAAGTGGAGGAAGGGGGGACTTGGATTCAATTTACTAGCATGGCCTGTGTCATCAGATATTTTACAACCTATATCCTGGTGCCAAGGAAGCCTGAGATTCCCTTTACCTGCAGAATTTTTATGATAGCCATGTGGGTTGTCTCACTTTAAAGGGTAATGGTGGGAATGCATGTTTGTTCGGGTTCTCAAAGGAAATAGTAAAGAAAACATCTTCACACTTGTGTATTGGCTAAAATCTGCATTCTGACTTAAAGGGAGGGGTCTCTACCACTTTAATCCTACTGCTTTGCCTAAGGGAATTCAGATTGTGCTTTAACTGGATGTTTTTCACTTCTGCTTAATAAAAGAATCCTTTTGAACAACTATGTTTCAAGAGTTCGTACTTTTTTAAGTTGGAAGGAGAGGCGATCCTTACATTCCTGCCATTCTAGCTTAAACATTGAAATGGACTTTATGGCTGTCTCTAGAAGAGCACTTGACGGCCGTGACCGGGAGGATTTTTCATCAGGTTCGCCTGATTCGCCAGTTGCGTCCCTTTCTAGATCGGCACTCCCTACACACGGTCACTCATGCCCTCATCACCTCTCGTCTGGACTATTGTAACGCTCTCTACATGGGGCTCCCCTTGAGGTGCACTCGGAGGCTCCAACTGGCGCAGAGTGCGGCCGCGCGGGTGGTTATGGGAGCAACGTGGAGCTCCCATGTAACACCTCTCCTGCGCGAGCTGCACTGGCTTCCGGTGGTCTTCCGAGTGCGCTTCAAGGTTCTGGTTACCACCTTTAAAGCGCTCCATGGCTTAGGACCTGGTTATCTACGGGACCGCCTGCTACCACCAATAGCCTCCCACCGGCCAGTACGCTCCCATAGAGAGGGGCTCCTCCGGGTGCCGTCGGCCAAACAATGTCGACTGGTGGCCCCTAGGGGGAGAGCCTTCTCTGTGGGGGCACCTACGATCTGGAACGAGCTCCCCCCGGAGATACGGAGGATCCCGGATCTGCGCACCTTCCACCGCGCGCTTAAAACGTTTTTATTTCATCAAGCTGGCCTGGCCTAAATCTTCTCTCTTTTAAAATTTTTAAATTTAAATTTTAAACACTAATTTTAATTTGTTTAATTATGGGATATTTTTAAAATTGAGCCAAATTGTTTAATCTGTTTTAATCTATTTTAAATTTTGTATTTCTGTGTTTTATCTTTTGGCTGTTCACCGCCCTGAGTCCTTCGGGAGAAGGGCAGTATAGAAATCTAATAAAAATAAATAAATTAATTAATTAACCTAAGATGCACCACTGGATTGCAGTCCCTCCCCTCATTCTATTAGGTTGTCTGCTTTTTTTAGCAAAAATATAGCTTCAGAGCTGGCTTTTTGTAGTAGTGCAATGTCAGCCTCCGCTTTGCCTGCTTCAGCTGCCATAAGAAACAGGGTGGGGGGAGGGACTGGTTAAGGGGGCGAGGGGGGGGAAGATTGCAGGAGGTGTCTTTCCAATGCAGGAGGTGTCTTTCCAAGAAACGAAACTGAATCTCCAAAGGGGCTGGCTGACCAACTGCCCTACATTCCTGATGAATGACGTTGCCAGATGTGATTCCATCTGACCTTTGGGAGACCTTTGGATTGGATGATGGTCGATGGACACAGGAGGGGAGAAGCTTACTAGATGCTGTTTCGCGCGTTTTGCTCACTTCCAGCTTTTCCTGGGTTGCGATCATTTCATATTTAGTAAAAGTACTAATCTCTTTAAAATATGGAGTTTGGGTCATTCTTTCCTGGATTTTGAAGGAAGCATACCTGACAGAAGACATGTATTCAATTCACAAATGCTCAGTGGCTAGAATGATATAGGAAGCAATTGGCAATCAGCATCTTTTCTATGGGAGGGATTACCATTTGCCGCCCCTAATGCAAAGAGAACTAGATGGAATTCTAAGAAGTCTTCTATACACTGCAACTGTATGATTTATTATTTGGTTATGGCCTCTAAAGAGGGAAATAAGACCTCATTGTCAACTCTGATTTATATTCTCATTTTGCAATTTCAGTAAGTCAGGGGGGTATTGCTGGCGGCTGGGTATGGATTTTGCCCAATGAGATATAACTGTATTTGTATTCAAAGTTTCAGCTTTATTCTCTTGCCTTTCTTCCCTCACTGCAGCTTTGGTTTTTCACTGATTTGTCAAAGCTTGGTGAGAACAGAATGCATAAGATATGCAAAACTGAATGTCACAGTTGTCCCTACTGTGATAATTATATTATGATTTTTCATGATACACTAGCTGGCAAAAATTGCTGCCTCCAGTGCCTAAATGAGTTTCCTAGGATGAGTTGGTAGTGGCCCCAGCAGCTGATGGCACAACACAATCCTCCAGTTTCTCCAGTACAGTAATAGATGGCTTGGAACTTCTGTGTTATTTTCCACATTACCAAGAATGATGCCATATTGGGGGCATTTATGAGCCATGGTGGCACAGTACTGCAGAATACAGTACTGCAGACTACTTCTGCTGACTGCTGACTGCCTGCAGTTTGGCAGTTCGATTCTCACCAGCTCAAGGTTGACTCAGCCTTCCATCCTTCTGAGATCGGTAAAATGAGGACCCAGATTGTTGGGAGCAATAGGCTGATGTTGTAAACCACTAAGTGAGGGCTGGAAAACACTGTGTAAGTCTAAGTGCTATTTAAGGGATTCCCAGGGAAGCATGATGGCTGTACTGAATTTTGGACTCCCTACAGCTGTTTTGGAATGCAGAGTTTTTCTACTTGCCTTAGTTCAACAAATGTCAATATCTTAGGTGATCTTTTAAAAATTAGACAGGGCTCTATGTAATTTATTAGTAATTATATGGGAAAGTACCAGAGATGAATTTAGAATTGTATAGTAGATCAGGTGATTAATAAAGGAAATCAGGAATCCAATTCAACTCTATTTTTTTTAACATTGGTCCTGAAAACAAATCTCAATTCAAGGAAAACATAAGAGCAAGAAGTGGCTGGCTACATCTCAGATTGTAAACTGATAAAAATGAAGATTTTCCAGGATAAATTCTTTTATTTCCTCCATCCTGACAGTGTCCAACTTAAAAACACAATCAAAGCTCATTACAGAAAAAGTTATAAAATAATCAAATGTCTCCAGCCAAAATAGTTCAAAGGTTACTTAATAGGTTCAGGTCATCTTTGATTTACGACTACAATTGAGCCCAAAATTTTTGTTGCTAAGTGAGACATCTGTTAAATATGTTTTGTCCCATTTAATGACTTGTGAATCACTGCAAGTGTTAAGTTAGTAATACAGTTAAGTGAATCTGGTTTCCCCATTGACTTTGCGCATGAGAAGGTCACAAAAAGGGATCACATGATCCCGGGACTTTGTTTTTTGCTCTCCCCAGGCTCCAGAGGCTTTCTAGGAGCCTGGGGAGGGCGAAAACGGCCTTGCCCTCCCCCCCCCCGAGGCCTTCCAGAGGCTGGAAATACCCTGTTTCCCAATTTCCAGTGGGCCCGGAAGGCTCGAAAATCAGTTGGCTGGCGCGTGTATACGTGCTGAAGCTCAGCTAGGGCAATGCTCACGTGCTCACCGATATGGCTCTGTGTGCCACCTGTGGCACACATGCCATAGCTTCACCATCATGGGAGTATAGCCTAATCTTCAGGAGAAATCCTTGTAGGTCTTACAGACCAAAGTTTTTTCTCTGCTTTTCAGCTGCCATATTAACTTTAGATTGAATGAGTTTGAGCTATAAAAGCTTTCCCATGCCATGAAGGGGAAAGATTTTCATTTAAAAGCTACATTCCCATCATCTGCAATATACAATACCAGTTTTAATAGCATGCCAGGCCACTTTGTTCATTCACTTGTGATACTTTTCTCCACCCTTTGCAGAGAGATTGTAGTGGAACAAAAGCTTTCTGCTCTTTGTTGCTGTCATTCTTGCTGTCAACTTTTAAAAATTAACTAGATGTTCTGTAAAGCTTTGATTGCTTTTTCTAGCACTGACATCTATCATTCCTCTTCCCAAACATTCCTCTGTATAACTCGATTTCTTTTCAGCACAAACTAAAGGAGATACAGGATTTCTATAGACATGGGGAAAGAGTACAAGAGATACATTCTCTGGGAAATTTCTCCCTCTTTCATTCTCACTTAGGCAGACAGGCCTCTAAAAATTACTTCCCTCAATTATTATGAATCATTTTGTCAGGACAGAGTGTAACTACTATTTCTGATAATTTTTCAATCAATTTCCATGACAGACCACATATTTTATCTAACACCATGTAGCTGCTGCTCTTGACTGTGCTGATAGCAGGTGCCCTTAAAATTAAAACTTTGTGTCATAAATAAATAAATAAATAAATAACTTTATTGTCATTGTACGTGTATACACAGTATACCCATACAACAAAATTCACTTAACACCCAAAGACCAGGTCCAACACACATAACAATCCCCAAACACACTCCCACCCACCGCAATTCTCCACCCCTAAACCACCCAAACATGCACACAACAGACCAAGTAATACTGTCCAACAGCTCACTGATGGTAGCCCTTTAGTTCATTGTTGAGTGCAATTATAGCTCTGGGATAAAAACTATTCAGAAAATGTTTGGTCTGAGTTTTAATTGTTCTGTATCTTCTGCCAGAAGGCAACAGTCCCCAAAAATTGTAAGCAGGATAAAAAGAGTCTCTGAGAATGTTATGCAACTTTCTCAAACAGCGAGATTCGAAGATGTCATCCAGGGATGGTAGCTGGAGTCCGATGATATTCTGGGCAGTTTTAATTATTCTCTGTAGAGCTTTTTTGTCCGCTACAGAGCTGCTCCCATACCATGCAAGAATGCTGTATGTCAGGATATTCTCAATGGTGCTGTGATAGTAGGACAGAAGTAGATGCTGAGATATTATTATTATTATTATTATTATTATTATTATTATTATTATTATTATTATTATTATTATTATTATTATTATTTTATTTCTATACCGCCCTTCTCCCGAAGGACTCAGGGCAGTGTACAGCCAATTTAAAAGCACAAGACACAACAATGATTAAAAATTAAAATAATTAAATAAATTTGGCCGGATTAAAACCCCAAAAATTTAAAATACCCCAGTTAAAATTATTATGTTGATAGCCCGGCCTGGCGGAACAACAGGGTCTTCAATGTGCAACAAAACACCCGGAGGTCGGAGATCTTACGTATTTCCGGGGGCAGTTCATTCCATAGGGCTGGGGCTCCCACAGAGAAGGCCCTCCCCCTGGGTGTCACCAGCCGACATAACTTGGCTGATGGCACCCTGAGGAGACCCTCTCTGTGGGAGCAGACTGGTTGGTGGGAGGCTATTGGTGGCAGAAGACGGTCTCGAAGTACCCAGGTCCTATGCCATGGAGCGCTTTAAAGGTGGTAACCAACACCTTGAATCACACCCAGAAGACCACTGGGAGCCATTGCAGCTCGCACAGGAGGGGTGTCACGCGGGCACAACGGGTTGCGCCCATAGCCACCCGCGCGGCCGCATTCTGGACCAGTTGGAGCCTCCAAGTGCTCTTCAAGGGGAGCCCCATGTAGAGAGCATTACAATAGTCCAGGCGGGAGGTGACAAGGGCATGAGTGACCGTGCGCAAGGCGTCCCGGTCCAGAAAGGGCTGCAACTGGTGGATCAGGCGAACCTGATAAAAGGTCCCCCTGGCCACGGCCATCATGTGCTCTTCTAAAGACAGCCGTGCATCCAGGAGGACACCCAGATTGCGAGCCCTCTCTGTGGGGGGCAAAGATTCACCCCCAATAGTCAGCGATGGCACCTGCTGACTATATTGGGACGCCGGCAGCCACAGCCACTCAGTCTTGGACGGGTTGAGTCTGAGCCTGTTCCTCCCCATCCAGCACGGCCTCCAGGCAGCGAGACATCACATCAAGGGCATGGTTGGGGTGGTCTGGGGTGGAGATGTACAGCTGAGTATCATCAGCCTACAGATGACACTTCACCCCAAAACCACGGATGATCTCACCCAGCGGCTTCACATAAATGTTGAACAGAAGGGGTGAGAGGACCGACCCTTGTGGCACTCCCCATGCGAGACGCCTCGAGGTCGACCTCTGCCCCCCTGCCAACACGAACTGCAAGCGGTCGGAGAGGAAGGAGGGGAACCACCGCAGAACGGTGCCCCCTATTCCTAACCCTCTCAACCACTGCAGCATGATACCACGGTCGATGGTATCCAAAGCCGCTGAGAGATCAAATAGGACTAGGACAGAGGAACAACCCCTGTCCCGAGCACTCCAGAGATCATCCACCAACGCGACCAATGCCGTTTCTCTGCTGTGCCCCTGCCTGAAGCCTGACTGGCACGGGTCTAAATAGATAACATCATCCAGGTGCCTGGGCAGTTGTCGTGCCACCACACTCTCAACAACCTTCGCCACAAAGCGAAGGTTGGAGACCGGACGGTAGTTAGCTAATTCAGCCGGGTCCAGGGAAGGCTTCTTGAGGAGGGGCCTCACCACTGCTTCTTTCAAGGCAGCGGGAAAGGCACCCTCACTCAGAGAAGCAGTTATAATCCCCTGGAGCCAGCCTCGTGTAACCTCCCGGGAGGCCAGTACCAACCAGGAGGGACACGGGTCCAATAAACATGTGGTGGCTAACTAATCCTACCCAGAACCCTGTCCACATCCTCGGGAGCCACAGGATCAAACCCCTCCCAGATAATATTCTCAAGACCTGCCCCTGTCTCCTCCCCTGGACTCATCCAATCGGAGTCCAAGCCATCCCGAATCCGAGCAACTTTATCATGCAGGAATTGCACAAAATCCTCAGCACGGCCCTGCAAGAGATCTTCCCGCACTCCCCCCCCAAAGAAGGGAGTGGGTCACCCTAAACAGGGCGGCTGGGCAGTTCTCTGCAGATGCGATAAGAGCGGAAAAATGGTTAGATTTCGCCGCTTTTATCACCACTAGGTAGGTCTCACCTGTGTCCGGTCGGAATCGGATTGACTAGTCCTCCAAATGCTCTCTAGGCCTCTTTTCTGACACTTCATCTCTCTCAGCTCCTCAGAGAACCAAGGAGCCAATTGAGATCGGCATCAGGTCAGAGGCCGCAAAGGAACGACGCGGTCCAAAGCTCCAGCGGCCACACTCTCCCAGGCGGCCACCAGCTCTTCAGTCGAGTCATGTGTTAGAGTCTCAGGAAACAGCCCAAGCTCCGTTAGGAACCTTTCGGGGTCCATCAGGCGCCTGGGACGGAACCATTTGGTCGGTTCCATCTCCCTGCGGCGGGGGAAAGCGGTAGGAAAGTCTAAGTGAAGGAGCGAATGATCTGTCCATGACAAGGGTTTAATGTCTAGGTCCCCTCTACCAAGATCATTCAACCACTGACCAGAGACAAAAATCAGGTCCAGAGTGTGTCCCCCTATGTGAGTCGGGCCTTGAACTAACTGGGTCAGGTCCATGGCCGTCATGGAAGCCATGATCTCCCGAGCCACCTCAGATGCCTCACCCGCAGACGGAAGGTTGAAATCCCCCATGACAATAAGTCTGGGGGTATCAACCACCACGGTTGATAGATAGATTTATCTTCCTGAGCATTCTAAGGAAGTACAGCCTCTTCTGTGCCTTCTTCACAAGCATGTTAGCATTCATAGTCCATGAGAGGTCCTCCGAGATATAAATGCCCATAAATTTAAAACTACCCACCCTCTCCACATCCTCATTTATGTACAATGGTAGATGTACATCTCTCTTCCTCCTGAAGTCAATTATAAGTTCTTTAGTTTTTGTGGTGTTAAGTTTGAGATTATTTTCATTACACCACAATGTCAGCCCTTGTACTTCCTTCCTGTAAGCTGACTCATTGCTCTTATTAATGAACCCCACCACTGTTGTGTCATGCGCAAATTTAATAATTGCATTGGTGTTATACAATGGGGTGCAGTCATGGAATAAAGGAAAGGAATAAAGGAAACCCTGGGGGGCTCCTGTGCTTAGTATCAGAGTAGATGAATGGTGAGATCCCATCCTTACTGACTGTGGCCAACCTGTCAGAAAATCCTTTATCCACAAAAAAATCCTCTGATTTATACACAAATTGGACATTTTAAAAAACAACCTGTTGGGTAAAATGGTGTTAAAGGCAGAGCTATAATCCACAAATAACAGCCTCGCATATGTCCCCTGTTGTTCCAAGTGATTCAATACAGTATGGACAACAAGAGACATAGCATCATCAGTTGATCTATTATCCCTATATGCAAATTGGTATGGGTCCAAAGTAGATGGAAGACTAGCCTTAATATAGTTCAACACCAGCATCTCAAAACATTTCATAACAACAGATGTTAAAGCTACTGGTCTATAATCATTAAGGGATACCTCTACTGTATGCTTAGGGACTGGCACTATAATAGATGTCTTCAGGCAGGTAGGGATAGAGCACTGTGACAGGGATAGATTGAAAATATCCATGAACACTCCAGCTAGCTCTGCAGCACAGTCCCTGACAACTTGTCCCAGAAGTCCATCAGGCCCAGCTGCCTTCCAGATATTAACATTCTGGAAAGTGCGTCTCACATCAGAGATCTGCAGTAGAAGTGGTTGTCTATCGATGGTAGATGTTAATGGTGCACTATCAGTGGTAAATACTGGAATGATGGTCATTTCTGTGTCCACCTCAAAACGGCTGAATAATTGATTTAGCTGCTCAGCCAAAGAGTCACTGCTGCTAGACAAACTATTTTTATTGCTTTGTCCTGTGATTTGTCGCAGACCTTGCCATACCCGACCAGAATCTGAGTTCTCAAAAAGAGGTTCAATCCTCCGTCTGTATGTAGCTTTAGCGTTCTTGATACCCCTTTTCAATTTAGCTCTTGCCTCGCTATTCTGTAGCGCATCGCCAGAATGGAAAGTAGCATTTCTTGCTCTTAATAAAAGACACACTTCTCTATTTATCCAGGGCTTGTTGTTAGAGAACACCCATACTTGTCTGGTGGTAGTGACAACATCAATGCAGCTTTTAATATAAAACAGTACCGTTGAAGTATAAGTGTCAATATTGTCCTCCTCAAACAGTGCCCAGTCAGTGCTCCCAAAGCAATCTTGAAGTTGCTCTGATGCATCTGCTAGCCACACTTGTATTTCTTTAATCAATGGTCTAATTCTGTTGACAAGAGGCCTATATGATGGGATCAAGAACATAGATATATGATCTGACTGTCCTAGGTGGGGTAAAGGCTTAGTCCTGTATCTGTGCATGATGCTACTATATACCTGATCCAAGATATTTTTCCCTCTAGTGGGACAGTCTACGTACTGATAGAACTTAGGGAGGACAGTCTTTAAGTTGGCTTGATTGAAATCACCTGCAAGCACCAACACTCCATCCGGGTAGGCCTGTTGCTGTCTGCTAATAGCAGTTAACAATTGACTCATGGCTGTGGTTGTGTTAGCATCAGGAGGTATATATACTGCAGTTGTTATTACAATGTTAAACTCACAAGGCAGATAAAGGGGCGGCATTTCACTGCCAAGTATTCCAAATCAGGAGAACAGTGAGTGTCCATTATTTTAACATTTGTGCTCCAGTTGTTATTTATGTAAACACAAAGTCCCCCTCCTCTGCTCTTCCGAGAGACCATGGTTCTATCCACTTGATAAACTGAGCGTCCTTGCAATTCAATAGCCTCTGCTGGAATGGTAGGGTCAAGCCACCTCTGTGTAAAAACCACGACACAGCTGAGATAGGCAAAATCCTTGGTTCGAACCAATATTAACAGGCCTGAACCCGTCGGTTCCCACTCTGTCAGCTAGATAAATTGCTGTACTAGCAAGAATGTATTTTTGTCTTTGTGATACAGACAGATGCATCCTGTTGTTCTCTCGGAACTGCTGTCTCAAGATGTCACATGCTAGATTTAGATAATGTATGTTACTCCCTTGCTGTATTATCTCAACTCCCATGTCTGAAGGAACGGTTTAGTTCCTTTTATTACCTTATATGTCCATATAGCAAATGTTATATGTCCATATAGCAAATGTTACGTATTGATCATTATATAAACCCCACTTTGTACAACCCTTCGGGGTTCAGACATTTTGCTTGCTTTTGCAGTTTGAACCTGCACAATAAACTTTCCTACAATGTAGAGCTTGGCCTAGTCTTGTCTTTCCTACAACAGTTACCTGGCGACCCAGATTGGGACTGAGGTCAAGGTGATATTTCGCTGAGGGGCGGTCGACCCCTCGGACCCACCAGGTGGTCACTCCTGAACATTCTCCAGGCGCCACGGGGACTTGGATCTCTGGGAGATGGCAGCGACAGCCCTGTGGTACCGACGGTGCTACAAGCGAGCCCAAAAACCCTGCAGTGTAGGAAAGAAGTCTGAACAATTCCTGGCCAGGAAACAAAAGGTGAAGACGCCTCAGATGAGTATATATTAAAGTGTATAGTACCTGTCTCACTTGAAGACAGAAGAGGGGGACTGATCACCCTCCTGGACTCGGGGCGGAGACCCTAAAGAAGTCCATGTTAGGTTGTGTGGGTGGTTAAGTCACCACAGTTCTCATTAGTGACCGCGAGCTCTGGGGCTGCGAGTCGGTGACAGTGTGATAGGATGTGGGGGAAACAGAGTGTGCCCAACACACCGTTGGCATGCATGTTAAAAGGATTTAACACTTATTTTAGTGACCCTTTATACCCGAAAGGAAAGAAAGATAGATTGAGGTTTTTGTGTGAAACCGTGTGGCCGCAGCTGGGAACCGGGTGGCCTCCACAAGGATCTTTTAAGGAGGAACTAGCTGATAAATTGTGGGGTGAAATAGCAGTAAATCAGGAAAAATATCCCGGCCAGTTCCCATACATAGATCAATGGGTGAATGCTTTAACTGAAAGGGCTGATGAATTGCTACAATGTCAAGCAGAGATGGTTTGCTTGTGTGTAGCCAGACCGGGAAACAGAAGGTTGAAGGCTAAGTGTGAAAGAGAGAAAAGTGAAAGGGCTGAGAGATATATTATGAGAAGGAAAATTTTGACGGAAGAACCGGAGGAAGTGATGAGACACCCCCCCCGGTGTGCTCCTCCGTTGCCACCCGAGAACCAACCTGTGGCAGGGCTGGCTGGAGGTGGAGATGGACAACAAAGAAGGGATAGTGGTGATGGAGGTGGAGTGAAAGTTAAGCCGGGTCCTTCTGCTGACAGTAGTGGACAAAGTGATGATAATGATGATGATGAAGCTTTGGGGGCAATAGGTGGAGAGGTGGCCGTGGGGGTGCAAACCTGTTCGGCTACAGCGAAAGCAGAAGCTGCTGCGAAGCAGGAATTTTTAGCACATTGCGTCAGATGGATCAACAAGTCGTTAATGCACAGGGAGATAGAGAGATTATTCCTCTTTTTCAGTATGTGTGCCGTTTACTACAACTGATTTATTGAATTGGAAACAACATTATGGGCCTACTGACTATCTATCAAGCCTACTGAGCCTACTGAGCCTAACTATCAAGCCTACTGAGATGGCAGATTTATTTCAGACCATTATGCAGACTCATAATCCGACTTGGCAGGATGTGCAGCAGCTGTTAAATACTTTGCTGACTCCGGAAGAGAGAGAGAAATGGAAAGGGGCTGTTCAGAATTGTTTAAATGTTAGACACCCGAATGATACTGAGGAGCAGTTCATACAGACATTGTTGGACAAAGCGTCGGTAGAGAATCCGGGGTGGGATCCTAGGACCCCTGAGCATATGACCCGGTTAAGAGTGTATCAAAATCTGGTGGTAGAGGCTTTAAGACAGGCGGGAAAACCCCCAGTTAATATGTCAAAACCTTCACTGGTTGTTCAGGGAGCTGATGAAAGTCCAGAAAGTTTTTTTTTGCAAAGATTGATAGAGGCATATGAATTGTATACTCAGGTGGAGCCAAGGAGTCCAGGAAATGTGAGGATGTTGAATGAAAGGTTTATAGCGCAGAGTTATGAGGATATTAGAAGGAAATTGCAGAGAGTAGAGGGAGTTTTGGGCAAGAATACAAGTGAGTTGTTGGAGCGAGCAAGGAAAGTGTATGTGAATAGAGATAAGGCGGAGAAAAGGGAGAAAGATGCAAAAACGCAAAAGAAGGTTGAGTTGTTGGCATTGGCGCTGCAGGGAGGAATGGCTGTGAGTCCTGCACAAGGTGAATCCTTAGGTCCCAACCAGTGTGAGTATTGCAGAGGAGAAGGCCATTGGCAGAGAGGATGTCCAAGGAGAATGCTGAGAAGAAGAGGTGTGATGCGAAGACCAGGTGGCAGCCCAATTGTTGGAGCGCGTGGAGGAATGGCTACCGGAAGATTTCAAGGAAGAGGTGGTGACAGAGGATGGCGCAGCAATAGGGGAGGTACAGGTTTTGGTAAAGGTTTTGGTGGCTTTGGAAGCCCCAATCAAAGGCAAGAGGCAGAAACGATCGGGTTGGCCGAAATGGGATTATTATTATTATTATTATTATTATTATTATTATTATTATTATTATTATTATTATTTTATTTCTATACCGCCATTCTCCTGCAGGACTCAGGGCGGTGTACAGCCAAGATAAAACATTGCATATAAAATTTAAAAACAATTTAAAAAACAATTAAATAATTTCGGCCCAAGATATTAAAAACAACCCAATTAAAACCAAATTCAATTAAAACTGAGAGGATGGGATCAAGCCAGCCCAGCTAGATGGAATAGGTGTGTTTTCAGGGCCCGAAGAAAAGTCCGGAGGTCTGATATCGTGTGTATCTCAGGGGGTAAGTCATTCCAGAGGGCGGGTGCTGCCACAGAGAAGGCTCTCCCCCTGGGGGTCGCCAGCCAACACTGTCTGGCCAACTGCACCCTGAGGAGGCCCTCTCTGTGTGAGCGAACCGGTCGGTGGGAGGCTATTGGCGGCAGAAGGCGGTCTCGCAGATAACCCAGCCCTAAGCCATGGAGCGCTTTAAAGGTGGTCACCAAAACCTTGAAGCGCACCTGGAAGACCACAGGAAGCCAGTGCAGCTCGCACAGGAGAGGTGTCATATGTGAGCGCCCCGTCGCTCCCATAATCCCCTGAGCGGCCGCATTCTGGACTAACTGTAGCCTCCAGGTGCACCCCAAGGGGAGCCCCATGTAGAGAGCATTGCAGTAGTCCACGCGGGAAGTGATGAGTGCTTGAGTGACTGTGCGTAGGGAGTCCCAATCCAGAAAGGGGCGCAACTGGCGTATCAGGCGAACCTGATAAAAAGCCCCCCTGGCCACGGCCTTCATGTGCTCTTCTAAAGACAGCCGTGGATCCAGGAGGACGCCTAAGTTGTGAGCCCTCTCTGTGGGGACCAGTGATTAGCCCCCAATAGCCAGCGATGGCACCAGCTGGCTATATCGGGACGCCAGAAGCCACAGCCACTCGGTCTTGGAAGGGTTGAGTCGGAGCCTATTTCTCCCCATCCAGGCCTGCACGGCCTCCAGACACTGGGACATCACTTCAAGGACATCGTTGGGGTGGCCTGGGGTGGAGATGTACAGCTGAGTATCGTCAGCGTACTGATGGAACTCCACCCCAAAGCCACGGATGATCTCACCCAGCGGCTTTCCATAAATGTTGAACAGAAGGGCCGAGAGGACTGACTCTTGTGGCACCCCACATGCAAGGCGCCTCGGGGTCGACCGCTGCCCCCGTCAACACAGATTGCGACCGGTCAGAGAGGTAGGAGGAGAACCACCGCAGAACGGTGCTCCCCACCCCCAACCCCTTCAACCGGTGCAACATGATACCATGGTTGATGGTATCAAAAGCCGCTGAGAGATCTAACAGGACCAGGATAGAGGAGCAACCCCCATCCCGAGCCCTCCAGAGATCATCCACCAACGCGACCAATGCCGTTTCCGTGCTGAACCCAGGTCGGAAGCCGGACTGGAGCGGGTCTAGATAGACAGCTTCATCCAGGTACCGGGGAAGCTGCTGCGCCACCACACTCTCAACAACCTTTGCAACAAAGCGAAGGTTGGAGACTGGACGATAGTTAGCCAATACAGCCGGATCCAGAGACGGCTTCTTGAGGAGGGGCCTCACCACCGCTTCTTTCAAAGCGGCCGGCAGGACCCCCTCACTCAAAGAAGTGTTAACAATCCTCTGGAGCCAGCCTCGTGTAACCTCCCGGGAAGCCAGTACCAACCAGGAAGGACATGGGTCCAATAAACATGTGGTCGCGTTCAGCCGCCCCAGGATCCTGTCCACGTCTTCGGGAGCCACAGGATCGAACTCCTCCCAGATAACGTTCTCAAGACCTGCCTCAATCATCCCGTCCAGACTTACCCAGTCAGAGGCCAGGCCTTCCCGAATCTGAGCGATCTTGTCATACAGATACTGCACAAAATCCTCAGCTCGACCCTGCAAGGGATCATCCCGCGCTTCCGGATGGAGGAGGGAGCAGGTCACCCTAAACAGGGCGGCTGGGCGATTATCTGATGACGCGATAAGAGTGGCAAAATAACTAGATTTCGCCACTTTTATCGCCACTAGGTAGGTCTTAATATGAGACCTCACCAGTGTTCGATCGGATTTGGAGCAGCTGGTCCTCCAACTACTCTCCAGGCATCTTTTCCGGTGCTTCAACTCCGCAAAGGCACGACGCGGTCCAAAGCCCCAGGCGGCCACCAGGTCATCAGCCGAGTCATGAGCCAGAGTCTCAGGAAATGGCCCAAGCTCCATCTGGAACCTATCAGGATCCATCAGGCACCTGGGGCGGAACCACCTGGTCGGCTCCGCCTCCCTGTAGCGGGGTGTAGTGGTTAGAAAGTCCAGTCGAAGGAGTGAGTGGTCAGACCATGACAAGGGTTCGATGACTATATCCCCTGTATCAAGGCCACTCGAACGCTGACCAGAGACAAAAACTAAGTCCAGAGTGTGTCCACCTGTGTGAGCAGGGTCATGAATTAACTGAGTAAGGTCCATGGCCATCATGGAAGCCATGAACTCTCGAGCCACCTCAGACGTTTCGCCGACAGATGGCAGGTTGAAATCCCCCATGACTAGAAGTCTGGGGGTACCAACCACCACCTCAGCTATGATGTTGAGCAGCTCGAGCAGGGCCGTTGCCACGCGGCAGGGAGCCAGGTACATGATCAACAAGCCCATCTGTACTCCACGACCCCACTTCACAAAAAGGGACTCACATCCGGCTATCTGTGGAACAGTGGTCTCCCTGCACATATTCACGAGGGGAACCCCCTCCTCATGGCCCAACCAGGTCTCCATAATACCTGCCAGGTCCTCTCCCCCCTCCTGAATAAGATCGCAAATGATGGATGGTCAGACTGATGTGGACCGGGATTGGAGGAAGCCCCACCCGAGCCATTGGTTACAGTGAATATTGGGGGCCAACAGACAACTTTTTTGGTGGATACGGGAGCAGGAAGATCAGTTGTAAACAAGTAGATTTCAGCACTTGGACCTCATCGAATTCAAGTTCAAGATGTATCTGGACAGGTCCTTGGACACCAGGTTTTAAAACCAGTCACTTGTGATTTTAAAGGAACTGAAGTACAACATGAGTTCCTTTATATCCCAGAGTGCCCTATTCCACTTTTAGGAAGGGACTTGCTTTGCAAGTTAGGAGCAACCATTGAATTTGATGAGGGCCGACAGAAGGTGATGGTTAGACACTCACTGGAAGAGACTTGGAGATTGATGATGGGAAGACAGGTTGGCATAGAGACTCTGGAAGAGAAATGGATGCAATTTGAGGTGCTTGGATTGTGGGCGGAGGATAACCCACTGGGCTTTGCCGCCCATCACCCACCGGTAGTGGTTGAGGTAAAGCCGTGGGCTAGGCCGGTGCGCATAGGTCAGAGGCCAGTTTCCAGAGAAGCCGTTTATGCCATTTATGAAAGTATACAAAAATATTTAAAAGCAGGAGTATTGGTGCATATTCAGTCCCCCTGGAACACCCCAATCATTCCAATTAAAAAGTCTGATGGGTCTTACCGCCCTGTTCAGGACCTTCGTCCCGTGAATAACCTGACCGGGCCGTGCCGAATCCCTATACCCTGCTCAGTTTGATCCCCCCACAAGCCAGTTGGTTTTCTGTTATTGATTTGAAAGATGCTTTTTTTACTATTCCGATACATCCAATAAGCCAGCCGCTGTTTGCGTTTGAGTGGGAACACCCCCACACTGGGACAAAAACACAATACACTTGAACTCGGTTACCTCAAGGGTTTAAGAACTCACCTACTTTGTTTGGAACTGCCCTAGCCACTGATTTGCAGTATTATGTTCCTCGTCAGCAGGGAGATACAGTTTTACAATATGTTGACAATGTGTTAATAACAGGACAGTCAGAGGATTTATGTTGGGACAACACGAAGGTATTGTTAGAACTGTTGCTTGATTGTGGGTACCGAGTGTTAAGGAAGAAAGCACAATTGGTGAAAAAGCGTGTTAGGTATTTAGGATATGACATTGAGAAAGGAAGTCGGGCTCTGGGACCAGAGTGGAAGCAGACCATTTTAGCTTTAGCTGAACCTCGAACTAAGAGACAATTGAGAAGCTTTTTAGGGTTGGCAAGCTTTTGTCGTATTTGGATACCTAACTTTGCTTTGATAGCCGTTCCCTTGTATGCCGCCACTAGGCATACAAGGGAGCCCCTTGAATGGGGAGGAGATCAGAAAAAAGCTTTTAAAGACATTAAAGAAGCTTTGACACAGGTGCCAGCTTTGGCATTGCCTAATTTACAAAAGCCTTTTAATCTATATGTGGATACTAGCAAGAATATTGCTTTAGGTGTGCTTACCCAGCCTTTAGGTAGTTGGCAACAACCAGTAGCTTATTTGTCTAAACAATTGGATGGAGTAGCAAAGGGATGGCCTCATTGTTTGAAGGTGCTGGCAGCTATTGTGGAACTGATACAAGATTGTAACAAACTCACTTTTTCTTGCCCCATCAATGTGCATTCCCCGCATGCCGTGCAATCCATAATAGATACAAAAGGTCATTTGTGGATAAGTGGCCAGCAATTGGCAAAGTACCAAGCAATAATTATTGAGAATCCTCAGGTTAAATTGATCGTGTCTAATCGATTGAATCCAGCTACTCTGTTGCCTACTGAATCAGTGCCTACACATGATTGTTTACAGGTGCTGGATAAGGTTTATTCGACACGACCAGATTTGACTGATATTCCATTGATTGATGTGCAGCTGAATTGGTACACTGATGGTTCTAGTTACATCATGGATGGCAATAGGTTATCGGGATATGCCGTTGTGGGAGATGGGGAAGTGATTGAAAGCGGCTCCTTGAGTAAAGGATCTAGTGCACAAGTAGCTGAATTATGGGCCTTGATAAGAGCTTTGGAATTGGCAGAAGGAAAAATTTTGAATGTGTGGACAGATAGTAAATATGCATTTCTTACATGGTGCTGTGTATAAGGAGAGAGGTTTTAAGGACTCAGCAGGAAAAGACATTTTGCATGGCCAGTTGATAAGTCTCCTGATTGAAGCTGTTAATAAGCCAAAGAAAGTTGCTGTGATGCATTGCAGAGGACATCAGAGAGCGATGATAAGGCGGTGATAGGAAATAGGGCTGCGGATATGGAAGCAAGAGAGGCTGCAAAGAGGGATGACTCACCCCCCAATTTGCTTCTTCAAGTTGCTATGGTGCTTGGAGTGTTGCCACCAGAGATTAAACCTTCATATTCACAAAAGGAAAGTGTGAAAGCTGTGACTGATTTGAAAGCAAAAGTTGAGGACGGATGGTATGTGTTGCCTGACAAAAGGATTTTTGTGCCGTCATCAGTAGCCTGGACACTAGCTCAGTTAGCACATAAAACTACTCATATGGGGAAGGCAGCTTTGAAAGCAGGGATTATTATATTAATGGTCTTGCTGGTATTGCTTCAGGGACAGTTGCCAAGTATGTCACCTGTGCCAGAGTCAATCCAAGACAAGGACCGCTGCTGCCCCCTGGAGCAATACCCAAATCCTACATTCCGATGGATTATGTTATGATAGATTTCACTGATATGCCAAGGTGTGGATTTTATAAAGCACTGTTAGTCATGGTTGATATGTATACTGGCTGGCCAGAGGCTTTTCCCACAAAGACTAAACAAGCAAAGGAGGTGGCTCGAATTCTGTTGAAAGGGATTATTCCCAGATTTGGTATACCCGGCCATATTTCTTCAGATAATGGCCCTGAATTCGTCCACCAAGTTAATCAAGCGGTTGCCAATGCGGTGGGCATACATTGGCGGTTTCACAGTTCATTTCATCCTCAGTCAGGAATGTCTGCTGAATGAATGAACCGCACCTTGAAAGAAATAATTACTAAAATCTGTACTGAAAGCCATCTTAAATGGCCAGATGCCCTTCTTTTGGCTCTATATGCGATTCAAAGCTCCCCGAGAGGACAGCATAAATTATCACCATATGAACTTATGTTTGGCCGCCCTCCCAATCTTTTACGAAAGAATCTCACGGGGTGGTCAGACTTAGGTCATAAGGGGTGTGTGTGGAATTTAGAGATGGTACAGGAACTTAATGAACAGGTTGAGAAGCTCCAACAGTATGTGATGGAACAGGTTCCTCCTAGATTGGTTACTCGTTGCCACCCGTACAAACCTGGAGATATGGTGTGGGTCAAACATTGGAAAAAGGAACAGTTAGAGGGCAGATGGAAAGGACCATATGCTGTTATCATGGCCTCCCCGCTTGCTATTAAAATTGCAGAATCCAAATCGTGGATACATTGGACACGTGTTAAGCCAGCAGCTGACCTTGGGTGGACAGTGAAGGTCGATCAGAAGAAGTTGATCATGTTGACCTTTAGCTGAAAACAGCACCAGTGAGCTGCTCTGCTGAAGCCTTACCGGGAATAGGTTTCTCTATGCACAGCAGTGAAGAAACCCCTGCTGAGCCACTCTGGAAGCTGGCTTTCCACGCACGGGTGAAGATGCGAACGGTGATGGAGCTGCAAATAGTTATGCTTTTTCTTTTAGTATATGTATCAATCGTGTTAACTAATCATGTATGTATTACTAATTTAGGTCAATGGAGCGACCCTGATGAACGACTCCGCATCATACAGGCCTACACTGTGGGATCTGGCAGTTGTGATGGAACTCTGCCTCTGTCTTTCACCCCTGAATGCTGGAATGGTCTTTTGCCACATCCTTGTCAATATCCACAAGCATTTGATAGGATTGTTACGATTGCCTGCCAGAACCGTGGTTACTCAAATCCAAAGGCTTGTCAATATGTGGGTAATGCTTTTAGAATATGTATTAAAGCTCCTTACAAAGGGGGGAGCCCCCCGGTTACTTTGGAATGTGCTAATCCCTTATACTGGGGATGGGAGCGGGTCACTACTATAGCCCAGTTGAGACCCCCTAGGAAAGGTACCAATAAAACTCAGAAACCTAGGGAAGTTGACCATCTGAAGGGTAGAGGAACGGAGGTGAGTCAAGAAATAGATAGGTGTGCTCCATGTGTGACAAAAGCGAGAGTGGGAGACAAGCTTATTAATACATTGATATATCACACACAAGCTCCAAGAGGGTGTATGTCTTTAGATGCAACATGTGTTCATAATCATACTATATACAGTTTATGCTTGTTTCAAAACAAAACCATATGTTATAATCCAGCTGTTCCCATCTGCCTGAATGTGACATTGTGGGCAGGCTTAGCCAAGGAAGGAACTCGTCAGGATCCAGAAGGTGAAGGACGGTTATATTTTTTAAATTATACTCTTCAGTTGAAACAAGGGAAGCAACCCTTATCCTTGAGTTTTGATGGATGTGTGGCCATGAATAAAGGAAAAGGAACACCGTGTGGAGATCAGGTATGGGTAGACACATACATTCATAATCATAAATATTTGTGCCAATCTAATCTTAATAGGGCATACGGGAATCCCAATCAATGGCTCCCATGTGCTGACAGTACACAATGTTCAGGTTGGAGATGTGTGTGTGATTAAACTGGAGAAGGTTATGCACGTTGTAAACACATTGATTCATTTAGAAGAGGATCTGATAATAAAGTGGTAATGGAGATAGCTCGCACTCACCCACCAGTAGCAAGTTATGGTTTTGGAATTGATGGAACAGGCAAAGATCCACAGACGTATCTGACCATCAAAGTTGCACAAGTTTTTGAAGGAGAAGTGCGATCCTTGGGATGGTCTGTATACGATAATTTGCAAAAATTGCATAAGCCTTTACCAATAGTACCAAGGCTAATAATCTGTTTATTGAATTGACTGAGGAAGTGGCTAAAACGTTAATGGTTAAGAACTGTTTTGTGTTTGGAGGGACTAACATGGGAGAGCAATGGCCTTGGGAAGCGATGGAGGCCAATCCATTGGTTTACAACAACCTTTCCCGGGCTGGAAATATCACAAAAAGGGTGCATCTATCAGGTATAGTTTGGACACTTACCACTAATTTAGTGGGGAGAAATTGTTTTGTTAGAGAAGGTTCAGAAGATGTCTGGCAGTTGATCTGCTTGGGGTCTTGGCTTGTTGGGTAGTGGACGTCTCCTAGTAATTTATCTGCACCTGATAAGTTTAACCTTACATTGTTAAATTATCTCACTGATCTGCAACCAACCCAGGAATGGATAGCACCTAAAAATATGTATTGGATCTGTGGAAAATTGGCCTATGAAGAACTTCCGTATAATTGGTCAGGTTCCTGTGTTTTAGGATGGATTAAGCTGTCCTTTCTCCTCCTTCCTATACAATCTAGGCAAATATTGGGGGTTCCATTGTACGAACAGATTGGTCACAGAGTAAGGAGGGAAATCTCTACTGCTTTTTTGGATTTCCCATGCAAAGGGCTGTCTGCATATGAGAAAGAAGATGAAGTATGGACGAATGAAAGAATAGTCTGTACATATGGAAGAGCAACCTGGGCTGAAGATGGTTCATGGGGATATAGAACACCAATTTATATGCTGAATCGGATCATTAGGCTCCAGGCAGTGTTGGATTTGGCTGGGATAAGAATAGACAAGGCACTTAATATCTTATCGGAGGCCACTGATAAAATTAGGACAGCTGTGTACCAAAATCGGCTAGCTTTAGATTACTTATTAGCAAAGGAAGGAGGGGTTCGCAGAAAATTTAATTTGTCCAATTGTTGCTTGCAGATTGATGAAACTGGTAAGGTTGTTAAGCAACTTACAACTGAAATTAGACAACTCACATACAGTCCACCTCAAATATGGAAAGGTTTTGAATTAAAGGGAATGTTTGGTGAATGGTTTCCTAAATTTCCTGGATTACAGGCTATCATGGCACTTATTGGTTTGATTGCAGCTGGATGTGTTATAATACCTTGCCTGTTGGCAATTATGTTGAGAACCCTGTCAAATAGTTTGTCCATGTTGGTTGAAAGAAAAGCCACTGCTCAGGTGATGGCCATGTGGGAATATGAACGTCTCCAGAGAGAAGAACCTGAGTTTGTGACTCTTCTGGAAACTTCAGATGAGTCACAAAGGGGGGAAATGAGATAGGCAAAATCCTTGGCTCGAACCAATGTTTGATATTAACAGGCCTGAACCCGTCGGTTCCCACTCTGTCAGCTAGATAAATTGCTGTACTAGCAAGAATGTATTTTTGTCTTTGTGACCCAGACAGATGCATCCTGTTGTTCTCTGGGAACTGCTGTCTCAAGATGTCACATGCTAGATTTAGATAATGTATGTTACTTCCTTGCTGTATTATCTCAACTCTCATGTCTGAAGGAAGGGTTTAGTTCCTTATATTACCTTATATGTCCATATAGCAAATGTTACGTATTGATCATTATATAAACCCCACTTTGTACAACTCTTCAGAGTTCAGACATTTTGCTTGCTTTTGCAGTTTGAACCTGCGCAATAAACTTTCCTACAATGAAGAGCTTGGCCTAGTCTTGTCTTTCCTACAACATAGCAGTCCGAATGTTTTTCTGCAGAGAGATAGTAAGTTCCAGCTCCTTAATCTTATTATTTTATTATATTTTATTTTATTATAATCTCATACTTCCTCATTAAATGTTACGAGTAAATGCCTAACTGTGTATACACCATTGCATAGACTGACCCACTGATCCCTCCTCCCTCACTTAGCCCTTCCCATAACCCCTCCTTACCTTGACTCCACCTCCTCCATATATAAGGCTGTGCGCAGAAGTCCAGTTCCAGTTCAAAATGAGTATCTGAATAGAAAGAAATGGAGTAAATAAATACATTGAACTCAAAGCCTATCGTGTCTGTGATTATTGGGCAAGATCCTTGGAAAACTTACTTATCAAAATGGTAGCAGAGGACGGTTATGCCCAATAAACAGAACCAAAATTGGAAATGGAAGGAAGGATGAACACAAGGTCCACCACCAGGCTGATGGCAGAGCTGGAGGAACTGGACCAAACAAACAGAAGCGTGAGGCCAAAAGAAAGTGCAGCCAGGCACGCCAGAGACAGATCACCCGAGAGAGATGAACTAAAGGACATCATGCAGAAAATGATAGACGCCTCCATAAGCAAGGATGAACTCATCGCGAAGCTCCAGGACCTTCTAGATGACCAGGGAGCAGCGATGAGCCCCCAGGAGCAAGACCACGAGGCTGCCAGACCGGTAAGACAGAGATACCCCCTGGCAGAGGCCCAAGAGCCAAACGGTTCCATTTTCGAGCCATGCTCCCGGCGGCCATCTTGGGATGGCCACCGACCAATAGGGAGCCAGGATTCAAATCCAATGGTGCCAAATGAAAGAAACCCCAAAACAAATGGGGGAACAGCCAAAGGCACCCCAGAAGGGACACACCAAGGCATCTGGAGCTCACCTCCCGAGCTCGAAGCCAGAAAGACACCCGAGGCCCCAGCAGCCGTGATAGGCCCTGCACGCAATCCCTTCACGCCAGCCACGCACCCCAGAGACACCACCGCGAACCGAGGGGGCTACGGGGGGGGGGCATCGATGATAGCACACACCCCCGGATACTCCACACGATGGCCAGCCCCCACCAAGACAACCGCAGGGCACCAACTACGCTTGAATCATGCAGATGGCAGGACTCGAACCCAGCACCCGCAGCACCAAGCATAAGAGGCCCGAGGGGAAGAGGCCACACCTGCTACTCAACTCCCATGCGGCCTCCGCCCGGCCTACTCATGTGCCCAGGGACCAGCAATCAAGGATCGGGGCCCACCGCAGCCACCACGCCTCAGAACCCCAGAAGTCCTTGACTTACGACCGCCTCGCCTCCTCGACTCTCTCCAGCCCCCTGCATGGATCCGGACGCCCAGCGATGGATGCCTGCCTCCAGAGATGAAGCCAGACACCCCAGGAGTGAGATGGGACCCGCAACTGGAGGCCTAGGCCGAGGCCTAAGAGCAGCAACAGCCAGCCACTCCCCCATCGGCTACAGTAGCGAAATGGGCCTCGCACATGCTCAGTTGGCTCCAGCAAGAAGAGAAGGAGAGAACATAAATCCAAGTCTGTGCAGAGCTGCAAACTGCATACCCAAGCCATATTGTGAGTTCCCTCACCTGAGACACCATGGGCAGCAACAGACTGTGAGTATTTCATCACACAACTCAGGGAATTTACCAGCTAACTTTCCCACTCTTAAATTAGATGGATCGAACCTTATGCAGTGGAATCACCAACTCCAGGTTTTATTTTTAAAAGAGGATCTATTGTTTTTAGTTGATGACCCCCCCACAAAACCTTGGACTTTAGAAACAGATTGCTTGCATCACAGGGCTTACTATTTAATTATAGCAAGTATCCCACCAGGTGTATACCCCAGCCTAAGCCATTATCTGACTGTGTCTGAGATACAGCAGAGAATATTTAATCTGTTCTATAGTAAAAGCGCTGCCACCACAGCAAGGATATCCAGGGAATTCCACTCTGCCAGGCATAAAGCAGGGACTCCCATGGGTGAACATATACTGAACCTGAATGCCACAAGAACTGAACTGATACAAAGGGGGGAGGATATATCCGAAGAGAGCATGAAGAGCATAGTCATCAACTCCCTGGACTCCAGCTGGGACAATTTTATAATGCAGTTGGATAGCATAGGCTTAGGCCACCTCACACTCGAGTCACTGACAAATAGGATAATAGCAGAAGATAGCTTAAGGAGGGACCGCTCCATCAGCCGCAGGGACAGCAGGCCAACTAAGAAAGTTGAGTTCCAAACCAGGAACCTAGACTACCCAGAATGCTTCACTTGTGGCTCAAAGAACCACTACAAATGGGATTGCCCAAGAAACTCAAGGGGAAGGGACCACACCTACCAAAGGGAAAGGGAAGGCAGGAGGCCGGGGCTCCCCGATAGATCCCCATCAGACAACAGATACAGGCGCAGAGACTCCCCCGACCCAAGGAACAGAAGGGGAAGTAGGGACAGCTCTAGAGAGAGCCAACCAGGGTCCATGTATGGGATCGGGGAGAACACACACACACACACTCACAAACCAGAGAGGGAGAAGCATGGCTCATCGACTCAGGAGCCACCAACCACACAACTCATGACATAAAGATACTGACCTCATTCACAGAGGAAAACTACCACATTAAGGTGGCCAATTAAAACAAGGTCCTAGTGACAGGGAGAGGAAACACGTTCATAAGCGGAATAGGCAAAGTAGAGGGGGTATTACTCATACCCGAAATACCCCACAACATTTTAGCACCGCTTAAACTGAGCAAGGACATGGGCATAGAGACCACCTTCAAAGAGGGAGAAGCCTACCTGACCAGAGACAGGGAAAGCATTGGCAAAATAGTCATTAATAGAGGGCTAACATACCTCCACCCTAAAAAAAATAACCAGACCCAAGTTATCGCCCAACTAGAAAACACTGAGAATAAAGTCAACACACATGTTGAGGCAGAGGGGGACAGGGAAGACAACCCCACCGGAGGCAACACGACACACAGAGGGAAATTGCTAATAGGCAAACCCATTCATGATGACTGCGCCCATTTGCTACATAGAAAATTGGGCCATGCCAGCTTCCCAGTCATCCAAAAAATGACAGAATGTACCAGTGATTTGAAAATAAAAAACTGTAAAAACTACTTAGAGTGTTCTATATGTAAATCATCTAAGTTAAAAACCAAACCCAGACCTAGAAAAGCCACCCGTACGACCAATTCTATCTTCCACCTGGTACATATGGACATTGTGGGCCCCATGAAGCCCTCTATAAAATACAAAAGGAGATATTTTCTGACAATAGTAGACGACTACAGCCGCTATGGCTTTGTGTATACCATTAATCATAAAGACGAGGTATTCCAAAAATTTAAAGAGTTTTATAAGAGAGTGGAAACACAACACAACACAAAGATAAGGCAAATAATGACAGATAGGGGGTCTGAGTTCTTATCGAGGGAATTCTCGAACTGGTCAAAGATGCACGGGATAATACACTACAAGACTTCTCCCTTTTCCGCGTTCCAAAATGGAGTCACAGAGAAGAGGAATGGAGTCCTACAAACAATGATGCGCTGCGCCCTAGAGGATGCGGGGTTAGGACAGCCATTCTAGGCGGAAGCTCTCAACTACTCAAATTATACGCTGAACAGACTCTGGTCTAGCGTAATAGGGAAAACACCTTATGAGGTGATGTATGACCGAAAACCAAAGATTGCGCACCTGCACATATTTGGAGTCACGGCGGATGTGCACATCCCCGGGCAACTGAGGCGAAAAGAAGACAAGGTCTCCAGGAGATTAAGGTTCATGGGGTATGAACCAGGCACAAAAGGCTATAGATTCATTGACAGGGACAACAGGTTCATCGTATCCAGAACAGCGGTGTTCCACGAGAACGCCAACTGGTCTAAGATACACCTCAACGAGACACTCATCAGACAGGAAGAGACAAACGAATCAAGGGACAAAAGCAAACCCATCACATTAGAAGCAAATACACAAGACAGACAAAGACCAAGACACCATGAGGTAGCCACCAAGGGGTGGAAGGAAGACCACCCCATCATCAAGGTAGACACGGTCACAGAGAAGGAGGCCAAATACATGCACGACACCGACACAAGACCCATGAGACCTATCAGACCCAACAGAAACAAAATGCCCAAGAGATTTGAAGATTATGTCATGTCCATTCACCCAAATAGAACAACACCCAACTCATATGAAGAAATCATTAGTCTGCCACAGGTAGAGAGAGATAAGTGGGAGCAAGCTATGGAAAGGGAGATGGCTAGCCTGCGTGAACTGAATGTATACACCCCCTCTAAGGTCCCAGCCGATAAGACACTCATAGGCACGAAGTGGGTTTTCAAAATCAAGGAACTCGAAGACAACAAGGCCCTCTACAAGGCTAGACTCGTAGCTCAGGGGTTCGCCCAAAGGTATCCAGACGACTACACGGATACCTACTCACCCACAGTTAGGGCAGAAAGTGTCAAAAGCGCCCTAGTAGTTGCATCTATCTTAGGCCTAGAAGTCTACCAATTTGACGTTCAAACCGCATACCTCCATGCGAAGTTAGACAAAGAAATATATGTCAGGGCACCCCCAGGGAAAGGCGCGAAAGAGGGAGTCACTTGGCTAATAAACAAAAGTTTGTACGGTTTAAGACAGTCCGGGAAAAGATGGTATGAATGCCTAGCCAAAACACTCAGGGACATGGGTTTTACCGCCACATCAGCAGACCTCTGCCTCTTCGCCAAGAGGGAGGGCACATCAGTCAAATATGCACTCGTTTACGTAGACGACATCCTGTACATGGGGCAGCACAAGCAAAATTGCGATAAATTCGCCAGAGAACTGGGGAAACAATTCACACTCAAGACCCTAGGGAAAGTCAATAAGTATCTAGGAGTACAAATCGAGAAAACAGAGAACGGGTTCAAGGTTTCTCAAAAGGAAAAAATATTAGAACTTGTACATAGATGCAACATGAGGGACGCTAAGCCATGCGAAACCCCCATGCAAACAGACTTCTTGAAACATATGCACGAAGAGGGGGAGTCATTTAAGGACAACACCTTGTATAGATCTGTCATTGGATCCCTCCTGTATATTGCCAATTGGACAAGGCCCGATATCAGCTTAGCTGTTAATTTATTATCCAGACATGTCAGTAAACCCAAGGTATACCACTGGGAAGGGGTGAAGCGAGTAATCAGGTATCTGAAACATAGTATAGACACGTACCTATGCCTGGAACCATCCAAATCCAAAGAACCGGTGCTGACCTGTTATGCGGACGCTGACTGGGCAGGTGATACCAAGAGCAGGAAAAGCACATCAGGTTACGTGTTCCTCATCAATAACTGCCCGGTACATTGGTATACCGGCAAACAGAACCTGGTTGCCACATCCACGGCAGAAGCAGAGTACATCTGCCTATCAAAGGCAGCTAACAATTTAGTGTGGTTCGATGACCTGCTCTCTGAAATATGGACCAAACCGGCTTATCCTATAACTATCCACGAGGACAATAAAGCAGCCATAGACATCTCCAACGCGGAAGCAGTGGGTCAGAGGTCCAGACATATCGACATCAAGCATAAGCATGTCAGGCAGTTATCAAATGTGGGTTTTATTAGAGCCGTACATTGTGAAACCTCTGAGCAAGTCACGGACATTCTAACGAAACCATTACCAAACAAGCAACACACATATCTCACATCAAAACTAGGGGTGACCATGCCGGGTACAGAATCAACCCCGAATGTTAGGCATTTAGAGGGGGATTTGTTACGAGTAAATGCCTAACTGTGTATACACCATTGCATAGACTGACCCACTGATCCCTCCTCCCTCACTTAGCCCTTCCCATAACCCCTCCTTACCTTGACTCCACCTCCTCCATATATAAGGCTGTGCGCAGAAGTCCAGTTCCAGTTCAAAATGAGTATCTGAATAGAAAGAAATGGAGTAAATAAATACATTGAACTCAAAGCCTATTGTGTCTGTGATTATTGGGCAAGATCCTTGGAAAACTTACTTATCATTAAATCCATTAAATATATGGAAGCCTCATTTTCCTCCCATGCTTTAAATGTTCATTTTCCAGCCAGCATATCTTCTCTTTTTTTTTTCTTTTTACAACCCTCTAATCCCTTAATTCGGGGTCAAATTTAGGTGATTGAATGGAGCTGAGTGTTTACTGGCCAGATATCCTTCCTGACACCTACACAGAGTTTGCAGCAGATATTTTCTCTTTGTGCCTGATACAGAAATATCTGTCACTGCCTAAGATTGAACTCCCAACCTTCTGAGTGAGAGGCGAGTGTCTTCACCTCTAGGCCATCACACTGTTTTAGAACATCTTCCTATTACCAGGCTAATTTTTAATCTTATGAAAAAGATAAACATGTATTCTTTTCCTATGATCTCTTGGTCTGGTTTGAAGAGCAGTTCTGTTTGAAACAAAATAAATTGCATTCTTTATAGCAGTGTCATCCAATTTGACAATTTAAGATGTATGGGCATCCACTCTCAGAATTCCTCAGCTAGCACATAGCTGGGGATTTCTGGGAGTCGAAGTCCAAACATCTTAAAGTTGTCAAGTTGGAAAAACACTGCTTTAGGACAAGAGCAAGGAACTGAATCTCTTGAAGATGACTCAATGCTAATATAATGCAATCATAACACCAACTGTCTAGCTGCCTTTTTTTATTAATTAATACATCTAGATTGCCAACCAGGATACCATTCAAGACCTCTGTTCTCTGGCTTGCTTTAAAAAAGCCCTCAGAGCAAGGAAGTTAACTGATATCATGTTTTCTTTACCAACTGTGGTGTCTGTACACGGGAACTGAATGAACAAGCAGAGAAAAACCAACATTCTATACTCATTATGAATTGTTAATAGCCTGTTTACAGCTAAAGCTGTCAGAGAAAACAAGAAAGTCTGCTAAGTCAATAATTCATTTCAAGCCACAGAATTAATTAGGGAGACAGTTAAATAAGGGTGGGAAAGTAAGAATATGTTAGCTTTTTGTGATCCCAGCTATGTTTTACAGCTTGGTTGGCTACTAGGAGCAAAGAAGTACCATATTTTTTGGACTATAAGACACACCAGAGTATAAGATGCACCTACCTTTTGGGGGGAGAAAAACAAGAAAAAAAATCTCCCTTTGCCCATTCGCTGCCACCCATTTGCTGCCGCCCATTTTCCCCCGCCCATTTTCCGCTTCCTGTTTGCTGTGACCTGTTCACCACTGCCACAGCCTGTTCGGCATGGCCTACTTGCCACAGCCCATTAGCTTCTGCCGATCCCTACCATCTAGAACTGGCTGAAAATGTGACATGCAGAAGCCAGAAATGTGATGTGCGGAGGCCAAAAACAGCTGAAGGGTGGGGGCCAGTGGGTAGGTGGGGCTTTGGCAACATTTGGTGTATAAGATGCACCACAATTTTTACCCAATTTTAGGGGAGGGAAAGTGTGTCTTATATTCCGAAAAGTACGGTATAAAACAGAGAGATGGGGAAAAGGTTGAGGAATAAAGCAAGCCAAATGCAAGTAATCCAGATTCAATTTTCGTGATCTAGCTTGATTTTTTTCTTAAACCTTTTAAAAGCAAGCTTTGAAAACTCTGCATTTGATTGGCACAAACAACTTCTAGTCAATGAAACATTTCATTTGTTCCCCCTGCACTGCTTTCCTGATCAAAATTCTCCCCTCTTAAAGGTGGAGTTAACCCCACTGGAGAAAATACAAGTACTAATTTTTTATTCTGTTTTCGTATTCAAGATGGGTGAACTTCATTTTTCCACAACTAATCTTGGATTCAAACAGAAACTATCTGAAATCTTTAAAGGAAGGGGAAATGTCCCTACATCTGAAACTCACAATTTTGTTGTTTGAGCCAATCCAAGAGTTTCATAATTATCCATAGGGAGGAAATGGAGGGGGCAAATGACACACACACATTGTCTCTTTGGGATATGCAATGTGTGGCATTGCACTATGTAGAAAAGGGGTAGAGCTTGCATCATAATACACAATGCTGCTTCAACTCTTTTGATGAAAGTCTTCAATCCTATGGTCTCATTTTACCCTGTAATGGGAAAAAGAAATAACCCTGAAGTACAGAAGAAAGAGTATAGCCAAGGCAATGATCAGTTAAAAGAAATTGGAATCGAGACCAGAACTGTAACCTAAGAAAGCCTCTCAGACAAGATCCTGCCTAGTTCTCATGAAGGAATGGAACAGAGAAGCACAAACTACTTACAAGATCCTATCACTATAACCATATCATAAAAGTAGCATTGCTTGTATGATTTTGGTTTCCTGGTCTGGTTTACCCTGGAGAGATGACAGATCGCTATTATCCTTTCTAGTTCCTTCTCATCTTGACCTACTTGCTGTAGTCCCACAATACACAAACACAGATTAATTAAAAGTCTAATAGCTGGAGGAGCAAAGTATAAGTTTGATTAACTTAGTGCTCATGTTTTTTTTTTTAAATAGTCTTTATTTACATTTTCCATTAAAAAGAGAACACAAGCACACAAAAAAAAGAACAACACACCATATAAATAACATACAAGACAACGTAACAAATAATAAACATATCTGCAAGTACATTATATTCCAAGGGAAACAGAACGACTTATCTCTCTTTCTATGTCAATTAGGTCTATCACTTTGTTAATATAATATAGGTTTCTCAAGAAGTACTTTTCCTCTTTTCAATTGGGTTGAATCTTTCTCTTCGCTAACCAAGTATAAAAATTTTCCCAGGATAAACATGTTTGAGTTAGATCTTTCTCTTTTAATTTTTTGGTCAATTTATCTGCTTCCGCACATTCCAAAATCTTTTTTATAGTTGCTTCCTCTGATGGGATATTTTTGTTTTTCCAAAATTATGTGTATATCAATCTCGCCGCTGTGATAATGTGTAGAGCTAAATACCATAAATCTTTTTTTATATTATCCGGTTTGGAGCCAAGCAAGCATGTCTCTGGTGCCCAATCCATCTTTTGGTTTACAATCTCATTAAGCCATTTTTTAATTCTTCCCCAAAACTTAACTGCTTCCGGGCATGTCCACCATTGATGATAGTAACTGCCTCTCTCCTGCCCACATTTCCAGCATTCTGCCGATTGGCTAAAGAGGCAGAAATTAGTTCCTGGATTTTCTCCATTGAGAATAACAATAGTTTTAAGAACGGAAGGTTTTGATCAGCAAAAATAACATTATTAATCTGTAACTTGGGGTATGTACAGAACAAGACAATTGATTAAATCCAGAAATAGGTTAAACACATCATGTGTCTGTAGCTCTTTGGTATTGTCCAAAGATCTGAAGCACCATCACTATCCCATCTGGATTAGTTGCATTCACCATGTAAATCTTTTTTTAAATTCCAGAGATCATTCAACAAGATTGCCATGAATAGACAATATTTTCACAAAACTATATATCAGTCACCCTGCATGTAACTGAATTATCAGTCCCTATGCTACAATCCAGTTGAAGTATAATATTTCCTTACTTAGCAACTGTGTATCTCACATCTCGATTTACCCACAAAAATTATTGTATAATATTGTATATTGTATTATTGTATAAACTTCCTCTCTTTTCTTCATTTAAAGAGGCTTCTTCCTGGCAAGATTCAGCCCTCCATGGCTTTAAAAGGGACATTTCACAACATTCCCATTGAAGAACATCTTTGTATCTGCCTGGAGTAGGTAATTCAATATTTTACTCAGATTCTATGACAGCGTCCAGACTATTAAATCAGGAGCCTCAATTTAAGAATTCCCCTGCTTGCCAATTATTTCAAATAGGTAGCTTTCCCACTAAATAACATCAACTGAATCTTCTACAAAGCTTGCTAAATTCTGATCAGTTGCTGTACAGGTCAGTTTAGTTTAGTTTAGTTCAATTTAGTTACAAACTGTGTTTTTTTTTTTATTTAGAAGTTTTACAAAAAAAAAACAACAAAAATTTTCTTCCCCCCCATGTTCCCCCCCCTTTCCCCCCCCTCATCCCATCCTTCCCCCCAGACTTCCCAGAGTAAAGTACAAGGTATTTCATTTAATCAATAATAAAATAGATTAATCTACTTATCCTCAAAATACTAACTCCCCCCCTGAAACCTTAACTCCCCTATAGATAACCTAATACTTTTAATACTAACATTCATTCATAAGCTATTTGATATTTTCTTGTCTGATACTTATTTTGAATATAATCAATCCATCTTCACCATTCCGATATGTATCTTTCTTGCGTGTGGTCCTTCAAATAGGCTGAGATTTTCGCCATTTCTGCTAGGTTTGTTACTTTCAATATCCACTCTTCAATAGTAGGCAAAGAGTCCTTCTTCCAGTATTGCGCTACCAACAGCCTAGCTGCTGATATTAACTTCAAAATCAATTTAGTCTCTGATACTGTGCAGTCCGTAGTTATACCCAATAGAAACAATTGAGGAGTAAATTTCAACCTTCTTTTCAAAATGTTCTGCATCACCCAATAAATTTTTATCCAAAATGCCTTGATTTTCTTACAGGTCCACCATATATGATAATAGGTTGCATCATTACATTCACATCTCCAACATTTAGCTTGCAAATTCGAGTACATAGATGATAATTTTTTTAGGATCTAAGTGCCATCTATAAAACATTTTATAAAAATTCTCTCTCAGGTTTTGTGCTTGCGTAAATTTAACATTTCTGACCCAAATCTTTTCCCATGTTTCCATCATCACTGGTTCCTGAAAGTTTTGTGCCCATTTTATCATACAATCCTTAACCAATTCTGTTTCTGAATCTATTCCCAATAATGCATTATACAACCTTTTAATATGCATCTGACTTTGATCTCTAATCTGTTTCATCATCATCATTTTGCATAACCCCAATTTTTTGATCCTCCCTCCATCTAGCTTGAAGCTGACCATACTGAAACCAAGTACAAATTATCCCTTCTTCTTTTAATCCATCTAAAGATTTCAGTTGCAACTTACCCCTTTCCAAAAGAAGAAGCTCTTTATAAGTAATCACCTCTGTTTTTTGCTCTATACTTATATTTTCTATTGCATGTCTGGGATTTGCCCATATGGGTATCTTATAATTTAGTTTATATTGGTACTTTTTCCAAACACTCAACAATGCATTTCTGAGTATATGACCCTTAAACACTTTATCCACTTTTTTTTCATATAACAAATAAGCATGCCATCCATATAACAAATTATAATCTTCTATGTTTAACATTCTTTCTTCAGTTAAGTTAAACCAATCACTAATTTGTGATAAAGATGCTGCTTCATAATATAATCTTAAATTAGGCATTTTAAGACCTCCTCTCTCATGTATATCCTGTATAATTTTCAGTTTCACTCTTGGTTTCTTCCCAGCCCAAATAAAAGTATTAACCCCTTTCTGCCATTCCATCAGATTTCCATCCTTTTTAAGCACTGGTATGTGCTTAAAGTTGTGCAAAAAAAGACGACTTTGGTCCTTGGTACCTAAACTCCCAAGAGCAGAGGGTGGTTTGATGGTCCACAGGATTGGGCGTGTCCATGGAGTTGTGCAGTCAACTGTGAAAGCCTCCTGTTCCTGCTACCAACGGCCGCTCACGCTGGCAATGGAACAAAAATAAAAACCCATGTAGTACGTTCATTTTTATTGCTGCTATCCTTCCCAATAGTGATAATTGTAACTTTTTCCATTTTTCTATTTCTTTCTGTACTTTTTGCCAAAGAATTTCATAATTATTTTTAAACAATTTCGTGTTTGAGGCTGCAATATATACTCCTAGATACTTAACCTTTTTAACTACTTCAAACCCCGTTGTTCTTCATAAATCTTCTCTTTGAGTTATGGACATATTTTTAGTTATCATCTTTGTCTTGTGAAGATTTACTTTAAATCCAGATACTTTGCCATATTGAGGTACTATGTCCAGCATATAGGGAGCCGCTTCTATAGGTTGAGATAAAGTAAGAACCAGGTCAACTGCAAACGCTCTTGGTCTATAAACCTGCTGTCTAATTACAATTCCTTTTATTTTATCAGAATCACGTAACTTATTCAACAAAACTTCTAAAGTTAAAATAAACAACAATGGCGACAAGGGACAACCCTGCCTCGTACCTTTCTCAATTTTAAACACTTCTGTTAAACCTCCATTAATTATTATTTGTGCTGTTTGTTCCTAATATATATTGCTCTAATTGAATGTATGAAATACTCCCCAAAGTGCATTTTTTCTATTATTTTAAACAGGAATTGCCAGTTTAATCCATCAAATGCTTTCTCTGCATCCAAGAATATGAACGCTGCAGGGACCTGGTTATTTTTTTCCAAATATTCCAATAAATTTATAATTTGTCTAACAATATATTTCATCTGCCTTCCTGATTGGTCATTGTGAATAACTTGTTGCATAACTGGCATTAATCTATTCGCTAATATCTTAGCAAAGATTTTATAATCCGTGTTCAAAAGTGAAATTGGCCTAAAATTTTCAGGTTTGATACAGTTTTGATCTTCCTTCGGAATCAATGAAACAAAAGCTGTTCTCCAAGAGGGTGGAACTCCTCCCTCTAATTGAATTTAACAAAATAGAGCTCTAAGCGGTTCTACCATTTCAAGCTGTAACTTCTTATAATAAACAACTGTTAATCCATCTGTTCCTGGAGCTTTCCCTGTTTTTAACTGCTTAATTGCCGCTACGATCTCCTCAGAAGTTATTGGTTGATTCAATCCTTCCCTCTGTTCCAACGTTAATTCCAGAATATTCCCTTCCTTTAAATATCTATCTATATCTATACCTTGTATTGAGTCACTAGCATATAACTTTGTATAAAATTCCAAGAAAGCCTTTTTAATCATATTCTGTTGGTAAACTTCCTTACCTCTATATTCTATCTTACTAATGACTCGTGATTTCTGTTTTTTCCTCAACATGTAGGCCAACCACCTACCTGGTTTATTGGAATTACAAAATGTATTATGTTTAGCATATTGTAAACTAGTTGCCACCTGATCAACCATTAACATATTAAATTGCCCTCGTAGTATATTTATTGTTTCTTTTACTTTCTTATCTCCTGGATTAGATATAAGTAATTGTTCTTTCTTTTTTATTTCTTCCTCTATCTCTTTACGCTTCTTTTATTGTTTCAGTCTATATTTATTGTTCATATGTATTAACATACCCCTCATATAAGCCTTGCTAGCATCCCAGACCATAGGAGTACCCTTATTCATATTAATAACAAAAAAGTCTTTCATTTGTTTTTTAAGCTCTTTTACATTTTCTTCATATCTAAATAAGTTTTCATTTAACCTCCAAGACCTCCTTTCTCCCCTCTCCTGTTCAAATTCCACCCAAACCGGACTATGATCAGTTAAAGTTCTTGTACATATCTTCGTCTTCTTCACCCTGAAAATAAAATCATTTGTGGTTAGTATAAAATCAATCCTGGAGAAGGATTGATGTCTATCAGAAAAAAAAGTAAAATCTTTTTCCTCCAGGTTATGTTCTCTCCAGATATCTCTCAGTTCTATATCTTCCATCATATCAAAAAAAGATTTAGGTAGTTTTGCACATGCTGAAGTCTTTGATAAGCTTTTTTTATCTTTCTGCGTATCAATTACTCCATTCCAATCACCCATTAATATAAAAGATTTATAGTCCCATTGTATTATTTTAGTATGTAAAAATTTATATAACTTGTCTTGTTGCTGATTAGGGGCATATATTCCAATAAAAAGCATTTTTCCAGTCTGTGTTAATAATTCAATTGCAATATATCTTCCTTGATCATCTGCCTCAATTAAATTAGCTGATAGTCCTTTCCTTACATATATGACTAGTCCATTTTTCTTCTCTGGTGCTGATGCAACAAAATTTGTACCTAATCTTGAATTTATCAAATATTTTTGGTCTGATAATTTAATATGTGTTTCTTGCAAGCAAATAACATCATTGTTAAATTGTTTCAAGTAGTGAAATACTTTCTTTCTTTTTTGTGGTGAGTTTAGGCCATTGACATTCCAAGATAGGAATTTAGTTGCCATCTTTAGCCTTTTGAAGCTTTGTGAGCATCAGCTGAAGCTCCTCCTCCACCTTACTCTTCGGCCTAGCCTCCCCCACACACTGCTTCTGTTTTTTGAACTTCTTGAGATAAATCTTGAGATTTTTGTCTTTTTGATTGTTGTTCTTGAAGTTTATAAGTTGATCGGGTCAGTCGTTGTACTTTCGGCTCTCCCTTCTTAGGTGGTTCCAAAGTTGGGGGTAAGCCCCCAAGATTTAAATCTTCTTCCATAATAATTCCTCCAGCTGCAACTTCAGCATAGGGTTGTATCTGTTTTCTATCTTTTTCTTGTTGTAACATCTCCATTTTCTTCCTCCCCCCCCCCGCCCTGGTGAGGGTGGGTATCCAGCCTTTAAAACATTTACATAAAAATCTTTTGCCTTCCAAACTGTGTTTAACCGGTATCGTTCTCCATTATAAGTCACTATTAGACCAATTGGAACGTCCCATCTGTATGCCACTTGTTGATTTCTCAGCTCATTTACCAGGAAGTCAAAGTCTTTTCTACTTCTCAACATCTTTGGAGGAATCTCTTTCAAAACCACCACTTCTTGCCCAGCCACCTGAACTTTATTCTTGTAAGAAGCTTGTAGGATTTCATTTCTGATCCTCCTAGTTGTAAAATAAATCACCACATCTCTTGGCAGCTGTCTTTGTTTTGCCAACCAGGAATTAACTCTGTAAATTTTATCAATTTGAATTACCACATCTTCTGGTCTTTCTTTAATTATCTCTGCCATAGCATCAGCACAAATGTCTTTTAAATTTTCTTTGCTATTTTCCTTCAGGCCTCTCAATCTCAAAGCAAACTCCATGGATCTGTATTGTAACATTCCCAATTCATCATCCACTTTCTCTGTTCTGGTCATGACGTCACCCATTTTGCTTTCCAAATTTAAGTTGGCTTCATTAATTTCTTCAACTTTCCCATCAAGCTGGATAACAAGGTTTGATAATCCTGATACAGCAAAAACAATATCATCTCTTATTTTATCATGTTCCTCTGCAACCGCTTCCTTGATCGAACTTATATCCTCCTCAATTTTCTTAAATTTCCCTTCCACAAGTAGTGTTAAGTTATTCATTGCTGTGGCTTGGTTATTCATAGCTTCTCTCATTGCTGTTGCTTGATTATTCATGGCTTTTTTCATAACTTCCTTAAAATCATTAAGTGCTGCATCTTGACTCTGGGTCTGGCTCTGTGAATCAGCCGGAAGTTGTGCTTTCTGTGTCACACAACTGGAGAACCTCCCCCTCCTTTAACAACTCCTGGTTTCACTTGTCTACAAGCCATTCCCACCCCCTCTTTTCTTTAAAAGCTACAAAGTCTTTAAAGATGTTGTAATTTATAGTCTCCAATTTACCAGGCAGAGTAGTTTTTTTCCCCCTCTTTCCTCCACAAATTCTCAGTTCCCAGCAGTTAATAGGCAGCTAATCCACTCTCCCAGTGCAAAGTTCACAAGCACTTTCGTTTCTGGCTTTCACTTTCAAAACCATAACAAAGACGCCATCTTCCGCCTCCAGTTTAAGATTCAAATTGAAACAAAGTAACTTCGGAGTTAGGCTCTGTACTTTTAAGACTTGTTCTCCTGTTTTCCACTCTGCCTGTGTTTGTAGTCAATCAAACTCACTTTTAAAAGCAGGATCGGATCGCGGCTTCTTGCTCTGCTTTCCCAGAGTCGTCCTGGCTCTGGAGCTTCTTGGCGGGCTAGCTGAGGAGCTCTCACCCTCCAAGCCTCTGGAAATGTTCCAGAGGGCTTTCGGGGAGCTCTACTCTTGCCCACCAGCTCTCCTCTCCTTCTTTTCCTGAAGGAGAGTTTTTCAGCTGCTAGACAGCCGATTTGCACTGTCAATTTAGTTACAAACTGTTAATCTAAAAGCCATCACTGTGATAGGATGAAATAGTCTTTATTATATCTCACAGTGTTTGATTTGTTCTGATTTTTTTTCAGTTGATTTCTTTAATGCTACAGATGCCAAGCATGAAGAATTAGGAACACAGGTAATTTCCAGTTCATAAGATTTATAAGCCTATACATAAGAATCTAACCAGCTAATGGTCAGCATTAAACTGATACTAGATAAGAGTTAATGGGGTTAGACTTGGAGCATTCATGGACATATAGCGATTCTAGGCTGAGTCCTCTTTTGACTCTACTCCAAGTTGTGCCTAGTCTTCTCCCACATTAGCCAGTTTCTATTTAACAGAATAACAGAGTTGGAAGGGATCTTGAAGGTCTTCTAGTCCAACCCTCTGATCAAGTAGGCAACCCTATAACATTTCAGACTAATGGTTATCCAATCTCTTCTTAAAAATCTCCGGTATTGGAGCACCTATCATTTCTGGAGGCAAGTCATTCCACTGATTGTTCTCACTGTCAGTAAATTTCTTAGTTCTAGGTTGGTTCTCTCTTTGATTACTTTCCATCCATTGCTTCTTGTTCTACCTTCAGGTGCTTTGGATAATAGATTGACCCCATTTTCTTTATGGCAGTGCCTTAGATATTTTTCTTGTTTGATCTCAGGTATTAATAGTAGTAATATAGTGATAGAAATCTACAATTAATTCACAGTCTAATATAGATGGGAGTCTAATAGTTCGAGTCCTAACCAAACTAGAATAGTGTCTGAGACATTACTTAAAATGGAAAGAGTTCTAGATGGATGTTTTATTATTGTTATTATTTTTTATTATTATTATTTTTTATACATTAAACTATACCCTAGTAGATGGATGGGTAATTGAGTAGCTATAAGTGACTCTGTAAATAGGTGTGTTCTTTCACCACTGATTTGGATTATGCCCAAACGTAGAGACAATATTCGATGAGAAAAGGAAGAGGAGGAGGAGAGTGAGTAGCAGCTTTGTGCCTGCTCTCCTTTTTACTCTCTATTTTTATCCCTTTTAAATCTTTTTAAAATACTCTTTTAACTTTTAAATCAATTTTAACCTTTATTTCCCCTTTTTACTTTTTATTCTCAATTTTTATTTTTTATTTTTAACTCTCAATTTTAATTTTAATTTTTAACTTTTTAACTTTTAGCTATCAATTTTACTATTCGAAAGGTTCACTTTTTATCCCGGCTTTTTACCTCAGCTTTTACTCCAGCTGGTGAAGCATTTAGTGAATGAGAGGAAGTAAGTCTTCCCTACTAAGCAAACCAGCTATCCATGGCAGCCATCCAGTGCTCAGACAACCTAAGATCCTGATTGTGGCTTATTCATATAGCGACTGATTTGCCCCAGGGAAGAACCTTTGCAGCCGTGTTTGACTGGAGTCCGGATGGCCTCTCCCAAGGGGAAGAAAAGAAAGACGGCATATTGCTCTCCAAACAGTAAGGAAGTTGGAACCAATCCTCAAAAGCAACAGAAGATTGACGGATTTTGCCAGCCTTTGCACTCAACAGTGGGTCGTGCATCCTCCCCCCTTTCCCTGCCGGTTAGCCGTGATGTTTTGGCATTGTTTAGGGATTCCCCCCTGGAGTGGGAATTGCAGGCAGAGGAGAATCAATCAGGAAGTCAGCTGGGAAGCTTGCGAACCCCTCTGCGTAATTTGATGACAAATGACTCAGCAACTTTGGGTGAATCGGCTCCAGGCCGGGACAAGGGCCTAGAGTCGGAGTTTTACAACCATAGTGAATTAGCTTTAGGACTTGAAAACCAGCTAAATGTTAGTACAAGGGATTTCATTAGCCGACACAGTATGCTCACTTCTCAGACAGTCTTGGCCATTTTTGACCAATTTGCAGAGGTGCATTTAAAGTTGGACTCTGTGATCAATCTTATTGCTGTGGCACAGACGAAAAAGCCGCAGGTATGTTCAACTGGCTGTCAGACAGAACGACCCGGCCAGATGGTGCAACCGACGGAAAGAACAAGTGGACAATATATTGACTGTAAGCATGGAAAAAAAGCAAGAGATGGTGAGCTGGTTGGACCTGAAATCCAAGTACAAGGGTATTGGGGGGGTACAACCCAGGTACAAGGGGGGGGGGAACAGGCGATTATTGAAGGAGCAGATTGTATTGAATATATATAATTCTGAGATAAATGTGGGTAGATGGTCTTCAAAAAGACAGATAGTGACCTCTTTGTCACAGCTTACTCGATGTGACAAGGGGACAGTAGATTTGGCAGCATATGAACATCTTCCACAACGTGATAATTATTTCAGAATTCTTTTTAAGTTCAAACATACAGCAAAAAGAGGGTTATGGGGTTTTTTAGGGAAATTTCTTAATAAGATTTTAAGGGATTCTGGGAGGGGGGTAGATTACGTGGGTTCGGGGGAAGACCCGCAGGGGAGGGTATCTGGGCCAGCCATAGGGCGTGGCATGGGAGGTGTGAACTCTGGGGTCAAGGAGATGATTAGATCTTACGATACAGATGCCCATAACATCGATACTGTAGGTGGGAGGGGCAGATATGGCGGGAACAGGGGGCCACATCATCCTACGGGAGTGCGTCCTCGCTGTTTACAAGCGGTGGCGCGCTCCGACCCTCAAAGCTCTTCTCGTTCCCCAGGTTGTACGGAACCTCGGGCCCCAGGCCTTCGGCTGATGCTGTGCAACGCCAGGTCCATGGTAAATAAAGCCCCCCTCATTTGTGATCTTATTCAGGAGGGGGTTGCGGACCTGGCGGGTATTACGGAGACCTGGTTGGGCCAGGAAGGGGGAACCCCCCTTGTTGATATGTGCCCACCAGGTTTCCGTGCTTTCCATCAACCAAGGTCTCAGGGGAGGGGCGGAGGGGTGGCAGTTGTTATTAACGAAGGTCTTCGACCAAGGGAGGCCACTGTTCCTCAGACGGCTGGATGTGAGTCCCTTCTTGTGAAGTGGGGTCATAGGGTGCAGTTGGGCTTGCTAGTCACGTACCTGGCTCCCTGCCATGTGGCAGCAGCCCTGCCTGAGCTGCTTAATGTTATAGCCGCGGTGGCTGTTGACACCCCCAGGCTTATGGTCATGGGGGATTTTAACCTGTCATCAGTTGGCGAGACATCTGAGGTGGCTCGGGAGTTCATGGCTTCCATGACGGCTATGGACCTGACCCAGTTAATTTATGGCTCTACTCACATGGGGGGACACACACTGGACCTTGTTTTTGTCTCTGGACAGTGGTTGAGTGATCTCGAGATAGGGGATATAGTGATTGAACCCTTGTCATGGTCAGATCACTCCCTCCTTCGCCTGGACCTTCGAACCACCACACCCCGCCGCAGGGAGGCGGAACCGACCAGGTGGTTCCGCCCCAGGCGCCTGATGGATCCTGAGAGATTCCAGATGGAGCTTGGGCCATTTCCTGAGGTTCTAGCACACGACTCGGCTGAGGACTTAGTGGCCGCCTGGGATAGGGCGGCGGCTGATGCTTTAGACCGAGTCGTGCTTTGCGGCCTCTGATCCGGCACCGGTCTCACCTGGCTCCTTAGTATACTGAGGAGCTGAGGGAGATGAAGCACCGGAAAAGACGCCTAGAGAGCAGTTGGAGGGCTAGTTGTTCTGAATCTGACTGAACACTGGTAAGATCTCATATTAAGAATTACCTAGTGGCGATAAGAGTAGAGAAGAGTAACTACTTTTCTACTCTTATTGCGTCATCAGATAATCGCCCAGTCGCCCTGTTTAGGGTGACCCGCTCTCTGCTCCATCAAGAGATGCGGGAAGACCCCTTGGAGGGTAGAGCTGAGGATTTTGTACAATATCTGTATGACAAAATTGCTCAGATTCATGAACAGCTAGACTCTGACTGGATTGATCCAGAGGAGATGACAGGGGCAGGTCCTGAGAATATTATTTGGGAAGAGTTTGATTCTGTGACTCCCGAAAGCGTGGACAGGATACTGAACAGACTAAATGCGACCACATGTTTATTGGACCCGTGTCCATCCTGGTTGGTACTGGCCTCCTGGGAGGTGACGCGAGGCTGGCTCCAGGAGATTATAAATGCTTCTTTGAGTGGGGGTGTCTTTCCCACCGTCTTGAAAGAGGCGATGGTGAGGCCCCTCCTCAAGAAGCCCTCCCTGGATCCAGCTGTATTAGCAAATTATCGTCCTGTCTCCAACCTTCGCTTTGTTGCAAAGGTTGTTGAGAGTGTGGTTGCACGACAACTGCCTCAGTACCTGGATGAATCGAATTATCTAGATCTGTTCCAGTCGGGATTCAGGCCCGGGTACAGCACAGAGACAGCATTGGTCGCATTGGTTGATGATCTCTGGAGGGCTCGGGACAGGGGTTGCTCCTCTGTCCTGGTCCTACTAGACCTCTCAGCGGCTTTTGATACCATCGATCATGATATCATGCTGCACCGGTTGGAAGGGTTGGGGGTGGGGGGCACTGTTCTACAGTGGTTCTCCTCCTTTCTCTCTGACCGGTCGCAGTCTGTGTTGACAGGGGGGGCAGAGGTCGACCCCGAGGCCCCTTATATGTGGGGTGCCACAAGGATCGGTCCTATCGCCCCTTCTATTCAACATTTATGTGAAGCCGCTGGGTGAGATCATCCGTGGTTTTGGGGTGAAGTACCATCAGTACGCTGATGACACCCAGCTGTACATCTCCACCCCAGACCACCCCAATGATGCCCTCGAAGTGATGTCCCGGTGCCTGGAGGCCGTACGGATCTGGATGGGGAGGAACAAACTCAGACTCAACCCATCCAAGACTGAGTGGCTGTGGTTTCCGTCGTCCCGATATAGTCAGTTGGCGCCATCTCTGACTATTGGGGGCGAGTCGTTGGCCCCCACAGATGGGGTTCGCAACTTGGGCATCCTCCTGGACTGACGGCTGTCTTTTGAAGAGCATATGATGGCCGTAGCCAGGAGGACTTTTTATCAGGTTCGCCTGATTCGCCAGTTGCATCCCTTTCTGGATCGGGACTCGTTACGCACAGTCACTCACGCCCTTGTCACCTCACGCCTGGATTATTGTAATGCTCTCTACATGGGGCTCCCCTTGAGAAGCACCCGAAGGCTCCAACTGGTCCAGAATGCGGCCGCGCGGGTGGTAATGGGAGCAATGTGGCACTCTCATGTAACCCCCCTCCTGTGCGAGCTGCACTGGCTCCCAGTGATCTTCCGGGTGCGCTTCAAGGTTTTGGTTACTATCTTTAGAGCGCTCCATGGCTCAGGACCAGGGTACTTACGAGACCGCCTCCTGCCACCAATAGCCTCTCACCGACCAGAGAGAGGGACTCCTCAGGGTGCCATCGGCCAAACAATGTCGACTGACAGCCCCCAGGGGGAGAGCCTTTTCTGTGGGGACACCTACCATCTGGAACGGGCTTCCCCCGGAGTTACGAAACATCCAAGACTTACGCATATTCCGCCGTGGCCTGAAAACATTTCTATTCCAACAAGCTGGTCTGGCCTAACTCTCCCTTTTTAATTGGCTTTTAAACTGGCTTTTAAATTGGGTTTTAAACCTCTTTAGATAAATTTGGATGTTTGATAATCTTAATCTTTGAGCCTAAATTACTTAATCTGTTTCTTAATAGTTTTTAACTTCTATATGTATTTGTATTTATTATGGCTGTTCACCGCCCTGAGTCCTTCGGGAGTAGGGCGGTATACAAATATGAAAAATAAATAAATAAATAAATAAATAAACAACAGCTCTTCCCAAGCCTGCTTATGCGAATGAGAGGATTCTTGGCTTTTTATCAAATTTTACCTACCCGAGTTTTTTCTAGTGGTGAGGCCATCCCGCTAATTCAGAGAGCCCTTAGGGAGAGTGTGGCAGTGCATGGGACAGCTGTTTGGGAAAGTGGACTGAATAGGGAAAGCAGGCTGGCCAAGGTAGGGAGGAGATTTAGTGTTACAGAGGAAATGTCGGTTAGGGTTTTGGACCCAGCTGAAGTGAAACTTCCTTCAATTGGTTTGGTACAAGATGAGACATTCGATTCTGCCTGTTTGGAAACTTTTTCCTCACTTTCACAAATGGAGCAGCAAGAAGTACTTAAAAAACTTAAAGAGACGAGGAAGCTGCTGAAGCAGACTATTTCTTCTGCCGCTCCTTTAGCATCGATAGCTCTACCCCCTTCAAGGCACGAGGCAGCTCCGGAGAGCCAGTAGCCTATAAACCCAGGAAGCCTGATGCCCACGTCTATACAGCACAAGGTACCAGAAACAGTAGATTTGATAACACAAAGTGTTGTGGGACAAACATCGGAGATGGAAGGCACCCAGGAAGGAATCCCCCAATCCCCCTTAGTGGCAAAGATGATACCAAGAAACGACACAAACGCGGTGCCTCATGCAAAATCATTTACCGTGGAGGCAGAGATTAATAGAGCCCATGGACCTGCAAGTCCGAAAGTAACAGGCAGTGCAATGATGCCCAAACAGACTTCTATTGAACAGACTTCTATTGAACACAGGCGATTAAATGGGTGTGTGTGTGTAAACGAGGGAGGAGGGGTAGGAGAGATTATCCAAGAAGCCTGACTAGGAAATAGCGAGCAACCATGTCCTTCAGAGTGCACTTCCTCTCTTGGAATGTGGCAGGATGGAGAGGAAGTTGGTGCACAGATGATTGTATTAAATTTTTTAATAGGTACCATGTAATTGCCTTGCAGGAGACATGGGTTAGCAGCGATGAGACCCCAATTGAGCTCCCCGGGTTTAATATTTGGCAGCTGACAGCAAAGAGAGTAGCTAAAAAAGGAAGAGCCTCTGGAGGATTGGGCATTTTGGTGAAAGCCGAACTAGGATGGAAGGGAAATGAGATATGCTTGGAGGATGGCCCTCTATTTTTTCAAGCAATCCATTTGGAATATGAAGGGAAGTCAATGATATTTGCAAATGTGTACGTCAACCCAGCAATGGGGGATTTGTGGGAGGCTCTAGAGGTAAAAATATTAGAAATATGGAAAAAATTCACAAAAACACCTCTAATTTTGGCAGGAGACTTTAATGCGTGTGTGGGTCCCTCGTTGGAACCTTTTATTGAAAACGGTACAATTCCTGAGGGATATTTACATAACCAACAATCATGGGTCTCCCAAGACAGGAAAAAGAACAAAGATGGGGGGAAATTTCTAACTATGGTATATAACTGTAACCTCCAAATTGTAGGCCAGTACTCGGAGCTCAGAAGGTACCCCATAACATTTTTTGGCCCCAAGGCATGTAGTTCTATTGATTATTTTTGTGTCTCTCACAGCCTAGTAGCAGGGGCAACTTCGGTCTTGACGTTACCAAGGTCAGAAAGTGATCACCTTCCTATTGCGACGTCCCTGGCAATCCCTTCAGATTTAAGGAAAAGGAATCAATCAATCCAACAAATAGGCCTCAACTTAGAAATAGCCCAAGAGAAAAGATTAACATGGAAGAGGGTTGATAGCAAAGCAGTGACTGAATTCATGAATTCACCATGTATGGAAGCCTTAGCGCATATATGCGCAAACAGTACGGGTGAACAAGAGCCTATAGTTTGTTTTGTGGAAATATGCCATAAACTGAAGCATTTTTCCATGACTACCAAGCCAATGGGCCAGTCTGATTCTAGTAACCCATCATGGTTTGACAGTGACTGTAAGGAAAAGAAAAAACAGCTTAGGAAATCACTTAGGAGATACTTAATCAGCCCAAACATGGAATTACAGAAGGAGTATATTACCATAAGGCAGAAATATAAGCAGCTACTGAAGAGAAAAAAGGCCTCCCATATCGACAACCTATGGGCTGGTCTAGAACAGGCGCAAAGCTGGCCTCACCCACACAATTCTGGGTGGAGGTCTCAAAAATTATTAGAGATAGAAAACCAATAAGTGACCCAAACATTAGTGCAGAAAGATGGGAGAAGCATTTGGCCACGCCAGCAGCAGTGGAAAACTCTGATGAGCTTATATCCTCTCCGAGCTTGATACAGGAATATGAAGCCTTACCCCAGTGGGAAGAAGTGTCAATCACGGAGGTGAAGAGTTTAATCTCCTCCATGAAGACAAACAAAGCTCCAGGACAGGATGCACTCCCGGCATCATTATTTAAAGATAACATAGCCTGGTGGGCGCCCGTCCTGGCGGGTCTCTTTACTTTTATCAATAGAACAGGGCAAATTCCTGCTAGTTGGCGTTCATCAATAATTATCCCCTTACATAAAAAAGGTTCTAGAGATAATCCTGATAATTTTCGATTAATTAGTCTAATCGATATTTCAGCAAAAATTTATGCTAAGCACTTGCTTCATAAATTAGAGGACTGGATAATGAGAAATAACATCTTAGCTGAAGAGCAGTCAGGTTTCAGGAGCGGAAGATCTACTATGGATAATTGTTTTGTGCTGGACCATCTAATAACAAAGTTTAAGTCTTGGAAAAAACCTCTATATGTGGCATTCATAGATTTGAAGGCAGCCTTTGATACAATTGATAGAAAAATTTTATGGGATAAATTAGAGGCTATGGGAATAGAAAAGAAATTGTTATATTTAATTCGACTGTTACACACGGAAACCCAAGTAAGAGTTCGAGTGAATAGATCAGGATCGGTAACAAATGCAATCCCATTAAAAAAGAGCGTCAGACAAGGTTGCATCTTAGCCCCAACACTTTTTAACTTATATTTAAATGACCTCCCAAAATGTCTGGAAGATACATCACTCCATGGGCCTAGTATAGGAACAAGACAGGTCAATTGCTTGTTATATGCCGATGATATAATTTTGTTGTCGGCCTCACAGGTGGGGCTACGAAGGTCACTTGGGAGGTTGGCAGCATATTGTATAAAAAAATCGCCTGACAATTAATATAGAGAAATCAAAGGTAATGATATTTAGCAGTCAACAAAATATAAGGAGATGGGTTTTAAATGACAGAAGAATAGAACAAGTTCAGTCATTTACTTATTTAGGGCTAGTATTTCAGACAAATGGCAAATGGAATAAGCAGGTAAAAGCTGGAGCTCGGAAGGCCATGGCTCGGATGGCTCAATTAAACAAACTTATTTTAGAGAAAACTCCATCTTCATTAATCCCAGTGCTAAAGGTCTTCCAGGCGAAAATCGAACCAGTACTTACCTATGGGGCAGAAATATGGGGGTCAGTTAAGCTGCCTGGGCTGGAAACCCCTCAAAATAAGTTCCTTAGAAGAATTTTGGCAGTGTCCCCCGGAACCCCAGCATGTGTAGTAAGGGCAGAAACAGGAGTCCATGTGACTGGCACTAGGGCCTTGTTGAAGACTGTTTATTATTGGTTGAGAATAATCGAGATGGAGGAAGGGAGGTTACCAAAATTAGCACTAATGGAGCAGATTATCTCAAGTAATAAAAATAACTGGTTATCAAGAGTTCTGAAGCAGGTATCTAGCTCTGGTATCCCTTTAAATTGGCAGCAGTACGACTATAGGCAGATCCGAAATTGGATTGCACAGAGATTTAAGGACATAAGTGCCCAATCGGATATTGCACAGGTGACAGTAGTAAAAGTTTGCCCCTGGTTATCAGCCAATAAACAAATTTTCAAAATAGAAAAATATTTAGCTGTGCCTTTGTTTCCCGTCCTGAGAAGATTCTTTACAAAACTGAGGTTGGACCAACTTGGAACAAATATGCTCTGGGGTAGATATAAGGGTATTCCTGTAAGGGAAAGGGTCTGTCTATGTAATTTTTGATTGCCCCCTATATTCAGACCTGAGAGAACATCAACTGGGCAGGATCTTTTATACCAGCACCCCCAAGTCTAAAGAGCACTTTTTGCGATATTGTTTATTAGGTTCCAACTTGCAGTTGGTAAAATGGATTGCTAAATTTGTGGGAAGGAGGACTAAGTTGGTGCAGCAAAATGCGGTAGATTGTAAGAATGATCACTTGATCTAACAATGTAATTTTAATAGCAGGTAACACTGATTGAGTAGATGCAGGGGCGACATTATAATATAAATTTAATTATATTTAAATGGTACTTTAAATTATTGTATTTTATCCCGATTTTATTTTAGATCGTATTTTATTCTAATTGTATTTTAATTGCGAGTTATTCCAATCTTACTTAATTTGTTTTACCAAACCTTTGTAATGATTTGTCTTTGTAATTCTGCACTTGATATGGCCCAAAGGGCTAATCAATAAATAAAATTGATTCATCCTGGTGTTAAAACTTTTTTAAAAGGCATTTAGGCTTTGCCTATTTAGGCTTAAAGAGTCATGGTGGCCCAATGGTTAGAAAGCAGTAATGTAGGTTAACTCACTGCACACTCCAGGAGTTTGATTCTGAATGGCTCAAGGTTGACTCAGCCTTCCATCCTTCCGAGGTCAATAAAATGAGGACCCAGATTATTGGGGCAATATGCTCACTCTGTAAACCGCTTAGAGAGGACTGTAAGCACTATGAAGTGGTCTAAGTGCAATTGCTATTGTTATTGCCCATTTCTTTTCTTTCTGTTCTATTCTTTTTTTTCCAACAAGGGGAAGTAACTTTTATCTCTAAATAATGTCAAGTGAATCCCTCAGGCCAGTGTTGTATGCATTTTTTTCAATATTAGAAACACCCTAACTAATTACCTAATATTTTTTCCAAACAATTTCACATGATTGCAATCTCCTGGATGGAGTAAATAAGTGAGCAGAGCTAAATATAGTAAAATTTGTTGCATGCTGTGTTTAAATACAGTCAGCCTGTGTATACTATTAACCCTCCATAGGAGATGAAGACTGGAGAAATCCCATCAAATATAGATGGGATTTCTCATCCCATAGATGGGATTATAGTTCCGAGCTGGGGATTCTATGGCTTTTCTCCAGCAGTAAACCAGTAACAAATGGTGATGTAGAAATAAATCCTTTCTCAATGGGTAACAGAAAATGGGGAAGAATTATATTGCAATAAACTTCAATCCGATTTCTTTGTGGTGTCATTTGTGAGAGTTAAAGAATCAAATATTTATTCAGAAATTCTCAGAAATGTGCAGAAGAAGGATAATGGTACCTATTGGCGGAATACAAATTAAATAAAATGAAAAATGAAAATGAAAAATATTGCTTCACCTATTCTGGATGTACACGAAATATTAGAGAAAGCCCCAGCCAAGGTTTTACACCAAGCAAGTAGAGTGTGTGTGTATGCACACACACACTAAATATCAAGAGAAGCTAATTTAGATCATTATTTTATTATAGTAGGATTGTCTCTGTTAGAATAAATATTTTAGGATACGAAATATTCTATACTTATCATGTAGCAATATGTTCAGTTTTGACAGAATTTATCTCCGCCTAGTCTAACTGGAAAGTTAAGACTATCAAAAGAGGTAAGATCATAGTGTATTACTAGCACTGACATACACATGCTTTTGCACACCAGGAGCCTATGTTCAGATTTTCACATTGTCTACATTATTCACATTGTCCAGTAAAAGCAGACTATGGAAGAGGTTTCTATCCTGAATAATTGTTGCCTATTAGAACTGATAGTAAGAGAAGACCCAAAATTTGATGCAGAAGTTAATAATTAAAGAACAGAAGCCGTTCCTTCCAGATTAGAAGGGTTAGCCGATGTCACCATAGAAATGCCACTAAACCTTCTACAAGTGGTTCTTGTTTCCAATGTGCGTGACTGGGTGGGCGTGGCTATTTGATAATGTAACTGGGTGGCCATGGCTATGTGTATAGGGACTACTCAGAGGGCTGAAAAAAGTCATTTTAAGCGGTTCTCCGAACTGCTTAATTACTTAACAACTGGTTCTACCGAACCGGTGCAAACCAGTAGAATCCCACCACTGACCAAAAGGTAAAACAAGAAGCAATATATGGAAACCTAGATCTAAGGAGAAATTTAAAAAGATATTTGAAATGGTAAAGGTTCTTCTGCTTGAGCAGCAGGTTGGACTAGAACACATCCAAGATCCCTTCCAACTCTGTTATTCTGCTAGAAATCATATGACCACTGCTAATATAAACCAAAGGCTTATTTATTTTGGCATCTGAATTCTAATAGATGCTTTTAAAAAGGGGGACTGGATGTCGCCTACAGATTATTCACTTTGATACTTGGCTTGGAGAGTTCAACTTTTCCGGATGACAGCAGTGCCATTAATAGATCATTCATTCACACAGGGTAAAAATGGGGAAACACTTTAAAGGGTGCTAAAATATTCTAAAGGTGCCAAAAAGGTCAACATGACATCTATGAATTGTTTTAACAGTAAGGGGCTTTTTACTTTCTTTCAGAGTTCTTCTACCACCTTGAAAGAATTCTTGGATCAACGTATGATGCAGCAATCATTGGAAGACATGAGGAAACTAGGTTTAGAAAAAGAAAACTACCAATTAACTGCAGTCTCTTGATGTCTGCTCAATATGCATATTAAGCATCCCATGATCAGAAGGATATATAATCTCACACAACTGACATCTTGGATCATGTAATGTCTGACACGAGACAGTGCATGAAGTCTTTGGCAGAGAGAATTCAGTATGAATCTCCAATACATGTTTGCTTGGAAAAGAATATTCAGGTAAAGCTCATTGTTAATCCTTTAAGTCTTTTGAAGAATTCTATATATAAATACAAGGGAGCAGAAACATGAACATGTGAAGGAAAAGGGGATCTGGAAAAACTGAAACTATCAGCATATTTTATCATGTATAATTTAGCTTTTCAGTGCACTTTCTGCTTGGGTATCAGTATTGGGTGTCAAAACCAATTGTTATAGAGATAGATGACCAATTTGTCCTGTGCAAACTTTATACAAACTGATTATAATCTGCATAGAGGCTGATTTACACTGCTCATAAAATGTTAACTCTTGGCTGCTGCTGAGGTTACTTCTGAAACACTAGAGACAATATATAGAAGATTGGGCAACAGAGAAATAATTTCTCCTTAAACCTCCCAAGTTGGGCAAGAATAATTGCACACTACTACCATCACTGTTGGGACACTATGGCTCAGTGGCTAAGAAGCTGAGCTTGTCGATCGAAAGGTCGGCAGTTCAGCGGTTTGAATCCCTAGTGCCGCATAATGGGGTGAGCTCCCGTTCCTTGTCCCAGCTTCTGCCAACCTAGCAGTTCGAAAGCATGTAAAAAATGCAAGTGGAAAAATAAGGACCACCTTTGGTGGGAAGGTGACAGTGTTCTGTGCACCTTTGACATTGAGTCATGCTGGCCACATGATCATGGAGATGTCTTCGGGCAGCGCTGGTTCTTTGGCTTTGAAAGGGAGATGAGCACTGCTCCCTAGAGTCAGGAATGACTAGCACATATGTGCGAGAGGAACCTTTTGTCAGGTTTCGAAGTCGTCTCAAATAAATTGCATTTCAAACAAAGTCTTTGAAGAAAAACTCCTATTTATTAAGCACGACATTTTAAACCTGACTCCATTGAAGCCAACATTGACTTCCAGACCCAAAACCCTCCCTTTCCGTTCCCCACTCCCCTGCACCCATTGGCCATCTTCCAAGTCATTCTACCCCTAATCTACTGCTCCAGCTCAAAGGAATTTCCCCCCTCCCATTCCATCTCCTAGGGGATATTATCTCCAGGGAAAATAAGTAGGTGAAAAGTCAAACGTCCCTTTCCAGATGCCTCTGCCTCTCCTTCTTATGTCAGCACTAGAGTAAATGCAGCTTGAAGTTCTGAAATCCGGCCCCTCCCCCTTCATTTTTCCAGGGTGGCCTGTGTAAGACAAACAACAAGTACCATTACCCCGTCCGGGAGTGTGTGTCCCATCCCCTCCCGCCTTGCCCGGGTGATCTGCATGGAACTTGGCTATAAGGCGGTCAGCTTGGATGTTTCTGCTTTTCACCCAGGAAGCCTCTGAGAAGGGGTAACCCTTCCACTTGATTAAGTATTGGAGGTGACCCCTGTGCCACCTCAAATCGAGAATTCGCTGTACCTCATAATGAGTGTGGCCCCCAATGACCAGGGGCCTGGGGGGGTCACCTGGCACCAGCCTTAAAGTTGACCCCACCACAGGTTTCAGGAAGCTACTGTGGAAAACAGAGTGTATCCTCCCTAGTAGTCGGGGCAGCTGCAGTTGTACTGTAACCGGGTTGATTACTTTTACTATAGGGAATGGTCCTATAAATTTCTGGCCCAGTTTCCTGCTCGGGAGTCTGAGTCTCAAATACTTGGTGGAGAGGTAGACCTTCTCTCCCACTCGGAATGGTCTTTGGGGAGTTTGGTGTTTATCTGCTTGTTTCTTATAGGATTGTGCCACCTTGGCTAATGCCTTCTTGACATTCTCCCAGTTTCTTTCAACATTTCCATCCAATCGGTCAAACTGACTGAGGAAGGGGGCTCCCTTGGGTACTCTGGCATGGGGACGAAATCCATACCACTCACTACCCTAAATGGGGATAGTCCTGTGCTACTGTGGACAGCATTATTATACGCGACCTCTGCAAAAGATAGGAGGTCCGCCCAATTAGACTGTTGGTAGTCAACGTAGCACCTCAGGTATTGCTCTATCATGGCATTCAGTCTCTCCACCCCCCCATTGATGCTTGGGTGAAACGCTGAGCTGAGGCCTTGGGATGACCCTATGGACCGTAAGAATTCCCTCCAGAATTTTGCTGTGAACTGGACACCTCAATCAGAGATGATTCTTCTGGGTACTCCATGCAGGTGGTAGATGTGTTTCAGGAACAGTTTGGACAACTGGCGGGCTGAGGGTAGCCTGCTGCAGGGTATGAAATGTGCCTGTTTGGAGAATAAGTCTATTACAGTCCAGATCACTGTGTTTCCACCACTCCTCGGCAGTTCTACTATGAAGTCCATTGCAATCTCCTCCCATGGCCTTGTCGGTTCAGCTTCTGGCTGCAGCAGCCCGGGAGGTCTTCCTGGTCATTTTTTCATCGTGGCACAGATGGTACGATGTCAGCACTTCAAGCTGCATTTTTTTTTATTTGATTTATATGCCGCCCTTCTCCGAAGACTCAGGGCGGCTTACAATGTGCTCAGCAATAGCCTTCATCCTTTTGTATATTTATACAAAGTCAGCTTATTGCCCCCACAACTGGGTCCTCATTTCACCTACCTTAGAAAGGATGGAAGGCTCAGTCAACCTTGAGCCTTGGCGAGATTCGAACCCTGCAGTAATTGCAGGCAGCTGGTCTTAATAACCAGCTTAATAACAGGTGCCTTAAACCCCTGTACTACCAAGGCTCTTTTTTTACTCTAGTGCTGACATAAGAAGGAGAGGCAGAGGCGTCTGGAAAGGGACGTTTGACTTTTCACCTACTTATTTTCCCTGGAGATAATATGCCCTAGGAGATGGGATGGGAGGGGGGAAATTCCTTGAGCTGGAGCAGTAGATTAGGGGTAGAATGACTTGGAAGATGGCCAATGAGTGCAGGGGAGTGGGGAACGGAAAGGGAGGGTTTTGGGTCTGGAAGTCAGTGTTGGCTTTCTGTCAGGTTTCGAGGTCATCTCAAATAAATTGCATTACAAACAAAGTCTTTGAAGAAAAACTCCTATTTATTAAGCACAACATTTTAAACCCGACTCCATCAAAGAGAGTTGCAGAGAACCTGGGATACAGCCTTGAGAAAGGTATGTGTGGAATGTGCTTCTGGTTGTGGCTGCTGTGCTGCTCTGTCAGTTTTCCCCCCTTCCTATAACAACTGGAGAGGAGGCCAGGGATGCTGACATTTGGCTCCCTTCACTTCCTGAAGGCGACCTATGCAAAGCAAAAACAAATTGAGTACAGGTACAGAATTTAAGGCTGTGACCCCCACCCCACCCCCAGGCTTGTTTGGGTTTTCTGTGTGGAATTTTGGTATAAGGCTATCAGCCTGGATGTTTCTACTCTTTAGCCAAGATGCCTCTGATAACAGATAGCACTTCCACTTGGAGTTGTCTCTTGTGCCACCTTGAATTGAGGATTTGCTGCACCTCATAATGGATTTGGCCCCCTATGACCATCACGGTCAATCTGACCATGGGTTTTAAGAGACTGCCTTGGAATACTTGGTGTATCTTCCCTAGCAGGGCAATTTCAATTGCACTGTGACTGGGTTGATGATTTTTACTATGGGAAATTGTCCCATAAACTTTGGCCCCAGTTTCTTCTTAACTTCAAATATTTTGTGGAGAGGTAGACCTTCTCCCCCAACTGGAATGGCTGTTGTGTAGCTCAGTGTTTGTCTGTCTGTTTCTTATAGGTTTGTGCTCTTTAGCTAGCACTTTCTTGACATTCTCCTAGGTTGCTTTCAGCATTGACATCCAGTTGGTCAAGCTATCTGAGGAGGGGGGATCCCTTGGATACTCAGGCATTTGGACAAAGTCCATGCCACTCACTACTTTGAATGGAGTTAGTCCCGTGCTACTGTGAACAGCATTATTGTATGAGACCTCAGCAAAATGCAGGAGATCTGCCCAATTGGACTGCTGATAGTTCACATAGCACTTCAGGTATTGCTCTGTCATGGCGTTCAGTCTGTCTGACCCCCCATGGGTGTTCAGATGAAAGGCCAAGCTAAGGCCCTGGGAAGATCCAATGCACTGCAGGAACTCCCTCCAGAACCTAGCCATGAACTGGACCAGGGGTAAAATGCTCCCAGTTCAGACCTGATCGCCCGATCTGGTAGCAATGGCGGTGGGTGATTTGGAGAATCGATAGCAAAAATCCCTGCCCCCCCCATGCCCAGCTGAGCTGCATGAGAGAAATAAGGATTATTCCTGTAAAAAGTATACCCTGAGCTACGCCATTTTAAGTGCCTTATTTTACCTTGTATAACCTGATTATATAATTGAGCTAAGAGAACAAAATTGTGATTAATACCAGCTGTCTGCAATTACTGTAAGTTCAAATCTCACCAGGCTCAAGGTTGACTCAGCCTTCCATCCTTTCTAAGGTAGGTAAATTGAGGACCCCGTTTGTGGGGGCAATAAGATGACTTTGTATAAATATACAAAAGTATGAAGGCTATTGCTTAATGCATTGTAAGCCACCCTGAGTCTCCGGAGAAGGGCGGCATATAAATCAGATTAATAAATAATAAATAATAAAATAAAATAAGAACATAAGAACAAGAGAAGAGGAACTGTGTAGTTCCTAAAGATGCTTGTTTTACAGGATACATGATGCATATTTTTAAGGAAACCAATGTTCTGGGTCACTTTGCTCCTCTTTAATAAGGGGAAGTATGCATATAATGATACCACGTGCATAAGTGGTATTTTCGTGTAGGGTATTTCTACTGGGAAGATAGGGAATTTCCAGGGCGGAACGTGTTTTTTCCTCATGTCCACCCCTCATGTCCACCCCTCGCAGGAATGGGGAATGGTTAAATTGAACTCTACAGCTCATTCATAGTAGCTTGCCGGTAAGTACATGTTATATAAGATCTGAAACTGATGCTCTAGGCACTGCTTATATCCTGTTGTATTGGACTTCTGTATCCTGAAAATTGTATATAAGATCCGTGAGTAGAAGACCTAATTGCTCCATTTTCCTTTGGAAGAGAGTCGCTTTGCAAAGTTATAATAAAAAACTGTCTGGTCTGTTCATAGTCTCTGTTTTTATTCCTAAAAAGGTAAAGGCTGCTTTCCTGAATATCATACCGTGCGATCATCAGAGGCTTTTTTTTTTACTTTTAAAAGCATTTTTTCTACAACCTCTTCGGCCGAAAAAAACGCTTTTAAAAGTTAAAAAAAAAAGCCTCTGATGATCGTGCGGCTTAGCTGGGATCATCAGAGGCTTTTAAAAGCATTTTTTAGAAAAAAAAATGTTTTTAAAAGCCTCTGGTGATCCCAGCTGAGTTACCTGATCATCAGAGGCTTTTAAAAGCATTTTTTTCTGCAACCTCTTTTTTTTATTGAAAAGTTTTACAAAAAAACAAGAATTTTCTTCCCCCCACCATGATCCCCCCCACCCTTTCCCTCCCCTCATCCCACCCTCCCCCCCAGACTTCCCAGAGCAAAATACAAGGTATTTCATTTAACAATCATAAACTAGATTAACCTACTTATCCTCAGACTACTAACTCCCCCCCCGAAACCTTAACTCCACTATAGATAACATAATACTTCTAATACTTAACGTTCATTCATAAGCTATTTGATATTTTCTTGTCTGATACTTATTTTGAATATAATCAATCCATCTTCACCATTCCGATACGTATCTTTCTTGTGTATAGTCCTTCAGGTACGCTGAGATTTTCGCCATTTCTGCTAAGTTCGTTACTTTCAGTATCCACTCTTCAATAGTAGGCAAAGAGTCCTTCTTCCAGTATTGCGCTACCAACAGCCTAGCTGCTGATATTAACTTCAAAATCAATTTAGTCTCTGATACTGTGCAGTCCATAGTTATACCCAATAGAAACAATTGAGGAGTAAATTTCAACCTTCTTTTCAAAATGTTCTGCATCACCCAACAAATTTTTATTCAAAATGCCTTGATTTTCTTACAGGTCCACCATATATGATAATAGGTTGCATCATTACATTCACATCTCCAACATTTAGCTTGCAAATTCGAGTACATACATGATAATTTTTTAGGATCTAAGTGCCATCTATAAAACATTTTATAAAAATTCTCTCTCAAACTTTGTGCTTGCGTAAATTTAACATTTCTGACCCAAATCATCACTGGTTCCTGAAAGTTTTGTGCCCATTTTATCATACAATCCTTAACCAATTCCGTTTCTGAATCTATTTCCAATAATGCATTATACAATCTTTTAATATGCATCTGACTTTGATCTCTAATCTGTTTCACCAGATTTTTCTCATTTTGCATAACACCAAATTTTTGATCTTCCCTCCATCTAGCTTGAAGCTGACCATACTGAAACCAAGTACAAATTATCCCTTCTTCTTTTAATCCATCTAAAGATTTCAGTTGCAATTTACCCCTTTCCAAAAAAAGAAACTCTTTATAAGTAATCACCTCTGTTTTTTGCTCTATACTTATATTTTCTATTGCATGTCTGGGATTTGCCCATATAGGTATCTTATAGTTCAGCTTATATTGGTACTTTTTCCAAACCCTCAACAATGCATTTCTGAGTATATGACCCTTAAACACTTTATCCACTTTTTTTCCATATAACAGATAAGCATGCCATCCATATAACAAATCATAACCTTCTATGTTTAACATTCTTTCCTCAGTTAAGTTAAACCAATCACTAATTTGTGATAAAGCAGCTGCTTCATAATACAATCTTAAATTAGGCTTTTTAAGACCTCCTCTCTCACGTATATCCTGTATAATTTTCAGTTTCACTCTTGGTTTCTTCCCAGTCCAGATGAAAGTATTAACCCCTTTCTGCCATTCCATCAGATTTCCATCTTTCTTAAGCACTGGTATCATTTGAAACAAAACTAAAAACCTAGGTAGTACATTCATTTTTATTGCTGCTATCCTTTGCAGGCTCCGTGGACGGTCTTCTTAGACCGCCAGCCCTGTGTCTTCGTAAAAGCCACTCTGACAGCGTAAACTGGCTGTCTGGCAGCTGAAAAACCTCCCCTTCGGGAAAAGAAGGAGAGGAGAGCCGGTGGGCGAGAGTAGAGCTCCCCGAAAGCTCTCTGGAATATTTCCAGAGGCTTGGAGGGTGAGAGCTCCCCAGCCAGCCGGCCAAGAAGCTCCGAAGCCAGGACGACTCTGTGAAAGCAGAGCGAGAAGCCGCAATCCAATCCTCCTCTCAAAAGTGAGTTTGACTGATTACAAGCGCAGGCAGAGCGGAAATAGGAGAACAAGCTTTAAAAGTACAGAGCTTAACTCCGGAGTTACTTTGTTTCAAACTGAATTTCATTGAGCTGGAGGCTGAAGATGGCGTCTTTGTTATGGTTTTGAAAGTGAAAGCCAGAAATAAAAGTGCTTATTGAGAACTTTGCGCTGGGAGAGTGGATTAGCTGCTTATTAACTGCTGGGAAGTGAGAGCTTGTGGAGAAAAAAAAAAAACTATCCTGCCTGATAAATTAGAGACTATAAATTACAAATATTTTCAAGTTGTTTAAGGGACTTTGTGGCTTTGGAAAAAAAAAAAGATCTCTTTAGAAGGGGGAAAATGGCTTCTAAACAAGTGAAACCAGGAGTTGTTAAAGGAGGGTGAGGTTCTCCAGTTGTGTCAGTGGTGACACAGAAAGCACAACTTCCGGCTGATTCACAGAGTCAGAGTCAGAGTCAGGAGGCTGCACTTAATGATTTTAAAGAATTTATGAAAGAAGCCATGAATAATCAAGCAACAGCAATGAAAGAAGCTATGAATAATCAAGCCACAGCAATGAATAATTTAACACTACTTGTGAAAGGGAAATTAAAGAAAGTTGAGGAGGATATAAGATCAATTAAGGAAGTGGTTGCATGAAATAAGGGATGATATTGTTTATGCTGTATCAGGATTCTCAAACCTTGTTATCCAGCTTGATGGGAAAGTTGAAGAAATTAATGAAGCCAATTTAAATTTGGAAAGCAAAATGGGAGATGTTATGACCAGGACAGAGAAAGTGGATGATGAATTGGTAATGTTACAATACAGGTCCATGGAGTTTGCTTTGAGATTGAGAGGCCTGAAAGAAAATAGCAAAGAAAATTTTCTGCAACCTCTTAAGGTTGTAGAAAAAATGCTTTTAAAGGTTAAAAAAAAAAAGTTGGCCATGCCCACCCAGTCACATTACCCCACCACCACCAAGCCATGCCCACAGAACCGGTAGTAACAAATTTTACATTTCACCACTGAACTGGACCCCTCTGTCTGAGATAATTCTTTGTGCTACTCCATGCAGGTGGTAGATGAGCTTCAGAAACAGTTTGGCCAACTGGTGGGCCGAGGGTAGTCTGCTGCAGGGTATGAAATGCACCTATTTGGAGAATAAGTCTATTACAGTCCAGATCAACACGTTCCCCCCACTTTTTAGCATCTCCATTATAAAGTCCATTGCAATTTCCTCCCATGGCCTCATTGGCTCTGCTACCGGTTGCAGCAGTCCGGGGGAGATGGGGGTGTTCCTGGTCGTTTCTTCATTGTGGCACAAATGGTGCAACTTTTCTCATAATTGTCCATGTCTTTCTTTATGCCAGGCCACTAGAACTGCCTTTGTGCTAAATGTAGAGTCTTTAGGAACCCGAAGTGGCCTGCTGGTTTGACGTTGTGGCTCCTCTGGAGGATTAGGGTGTGTATGAATTCTGGGACATATAGTTTCATCCCCTTTCATGCTAGGTCATCTCTTTTTGTCAAGATTTGTTAATTGTCTCGGAACCAGGGGTCTGCTAGCAGTTCAATTTTGAGTTTCATGGTTAGACCGCTTGTGGGTTGGTCTTGCCGTCGTGGAGTTGTCGTCTGGTGGTCTCTTGGGCAGCTGTTTGGTAGGGAGAGATGATGGCATTTACTACCTCCTCCCATTCACATTTGTACTGGGGCTTGTGGGAGAGGGCTTCAGCTAGAAAGTTCCTCCCCCCTGGGATGTGTTTTAGTATGAAGTCAAAACGGTTGAAGTATTGAGCCCAGCAGACTTGTTTTCATGGGGCCCTAAGGGCCTCCAGATTTTTATGGTCAGTCCAAACTTCGAATTGGTCTCTGCCCTCCTTCCAGAAGGTGGCGCCAGGTTAGCAGTGCTCATGTCATTGCAAAAGCCTCTTTTTCCCATGCAGCCCATGTGTCCATGAGCTTATGGGAGGTGTAAGCGCAGGGTTGTAGGTTTCCTTGGCTATTTTTTTGGAGTTGTACTGCCATGTTGCTGGTGTCTGCTTGGATGATGAAGGGTTGTTCAGGGTCAGGATGCTTCAGCACTGGTTCTTTTGCAAACACTTCTTTCAGTGTTTCAAATTACTTTTGGCAGGTTAGGACCCACTGTAGGGGTTATCCTGGGCGGGGTTTGTTCCTGAGCTCCCTGTCTTTAGGGAGGTCCATCATGGGTTTGGTGATCTTCACGAAGGAGGGGATAAATTGCCTGTAGAAGTTTGCAAACCCTAGGAAGCTTTGAAGCTGTCTGCAGGTGTAAGGGGGTTGCCAGCCTAGGACGGATTGTACTCTGGCTGGGTCCATCTCCATGCCCTCATTTGACACTTGGTCAAATGCCCAGGTAGTCTTCATGGGAGAGGTGGTTTGGAGGCCAGCTGTGGTGATGTGGTTTCCCATCGGCTGGGTGGTTTCTGGTCTGGTTGATCGCTCTCTTTAGTGTCTGGTTGCTTTCTCATGTCGTCAGTGTGCAATCTGCCATTGACTTTTATGGTTACTCGGAACCACTCAGAGAGTCAGCTTGGGATGTCCTGATAAGCGGTTACCTGGGCAATTTGCTTGTCCAGGCTTGTTCTGAAAAAATGAACCAAAAGCCGCTCTGGCAAAGGGGGTAGCTTCCCAATGACTCTCCTGAATTCACGGATGTGTTCCTTGATGGGTTGCCCCCTCATCTTCTGCATAGGGACCTTTCTCCGCCCCCTCAAATCTGGCTTCTAGTAGTCGTAGGAAGTCATCTACGTCTTGAGTAGATCTCCTCTTGTGGAGGGCTGCTAGTCATTCCCTTGCTTCTCCCTCTAGCTCCTCAGCAATGATATTCACCATGGCTCTGGGGGATAGGTAGAGATATCCATAGCACTCTAGGTGGATCTCAGCCGAGTCAAGGAATAGAGATAGCTGGTCTGAGTCCCCATCAAATTTCCCCCTGAAGTGGGGTGGTTCGTTCAGCAGTGCTCCTCCCTCCTGTTGGCCCCTGTAAGCCTGTGCTTGATGTGGCTGGCCGTCTTCCTCAGCTCTAGTTCATAGAGAGGGAGAGGGCTGCCTGCCCTGGGTGGCTTGCCTGCTGTGTGGAGGAGGCATTGGCTGCAGCCTTGGGCTCCTTCTCCTTCTGGTGGGTGAAGGGGGGCTGCGTTCCCATCTGCGTCTCCTCATTTCAAAGGGCTCTGCTGCACTTCCCTCTCTTTTGGGCAGCATGACAGGCCCTCATCATGAAGGGTGGCCCAGTCAAATTCCTCCCTCAGCTGCTCTATGGATCTCCCCAGGGGTTCTGTCAGGGGCTTTGGGAACCTGGCCTCTGCCCAGTCCCACATCTAATCCACTCTTCCCACCTCACTCAGGAGCCTTCCCCCCTTCTGGGCATTAGGGTGGGGGAACTCGACCTCAGCTGCTTTAGGAATTCTTTTCCACCAATACTCATCCATTCTTGCTTGGTTGCTGGGGCAGGTGTCTCAGCTTTGATGTTCAGGGACGGCTGCAGTCCAGTTGCTATTAGGCTGGTGGGCCCTGGAAATCCCTGGTTAGAGGCAAGCTCTGCCTGCTTCTTGGTCGCCTGGAGCAGGCTCTCTTCAGATAGTCCACCCTCTGCCATGGTCGCCAAGCATCCCATGTTGGGGAGCGACTGGAGAGGCTGGGACCCAGGAATCCCGGTAATCTTGATTAGATTTGAGAGAGCTGGCTTGCTGTGAGGGTTCCGATGGATGCCCTAATTAAACCATGAGCCTCGAGCCAAGCTTCAAAAGAAATCCAGTTATTTATTAGGAGCAACATGTCGGCATGTACTCAAGTAAAACCAGCTCTGCCCCATGTAATTTACAGCCCAATTATGACCCTGTTTCTCCCCTCCTCTCTAGGGTGTGTCATAAATCACATTCTCCAATGGAGCACTTTCATGGGCTGTAGAGATTACACCCCTCCAGCTGTTTCAGGTAACCTGGGATACAGCCTTGAGAAAGGTATGCATGGAATGTGCTTCTGGTTGTGGCTGCCATGATGTTCCATCAGTTTCCCCCCCTCCTGCCTATGGCAATTCAAGAGCAGGCCAGGGATGTTTTCCAAGTTGACGCATTGCTTGGTTTATAGTAAAATAGCAATATGGAGGAGAAAATCTGGGTTAATCTCTGGATTGAGACTCAAATGGAGTCTGGTGACATTATTTTAGATTAACACATTTTATTAAAAGGTATCAGCTTTCTTGAGGCATGCCTAAATGTCACCATTGCTGCTGCATTTGGTTGCCAATCAGTGACTGAGTGCAATTCAAGGTGCTGATTATTATGTAACAATTTTCGTATGGCATAGGGCCTGACTATCTGAGTTACCTCTTACCTCCAATATTTCTGCCTACCCAGTATTTTCCTGCAAAATGGGTTCACTCCAGGTCCCCTGCATTAAATGTTGTCATTTCCAGGACCAAGGAAACAAATCTCTGTCGCAACCCCTATCTTCTGGAACAGCATCCCACTTTAGATATAGATAGCAATCTTCTGTCCTAGTATTCCAGAAAGCTCTTAAAATGTCAGGTGCAAAGAATCAGGACCACACATTAAGTTCTACTTAAATTGATTTCATGCTTATATACTAGAATCTAGTTAACTAACAGTCAGCATTAAGTTGGTGCTAGATAAGAGTAAAGGGAATTCAAGGGGGGCTTGACTCTGGATCACTTGTGGCAACATGACTCCTGGCTGATCCACACCTTGTCCTTCTTCTACATCAAATAATTTACCTATTGCAAGACCCAACTACTTTTACATTTAATTTGAAAAGTTAACATAACACATTATCAGAACTGCTTCTGTCAACTCTTAGTTGTTTTCATCAAAAGCGAGAAAAAGGAACCAGTACAAATAAAATTTACCACACATTCTTATTTTCTGGTTTACAGTGCCTTTTTCTGAAGAATATGTTTTATGTTCAGATTATGTTGATAAACAACAAATTTATGTAGCAGTTCATGGTTACTTCCTCCAATAATAAGCATTTTATACATGTTTATCATCGACTAAAAGCACACTCTATGTATTTTCTTTCTAACTCTTTTGCTTGACACTTTCTTCTTCCTGCAACCTGTGGTATACCATGACTTGCCGAGTAGGTGGCTCAGTGGCTAAAACACTGAGCTTGTTGATCCGAAAGATTAGCAGTTCGGCAGTTTGAATTCCTAGTAAGGTCTCCTGCATGAACAGGAGCTTGGACTAAATGACCTCCAAGGTCCCTTCCAACTCTGTTACTGTTACTGTCTCAGCAATACAAGTGTCAGAACTGTCAAAAAGATTAACAATAAGTATTTGAAAAGAAAACTGTAGGTAATTAAGGAGCTGTTCCTGAAATCTGATTTATGAAGGTCTATATGATAGCCCCATAGTTTTGTGGAGAAAACACTAGATGTTCCAATAAAATCCAAATAAAGAATGTTCTGATAAACAACTTGATCTTTACAAGTGTTATTTTGCTGTTACTTTCTTAAAGATGGTCAAGTGACTAAAGGAAGCTTGTAAAGCATCTGATTTCTTTCAAGAAGGAAAATGAGCATAATGCCCAGTCCTAGCTGTTTGTTCTGACAAACTTATGCTTTGAAGAGTTTTCCCTAAAGCTTTTAGCATCCAAGTGTGATTCATGCCATCATAACAGTTTAGCCCCAGAGCTCTCCAACTGTGGTTTGGAACCCCTTGTGAAACCAGGAATGGGGCATCACAAAACCAATCAGTTTTCCACAGGCAGGATGCCAAATCCTGTTTTGCCCAAAGTTTGAGAACCCTTGTGCTAAAGAGAGAAATTCCAGTTGTTAAAAAGAATTATTAATACCTTATGCCTTGCCCATCTAAGTCCTATCATTGGTTCTATTCAGCCACACAAATTCAGTTACCATTTTAGGAATCACAGTACTGCAAAGTTCAAAAATTCTTACTTTTGCCAATGTCTTAGAAGAAGAAAATTTACTAACATATAAGCGATAAGCTATAACCAGGTTTGTTTTCTTCCTACCCTAGTATTAGGATTATTTTTAAAAAAACAGATGGATTATACACCGTATTCTTCACACTATAAAACGCACTCCCCCCCCAAAAAAAGTGGGTGGAAATGTCTGCGTGTCTTATGGAGCAAATATTGCAGTGGGGAGGAGAAGGATTGGTGTAGAGACAGTGAATGGGTGGCAGAAACAGGTGGCACGAATGGGTGGCAGTGACCAGTGGTGGTGAACCAGCAGTGGCAGCAAACGGCAGTGAGAGGCAGCAGCAGTGGCGATCCCCACCACCTAGAACAGCTGATCAGTGGTATTCTGGAAGGCAAATCCAATCGCCAATCAGCTGCTTGGCAGTGAAGGCACCAATGTTCCCCAGAGGTGGCAGCTCAGCCCGGTTGACCGGTGGTGGGCACAATGGAGCAGAGCCCTGATGAGCCACATGCTGGGGCTGCAATAACGTGCTGAAGCTGGCCAGACTGTTTGCTGTTTGGTGCAAGGACACTAGCCAGATAAATACCGGATGGATGCTGGGAGGCAGAGGCAGATTTTTTTTTCTTATTTTCCTCCTCTAAAACTAATGTGTGTCTTATAGTCCGGAGCATCTTATATTGCGAAAAATATGGTGTATTACTTGAACTCAACAGGGAGGAGATTTATCCAGCATGATTTTTTTCTCCCAAGACAATCCATGAACCTCACATCTTGGGAGTAGTAAACTAGAGGAGAAATAAAAGAAAGACACCCTATTTCCTCACCTCTTGGATCTTTGTCCCCAGTAAACATAATCAGCACATAAGAGAAAAGACGACAGTAGAATAAGCACTGGCTTATTGAATCAAAGGTTGAATACAGTTGTCCTTTTCATATGTTTCTCAGTTCCAGCACAATGAATCATTGGGCAACATAATCACTGGCCAACTAACCTAGACAGAGAAGTTACAGTATCTAAATTTGAGAAAGATTTTCCACCATGAAAAACAGCGAAAAAAGAAGCAGGAAAAAAAAAGTGAACAAACTAGCAAGCTATAGAATGGAGTAGTTCCTACAAACTATACACATACTTGTATTTATTTCAAACATTTCTCACAGCTCACACAGGTGGATTTCTCTTCAGTTTTATAACTTAAAAATATTGGACTTTGACCAGCTGGTTTTCATCAGTCTTGTCATGGGATATTACTACAGTATTATCAGAGAATTTGGGGAAGGAGTCTACCTGTTGTCAGGCAGTTCCTAATGGTGAAATATCATATCCTGAGTTTTGATAATTTAAACCATAGTCAAATTTTGATATTTTCCTAGTCTTTGGCACATAGTAGTTTAGTTCACTCTAGTATGCTATTGTATTTCCATGCACCTGTGAATTCAAAGCTACGGATTCATCATATGCTTGTTAGATTATGAGATTATGAGATTAATGAATATGATAAATATGCAGCTCACAAAAAATTGTGCCTTTTAATAAAATTTGTTAGTTGGAAAAGTGCTATGAGATTCCTCTATTTTGATATATTCATCATAGTTCATTAAGCTCATTATCCTTCATGATCACTAGAAAAGATCTTTTGTTGATCAAACCTGCCAAAAATATATATTCTCTTCAGACTGTTCTGTTCTATTCAAATATCTATCAGCTTCAGTGGTGGGATTCAATTTTTTTAACAACCGGCTCTGTGGGCGTGGCTTATTTGGGTGGGCATGGCTTGGAGGCCATGTGACTGGGTGGGCATGGCTAGCTGATCTTGTGACTGGGTGGCCATAGCTATGTGTATAGGGACTACTCAGAGGGCTGAAAAAAATTATTTCTGACCGGTCTTCGTACTTTTGACTGGTCCTCACACTTATGGCCATCCTCACATTTATGCTCATTGCAGCATTCTTAACAACCGTGTCACTCATTTCACAACTGCTTCTCTTCACCATAGTAACAAGATAGGGCGAAAAACGTAATATGTGAGGATAGTCGTAAGTGCGAGAACTGGTCAAAATAATAATAATAATAATAATAATAATAATAATAATAATAATAATAATAATAATAATAATAATAATAATAATATATTAATGTCCAAATTGAGTGGAGGAAACATCATAAAAGCCATAAATACCTGGACTATACCTGTGATTAGATACTCTGCAGGAATAATTGACTGGATCCAGATGGAGTTAGACAATTTGGACAGAAAAACAAGGAAGCTTATGACAATGAATCATTTTTGCACCCTAAAAGTGATGTTGACCGATTATATTTACCAAGAGCAGAGGGTGGTCGAGGACTCCTACAAGTAAAGCAGACTGTGGAAGAAGAAAAATGCAGCTTGAATGATTACATCCAGAAAAGTGAAGAACCAATGATTAAGGAAGTAAATAAAGGAGGCCTTTTAAAGACAACTAAAACAAAAGCAGAATATAAGAAAGAAGTAATTGAGCAGCAAGCTGAAAATTGGAAACACAAAGCTCTGCATGGCCAATACTTGAAAAGTATTGAAGGCAAAGCTGACCAGAAACTAACTTGGAACTGGTTAAGATTAGGAGTACTGAAAAAAGAAACAGAAAGCTTTATTTTGGCAGCTCAAGAACAAGCCCTAGCCACAAACTGTATGAAGGCAAAAATTCAACATGTTACCACCAACAGCAAATGCCGCCTCTGCAATGAGAAAGAGGAGACAGATGACCACCTGATCAGTGGGTGCAGCAAAATTTCACAAACTGACTACCTACAACGCCATGACCGTGTTGCTAAAATCATTCACTGGAAATTGTGCCAGAAGTTTAGATTTGAGTACAGCAAAAACCACTGGGAACATCAGATTGAGAAAGTTTTAGAGAATGAGAAACTCAAGATCTTGTGGGACTTTAGGATTCAGACTGACAGGCACTTGGTCCACAACACACCTGACATAACAATAGTTGAAAAGAAAAAAGTATGGTTCATTGACATTGCAATACCTGGTGATGCACAAATTGAAGATAAGCAGCAAGAAAAAATCACAAAGTACTGGGACTTACAAATTGAAGTTGAGCGACTGTGGAAAAAGAAATCGTGTGTTGTCCCGATTGTAACTGAAGCCCTCGGAGCAATACCCAAAGGGCTACCCTGCTATTTAGAAATTCTAAATTTGCCAGACTTGAACATTTTGACTCTACAAAAAACCACCTTACTCGGAACAGCTTACATCCTCTGACGATACCTTAACAGTTCCTAGATCCTTGGTTAGGACTCGAGCTGCTGAGCTATTAACCAGCCTCAAAGGCTGTGAATCTCACTAAAGATTAACCAATAAATAATAATAATAATAATAATAATAATAATAATAATAATAATAATAATAATAATAATAATATATTTATTTACCGCCCATTCTCCCGAAGGACTCAGGGTGGTGTACAGCCAGAATTAAAATACAAATATACAAATATACAATATCCTAGTTAAAATTAATTAAAATCATTAAATAGTTTTGGCCGAATTTTAAAACCCAAAATTAAAACCCAATTTAAAATCATTCAATTTGACAGCCCCGCCTGTTGGAACAGTAGGGTCTTGAGGGCACAGCGAAAAACCCGGAGGTCAGAGATGTTATGGATATCCGGGGGCAATTCATTCCAGAGGGCAGGAGCTCCCTGACAAGGCTCTCCTCCTGGGTGTTGCCAGCCGACATAACTTGGCCAACAGCATCCTGAGGAGTCCCTCTCTATGGGAGCAAACTGGTCGGTGGGAAGCTGTTGGTGGCAGAAGGTGGTCCCGTAGATATCCTAGTCCTATGCCATGGAGCGCTTTAAAGGTGGTGACCAACACCTTGAATTGCACTTGGAAGACCACTGGGAGCCAGTGCAGCTCGCGCAGGAGAGGTGTTACATGGGCATAACGAGGTGCGCCCATAACCACCTGCGCGGCCGCATTCTGGATCACTTGGAGCCTCCGAGTGCTCTTCAAGGGGAGCCCCATGTAGAGAGCATTACAATAGTCCAGACGGGAGGTGACGAGGGCATGAGTGACCGTGTGCAAGGCGTCCCGGTCCAGAAAGGGACACAACTGGTGGATCAGGTGAACCTGATTAAAAGCCCCCCTGGCTACGGCCGTCATATGCTCTTCTAAAGACAGCCATGAGTCCAAGAGGACACCCAGATTGTGAGCCCTCTCTGTGGGGGGCAGAGATTCACCCCCAATAGTCAGCAATGGCACCAGCTGACTATACCGGGACGCCCGGAGCCACAGCCACTCAGTCTTGGAAGGGTTGAGCTTTTTTTTTTTTTTTATTGCAAAAATTTTACAATTACATTTTCACCCCTTTCCCCCCCCCTCAACCCACCCCAAACTTCCCAACCTCCCTAACCCACCCTAACCCTCCCCTCCCCCCGGACTTCCACACAATATACTCATATCAGGTAAAAGGAAAAACCCTCCTTTGTATAAAACTTATATAAAACTTGATCCCCTCCCTCCCCCTTATAAATTTGCATCTTCATTACATTAAAATATTTCTGTCTTAATATAACAGTTTCAAATAAAAGCTATTTGATACTTCCTAGTTTGATATTTGTTCTGAACATAATCTATCCACTTTTTCCATTCCCATTCATAAGTCTCTTGTGAACAATCTTTTAAATATGCTGAAATCTTCGCCATCTCTGCAAAACTGGCCATCTTCAAAGTCCATTCCTCGATCGTGGGCAAAGCTTCATTTTTCCAATATTTACCTATCAACAATCTTGCTGCTGTTATCATGTACAATATCAATTTTGTTTCACCCAATGTAAAACCCTTAACTATACCCAATAAAAACAATTGTGGAGAAAATTGAATTTTTTTCTTCAAAACATTCTGCATGACCCACCAAATTTTTATCCAAAAAGCCTTGACTTTCCTACAGGTCCACCAAACATGATAATATGTAGCATCTAAACAATCACATCTCCAACATTTTGGCTGAACATTAGGGTACATACACGACAATTTTTTGGGGTCTAAATGCCATCTATAAAACATTTTATAAAAATTTTCCCTCAAATTCTGCGACTGTGTAAATTTAACGTTCTGAACCCAAATTTTTTCCCATGTTTCCAACATCACTGGTTCCTCAAAATTTTGTGCCCACTTAATCATACAATCTTTAACTAATTCAGTTTCTGAATCCCTTTCTAACAAAACATTATAAAGTCTTCTAATATGCATTGGACCTTTCTCTTTTATATGTCTAACCAATTCTTCCTCATGCATCATAATACCAATTTTTTGGTCCTCTTTCCATCTCAATTGCAATTGATTATATTGTAACCAAGTTAAATTAATCCCTTCAGCCAACAATGTCTGTAATGTCTTCAGCTGCCATCTGCCCGCATCTGTAAAAAGAACCTCTTTGTATAAACCCCCCCCCCCCCCGAGTGACATTATATTTGTATTCCACAAAGTATGACCAAGATCCAGCCATAACAGTATTTAATAATCCCATTTGAGTCGGTGCTTCTTCCAAACTCTCATCAAAGAATCTCTAAGTATATGGCTTTTAAATACTTTATCCACTTTGTTGTCATAAAATAAGTAGGCATGCCATCCAAATTCCAAATCAAAACTTTCTGCGTTCAATATTCCAGTTTTTTTCCCTCCAAACCAATCACTTGTTAAAGTCAAAGCTGCTGCATCATAATATAATTGTAGGTTTGGAAGTTTAAGACCTCCCCTTTCTGGAACATCTTGCATAATTTTCATTTTCACTCTCGGCTTTTTCTCATTCCAGACAAACTTATTAACTCCAGTTTGCCACAGTTTCAATTGTTTATCACTATTAAGCACCGGAATCATTTGAAACAAAAAAAGAAATCTTGGCAAAATATTCATCTTAATTGCTGCTATTCTTCCAAGTAGAGACAGCTGCAGTTTTTTCCAAGTCTCCATATCTTTCTGCACCTCTCGCCACAACACCTCATAGTTATTTTGAAACAATTTTGTGTTTGATTCTGCAACCTGAACTCCTAGATATTTTACCTTTGGTACATCTCAAAACCTGCCCTTCTTTCAAGCTCGTGTTTACGATCTTGAGTCATATTTTTAACTATCATCTTTGTTTTTTTCTGGTTCAGTCTAAAACCTGAAACTTTACCATAGTCTTGTATAATGTCCTTCATCTGGATTATTGATTCCATTGGATGTGTTAGGGTAACAACCAGATCATCTGCGAATGCCTTTATTCTGTAGTCCTCTTGCCTTATCATTATACCTTTCAAGATATTAGAGTCCCGTATTGTGTTTAACAAGACTTCTAATGTTAGAATAAATAGAAGTGGGGACAGCGGACATCCCTGTCTTGTTCCTTTTTCGATTTTAAACTCTGTTGTCAAACTTCCATTAATAATAATCTGTGCCTTTTGCTCTTGATAAATTGCTGAAACCGCCTGTATAAATTGGTCCCCAAAGTCCATCTTTTTTAAAGTCTTTAATAGAAAATTCCAATCCACTCTATCAAAGGCCTTCTCTGCATCCAAGAAAACCAGCACTGCAGGGATCTGTTTATTCTTCTCAAGATATTCCAATAAATCTATTACTTGCCTTACATTGTCCTTCATGTATCTACCCTCGATAAATCCCGCTTGATCATCATGAATCACCTTTTGAATTACTGGCATCAACCTGTTGGCTAATATTTTTGCATAAATTTTATAATCCGTATTCAGAAGAGATATTGGTCTGTAATTCTCCGGTTTTTTAGGACCTGCTTGCTCTTTTGGTATCAAAGAAATATAAGCTGTTGTCCATGATGGGGGTATTTTACCCCCTTGTTGTATATTACAAAATAAGTCTCTGAGTTGTTCCACCATTTCTGCTTGCAAAGTTTTATAATACACTGCAGTCAGACCATCCGTTCCAGGAGCTTTGGCTGTTTTTAATTGTTTAATTGCTACTATTATCTCCTCCTCTGTTATAGGATGATTCATTCTTTCCTTTTGTTGGTCAGTAATTTTTATAACTCTTTTATTATCTAAGTATTTTTCTATAAGTCCATTCTGCACCTCATCTTTAGCATATAATTTAGTGTAATAGTCCACAAAAGCTTCTTTAATTAATTTTTGTTGAAAAATTTCTTTCCCTCCAATATCGATACTATCAATAGTCCGTATACTCTGTTTTTTCCTCAGTGTATAGGCCAACCATCTGCCCAGTTTATTGGCATTGCAAAATGTATTGTGCTTCGCATATTGTAAATTTGTTGCAACTTGTTCCGCCATAAGCATTTGGAATTGGTCTTTCAAGAGTTTTATAACACCACGTATTCTTTCATCTGTTGGATTTTTAATAAGTAACTGTTCTTTATTCTTTATTTCTGCTTCCAGTTCAAGTCTTTTCTTTTGTTGAATCAATCTGTGTTTAGAGTTCATATAAATAAGCACCCCTCTCATATAAGCCTTGCTTGCATCCCACACAATTTCCGTTGGGGTGCCTTTGTTCAAATTCATTTCAAAAAACTCTTTCAAGTACTTTTTAAGTTCAATTATATTTTTTTCATATCTGAACAAGTTTTCATTTAATCTCCAAGAGCGTCTGTCAGTCTTACCTATCTCAATTTCTATCCATACTGGGCTATGGTCAGTCAAAGTTCTTGGCAAAATCTTTGTTCTTTTTGTCCTGACAAGTAAATCATCTGACAACAAAATGAAATCAATCCTAGAGAAGGATCTATGTCTATCAGAAAAGAAAGTATAGTCCAATTCTTTTGGATTATGTATTCTCCAAATATCTTTTAGTTCCAAATCTTCTTTCATATCAAAAAAAGTCTGTGGTAATCTAATCCTTGACTTCGCCAAACCCTTTTTATCTACTTTAGAATCAATTACTCCATTCCAGTCTCCCATAATTAAAATAGATCTGTAATCCCATTGTAGTATTTTATTATGTAACATTTTGTAGAAGTAGTCCTGTTGTTGATTGGGAGCATAAATTCCAATCAAAAGAATTTGGCCATTTCCTGTAAGTAGTTCAATTGCTACGAACCTACCATCTTGATCTGCTTCTATAACTTTGGCTGTTAATTTTTTATTTACATAAATAACCACACCATTCTTTTTTTGGATAGTTGAAGATATAAAATGTGTTCCTAATTTGGAATTTTTCAAATAGTTTTGATCTTGAACTGTAATATGCGTTTCTTGTAAACAAATTATATCGTTATTAAATTGTTTCAAATATGCAAATAATTTCTTCCTTTTCTGTGCTGAATTCAACCCATTCACGTTCCAAGATAAGCATTTAATCATCATCATTATCTTTCTGGAGCAAAGAGCAGAATAACCGAATGTCTTCCGGAATCTTCAGTCCTGCTTTCCCCATGGCTCCAGTTTCTTGTGTAGTACTCTTAGCTCCCTTTTTATCTTGTCTTTCCTGTTGTTGTTTTTCTTTAAGTTGCTTGGATTGTGCTCGGGTTATACGCTGATCCTTAACTTCAACCATCCAAACCGGGTCCAGAATTGGAGAAGATTCCAACAAAGGCTCATCCAAAAAACCTCCTTCAGCGCCCTTCATTTCCTCTGATTCCTGCTTAGACTGTTCTTGCGATTCTTGTTGAAGTTGCTTCTTGTCACTCTCCTTAATCTCCAAAACTGTGGATGTACGTGGAGATGGTGTTCTTTCTTTAAAAATGGTAGTCTAAAAATGCTCCACCTTCTCCACCATATTCAAACGATATCTTTCTCCCTTGTATCTCAGAATTATACCAGTTGGGGCGTCCCACCGAAATGGTATCTGTTGGTTTTGCAATTCTTTAACAAGAAAGCCAAAGTCTTTTCTGGATTTCAGCATTTTAGGTGGTAATTCTTTGTAAACTGTAATTTGCGAACCCCCTACTTGCACAGAGGTATGAAAAGATTTTTGCAGGATATCATTTCTTATTGCTCTATCCGTAAAATATATGATCACATCTCTAGGCAATTGTCTTTGTCTGGCCACCCAGGAATTCACTCTGTAAATTTTGTCTATTTTGTAAAAAACCACATCAGGATTAATTTTTAGAATCACAGCCAGAGCCTCAGCACAGACCTGTCTCAAATCCTGTCTGTCATCTTCTCTAATTCCTCGAAGCCATATAGCGAATTCCATTGCCCTGAATTGCATCATAACAATTTCGTTTTCAACTCTCTGCATTTTATCATCAACATCAAAAATTTTGTGATCATTGTCTTTCATCTTAACATTGACTTCTGATTTAAATTCATCCACTTTTGAATCAATTTTAATAATAAATTCTGCCAGGCCAGACGCCACATCTGATATTTTTTTGGTCACCTTGTTTTGATTCTGTTTCACCATATCTTTAACTTCATTAATTTCCTGCATAATTTCCTGTTGAGACTTTTGAAGTTTGTCATCTATTTCCTGTTGGGATTTTTGAAATTTATCATCCAAAATTTTAGAAATAAATTCTTTTAAATCTCCCATATCAAAATCTTTTTTCTGAGTTTGTAACTGTTGAGCAGGGGGAAACTGCGTTTCATGTTTATGTGTGGGGGATCCCCCCCCCTGCTGCCTTCCCTTCCTGCTTCTTTGAAGCCATCCTGCCACATAAGCTAGTTTTTCTGAAGAGGGAAGTTCCTTTTCCTCTCCCACCTCCACAGAGACTTCTAAAAAAGTCTCCCAGATTTAATCAAATAAAAGCTGAGGTGAAGCAAAGTCAAGTATTAAAAAGGGAGAAATTTTTCTCTTGTTTCTGTTGTTACAAGCGAAGCAACTTTATAGCAACTTAGTAACTTTGTAACAAAGCAAGATGACTTCACCAATCCACACTCACTGGCTCGTTCACTCTAATGCTGAGCGCCATATTTTTTTCAAGTCACTTTCACTCATTTGCATTTTTTCTCAAGTTAAAGAATCAACAAAGCGCTAATACTTGCAATTCCAAGTTTCAGGGTTCAAGTGGATTTCCGCTGCTTGTTTAGGTTAATTCCTTTCTCTTTTAATGCTTCCTGCAGCCGGCTTGTTCTGCAAAAGCAGAATCGTCCCACGCCGCCTGGAGTCTCAGCAGGTTGGGAGGGAGCTGCGCCTGTTTCCTCCCCAGAAACAATTCCCTGGGGGGTTACAGGGGCTCGACCTGTGCCCTGCTATCTCTCCTACAAGAATCCTTAGGATTTTGAAGTTTTCAAGCCGCTTCTCGATCGCGAAGCGGCTCTACAAGCGGCTGGGCTGGCGGTCCTTCAAAAGGCACCGTCGTCGCCGAAGACAGGATTTTTTTAATTTGATTTATATGCTGCCCTTCTCCGGAGACTCAGGGTGGCTTACAGTGTGTTAAGCAATAGCCTTCATACTTTTGTATATTTTATACAAAGTCAGCTTATTGCCCCCGCAAACTGGGTCCTCAATTTACCTACCTTAGAAAGGATGGAAGGCTGAGTCAACCTTGAGCCTGGCAAGATTCGAACTTACTTTAATTGCAGACAGCTAGTGTTAAATTACAGTGCTTTAGTCTATCTAGAGCTATCCAGGCTCCTGGATAGAGCTTGAACCTATTTCTCCCCATCCACACCTGCACGGCCTCCAGGCAGCGGGACATCACATCAAAGGCATCATTGGGGTGGTTCGGGGTGGAGATGTACAGCTGGGTATCATCAGCATACTGGTGGACTCTCACCCCAAAACCACGGATGATCTCACCCAGGGGCTCCACATAAATGTTTTTTTTTATTAAAAAGTTTTGTAGAAAATACAAACATTTTCACCCCCCCACCTTCCCCCCCTCAACCCCTCCCTCCCCTTTCCCACCCCCCCTTCCCTCCTTCCCCCCCACCCCCTTCCCTAGACTTCCCAGAACAAGCACAGGGTATAGCATTCACAAATCAAAAGCTAGAATATGCTAACAAATTGTTACATTTCATATTCTCCCTAGATCCTTAACTCCTTATAATTCAAAAAACAAACATAAACTACTTAAAGTTACTTCATTCATATGCTATATGAATCTTATTTGGATACGTCTTCTGTATGTAATCGATCCATCTTCTCCATTTCGATATATATCTTTCATTTGAATGGTCTTTAAGATATGATGAAATTTTCGCCATTTCTGCCAAATGCACAACTTTTAATGTCCATTCCTCAATGGTGGGTGGATCTTCCTTCTTCCAGTACTGTGCCATCAGTAACCTGGCAGCCGTTATTAAGTTCAAAACCAACTTAGTCTCTATTACAGTACAATCCATGACTATTCCCAACAAAAAGAACTGTGGTGTAAATTTTTTTCTTTAAAATGTTTTGAATAATCCACCATATTTTTATCCAAAAAGCCTTAATTTTTTTACATGTCCACCATATATGAAAATATGTAGCATCTTTACACTCACATTGCCAACACTTAGGTTGTAAATTTGGATACATACAGGCTAATTTTTTTGGGTCTAAATGCCATCTATAAAACATTTTATAAAAATTCTCCCTTAGATTTTGTGCTTGTGTAAATCTTACATTTCTGACCCATATCTTTTCCCATGTTTCCATCATTATTGGTTCACCTACGTTCTGTGCCCATTTTATCATATGATCCTTGACTAACTCTGTTTCTGAATCTATTTCCACTAGTGCATTATACAACCTTTTTATATGCATTTGACCTTTATCTCGTTTGCTTTATCAAATTCTCATCCTGCTGCAAAATACCAATTTTTTGATCTTCTCTCCATCTGGCCTGCAGCTGTCCATACTGAAACCATGTCCTAATAATTCCTTCTTCTCTTAATTGCTCCATTGGTTTTAATTGTAATCTGACTCCTTCCTTATAACGAAGTTCCTTATATGTAATCTTATCTTATTTTTGCTCTAAGTTTATATTCTCTATCGCGTGTCTGGGTACTGTCCATATTGGTAACTTATCACTTAATTTATATTTATACTTTTTCCAGACCCGCAATAGAGAATTTCTTAATATATGACTTTTAAAAGCCTTATCTACTTTCTTGTCATAGACTAAATAAGCATGCCAGCCGTAGACCAAACCATATCCTTCAATATTCAATATCTTTTCCTCCGTTAAATTTATCCAGTCTGTAATTGCTGAGAGGGCAGCGGCTTCATAGTACAATCTTAAGTTGGGCATTTTAAGACCACCTCTTTCTCGGATCTCTTGAATTATCTTTTGTTTAACTCGAGGTTTCTTCCCTGCCCACACAAACTTGTTTATGCCCTTCTGCCATTCCTTCAAATTTTCATCTTTTTTAAGTATAGGTATCATTTGAAAAAGAAATAAAAATTTTGGTAAAATATTCATTTTTACAGCATCTATCCTTCCCAGCAAAGACAATTGTAGTTTTTTCCAATTTTCCATCTCCTTTTGTATTTTGTGCCATAGTGGTTCATAATTATGCTGATATAATTTCACATTTGCAGTCATAATATAAACCCCTAAGTATTTAACCTTCTTAACTACTTCAAATCCTGTTAACCTTTCTATCTCTTCTGACCATATTTTTAGCTATTATTTTCGTTTTGGCTACATTTATTTTAAAACCAGATACTTGTCCATATAAGCAGGTTATATCCATCAAAGCTGTAATTGATTGTACCGGTTGGGTTAAGGTAACAACCAGGTCGTCTGCAAATGCTTGTAACTTATACTCATGCTGTCTAATTTTAATTCCCTTTATTGTGTCCATCTCACGTATTTTACTTTGTAAAACTTCCAGCGTCAACACAAACAATAATGGAGACAAGGGACAACCTTGCCTTGTTCCTTTTTCTATATTAAAAGGATCTGTTAAGCCACCATTAACTATTATTTGCGCTGTTTATTTTTGATATATTGCCTTAATAGATTATACAAATTGTTCTCCAAATTGCATCCTTTCTATTAATTTTAATAAAAATTTCCAATTCAGTCTGTCAAAAGCTTTTTCAGCATCCAAAAACACTAGCACTGCAGGGACCTGGTTGTTCCTTCCCAGATACTCTAATAAGTTAACAATTTGCCTTACACTACTCTTCATTTGTCTGCCATTTATAAAACCAGTTTGATCATGGTGAATCATTTGCTGCATAACTGTCATTAATCTATTTGCTAAAATTTTAGCAAAAATCTTATAGTCTGTGTTCAGTAATGAAATCGGCCTATAATTTTTAGGATCTGTATCATCATGCCCTTCTTTTGGGATCAACGAGATAAATGCTGTCTTCCAAGTTGGAGGCACCTCTCCTCCCTGTTGTATATTGTTAAATAATTCTTTCAATGGTTCCACCATTTCCTCCTGTAAAGTTTTATAATAAATAGCTGTCAGACCGTCCGTCCCAGGGGCTTTACCCACTTTCAACTGCTTAATTGCTAACACAATTTCCTCGGAAGTTATCATTTGGTTTAAGCTATCCCTCTGCTCATTTGAGATTGTATAAATATTCTCTTTCTGCAAATATCTATCTATATCTATATCTTTAATTTTATCACCAGTATACAGCCTTGAATAAAACTCTAAGAAAGATTTTTTAATCAATTGTTGCTCATAAACCTCCTTACCCTTATATCTTATTTTCTCTATTGTCCTTGATTTTTGCTTTTTCCTTAACAGCTATGCTAACCACTTGCCTGGTTTATTGGCATTATAAAAAGTATTATGTTTTGCATATCATAAATTAGTTGCCACTTGATCTGCTATTAACATGTTAAATTGACCTTTCAATAAATTGATTGCCTCTTTAATTTTCTTATCTGTTGGATTGACTATTAAAGCCTGTTCCTGTTTACTAATCTCATCTTCTAATTCTTTTCTTTTTGCCCCCTGTTTCTTTCTATGCTTATTATTCAAATATATCAAAATTCCTCGCATATATGCTTTACTTGCATCCCATACCATTTCCATAGATGTACCCTTTTGCATATTCATAACAAAAAATTCTTTCATAAATTTTTTACACTCTTTTACATTTTCTTCATACCTAAACAAGTTATCATTTAACCTCCAGGACCTCCTAGACCCTTTCCCACACTCCAATTCCAACCAAACTGGACTATGGTCTGTCAATATTCTTGAGCAAATCTTCATGTTCTTCACCATAGATAAAAGATCATTAGTAATTATTATAAAATCAATCCTTTTCAAGGATTGATGTCTGTCTGAGAAAAAAGTAAAATATTTTTCTTCCGGATTTCTTTCACGCCAAATATCCCTCAGCTCCCAATCATCCATCATCTCCCAAAATGCTTTGGGCAGTTTTTCTCTTGTTAAAACATTTTGTTTAGGTCCCTTATCTTTTTTAATATCCAAGACCCCATTCCAATCCCCCAACAGGATACAAGTTTTATATGCCCATTGTGTCAGCTTCGAGTGTAGCAAATTGTAGAAATTTTCTTGTTGTTGATTCGGGGCATAGATTCCAATTACAAGTATTTTTTCTCCTTTAATTAAAAGTTCTATTGCTAAAAATCTTCCTTGGTCATCTGCTTCAATTAATTTAGCAACTAAGTCTCTTTTCAGATATATAACTATACCACTTTTCTTTTCTGGTGCTGCTGCTACGTAGTGTGTACCAAGTCTTGCATTTATCAGGTATTTTTTTTTTTTATTGCAAAAGTTTTACAATTACATTTTCACCCCTTTTTTCCCCCTCATCCCACCCCAAACTTCCCAACCTCCCTAACCCACCCTAACCCTCCCCTCTCCCCCAGACTTCCACACAGTATACTCATATCAAGTAAAAGGAAAAACCCTCATTTGTATATAAAACTTGAGCCCCTCCCTCCCCCTAAAAATTTTTCATCTTCATTACATTAACCTATTTCTATCCTAATATAACATTTTCAAATAAATTTTCATCCTCATTACCTTAAAATATTTCTATCTTAATATAACATTTTCAAGTAAATTTTTCATCCTCATTACCTTAAAATATTTCTATCTTAATATAACATTTTCAAATAAAAGCTATTTGATACTTCCTAGTTTGATATTTGTTCTGAACATAATCTATCCACCTCTTCCATTCCCATTCATAAGTCTCTTGTGAACAATCTTTTAGATATGCTGAAATCTTCGCCATCTCTGCAAAACTGGCCATCTTCAAAGTCCATTCCTCAATCGTGGGCAGCGCTTCATTTTTCCAGTATTTACCTATCAACAATCTTGCTGCTGTTATCATATACAATATCAGTTTTGTTTCACCCAATGTAAAACCCTTAACTATACCCAGTAAAAACAATTGTGGAGAAAATTGAATTTTTTTCTTCAGAACATTCTGCATGACCCACCAAATTTTTATCCAAAAAGCCTTAACTTTCTTACAGGTCCACCAAACGTGATAATATGTAGCATCTAGACAGTCACATCTCCAACATTTAGGCTGCACATTAGGGTACATACACGACAATTTTTTTGGGTCTAAATGCCATCTGTAAAACATTTTATAAAAATTTTCCCTCAAATTCTGCGACTGTGTAAATTTAACATTCTGAACCCAGATTTTTTCCCATGTTTCCAACATCACTGGTTCCTCAAAATTTTGTGCCCACTTAATCATACAATCTTTAACTAGTTCAGTTTCTGAATCCCTTTCTAACAAAACATTATAAAGTCTTTTGATATGCATTGGACCTTTCTCTTTTATATGTCTGACCAATTCTTCCTCATACTCCATAATACCAGTTTTTTGGTCCTCTTTCCATCTCAATTGCAATTGATTATATTGTAACCAAGTTAGATTAATCCCTTCAGCCAACAATGTCTGTAATGTCTTCAGCTGCCATCTGCCCGCATCTGTAAAAAGAACCTCTTTATATAAAAACCCCCCGAGTGACATTATATTTGTATTCCACAAAGTATGACCAAGATCCAGCCATAGCGGTATTTTATAATCCCAATTGATTCGGTGCTTCTTCCAAACTCTCAACAAAGAATCTCTAAGTATATGGCTTTTAAATACTTTGTCCACTTTACTGTCATAAAATAAGTAAGCGTGCCATCCAAATTCCAAATCAAAACTTTCTGCATTTAATATTCCAGTCTTTTTTCCACCAAACCAATCACTTGCTAAAGTCAAAGCTGCTGCATCATAATATAACTGTAGGTTTGGAAGTTTAAGACCTCCCCTTTCTGGAACGTCTTGCATAATTTTCATTTTTACTCTTGGTTTTTTCTCGTTCCAGACAAACTTGTTCACTCCAGTTTGCCATACTTTTAGTTGTTTATCATTTTTGAGCACCGGAATCATTTGAAACAAAAAAAGAAATCTTGGCAAAATATTCATCTTAACTGCTGCTATTCTTCCTAGTAGAGATAGCTGCAGTTTTTTCCAAGTCTCCATGTCTTTTTGCACCTCTCGCCACAACACCTCATAATTATTTTGAAACAATTTCATATTTGATTCTGCAACCTGAACTCCTAGATATTTTACCTTTGGTACAATCTCAAAACCTGCCCTCCTTTCAAGCTCAAGTTTACGATCTTGTGTCATATTTTTGACTACCATCTTAGTTTTTTTCTGGTTCAATCTAAAACCTGAAACTTTACCATAGTCTTTTTTTTTTTTTATTGCAAAAGTTTTACAATTACATTTTCACCCCCTTTTTTTTTCCCCCCCACTATCCCCCCCAGACTTCCCAACCTCCCCAGCCCACCCTAACCCTCCCCTCCCCCCAGACTTCCTAGTATGCTCATGTCAGATAAAAGGAAAAAACCCTCCTTTATATATAAAACTTGAACCCCTCCCTCCCCCTTACAAATTTTCATCTTCATTACATTGACCTATTTCTATCTTGGTATAACATTTTCAAATAAATTTTCATCCTGATTACCTTAAAAATATTTCTATCCTAATATAACATTTTCTAACAAATTTTCATCCTTAACCTTAAAATATTTCTATCTTAATATAACATTTTCTAGCAAATTTTTATCCTCAACCCTAAAATGTTTCTATCTTATATAACGCTTTCAAATAAAGGCTATTTGATACTTCCTAGTTTGATATTTGTGCTGAACATAATTTATCCACTTCTTCCATTCCCATTCATAGGTCTCTTGAGAACAATCTTTTAGATATGCTGAAATCTTCGCCATCTCTGCAAAACTGGCCATCTTCAAAGTCCATTCCTCAATCGTAGGCAGCGCTTCATTTTTCCAGTATTTACCTATCAACAATCTTGCTGCAGTTATCATGTACAGTATCAATTTTGTTTCCCCCAATGTAAAACCCTTAACTATACCCAATAAAAACAGTTCTGGAGAAAATTGAATTTTTTTCTTTAGAACATTCTGCATGACCCACCAAATTTTTACCCAAAAAGCCTTAACTTTCTTACAGGTCCACCAAACATGATAATATGTAGCGTCTAAGCAGTCACATCTCCAACATTTAGGCTGGACACTAGGGTACATACACGACAATTTTTTTGGATCTAAATGCCATCTATAAAACATTTTATAGAAATTTTCCCGCAGATTCTGCGACTGTGTAAATTTAACATTCTGAACCCAAATTTTTTCCCATGTTTCCAACATCACTGGTTCCTCAAAATTTTGTGCCCACTTAACCATACAATCTTTGACTAGTTCAGTTTCTGAATCCCTTTCTAACAAGACATTATAAAGTCTTTTAATATGCATTGGGCCTTTCTCTTTTATATGTCTAACTAATTCTTCCTCATACGTCATAATACCAGTTTTTTGGTCCTCTTTCCATCTCAGTTGCAGTTGATTATATTGTAACCAAGTTAAATTAATCCCTTCAGCCAACAATGTCTGTAATGTCTTCAGCTGCCATCTGCCCGCATCTGTAAAAAGAACCTCTTTATATAAAAACCCCCCGAGTGACATTATATTTGTATTCCACAAGGTATGACCAAGATCCAACCATAACGGTATTTTATAATTCCAGTTGTTTCGGTGCTTCTTCCAAACTCTCAGCAAAGAATCTCTAAGTATATGGCTTTTAAATACTTTATCCACTTTGCTGTCATAAAATAAATAAGCATGCCATCCAAATTCCAGATCAAAACTTTCTGCATTCAATATTCCAGTCTTTTTTCCTCCAAACCAATCACTTACTAAAGTCAAAGCTGTTGCATCATAATATAATTGTAGGTTTGGAAGTTTAAGACCTCCCCTTTCTGGAATGTCTTGCATGATTTTCATTTTTACTCTTGGTTTTTTCTCGTTCCAGACAAATTTGTTGACACCAGTTTGCCATGCTTTTAGTTGTTTATCATTTTTGAGCACCGGAATCGTTTGAAACAAAAAAAGAAATCTTGGCAAAATGTTCATCTTAACTGCTGCTATTCTTCCAAGTAAAGACAGCTGCAGTTTTTTCCAAGTCTCCATATCTTTTTGCACCTCTCGCCACAACGCCTCATAGTTATTTTGAAACAATTTCATATTTGATTCTGCAACCTGAACTCCTAGATATTTTACCTTTGGTACAATCTCAAAACCTGCCCTCCTTTCTAACTCCAGTTTACGATCTTGTGTCATATTTTTAACTACCATCTTAGTTTTTCTCTGATTCAATCTGAAACCTGAAACTTTACCAAAGTCTTGTATAATGTCCTTCATCTGGATTATCGATTCCATTGGCTGTGTTAGGGTAACAACCAGATCGTCTGCAAATGCCTTTATTCTGTAATCCTCTTGCCTTATCATTATACCTTTCAATGTGTTAGAATCCCTTATTGTATTTAACAAGACTTCTAGTGTTAAAATGAACAACAATGGGGACAGTGGACATCCCTGTCTTGTTCCTTTTTCAATTTTAAACTCTGTTGTCAAACTTCCATTGATAATGATCTGTGCCTTTTGCTCTTGATAAATTGCTGAGACCGCCTGTATATATTGGTCCCCAAAGTCCATCTTTTTTAATGTCTTTAATAGAAAATTCCAATCCACTCTATCAAAGGCCTTCTCTGCATCCAGAAAGACCAGCACTGCAGGGATCTGTTTATTCTTCTCAAGATATTCCAATAAATCTATTACTTGCCTTACATTGTCCTTCATGTGCCTACCCTCAATAAATCCCGCTTGGTCATCATGAATCACCTTTTGAATTACTGGCATCAGTCTGTTGGCTAATACTTTTGCGTAAATTTTATAATCCGTATTCAAAAGAGATATTGGTCTGTAATTCTCCGGTTTTTTAGGACCTGCTTGCTCTTTTGGTATCAAAGAAATATAAGCTGTAGTCCATGATGGAGGTACTTTTCCCCCTTGTTGTATGTTGCAAAATAAGTCTCTGAGTTGTTCCACCATTTCTGCCTGTAAAGTTTTATAATACACTGCTGTCAGACCATCCGTTCCAGGAGCTTTGGCTGTTTTTAATTGTTTTATTGCTGCTATTATCTCCTCCTCTGTTATGGGATAATCCATTCTTTCTTTTTGTTGCTCAGTGATTTTTGTAACTCTTTTATTGTCCAAATATTTTTCTATAAGTCCGTTCTGCACCTCCTCTCTGGCATATAATTTAGTGTAATATTGAAGAAAAGCTTCTTTTATTAAATTCTGTTGAAAAACTTCTTTCCCCCCAATATCAACACTATCAATAGTCCGTATGCTTTGTTTCTTCCTTAATGTGTAAGCCAACCACCTGCCTGGTTTATTAGCATTGCAGAATGTATTATGCTTCGCATATTGTAAATTTGTTGCAACTTGTTCCGCTATAAGCATTTGAAATTGGTCTTTCAGAAGTTTTATAACACTAAGTATTCTTTCATCTGTTGGATTTTTAATAAGTAACTGTTCTTTGTCCTTTATTTCTGCTTCCAATTCAAGTCTTTTCTTTTGTCGAATCCGCTTGTGTTTAGAGTTCATATGTATAAGCACCCCTCTCATATAAGCTTTGCTTGCATCCCACACAATTTCCATTGGGGTGCCTTTATTCAAGTTCATTTCAAAAAACTCTTTCAGATGCTTTTTAAGTTCTATTATATTTTTCTCATATCTAAACAAGTTTTCATTTAATCTCCAAGAGCGTCTCTCATTCTTACAAGTCTCGATTTCTATCCAGACTGGGCTATGATCAGTCAAAGTTCTTGGCAGAATCTTTGTTCTTTTTGTCCTAACAAGTAAATCATCAGACAACAAAATAAAATCAATCCTGGAAAAGGATCTATGTCTGTCAGAGAAGAAAGTATAGTCCAGTTCTTTTGGGTTATATATTCTCCAAATATCTTTTAATTCCAGGTCTTCTTTCATATCAAAAAAAAGTCTGTGGTAATCTAATTCTTGATTTTGCCAAAGTCTTTTTATCTAATTTAGAGTCAATTACTCCATTCCAGTCTCCCATAATTAAAATAGATCTATAATCCCATTGAAGTATTTTAGTATGCAGCATTTTATAAAAATAGTCCTGTTGTTGATTAGGAGCATAAATTCCTATCAGAAGAATTTGACTATTAGCAGAAAGTAATTCAATTGCTACAAACCTACCATCTTGATCAGCTTCTATAAGTTTGGCTGTTAATTTTTTGTTTACATAAATGACCACACCATTCTTTTTTTGGTTAGTTGAAGATATAAAATGTGTTCCTAATTTGGAATTTTTCAAATGATTTTGATCTTGAACTGTAATATGCGTTTCTTGTAAACAAATTATATCATTATTATGTTGTTTTAAATATGCAAATACTTTCTTCCTTTTTTGTGTTACATTCAACCCATTCACATTCCAAGATAAACATTTAATCATCATTATTCTCCTTCTGGAGCGAAGCGCAGAACCTTAGGATTTCATCTGAGACCCTCTGTCCTGCATTTCCCACAGCCCCAGCCTTGTCTTGTCTCTCCTGCTGTAACTTTTCTTTAAGTTCCTTGGCTTTTGCTCGAGTTATACGCTGATCCTTAACTTCAGCCGCCCAAGCCAGCTCCGAGATTGGGGAAGGTTCCAGCAAGGGCTCATCCAGAAAACCTCCTTCAGCACCCTTCAACTCTGCTAATTCCTCCTTAGATTGTTGTTGCCATTCTTGAGGTTGCTTCTTATCCCTCTCTTTAATCTCCAAAACTGTAGATGTGCGTGGGGATGGGGTTCTTTCTTTAAAGATGTCATTATAAAATTGCTCCGCCTTCTCCACAGTATTCAGACGGTGTTTCTCTCCCTTATATCTCAAAATTATGCCAGTTGGGGCATCCCAACGAAATGGGATTTGATTACTCTGCAGTTCTTTAACAAGAAAACCATATTCTTTTCTAGATTTCAACATCTTAGGTGGGAGCTCCTTGTAGACTGTAATCTTGGATCCGCTCACTTGCACAGAAGTGAGAAAAGATTTTTGCAAAATGTCATTTCTTATTGCTCTGTCTGTAAAATATATGACCACATCTCTAGGCAGTTGTCTTTGTCTGGCCACCCACGAGTTAACTCTATAGATTTTATCTATTTTACAAAAAACCGTCTCAGGTTCAACTTTTAAAATCACAGCTAGGGCTTCGGCACAGATCTGTCTCAAATCTTGTCTCTCCTCTTCTCTAATTCCTCGAAGCCTTATAGCAAATTCCATTGCACGAAATTGCATCATAACAATATCATTCTCAACTCTCTGCATCTTGTCATCAACATCAAGAAATTTATGATCATTATTTTTCATCTTAGCATTAACTTCTAATTTAAATTCATCCACTTTTGTCTCAACTTTCATAATAAATCCTGCCAGACCAGACGCCACATCCGTTATTTTTTTGGTCACCATCTTTTGGCTCTGCTGCATTTCCTGCATAATTTCCTGTTGTGACTTTTGAATTTTTTCATCTATTTTATTTATTTTATCATCCATGTCTTGAAATTCCTCATCCAAAATATTTGAAATGAATGCTTTTAATTCTCCCATATCCAAATCTTTTTTTTGGGCTTGTGACTGCGTATCCTGCTTACGTGGGGGGGATCCCCCCCCTGTTTTGCCTTCCTGCTTTTTTGAAGCCATCCTGCCACGTAAGCTAGCTTTCTTAAAAAGGGAGGATCCGCCTCTTCTGCCACCTCCACAATACCTTCTAAAAAAGTCCCCCAGAATTACTCAAGACAAAGCTATAATGCAGCAAAGACAAGTAAAAGGGAGAGATTTTCCTCTTATTTCTGTTGCAGCCGGAGCAACTCTGTAACAACTTTTTAACTTTGTAGCAAGACAAGATAACTTCACCAATCCACACCCACTAATTCATTTGCTGAGCGCCATATTTTTCCAATCACTTTCACTCATTCCGAGACTTTCACTTCAGTAAAAAAGTTCAGCAAAGAACTAATACTTGCAGTTCAAAATTTCAGGGTTCAGGTGGATTGCGGATGTTTATTTGAGTTATTTCCTCACTCTTTAAAGGTTTCCTGAGGTCGGCTTGTTCTGCAAGAGCAGAAGACGTCCCACGCCGCCCGGAGTTTCAGCAGGTTGTAAGGGAGCCGCGCCTGCTTCCTCCCCAGAAACAGTTCCCTGGGGGGGTTGCAGGGGCTCTACCTGTGCCCTGCTGCCTCTTCTTCTTTAATCCTAAGGATTTCGAAGATTTCAAGCCGCTTCGCAGTCAGGAAGCGGCTCTACAAGCGGCGGGGGTGGCGGTGCTAAAAGAAAGCACCGTCGCCGCCGAGGACGAGGAAACCGGAAGTCCCTACCATAGTCTTGTATAATGTCCTTCATCTGGATTATTGATTCCATTGGCTGTGTGACGGTAACAACCAGATCATCTGCAAATGCCTTTATTCTGTAATCCTCTTGCCTTATCATTATACCTTTCAAAGTATTAGAGTCCCTTATTGTATTTAACAAGACTTCTAATGTTAAAATAAACAACAATGGGGACAGCGGCCATCCCTGTCTTGTTCCTTTTTCGATTTTAAACTCTGTTGTCAAACTTCCATTAAAAATAATCTGTGCCTTTTGATCTTGATAAATTGCTGAGACCGCCTGTATAAATTGGTCCCCAAAGTCCATCCTTTTTAAAGTCTTTAATAGAAAATTCCAGTCCACTTTATCAAAGGCCTTCTCTGCATCCAGGAAAACCAGCCCTGCAGGGATCTGTTTATTCTTCTCAAGATATTCCAATAAATCTATTACTTGCCTTACATTGTCATTCATGTGCCTACCCTCAATAAATCCCGCTTGATCATCATGAATCACCTTTTGAATTACTGGCATCAATCTGTTGGCTAGTACTTTTGCATAAATTTTGTAATCCGTATTCAGAGGAGATATTGGTCTGTAATTCTCTGGTTTTTTGGGACCTGCTTGTTCTTTTGGTATCAAAGAAATATAAGCTGTAGTCCATGATGGGGGTACTTTTCCCCCTTGTTGTATATTACAAAATAAGTCTCTAAGTTGTTCCACCATTTCTGCCTGCAAAGTTTTATAATACACTGCAGTCAGATCATCCGTTCCAGGAGCTTTAGCTGTTTTTAATTGTTTTATTGCTGCTATTATCTCCTCCTCTGTTATAGGATAATTCATTCTTTCCTTTTGTTGCTCAGTGATTTTTGTAACTCTTTTGTTGTCTAAGTATTTTTCTATAAGTCCATTCTGCACCTCCTCTCTGGCATATAGTTTAGTGTAATATTCAAGAAAGGCTTCTTTTATTAATTTCTGTTGAAAAACTTCTTTCCCTCCGATATCAATACTATCAATAGTCCGTATGCTCTGTTTCTTCCTCAATGTGTAAGCCAACCACCTGCCCGGTTTATTGGCGTTGCAGAATGTATTATGCTTCACGTATTGTAAATTTGTTGCAACTTGTTCCGCTTTAAGTATTTGGAATTGATCTTTCAAAAGTTTTATGACACCACGTATTCTTTCATCTGTTGGGTTTTTAATAAGTAACTGTTCTTTGTTCTTTATTTCTGCTTCCAATTCAAGTCTTTTCTTTTGTTGGGTCAATCTATGTTTAGAGTTCATATGAATAAGCACCCCTCTCATGTAAGCTTTGCTTGCGTCCCACACAATTTCCATTGGGGTGCCTTTATTCAAATTCATTTCAAAAAACTCTTTCAAATACTTTTTAATTTCTATTATATTTTTTTCATATCTGAACAAGTTTTCATTTAATCTCCAAGAGCGTCTCTCAGTCTTGCATGTCTCAATTTCTATCCACACTGGACTATGATCAGTCAAAGTTCTTGGCAGAATCTTTGTTCTTTTTGTCCTAACAAGTAAGTCATCTGACAACAAAATGAAATCAATCCTAGAGAAGGATCTATGTCTATCAGAAAAGAAAGTATAATCCAGTTCTTTTGGGTTATGTATTCTCCAAATATCTTTTAATTCCAAGTCTTCTTTCATATCAAAAAAGGTCTGTGGTAATCTAATCCTTGACTTCGCCAGAGTCTTTTTATCTAATTTAGAATCAATTACTCCATTCCAATCTCCCATAATTAAAATAGATCTATAATCCCATTGTAGTATTTTAGTATGTAGCATTTTATAAAAATAGTCCTGTTGTTGATTGGGAGCATAAATTCCTATCAAAAGAATTTGACTGTTAGCAGAAAGTAATTCAATTGCTACAAACCTGCCATCTTGATCAGCTTCTATAAGTTTGGCTGTTAATTTTTTATTTACATAAATAACCACACCATTCTTTTTTTGGTTAGTTGAAGATATAAAATGTGTTCCTAATTTGGAATTTTTCAAATAGTTTTGATCTTGAACTGTAATATGTGTTTCTTGTAGACAGATTATATCATTATTATGTTGTTTTAAATATGCAAATACTTTCTTCCTTTTCTGTGTTGCATTCAACCCATTCACATTCCAAGATAAACATTTAATCATCATTATTCTCTTTCTGGAGCAGAGAACAGAATAGTCGGATTTCATCCGAAATCTTCTGTCCTGCATTTCCCACGGCCCCAGTCTTTTCATCTTGTCTTTGCTGCTGTAACTTTTCTTTAAGTTGCTTGGATTTTGCTCGGGTTATACGCTGGTCCTTGACTTCAGCCATCCAAACCGGCTCCAAGATTGGAGAAGGTTCCAGCAAAGGCTCATCCAGGAAACCTCCTTCAGCGCCCTTCAACTCCTCTGATTCCTGCTTAGATTGTTGCTGCGGTTCTTGAAGTTGCTTCTTATCACTCTCCTTAATCTCCAAAACTGTAGATGTACGTGGGGATGGTGTTCTTTCTTTAAAGATATCAGTATAAAATTGCTCCGCCTTCTCCACAGTATTCAAACGGTGTCTCTCTCCCTTATATCTCAAAATTATGCCAGTTGGAGCGTCCCAACGAAATGGGATCCGATTATTCTGCAATTCTTTAACAAGAAAGCCAAAGTCTTTTCTGGATTTCAACATCTTAGGTGGAAGTTCCTTATAAACTGTGATCTTCGATCCGCCCACTTGCACAGAAGTAAGAAAGGATTTTTGCAGGATATCATTTCTTATTGCTCTGTCTGTAAAGTATATGACCACATCTCTAGGCAATTGTCTTTGTCTGGCCACCCAGGAATTGACTCTGTAAATTTTGTCTATTTTACAGAAAACCATATCAGGATTAATTTTTAAGATCACAGCTAGGGCTTCAGCACAGACCTGTCTCAAATCTTGTCTCTCCTCTTCTCTAATTCCTCGAAGCCGTATAGCAAATTCCATTGCCCGGAATTGCATCATGACAATCTCGTTCTCAACTCTCTGCATCTTATCATCAACATCCAAAAATTTGTGATCATTATTTTTCATCTTGGCATTAACTTCTGATTTAAATTCATCCACTTTTGACTCAACTTTCATAATAAATCCTGCCAGGCCAGACGCCACATCTGTTATTTTTTTGGTCACCTTCTTTTGGTTCTGCTGCACTTCCTGCATAATTTCCTGTTGAGACTTTTGGATTTTATCATCTATTTTATTTATTTTATCATCTATTTCCTGTTGAGCTTTTTGAAATTTGTCATCCAGGATTTTTGAAATAAATTCTTTTAAATCTCCCATATCAAAATCTTTTTTCTGAGCTTGTGAGTGCGTGTCCTGTTTGCGTGTGGGGGATCCCCCCCCCCTGTTTTGCCTTCCTGCTTCTTTGAAGCCATCCTGCCACGTAGGCTAGCTTTTCTAAAGAGGGAGGTTCCGCTTCTTCTGCCACCTCCACAAAGCCTTCTAAAAAGGTCCCCCAGATTTAATCAGGGCAAAACTGTGGTGAAGCAAAATCAAGTAAAAGGGAGAGATTTTCCTCTTGTTCCTGTTATTACAGCCGGAGCAACTTTATAACAACTTGTTAACTTTGTAACAAAGCAAGATGACTTCACCAATCCACACTCGCTGATTCATTTACTCTAATGCTGAGCGCCATATTTTTTCCAGTCACTTTCACTCACTCAGAAGTTTTTCTCTTCAATATAAAAGATCAGCAAAGTGCTAATACTTGCAGTTCAGATTTTCAGGGTTCAAGTAGAGTTCAGCTGCTTGTTTGAGTTATTTCCTTTCTCTTTGAAGTTTCCTGCAGCCGGCTTATTCTGCGAAAGCAGAGACGTCCCATGCCGCCCGGAGTCTCAGCAGGTTGGGAGGGAGCCGCGCCTGTTTCCTCCCCAGAAACAATTCCCTGGGGGGGGGGTGCAGGGGCTCTACCTGTACCCTGCTGCCTCTTCTTCAAAGATCCTGGGGATTTTGAAGCTTTCAAGCCACTTCGCGATCTAGAAGCGGCTCTACGAACGGCTGGGCTGGCGGTGCTTAAAAATGCACCGTCGTCGCCGAAGACAAGGAAACCCGGAAGTCTGGCAGGTTGAGTTTTGACATTCAGCTCGCATTTATCAGGTATTTTTGATCTTGTACTCTTATATGAGTCTCTTGTAGACAAATCACATCATTTTTAAATTGTTTGAGATAATGAAATATTTTTCTTCTTTTCTGTGGAAAATTCAAACCATTAACATTCCATGTCAAAAATTTAGTTCCCATCTCTGGGCCCTTGAAGCAACTGGAGCAGATTCTGGTGGTCTTGTCTCAATTGACCTTTAGGTCTTGCTCCTCCCACTGCTTCTATTTTGGTAGATTCTTGAATTGTTTCTTGAGTTGCCATCTGGAATTGTTGCTGTCTTGATACTTCTTTAGCCTAGCTGTCACCGATCTGGTCTGTCTTTGATCCTTGGGTTGCTCTAAATCAATTAACTCCAACTCTTGAACAGCCATCTGAATTTCTAATGGTTCTTCTCCTTGGCCTGTCAAAACTCCCCCCTGAACTACTATCAGGAGCTCTTCTTTTTCACCTTCCATCACATCCTTCTTTCTTTTGCCTTCTGGTGATTTGGGTGATTTGGGTTTGCCAGTCTTTAATACATTAATATAAAAATCTCTTGCTTTCCATATTGTATTAAGCTGATACCTCTCTCCTGAGTAAGTCACTATTAATCCAGCTGGCACCTCCCATCTGTACTGTATCTGGCGTTTTTTCAGCTTCACATTAATGTTGAACAGAAGGGGTGAGAGGACCGACCCCTGAGGCACTCTCCAAGCGAGGCACCTCGAGGTCGACCTCTGCCCCCTTGCCAACACAAACTGCGAGTGGTCAGAGAGGTAGGAGGAGAACCACTGTAACACGGTGCCTCCAATTCCTAACCCCCTAAACCGCTGCAGCATGATACCATGGTCGATGGTATCAAAAGCCGCTGAGAGATCTAATAGGACCAGGACAGAGGAGTAACCCCTGTCCTGAGTCCTCCAGAGATCATCCACCAACGCGACCTGTGCTGTTTCTGTGCTGTACCCCCGCCTGAAGCCTGACTGGTACGGGTCCAGATAGACAGCTTCCTCCAGGTACTGGGGTAGCTGTCATGCCACCACACTCTCGACAACTTTTGCCACAAAACGAAGGTTGGAGACCGGATGGTAATTTGCTAATAGAGCTGGGTCCAGGGATGGCTTCTTGAGGAGGGGCCTCACCACTGCCTCTTTCAAGACGGCAGGAAAAGCACCCTCACTCAAAGAAGCATTTATAATCCCCTGGAGCCAGCCTCATGTAAACTCCCGGGAGGCCAGTACCAACCAGGAGGGACACGGGTCCAATAAACATGTGGCAGCACTAAGCCTACACAGAATCCTGTCCACGTCCTCGGGAGCCACGGGGTCAAACTCTTCCCAGATAGAATTCTCCAGACTCACCTCCGCCTCCCTCCCCAGACTCACCCAGTCGGAGTCCAAGCCTTCCCAAATCTGAGCAACTTTATCATGCAGGAATTGCACAAAATCCTCAGCTCGACCCTGCAAGGGCTCTTCCCGCACTCCCACCTGAAGGAGGGAGTGGGTCACCCTGAACAGAGTGACTAGGCAGTTCTCTGCAGATGCAATAAGAGTGGAAAAATAGTTAGATTTTGCCGCTTTTATCGCCACTAGGTAGGTCTTGATATAAGATCTCACCTGTGTCTGGTCAGATTCGGATTGACTAGTCCTCCAAACAATCTCTAGGTGTCTTTTCCGACGCTTCATCTCTCTCAGCTCCTCAGAGAACCAAGGAGCCAATTGAGATCGGCATCGGGTCAGAGGCCACAAAGGCATGACATGGTCCAAAGCCTCTGCGGCTTCACTATCCCAGGTGGCCACCAGGTCTTCAGTCGAGTCATGTGCCAGAGTCTCTGGAAACGGCCCAAGCTTCATCTGGAAACTTTCGGGATCCATCAGGTGCCTGGGACGGAACCATCTAGTCGGTTCCATCTCCCTGAGGTGGGGGAAAGCGGCTTGAAAGTCTAAGTGAAGGAGCAAATGATCTGTCCATGACAAGGGTTTAATGTCTAGGTCCCCTCTACCAAGATCATTCAACCATTGACCAGAGATGAAAATCAAGTCCAGAGTGTGCCCCCTATGTGAGTGGGGCCTTGCACTAACTGGGTCAAGTCCATGGCCGTCATGGAAGCCATGAACTCCCGAGCCACCGACGGATGATAGGTTGAAGTGCCCCATAACAATAAGTCTGGGGGTATCAACCACCACCCCGGCAATCACGTCGAATAGCTCAGGCAGGGTCGCCACCATGTGGCAAGGAGCCAGGTACATAGTCAGCAAACCCATCTGCACCCCACGACCCCACTTCACAAAAAGGGACTCACATCCGGCTATCTGAGGAACAGTGGTCTCCCTCGGACAAAGACTTTCTCTAATAATTGCCGCTACTCCCCCACCCCTCCCCTGAGCCCTCAGCTTATGAAATGCACGGAAACCTGGAGGGCATATTTCAATGAGGGGAACACCCCCCTCCTGGCCCAACCAGGTCTCCGTAATCCCAGCCAGGTCTACACCCCCCTCCACAATAAGATCACAAATGAGGGGGGCTTTATTAATTATCTACCTGGCATTACATAACATCAGTCGAGGACCCAGGGCCTGAGACTCTGTGCAATCCAGAACACGAGCCACGCTATGGGGGCCGGAGTGTGCAATTGCTCGGAGACAGTGCGTGGCCACCCCCAGAACCTGATATGGCCCCCTGTGCCCATCATACCTGCCCCTCCCACTTACCACTTTGATGGAACTGCCCTTCGTTTCGCCCCCTGGAGCCCCAGTCAGATTACCCTTCTCCTCTCCTCCGCTGTGCCCATCTAACCCACCACCTCGCACAGTGGCTATATGGACCCCCCCCCCAGTCCATCTCTACAGCCCCCTTGCCCCCTCCTGGGTCCCCTTAAAAATGTCCTTGCTACCCTTTTTAAAAAAACCCTCAACCCCCTCTTTTTCACATGCCACCTTTCCGGGTCCCAACACCCGTCATTGAGGTAGGCCCTCGATAATGTGGAGGGCCACATCTGCAAGAGGGTGGCATCTCGCAGTGCAATTAGCTCAGCTGCCAAATACATCAACCAAAAAGACCAAATGGAACTGGTATCCAGGTAGGGGTCCAATAAAGTTCTGTAATAAAAGATGGTAAAAAAGATGGTAGAAACCATGTGGAATAACAGCTGGCCTCCACTCTTCTCTCACCACAGTGGGAGGAGTCCCAGGCCTTTGAGCACCTCTGCAGGATCAATGTCCCAATCACCCTCTCATGACGATGGTCAGATGGTCATAACTTTGGAGGATTTGTTGGTCCGCCTCCAATCTTTCAGCAATAACCAGTGCCCAAAAGCTGTCTCCCTCAGCACCCACATGACTGTCCAGACCACCTCGGTACATGGGCTCAAGAATAGAATAACAGAATAGAATAAAAATTTATAGAAATAAATTGATGATAATCCACGGGCGGGGGATATTCCACAACCGGGAATAAATCTGCAGTAATACAATCCATGGGCAGCATCTAAAAAGTCCGAAACAGGCTGAAAAGAAAAGGGGAGAGGGGGAGAGAGATTCCGTCCAAGGCAGCCAGTCCACAGGCCCGCCTCTGGCCACTCCCATACCCAGAAGTTTAGTCATCCCCTCAGCCATGACTGCAGCCTCCAAGTCCCCGATCACATTGGTGGTTTGGTGGTTTGTTTGCCTCTGCTCGGCTGCAGGGCATGTTAGACATCACCTTTTGTCCCCTCCACCAACATTGCTCTTCCGAGCCAAACCAGCCTCCTACAGTGGTCATCATTTCACCGGGGGTAACCTCCACCGCCGCCGGCAGACATCCGGGTCTCCAGTGCGCCCCCCGGTATCCACGGAACCTCCGCAGCTTCCCGAGGTAACTCTGGGCCAGGAAAAGATCTTCAGGCCGGCCTTGTCCCACCGCCAATTCGACCGACTGCTGTGTTCGGCTGCCAACATTGCCATTGCCGCCCCCAAATGCAAAATGCTGGAGCGACCGGCTGTTGGTGTCTTCGACCCCCGTGGCACTCAGTCTCCGTAAATTCTCCCCAACCATGTTGTTCCGGAGGGCAAAAATGCACTGTCCAGGTTGTGGCGGAGTTCCCATTTCCGGGGGTTCAGGCTAAAGTTGTAAAAAGCAGCCCAGGGAACCCCAAAGCACCCAAATCCACTCCATGGTTGATTGTGGATTCAGGGTGGTGGCGCCATCTTGTGCATGCGAAATGAAATCTAACTTTTTAGATTAAATGAAAAATAACTTTTTCAGCCCTTTGAGTAGTCCATATGCACAAAAGGACTACTCAGAGGCCTGAAAAAAGTAATTTCTAACAGGTCCTCACACTTTTGACTGGTCCTTGCACTTATAACTGGTCATCATTTAGGCCCACTGCAACCGTGCAACTGTGTCACTCATTTCACAACTGCGGTGCTTCATGTAACTGGGTGGATGTGGCCAGGTGGTCATATGGCATCGCTTCTTTGCCCTAATGACAGTTTGCTGCAATGGTCATAAGTATGAAAAACGGTCATAAGTCACTTTTTCCAGTGCCATTGTAACTGTTGTAAGTCAAGGATTACCTGTACAAAAATACAAAAAGCTTCTTTGCTTGCAAAAAGCTGCCCTAAATACCACTAATTAGATTAGAAATACCTGTAAACTGGAGTTACAAATCAGGGAGGGTGCCAGAACACCTTGAGGAATTAAAATAGTTAAAATGCAATGATAACTATCAGCAGCCAACTCTTGCTCATAAAGTGAAACCCTTTAGCAGAGAGGTCATTTAAGCTCTCCAGAATGAAGCAAAGGAGCAGAGTATCTGTTGCTTGTTAAACCAATTACCAGAACAAATAGACACAGAACTAGTCAGATTTCCAAAGCTGCTTCTTTTCAGGAACAGAGATTAACATTTTTCCTTCCAAACAAAACTGAATAGGGAAAATTATCCCATTACTAAACACAGGATTAAACATCACCAAGCACAGAATTAAACTTCACCAAAAACCAGTTTTAGACCAAAAGTCAGAAAGGCTATGTAAACTCACGTTTCAATGTCAATCTTTCTAGCTAGCCAAGAAGCCTTGCTGAATGTCACTCATCTTGGTTCCTTGTCATTAAAAGCTTCTGCTTTGTTATTCAATTATTTCTTCAAAGTGCTGATCATTGCACCCTGGCTGGAAGAACTCCAATAGGGGAGTATTTCCTCCCAACAGCAGTGTAAAAAGCTTAAAAGCTTCCCCTTTAAGAAAGTCAAGCAAAAAATTAACAACTCCGAGAACCTCTGGAACCAGAAGTGACAGTAAGTCTAAGCATACTGCTGGAGAGGCAGTTTCTGTAAGCAGGGCAATAAAGATTAGGCTAGGAAACAACACCAAATGTTGTAATTCCTTACAGGATTAACCCTGTAAAGTGGAAAAAAACAAAAGGAGATTTCTTTTAACAATTGGTTCTCCGAACTGCTTAACTACTTAAACTACTTAACAACCAGTTCTACCGAACCGGTGCGAACCGGTAGAATCTCACCACTGATCAGCTTCTATATGTCCAAATACCTTTTCAAGACCTCATCCTTTTTTCTTTTACAATCCATTTATTTATTCATTCATTTATATAAAATGAATAACTTGCATATCAAGCAAGACAAATATTTATGATAAGGCTGATGGCTCATATTATTGACTGATGTTCATTGAAGTTTAATTGATGTAACTTTTGAAAAGATGTTCTTTTCAAGGAAGAGCCTTGGTGGCGCAGCGGACTAAAGCACTGTTAAGTAACACCAGCTGCCTGCAATTACTGCAAGTTCAAATCTCACCAGGCTCAAGGTTGACTCAGCCTTCCATCCTTTCAAGGTAGCTAAAATGAGGATCTGGTTTGGGGGGCAATAAGCTGACTTTGTATAAAAAAGAACACTGCTGGGGGGGGGGGCAAAAGCCCTACTAAGCAGGTATATACAAAAGTATGAAGGCTATTGCTTAATGAATTGTAAGCTGCCCTGAGTCTCCAGAAAAGGACGGCATATAAATCGAACCAATAAATAAATTTTGCCTGCAGATGGAAAAGTATTGCTTTGTTCTTGGATACTATATGACCATATCAGCCTCTGTCAGGAGGGCCAGTGCTCAGTAGGTATACACCAGTGGTGGGTTTCTATAGGTTTGCACCGGTTCAGGTGAACTGGTAGTGGTAATTTGGCCTGGATCGCCGAACCAGTAGCGATCGCTGGCTGGTCATGCCTCCGAACCAGTAGCCTGGTCGCCGCTTGCTTGCCCTGCCAGCCCATATGACTGTTAGGAAGTGGTTGGCAAAGAGGCGGCAGCTGGGAGGCTTTTTGCAGTCACATCGAAAAAGAAAAAGCCTCCCAGCTGCTGCCTCTTTGAAAGATGCTTTGCAGCTGTGGCGGCTAGCTGCAGGTTGCTGAAAACTACCGGAGGTCACCGAAAAAGCTGCTGCCATCATATCCCATTGCTTGCTGTGTCACGCTTGGACTGATACATCCCATTGCCTGCTACGTCAGTCCGAGCACGACACAGCAGGCAATGGGATGCGCGTAGACAGCCAGTGCAAAGAACAGGGTGGCAATGGCAGTGGCTTTTCAGCCTCTGGTAATTTTTGTGGCCAGCTTCCACAGCTGCAAAGCTGCTCTCAAAGACGCGGTGGCTGAGAGGCTTTTTCTTTCTCAATGCAACTGCGAGAAGCCTCCCAGCCACCACCTCTTTTCCAGCCTCTTCCCTGCAATGGCAGCTGGCTGGAGGCTGCCGAAATTGACCGGAGGTCAGCTTGCCTTCCAGACTCCGGACCAGCCACTGTGGGAGGAAGGTAAGCAGCCCGAAGAAAGAGGTGGTGGTGGGGGAGGAAGTAGGGCTAGGGCAGGGGCCGCTAAAGGAGGGGAAACAGGATGACATGTGCAACTGGTGAAGGGAAGGCGGGGCAGCATGCAGAAGAAGGTCTTGATAGATTAGGCCAGGCCTGGGCAGAAAATAAGTTGATAGGTAGAAATTCAAAAAAATTTCCTACCTTTTTCTGTGGGCATGGCTAGGTAGGGTGGTCGTGTGACTGAGTGGCTGTGGCCATGAGTGATGTCAACTTGGCCATGCCCACTCAGCCCACAGAACCAGTAGTAAAGAATTTTGAGGACTTCCGGTTTGCTGTTTGTCCCCGCTGGACGCTCCTTTGGGATCGTCCCACCCACTGCCTGTAAAGAGCCGCCTTTATAGCGGAATGGCGGCTCGAAAAAACTCCGTTTCCATGAGGAAACGGAGATAGAGCAGGCTGGGGTGGGTTGAGTCCTCTGCCTAATCCCAAAAGTTTTTTTTTTACTTTTGGGACGGAGCGGAAGAGACTCCCCGTATCCCCAGCCGATGCTCCGGGCTCTGGGAGATCTCTGCTACATGCAGAGCTAAGGGGCAAAAGCAAGCCTGTAAATTTGTTAAATTAACTCAAGAAGACGTCAGTTGGACCTCTGATCCTGAAGCGCAAGTATTCTTTTTATTGGAAAAGTTATTGAAGTTGTTTAAGAAGTGAAAGGAAAAAAGATTTTTAAAATGGCGATTGCTGCTGCGACTGCTGCGGCTTGAAGAGAGGCTGAAAGGGAAAGTCCTTCCATTTTCTATTACAAAGTAGCGGAATGAATACTTCTGGCCGTAATTGAGGCAAAACCTCACTCTCACTCTTGCTTTTTTTTCCTTTTTTTTTTCTTGGGGATCTGATATTGATCTTGGTTGGAAACAAGCTTTTTTTTTCTCTCTTTTCCACTAAATCTTGTCTGTGTGGGAAATGGCACCGGGACTCACACAGCTAGACAAACAGGGGGTGGGGAATCTCCCCCATTAATAAATTACACCAACAAGTTTTAACTCTCCAGTGTCAGAAACCTGATTTTAATATAATAGAATTTCTTCTTGAAGAGATTGTAAGAAGGGATGAGATTGTGAACCAGCAACTCGAAAAATTTAAGCAGGAAATTAAAGAAATTGGTGAACTGGTGAAGAGAAGTTTTAATGATTCAATATAATTTTACAGAATATGCAATTAGACTGAGAGGTTTGCAGGAAAATAATAGAGATGACTTAAGGAAAATATCTTCTGAAATTCTGGCTGGGATTTTAAAGGTTCAACCTGATGAAGTGTATTGCAGGATTGATAGAATTTACAGAATAAACTCCTGGTTGGCAAAGCAAAGGCAATTGCCTAGAGATGTGGTGATCTATTTTACAGATAAAGAAATTAGGAATAATATTGTGCAGAACTCTTTTAATTCTACTTTGCAATTTCATGGAAGAAAAATTTGGATTTTTAAGGAGCTCCCGACTAAGATGTTAATGGAGAGGAAGAAATTTGGCTTTCTAGTGACTGAGTTAAAAAAAAGAAATATCCTATTTAGGTGGAATGCCCCAGTTGGTTTAATATTGAGACACCAAGGAGTAAGATATCAACTGAACACTGTTGAAAAAGGGGAAGAATTTTATCAAAAAATTTTAAAAATGAATTTAACATCTTTAGGCATAATACAGGATAAGCAAAAGGAGTTGGAAACAAAAAGAAAATATCAAATTACAGAGGCTGTGGTGGATAAGTTGTCTTTGGACTCTCTGGATACCCCAGCTGAACTGTCTATAAATAAGAGAGCAGTGTCATCCGACTCCAATGTGATGAACCATCAAGTCACAGACAAGTGCGCAAATCAACCAGTTGATATACAAGTGATGGAGAAGAAAGATGAGATGATAAAACTAACCCAACAAGATCAACTCACAAAGCAGAATGAAAATCGATCAGCCGATACACAATTGGTAGGCACGAAACGAGGATGGAAATTCAACCCGCAAAAGAAAAAGAAAAGAAATAGATCTCATAGAAACAGCAATTTCTAAACCAAGCAACAGTGAAGCCAGGGACTTTAAAAAATGAATGAACATCTAAAAAGATAGTGGAGGCGAACAATTGTTTAATACTATCCTGAGGATTGTGGCAGATCTCTGTAATGCCGTGATTTTGGGATGTGAAAAGAGCCTTACCTTGTTGGATTTGAATTATCTACTCTGGATTTCTTTTACTGGTGAATATATTATGATTATTTTGAGTTACAAGGCAAGAGAGTCACGCTGGGGCATGCAGAAGATCTGGTTGTTACCCATTAGGATGATGGGAATCAACAATCCTGATGAATACCACAACTATAACTATATGGATATAATTATAATGTCACTCGGGTGGTTGTTTTTACTTTTATATATATACGAGGATATCTACTACTGATGGGGGCAGAAGATGATTGAAGATTTTGAACAAACTGTTGCACCAGCATGTTATTTTACCCTATTATGGGTGATGGATTTAACGATCCAGTGGAAATACATCAAAGAAGATATTATATGGATTATAAATTTAAAGTTATTGTCCTTTTTTTTTTATAAAATGGAATGCATATATAGATATGTGTATATTTTAGTAAAGTGGGCAGTGGGTTATATTTAGAATTGTATTGCATGATTTTGTAGGAATTGAAGGGTTGAAATAGGTTAGTTTACTGATTGATTAGTCTAAGAAAAAGGATCCTTAAGTCATATATTTAGGGGAGTGGAGGAATTGGATAGAACTGAATAAACGTTAAATCTGGATGTAGGGAGAAGGCTGCTTTAAAATGTTATATTAATATATATAAAATATTAAATGTTAAATTGTAATAATACACTATAAGTTTAGGGGAGGAGAAAAAGGGCAGATTATCGTAAAAATGGGAGTTATAAGAATAATATGCTAAGGGTCAGTATTCTGAGGAGGGAGTAAGGGAAAGGAAAGATATTACGTATGTAATTAGTTATGAAATAGCCTATTGTTGTGAAGAAGTCACGGGGGGGATGGGTGGTGAGGGGGGGTTAGGGAAGAGGGGGGGGAAAGGGGGAAAAACTTGTATTTGAAAACTTTTTCAATAAAAAAAAAAAGAATTTTGAAACCCACCACTGGTATACACATCTTGCTTTCTGCATCATTTGAAAAGCAAAGGCAGCAAAGGAAAAAAGAAATTTATGGAGGATCTTCGCTTTTCAGCTCTAGAATCCTTTTCTGAGAAAACGCTGACACTGAAGCTTGGTTTGCTGTCAGCGACTGTGTGAATTGGAATCTATACAGACTTTCTTGATGTATTTTTACATTTATGGAGAACAATAGAAATACATGATGAAATTTCTGTCTTCTTCCATATTTCCTTGTTTAATGTGAAAAATCTGTAGGGAAGATGCCCCTGTGTTTGGTTAAACACCATTATGATTTCCTGTTAACTTAAAGGTATGAACTTTGAGACAATTAATGAGCGGTCTTCTCCCTAAATATTTGCTTAGAAAGCTCAGAAACATTGAACTGATTCTAAATATTAATTGAACCTGACATTATATCACTAGATACCTACCTGTCATTATCTCTGTCTTATCTGGAAATGTCCTTTTTATTAAGCAAAAAAAATGTGTGCTCTCACTAACTGGACCAAATTAAGTTTATGAATGCGTCTGAAGCCATCCCCCACAGTGAGTATTATTGCTATATGGCTCTGCACTACATCCCATCTTGAATCTCCAAAGACTTACACAAGGGTCCTCTTTGTAGACTTTAGTTCCGCATTCAATACCATCATTCCAGACACTCTTCTAGCTAAGCTAAACCAGCTACAGGTACCTGAACACACTTGTAAGTGGATCATAAGCTTCCTAAAAAAAAACAGGAAGTAGCAGGTGAAGCTGAGCAGAATCACATCAGATACTTGTACAATTAGCACAGGGCACTCCCAAGGCTATGTGCTCTCCCCACTTCTCTTCTCTCTGTATACCAATGACTACATCTCTAATGATCCATCTGTTAAACTACTGAAGTTTGCAGATGACACAACAGTGATTAGTCTCATTCGAGACAATGATGAATCCGCATACAGATGGGAGGTTGAACAATTAGCCTCATGGTGCGACCAGAACTGAACACACTCAAAACTGTAGAAATGGTGGTAGACTTTAGGAGAAACCCTTCCATACTTCCAGCTCTCACAATACTAAACAACACAGTATCAACAGTACCTTCAAGTTTCTAGGTTCTACCATATCGCAAGATCTAAAATGGACAGCTAACATTAAAAAATCATCAAAAAAGTACAACAAAGAATGTTCTTTCTGCACCAACTCAGAAAGCTCAAACTGCCCAAGAAGCTCTGATAAAGTTCTACAAAGGAATTATTGAGTTTGTAATCTGCACCTCTTTAACTGTGTGGTATGGTTCTGCAACCCAACAAGACAGACCCAGACTTCAGAGGATAATTAGAACTGCAGAAAAAACAATTGCTACCAACCTGTCTTCCATTGAGAACCTGTATACTGCACGAGTCAAAAAGAGGGCTATGAAAATATTTACAGACCCCTCACATCCTGGATATAAACTGTTTCAACTCCTACCTTCAAAACGACGCTATAGAGCACTGCACACCAGAACAGCTAGACACAAGAACAGTTTTTTCCAAACACCATCACTCTGCTAAACAAATAATTCCCTCAACACTGCCAAACTATTTACTAGGTCTGCACTACTATTAATCTTCTCATCATTCCCACCACCCATCTCCTTCCACTTATGACTGTATGACTGTAACTTTGTTGCTTGCATCCTTACGATATATATTGATATTTTTTCCTGATTGCTTATTTGTACCCTGACTATCATTAAGTATTGTACCTTATGATTCTTGATGAACATATCTTTTCTTTTATGTACACTGAGAGCATATGCACCAAGACAAATTCTTTGTGTGTCCAATCACACTTGGGCAATAAAAAACTCTATTCTATTCTATTCTATTCTATTCTATTCTATTCTATTCTATTCTATTCTATTCTATTCTATTCTATTCTGACTGCTACCCAGCCATAATTGTTATTAAGAAAGAGGATATTACCATACTTCTAGTCTGTTATGAATAAATGCCTAACTTTGTATATGGCAGTGCATGAGTTAACCCCACCTTCCTCACCTACCCCTTCCCTTGACCCCTCCTTACCTTGACTCCGCCTTCATGGTACATAAGTCCGTGCACAGGAACTGACCAGTCCAGTTCCAGATGTGCACCTGAAAGGAGAACACATGATATAAATAAATGCCTCTGATTTAAAGACAAATTGTATTTGTGGTTATTGGGCAAGGTCCTTGGAAAAACAATTCACATGATGGTAGCAGAGGATGGTTGTGCCCAATAACCCAGGAATAATATCTGAAATACAACTTACCCTGAAATGGAAGGAAGAATGAACACAAGGTCCATCACCAGACTAATGGCAGAGCTGCAGGAATCTGAAGGCGCCACAGCTAGAATTCCAACTGCCATGGAAGTGGGAGACCTGGACCAGACAGACAGGAGTGTGAGACCATGAGAAAATGCAGCCAGGTACGAAAGGGATGAATCGCGCAAGAGGGATGAGCTAAGAGAGACCATACAAAGAATGATGGAGGCCTCCATCAGCAAAAGAGAACTCCTTGCGAAACTCCGGGACCTACTAGATGACCATGGGGCAGTGATGAGCTCCCAAGAACAAGACCACGAGACTGCCAGCCCGGTAAGAGAAAGATACCCCCTGGCAGAAACCCAGGACTTGAACAGCCCCAGTTTCACGCCATGCTGCCGGCGCCCATCTTGGGATGGCCGCCGACCAATAGGGAGCCGAGATTCAAATTTAATGGTGCGAAACGAAAGAAACCCCAAAACAAATGGGGGAACAACCAAAGACAACCCAGGAAGAAGATACCTAAACATCAGGAGCTCGCCTGCCGAGCTCGAAGCCAGAAAAATGCATGGGACTCCAGCAGAGGCAACTGGCCCTGCATGCGACCCCCTCGCGCCAGCCACAAACCACAGGAAGACAGCCGCAAGCCTAGGGAACTACGGGGGGGCCACCAATGTCGATATATCGCCCCAGCTCCCCCACCCCCCCAGGAACACACACCGCGAGGGCGATCGCCAAGCACCGATTGCACACAAGACATGCCGAAGGCAGGACTTGAACTCACCACCCACCGCGCCAGCAACACGAGACCCAAGGGAAGGGGAGCACGCCGGCTACTCACCCTCCATGTGACCTCCGCCAGGCTTCCTCACACGTCCAGGGACTAGCGACCAGGGATCAGGACCACTCACCACCGCCACTACCGCGGCTGCCGCTGCCGTGCCGCCGAACCCCAGAAATCCTCGACTTATGACCTCCTTGCCTCCTCACCTCTCTCCAGCTTCCAGCAGGGATCCAGCCACCCATCGATGGATGCCTGCCTCCAGGGACGAAGCCGGATACCCCAGGGGTGAATCCGAACCCCCAACCGTAGGCCTAGGCCGAGGCCTAAGAGCAGCAACAGCAAGCTACTCACCCACCGACTACAGACGCGAAATAGGCTTCACGCATGCTCAATCAGCTCCAGTAAGAAGTGAAGAGGAGAACATAAATACAAGTCCATACAGAGTCGCAAACAGCATCCCTAAGCCATATTGTGAGTTCCCTCACCTGAGATACCATGGACAGCAACAGACTGTGAGTAATTTGCCACACAGTTCAGTAAATTTACCAACTGACTTTCCCACTCTTAAATTAGATGGATCAAACCTTATGCAGTGGAATCATCAACTCCAGATTTTATTTTTAAGGGAGAACATGTTATTTTTAATTGATGACCCCCCACGAAACCTTGGACTCTAGAAATAGACTGCTTGCACCACAGGGCTTATTATATAGTCATAGCAAGCATTTCACCAAGCATATATCCCAGTCTTAGCCATTACCTAACTGTATCTGAAATACTGCAGAAAATATTTAACTTGTTCTACAGTAAAAGCGCTGCCACCACAGCCAAGATATCCAGGGAATTCCACTCAGCTAGACACAAGGCAGGAACTCCCATGGGTGAACACATATTAAACCTGAATGCCACAAGGGCTGAATTGATACAAAGGGGGGAGGATATATCAGAGGAAAGTATGAAAAGCATTGTCATTAACTCCCTGGATTCTAGCTGGGATAACTTCATAATGCAGCTGGATAGCCTAAGCCTAGGCCACCTCACACTTGAGTCACTGACAAACAGAATAATAGCAGAAGACAGTTTAAGGAGGGACCGCTCCATCAGCCGCAGGGACAGCAAACCAACAAAGAGGGTTGAGTTCCAAACCAGGAACCAAGACTACCCAGAATGCTTCACCTGTGGTTCCAAGAACCACTATAAGAGGTTTTGTTTTTGTCCCAAAAATTCGAGGGGAAGGGATTACACCTATCGCAAGGAAAGGGAAGGCCGGAAATCAGCGCCCCCCGATAGATCCCCACCTGAGAACAGATATAGGCACAGAGACTCCCCCAACCCAAGGGACAGAAGGGGAAATAGAGACAGCTCCAGGGAGAGCCGATCAGGATCCATGTATGGGATCGGAGAAAACACACACACACACACACACACACAAATGAGAGAGGGAGAAGCGTGGCTCATTGATTCGGGAGCCACCAACCACACAACTCATGACAAAAAGATACTGACTTCATTTACAGAGGAGAACTACCACATTAAGGTAGCCAATCAGAACAAAGTTCTAGTGACAGGGAAAGGAAATACATTCATAAGCGGGATAGGCAAGATAGAGGGGGTATTGCTCATACCCGAAATACCCCACAATATTTTAGCAACGTTTAAACTCAGCAAAGACATGGATATAGAGACCACCTTCAAGGAAGGAAAGGCCTACATGACCAAGGGCAGGAAAAGCATCGGCAACATAGTCATTGATGGAGGGCTAACATACCTCCATCCTAAAGGGAATAGCCAGACCCGTATAATTGCTCAACTAGAAAGCACAGAGAACAAGGCCGATGCCCAAGTCGAGACAAAGGGGGACAAGGAAGATGACGCCACTGAAGATAGACACAACCACGACACAACACACAAAGGGAAGTTGCTAATTGGTAAACCCATTCACAATGACTGTGCCTACTTACTACATAGAAAGTTGGGTCATGCCAGTTTCCCAGTCATCCAAAAAATGACAGAACGTACCAATGGTTTGAAAATAAAAGGCTGTAAAAACTACTTAGAGTGCTCTGTATGTAAATCCTCTAAACTAAAGACCAAACCTAGACCTAGGAAGGCCACCTGCACCACCAACTCCATCTTCCACCTGGTACACATGGACATTGTGGGCCCCATGAAGCCCTTTATAAAATACAAAAAGAGATTCTTCCTGACAATAGTAGATGACTTCAGCCGCTATGGCTTTGTGTATACCATTAACCATAAGAGCGAGGCATTTCAAAAATTTAAGGAATTTTACAAGAGGGTGGAGACACAACACAATACAAAAATAAGATAGATAATGACCGATAGGGGGTCTGAGTTCCTGTCAAGGAACTTCTCGAACTGGTTAAAGATGCACGGGATAATACATTACCCGACTTCTCCTTTTTCCGCGTTCCAGAACGGAGTCGTAGAAAAAAGGAACGGAGTCCTACAAACAATGGTGAGATGCACTCTAGAGGATGCAGGGTTGGGACAATCATTCTGGGCAGAAGCACTCACCTATTACACACTGAATAGGCTCTGGTCTAGCGTAGTAGAGAAAACACCTTACGAGGTGATGTACAACCGAAAGCCAAAAATTGCACACTTGCACATATTTGGGGTCACGGCGGATGTACATATCCCCAGACAGCTGAGGCAAAAGGGAGACAAGGTCTCAAAGAGATTAAGGTTCATGGGGTATGAGTGATCTGTCCCCGTCCCCACACACACACAAACACAGCCAGCCGAGGGTTAAGGAAACACTTTGGAACGCACCCAGGTCTTATCTCCCACTTGGCAGCGATAGACACACCGTCTGCCAAGTGACTTTATTTTCACAAACAGAAAGATAAGATACTAACATACAAAAAAGTCCAAGCAGAAATAATATTCCTCCCAGCAGTTCCGGACGAGGCTTTAGTGACTATCCAAGGTTTACTTTTGTTCGTCACAAGGATCCCTGACCACTACCCTCTATTATATAGTCTCTGGGGTGTGGTCCAGTGACTCAGTTCTAATCCCTAGCATGCCTCCTAAGCTGCTGCAATTGTTTATCATGCCTTCGGAAGCGTGCGTCCAGGAATGATGTTTCTTCATCACTCTGAGACGAACCAGCTGTCTCCCTGCTGATCTCCTCTCCCTCGGCCGGCACCTGAGACAATGCCAGAGGGGAGGGGCCTGGAGAGGGAGGCCTGGCTGACTCCTCTTCCTCATGCTCGGAGCTTTCTTCCTCCGATGGGACAGGCTCAGAGGGCAGGGCCACAACAATGAGCCGGCACAAAAGGGTACAGATTCATCGACAGGGACAATAGGTTCATCATATCCAGGACTGCGGTGTTCCACGAGAACACCAACTGGTCAAAGATACATCTCAACGAGACACACATCAGACAGGAAGACACAGACAACATAAGGGATAAGGGCAAACATACCACAATAGAAATGGAAACACAAGAAAGGCACAAACCCAGACACCAAGAGATAGTCACCAAAGGGTGGAAGGAAGACCACCCCATCATTAAGGTAGATGAAGTCACAGAGAAAGAAGCCAAATACATGCATGACACTGACGCACGACCAAACAGGCCCATAAGACACAACAGAAATAGAATGCCAAAGAGATTTGAGGATTATGTTATGTCCATACACCCAAATAAAACGACCCCCAACTCATACGAGGAAGTAATCAGTCTGCCATAGGAAGAGAGAAATAGGTGGGAACAGGCTATGGAGAAGGAGATGGCTAGCCTAAGGGAACTAAATGTGTACACCCCCTCAAAGGTCCCAGCCGACAAAACACTCATAGGTATAAAATGGGTTTTCAAAATTAAGGAACTCGAAGACAACAAGACTCTCTATAAGTCTAGGCTCGTGGCCCAGGGGTTTGCACAGAGGTATCCAGACGACTACACAGATACCTATTCACCAACAGTTAGGGCAGAAAGTGTCAAAAGCGCCCTAGTAATAGCATCCATCTTAGGCCTAGAAGTCTATCAATTCAACATTCAGACTGCCTACCTCCATGCAAAGCTAGACAAAGAAATCTATGTCAGGGCACCCCCAGGGAAGGACACGAAAAAGGGAGACACCTGATTACTGAACAAAAGCCTGTACGGATTAAAGCAGTCAGGAAAAAGATGGTATGAGTGTCTAGCCAAAACGCTCAGGGACATGGGTTTCACCGCCACATCAGCGGACCTCTGCCTCTTCGTCAAGAGGGAGGGCACATCAGTCGAGTATGCACTCATTTACGTAGACAACATTCTATACTTAGGACAACACAAACGGAAATGTGATGAATTTGCCGAGAAACTGGGAGAACATTTCACACTCAAGACCCTAGGGAGAGTCAACAAATATCTAGGGGTACAAATCGAGAAAACATACAATGGGTTCAGGGTATCACAAAAAGAAAAAATATTAGAATTTATACACAAGTGTAACATGAAGGATGCCAAACCATGTGAGACACCCATGCAAACAGACTTCCTGAAACATATGCATGAAGAAGGGGAGTCACTTAAGGACAACACTCTGTACAGATCCGTCATTGGATCCCTCCTATATATTGCCAATTGGACAAGGCCAGATATCAGTTTAGCAGTAAATCTGTTATCTAGGCATGTCAGTGAACTCAATATATACCACTGGGAAGGTGTAAAATGGATAATCAGGTATCTGAAATATAGCATAGACGCATACCTATGTCTAGAACCGACAAGTTCTAAAGAACCTGTATTGACCTGTTATGCGGACGCTGACTGGGCAGGTGACACTAAGAGTAGAAAAAGCACCTCTGGTTATATATTTCTCATCAATAATTGCCCAATACATTGGTACACTGGAAAACAGAATTTGGTTGCCACGTCCACAGCGGAAGCAGAGTACATCTGTCTGTCAAAAGCGGCTAACAATTTAGTATGGTTCAATGATCTACTTTCCAACATATGGACCGAACCAGCTTATCCAATAACAATTCACGAGGACAATAAAGTGGCCATAGACATTTCCAACGCGGACGCAGTAGGCCAAAGATCCAGACACATCGTCATCAAGCACAAACACGTCAGACAGTTATCGAACGTAGGTTTCATCAGAGCCGTACATTGCGAGACTTCTGAACAAATCGCAGACATTCTGACAAAACCATTACCAAATAAACAACACACATATCTGACATCAAAACTAGGAGTAGCTATGCATTGTATGGAGCCAACTCCAAACGTTAGACATTTAGAGGGGGATTTGTTATGAATAAATGCCTAACTTTGTATATGGCAGTACATGGGTTAACCCCACCTTCCTCACCTAGCCCTACCCTTGACCCCTCCTTACCTTGACTCCGCCTTCGTGGTACATAAGTCCGGGCACAGGGACTGATCAGTCCAGTTCCAGATGTGCACCTGAAAGGAGAAGACATGATATAAATAAATGCCTCTGATTTAAAGACAAATTGTATTTGTGGTTATTGGGCAAGGTCCTTGGAAAAACAATTTACATAGTCAACCCCAATTTTCTATTTTTTCCAACGTCACTTAACTTCAGATTTTTTTAAAAAATTCTTATTAGTTTATTTTCTTTTGCAATGGGTGCTATAAATCTGTTTAGCTAGAATTTTTACACAATAACAATAAGGCTTTGAACAAAATTTTGCAACCTTCCTAATAGAATCAGAAAACTAGCATAAACAACTGTGCCTATCATAAATGCAGGCTTTAATCTACAACATCTGTTCATATCTAACTCCCTGCTTAATAAGGCAATGTTTTCTGGTTCTACCCATTTGTTGTTCTCTCTCTAATTTCGTAATAATGACTCAGATCCCACTCTGTATTTCGGCTAAAACAACTTGATTGAGGAAATTATGCTGAAACAAGGCTTCATTCAATATTAAGTCTTATTGAGACAATATTTTGCCGCTTTACAAAATCAGCAGGTAAATTGGACAGATTACTGTTCAAAGCACAATCCACTAAGTAAATGTGTGCCTTGAGCAAATGAGCATAGAATAGGATATTTAGGGAGAAAACCTATGTATGCAACCTGTTTAATTTTTTTTATTACTAAATTGTGGGGTAGAGGGGCACAAATTATTGTTTCTCATTTAACACAGAGGACTGATGCCTCAAGGGATCTTCCTCCCTGCCCCAGAAGAACCAGGAGTGATGAAAAATACCTGAACATGATATGTAAATACAGAGGATCAGCCAAACACATTAGTAAAACATATTCCATGCAAGCTTCCTCCAGAACAAAAGTATTTGAAGTAGTTATTTATTCATTTGCTTGCTTACTTGCTTGCTTGTTCTCTCATCTATGAACTCTCAGCTGGTTCAAAGCTCAAAATGCTTGGCTAAATTTTGAAAATATGCATGATATTAACATATTAATATTTCATAGCCATAAACATTTATGGTAGGTGCCTTTTACCTGCCTATTCTAAACCCTAAATCAGGTCTGTTTTGTGAATGAAAACTAGCGTGTGGAATTGCACATAAAAGTTATTTAAAAAGAGAAGCCAATTTGGTCCCAATAGCAGACCGCTAGCTTGTCTAACAGGAGAAAAAAAAATCATATTATTGCACAAGACTAGAGTGGAGGTGGGGGAGGCAGGGCGGGTAGTCAAAGCTTCAAAAATCACCAGCAGAGTTAAGCTCTTGTATATAAATTGAACATAAGAACCTGATACCTGAACTGCATTTCAAAATCAGGCTTACAGTCCATCTTTACAAAAAATTCCTGGCCATTGTTTTAACAATAATTGCCTGCTTTATTTCTGTTTGTCCACTTGGCTGCATGTTCTGTTGTTTATTTATGTATGGTAAAATGCAACTTTAATTCTTATATTTTGCATCCTTGACTGTGCAGCCTTTGGCTTGATTGCCAAGTAGTGTCATAACATATTTGAGAAGGAAGGAAGGAATTGCTTATAAATATATAGACTCTGATTCTAGGGTCCTTTGTAGAGATTTCATTCCATGAATTACTTTTATTAAAGTAATTTTATTAAATTAAATTTTATTAAGTTAAATTAGAACTTTAAAGTAAAGAATGAAACTAATGCTTTGAGAATTTTTATAGCTTTTATGTATTATTTAATTTAGAAAAAGGAAGGAAAAAAGAGTATTTTTTACTTTTATCCGTAGGAATTCTTGGAAGCAGTCTAATGTAATGCTCTAAAACAGTGGGAATGTTTATCTCTCATCATAATGATGCTCCCTTTGCTTTATCCTGCATCTTTTCTTTGTTGGTGTAACGCAGCTTGTATGAAATGGAGGGAAGTTGGTGTTAGAAAAATAATGTAGCTTTCTTCCTACGTGCATTGTAACCTATAGCTTTTTTTAAAAGAAACATTTTTGTCTTTATTTAAACAAAAGACAAGGAAAGAAAGAAAAAAGGGAAAAAATAATTAGTCTTTGAGTAATCTTATTAATTACTAATGTTTTATGCAGATTTAGGAACAAAAAATGTGATTAAGGAAAGAACAATTCTAAAAAAATAATTAAAGTGTTAATAAAATTGAGCCCATTGCTGAACACAAATAATTTGATAGAACAAATTGTCTTTAAAAAGTAGCAAATCATGGTTGAACTAGCTAATAAGCATTAACATAGTAATCTGAACATACAACAAGCCTGTTACATACGTTTTGTTCCATAAACCCCAAATGGCAGCTTCTCCAATGACTGCTTTTTATTAATGGGTCACACACAACAGAATGTAAGATGGACATATGCTTTCATCAGCTGGATGTTTTGGTTTAGCATGATATGTGAACATTACCTTACATAAGATCTTTCCAGTATCACCTGGGGTAAGGATAACCCAGCATGTCTCCTTCTTATATGTTTTCCATTCTAAGGGCATATTCTGAGATCCTTCTCTAAATGGTGTAGGTAACTAGAGGGACTGATTTGATAACTATACAATCTCCCAAAGGAATCTATTTTTAAGCCTCTGAGTTTTCAACAAGTTTGTTTTTGGATTCTTGGACTAATGTCTTCTATTACTTGTTTAAAAGAAGAAATCCACCATGATTTCTTTTGAAATGTGACAACCTATCAGAAATTTCAAGTCAATTTTGTGAAGTGATTAAATAAGGTGACCAGACATCCCGCTTTTGGCGGGACAGTCCCGATTTTGAACAATTTGTCCCGCATCCCGCAGCGTTTTAAAAAAGTCCCAATTTTTTGAAAGAATGCACAAGCTAGGGAACGGCGGGAGAACGGGAAGGGAATATATGGTTCTCTCCCCAACATTTTGCAATCTGAGACAGCGACAGCCAGCAAATCTCGAGTTAACCTGAAATCCCATCAGATACGTCAGAGGCATGTGATCAGTCGTCTCAGAGGCAATTGTCCACTCCAGAACCTTTAACCTATTTCCTGCGCTTGGTGGAAAACCCCGCCCCCTTCTACTCCAGTTCGCCTGCTGATTGGCAGCCGAGCGGCAGCATGTTGGGCAGTGCCCTCTACTCCGCCTTCAGTCTCTCCTTTGAGAAGACATGCGCGTTTGGTTTTGAGGGCTCTGGTGTGAGAGCCTGTGGATTCTCTGCCGCTTCTTGCTCGGGCAGGGTCACCTAGGAACGGGCCAGGGGCGCGCTGACAGAGCCTCCCTATGGCTGCTGCTGTGGCCCTGGGGGAAGCGATTGGTCCCCTAGTGGGAGCCATTGACCAAGGGACCAGCTCCACAAGGTTATTGGTAAGCACAAATAAACACGAGGAGCGGTCTCCCGTTTCCATTCGAGAGCAAGGCGAGCGAGCCACAAAGGAAAGGTGATTACCCTTGGGAATGTAGAGGATGCCAGCTGGGAGAGGGGAGCCACTTGCTCGATGGGACTGGGCGGGATAGGCTTCCAGATGTCCCTTAACAGGTGTTCAGGGTCATCTATAGAAGCGAGAGGAAGGATAGATGAATGGACAGTTGAATAGCGATAGTGTGACGTTATTTTGGCCCACTGCGAGATAAAATGAAAGGATTCTGGTGTAGAGGATATTTTAATTGCTCCTAAATGTAACTGCAATTTTATCCTTTGCTGGAGGGAAAAGTAGTTTCAATTGGTTTGGCTTTCATTAGCAGCTAGAATATGTATCTTGTCATTCTTCTTAGCAGCTTCTTAGCAGCTTCCAACAAGTAAAGTCAATTAACAGTTGCAATGATTTGCTTAACAATTGTGGCAAAAAAGTCATAAAATCATATAGACCAAATGTTAAAATCTGGTCACCTTATGATTAAAGCATCAGGCTAGAAATCAGGTGACCAGGAATTCTAGTTTTGTCTCAGACATGAAAGCCTGCTAGGTGACATTGGTTATTTACTCTCTCTCCGCTCAACTTATCTCACAGGGTTGCTGTTGTGGGGAAAATAGGAGGAATGAGTATTTATTTATTTGATTGCTATAACTGTCCATCTCAACAAGTGACTCTGGGTGGACTTCATTTTCAGGGTGACATATTGAGTTATTTGTAAACATAATAAAGGTGGTGTCAGATCCCTAATGTGATACTGCCATTCAAATGTTACTCAGGGCAGTCCTAAATAAACTCCATGAAGCAAAGCTCTATGCCAGTGATGGCAAACCTTTTCGACATTGCATGCCAAAAGTCTGAGCGTGAGAGCGTGAGAGCGCTCCCATGTGCCGGCACCCAGAATGCAATGCACGCCCCCATTTGCGCATGCGTGCAGGACACACCCCCATGCTCCCCTGCGCATGCGCCCTGCACTGCACATGTGCGTCCCCGAACATGTCCCCCACTTTTTCCAAGAGGGCTGGCATTCCTCTTACCAGAGGACAACTAGGTACTGGCCCGTTCTGTGGCGAGACAGCCGTTCTCCATCCAGGGAAGCTCTGAATGCGTGGCTTGCCTGGACTCCTTCCCCATGGGAGCCGCCGTTCCCTTGCTTGGTGCAGCCCCCCACCTGACCCCCACCACTGTGCTGCCTGCGGTTGGGCCCATCACCTGACCCTTGTCACACATGCTGCTGTGCCATCAGCTGAGCCAACGCCAGGAAAGGAGCAGCGTGCAGGGCAGCCAGCCGCCCAGCCAGCAAATGCTGCCCCGTGTACCTGAGCCGGCCGGTCACTCTTGCCCTTCACCCTGCAGCCTGCGGCTCCCAGCAGGGAGGAGTCCAAGCAAGCCATGCGTTTGGAGCTTCCCTGTTGTGCCGAGAACACTTCTGCTGTATGCTGCCATCCTTTCTCCGGGGAAGAAGCGAGCTGCAGGAGGAGCAGGGAGCTGGTCGGGTGGCCTCCTCTGACGCAGCTGGCCTGCTTGCCCTGATGCTGGCGACAGTGGCGGCTTGCTTTCCTGCCCTGAGCACAGCGCACAAACTTTCCCTGATGCTTCCAAAACTTTGGTGTGGAGCTGAGGGCAGGCGGGAGGCAGAGAGGGAGGAGCAGGCAGCTGCTATGCCTTGGGGCTCTGGGGAAAGGCATCTGAAAGCTCCATGTGGAGGCCACTGATCACGAGCCCCAGTGGCGCCTGCTTCCCTTCCAAGGGAATGGCTCAGCTACTTCAAAGCTAACAGCCAGGAAGCTTCCTTGCCGAAAGAGGGGCAGACGGATGCTGCGCTTATAGGGGGGAGTCGCACCACACACCTCCCTTTCCCCTTGGCTGACTCTGATCCCAGCCCTGCCTCTCCTCAGCCTCTTTCAAGTCTGGAGTTTGCCACTCTCTGCAGCTTAGCACTGTTTTCAATTGCCAAATGAGTCAAGAATGCGCGCAGCATCCGTCTGCCTGTCTCTCGGCTTCCTAGCTGCTTGCTTTGAAATAGCTGAGCCATTCCCTTGGAAGCAGGCACCCCCAGGGCTTGTGATTGGCAGCATCCACATGGAGCTTTCGGCCACCTCTCCGGGAACATTCCTCGCCGAGAGACAGGCAGACGGAGGCATGAAATCCTGAAATCTTTTGAGACTAAACTAAAACTGATACCTGAAGAATCTGAATCTCTCCCTCCCTCCCTCTCTCTCTCTCTCCCTCCCTCCCCACCCCTACAGATGGCTCGGATGGGGCGCAAGAAGGCGAAGGCAATCGAAATGGCTGCTGAGCGCAGAGGGTGTGTGTGTTTCTCCTTGGAATGCAGAGAAGCCAGTTGGGTTTGGATCGTGGGATGCTGAAAAGTTAACCCTCGACTCTCTGCAGATCCCCCCTACCCACCCACCAGCGCCTGGATAGGGTTGCTGAAAGTAGAAGTGCCTGTAAATTAACATGTGTTCATGTCTGAAGGCTACTTAGGAGAGATCAGGACCGAGGTGCTTATTTGCCGAATCAATTTTTTGGAAGGAAAAGAGACAGGGGGGGAGGGAGGGAGGGAGGGAGAGAGAGAGAGAGAGAGATATTCAGATTCTTTTTTTTAAATTTGATTTATATGCCACCCTTCTCCAGAGACTCAGGACGGCTTACAGCAATAGCCTTCATCCTTTTGTATATTTATACAAAGTCAGCTTATTGCCCCCACAACTGGGTCCTCAATTTACCTACCTTAGAAAGGATGGAAGGCTGAGTCAACCTTGAGCCTGGCGAGATTCGAACCTGCAGTAATTGCAGGCAGCTGGTCTTTATAACAGGGTGCTTTAGACCACTGTACTACCAAGATTCCTATTCTTCAGGTATTAGTTTAGATTCTTCAGGTATCAGTTTTAGTTTAGTCTCAAAAGATTTCAGTACATGAAAAGGAGAAACTCCAGCCACCCTTCTGCTCCTTCCTCAGCATTGTGGGGGTCAGATGAGGGTGCCACGCCACCTGTGGTTGGGCCCCTTGCCTGACCTCTACCATGTGTGCCGCTGAGCCAATGATCTCTCTTGAGTACCCTTCAGACATGAACTGAACCCGCACTGCAGCCGCACGTTAATTTACAGGCGCCTCTACTTTCAGCAACCCTATCCAGGTGCAGGTGGGTGGGTAGGGGGGATCTGCACAGAGTCAAGGGTTAACTTTTCAATACTCCCCATCCCACAGTCCAAATCCAACTGGCTTCTCCGTGTCCCAAGGATACACACGCACACCCTGTGCTCAGCAGCTACTTCTACCAGCTTCACCTTCTTCTGCCCACCTGAGCCATCTGTTGCAAGCCGAGGAGGATGCAGGGCGATGATCATGTCCCTGTCTCAATGTCCCCTCTTGACTCCAGATGGGTTTCGCAGTTGTGTCCCTGAGTCAACGCCGGGGAAGGAGCCCCCTAGTCCTTCTCCAGCATTGGCTCAGCCAGCAGTGCAGCAACGGGCATGGTGGAGATTGGGTGATGGGTCCAACCACAGGCGGCATGGCACCCCTGCCCAACCCCTGCCACCAAGCCAGGCTCTCTGGCCACCACAGGGGGTGGTCACAATGCCCACAGTCCAGGGGACATGTGCAACTGGCGAAGTGAGCCAAGAAGGTTTCTCAGCCCTGTTTTAATGGCAGCCATGTGGTCACCTGCGCAGACAGCCCATCCCCCCCCGCCCTCACTAGCTGCTGATCCGCCAAAGCCCTGCCAGCCGCACCTGCTCATCCAGCAGCTCCCAGCGGGAGAAGCTGCACATTCGGAGGCTGAAGTGGCCCAGTCAAGATGCTGCCGCTACCTCCTGCACATATGCCCCCCCATGCCCCGTTTTGGGCCTGGAAATGCTCCTGCGCCAAACAGTCTGCCACTGCTGCTCCTCCTTGTCCCACCAGCCTCGAGCTCCAGGCAGCATCCAACATGGCCATTCACGCCAGCAAAGATTAGTACAACCCTCTCCAGCCACTTCTTCCAAGGGAGCATGACCGCTTCTCAGCCGGCGTGCCTCTTACCACTTACTGCAGGTCCTCCTTGGGGAAGCTCACTTCTCCTTCTCCTGGCTGCGAGGGGTGAGGGGGGCACGCTGGAACCCAGAAGAAGAAAAGGAGCAGAGCTGTGGGCTAGGCCGGGGCTTTCCTGTCTCCCTACCCGAGCAGCCCCAAGCGTCCGGCAGGGAGGGAGGGAAGTCCCAGGCCACTATTCCTGCTGTCACTGGGGAAGCGGCAGTGAGGGAACCCCCATTACCAGGGATGACGGGGTGGCAGTGGCAAGGATGGGCAGGCTGGGACTTCCTTTCCTCCCTGCGGCAGCCCATGTGGATCCCAGGCAGTGCAGCTTCGGGGCCTTTCCTCGCGGTGTCAATGACAAGGTAGGCAGGCAGGCGAGCGGGTGCAAGGGAGTGATTGAGGGACTGCTCCTGACTGGCAAGGGAGTGGATGTCCTGGGGCATGCATGTGCACCGGCCAGCTAGTCTTCTGTTTACTGGCACGCATGCGTGCGCAACAATCAGCTGGCTGGCTGATCTTTCAGTTTCTGGCACTGCTGCACATGTGAAGGTCAGCTGATCATCGCGTATGCATGTGCACCAGTAACCAGAAGACTAGCTGGCCAATGCGCATGTATGTGCCAGAAACCCGGAATAGGAATGGGCAACGCCTCGCGTGCCAGGTGAAATGGCTCTGCGTGCCACTTCCAGCATGCATGCCATAGGTTCGCCAACACGGCTCTATGCTAAGCTCTCTAAATGTGAATTCCATTAGGAAAAGATTGACTATCTGGGATATCGCATTTCAAACCAAGGAATAGAAATGGATCTCCAAAAAGTCCAAGTGGTAATTACTGGGAAATGCCTTGCACACGCAAGCAACTACAAAGCTTCCTGGGATTTACTAACTTTTACTGCCAATTTATTCCCGCCTTTGCTCAAATCGCCCTTCTTATAACCAACCTCCTAAAAACAAAAGGAGAAGGGAAACCAAAGCCTAAACAGCCGATGAACTGGACAATGGAATGCCAAGCAGCATTTGAGAAACTCAAGCAGCTTTTTTCAGCTGAAAAAGTTTTAAAACACCCAGACCCAGAGAAACCATTTGTAATACAAGTGGATGCAAGTGATGTGGCGATAGGGGCAGTCCTATTGCAAACAAACAAGCAGGGACAGCTGCAATCCTGCGCCTAAACATCCAAAAAACTAACAAACTGAGCAAAGGTGGGCTATCTGGGAAAAGGAAACCTATGCAGTTCACTGGGCACTCATCACATGGAGACAATTCTTAGAGGGAAGTAAGATCCCTTTTGAAGACTGGACTGATAAAAAAAATTGGAACCTCTAAAAACCCCAAGGAAACGCTCCACAAAACAAGTCAGCTCAATATTTCAAATGGTTTGACTTTACCAATGACAAGTTGTTCCTAAAATGAAAAAAACCTCTGCCTCATCAAAGAGGACTTAGCATGGGTGGGAGTTATATGTGCCGGCCAGCCAAAGATTGGACCTTATGAAATGCTGCCATGACTCTAAACTGGCTGGTCACTTTAAATTTGTCAAAACATTGCACCTCATCAAAAGACAATTCTGGTGGCTGTCACTGAAAAAGGACAGAAAACTATGTGGCTAGCTGTCCTATTTGCAATGCAGCAAAGAGATGGCAAGGGTAAACCACAGGACTGTTACAAACAGTCGCTGAACCTTCAGCACCTTGGAGAGAGATCTGTATGGATTTTATAGCAAAATTGCCAGAGAGCACAGGGAACACTGTTATTTCGGTCATAACAGACTTATTTTCTAAACAAGCTCATTTTATTCCTTGTCAAAAGGAACAGCCAAACAGCCAAAGCTTTAGCAAAATTATTCCTGATACACATTTATCATTTACATGGAGTCCACAGAGAATCATTTCTGATAGTGGGGTCCAATTCACATCAACATTTTGGAGGGCATTCCTAACACTACTTGGCACCGCCCAAGGCTTAAGCTCCTCTCATCATCCAATGACCAATGGGGTTGTGAAAAAATGAATGGGGTGTTAGAGCAATATTTAAGGTGTTTTATTAATTATCAACAAGATAACTGGACTGAACGATTACCATTTGCAGATGTGGCACTCAACAACTCTGTACACTCTAGCACAGGCTACACCCCTTTTAAAGTAGCCTCAAGCCAAGATTTCACCCTCATGCCAGAACTATCAACGGAAACACCACCTCCCCTCCCTGAAGGAATGGATGGAAACCCTACAAAACATTTGGCCTGTAATCAAATTACACTAAAGGATGCTAGGGAGACATTTAAACACCAAGCAGACAAGAAGAGAACACAATCAAAACCTTTCCAAATAGGTGAGTGTATACTTATCCACAAAATTCTTGCAAAAACTACAACCCTAAAAGATACCAGGGCCAAAATTCGTGGGACCATTTCCAATGACTAGGATCATTAACCCAGTGACAGTAGAATTAGCACTCCCCAAAACACTCAGATAAGTACACCCAGTCTTTCACATTAGCCTGTTAAAAAGAGAAGTCACTTCCTCACTTAGACCTCAAACCCCTGCACCACCCACATCCATAATGGTTAAGGGTGAGCAACATTTTGAAATCAAAGACATACTTGATTCTAGAATCCATCAAGGGAAGACCCAATACCTAGTAGCATGGAAACACCTACCCCCTTCCCAAAAATAAATGGGTAGACAAAAAACATGTCATTGCTCCCACACTCTTAAATTCCACACCCAATACCCACACAAACCTTGCTAAAATACTATAATGGCTCTCTTTCTTTATGTCTTAGAGGTGGACCTATCTTTTTTCTAAGGAGGGCGGCATGTCAGACCCCTAACGTGATACTGCCATTCAAATGGAGGGAGGGGGGATCATGGGGATAAGCTGTATTTTTATAATCTTTTTCCTGGTGCCTAAGCGCCCTCCAGTATTCTCACCTTCTTTGGAATATAATAAGGAGGGAGGGCCATGTGGATTGTTTCAGTTTGTTGAAAGTGAAAGAAGACCCTGGGAATGACTCCTTATCTGTTTCTCAGGACAGCCATTACAAACACATCTTCACACCTGTGGATTGGCTGAATCCACATTCGGACTGGTGGGAGGGATTCTAAAGCCCTATTTCTAACTGTATAGTTTGGGAGGGAATTTACAGTCTGCTTTGCCTGTCCTGCTACCACTTCTTCTCAACAAAAGGTTCCTTTTGAAATACTACATTTTCAAGAGTCTTGGGAAAGGAGGAGAGGCAGGGCCTGACAGGCGGGATGAATAAAAGTTAGCTCTACAGCACCATGGACAACAATTCTAAGCAAACTCCCAAAGCATTTTTTTTCTGAAGCAATTACTTGCTTCAAACTGAACAAGGACAGTTAGAAAAAAATGTAAAACTTTATATCACAATTCTACTTTAATTGGAGCAACTATTTGTAACTCAGGATCTATTCAAACCAACAGGCAGCTCGGACTTCCGGTTGGCAGCGCAGGCTCTGTAGACGGTCATTTATGACCACCAGCCCTGCGTCTCCATAAAAGCCGCTTTGACAGCGCTTTTAATTTTTTTTCTTTTAAAAAAAAGAACCCTTTAATTTCTGTGTTTGGCTCTGTTTGACTCTCACAACTAGAGCTGAGGCTCTGAAGAGCAATAAAATGCCCATGATCTTGAAAAGGCTGCATTAAATAAGCCTTAAGGACAAAACAATGGTTGCAATGGGATAGAAGCTTAGCTCCTTTCCATCCATAGACCGTGAGTCCTTTAGGAACAAACCTCATTGTGGTGAAAGAGGCAAAAAAGGAGCAAAAAGACAAAAATAGTTGTGTTATATTTTAATAGCATTAAAGTACAAATGGGCGCTTTTAACTAAATGGGCGCTTTACTTCCTTTATGTTCTCTAAGGCTATGGAGAAAGGATTTGAGTAATTCTTCTTATTCCATTTTACAATAAGAGTATATTTGTGCCCCACCTCTCCTCCCTGTGCTGCCAGCAGCCTTAGGATGATCTTTCTTTCTATTCTTTCTTTTATTAGATTTATATACCACCCTACTCCTGAAGGACTCAGGGCGGTGAACAGGCACAAAATAAAATATATAAATACAAAAGTTAAAAGATATAATTAAAACCAGATTAAATAATTTAGCCCAAGACAATTAAAAAATCCCAATAATTTAAAACAAATTAAAATTTCGATGTAAAAGAATTTTAAAACAGGGGAGAAAATTAGGCCAGGCCGGCTTGCTGGAATAGAAGAATCTTAAGAGCACGGTGGAAAGTGTGTAGATCCGGGATCCTCCGTATCTCTGGGGGGAGCTCGTTCCAGATAGTGGGTGCCCCCACAGAGAAGGCCCTCCCCCTGGGGGCCGCCAGTCGACATTGTTTAGCTGACGGCACCCGGAGGAGCCCCTCTCTATGAGAGTGTACCGGCCGGTGGGAGGCTGCCTGTGGTAGTAGGCGGTCCCGTAAACCAGGTCCTAAGCCATGGAGCGCTCTAAAGATGGTAACCAGAACCTTGAAGCACACCCGGAAGACCACCGGGAGCCAGTGCAGCTCGCGCAGGAGAGGTTGCTCCCATAACCACCCGCGTGGCCGCACTCTGCGTCAGTTGGAGCCTCCGGGTGCTCCTCAAGGGGAGCCCCATGTAGAGAGCATTGCAGTAGTCCAGGCGGGAAGTGATGAGGGCATGAGTGACTGTGTGTAGGGAGTCCCAATCCAGAAAGGCGGATCTTCTCAAGCGTGGTTAAAAAAAATGTAGAGGAAAACCATCAGCCAATGCAAGACAATGGAAGACCCCAACTGGCAGTAAATCTGCCCATAGAATGAATGGATTTTATTGAAATCCCACCATAATGGGGAAAACAGCACCATGGGCTGGGAAATCTAGACCCCTTTCTGAAAAATTTCTATCACAAGAGTATGGTTATGGAGTTCTTGGTGCTCCCTAAGCTTGGTTGTTTTCATGCAGGTGTTTCATTACCTAACTAAGTAACACCTTCAGTGCTAGAAAGAAGTGTGGTTTGTTCTCTGTTTATATACATGTGAATTGTTGGTGGGAATGTTCTTTTCTTATTAGTAGTTCCTTGATTAAAGGTAAAGGTTTCTTTGTCCATCATGTTCAACTCTAGAGCATGGTGCTCATCTTTGTTTCTTGGCCGAGGGAACCAGCATTGTCCAAAGACAATTTCCATAGTCATATGGCCAGCATGATTATATACCAAAGGTGCACAGTTCACTGTTACTTTTCAACCAAATTGGTAGCTATTTGTCTACTCACATTTGCATGCTTTCAAACTGCTAGGTAGGCAGGAGCTGGGGCAAGTAACAGGAGCTCGCTCCATTGCATGGAGCTCAGGTCTTGAACCCGGACTATCAGCTCTCCAGCTGACAAGCTCAGCTTCTTTAACACTGAGCCATCACACACCCCATAGTTCCTTGATTAGTTAACAGTAATCAACAGTCTAGTAGTTTCTTGATTACTTATTAGTAAAAAAACTGGCTAGTCAAGCCTAAAGTAAACAACCAATCTCAGAGTGCACCAAGGACTCCACAATTCAATCCAGGACTATGAATGTTATCTTCTAGGAGTTTGATTATAGTTGCACATTGATTGATCAGTGATTGATTTTGTACAGTCCTTCCCCTACCCCACCCCACCCCCAAAAAAGCTGGGATGAACAGCATCTTCTTTTCATCAGGGCATCCCTAAAGAAAGGAGAGGGAAGATGGAAAAAGACAGCAGCTTTTTTTAAAAAAAGTTAACTTAATTTGTGGAAACCCTATATATAAATATTTACAGATATTATAATGTTAACTTATTCAGCCTTTTTCTCCTATTATATTTCATTTCTACTAACATGTTAATTGATCTATCATATTTTTCTCTTTCCCTTCTTCATTCCTTTAATTTATTTCCTTATTTTCCAGCCATTCATACCAATTATTCCACACTTTATAGTATTTGGTTTCCTCTTTTCCCTGAATTTTTTTAGTTAGTTTATCCAATTCTGCACATTCCAGAATCTTTTTAATTATATCCTTATCTGGTGGTAATTCTTCTTTCTTCCAGTATTGCACATATATAATACGTGTTGCTGTCAATATATGTAGTATGAGATACTGTGTTTCTTTAGTATAATTTTCTATTGGTATCCCTAATAGAAACTGTTCAGGTTTTCCCTCTATTGAATTCTGGATTATTTCTTCTATCCAATTTTTAATTTTCTTCCAAAAATTTTTTCGCCATTGGGCATATCCACCATTGGTGATAAAATGTTCCATAACTAATCTTACATTTCCAGGATTTCGGAGAATTGCTGGGGAACATTTTCGCTATTCTCGCTGGTGGGAGATGCTATCTGTGAAACATTTTCATCTGGTTTTCCTTGTATGCAGTTGAGATTGTTAATTTCATATTTGTTTTCCACATCTTCTCCCATTTCTCCAATTCTATCGAATAATTAAAATTTTGGGCCCATTTGATCATCGTTTCTTTCACGGTTTCCTCTTCCAGTTTATACCGCAATAGAAATTTATATATTTTACTAATTAATTTTTGTTCATTCTTTAACAGAATTTTATCAAGGTCAGTTAGTTCTACTCTAATTTGATCCGTTTTCTTCTCCTTGATATATTTTGATCTTATTTGTAGGTATGACCACCATTGTATTTCTCTACCTAAGTCCTTTTTTTTTATTGCAAAAGTTTTACAATTACATTTTCACCCCTTTCCCCCCCCCTCAACCCACCCCAAACTTCCCAACCTCCCTAACCCACCCTAACCCTCCCCTCCCCCCCTGACTTCCACACAATATACTCATATCAGGTAAAAGGAAAAACCCTCCTTTGTATATAAAACTTGAACCCCTCCCTCCCCCTTATAAATTTTCATCTTCATTACATTAAAATATTTCTATCTTAGTATAACATTTTCAAATAAATTTTCATCTTCATTACCTTAAAATATTTCTATCTTAATATAACTTTTTCAAATAAAAGCTATTTGATACTTCCTAGTTTGATATTTGTTCTGGACATAATCTATCCACTTTTTCCATTCCCATTCATAAGTCTCTTGTGAACAATCTTTTAAGTATGCTGAAATCTTCGCCATCTCTGCAAAACTGGCCATCTTCAAAGTCCATTCCTCGATCGTGGGCAATGCTTCATTTTTCCAGTATTTACCTATCAACAATCTTGCTGCTGTTATCATGTACAATATCAATTTTGTTTCACCCAATGTAAAACCCTTAACTATACCCAATAAAAACAGTTGTGGAGAAAATTGAATTTTTTTCTTCAAAACATTCTGCACGACCCACCAAATTTTTATCCAAAAAGCCTTGACTTTCTTACAGGTCCACCAAACATGAGCATCTAAATAATCACATCTCCAACATTTAGGCTGAGCATTAGGGTACATACATGACAATTTTTGGGGGTCTAAATGCCATCTATAAAACATTTTATAAAAGTTTTCCCTCAAATTCTGCGACTGTGTAAACTTAACGTTCTGAACCCAAATTTTTTCCCATGTTTCCAACATCACTGGTTCCTCAAAATTTTGTGCCCACTTAATCATACAATCTTTAACTAATTCAGTTTCTGAATCCCTTTCTAACAAAACATTATAAAGTCTTTTAATATGCATTGGACCTTTCTCTTTTATGTGTCTAACCAATTCTTCCTCATGCATCATAATACCAGTTTTTTGGTCCTCTTTCCATCTCAATTGCAATTGATTATATTGTAACCAAGTTAAGTTAATCCCTTCAGCCAACAATGTCTGTAATGTCTTCAGTTGCCATCTGCCCGCATCTGTAAAAAGAACCTCTTTGTATAACCCCCCCCCGAGTGACATTATATTTGTATTCCACAAAATATGACCAAGATCCAGCCATAGCGGTATTTTATAATCCCATTTGAGTCGGTGCTTCTTCCAAACTACAGCAAAGAATCTCTAAGTATATGACTTTTAAATACTTTATCCACTTTGTTGTCATAAAATAAGTAGGCATGCCATCCAAATTCCAAATCAAAACTTTCTGCGTTCAATATTCCAGTCTTTTTTCCTCCAAACCAATCACTTGTTAGAGTCAGAGCTGCTGCATCATAATATAACTGTAGGTTTGGAAGTTTAAGACCTCCCCTTTCTGGAACATCTTGCATAATTTTCATTTTCACTCTCGGCTTTTTCTCATTCCAGACAAACTTATTCACTCCAGTTTGCCACAATTTCAATTGTTTGTCACTATTAAGCACCGGAATCATTTGAAACAAAAAAAGAAATCTTGGCAAAATATTCGTCTTAATTGCTGCTATTCTTCCAAGTAGAGACAGCTGCAGTTTTTTCCAAGTCTCCATATCTTTCTGCACCTCTCGCCACAACACCTCATAGTTATTTTGAAACAATTTTGTGTTTGATTCTGCAACCTGAACTCCTAGATATTTTACCTTTGGTACAATCTCAAAACCTGCCCTTCTTTCAAGCTTGTGTTTACGATCTTGAGTCATATTTTTGACTATCATCTTTGTTTTTTTCTGGTTCAGTCTAAAACCTGAAACTTTACCATAGTCTTGTATAATGTCCTTCATCTGGATTATTGATTCCATTGGATGTGTTAGGGTAACAACCAGATCATCTGCGAATGCCTTTATTCTGTAATCCTCTTGCCTTATCATTATACCTTTCAAGATATTAGAGTCCCGTATTGTATTTAACAAGACTTCTAATGTTAAAATAAATAGAAGTGGGGACAACGGACATCCCTGTCTTGTTCCTTTTTCGATTTTAAACTCTGTTGTCAAACTTCCATTGATAATAATCTGTGCCTTTTGCTCTTGATAAATTGCTGAAACCGCCTGTATAAATTGGTCCCCAAAGTCCATCTTTTTTAAAGTCTTTAATAGAAAATTCCAATCCACTCTATCAAAGGCCTTCTCTGCATCCAAGAAAACCAGCACTGCAGGGATCTGTTTATTCTTCTCAAGATATTCCAATAAATCTATTACTTGCCTTACATTGTCCTTCATGTATCTACCCTCGATAAATCCCGCTTGATCATCATGAATCACCTTTTGAATTACTGGCATCAATCTGTTGGCTAATACTTTTGCATAAATTTTATAGTCCGTATTCAGAAGAGATATTGGTCTGTAATTCTCTGGTTTTTTAGGACCTGCTTGCTCTTTTGGTATCAAAGAAATATAAGCTGTTGTCCATGATGGGGGTATTTTTCCCCCTTGTTGTATATTACAAAATAAATCTCTTTCCACCATTTCTGCCTGCAAAGTTTTATAGTACACTGCAGTCAGACCATCCGTTCCAGGAGCTTTAGCTGTTTTTAATTGTTTAATTGCCGCTATTATCTCCTCCTCTGTTATAGGATAATTCATTCTTTCCTTTTGTTGGTCAGTAATTTTTATAACTCTTTTATTATCTAAATATTTTTCTATAAGTCCATTCTGCACCTCCTCTTTGGCATATAATTTAGTGTAGTAGTCAAGAAAAGCTTCTTTAATTAATTTCTGTTGAAAAATTTCTTTCCCTCCAATATCGATACTATCAATAGTCCGTATACTCTGTTTTTTCCTCATTGTGTAGGCCAACCACTTGCCCGGTTTATTGGCATTGCAGAATGTATTGTGCTTCGCATATTGTAAATTTGTTGCAACTTGTTCCGCCATAAGCATTTGGAATTGATCTTTCAAAAGTTTTATAGCACCACGTATTCTTTCATCTGTTGGGTTTTTAAGAAGTAGCTGTTCTTTATTCTTTATTTCTGCTTCCAATTCAAGTCTTTTCTTTTGTCGAATCAATCTGTGTTTAGAGTTCATATAAATAAGCACCCCTCTCATATAAGCCTTGCTTGCATCCCACACAATTTCCATTGGAGTGCCTTTATTCAGATTCATTTCAAAACACTCTTTCAAATACTTTTTAAGTTCTATTATATATTTTTCATATCTGAACAAGTTTTCATTTAATCTCCAAGAGCGTCTCTCAGTCTTACTTATCTCAATTTCTATCCATACTGGGCTATGGTCAGTCAAAGTTCTTGGCAAAATCTTTGTTCTTTTTGTCCTGACAAGTAAATCATCTGACAACAAAATGAAATCAATCCTAGAGAAGGATCTATGTCTATCAGAAAAAAAAGTATAATCCAGTTCTTTTGGGTTATGTATTCTCCAAATATCTTTTATTTCCAAGTCTTCTTTCATATCAAAAAAAGTCTGTGGTAGTCTAATCCTTGACTTCGCCAAAGTCTTTTTATCTAATTTAGAATCAATTACTCCATTCCAGTCTCCCATAATTAAAATAGATCTATAATCCCATTGTAGTATTTTAGTATGTAGCATTTTGTAAAAGTGGTCCTGTTGTTGATTGGGAGCATAAATTCCAATCAAAAGAATTTGGCCATTTGCTGAAAATAGTTCAATTGCTACAAACCTACCATCTTGATCTGCTTCTATAAGTTTGGCTGTTAATTTTTTATTTACATAAATAACCACACCATTCTTTTTTTGGTTAGTTGAAGATATAAAGTGTGTTCCTAATTTGGAATTTTTCAAATAGTTTTGATCTTGAAGTGTAATATGCACTTCTTGTAAACAAATTATATCATTATTAAATTGTTTCAAATATGCAAATACTTTCTTCCTTTTCTGTGCTGAGTTCAACCCATTCACGTTCCAAGATAAGCATTTAATCATCATTATTATCTTTCTGGAGCAAAGAGCAGAATAACCGGATGTCTTCCGGAATCTTCGATCCTGCATTCCCCATGTCTCCAGTCTCTTGTGTAGCACTCTTAGCTCCCTTTTTATCTTGTCTTTCCTGTTGTTGTCTTTCTTTAAGTTGCTTGGATTTTGCTCGGGTTATACGCTGATCCTTAACTTCAGCCATCCAGACCGGCTCCAAAATTGGAGAAGATTCCAACAGAGGCTCATCCAAAAAACCTCCTTCAGCACCCTTCAATTCCTCTGATTCCTGCTTAGACTGTTCTTGCGGTTGTTGTTGAAGTTGCTTCTTATCACTCTCCTTAATCTCCAGAAATGTAGATGTATGTGGAGATGGTGTTCTTTCTTTAAAAATGTCAGTGTAAAATTGCTCCGCCTTCTCCACAGTATTCAAACGATATCTCTCTCCCTTATATCTCAGAATTATACCAGTTGGAGCATCCCACCGAAATGGTATCTGATAATTTTGCAATTCTTTAACAAGAAAGCCAAAGTCTTTTCTAGATTTCAACATTTTAGGTGGTAACTCTGTGTAGACTGTAATTTGCGAACCTCCCACTTGCACAGAGGTATGAAAAGATTTTTGCAGGATATCATTTCTTATTGCTCTATCCGTAAAATATATGACCACATCTCTAGGCAATTTTCTTTGTCTGGCCACCCAGGAATTCACTCTGTAAATTTTGTCTATTTTGTAAAAAACCATATCAGGATTAATTTTTAGAATCACAGCCAAGGCCTCAGCACAGACCTGTCTCAAATCCTGTCTGTCCTCTTCTCTAATTCCTCGAAGCCGTATAGCGAATTCCATTGCCCTGAATTGCATCATAACAATTTCATTTTCAACTCTCTGCATTTTATCATCAACATCAAAAAATTTGTTATCATTATCTTTCATCTTAACATTGACTTCTGATTTAAATTCATCCACTTTTGAATCAACTTTAATAATAAATTCTGCCAGGCCAGACGCCACATCTGATATTTTTTTGGTCACCTTATTTTGATTCTGTTTCATTTCCTGCATAATTTCCTGTTGAGACTTTTGAAGTTTATCATCTATTTCCTGTTGGGCTTTTTGAAATTTATCATCCAAAATTTTTGAAATAAATTCTTTTAAATCTCCCATATCAAAATCTTTTTTCTGAGTTTGTAGCTGTTGGGCAGGAGAAATCTGCGTTTCATGTTTGCGTGTGGGGGATCCCCCCCACTGGTGGCTTGCCTTCCTGCTTCTTTGAGGCCATCCTGCCACGTAGGCTAGTTTTTCTGAAGAGGGAAGTTCCTTTTCCTCTCCCACCTCCACAAAGCCTTCTAAAAAAGTCCCCCAGATTTAATCAAATCAAAACTGTTGTGATGCAAAGTCCAGTATTAAAAAGGGAGAAATTTTACTCTTGTTTCTGTTGTTGCAACCGAAGCAACTTTGTAGCAACTTATTAACTTTGTAACAAAGCAAGATGACTTCACCAATCCACACTCGCTGATTCGTTCACTCTAATACTGAGCGCCATATTTTTTCAAGTCACTTTCACTCATTCGCATTTTCTCCTTCAGATTAAGAAATCAACAAAGTGCTAATACTTGCAGTTCCGAGTTTCAGGGTTCAAGTAGATTTCCGCTACTTGTTTAGGTTATTTCCTTTCTCTTTTGAAGTTTCCTGCAGCCGGCTTGTTCTGCGAAAGCAGAAACGTCCCACGCCGCCCGGAGTCTCAGCAGGTTGGAAGGGAGCCGCGCCTGTTTCCTCCCCAGAAACAATTCCCTGGGGGGTTACAGGGGCTCGACCTGTGCCCTGCTATCTCTCCTACAAGAATCCTTAGGATTTTGAAGTTTTCAAGCCGCTTCTCGATCGCGAAGCGGCTCTACAAGCGGCTGGGCTGGCGGTGCTTCAAAAGGCACCGTCGTCGCCGAAGACAGAGAAACCGGAAGTCTCTTCTCTACCTAAGTCCTGTTCCAATTAGTGTTTTGCTTTTAGGGTTCCCCCTTCATTAACAATATCCCTATATCTAATAATTTTGGACCAGTCTAGTAAATTTGGGTGTGTTAATATTTCTTTTGGAGAGATCCAGGACGGTACCCCTATATAGTGATGTTTCTTAATTTTGTTCCAAATTGTTAAGAGTGAGTTCCTAATTACATGTCTTTTGAAGTATCCATGTGTGTTCTGTTCCCCCCCCCCATAGAAATGTGTGCCACCCTACATGAGGATCGTGTCCCTCTAATATTAAAAGTCTTTTATTTTCTAATTCTATCCACTCCTTTATCCAGACTAAGCCAGCTGCTTGGTAATAGGTCTCCCAGTCCGGAAAGGCTATTCCTCCTCTGTCTCTTGTGTCTTGTAATACTTTTAATCTAATTCTGGCTTTCTTCCCTTGCCAAATAAATTTTGTAGTCATTCTGTTTAATAAATCAAAATAAAATTTTTCCATTCTAATTGGTATAACCTGGAAGAGGAATAAAATTTTGGGCAAGATACTCATTTTTATTGCCGCCACTCTTCCTGTCCATGAAATTTGCAGCTTTGTCCAATTTGCCAAATCCTTCTCAATTTGCCAAACCAATTTATCATAATTTTCTTTTTTGATTGATGAGCTCCTTGCGGTCAGCCAGATTCCCAAATATTTTATTTTTTTTGGTAGTTTGTATATCCATAGTCTTTTCTAATTCTATCTCCTGTTCTTTTGTAAAGTTTTAGGTTAATAATTTTGATTTATTTTGATTTATTTTTAAACCTGCCACTGCACTGAATTCCTCTACTTTTCTAATCAATTTAGGGCCTGATTTTAGCAGGTCTTCAATTATAAAAACCATATCGTCTGCATAGGCTTGAATTTTATACTCCTCATTTTTAATTCTCAAACCTTTAATCTCTTGATCTTCCCTGATTCTATTTAAGAGTGGTTCCAGTGATAGGATAAAAAGAAGTGGGGAGAATGGGCAACCTTGTCTTACTCCCTTTGTTATCTCAAATCCCTCCGTCGTGTCTTGGTTAAACATTACTTTTGCTGTTTGTTTTGAATATATTTTTCCAACAATTTTTCCAAATTTTTGTCAAAATTCCATTTTCCTTATCAATTTTGTCATAAATTTCCAGTTCAAATTGTCGAAAGCTTTTTGTGCATCAAGGAAACCCAGTGAAATTTGCTTCTCCGAATGTATTTTGTAATACTCTAATATGTCAACTATCATACATGTATTATTTTTAATTTGGCGTCCTAGTAAAAATCCGCTTTGGTCCAGATGAATATGCTTATTCAGAATCGTTTTTAGTCTTTCCACAATTATTGACATAAATGTTTTATAATCAGAATTCAATAGAGAGATAGGCCTGTAGTTTTGTATTAGTTGTTGGTCCGAATCTTCCTTGTGTATAAGTGTAATTAATGCCTCTGACCATGATTTCGGAATGTTCGTCTCCTGCAATACATCATTAAATATTTTTAACATTAGCCCTCCTATCTGGTCTATTATATTTTTATATAGTTCAATTGGTAATCCATCAGGGCCTGGGGTCTTATTATTTTTTTGTCTTTTTATAGCCATCCCAAATTCAGTTTCAGAAATTGGTCTGTTCAATATTTCTTTTTGTTCATCTGTCAATTTACAAACATTTATTTCCTCCAAGTATTTTTTAATTTCCGATTCTTCTTTTTTTCTTGTGTAAATAGTTTAGAAAAGAAATTATAGATTATTCATTTTTTATCTTCTTTTCTGTATCGAATTGCCCCTTCTTCATCTTTCAGGCATTGTATCGTTCTTTTGTCCTTTTCTTTTTTCAGTTTGTAGGCTAACCATCTACTTATTTTATTTCCATGCTCAAAATAATTTTGCTTCGCTGTCTTTATTTTCCAGGCTACTTCTTCCTGTTTAATCAAATTTAATTTATGTTTAATTATCCTTCTTTCCTCTTTAATTTTCTTGCTTTGGTGATCTTTATATAATTTTTCTTCTAATTTTGGGAGTTCTTCCTGTAGTTTATTTTGTTGTTGATTTTTCTCTCTCCTTTTCTTTGCAATATATGCAATCGAGACCCTTCTGATGTAGGCTTTTAGAGTATCCCAGAGATTTTGAGGGGAGGTGTCTTCTTTTTTATTTATGCTCAGAAAGATCTCTATTTCTTTTTCCATTCGCAATTTATATTCTTTCTCTTACATACATATTGATTTAGAGTCCACCTTTTATATCTTTTTTGTCCCTTCCAATGAATTATTATAGGGTTATGGTCTGCCCATTTGTTTAATCCAATATGTATTTTTTCAATTTCCAATTGCAATTGTGTTGATATCCAGGCCATGTTGATCCTGGACCAAGACTGATGTGGATGTGTATCGCCTCTCTTCTTTATTGATTTCTCTCCAGGTATCTTTTAAACCTAATTCTTGTGTCATATTGAAAAACTCTTTTGGTAATATTTCTTTCTTTTTTTTTTGGTTTTCTTCTCACTATGATAATCTTTTTTATTATCCACTATAGCATTATAGTCTCCTATTATGCAAATGTTTTCTATCTCCTGTTCTACTATTTTATTATGTAATTTTTTATAATATTCTTGCTGATTTGAATTTGGGGCATATATCACAACTAATAAAAATTGTTTGGATTCGGTATCTAATTTGACCATCAAAATTCTGCCTTCATCATCCACATACTTTAATTCTGATTTTATTCTTTCTTTTATGTACACTGCTATTCCCCCTTTTTTTTTGTTGAGATAGAGACACATATAATTTCCCTAATTTCTTATTTTCCAATAATTTTTGAATACCTTTTTTATGTGAATTTCTTGTAAACAAATAATATCTATGTCTAACTTCTTTAATTTTGAGAATGTTTGTGTTCTTTTCTTCTGTATATTTAAACCATTAATGTTCACGGAAAATAATGATATTGCTTCTTCCATTCCTTACTGTACTTGTTTTTTTGTATTTCTTGTCTCTCTCTTAACTCTTCCTCTTGCTCCTTCTCTTTCTTCTCATTCTTTTTCTTGAGCTTTCTTTGATTCTTTCTCTCTTTCTATTTCTTCTTGTTGTTCCTCTTCTTGACTTTTTTTACTTTCTAATTCGTCCTTACTTTCTTGTTCATCTTCCAAATAATTTTTATAAAACTCCTGTGCTTTTTCTACTGAGTCAATTTTGAATTTTTTATCTTGCCATGTGATAAGGATTCCTTCCGGCATAATCCATCGGAACATCACTTTGTGTTGTATTAGTTGGGATGTCAGCTGATGATATTGTTTTCTTTGGTCTCATATTCTCCATGGAATTTGCTTTAATATAATAATCTCTTTTCCTTTATAAGAACCATTTTTGAATTTGACACCAATACTTCCTTGTAATAGTGCACGTCCACCACATATGGTAGAATGTTCCGGATTTATGGTTACATCTCCAACAATTAGGTGATAAATTGGGATACATCTTGGCCAATCTCGCTGGTGGCAAATTCCACCTATAAAACATTTTATAGAGGTTTTCTTTGTAGGTAACTGCTGTTGTGAGTTTGTATTCCTTTCCCATAGTTTGTCCCACTGTTCTAATTCTATGCTGTGGCCGAAATTCCTTCCCCAACTAATCATTGTTTCTTTTACAACTTCCCCTCCATTTTATGTCTTTAGTAGAAATTTATATAATTTTGTAATAATTTTTCCTTCTGTTCCCAATAAAAATTTATCCAACTCCAATTGATTTTCATATATGCCGAATTGTTCTTGATCTTTTTTTAGTCTTGTTTTGATCTGTAGGTAGGGCCACCATTCTATATTTATTCCTTGTGTTTTCAATGTTTGCACTGATTTTAATTCTCCTTTCTTGTCTAAAATTTCTGAGTATCTTACCATTTTACTAAGGTGTATTGTATTTGGGTGTATCATTGCCTCCATTATCAATAGCCAATTTGGGTTTTTCATATAGTAGTGTTTTTTAATCTTTATCCAGACATTGTATAGAGAAGTCCTTATTATATGCCTCTGAAAATATGAATGTGTTTTATTTTTACCTTCCTATAGAAACCCGTGCCAACCTAGTTGGAGATCGTGCCTTTCTAATGCTAATATTCTTTTGTTTTTAAGTTGAATCCAATCTCTTAACCATGTTAGCACTGCTGGGAGACCGAAACCCCCGTGGTTCCTACTATCGTGTAGCAGCTTAAATTTAATGTGAGGTTTTTTACCTGCCCATATAAATTTAGATATTATTTTGTTTATTTGTTCAAAAAAATTCTTTTCTAATCTTATTGGTATCGTTTGAAAAAGGTATAGTAATTTGGATAATATGTTCATTTTAATTGTTGAAATTCTGCCAATTAGTGATATCTGTAATTTGTTCCAATTTTCCAAATCTTTTTGTATTTGTTTTATCAGTACATTATAATTATCCTCTTTTATCATACTACATTTTGTAGTATGTATGTTCCCAGGTATTTAATTTTTTTTGCTCTTAAAATTCCCATTTTCTCCTCTAGTTCTTCATTTTGTCTTTTGGTTAAATTTTTGGTTATTATTTTAGTTTTCTCTTTATTTATTTTGAGCCCTGCCACTTTGTCAAATTGGTTTATATCCTATAATAGTATTAATCCCGTCTCTAAGGGTTCTTCTATAATAAATGCCAAGTTGTCAGCGAAGGCCTGTACTTTATATCTGTTATGTATATAGTTTTGGCAGGAGATTTGAAAGACAATTGGTCAATTGTGGTTGGTCAGCTCCCTGGCTGGCAAGGTATATAAAGGGAGCTGTGTTCCTGTAACCTTCGTTGAAGTTCACACTACATTAAAGAGCTGTTATCACACACTACCTTGCTTCCGCCTCCTCAATCGCCCAACTTAACATTGGCGATGAGGGTGGGATTGAGGCAATGAGAAGCAAGCCAAAAAAGAGCTAATAGTGGATTCAGCCAGGCTGACAAGCTCCGTACATAGCAGGACTACCCCGATGTCTGCGTATGTACTGCCAAAGCCTTTCGACCCAGAGAGAGAGAAGTGGGGGTTGAACATGATCCAGTTTGAGTGCTCCCTGGAAGCCAGCGACATGCAAAATCTTCCAGGCCCTCGTCCTGAGCCACTGCAAGCCAGACGTGTTCGATATGGCTGAGTCACTTTCAGAACCGACTCCAGTCCAAACCGTATTGTGGGAAGCACTGCAAGCATCACTTAAAGCACACTACGCTCCGTTACCATGAAAGTTTGTCCAGCGGTACGAGTTCTGTCAGCAAGTGCAGAAAGGAGAGCCGATCAGCGTTTACATGGTTGCCCTGCATAAGGCTGCAACACACTGTGAGTACTGAGACCTCGATGATGTGCTCTTAGACCAACTAATTTGTGGCATTAGAAATATTCGCCTACAGAGAAGATTGCTGACTCTACCCAGCGCCCTCGACAAAGCAAGGGCACACAAGTCATCAACAAAGGCTGTGGAGACCCTGCAATGTCCAGCCACATCACAAGCAAAACCGAGGTTGACACCAGTACATCGTGAGGCAACCCAGACCAACAGCGAGGAAGAGTCGGACAAAGAAGTGTTCCAAACCGAAAGACCAAAACGCGAGCAGAAAGAGCATCGTGGGAGCTGCTCCAGCTGCAGAGGGTCACACCAGAGACAGAAATGTAAGTTCAGGGACAACATCTGTAGACACTGTGAGAAGAAGGGGCATTTGGCAAGAGTCTGCCAGGCAAGCCTACCGGTCAACCCAAGCCAAGGGATGGCTACAGCCAATCGGAGCCGGTGCAACACAAGCAAACCAGTAAAGATGGTGACCCAAGAAAAAGGCACGAGTTTCAAACCTACGAGACCTGCAGCACCAGGATCGGCCAAGCCAGCGCAACCATTGAAAAAAAGGTCCACACCATGGTCGAGATCGAAGGAAGCCCATGTGAGATGGAGATTGATACTGGATCATCTCTATCCATCATGTCCTAGACAACCCTGAAAGCGGCGATACCCATCTTAAAGAAGAGCCAACTACAGCACCAGCAGATATGGCTTCAGGACTACCAAGGAAACCGCATCCCTGTGGAAGGAGTGGGCAGGTTCCAGGTCGAGTATGGAGAGCACCGGAAGAAGCTTCCCCTCACCATGGTCAGCGAATACCTACCGAACCTCCTGGGTCTGGACTGGTTTAATGCCCTTGGAATGGGATTCACCGGAGTCCACAGCGCAAGCAGCAAGCCAGGCAGGAGCAGCAGCAGCCTGAAAGACGACCTGATGAAGGAGTTCCAGGACATGTTCGACGACCGGCTGGGCAAGTACGTGGGGACCCCATCTCTTTTAATCTTGACCCCAATGTAGCCCCAATCTGATTTAAGGCTAGACGAGTGCCCTTTGCACTAAAACCTAAGATAGATATGGAACTGGACAAGTTAATTAAACAGGGTGTTAGTCTCAGTAGACCACGCCAAATGGAAGGCCCACATCATGACACCCATCAAGCTTGACAGGTCAGTGCGGATCTGTGCAGACTACAAATGTATGATTAATAAGGCTCTCCAGCAGAGCGCTTACCCCATCCCAATCGTACATCATTTGCTCCATTCGTTGGGTCCTGGCAAGATCTTCGCAAAACTTGATCTTGCGCAGGCATACCAGTAACTGCCAGTAGATGGCGCTACCACGGAGGCACAGACTATCGTAACTCACGAAGGTGTCTTCAAATGCACTAGTCTACAATTTGGAATTAGCGTAGACCCCAGCCTGTTCCAAAGTACGATGGAACGTCTACTACAAGGACTTCCAGGGGTAGTCCTCTATTTCCATGATGTTCTTATCAGTGCCACAGATGAAAAACAACTAGGGGCCCGATTGAGGTTAGTGTTAGAGAAATTCAGAAGTGCTGGCCTCCGGGTCAAATGGACAAAATGCATGATAGCCATACCCTCAGTCAAGTTCCTGGGGTACCGGGTGGACGGAACGGGCATTCACCCCACCAAAAGCAAGATTAGGGCCATCAGAAATGCACCAACCCCCAAGAGCAAGTTGGAGCTACAGGCCTTCCTGGGTCTCCTTAACTTTTAGGCCATCTTCCTGAGAGACACGGTAATGGTAGCTGAACCCCTACACCGACAATTGGCTAAAAATGCACCCTGGGTTTGGGGAAAGACTGAGGCTGCCGCTTTTGCCACCGTAAAGAAACTTTTGTCCGTGGACAGTTTCATCATCCAGTACAATGTGATGCTTCTGCTTGTACTAGTCTGCAACATGTCCCCTTTTGGAGTAGGGGCTCTCCTGAGCCACAGACTAGAGGCGCCCATCGCTTTCTATTCCCGCACCCTGTCCAGCACTGAGCGGAACTACAGCCAGCTGGACAGGGAGGCCCTGGCAGCCGTTTCGGGAGTAAAGAAATTCCACGAATACCTGTTTGGGTGGAATTTCGAACTTGTACGGACCACCGGCCACTTTTGGGCCTCCTGGCTGGGGATCAGCTCATCCCCACTGCCTTGTCTCCACAGATGACTTCCTGGACTATCTTCCTAGCAGCATATTCCTACCGCCTTGTCCACTGACCAGGACTGAGTTTGGGGCACACTGATGCCCTCAGCCGATACCCGCTACCGGACATCCTAGATGACCCCATTCTGGGGGCACCAGTCTTACTCATTGACGCTTTGGACTCAAGACCTCTCACTTCTGCCGAAGTAGCGAGAGCGTCAGCTCAGGACTCTGTTCTAAAGACTGTCATTAGTTGGGTCACAAGGGGATGGCAGGGAAAGACGGAAGGCAGAGAATTTAAATCGTTCACATCTAAGAGGAATGAATTGTCTATGCAAGGGGGGTGTTTACTGTGGGGCGATCATGTCGTTGTTCCCTTATGCTTAAGGGAAAAGGTTTTGCGCATGTTACATGATGGGCACTCTGGGATCGTAAAGATGAAGGGGCTGGCAAGGAGTTATGTTTGGTGGCCACAAATGGACAACGACATCACCGAGTGGGTGGGGAAGTGTCAACCCTGCCAAGAGTCTAGGCCAGATCCCCCCACAGCACCAGTCAGGGAATGGGAATGACCCCAGGGGCCCTGGTCTAGGATCCACATAGATTTTGCTGGCCCATTTCATGGCCAAACATTTCTAGTGATCATCAACGCCTATTCAAAATGGCTCGAGATCATCCTAATGCAGTCCACGACTTCTGAAGCTGTAATCAAGGTGCTTCAGAAACTCTTTGCCACCCACAGATTGCCCGATACACTCGTATCGGATAACGGGCCTCAATTCACCGCCACCCAGTTAGAGGGGTAACTGGCCAGAGCTGGGCATCAGATATGCACTCTCTGCCCCTTTTCATCTGGCCGGTAACAAACTGGCTGAAAGATTTGTGAGAATGGCCAAAGAAGCACTCTCACGGTTAGACGCTGGGGATTGGCAGGCCAGGGTAGATAAGTTCCTGGCTGTCCAGCATGCCACTCCATGCATAGCAACAGGGAATAGCCCGGCCGAGCTTCTGATGGGCAGGAAGCTGAGGTGCATTCTTGACCGATTATACCCCAACTATTCCCCAGACAGATTCAAGGGGGTGAACAAGAAGTTGAGGGAATTCCAGATAGGGACACCAGTGTTCACCAGAAATTATGCGAATGGGCCCTTATAGATAGCTGGGATGATTTCAGATAACCCAGGCCCCAAATCATACACTGTAGACATGGGAGACGGGAGGATCTGGTGAAGGCACATTGATCAACTCAGGAGAAGGTTGGCCACCGAACCAGAACCGCAACCCCAAAGTCCAAGCCTAACTTCCAAACTCTTCCCACAACAGCTAGCTCAAGCCCAATGAGATCCGGGGACTTATCTGGGAACTTCAGTGTCCAGTGCCACCCCAGCAAGATGCTTCTCCCAGCCAAGGAAAGCAACGCCCCCAAAGTAATCCATGAGGTTCCATTGGCAGAGCTGGGAGAAACAAAAGGTCCCTCCGACCAGCTCGACGCCACACCTCAGACTGTACTATGCAGGTCAACCAGGCGTAGGGAACGCCCTGGTCACCTGCGTGATTATGTATGCAAATATACACCCTAAGTGCCTTCTGGGAGGGGAGGGGTGTTATGTATATAGTTTTGGTGGGAGATTTGAAAGACAATGGGTCAATTGTGATTGGTCAACTCCCTGGCCGGCAAGGTATATAAAGGGAGCTATGTTCCTGTAACCTTTGCTGAAGTTCACACTACATTAAAGAGCTGTTGTCACGCACTACCTTGCTTCTGCCTCCTCAATCGCCCAATTTAACAATATCCTTGTCCTCTATTTTTTAATCCTTTGATTTCCTGATTCTGTCTAATTTGTTGCAACAATGTTTCTATTGAAAAAATAAATAACAGAGGAGATAGGTGGCATCCCTTTTGTTATACTGAAGCCTTCTGTTATTTCTCCATTTAATAGTATTTTGGCTTTCTGGTTTGAGTATATTGCTTTAATTGTTCTAATAAATTTCTCACCAAAATTCATTACTCCTAGTTGGTTAATTAAAAAATCCCAATTTAAATTATCAAATGCTTTTTGTGCATCAAGGAATATCAAAGCTGCCTGTTTCTCTGGATGTATTTCATAATATTCTAGTGTATTCAGTATCATTCTTATGTTATTCTTTATGTGTCTGATGGGTAGGAATCCATTCTGGTCTGGTTGTATGATTTCGTTTAGTATATGTTTCATCCTTTCTGCCATTATTGTCATGAATATTTTATAATCAGCATTCAGCAGTGAGATTGGCCTATAATTTTGGATTTTTTTCTTTTCCACATTGTCTTTGGAATTAAGGTTATCAGTGCCTCCATCCAAGATTTTGGTATCATTGCTCGCTCTAGTACTTCGTTATATGTTTGTAATGTTAAATTCTCCAGTGATCTTTGAAATTCTTTGTAAAATTCCGCTGGGATTTCATCTGGGCCCAGTGTTTTATTGCTTTTTTATTTTTGGATTGCCATTTTAAGTTCTAACATCATTATTTTTCTATCTAATGTTTCTTTTATGTTTTCTGGTAGTGTTGGGAGGTTTCTCTGCTGTAAATATCTTTTAATGTCATCTTCCTGTATATTCTCCCAACTATATAGGTTTTGATAATATCTTACTGCTATATTTTCTTTTTCTTCCTTCTGATGGTGTGCTATCTCTTTTTCATCTTCTAGTTGTTGTATTAATTTCTTTTCTTTTTCTTTTTTTAATTTATATGTCAACCATCTTCCTGGTTTATTAGCATTTTCAAAGTAGTTTTGTTTGGTTGCTCTAATTTTTTGCGCTATTTCTTCATGTAATTAGATTAAGTCTATGTTTAAATATCTCTTTTTCATCTCTAATTTCCTGGTTGTGGGGTTCTTTCTGCATTTTATCTTCTAATTTCCCCAATTTCTCTTGCAATTCTATATATTGTTTTCTTTTATTTTTATTTCTTCATATAGTATATGCTATTGTAAGACCCTGGGGGCACATAAATCTTACTCCCTTTCCAAGCCAGTCCCTCCCACAACATTAAGTCCAGTTGGTTTTCTTTGCAATGGACTTTGTCGTCTTTATTCCCCTTTTTTAAAAAAAGTCATGCATGTGTGGTCCAGCCAGCTGTATTGCTTCTGCTGTGAAGCACCCAATTTAGAACATAGAGAACATAGAATAATAGAGTTGGAAGGGTTAATGGCTTTTGGCAACATACCCAGGGTTTCAATTAGCCTGAGCAGATGCTCTTTTTTTCCCTCTCAGCTGCTGCATTTGCTTTGGGGTTGACTTTTTTTAAAAGGGGGAATGGCTGTTTTAAGTTTTAATTGTTCATGGCACTGTCCTTTTGGGGTGTACTTCCCTCACTCTTTTTGAAAGCGTCTAGTGATGGAGCACCCACAACTTCTGAAGGCAAGCTATTCCATTGGTTGATTGGTCTCACCCTTAGAAAATTCATCCTTAGTCCTAGGTTGCTTCTCTCTTTGGTTAGTTTCCATCCATTGTTTCTTGTTGTGCCTTTTGGTGATTTGGAAAATAGATTAACTCCCTCATTTTTGTAGGAGCCCCTCAAATTTCCTGACAGAACAATTAATCAGTGGAACAACTTGTCTCCAGAAGTTGTAAATGCTCCAACACTGGAAGTTTTTAAGAAGAGATTGGATAATCATTTGTCTGAAGTGGTGTAGGGTTTCCTGCCTAAGCAGGGGGTTGGACTAGAAGACCTCGAAGGTCCCTTCCAACTCTGTTATTCTATTCTATTCTATTCTATTCTATTCTATTCTATTCTATTCTATTCTATTCTATTCTATTCTATTCTATTCTATTCTAAATATTGGAACAGTGCTATTTTATTGAGAGTTGGACTAAAGATAAATTTCCTAAGGGTGAGACCAATCAAGTTGGCCATGGCCACTCAGTCACATGATCCATTTCCCACAGAAAACACCGGGAGCCATAAAACCTGGGTAGGTGTGGCTGGGGGAGGATCATGTGACTGGGTGGGAGTGATATTGAGTTGGCCATACCCACCCACCCAGTCACATGACCACCAAGCCACTCCCAGCCACTCATATGACCACCAAGCCATTCCCACAAAACTGGTAGGGAAAATTTTTGAATTTCACCACTGATTCCAGCCCTTCTAAAGCAGGCCTTTATGTTGCTTTTATTGATTTAAGAATGGCTTTTGATTCTTTTCCTCATCAGAGACTTTGGAGGAAATTAGCTGAAACATGCATTGATTGCCACCTTCTCTGGTTAATAATTTTATTATATCAAAGTACTACTACAAAAAATCAGAAGTAACTGTAATTGCAATCCAACCATTCCCTTTCCTATCCTAGAGCTGTATTCTTGCTCCTTTATTGTTCATGATATTATTTATTTTCATGATATTATTGTGGCTCATGTTATACTAAAATTTTGACCTTCCATTCTTATCTATCAGTTGATCTCCTGGTCTCCTTCAGGCAAATGATGCAGTCATCCCATGCATAATTCAAGTGAGTCTTGGTAGATGCTTAGCTATACCAGTATCCTACTGTTCTAGGGAATTCTTTGAAACTAACTATTAAAAAACTAAGTTACTTATTAATTGGGAAACTAATAAAAGAATAATTGATCAAGTTAAGGACTTTAAGCATCCAGGCATCCATTTCCATCCTTCCACCTCTTGGTATAGTCAATTGAAAGAGCTTTCTGCTACAACCCAAAAGCCTCCAATGGAATTCTAAAATATGTAAGTCATGGTGACAATAACTACATCTCTACAGAAATTAAATTATATAAGGATGCCTCTAAAATCCAAGTTTCTGAAAGCAATGTTCCATGTCCCATGTTTCTTGAAAGTCCAGTTGCCTTTTGAAAAGCACCTTTGGGACAATCATGACCTTCATCCGATTGAGAATCATCCAATTGAGAATCTCCATAAACAATGCCCCATGCTTCTCAAATGCCCTTACTGAATTCAAGTTTAACTACATCTCTCTTAAGGCTCACTTATATAGGTTGATACAATTCTCTGGGGTGAGTCCTTGATTCATTTACTCAGTTAAACAGGTTTATCTTATTCCTGAGAAGGCACATTGAGTTTGGTTTGACATATTGAAGCTCTGCACTCTTGGCTACATGATTTCTTGGCCCAGATAAGGCCTTATCTAAGTAAACAGAGTATTTGGGATTTAAATCATCAAAATGATGAGGCCAAATTCACTATGGAACAACTGTAGGTTCTACATGAAGAATCCATAAATATTTTTGTAACATCTTACATGTTCCTCATGGGAGGCTTTTCACTTTGGCAATGACTATGGCTTGCAGAATTCAGTTGGCACCTCTCTCTCATTACCAACTGATTCAGGTTTATCAATACTGGTTTTCATGACCAGCATCAATTCAGTAAGGGCTAGCTTCTGAGGAATAGGACATGGCCTAATTATCTGATATCCTGAGATTTTGTCAGCAATTGCAGCTGGCATCTTCAATTTTGGATGTTTTCTTATACTTTTAAGTATGAATTTCTGTTTTATTAGTTTAGAACCAATATGAATTAATCCATCAGTCAATCAGTCCTTCTTTTTAAAAAGCAATAGGAAACTGTGCTGCCATTATTTCATAGCTTTTACTGAAAATCTTCTGGAATCTTAGAGACCACTGGATGCCCCATGTAGGCTACAGTTCTAGATTGCTAATCCCAATTCTAAAAAAACCCTATTAGCCAGATCTCCAGCATGGGATTTTCTTTTGGTGCATGCTTGCCATCGGCTGCCATAGTAATGGGGAGTGGAGGCATAGCATTTCGGTTTGGGAAGTGAGCTGATGAAGTGAAGACCCATGTGCATTTAAAGGGAGGTTTGCTTTCAAGAATTATTGCACTGCTGAGTGGAGTCCCTGTCAAAGCCAACCATCCTAGAACTCCAGATGGGCAAAATACCTGAAGATGAGCTTTACATGACATTATGCAGGATGTTAATTGGACCCTCAGCATGGGACCCTGGGGGAGGGATTTGGGGAAACAAATCCCCAAATCTGTAACTTTTGTGCCTTTTGAATCAGATCTTGCCTTGCTTTCGCTGCTATTATTTCAAACTCAGTAAAAGTACCTCTTCTCTATTTCAGTGGAGTTTGGGGTTTTCTTTCTTGAGTTTTGAACGGAGGCAGGCCTGACAAACCCATAAATTATATTGGGCTCATTATTCCTCTTATAATTATAGCACTTCTGAAATTATGTCAAATAACAGTAAGAGGAAGAATCAGCAAAGTCATTGCCTGAATTATTTGCAGTCTGTTTTGTTGCCTGCCTTAACCAAATTAATAAATTTATGTTGACGCAACTCAACAGGCAACCACACAATTCAACACAACTTTAAATACACAAATTATATATACTTCATTTTGTTAGAAGTGTAAACATTATCCATGGGCAGCTTTGATATTTAGTGCAAACAGTGGTCTAAATGACCTGATTTGTCATTTTCTAAAAAGAACTCATTATGAACACACAAATAAAATTTAGCACGTTTTTTTTTTTCTATATTTGATTTCATTTTAAAAAGAGAACATAACAAAGATTTGGCTCAAATCCCAATATCCAACATATTACTTTAATACATAGTCTTTTTCTAGAAGTAGTGGTAAAGTCTCTGCAGGTCATAATATTACAAGCAGACACACTGACCATCTGCTATTAGACATGGACATATTCCAAGGTTTGTTTATAAGGAAAAAAAGATTATAAATTTTAGATTCTGAACTGGAAATTCATTTGATCTGAAGTAGCCAAAACTTTGTAAAATATTTAGGAAAAATAGTTAGTGGTATAGAGGATAGATAGATAGATAGATAGATAGATAGATAGATAGATAGATAGGCAGGCAGGCAGACAGACAGACACAGACATTTGTTTTTCCCGTAAGTGCAGGGTCCAGTTTTCAGGTCAACAAGTGCCATCTTGTGTAATCAAATGCAGCATCTGGGTCCATCTGGGCATTTTTCTTGTCTGCATTAATTTTATGCCATCTTTGTGCATATGTATGTATGTATGTGTAGGTAGGTAGGTACGTATAGGTGTAGGTGTAGGCGTAGGCGTAGGCGTAGGTGTAGGTATAAATGTGTTAAGAACTTGGGGGAAAGAAACAAAATCCTTTCTTACATTTTGGTCAGTAAACAAACCTAGAGATAATAGTTTTTTAGTGTGTTGATGATGTCTTAGCAGTTCATTAATCCCAGCAAAATCTCTCTAAAGCTTCTGATGCATGGATTCGATTTTCAAATTTCTCATTAGTTCCTCTTTATGGATTAAATGCTGATGTTCACGGGTGAATGCGCACAGCTTCAGCTGATGGATGTAATTGGGTTGTAATGGATTTTAGCTTCTGTTCCTTCTGATCTAGCCAATTTGGGGCAATAAATATTACCAAGCCAGGCTAATATATAATATATATATATATACAGCATATAATATTATATATTATATATTAATAGCAAGTACATAAAATGACATGGAGAGATTTAAAGGTTCCAAAATTGCCTTCCAATTTGATATATAAATAAATATAAATGATCACAGAGGTTTGGATATACACAGGCTTGGTACCTCTATTCTAGGCAGGATATTATTAATTGTGCGTGTGTACTTCTTTATAGATCTTGGGAAATATACTCACTGTAGAAATTTTGTGGGTGACATTGTAGAATGATACACTTCTCCAAGATGAGCCACTGTGTAATTCTTACCGAGTCTGTTGTGCTCCATCCTCCATCCTCACACCAGTTCATTCACAAGACTTTATCAATCCAGTCCATATACCGCATTTTCCGGCGTATAAGACAACTGGGCGTATAAGATGACCTCCTACTTTTCCTATTAAAATATAGGATTTGGGCTATACTCGCCGTATAAGACTACCCCTCTTCCAACGCACACCAAATAAAAATTAAAAAACATCAGATTTGATTTCAATATGGTAATTTTAATTCAAATGCTTATGACATGCAGGTACTTAGCAGGAAAACTGTCACTTATAAACATAAGGCTGTTTGTCATCAAACATGTAAACATAAAACAGTGCAATTGGATTAAACTTTTCCTAATTCACTCTAAAGCTGAAAGGAAGGCTAAGACAATAAACCCATGGGAGCTGCCATGCTGTTTGTTTTCTAAGCTGTCAACCAAACTGGAACTGATGATGATAGGAGAAAGATAACAAACAATAGAGAGCCAGTGCCGAGCAAGTCCCTGGCGAGTCAGCAACACCCATCATAACCGCAAGCTATTTTTACAGGTTTTGCTGGCGTGACAGTTTCCCTTTAAAAGCCTTCAAAATCCTCCTGTTCATCATCTGATATCATAAGTACATCAATGACATCTTGTGATACATTTGTAAGGCAGTCATCATATGGATCTAATTCCGTATCAGATGGTGTGGTCTCAGTTTTGGCTTCCTCTTTATCTTGCCACAAGTAGTCATCCTCCATACCATCTAATGAATTTGATAGGCCACACTTCTTGAAAGACTTGATTACTGTTTCTGCATCAATATCATTCCAGGCTTTTATGACAAACTTGCACAAAACATCCAACTGTGGAGCACGCATGTTTCCTCCTTTTGTGAATGACTTTTCACCGCTAACCATCCACTCATTCCACTGTTCTCGAATGCGATCTTTAAATGGCTTGTTTAGGCACACATCTAGTGGCTGTACCAACGATGTCAATCCTGCAGGAATAACTGCCACATCTGTGTTTATTCTTGCAAGCCTTTGCTTGGTGCTGGGAGTTAAACGAGCCCTGAACATATCCCACACCAGTAGACTACGTTTTTGAATAAGTCCACCTGGTCGCCTGCTCCATACATTATCAAGCCATAGCTTTACCCCTTCTTCATCCATCCAGCCTTTTTCATTCACATGTACAAAACAACCAACAGGGAACTTGAGTTTCGGCATTGTTTTTCTTTTAAAAATAATCATTGGTCTCAGTTTGGAGGCATCAGCTGTGCATGCTAGTACCACTGTAAAACTGGACTTCTCATGTCCTGTTATTTTAATTAAAATTGTTTTTTCACCTTTTGGATGGACAGTTTTATTTCCAATCGTATCAAAATTCATTGGAGTTTCATCCATATTTCCGATACTACTTAATGCATAGCCATGTTTATTGCGCTGTTGTATTACGTATCGATGGAAACTATTTACTTTGGCATCAAGATCTGCAGGTAATTTTTGTGCATTTTTTGTTTTTTGCCTCAGTACCAAATTATGTCTTTCCAAGAATCTAGTACACCAGGATACAGTGGCCTTAAATCTGTTGCTGTGATCTGGGTTAGATTTGGCCCACTGAAGTGCAAACAAATGTATTTTATTTCGTGTCACTACATAACCGTTTTGGCGATGCTCATTCACCATGTCTGCTACATGTTTTTTGAGTTCTGGCCAATGTGGGGTGCCTCTTCTTAATGCACACTTACTCCTTGGCATACTCTTCAATGCTTTTACATTTGCTTTCCAGTCCCGAACCATCTTTTCTGTTACTCCATATTGTCTTGCAGCAGCACAGTTATTATGTTTTCCAGCCCTCTGCTCCTGCAATCCACTTCTGGGTTTCCTTCTTCTTCACTTCTCTTGACTGGGTGATATTTTTTTAAACTGTCTCTCCGTGCTGTGGCCACGCCCCACTTTCCCATGATGCACCAGTCTTTTCACTCAGTCGCTGACTGACTGGTGTGCTTTTCTCTTCGTGCTCAACTTTGCAGATCTTAGCTGTATTGCGTTAGGTTTTTTTCTTTATTTTTTCCTAGTATTTTTGTTTTCGATCGGTGAGAGTCTTTGTTGTGAGCTGCGGTGCATGAGTGAGGTGCCTGGGGAGCCAGCCCGTCCTCCGCCTACAGACTTTGTCATCTCCTGACAGCAGCTCGGGTTACCGGCCCTTCGGGGCGGTTCCCTACTACCTTTCTAGCTGCCGGTGTGTAGCGCGGGGTTTAGCGGTTGCCGCATCCCCTTTCCCACACCAATTTGCTTCAGTTTGTGTTTGGCTCTCTTAGGGCGGCTCCGGAGCTTTCGCAAGGTTTGCCCTGCGGGCTCTGATGTTTTGCTTATTTCCCGACGCTGCACTATAATTGCCAGCTTGTTAAAGTTACCGCTCGAGGAACTGCATGCCTGGGCAGAGTCGGAAGCTTCGTCCCAGCCCACAGCGCTCTGAGGACTGTCTGATCCTGCGGTGGGGAGGTTTGTTGGCGCCCGTCCCTCGGGCGGCGTCTGGTACATTATTGCCCTTGGTTACTGCTCTGGACATGCTTTTTCTGCTGCCTACGCTATCGCCATTTTCCGCAAAGCCCACGGCCGCCGTTTTGTTGTTTTTTCGCTTGGCGGCAATTTTGCGGGCGCCATTTTGGGCTGCGGGATCATCTCACTAAGGGCCGTTCTTCTTGTGTTTCCCCACTCTGTCTATGCCTTAGGGCTAGTGGTGGTGTGCGCCCATCGGTCAGCCTCCTCAGTTACCTGTTCCACTTACCTGCTGCCCCGTTGATTGGGAGCCTGAGTAGTATTTGTTTTTGGGCTGGACTGCTTTAGCTACCTTCTGATCTAGGGGTGGCTGGCTGTATATAGTTCATGCTGTATATAGTTCACTATTTTTAAAACAACAAAAAAAAGAAAAAAAGAGGAAATAAGACAGAATAAATAGTTATTTTATTACATTGTTCAATTGTTTAAAAAAAAAAGAAGCGGAAGAAAATATATGTGTGTGTGTGTGTGTGTGTGTGTGTGTGTGTGTGTGTGTGTAGTTAATATTTCGGGTTTCTTCCCGTGTAATTGTGGATATATCCCTAAAAGGGTAGAAGCGACGTTTCGACAGAATCCCATCTGCCATCATCAGGCTTATGTCAGCAGTCATTTTGATTTTCAACTTTTTTCAGACGTGCTCCAATCTCCTTGGTCTCAACCAGCTTCGTCAACAGGCCCCAATAGCATCGATAAGAAATTGTACTATGCGGCGCCGGATTTGGACGCCATGCTTACTTTGCCCGTGATGGACACACCAATTGCTAACTTGTCTTCGTCGTCTTTACTGTCAGCAGATGCGCTGGACGGGCTAAAATCGGAGGACAAGAAGTCTGAGCTGTCCTTTCGTAAAGAACATCAAGCTCTGGCGTGGGCGATTAAGACCGCGACTGCTACATCTTTTTTTAACCGGGCGACTCTACTTTGGTTGAGGCAACTTCAGGATAAACTACCACCAGAAGATACACGCTTGCACCAAGACATCAACAAAATTGTGGCAGCTACGGAATATTCGGCCGATGCATCATTAAATTCTGTGAAGTTTACATCCCGGGCTTTAGCGGCTTCAATTACATCTCGTCGTTTATTTTGGCTTAGGAACTGGAGGGCGGATTCCAAGGCCAAGTGGCGCCTGGCGGCGGCGCCATACAAAGCTCTGAATCTGTTCGGTTCCGCTCTAGATCCTGTCCTTATTGAAGATAAGGACAAGAGGAAGGTTATGCCGGCTTCCTCGTATCGCAGGCCTGAACGACGTTATACGCCTTATTATCAAAGACAGTCCTTTCGGGCGACGTCTGGGGCAGGCGGAGTCTATTTGCAACGGTCTCAGTTTTTGGGGCCTGACCGTTCCTCCGATCGCCAGCGGTTTCGTGACAGAACCAGGAACCCCACTGCTTCCAAGCGTCCTTCCCGGGGATCCGGATACAAACAATTCCGCAGGGGGAAATGACTGCAGGTCACAAGATCCCATTGGTGGTCGCCTACAACTTTTCTGCCATCAATGGGAGCAGTCCACCACGGACTCCTGGATCCTGAGTACGGTGTCCCTCGGCCTGTCGATCGAGTTTCTGGGCTGCCCTCCTTCTCGCCACATTTGCTGCCCTGTACTATGCTCACCAGATCTGGGACGCTTGCTACAGGAACAGGTCCTCCATCTACTCAGCATCAAGGCGATAGAGAAGGTCCCGCCGGAACAACATGGCTTGGGCTTCTACTCGACGCTCTTTCTCGTCCCAAAGCATTCCGGAGGTTGGCAGGCCATTTTGAACTTGAAACAACTAAACCTTTTCATTCGCTATCGCAGATTCAAAATGCACTCCCTGGGGTCCATCGGGGGGGGGGGGTTTCGTCACGGCGACCTCCTTCAATCGGTCGACCTCAGGGAGGCATATCTGCATGTCCCAGTATCTCCTTTACACAGGAAGTTCCTACGTTTTCAGCTTGGGAACGACCATTATCAATATTGCGCAATGCCTTTTGGTTTATCCTCTGCCCCAAGAACCTTCACCAAATTGGTAGCTGTCGTGGCGGCATCGCTTCGGAAAATCCTGGTACGGGTACTCTGTTATCTCGACGACATCCTGGTCTTGTCATCTTCCAGGGATCAGGCAGCTCGAGACCTTCGCCTTGTCATCATGGCTTTCCAGAATCACGGTTTCTCAATAAATTTTCCAAAGAGCCATCTTTACCCGTCCATATCACTCCTGCACTTGGGAGTGGTGATAGACACTATTCGAGGTCAAGTCTTTTTGTCTCCAGACAGGGTTCTGAGTATTCAAGATCTGATACATCAAATTCTTTCTCATCGAGCCATTCCTCTTCTCCAGCTCTCACAACTACTAGGGAAGATGGTATCGTGCTTCTCGATTGTACCATGGGCCCGACGCCACGCGAGGCCCTTACAATGGTTCCTGCTCCCCTTCCAGCGCTCGGGTCGCAGCGATTCCCTTCACAAAGTACCTCTTCCACCTCAACTGCGTCTGTCGTTCCAGTGGTGGATGAGCCCAGCCGTTCTCAAGGGCTCGCACTTTCTAATTCAGGACAGGCTGACACTGACCTCGGACGCCAGCCTACGGGGCTGGGGGGCCCACCTTCAAGATCAGGTGGTGCAAGGCCGTTGGTCTGCTCAAGAAAGAGGCCGCAACATCAATCTGTTGGAACTGAGAGCCATCCGCCTGGCCCTCAGACATTTTCAATCCCAGTTGGAGGGTCACCATGTCCTTGTGCTCACGGACAACATTACAGCCAAGGCTCATGTAAACAAAGAAGGCGGCACACATTCGAGGCCTCTGATGTTAGAGGCAGAGAGTCTATTCAGGTGGGCGGAATGTCATGTTCTCTCATTGAGGGCCGATCACATTTTGGGCGCAGACAACGTGTGGGCAGATTGGCTCAGCAGGCAAGTTCTCGATCATTCGGAATGGCAACTGCATCCAAGCCTTTTTCGCGAAGCCATTCTTATTTTCGGCACGCCTGTCGTGGACTTGTTCGCCAGCCCGTTGAATGCTCAGCTTCCGCTCTATGTGACTCGTTACCCGTGTCATTCAGCGATGGATCACGACGCACTCCGATGCCGTTGGCCTCTGGGTCTCTTGTACGCCTTTCCTCCGATCCCCTTGATTCCTCAGGTGATTCGGAGGCTCTTGGAGGAAAGGGCCGAAATGATCCTGGTGGCTCCCGACTGGCCTCGTCGACAGTGGTACACGGATCTTGTGGCGCTATCGTCTCGTCCACCGTGGCCGATTCCACCGGACCGCATCGCTCTACGCCAAGGGGCCATAGACCACCCAGAACCAGAGTGGCTCCAATTGGCCGTTTGGCGTTTGAGCGGCTTATCTTACGGAAGGACCGACTTCCCGACGCTGTCATAGGCACGATCCAAGCTTCCCGTAGGCCTTCGACTTCGCGGATTTACGAGTCTTCCTGGAAGTCCTTCTGTCTCTGGTGTGCGGCCAACCTGGTGGATCCTACCTCAGCTCGGATAGAGGACGTCCTGTGCTTCCTGCAAGCCGGTTTAGACAAAGGGTTGTCTCCATCTACTCTACGTCGTCAAACGGCTGCGTTATCTACGGTCATTCGGTGTCCCCTGTATTCATCTTTGTCTATGCATCCGCTACTTAAGGGATTTTTGCATGGGGCCGTCAACCTATGCCCGCCTACTGTTCATAGGTACCCGACCTGGGACCTGCCACTTGTTCTTCAGGCCCTGATGTACCCTCCTTTTGAACCTTTAGGATCAATCCCTTTAAGATATTTGTCTTTCAAGATAACCTTTCTATTGGCGATTACTTCAGCCAGACGAGTGTCTGAACTCTCTGCTCTATCAATTAGGAAGGATCTCTGTATTTTTCAACCTAATACAGTGATACTATGTCTGGACCCTGTATTTTTACCCAAAGTGAATACATATTTTCACCGGACTCAGGAGCTCATTCTTCCGGATTTCTGCCCATCACCGAAACATCATCGCGAGAAAGACTGGCATACCCTTGATGTACGTAGGGCGCTACGTCGTTATATTCGCAGGACTGAATCCATCCGGAAAACTGAGGCTCTTCTGGTGTCTTTCCATCCACCGTCTTTGGTCCAGAAGATTTCTTCATCCACAGTGAGCAGGTGGATTAAGACATGCATAGCTACAGCCTACAAGCAACACTCTCGTCCAGTGCCGGGTCGCATCTTACCACACTCCACACGTAGTGCGGCAGCATCGGCTGCCTGGGCTACGCAAGCTTCAGTTTCTGACATATGTCGGGCCGCTACCTGGTCGTCTGTGACACCTTTCATCAGGCACTACTGTATTGATACGTATGCTTCGGCTGAAGCATCTTTTGGCCGACGAGTTCTCCAAAGTGTACTTGAGGTCCAGGAGTCTGGGTCCAATTAGTTCTCCCACCCTGGGATTTGAACTTTGGTATATCCCAGAAGTGGATTGCAGGAGCAGAGGGCTGGAAAACAAACGTTGTCTTACCTGAACGTTCCTTTTCAGCTCTCTGCGACTGCAATCCACACCCGCCCTGTTGGTTTTTTGATTTTCTGTTTTTTTCTACGGTTCTAGAGTCCATGGTTTATGCATCTTGTTCAGATGTTTCTGATTATTTTGCCAGGTGGTCACGCCTTCGTTCAAAGACTGGTGCATCATGGGAAAGTGGGGCGTGGCCACAGCACGGAGAGACAGTTTAAAAAAATATCACCCAGTCAAGAGAAGCGAAGAAGAAGGAAACCCAGAAGTGGATTGCAGGAGCAGAGAGCTGAAAAGGAATGTTCAGGTAAGACAATGTTCGTTCCATGGCAAAGTTTACAACTTTAAGTTTAAAACTGGCTTCATATTTCTTTCTTCTTGCTGGTGGAGCCGTAATGGGGTCTTGACTGTTAGCTATTTATATGCTGTACTGTATGTACTGTTGCTGTACTGTATGTACTATTGCTGTACTGTAGAGATACCTATGAGCCAGGCTGCACAACTGCCTGTCAAGGTAATGGGCTACACTACGTGTAGTGGCAAGAGGGCTATTTTGTACCAGGTTTTTTTCCTGTCACCCATGCAACCTTGACGAGATCGGCACAGCTTCATGAATCTGAGTTGCTGGCGCTGACTGATGACGTTACGGGAGCGCCGACAACATTGACAGGAAGCTGTGCCGATCTAGTCAAGGCTGCATATTCTGACCCTACCACTGGCTTTGAGCAGACGGCAATGGAACACTGGGTGCACTTTCCCTAGCAAACGTGGTGGTCTCAATTCTACTGTCACTGGGTTTATTATTTTTACTGTTGGGAAAGTCTTATGAATTTTGGGCCCAGCTTCTTACAGGGTAGTTTCAATTTCAGGTATTTTGTGGAGAAGTAGACCTTCTACCCAATGTGAAATAGCCTCTGGGGTGACTGTCTCTTATCTGCCTGTGCCTTCTGTGTTTATGTTGCTTTAGCTAGCACCCGTTTTGCATTCCCCCGTGCATTTTGTAAGAAACTCCCATTCCATTAGGTTCATTTAGGAGGGGGGTTCCCAAGGATAATCCAGAATGGGGCAAATTCCATCCCCATGGCTATTTTGATGAGTCCCATGATACTATGCACAATGTTATTGTAGGCAACTTCAGCAAATGGCAGGAGATCTGCTTAGTTAGATTCAGAGGCTTGAAGTTCCTCAAAGTTCCATTTTATTAGAAATGTCATATTGGCACATCTGGGAAAACCCGAATCTGAAAGCTTCCAGGTTTTCCCCACCCAAAGGAAAGTCCCTGCCCAGCACCCACATGTCCATCACATGGTCCAATCAAAGCACCATCCCATCTGGAGATGCCTCCCATTCACATCCCTCCAGTTGCAGGGCAAGATGTCTTTGACTCTCTGAGAAAAGAAAGTTATTATGATTATATATCTCCCTTGCTCCATACAATCCCCCCTCCTAGTTTGCTACAGCAGTAAATGTGGCATGCCTGATGGCCCAACACAAAAGATGACTTCTAGTCCTGACAACGTCTCAACTTCGAACCAAACCTGGCAGAGTGGGAAGGAGGAAAGGAGATTGGAATGCCTTACTACACACAACAGAGAGATTTCTTGTGAGAACCAAGGTCATCTCTACTGGCGACAGATAAGGTTGGGGAAGGGGTGTCTGGCGAGCCTGCCAATTAACCCAATTGGCCAATGTGACCTGTGACACTTGGGAATGGGGTTATTTACTAGTTTAATTATACTGAAACCACAGGGAAAGATTTAGAATTGGTTTTCCTTTGAAGCTGTGCCAATATGATATACTCAATAAAGAAGAAAAGGATCATAGTCTCAGAGATCTGATTTGCTTAGGGTCATTACTCGGAGCTTTGACACCATGACTGAGTTGGATCAGCTACCTGGTGCAACAGTCCCGAACTCGTCCCTGGACTTTTTTTCATTTTCACACACCTAGTGCAGCTTTTCATGTAGCTCTCTATGTCTATTTTCATTTGTGGCCACCAAAATTGTCTCCTTGCTAAGTGCAGGGTCTTTAGGAACCTGAAGTGGTCAGCTTGCTTGGCATCATGGCTCTGTTACAAAATCTGGAGCCTTAGGGTACTAGGGATGTACAACGTCTCACCCTTCCAGACCAATTTGTTCTGTCCCCGTACCACACCCACACACCCACAGACAGTCCGGAGTTAAGCCACATGACAAAACTCTTTGATGATAAAGCTGGCAGCAACCCAGTGGCTAGCTGCCAATTCAGACTTTACTTACACAAAACAAAGATTAATCCAAAGGCAGTCCGATAAAGCAGGCGAAGTCCAGTAAAGCAGATATCATGGAGTATTTCCAGTTTTTGCTTGTCACAAACTGAACCGGCCACCACACCCACATTTATACCCTGTGGGGTGTGGTCCAGTGACTCAGCTAATCTCTGGCATGCCTTCCCCTCTGCTGCGCATGCTTCTCCCTGCGCCTCTGGCGAGGGTCCAGCCAGCACTTTTCTCCTTCGTCACTGTCCACCTGTGGCTGCGGGGACGTGCTTGGCTCTGAGCCTATCTTTTGGCCCTTGGTGTCCTCCGGAGGCATTGCCAGAGAGGAGGGTCCTGGAGAGGGAGGCCTTGCCAACTCCTCTCCCTCACTCTCAGAGTCTGCATCTGTCGATAGCCCAGGCTCAGGCAACGGAGCTACAACACTATCCCCCACCGCAGGGCCCTTCCCCCGCAGCTGACGGTCAGGTTGCGGTCAAGATGGGAACTGGTCATGGAAGGCCCGTACCAGGTCAGGGGCATGAATGGAGGAAGTAATGCAGGAAATGCAGGTCCGCCGTCACATAAAATTGGATCGCTTCTTCGTGGGCCCCAATGGTGAGGTGCAAAGGCTGAGTTGCAAACTTAATGGGCCCCGCTACAAGTTCCCGCTCATCAATAGTCTCGACCCTCAACAGAGGGTCCACTGGAACCAAGGGGACAGCAAAATGGGCCACAAAGGCCTGGTCCATAAAGTTCGTGGTGGCCCCCGAATCCACCAGCACATGTGCCTGAAGCCCCTCCGACCGGTTGGCCAACAACACCCGGGTGTCCAGGATCAGGTGTCGAGGTGGCCCAGAGTCCACATCCGCTGGATCAGGTGGGGCATTAATATGTGCCCAGTCTAAGGTTTCCCACAGGCTGGGCCTGCCCTGTTTCCCGGCTGGTCCCGCTGAGATTCAGGAACAGGCATGAGCGGCCCACTGCGCTTCCTGGGGCAGGAGGTGGCAAAATGTCCAGCCTCCCTGCAATAGAGGCACAATCCCCCTTGGCGTCTGCGCATTTGCTCCTGGGCTGTCAGGTGAGATCGGGCCGCTCCCAGCTCCATGGGCTCCTCCGCAGTTGCCACGAAACACGGGATGACCCGAGAGGCTGTCGGTGCGGGACGCGGGGGTGCAGAAATGGTCGGGGGTTCCTAGACGGGCCGGCGGGTCTTGCACCATTGGAAGCAGGTGTCGATGCACAGACATTGCGTTACAAGGGCATCGAGGGTCTGAGGCGCCTCCACCCGAACCAGCTCATCCTGCAGGTCGTTGGAGAGGACATCCTGGAAAGCGTCCCTTAACGCTGCATCGTTCCAGTCAGAGTCCTGGCCCAGAAGCCGAAATTCAGCCACATATTCCTGCAGGGGGCGCTTCCTTTGATGGAGGTCCTTGAGGTGCCTGGCTGCCATCTGAGTCTTCAGGGGGTCCTTGTACATCAGCCTCAGATGTTGCCAAAAGCCCTGATAATCTGCCAACAAGGGGCTATTCTGCAGCAATAGAGGCGTGGCCCATTGGGCGGCATTGCCAGAGAGGAGGTTAATTACGAATGCCACCTGAGCCCGGTCATCCGGAAAGTCCTCTGGCCTCATAGCCATAAACAGTTAGCATTGTCCCATGAAGGCCGGGAACGTCTCCTGCTGCCCAGAGAATTTATCTGGCACATTAATAGGGAGGTGGAGGGACAGCTGCAGGAGCATTTCCCAAAGCCAGCTGCGCAGTTAGCTGGCCAACTTGCTGCTGCAGGAGCTGATTATCAGCTTGTAGTTGTTGTATTATTTGCTGCAGTTGTGGGTCCATCTCGATTAGAGATGGGTTAACGTTTGGGGTGACGAGCAAGATGTTCTGTCCCCATACCACGCACACACCCCCACAGACGGCCCGGAGTTAATAAGCCACATGATAAAACTCTTTGATGATAAAGCTGGCAGCAACCCAGTGGCTAGCTGCTAATTCAGACTTTACTCACACAAAAAAATTAATCCAAAGGCAGTCCGATAAAGCAGGCAAAGTCCAGTAAAGTAGATATCATGGAGTATTTCCAGTTTTTGCTCATTACAAACTGAACCGGCCACCACACCCACATTTGTACCCTGTGGGGTGTGGTCCAGTGACTCAGCTAATCTCTGGCATGCCTTCCCCTCTGCTGCACACCCTTCTTTCTGTGCCTCTGGCGAGGGTCCAGCCAGCACTTTTCTCCTTCGTCACTGTCCACCTGTGGCTGCGGGGATGTGCTTTGCTCTGAGCTTATCTTTTGGCCTTCGGTGTCCTCCGGAGGCATTGCCAGAGAGGAGAGTCCTGGAGAGGGAGGCCTTGCCAACTCCTCTCCCTCACTCTCAGAGTCTGCATCTGTCGATAGCCCAGGCTCAGGCAACGGAGCCACAACACAATTCTTCCTTCAATGTCAGTTTTTCCCCATGATCCTTGAACCATAGGTTGAATTGCAACTCCCTTTTTAGTTGCTGGGTCAGATCACCACTGGGGTTGGACTGTTTCCCCCTTGCCTGCTGCTTCATCATCACTTCCGCTGAATTTTGGGGGGAAGGAATGAGAGAGTTTACCACCTCATCCTGATGGCTTTTGTATTGCAGCAGGTGGGACAGGGCATCTGCCAGGAAATTCTTTCCCCGAGGATGTACTTCAGCTCAAAATCAAATGTTGAAGTATTACACCCACTGAATTTCCTTATGTGAGAGTTTTTGTGGAGTCCTCCAGGTCCTTATGACCAGTCTAGACCTTAAATGGCTCTTTGCTCCCCTTGAGGAATTGGCATCATATTAACATCACCCAAGAGATGGTAAAGGCTTCCTTCTCCCACACTGCCCAACATCTCTCTGTTTTGGTGAGCTTTCGGGACATGTAGGCCCCTCTCGATTTTCTGGAGGAAAAATCCCCCATTGCTACATCATTGGTATTGGCCTGAATGATGAAAGGCTCCTTGGGGTTAGGGTGTTTCAGGACTGTTTCCTCAGCAAACCTAGGCTCAAGTAGTTATTATCAGACACAATCAGTCTTAAACAAATATATTTTATTAGAACAGCTGAGAATTACTTCATTTTCAGGTTAGTCCAAATTAAGTCCTGAACAAATTCTTTGTAAACAGTCCGTTGGTCTTATCACCAACCTTTGTCTACTTTGGCACTCTGCCAAAGCTTTTCTTGGCAAAAGTTCAGAAGCAAGAGACACTGACAAGAACAAATTTAGCAACGTTGCTTTCCTACAAAGATCCCAAGAGCCGTTGCTGCTCTTTTAAGCCTTCTGGGAGTGGCCAATCATCTCCTGGCCTTACTCCCAAGTTGTCCTTTTTGCTTTAGCTGCTCTTGCCTTCTGCCAGATCTTTGCATGCATGCACTAGGAACAGGTTCCTTCTGTTCCTCTGCCTCTCTGCTATCCACCTCCGGAGGCTCCTAAGTCCATGCATCACTCCCAGATGGCCCTGGCCTCATCTCTGCCCCTGATGCAGAGCCCATTGTCCTCCCCAGCCTCCTCACTGTCTGACTTCACTGCCAGCTCTGCAGGCTGCTGGCAGACCACAACAACAGTCTCTTTAACTTCTCAAAAGCCTCCTGGCATTCCATCATCCAGGTTAGAGGCTGGCTTAAGTGCAGCTTCCCTCCCCTCTTTCCTGTCTTCAGCAGCTCAGTGATTGGCAGATCTTGGCAAACGAGGGGATGAACTGCCTGTAGAAGTTTGTGAATCCCAAAAAACTCTGCAGTTGCTTACGGGTTGGGGGGTGGTGGCTGCCAATTGAGTATGGCTTTTACTTTTCCTGGATCCATCTCCATCACTTCAGTTGACATTCGGTAGCCCAGGTAGTCTAGGTAGGTCTTGTGGAATTCACATTTAGACACATGAACACATTTAGCGTACAGATTCGGCACAAGAAGCTTTTTTAGCACCTGGTGCACTAACTTTAGATGCTCTTCGATCATTTCAGTGAAGAGGAGAATGTCGTCAGCGTACACTAGGACCCCTTAATACAGGTGCTCATGCAGCATCTTGTTAATTAGCTAAATGAACATGGTGGGGGCTCCTTTGGGCCAAAAGGCATTTCTTTGAATTGAAAGCTGCCCAGCGGTCAATTAAAGGCAGTCTTCCACTCATTGCCTTCCTTGATTGTCATCCTGTAGTATGCCTTCTTCAGGTCTAGCTTGATGAAAAATTTCCACCTGGCCAAATGATCCAACATGTCCTTCACTAGGGGGAAGGGGGTACATGTTTTCCATGCACACTTCATTTTTTCCCTAAAATCCACACATAGCCTCAATAACCTGTCCCCTTTTTCTTTGAATAGTACTGTAGCTGCCAAATATGATGTGGCTGGCTGGATAAATCCCCTGGCCAAATTCTTATCAATTAGTTCCTCAACTCCTCCATCTCTTTTGGGGTCATGGAATACATCTTCGGCTTGGGGAATTTTGCCCCTGACAGGATGTCTATTGCGCAGTTGGCAGGGGGTAGGGCATTGCATTTCTTTTCAGTGAATACCTCCCCAGGTCTTTATATTCTCGGGGGATGATCTGGGCCTCTGGGTGCTGCTCTGAGACCACTTTCAGCTGCTCGCCTGCTCCGGCCTCCTCACTCCACCATCCACCATTCAGCCTCTCCTCCCAGTCCCAGTCCCTGACAGGGGAGGAAGGGAACCTTATGTTCATCTTCCTCTCTCCTTTCTGCCTCCATATGGTTGAGCTCCATTTTTCTAGCCATAACATCCCCAGGATCACTGCCTCCATCATTTTTGGCACTATTATGAACTGGATGATCTCCTGGTGCTAGCCTATCTCCAATTGCACAGGCTTGGCCAGGTGTATTTGGGGGGCGGGGGGCTCCTATTAGTTTAGTTTAGTTTATTTGATTTATATACCACCCTACTCCCGAAGGACTCAGGGTGGTGAACAGCCACAAGATAAAAACACATAAATACAAAATTTAAAAACAGAATAAAACCAAATTAAACAATTTGGCTGAAGACAGATTTAAAATACCCCAATAAATTAAAAACGAATTAAAATTTGCATTTTAAAAAGGGAAAAGGGAAAAATTAGGCCAGGCCAGCCTGATGGAATAAAAAGATCTTGAGAGCGTGGCGGAAGGTGCGTAGATCCGGGATCCTCCGTATCTCCGGGGGGAGTTCATTCCAGATAGTAGATGCCCCCACAGAGAAGGGTCTACCCCTGAGGGCCACCACTCGACATTGTTTGGCCGACGGAACCTGGAGGAGCCCCTCTCTATGAGAGCGTACCGGCCAGTGGGAGGCTAATGGTGGCAGCAGGCGGTCCCATAGATAACCAGGTCCTAAGCCATGGAGCGCTCTAAAGGTGGTAACCAAGACCTTGAAGCGCACACGGACGACACTGGGAGCCAGTGCAGTTCACGCAGGAGAGGTGTTACATGGGAACGCCATGTTGCTCCCATAACCACCCGCGCGACCGCACTCTGTGCCAGTTGGAGCCCCCGGGTGCTCCTCAAGGGGAGCCCCATGTAGAGAGCGTTGCAGTAGTCCAGGTGGGAAGTGATGAGGGCATGAGTGACCGTGCGTAAAGAGTCCCGATCCAGAAAGGGACGCAACTGGCAAATCAGGTGAACCTGATGAAAAATCCTCCCGGTCATGGCTGTCAAATGCTCTTCTAAAGACAGCCGTGAATCCAGGAGGATGCCCAAGTTGCGAGCCCTCTCTGTGTGGGCCAGCGATTCGCCCCCAATAGTCAGTGATGACACCAACTGACTATATCGGGACGTCGGAAACCACAGCCACTCGGTCTTGGATGGGTTGAGCCTGAGACTGTTTCTCCCCATCCAGATCCGCACGGCCTCCAGGCACCGGGACATCACTTCAAGGGCATCGTTGGGGTGGTCCGGGGTGGAGATGTACAGCTGAGTATCATCAGCATACTGATGGTACTTCACCCCGAAACCACGGATGATCTCGCCCAGCAGCTTTACATAAATGTTGAACAGAAGGGGCGAGAGGACTGACCCTTATGGCACCCCACATATGAGGGGCCTCGGGGTCGACCTCTGCCCCCTTGCCAACACAGACTGCAACAGATCGTAGAGAAAGGAGGACAACCACTGCAACACAGTGCCCCCCACCCCTAACTCTTCCAACCGGTGCAGCATGATACCATGGTCGATGGTATAAAAAGCCGCTGAGAGATCTAATACGACCAGGACAGAGGAGCAACCTCTGTCCCGAGCCCTCCAGAGATCATCAACCAATGCGACCAATGCCGTTTCTGTGCTGTACCCAGGCCTGAAGCCCGATTGGAATGGATCCAGATACACTGTTTCATCCAGGTACTGGGGGAGCTGTCGTGCAACCACACTCTCAACAACCTTCGCCACAAAGCAAAGGTTGGAGACCGGATGATAATTAGACAACACTGCCGGGTCCAGGGAAGGCTTCTTGAGGAGAAGCCTCACCACTGCCTCTTTCAAGGTGGCAGGGAAGTCACCCTCACTCAATGAAGCATTTATAATCCCCTGGAGCCAGCCTCGTGTCACCTCCCGGGAAGCCAGCACTAACCAGGAGGGACACAGGTCCAACAAACATGTCGCATTCAGTCTACCCAGAATCCTGTCCATGTCATCAGGAGTCACAGGATCAAACTCATCCCAGATAACATTCTCAAGACCTACCTAAGTCATCCCCCCTGAAACTACCCAGTCGGAATCCAGACCTTCCTGAATCTGAGTGATTTTGTCATGCAGATACTGTACAAATCCTCGGTTCTACCCTCCAAGGGGTCCTCCCGCACTCCCTGGTGGAGCAAGGAGTGGGTCACCCTAAACAGGGCGGCTGAGTGGTTCTCTGATGATGCAATAAGAGCAGCAAAATAATTACACTTTGCTGCTTTTATCGCCAGTAGGTAATTCTTAATATGAGATCTTACCAGTGTCCGGTCAGATTCAGAAAGACTGGCTCTCCAACTACTCTCTAGGCATCTTTTCCAGTGCTTCATCTCCCTTAGCTCCTCAGTGAACCAAGGAGCCAGATGTGATCGGCGCCGGGTCAGACGCAGCAAAGGCACGACCCGATCTAGAGCTCCAGTGGCCGCCCTGTCCCAGGTGGCCACTAGGTCTCCAGTCGAGGTGTGAGCCAGAGCCTCACTGAATGGCACAAGCTCCATCTGGAACCTGTCAGGCTCCATCAGGTGCCTGGGGCAGAACCATCTTACCGCCTCCGCCTCCCTGCAGCGAGGTGCAGCGGTTCGAAAATCAAGGCGAAGGAGAGAGTGATCTGACCATGACAAGGGCTCGGTGACTATATCCCCTATCTCAAGATCACTCAACCACTGTCCAGAGACAAAAACCAGGTCCAGTTTGTTTCCCCCCATGTGGGTAGGGTCATGAATTAGCTGGGTCAGGTCCATAGCTGTCATGGAAGCCATAAACTCCCGAGCCACCTCAGATGTCTCACCCATGGATGGCAGGTTGAAATCCCCCACGACCATAAGTCTAGGGGTGTCAACCGCCACCACTGCGATAACGAGGAGCTCGGGCAGGGCTGCTGCCATGTGGCAGGGAGCCAGGTAATGATCAACAAACCCATCTGTACTCCATTACCCTATTTCACAAGGAGGGACTCACAGCCGGCCATTTGAGGAACAGTGGCCTCCCTCGGTCTAAGACCTTCTTTAATAATAACCGCTACCACCCTCCCCTCCCCTGTGAACTCGGCTGATGGAATGCATGGTAACCTGGTGGGCACATTTCAACGAGTGGAACCCACCCCCTCCTGGCCCAACCAGGTCTCTGTAATACCTGACAGATCCACTCCTCCCTCCTGAACAAGATCACAAATGAGGGGGGCCTTATTTACTACAGACCTGGCATTGCACAACATCCGCTGAAGGCCTGGGCCCTGAGGGTCTGTGCAACCTGGGGAACAAGTGAAGCCTTGGGGGCCGGAGTGCGCCACCGCTTGTAAACAGCAAGCACGTGCTCCCCTAACATGATATGCCCCCCTGCTCCCACCGTATCTGCCCCTCCCCCTCATAGTATTGATGTTAGAAACACTATTTGGATAAGCTTTAGCCACCCCCCTCAACCCCGGGTCCCCCACCCCCCATGCCACACTTCAAAACCAGACCCAACCCTCCCCTTAATGGGTTATCCCCCATACCCACAGCCTGAAATATAGTCTGACCCTACCCCCCCTGGAACTCCTTAAAAGTTTAACTAAAAACTTGTGTAAAAAAACCCTCAACCCCCTCTTCACAGCATGCCACCTCTCTGGGTTCCAAAACCCACCATCAAGGTAGGCCCTCGATAACATGGAGGGCCAGACCTGCGAGAGGGGGGACTCTCGCAGTGCAAGAAGTTCAACGGTTGAGTACATCCACAAAATGGGAAGGGTGAAGATGACCTCTGGCCAGGGCTCCATAGAGTCTAAAAGTCCTAAAGACAAAGAGGCAGCAATAAAAGCGTGGGTAACTGGACTCCACTGTCCTCCCACGACAGTGGGAGGATCCTATGCCATTTCGGTAAGTCTAGGGGATGTTCCTCCCAGGCATCCTCTCACGATGTCTGGCCAAATGGAATATGCTATGGAGAAGTTCAGAAAGCTGTCCCCTCTGATAAGGAATGGCAGTAGTAACCCGGACTCCCTCAGAATCCACTTCAAAGCTGTCCATTTGATCTATAGTCTGGGGCATAGATGGAATAAAGCCAGTCCAGGAGGCAGAAGTAAATAGTAAGCCTGGGGACAGAATTCAGTGACACACGGAAAGACAGAAAAAATGGCTTACAAGGCAAAAAGGCAACTGGGATAATGACCATAATGAGGCCTGCACAGGCCAAAAAAAGGGGGGAGGGTATGGCCCGAGGCAACCCAAAACCATCCTCCAAACTCTCCCACTCCCCAGTCTTTGGTCATTTATATCCCCAGTCTGCAGCCCCAATTCAGGGGCCCTCCAGATTTCTCCAGGAAATGGGCCCATAAAGCCAGCCCCTAACAGGCCCAAGCTGTTGGCCATTTGCCTCTCACCACCCGTCAATGTCAGTAACAATCGGCTGCTGCCCCCTCGCCTCCACCAACGTCCTGAGCAGTCGATGCCTCATAGGCACTGCCGTCGCCGCTGCCACTGTCTCCACCAGGGCTCCAGAAACTCCGGGGGCCTTAAGAAAAGCCCCAAAGAAACCGGAGAGCCGGGGAGACCCTTGTTTCACCACCGCTGCTGCCGCAGAGCCGCCGCCATCGCCCCGACCGCCGCTGGCCATAGTAAGAGGGAGAAAGTGCCGCCGACAGCTGTTACTGCCGTCACCTCGTGGCATCTTCTGACGGCCGTATTTCCTCAGTCCTGATGTCCCAGAGGGCGAAAAATCCCTCTACATGCTGAGAAGAAGCCCCCTTCACTAGGACTGGGAGCCAGGATGGTCAAATTGGCCCCCCGCGGTCCCGAAACTCCCGAGGTGGCCCCCATCCCCCTGGAGCGTCTCAGATCAAATCCGCCATCTTGGGCATGCGCAAGGAGGTGGGACCAGTCCACCTGTTTGAACCTCATGGACTGGAGCAGCTTCATCACTTGCATTCCTAGTTTCAACACCATGGACAGGTTCATTAAGCAATGTGTGCAGCCTGAGTCTATGAGTGCCTCAAACTCCCCTTGGGCTCCAATTTTGGGTGCTATAATCCTCACTGGGACTGAGAAGGGGTGAATGGCTCCATTTACCACCGAGTCACTCTCCCCCTCATCATCGCTTTCATATGGGGCTGCCTGTTTGTCTTCCTCAATTGGAGTTCCCACTCCCTCGCTGCTGGGAGAGAAGACCTCTACAACCTGGCAGACTGCATTTGATTTCTCCTTCCCCTTCCTCTGCAGTGTCTTTGGTTTGGCAGGGACGGGGGGGGGGGGGTTGAGCTCCTGCTTGGGGAGTGGGTTCCAAGGACTCAGCTGTCAAGTGACCTTGCTGGCTGAACTGGAAGCACTAAATGGCACTGCGAGCTGGGGCAGTCAAGACGGACAGTCTGGGGAAGTCATTGGCCTTTGTCCCAATTGGCGCCACTCTTGGCTCTTCTTCAGCTTTGACTTAGAAGCACTGCATCTCTTGTATTCCCTCAATTTGATATCTATCACCCTAGCCATTCGGTATCACTCATGGATTTTTTCTGGCACCCCCCAGGATATGCAAGCATGAAACAACTTCTGAACTAGGCTCAGAACTCACCCAGGAAGGCATCAATATTTCCTACCTCTGGCATATTCTCCCATTCCATTGCTTCCCCCTCAAGGTTGGCCATCACAGCATTCACCATCGTCACATCAGATAGGCTGCTGTGTACTGACCCAGGTGAGCCCACACCTGGTTCAGGAAGAATGCCAGCTGCTCTGGCTTCCCATCAAACTTGGGCAAAGGTGGGGGGCCCCAATGCACTGGGATACAGCCAGACCCTGAGTGGTAGGGCCATGGTGGGAATCTGGGCCATCTGCGGGGGATGTATGGCCATCCAGCCGATTCTGCAAATGGGTTTGGGCTCCAGTGGGTTGGAGGCATCCAACTCAGGTAGGCCCCAGTAGCATCTCCATCTGGGTGGACCTTTCTTTCAGATGATCCACCGATGGGCTGAGGTTGCTGGTCAGGTATCTCCAGTTGCCTGGATCATCCCACTCCGCGGCTCTTCTCACCTTCCACCTTGGCATCAGCTTGAACAAGGTCCCCAGGAAGGCAGAGGAAATTTGGCATCTACTGCTTTCGGTGCCTTCCTCCACCAGATGTCCTTCTCCACTTGATAGAGGTCTCCGGTCCCAGGGCTTCCTCCCATGCTGCATGCTCTTGGTCCTCTCTGCTCAGGTTTTGGGCTGGGTCACTGCCGATTGGGTTCTGGAATCTGCCTGGGTCACCCCTTGCTCCTTCCCCAGGGCCACTCTGGGCTTGGCTATAGGCTCTCCCTTCCATTCAATCCCTACAGTCTTCCCTGAGTCTCCTCTTTCCTCCTGAAGGTGATCAAGCAGGCAGCCAGGGTTCAGGATTCTGGAGAAGTTATTGCATAGCAAATGCTAGAACAGTTACAGCTGGATTACTCTCAAAGTTCTGACCAATAAACCCAAATAAGTCAGCACGCTGAGACTTTCAGCTATCTCAAAGAACTATTTTATTGAGTACACGTATCAGCATGGATTATTTTAAAATGAGCTCTAATGTAAGGTCCTGCCTCTACTCCCCATTCAAGAAACTCTTGAGATAGCAGCATTTCAAAAGGAATCTTTTATTGAAAGGAAATGATTGCAAGACAAAAGCAAAACAGGCTCTAAGGTCCCCTTTGGCAATTCCATTAGGATAAAGTAGTTAGAAACCCCTCCACTCAGTCCGATGTTGAATGAGCCAATCCACAGGTAAGAAGATGTGAAAATGGTCGTCCTGGGAAGGAGATAAGGAACTGTTCCTGGGCACTTCTTTTAGGAGGCTGTGAAACAAAACAGATGGCCCTCCCCACCCTTACACATTCCCCAAAGGTGAATCAAAGCACAGGGCAGATAGATGTCAGAGCTAGGGTTATAAACTGAGAGATTACAGGATATGCAGGAAACACTATTTGTAGATTTTCGAAATTAATTTCCCTTCTTTAGATTCTAATGATTTATCCAATCTATTTTGTTTCAAATCTATTCCCCCCTCCTCCTGATCTTTCCTGTATATTATTTTTATTTGTGAATAGGGCCACCAGTCTATTACTATTCCTTGTTCTTTTAATTCATCCCTAGTTTTTAATTACCCTGTGTATCTAATATTTCTCTGTATCGTAATGTTTTTTGTTTTGATAATATATTGGGGTGGGTGATTGCTTCTGTTGTCGACAACCAACCTGGTATTTTCATATAATGTTTGCATTGAATTTGTTGCCATGTACTAATTAGAGATTTCCTAATGGTATGATTGTTAAAATGTTTGTATAACTTGTTTCCAGAGTTCCAAATAAAGGCACGCCATCCCTTCATTAGGTCATGTCCTTCCAGATTTAACAGTCTTTGGTTCTCCAGGGTTATCCATTCCTTGATTCATAGTAAACTGGCAGCTTTGTAATATTTTTGCCACGCCGGGAAACCGAAACCACCTCTAATTTTATCATCTTGTAATATGTTTAATTTTATTCTCGATTTTTCCCCTCCCACACAAATTTTGTAGTTATTTTATCCAAATTGTCAAAAAATTTCTTATTCAATTTTATTGGGATCGTTTGGAATAAATAAAGGAGCCTTGGTAGTATGCTTGATTTCACCACTGCTATCCTCCCCAGAAGAGACAACCTTAGTTTCCCCCATTTATCTAAGTCTTCTTTAATTTTCTGAGCCAAGGGTTCATAGTTGTCCTGTTTTATTGTTGCTGTTCTAGCTGTCAGATGAATCCCTAAATACTTGACTTTCTTAACTGCCTGTAATTATGACTCATTTACTAATTGCTCTACCTGCTTTGTTGTCATATTTTTTGTTATCATATTTGTTTTTTCTTTGTTGATTTTTAGGCCTGCTACTCTTCCAAATTTTTCAATTTCTTTTATTAATTTGGGGGTTGTTTCTATTGGATCTTCTATAAAAAAGACAAGGTCGTCCACAAAGGCTTGGACCTTGTACTCCTCTCTCTTGATCTTTAGTCCTTGTATCTCTTTGTTCGCCCTAATTCTAATTAATAAACTTTCTAGCGTTAAAATGAAAAGCAAAGGGGACAGCAGACATCCCTGCCTTACTCCCTTATTTATTCCAAAAAATCCTGTTGGGTCCCCATTTACCAATATACATGCTTTTTGGTCCTGGTATATTGATATCATTTTCGTAAATTTATCGCCGAAATTCATACTTTTAATTTGTTCTTTCATAAATTGTCAGTTTACTTGGTCAAAAGCTTTTTGTGCATCCAGAAAGATCAGGGCCACCTATCTTTCTGAATGCACTTCGTAGTACTCTAAAACATCCATTACCATCCTTAAATTGTTTTTTATTTGTCTTGTGGGCAAGAAACCGTTTTGATCCTGATGTATTTTGTTATGTAATATTTTTTTCATTCTATTAGCAATTATATTCATTAAAATCTTGTAATCGGTATTCAACAAAGAAATCGGCCTATAATTTTTTATTAATGTGGCATCTGCCCCTTCTTTTGGTATTAGGGAGATATATGCTTCCTTCCATGCGTTTGGTAATTTTGCTTCCTACAGGGCTTCGTTATATACTTCTAATAATATTCCGTTTAATAGTTCTCCAAATGTTTTGTAAAACTCTATTGGTAAACCATCAGTCCCTGGAGTTTTATTATTTTTCTGCCTCTTCAATGCTTCTTTTAATTCACCCATCGTAATCTCCCTATTTAGTAATTCTTTTTCCTCCCCTGTTAAGTTTTGTACCCCCTCTCCTTTTAAGTACTGTTCAATTTCCTCTGTTGTTACTATGTCCTTCTCATAAAGCTTTTGATAATATTGAAGTATTATTTCCTTTTTCTTCTCTATGCTTTGTTGAATCTTCCCCTCATCATCTTGTAGTTTCTGAATTGTTCTTTTTTCCCTTTCCTTCCTTAGCCTATACGCCAACCACCTCCCTGGTTTATTTGCGTGCTCAAAATGATTCTGCCTTATATATTTCAAATTCAATGCGTATTTCCCTTGATCTAATATATTGCGCTTATGTTTTGCCGCTATCCATTTCACCCTTATTTCTTCATCCCCTGGTTTCCCTTGCAATTTATGTTCCCAATTTTGAATTTCCTCTCATATTTTATTATATTCTTTTTCTCTCTCTTTTCTCCTTTTTACATTATATGCTGTTGTAAGGCCTCTTACATACGCCTTGGTAGTGTCCCATAAATTTTGTAGGGAGGTGTGTTGTTTTATATTTTCCTTATAGAACAATTCTAGTTCTTTTTCCATATACTTCTTATATTCTTTCTCTTTCATTACCTGTAAATTCATTGTCCATCTATTTTTCTTTCTCTGGTGCCCCTTCCACGTCATCATTAATGGATTATGATCGGCCCAATCATTTGATAAAATTTCTATCTCTCTCATTAACATACCAGATACCCATGCCATGTCTAACCTGGACCAAGACTTATGTGGATTCGAGTAATATGTAAAGTTTTTAGTTTCGGGATTATAAAACCTCCAGCTATCTATCATATTTAACTCTTCGACCATTTCTGTAAAAGTTCTGGGTAATATGTTTTTCTTATTTTTATTTTGCTGCTCGCATTTATAATCTTTTCTTACATCCGAAATGGCATTAAAGTCTCCAATTAGACATACATTTTCCATTTTTTGCTCTATAATTTTCTCATGCACTTTTTTGTAGAATTCTAATTGTTTACTATTTGGTGCATATATCACAACCAATAATATATTTTTGAAGTCAAATTTTAACTCTATCATCACAATTCTACCTTCAGTGTCTGTATATCTTATATTACTATCTATCCCTTCCTTAATATATACCACTACTACTCTTTTTTTCTCCTCTGCCAGCGACGAATATGTTATTCCTAATTTCTTATATTGTACGTAATTTATATCTTGTTTTCTTATGTGTACCTCCTGGAGACATACTATATCAGATTTTTGTTTCAGAATCTTTTTGAAAATTTAGTGTCATTTAGATGGTGAGTTGAGACCGTTTACATTTACTGATAGAATTCTTAGAGTTCTTTCCATGTCTTACTGACTTTCCTGTTGTTTCTTCTTTGTTTCTTCTAGCTCCTTTTTTTTGCCTCTTGTTTGTACTCCTCCTTCCTCCTGGGTCTCTCCTTCTTCCTCTTTTCCTCTCTGTGGTGGAGTTCTTTCACGTTCCTGTCTCTGTTTTGCTTTAATATTTCTTCCTCCCTCCTCTTTGCTGCCATTTGTTGTCTCACTGGCCATCATTTGGTCATATAGTTCCCTTGCTTTACTCTGCGAATCCACCTTTATTTTCCTTCCCTGCCATGTTACCAACATTCCCTCAGGTGTCGTCCATCTGAAGGGTATATATCTCCTGTTTAGCAACGTGGCCAGGAGCCAATACTCTTTTCACAAGTCTCTTATTCTTTTGGGAATTTGTTTCAAAGTTATTATTTCTTTGTTCTTGTAAAGCATAGGTTCGTCCTTTGTTATTTTATAAACAATATCTCTCACCTTTCTTCTCACAAATCTTATGTGTACCTCCCGCGGAAGTTTGTGTTGTCGGGCGTAATTTGTGTGTACCCGGTACACTTCATCTAATTCATTTATTATTTATTGCCTTTCTCTTTGGAGAGCCCCAGATATCATCTCTGCCAATATCATTGTCAGATCTTCTTCTCTTTCTTCAGCTATGTTTTGAAAATGCAGAAAGAATGCCGCCTTTTCCATCTCCAATTGGGCTACTGTATTCTCGAGCTCTTTGTTTAGTCCCATCATTTTTGTATCCAATGCTTCCAACTTTTCTTCTGTCAATTCAGTTTTTTGTTCTATTTCTTTTATCTTTTGATCATTTCTTTGAATAATTTCTTGGATCAGGTCCATTTTTTCATCGATCTTTTGAATATCATTCTTAACTTCCTTCTTTACCTCATCCATATCTTTTCTAGATTGTTCATGGTTTCTGGTCATGCATTCTTGCATTTTAACTATTGTTTCTTGGATTGACATTAAAGTAGCTTGCATTGTTGGCAAGCTGGGTGTACTGGGTTGTTTCTCTGATGCGAACATTCCCTCCAGGGTTTTCTGTGATACTGGTGAGGCCGATGGTCCAGCTAAAATTGATGTTGTTTTCTTCGCAGTCTTCAACGTTGTCGTGGTAGTACTTGTCATCTCTTTCAGAATTCTATATTGTTCCACCAGTATTTTATCAACTTTCTCCCAAATCACCATCCAACTTTTGTCTAATTTCTTTCTTTCTTTCCCTTTCCCTTTCCTTTTTGTTTATAAAGATTTAATTCAATAATCTCTCATTTACTTTATCTATTTTCTTTAAGTACAATTCCTTTAACTGATTAATTATCTCTTATCAAATACTTTGTAAAAATGCAATAAAAATATAAATTGGGGTATGATATAGATACTACAATATGTTAATATAAATTAATCTAAGTAGCTAATATAAATATATATAAATATAAATATAGATATATATAAATAGATAATCACAGGCTTATTCAATTAATCAATTCTTAATACTTAATGTAATACTTAAATTACATAAAATCATGAATGTGTTTTTTAAAATATATATATATGTGTGTGTGTGTGTTCTATTACAAATCAATTACTTCCCACTACTTATTTCTGTAGCAATTATTATAAATTATAAATTATTATAAATCCTAATTTATGATAAATATCAATAACAATAGCAATTATCTATGTATGAAAAAAGAGGCTTATATAGGAGTAATATATTTCAATCTTCTATAGCTTTTATAAGTCTTTTTCATTGTATTTTCAACAAAAGAGAAGTGCAACTTGTTTCTTTTTTTTACGTTGAGATCTTTCCCTGTTTCAATATGGCGATCTCCAATCTGCACAATCACAGTCCGCAGTTTGCTCTATGCCAAATTACCTCTCCCCTTCCGTTAGAGCAGCCAAAAAAAAAAGGGAGGATACAAAGAGTGTTCGTTTTCTTTAAATCTTTGAATCTCTGCAGTTTAAATCCACCTCTCCTCACCTTCGTCTTTGCTATTTAAAGTCTTTCTCCACTTCTCTATGTCTTGTCCTTTCCCTTTCTGCTCACCTCCTTGGTTGCCGCCCCTTTACGCTCTGAGATCTTCTCTTTCCGTGCTGCTCCTCCGGAAAATATTTCCTCCTCGATTTTGCGCCAAAATACTCCAAAATATTCCACGGTAAAAATCCTTGCTTGCTCACCCTCGGGAGTCTTGCACTGTACACACTCCTCTGCTCCCCGATGGTCTCAATTGGCTTGTCGAGCCTCTGGGCCAGCTGCGCTCGCCACGCTAGCTAGCTTCTTCCCGAGCCTGGATTGAGGGATCTTCTCGGTACGGTGGGAGATAGCACCACTCCTCGCCTCCCCCGAAGTTTCCCCTCTCTATTCCCGATCTCTCCAATATCGGATTTCACCAAAAAAGGCACCAAAAGCAAGGAAAACCGGCAACAGAAAGAGAGCGCTTCTCTCCTGTGCCGCCACAGCCCTACGTCACCGCCGGAAGTCCCAACACATTCAATTTTCAAAGGCAAGCTTTTCCTGAGGAGTTAGACCAAAATGAATTTCACAATTACAAGTAAAACTCGATTCAGCCAGAAAATGTAATGACACAGAGCTCAGTTTTGCAAAGGAAACACATATAGATGTTCCCCACGTTCTGAAAAGCCCAAAACACATTCAATTTTCAAAGGCAACATTTCCCTCAAGAGTTAGACCAAGCTGTATCTCAGAATTGGCAGTAGGACTCAATTTCGCCAAAAAAACTTAATTGTTGGCACAGAGCTCAGATTTGGAAAAGAAAGACATATTCATGTTTCTCAGAGTCTGAAAAGCACAAAACACATTCAATTTTCAAAGGCAAGCTTTCCCTGAGGAGTTAGACCAAGCTGTATCTCAGAATTAGAAGTAAAACTCAATTAAGCCACAAAACATATCTTTTGACAGAGAGCTCAGATTTGGAAAAGAAACACATATTCCTGTTTCTCAGAGTCTGAAAAGCCCAAAACACATTCAATTTTCAACGGGTTTCCCTGAAGTTAGACCAAGCTGTATCTCACAATTGGTGGTAGGACTCAATTAAGCCAGAAAACTCTTGGCACAGAGCTCAGATTTGGAAAAGAAACACATATCCATGTTCCTCAGAATCTGAAAAGCCCAAAACACGTTCAATTTTCAAAGGCAAGCTTTCTGTGAAGAGTTAAACCAAGCTGTATCTCACAATTGGTGGTAGGACTCAATTCAGCCAGAGAACGTAACTTTTGACAAAGAGCTCAGATTTGAAAAGGAAACACATTTTCATGTTCCCCATGTTCTGAAAAGCCCAAAATACATTCAATTTTCAAAGGTGAACTTTCCCTGAGGAGTTAGACCTACCTGTATCTCAGAATTGGCACTGGGACTCAATTTCGCCAAAAAACTTAATTGTTGGCACAGAGCTCAGATTTGGAAAAGAAACACATATTCATGTTTCTCAGAGTCTGAAAAGCCCAAAACTCATTCAATTTTCAAAGGCAAGCTTTCCCTGACGAGTTAGACCATGTTTTATCTCAGAATTAGAAGTAGAACTCAATTAAGCCACAAAATATATCTTTTGTCAGAGAGCTCAGATTTGGAAAAGAAACACATATTCATGTTTCTCACAATCCGAAAAGGCCAAAACACATTCAATTTTCAACGGCAAGCTTTCCCTGAAGAGTTAGACCAAGCTGTATCTCACAATTGGTGGTAGGACTCAATTCAGCCAGAGAACGTAACTTTTGACAAAGAGCTCAGATTTGAAAAGAAACACATATTCATGTTCCCCATGTTCTGAAAAGCCCAAAATACATTCAAATTTCAAAGGCAAGCTTTCCCTGAGGTGTTAGACCAAGCTGTATCTCAGAATTAGAAGTAGAACTCAATTAAGCCACAAAATATATCTTTTAATAGAGAGCTCAGATTTGTAAAAGAAACACATATTCACGTTCCCCACGTTCTGAAAAGCCCAAAACACATTCAATTTTCCAAGGCAACCTTTCCCTGAGGATTTAGACCATGCTGTATCTCAGAATTCAAAGTAGAACTCAATTAAGCCACAAAACATATCTTTTGACAGAGAGCTCAGATTTGGAAAAGAAACACATATTCATGTTTCTCAGAGTCTGAAAAGCCCAAAACACATTCAATTTTCAATGGCAAGCTTTCCCTGAAAAGTTAGACCAAGCTGTATCTCAGAAATGTAGTAAGGACTCAGTTCAGCCAGAAAATTTAACTGTTGGCACAGAGCTCATATTTGGAAAGAAACACATATTCAGAGTCTGAAAAGAACAAAACACATTCAATTTTCAAAGGCGAGCTTTTCCTGAGGAGTTAGACCAAGCTGAATTTCACAATTACAAGTAAAACTGAATTCAGCCAGAAAATGGAACGACACAGAGCTCAGATTTGCGAAGGAAACATATTCATGTTCCCCATGTTCTGAAAAGCGCAAAACACATTCAATTTTCAAAAGCAACCTTTCCCTCAAGAGTTAGACCAAGCTGTATCTCAGAATTGGCAGTAGGACTCAATTTCGCCAGAAAACTTAATTGTTGGCACAGAGCTCAGATTTGGAAAAGAAACACATATTCATGTTTCTCAGAGTCTGAAAAGCCCAAAAGACATTCTATTTTCAAAGGCAAGCTTTCCGTGAAGAGTTAGACCAAGCTGTATCTCACAATTACAAGTGGAACTCAATTAAGCCAGAAAACATATCTTTTGACACAGAGTTCAGATTTGCAAAAGAAACACATATTCATGTTCCTCAGAGTCTGAAAAGCCCAAAACATTCAATTTTCAAAGGCGAGCTTTTCCTGAGGAGTTAGACCAAGCTGTATTTCACAATTACAAGTAAAACTCAATTCAGCCAGAAAATGTAACGACAGAACTCAGATTTGCAAAGGAAACACATATTCATGTTCCCCACCTTCTGAAAAGCCCAAAACACATTCAATTTTCCAAGGCAACCTTTCCCTGAGGAGTTAGACCAAGCTGTATCTCAGAATTGGCAGTAGGACTCAATTTCGCCAGAAAACTTAATTGTTGGCACAGAGCTCAGATTTGGAAAAGAAACACATATTCATGTTTCTGAGAGTCTGAACAGCCCAAAACACATTCAATTTTCAATGGCAAGCTTTTCCTGAAATGTTAGACCAACCTGTATCTCACAATTACAAGTGGAAGTCAATTCAGCCAGAAAACATATCTTTTGACACAGAGCTCAGATTTGCAAAAGAAACACATATTCATGTTCCTCAGAATCTGAATAGCCATCATTTCTTTTCCAAATCTGAGCTCTGTGCCAACAGTTAAGTTTTCTGGCTGAACTGAGTCCTTACAACAATTCTCAGATACAGCTAGGTCTAACTCCTCGGGGAAAGGTTGCTGTTGAAAATTGAATGTGTTTTGGGCTTTTCAGATTCTGAGAAACATGAATATGTCTTTCTTTTTCCAAATCTGAGCTCTGTGCCAACAATAAAGTTTTCTGGCGAAATTGAGTCGTACTGCCAATTCTGAGATACATCTTGGTCTAACTCTTGAGGGAAAGGTTGCCGTTGAAAATTGAATGTGTGGAAACATGAATATGTTTCCTTTGCAAATCTGAGCTCTGTGTCGTTACATTTTCTGGCTTAATGATCTGTCCCCGTCCCCACACACACACAAACACAGCCAACCGAGGGTTAAGGAAACACTTTGGAACTCACCCAGGTCTTATCTCCCACTTGGCAGCGATAGACACACCGTCTGCCAGATGCCTTTATTTTCACAAACAGAAAGATAAGGTACTTAGCGTACAAAAAGTCCAAGCAGAAATAATATTTCTCTCCGCAGTTCCGGACGAGGCTTTAGTGACTATCCAAGGTTTACTTTTGTTCGTCACAAGGATCCCTGACCACTACCCTCTATTATATAGTCTTGGGGGTGTGGTCCAGTGACTCAGTTCTAATCCCTAGCACGCCTCCTAAACTGCTGCAATCGTTTATCATGCCTTCGGAGGCGTGCGTCCAGGAATGATGTTTCTTCGTCACTCAGATCCGACCCAGCTGTCTCCCTGCTAATCTCCTCTCCCTCGGCCGGCACCTGAGACAATGCCAGAGGGGAGGGGCCTGGAGAGGGAGGCCTGGCTTACTCCTCTTCCTCATGCTCGGAGCTTTCTTCCTCCGATGGGACAGGCTCAGAGGGCGGGGCCACAACACTTAATTGAGTTTTACTTGCAATTGTGAAATACAGCTTGGTCTAACTCCTCAGCAAAAGCTCGCCTTTGAAAATCGAATGTGTTTTGGACTTTTCAGACTCTGAGGAACACGAATATATATTTCTTTTCCAAATCTGAACTCTGTGCCAACAGTTAAGTTTTCTCGCTGAACTGAGTCCTTACAACAATTCTGAGATACAGCTTGGTCTAACTCCTCAGGGAAAGTTCACCTTTTAAAATTGAATGTATTTTGGGCATTTCAGAACATGGGGAACATGAATATATGTTTCCTTTTCAAATCTGAGCTCTTTGTCAAAAGTTACGTTCTATGACTGAATTGAGTCCTACTACCAATTGTGAGATACAGCTTGGTCTAACTCTTCATGGAAAGCTTGCCTTTGAATATTGAATGTGTTTTGGGCTTTTCAGACTCTGAGAAACATGAATATGTCTTTCTTTTCCAAATCTGAGCTCTATGCCAACAATTAAGTTTTCTGGCGAAATTGAGTCGTACTGACAATTCTGAGATACAGCTTGGTCTAACACTTCAGGGAAAGGTTGCCGTTGAAAATTGAATGTGTTTTGGGCTTTTCAGAACGTGGGGAACATGAATATGTTTCCTTTGCAAATCTGTGCTCTGTGTCGTTACATTTTCTGGCTGAATTGAGTTTTACTTGCAATTGTGAAATACAGCTTGGTCTAACTTCTCAGCAAAAGCTCGCCTTTGAAAATTGAATGTGTTTTGGACTTTTCAGACTCTGAGGAACACGAATATATGTTTCTTTTCCAAATCTGAGCTCTATGCCAACAATTAAGTTTTCTGGCTGAACTGAGTCCTTACAACAATTCTGAGATACAGCTAGATCTAACTCCTCATGGAAAGTTAATCTTTGAAAATTGAATGCATTTTTGGCTTTTCAGAACACGGGGAACATGAATATGTGTTTCCTTTTAAAATCTGAGCTCTTTGTCAAAACTTACGTTCTCTGGCTGAATTGAGTCCTACCACCAATTGTGAGATACAGCTTGGTCTAACTCTTGAGGGAAAGTTTGCCTTTCAAAAATTGAATGTGTTTTGGGCTATTCAGACTCTGAGAAACATGAATATGTGTTTCTTTTGCAAGTCTGAGCTCTGTGTCAAAAGATATGTTTTCTGTCTGAATTGAGTTCCACTTGTAATTGTGAGGTACAGCTTGGTCTAATTGTTCACGGAAAGCTTGCCTTTGAAAATTGAATGTGTTTTGGGCTTTTCAGATTCTGAGGAACATGAATAAGTGTTTCTTTTCCAAATCTGGCCTCTATGCCAATAGTTAAGTTTTCTGGCTGAACTGAGTCCTACCACCAATTGTGAGATACAGCTTGGTCCAAGACTTGAGAGAAAGGTTGCCTTTGAAAATTGAATGTGTTTTGGGCTTTTCAGAACATGAGGAACATGAATATGTGTTTTCTTTGGAAATCTGAGCTCTATGTCGTTACATTTTCTGGCTGAATTGAGTTTTACTTGTAATTGTGAAATACAGCTTGGTCTAACTCCTCAGCAAAAGCTCGCCTTTGAAAATCGAATATGTTTTGGACTTTTCAGACTCTGAGGAACACGAATATATATTTCTTTTCCAAATCTGAGCTCTGTGCCAACAGTTAAGTTTTCTCGCTGAACTGAGTCCTTACAACAATTCTGAGATACAGCTTGGTCTAACTCCTCAGGGAAAGTTCACCTTTCAAAATTGAATGTATTTTGGGCTTTTAAGAACATGGGGAACATGAATATATGTTTCCTTTTCAAATCTGAGCTCTTTGTCAAAAGTTACGTTCTATGACTGAATTGAGTCCTACTACCAATTGTGAGATACAGCTTGGTCTAACTCTTCACGGAAAGCTTGCCTTTGAATATTGAATGTGTTTTGGGCTTTTCAGACTCTGAGAAACATGAATATGTCTTTCTTTTCCAAATCTGAGCTCTGTGCCAACAATTAAGTTTTCTGGCGAAATTGAGTCGTACTGACAATTCTGAGATACAGCTTGGTCTAACACTTCAGGGAAAGGTTGCCGTTGAAAATTGAATGTGTTTTGGGCTTTTCAGAACGTGGGGAACATGAATATGTTTCCTTTGCAAATCTGTGCTCTGTGTCGTTACATTTTCTGGCTGAATTGAGTTTTACTTGCAATTGTGAAATACAGCTTGGTCTAACTTCTCAGCAAAAGCTCGCCTTTGAAAATTGAATGTGTTTTGGACTTTTCAGACTCTGAGGAACACGAATATATGTTTATTTTCCAAATCTGAGCTCTATGCCAACAGTTAAGTTTTCTGGCTGAACTGAGTCCTTACAACAATTCTGAGATACAGCTAGGTCTAACTCTTCAGGGAAAGTTCACCTTTGAAAACTGAATGTATTTTGGGCTTTTCAGAACATGGGGAACATGAATATGTGATTCTTTTCCAAATCTGAGCTCTATGCCAACAATTAAGTTTTCTGGCTAAATTGAGTCCTACTGCCAATTGTGAGATACAGCTTGGTCTAACTCCTCAGGAAAAGCTCGCCTTTGAAAATTGAATGCATTTTGGGCTTTTCAGAACATGGGGAATATGAATATGTGTTTCCTTTTCAAATCTGAGCTCTTTGTAAAAACTTACGTTCTCTGGATGAATTGAGTCCTACCATCAATTGTGAGATACAGCTTGATCTAACTCTTGAGGGAAATGTTGCCGTTGAAAATTGAATCTGTTTTGGGCTTCTCAGACTCTGAGAAACATGAATATGTCTTTCTTTTCCAAATCTGAGCTCTGTGCCAACAATTAAGTTTTCTGGAGAAATTGAGTCCTACTGCCAATTCTGAGATACAGTTTGGTCTAACTCTTGAGGGGAAGGTTGCCTTTGAAAATTGAATGTGTTTTGGGCTTTTCAGAACGTGGGGAACATGAATATGTGTTTCTTTTCCAAATCTGAGCTCTGTGCCAACTGTTAAGTTTTCTGGCTGAACTGAGTCCTTACAACAATTCTGAGATAGAGGTAGGTCTAAATCTTCACGGAAAGTTCACCTTTGAAAACTGAATGTATTTTGGGCTTTTCAGAACATGGGGAACATGAATATGTGATTCTTTTCCAAATCTGAGCTCTATGCCAACAATTAAGTTTTCTGGCTAAATTGAGTCCTACTGCCAATTGTGAGATACAGCTTGGTCTAACTCCTCAGGAAAAGCTCGCCTTTGAAAATTGAATGCATTTTGGGCTTTTCAGAACATGGGGAATATGAATATGTGTTTCCTTTTCAAATCTGAGCTCTTTGTAAAAACTTACGTTCTCTGGATGAATTGAGTCCTACCATCAATTGTGAGATACAGCTTGATCTAACTCTTGAGGGAAATGTTGCCGTTGAAAATTGAATCTGTTTTGGGCTTCTCAGACTCTGAGAAACATGAATATGTCTTTCTTTTCCAAATCTGAGCTCGGTGCCAACAATTAAGTTTTCTGGCGAAATTGAGTCCTACTGCCAATTCTGAGATACAGTTTGGTCTAACTCTTGAGGGGAAGGTTGCCTTTGAAAATTGAATGTGTTTTGGGCTTTTCAGAACGTGGGGAACATGAATATGTGTTTCTTTTCCAAATCTGAGCTCTGTGCCAACTGTTAAGTTTTCTGGCTGAACTGAGTCCTTACAACAATTCTGAGATAGAGCTAGGTCTAAATCTTCACGGAAAGTTCACCTTTGAAAACTGAATGTATTTTGGGCTTTTCAGAACATGGGGAACATGAATATATGTTTCCTTTTCAAATCTGAGCTCTTTGTCAAAAGTTACGTTCTATGACTGAATTGAGTCCTACTACCAATTGTGAGATACAGCTTGGTCTAACTCTTCACGGAAAGCTTGCCTTTGAATATTGAATGTGTTTTGGGCTTTTCAGACTCTGAGAAACATGAATATGTCTTTCTTTTCCAAATCTGAGCTCTGTGCCAACAATTAAGTTTTCTGGCGAAATTGAGTCGTACTGACAATTCTGAGATACAGCTTGGTCTAACACTTCAGGGAAAGGTTGCCGTTGAAAATTGAATGTGTTTTGGGCTTTTCAGAACGTGGGGAACATGAATATGTTTCCTTTGCAAATCTGTGCTCTGTGTCGTTACATTTTCTGGCTGAATTGAGTTTTACTTGCAATTGTGAAATACAGCTTGGTCTAACTTCTCAGCAAAAGCTCGCCTTTGAAAATTGAATGTGTTTTGGACTTTTCAGACTCTGAGGAACACGAATATATGTTTATTTTCCAAATCTGAGCTCTATGCCAACAGTTAAGTTTTCTGGCTGAACTGAGTCCTTACAACAATTCTGAGATACAGCTAGGTCTAACTCTTCAGGGAAAGTTCACCTTTGAAAACTGAATGTATTTTGGGCTTTTCAGAACATGGGGAACATGAATATGTGATTCTTTTCCAAATCTGAGCTCTATGCCAACAATTAAGTTTTCTGGCTAAATTGAGTCCTACTGCCAATTGTGAGATACAGCTTGGTCTAACTCCTCAGGAAAAGCTCGCCTTTGAAAATTGAATGCATTTTGGGCTTTTCAGAACATGGGGAATATGAATATGTGTTTCCTTTTCAAATCTGAGCTCTTTGTAAAAACTTACGTTCTCTGGATGAATTGAGTCCTACCATCAATTGTGAGATACAGCTTGATCTAACTCTTGAGGGAAATGTTGCCGTTGAAAATTGAATCTGTTTTGGGCTTCTCAGACTCTGAGAAACATGAATATGTCTTTCTTTTCCAAATCTGAGCTCGGTGCCAACAATTAAGTTTTCTGGCGAAATTGAGTCCTACTGCCAATTCTGAGATACAGTTTGGTCTAACTCTTGAGGGGAAGGTTGCCTTTGAAAATTGAATGTGTTTTGGGCTTTTCAGAACGTGGGGAACATGAATATGTGTTTCTTTTCCAAATCTGAGCTCTGTGCCAACTGTTAAGTTTTCTGGCTGAACTGAGTCCTTACAACAATTCTGAGATAGAGCTAGGTCTAAATCTTCACGGAAAGTTCACCTTTGAAAACTGAATGTATTTTGGGCTTTTCAGAACATGGGGAACATGAATATATGTTTCCTATTCCAATCTGAGCTCTTTGTCAAAAGTTACGTTCTATGACTGAATTGAGTCCTACTACCAATTGTGAGATACAGCTTGGTCTAACTCTTCACGGAAAGCTTGCCTTTGAATATTGAATGTGTTTTGGGCTTTTCAGACTCTGAGAAACATGAATATGTCTTTCTTTTCCAAATCTGAGCTCTGTGCCAACAATTAAGTTTTCTGGCGAAATTGAGTCGTACTGACAATTCTGAGATACAGCTTGGTCTAACACTTCAGGGAAAGGTTGCCGTTGAAAATTGAATGTGTTTTGGGCTTTTCAGAACGTGGGGAACATGAATATGTTTCCTTTCCAAATCTGTGCTCTGTGTCGTTACATTTTCTGGCTGAATTGAGTTTTACTTGCAATTGTGAAATACAGCTTGGTCTAACTTCTCAGCAAAAGCTCGCCTTTGAAAATTGAATGTGTTTTGGACTTTTCAGACTCTGAGGAACACGAATATATGTTTATTTTCCAAATCTGAGCTCTATGCCAACAGTTAAGTTTTCTGGCTGAACTGAGTCCTTACAACAATTCTGAGATACAGCTAGGTCTAACTCTTCAGAGAAAGTTCACCTTTGAAAACTGAATGTATTTTGGGCTTTTCAGAACATGGGGAACATGAATATGTGATTCTTTTCCAAATCTGAGCTCTATGCCAACAATTAAGTTTTCTGGCTAAATTGAGTCCTACTGCCAATTGTGAGATACAGCTTGGTCTAACTCCTCAGGAAAAGCTCGCCTTTGAAAATTGAATGCATTTTGGGCTTTTCAGAACATGGGGAATATGAATATGTGTTTCCTTTTCAAATCTGAGCAATTTGTAAAAACTTACGTTCTCTGGATGAATTGAGTCCTACCATCAATTGTGAGATACAGCTTGATCTAACTCTTGAGGGAAATGTTGCCGTTGAAAATTGAATCTGTTTTGGGCTTCTCAGACTCTGAGAAACATGAATATGTCTTTCTTTTCCAAATCTGAGCTCTGTGCCAACAATTAAGTTTTCTGGCGAAATTGAGTCCTACTGCCAATTCTGAGATACAGTTTGGTCTAACTCTTGAGGGGAAGGTTGCCTTTGAAAATTGAATGTGTTTTGGGCTTTTCAGAACGTGGGGAACATGAATATGTGTTTCTTTTCCAAATCTGAGCTCTGTGCCAACTGTTAAGTTTTCTGGCTGAACTGAGTCCTTACAACAATTCTGAGATAGAGCTAGGTCTAAATCTTCACGGAAAGTTCACCTTTGAAAACTGAATGTATTTTGGGCTTTTCAGAACATGGGGAACATGAATATGTGATTCTTTTCCAAATCTGAGCTCTATGCCAACAATTAAGTTTTCTGGCTGAACTGAGTCCTTACAACAATTCTGAGATACAGCTAGATCTAACTCCTCATGGAAAGTTAATCTTTGAAAATTGAATGCATTTTGGGCTTTTCAGAACACGGGGAACATGAATATGTGTTTCCTTTTAAAATCTGAGCTCTTTGTCAAAACTTACGTTCTCTGGCTGAATTGAGTCCTACCACCAATTGTGAGATACAGCTTGGTCTAACTCTTGAGGGAAAGTTTGCCTTTGAAAATTGAATGTGTTTTGGGCTATTCAGACTCTGAGAAACATGAATATGTGTTTCTTTTGCAAGTCTGAGCTCTGTGTCAAAAGATATGTTTTCTGTCTGAATTGAGTTCCACTTGTAATTGTGAGGTACAGCTTGGTCTAACTCTTCACGGAAAGCTTGCCTTTGAATATTGAATGTGTTTTGGGTTTTTCAGACTCTGAGAAACATGAATATGTCTTTCTTTTCCAAATCTGAGCTCTGTGCCAACAATTAAGTTTTCTGGCGAAATTGAGTCGTACTGACAATTCTGAGATACAGCTTGGTCTAACACTTCAGGGAAAGGTTGCCGTTGAAAATTGAATGTGTTTTGGGCTTTTCAGAACGTGGGGAACATGAATATGTTTCCTTTGCAAATCTGTGCTCTGTGTCGTTACATTTTCTGGCTGAATTGAGTTTTACTTGCAATTGTGAAATACAGCTTGGTCTAACTTCTCAGCAAAAGCTCGCCTTTGAAAATTGAATGTGTTTTGGACTTTTCAGACTCTGAGGAACACGAATATATGTTTATTTTCCAAATCTGAGCTCTATGCCAACAGTTAAGTTTTCTGGCTGAACTGAGTCCTTACAACAATTCTGAGATACAGCTAGGTCTAACTCTTCAGGGAAAGTTCACCTTTGAAAACTGAATGTATTTTGGGCTTTTCAGAACATGGGGAACATGAATATGTGATTCTTTTCCAAATCTGAGCTCTATGCCAACAATTAAGTTTTCTGGCTAAATTGAGTCCTACTGCCAATTGTGAGATACAGCTTGGTCGAACTCCTCAGGAAAAGCTCGCCTTTGAAAATTGAATGCATTTTGGGCTTTTCAGAACATGGGGAATATGAATATGTGTTTCCTTTTCAAATCTGAGCTCTTTGTAAAAACTTACGTTCTCTGGATGAATTGAGTCCTACCATCAATTGTGAGATACAGCTTGATCTAACTCTTGAGGGAAATGTTGCCGTTGAAAATTGAATCTGTTTTGGGCTTCTCAGACTCTGAGAAACATGAATATGTCTTTCTTTTCCAAATCTGAGCTCTGTGCCAACAATTAAGTTTTCTGGAGAAATTGAGTCCTACTGCCAATTCTGAGATACAGTTTGGTCTAACTCTTGAGGGGAAGGTTGCCTTTGAAAATTGAATGTGTTTTGGGCTTTTCAGAACGTGGGGAACATGAATATGTGTTTCTTTTCCAAATCTGAGCTCTGTGCCAACTGTTAAGTTTTCTGGCTGAACTGAGTCCTTACAACAATTCTGAGATAGAGGTAGGTCTAAATCTTCACGGAAAGTTCACCTTTGAAAACTGAATGTATTTTGGGCTTTTCAGAACATGGGGAACATGAATATGTGATTCTTTTCCAAATCTGAGCTCTATGCCAACAATTAAGTTTTCTGGCTAAATTGAGTCCTACTGCCAATTGTGAGATACAGCTTGGTCTAACTCCTCAGGAAAAGCTCGCCTTTGAAAATTGAATGCATTTTGGGCTTTTCAGAACATGGGGAATATGAATATGTGTTTCCTTTTCAAATCTGAGCTCTTTGTAAAAACTTACGTTCTCTGGATGAATTGAGTCCTACCATCAATTGTGAGATACAGCTTGATCTAACTCTTGAGGGAAATGTTGCCGTTGAAAATTGAATCTGTTTTGGGCTTCTCAGACTCTGAGAAACATGAATATGTCTTTCTTTTCCAAATCTGAGCTCGGTGCCAACAATTAAGTTTTCTGGCGAAATTGAGTCCTACTGCCAATTCTGAGATACAGTTTGGTCTAACTCTTGAGGGGAAGGTTGCCTTTGAAAATTGAATGTGTTTTGGGCTTTTCAGAACGTGGGGAACATGAATATGTGTTTCTTTTCCAAATCTGAGCTCTGTGCCAACTGTTAAGTTTTCTGGCTGAACTGAGTCCTTACAACAATTCTGAGATAGAGCTAGGTCTAAATCTTCACGGAAAGTTCACCTTTGAAAACTGAATGTATTTTGGGCTTTTCAGAACATGGGGAACATGAATATATGTTTCCTTTTCAAATCTGAGCTCTTTGTCAAAAGTTACGTTCTATGACTGAATTGAGTCCTACTACCAATTGTGAGATACAGCTTGGTCTAACTCTTCACGGAAAGCTTGCCTTTGAATATTGAATGTGTTTTGGGCTTTTCAGACTCTGAGAAACATGAATATGTCTTTCTTTTCCAAATCTGAGCTCTGTGCCAACAATTAAGTTTTCTGGCGAAATTGAGTCGTACTGACAATTCTGAGATACAGCTTGGTCTAACACTTCAGGGAAAGGTTGCCGTTGAAAATTGAATGTGTTTTGGGCTTTTCAGAACGTGGGGAACATGAATATGTTTCCTTTGCAAATCTGTGCTCTGTGTCGTTACATTTTCTGGCTGAATTGAGTTTTACTTGCAATTGTGAAATACAGCTTGGTCTAACTTCTCAGCAAAAGCTCGCCTTTGAAAATTGAATGTGTTTTGGACTTTTCAGACTCTGAGGAACACGAATATATGTTTATTTTCCAAATCTGAGCTCTATGCCAACAGTTAAGTTTTCTGGCTGAACTGAGTCCTTACAACAATTCTGAGATACAGCTAGGTCTAACTCTTCAGGGAAAGTTCACCTTTGAAAACTGAATGTATTTTGGGCTTTTCAGAACATGGGGAACATGAATATGTGATTCTTTTCCAAATCTGAGCTCTATGCCAACAATTAAGTTTTCTGGCTAAATTGAGTCCTACTGCCAATTGTGAGATACAGCTTGGTCTAACTCCTCAGGAAAAGCTCGCCTTTGAAAATTGAATGCATTTTGGGCTTTTCAGAACATGGGGAATATGAATATGTGTTTCCTTTTCAAATCTGAGCTCTTTGTAAAAACTTACGTTCTCTGGATGAATTGAGTCCTACCATCAATTGTGAGATACAGCTTGATCTAACTCTTGAGGGAAATGTTGCCGTTGAAAATTGAATCTGTTTTGGGCTTCTCAGACTCTGAGAAACATGAATATGTCTTTCTTTTCCAAATCTGAGCTCGGTGCCAACAATTAAGTTTTCTGGCGAAATTGAGTCCTACTGCCAATTCTGAGATACAGTTTGGTCTAACTCTTGAGGGGAAGGTTGCCTTTGAAAATTGAATGTGTTTTGGGCTTTTCAGAACGTGGGGAACATGAATATGTGTTTCTTTTCCAAATCTGAGCTCTGTGCCAACTGTTAAGTTTTCTGGCTGAACTGAGTCCTTACAACAATTCTGAGATAGAGCTAGGTCTAAATCTTCACGGAAAGTTCACCTTTGAAAACTGAATGTATTTTGGGCTTTTCAGAACATGGGGAACATGAATATGTGATTCTTTTCCAAATCTGAGCTCGGTGCCAACAATTAAGTTTTCTGGCGAAATTGAGTCCTACTGCCAATTCTGAGATACAGTTTGGTCTAACTCTTGAGGGGAAGGTTGCCTTTGAAAATTGAATGTGTTTTGGGCTTTTCAGAACGTGGGGAACATGAATATGTGTTTCTTTTCCAAATCTGAGCTCTGTGCCAACTGTTAAGTTTTCTGGCTGAACTGAGTCCTTACAACAATTCTGAGATAGAGCTAGGTCTAAATCTTCACGGAAAGTTCACCTTTGAAAACTGAATGTATTTTGGGCTTTTCAGAACATGGGGAACATGAATATGTGATTCTTTTCCAAATCTGAGCTCTATGCCAACAATTAAGTTTTCTGGCTGAACTGAGTCCTTACAACAATTCTGAGATACAGCTAGATCTAACTCCTCATGGAAAGTTAATCTTTGAAAATTGAATGCATTTTGGGCTTTTCAGAACACGGGGAACATGAATATGTGTTTCCTTTTAAAATCTGAGCTCTTTGTCAAAACTTACGTTCTCTGGCTGAATTGAGTCCTACCACCAATTGTGAGATACAGCTTGGTCTAACTCTTGAGGGAAAGTTTGCCTTTGAAAATTGAATGTGTTTTGGGCTATTCAGACTCTGAGAAACATGAATATGTGTTTCTTTTGCAAGTCTGAGCTCTGTGTCAAAAGATATGTTTTCTGTCTGAATTGAGTTCCACTTGTAATTGTGAGGTACAGCTTGGTCTAATTGTTCACGGAAAGCTTGCCTTTGAAAATTGAATGTGTTTTGGGCTTTTCAGAACGTGGGGAACATGAATATGTGTTTCTTTTCCAAATCTGAGCTCTGTGCCAACTGTTAAGTTTTCTGGCTGAACTGAGTCCTTACAACAATTCTGAGATAGAGCTAGGTCTAACTCTTCAGGGAAAGTTCACCTTTGAAAACTGAATGTATTTTGGGCTTTTCAGAACATGGGGAACATGAATATGTGATTCTTTTCCAAATCTGAGCTCTATGCCAACAATTAAGTTTTCTGGCTAAATTGAGTCCTACTGCCAATTGTGAGATACAGCTTGGTCTAACTCCTCAGGAAAAGCTCGCCTTTGAAAATTGAATGCATTTTGGGCTTTTCAGAACATGGGGAATATGAATATGTGTTTCCTTTTCAAATCTGAGCTCTTTGTAAAAACTTACGTTCTCTGGATGAATTGAGTCCTACCATCAATTGTGAGATACAGCTTGATCTAACTCTTGAGGGAAATGTTGCCGTTGAAAATTGAATCTGTTTTGGGCTTCTCAGACTCTGAGAAACATGAATATGTCTTTCTTTTCCAAATCTGAGCTCGGTGCCAACAATTAAGTTTTCTGGCAAAATTGAGTCCTACTGCCAATTCTGAGATACAGTTTGGTCTAACTCTTGAGGGGAAGGTTGCCTTTGAAAATTGAATGTGTTTTGGGCTTTTCAGAACGTGGGGAACATGAATATGTGTTTCTTTTCCAAATCTGAGCTCTGTGCCAACTGTTAAGTTTTCTGGCTGAACTGAGTCCTTACAACAATTCTGAGATAGAGCTAGGTCTAAATCTTCACGGAAAGTTCACCTTTGAAAACTGAATGTATTTTGGGCTTTTCAGAACGTGGGGAACATGAATATGTTTTTTTTGCAAATCTGTGCTCTGTGTCGTTACATTTTCTGGCTGAATTGAGTTTTACTTGCAATTGTGAAATACAGCTTGGTCTAACTTCTCAGCAAAAGCTCGCCTTTGAAAATTGAATGTGTTTTGGACTTTTCAGACTCTGAGGAACACGAATATATGTTTATTTTCCAAATCTGAGCTCTATGCCAACAGTTAAGTTTTCTGGCTGAACTGAGTCCTTACAACAATTCTGAGATACAGCTAGGTCTAACTCTTCAGGGAAAGTTCACCTTTGAAAACTGAATGTATTTTGGGCTTTTCAGAACATGGGGAACATGAATATGTGATTCTTTTCCAAATCTGAGCTCTATGCCAACAATTAAGTTTTCTGGCTAAATTGAGTCCTACTGCCAATTGTGAGATACAGCTTGGTCTATCTCCTCAGGAAAAGCTCGCCTTTGAAAATTGAATGCATTTTGGGCTTTTCAGAACATGGGGAATATGAATATGTGTTTCCTTTTCAAATCTGAGCAATTTGTAAAAACTTACGTTCTCTGGATGAATTGAGTCCTACCATCAATTGTGAGATACAGCTTGATCTAACTCTTGAGGGAAATGTTGCCGTTGAAAATTGAATCTGTTTTGGGCTTCTCAGACTCTGAGAAACATGAATATGTCTTTCTTTTCCAAATCTGAGCTCTGTGCCAACAATTAAGTTTTCTGGCGAAATTGAGTCCTACTGCCAATTCTGAGATACAGTTTGGTCTAACTCTTGAGGGGAAGGTTGCCTTTGAAAATTGAATGTGTTTTGGGCTTTTCAGAACGTGGGGAACATGAATATGTGTTTCTTTTCCAAATCTGAGCTCTGTGCCAACTGTTAAGTTTTCTGGCTGAACTGAGTCCTTACAACAATTCTGAGATAGAGCTAGGTCTAACTCTTCAGGGAAAGTTCACCTTTGAAAACTGAATGTATTTTGGGCTTTTCAGAACATGGGGAACATGAATATGTGATTCTTTTCCAAATCTGAGCTCTATGCCAACAATTAAGTTTTCTGGCTAAATTGAGTCCTACTGCCAATTGTGAGATACAGCTTGGTCTAACTCCTCAGGAAAAGCTCGCCTTTGAAAATTGAATGCATTTTGGGCTTTTCAGAACATGGGGAATATGAATATGTGTTTCCTTTTCAAATCTGAGCTCTTTGTAAAAACTTACGTTCTCTGGATGAATTGAGTCCTACCATCAATTGTGAGATACAGCTTGATCTAACTCTTGAGGGAAATGTTGCCGTTGAAAATTGAATCTGTTTTGGGCTTCTCAGACTCTGAGAAACATGAATATGTCTTTCTTTTCCAAATCTGAGCTCGGTGCCAACAATTAAGTTTTCTGGCGAAATTGAGTCCTACTGCCAATTCTGAGATACAGTTTGGTCTAACTCTTGAGGGGAAGGTTGCCTTTGAAAATTGAATGTGTTTTGGGCTTTTCAGAACGTGGGGAACATGAATATGTGTTTCTTTTCCAAATCTGAGCTCTGTGCCAACTGTTAAGTTTTCTGGCTGAACTGAGTCCTTACAACAATTCTGAGATAGAGCTAGGTCTAAATCTTCACGGAAAGTTCACCTTTGAAAACTGAATGTATTTTGGGCTTTTCAGAACGTGGGGAACATGAATATGTTTTTTTTGCAAATCTGTGCTCTGTGTCGTTACATTTTCTGGCTGAATTGAGTTTTACTTGCAATTGTGAAATACAGCTTGGTCTAACTTCTCAGCAAAAGCTCGCCTTTGAAAATTGAATGTGTTTTGGACTTTTCAGACTCTGAGGAACACGAATATATGTTTATTTTCCAAATCTGAGCTCTATGCCAACAGTTAAGTTTTCTGTCTGAACTGAGTCCTTACAACAATTCTGAGATACAGCTAGGTCTAACTCTTCAGGGAAAGTTCACCTTTGAAAACTGAATGTATTTTGGGCTTTTCAGAACATGGGGAACATGAATATGTGATTCTTTTCCAAATCTGAGCTCTATGCCAACAATTAAGTTTTCTGGCTAAATTGAGTCCTACTGCCAATTGTGAGATACAGCTTGGTCTATCTCCTCAGGAAAAGCTCGCCTTTGAAAATTGAATGCATTTTGGGCTTTTCAGAACATGGGGAATATGAATATGTGTTTCCTTTTCAAATCTGAGCAATTTGTAAAAACTTACGTTCTCTGGATGAATTGAGTCCTACCATCAATTGTGAGATACAGCTTGATCTAACTCTTGAGGGAAATGTTGCCGTTGAAAATTGAATCTGTTTTGGGCTTCTCAGACTCTGAGAAACATGAATATGTCTTTCTTTTCCAAATCTGAGCTCTGTGCCAACAATTAAGTTTTCTGGCGAAATTGAGTCCTACTGCCAATTCTGAGATACAGTTTGGTCTAACTCTTGAGGGGAAGGTTGCCTTTGAAAATTGAATGTGTTTTGGGCTTTTCAGAACGTGGGGAACATGAATATGTGTTTCTTTTCCAAATCTGAGCTCTGTGCCAACTGTTAAGTTTTCTGGCTGAACTGAGTCCTTACAACAATTCTGAGATAGAGCTAAGTCTAAATCTTCACGGAAAGTTCACCTTTGAAAACTGAATGTATTTTGGGCTTTTCAGAACATGGGGAACATGAATATGTGATTCTTTTCCAAATCTGAGCTCTATGCCAACAATTAAGTTTTCTGGCTGAACTGAGTCCTTACAACAATTCTGAGATACAGCTAGATCTAACTCCTCATGGAAAGTTAATCTTTGAAAATTGAATGCATTTTGGGCTTTTCAGAACACGGGGAACATGAATATGTGTTTCCTTTTAAAATCTGAGCTCTTTGTCAAAACTTACGTTCTCTGGCTGAATTGAGTCCTACCACCAATTGTGAGATACAGCTTGGTCTAACTCTTGAGGGAAAGTTTGCCTTTGAAAATTGAATGTGTTTTGGGCTATTCAGACTCTGAGAAACATGAATATGTGTTTCTTTTGCAAGTCTGAGCTCTGTGTCAAAAGATATGTTTTCTGTCTGAATTGAGTTCCACTTGTAATTGTGAGGTACAGCTTGGTCTAATTGTTCACGGAAAGCTTGCCTTTGAAAATTGAATGTGTTTTGGGCTTTTCAGATTCTGAGGAACATGAATAAGTGTTTCTTTTCCAAATCTGGGCTCTATGCCAATAGTTAAGTTTTCTGGCTGAACTGAGTCCTACCACCAATTGTGAGACACAGCTTGGTCCAAGACTTGAGAGAAAGGTTGCCTTTGAAAATTGAATGTGTTTTGGGCTTTTCAGAACGTGAGGAACATGAATATGTGTTTTCTTTGGAAATCTGAGCTCTATGTCGTTACATTTTCTGGCTGAATTGAGTTTTACTTGTAATTGTGAAATACAGCTTGGTCTAACTTCTCAGCAAAAGCTCGCCTTTGAAAATTGAATGTGTTTTGGACTTTTCAGACTCTGAGGAACACGAATATATGTTTATTTTCCAAATCTGAGCTCTATGCCAACAGTTAAGTTTTCTGGCTGAACTGAGTCCTTACAACAATTCTGAGATACAGCTAGGTCTAACTCTTCAGGGAAAGTTCACCTTTGAAAACTGAATGTATTTTGGGCTTTTCAGAACATGGGGAACATGAATATGTGATTCTTTTCCAAATCTGAGCTCTATGCCAACAATTAAGTTTTCTGGCTAAATTGAGTCCTACTGCCAATTGTGAGATACAGCTTGGTCTAACTCCTCAGGAAAAGCTCGCCTTTGAAAATTGAATGCATTTTGGGCTTTTCAGAACATGGGGAATATGAATATGTGTTTCCTTTTCAAATCTGAGCAATTTGTAAAAACTTACGTTCTCTGGATGAATTGAGTCCTACCATCAATTGTGAGATACAGCTTGATCTAACTCTTGAGGGAAATGTTGCCGTTGAAAATTGAATCTGTTTTGGGCTTCTCAGACTCTGAGAAACATGAATATGTCTTTCTTTTCCAAATCTGAGCTCTGTGCCAACAATTAAGTTTTCTGGCGAAATTGAGTCCTACTGCCAATTCTGAGATACAGTTTGGTCTAACTCTTGAGGGGAAGGTTGCCTTTGAAAATTGAATGTGTTTTGGGCTTTTCAGAACGTGCGGAACATGAATATGTGTTTCTTTTCCAAATCTGAGCTCTGTGCCAACTGTTAAGTTTTCTGGCTGAACTGAGTCCTTACAACAATTCTGAGATAGAGCTAGGTCTAAATCTTCACGGAAAGTTCACCTTTGAAAACTGAATGTATTTTGGGCTTTTCAGAACATGGGGAACATGAATATGTGATTCTTTTCCAAATCTGAGCTCTATGCCAACAATTAAGTTTTCTGGCTGAACTGAGTCCTTACAACAATTCTGAGATACAGCTAGATCTAACTCCTCATGGAAAGTTAATCTTTGAAAATTGAATGCATTTTGGGCTTTTCAGAACACGGGGAACATGAATATGTGTTTCCTTGTAAAATCTGAGCTCTTTGTCAAAACTTACGTTCTCTGGCTGAATTGAGTCCTACCACCAATTGTGAGATACAGCTTGGTCTAACTCTTGAGGGAAAGTTTGCCTTTGAAAATTGAATGTGTTTTGGGCTTTTCAGAACGTGAGAAACATGAATATGTGTTTCTTTTGCAAGTCTGAGCTCTGTGTCAAAAGATATGTTTTCTGTCTGAATTGAGTTCCACTTGTAATTGTGAGGTACAGCTTGGTCTAATTGTTCACGGAAAGCTTGCCTTTGAAAATTGAATGTGTTTTGGGCTTTTCAGATTCTGAGGAACATGAATAAGTGTTTCTTTTCCAAATCTGGCCTCTATGCCAATAGTTAAGTTTTCTGGCTGAACTGAGTCCTACCACCAATTGTGAGATACAGCTTGGTCCAAGACTTGAGAGAAAGGTTGCCTTTGAAAATTGAATGTGTTTTGGGCTTTTCAGAACGTGAGGAACATGAATATGTGTTTTCTTTGGAAATCTGAGCTCTATGTCGTTACATTTTCTGGCTGAATTGAGTTTTACTTGTAATTGTGAAATACAGCTTGGTCTAACTCCTCAGCAAAAGCTCGCCTTTGAAAATCGAATGTGTTTTGGACTTTTCAGACTCTGAGGAACACGAATATATATTTCTTTTCCAAATCTGAGCTCTGTGCCAACAGTTAAGTTTTCTCGCTGAACTGAGTCCTTACAACAATTCTGAGATACAGCTTGGTCTAACTCCTCAGGGAAAGTTCACCTTTTAAAATTGAATGTATTTTGGGCTTTTCAGAACATGGGGAACATGAATATATGTTTCCTTTTCAAACCTGAGCTCTTTGTCAAAAGTTACGTTCTATGACTGAATTGAGTCCTACTACCAATTGTGAGATACAGCTTGGTCTAACTCTTCACGGAAAGCTTGCCTTTGAATATTGAATGTGTTTTGGGTTTTTCAGACTCTGAGAAACATGAATATGTCTTTCTTTTCCAAATCTGAGCTCTGTGCCAACAATTAAGTTTTCTGGCGAAATTGAGTCGTACTGACAATTCTGAGATACAGCTTGGTCTAACACTTCAGGGAAAGGTTGCCGTTGAAAATTGAATGTGTTTTGGGCTTTTCAGAACGTGGGGAACATGAATATGTTTCCTTTGCAAATCTGTGCTCTGTGTCGTTACATTTTCTGGCTGAATTGAGTTTTACTTGCAATTGTGAAATACAGCTTGGTCTAACTTCTCAGCAAAAGCTCGCCTTTGAAAATTGAATGTGTTTTGGACTTTTCAGACTCTGAGGAACACGAATATATGTTTATTTTCCAAATCTGAGCTCTATGCCAACAGTTAAGTTTTCTGGCTGAACTGAGTCCTTACAACAATTCTGAGATACAGCTAGGTCTAACTCTTCAGGGAAAGTTCACCTTTGAAAACTGAATGTATTTTGGGCTTTTCAGAACATGGGGAACATGAATATGTGATTCTTTTCCAAATCTGAGCTCTATGCCAACAATTAAGTTTTCTGGCTAAATTGAGTCCTACTGCCAATTGTGAGATACAGCTTGGTCTAACTCCTCAGGAAAAGCTCGCCTTTGAAAATTGAATGCATTTTGGGCTTTTCAGAACATGGGGAATATGAATATGTGTTTCCTTTTCAAATCTGAGCTCTTTGTAAAAACTTACGTTCTCTGGATGAATTGAGTCCTACCATCAATTGTGAGATACAGCTTGATCTAACTCTTGAGGGAAATGTTGCCGTTGAAAATTGAATCTGTTTTGGGCTTCTCAGACTCTGAGAAACATGAATATGTCTTTCTCTTCCAAATCTGAGCTCTGTGCCAACAATTAAGTTTTCTGGCGAAATTGAGTCCTACTGCCAATTCTGAGATACAGTTTGGTCTAACTCTTGAGGGGAAGGTTGCCTTTGAAAATTGAATGTGTTTTGGGCTTTTCAGAACGTGGGGAACATGAATATGTGTTTCTTTTCCAAATCTGAGCTCTGTGCCAACTGTTAAGTTTTCTGGCTGAACTGAGTCCTTACAACAATTCTGAGATAGAGCTAGGTCTAAATCTTCACGGAAAGTTCACCTTTGAAAACTGAATGTATTTTGGGCTTTTCAGAACATGGGGAACATGAATATGTGATTCTTTTCCAAATCTGAGCTCTATGCCAACAATTAAGTTTTCTGGCTGAACTGAGTCCTTACAACAATTCTGAGATACAGCTAGATCTAACTCCTCATGGAAAGTTAATCTTTGAAAATTGAATGCATTTTTGGCTTTTCAGAACACGGGGAACATGAATATGTGTTTCCTTTTAAAATCTGAGCTCTTTGTCAAAACTTACGTTCTCTGGCTGAATTGAGTCCTACCACCAATTGTGAGATACAGCTTGGTCTAACTCTTGAGGGAAAGTTTGCCTTTGAAAATTGAATGTGTTTTGGGCTATTCAGACTCTGAGAAACATGAATATGTGTTTCTTTTGCAAGTCTGAGCTCTGTGTCAAAAGATATGTTTTCTGTCTGAATTGAGTTCCACTTGTAATTGTGAGGTACAGCTTGGTCTAATTGTTCACGGAAAGCTTGCCTTTGAAAATTGAATGTGTTTTGGGCTTTTCAGATTCTGAGGAACATGAATAAGTGTTTCTTTTCCAAATCTGGCCTCTATGCCAATAGTTAAGTTTTCTGGCTGAACTGAGTCCTACCACCAATTGTGAGATACAGCTTGGTCCAAGACTTGAGAGAAAGGTTGCCTTTGAAAATTGAATGTGTTTTGGGCTTTTCAGAACGTGAGGAACATGAATATGTGTTTTCTTTGGAAATCTGAGCTCTATGTCGTTACATTTTCTGGCTGAATTGAGTTTTACTTGTAATTGTGAAATACAGCTTGGTCTAACTCCTCAGCAAAAGCTCGCCTTTGAAAATCGAATGTGTTTTGGACTTTTCAGACTCTGAGGAACACGAATATATATTTCTTTTCCAAATCTGAGCTCTGTGCCAACAGTTAAGTTTTCTCGCTGAACTGAGTCCTTACAACAATTCTGAGATACAGCTTGGTCTAACTCCTCAGGGAAAGTTCACCTTTTAAAATTGAATGTATTTTGGGCTTTTCAGAACATGGGGAACATGAATATATGTTTCCTTTTCAAACCTGAGCTCTTTGTCAAAAGTTACGTTCTATGACTGAATTGAGTCCTACTACCAATTGTGAGATACAGCTTGGTCTAACTCTTCACGGAAAGCTTGCCTTTGAATATTGAATGTGTTTTGGGCTTTTCAGACTCTGAGAAACATGAATATGTCTTTCTTTTCCAAATCTGAGCTCTGTGCCAACAATTAAGTTTTCTGGCGAAATTGAGTCGTACTGACAATTCTGAGATACAGCTTGGTCTAACACTTCAGGGAAAGGTTGCCGTTGAAAATTGAATGTGTTTTGGGCTTTTCAGAACGTGGGGAACATGAATATGTTTCCTTTGCAAATCTGTGCTCTGTGTCGTTACATTTTCTGGCTGAATTGAGTTTTACTTGCAATTGTGAAATACAGCTTGGTCTAACTTCTCAGCAAAAGCTCGCCTTTGAAAATTGAATGTGTTTTGGACTTTTCAGACTCTGAGGAACACGAATATATGTTTATTTTCCAAATCTGAGCTCTATGCCAACAGTTAAGTTTTCTGGCTGAACTGAGTCCTTACAACAATTCTGAGATACAGCTAGGTCTAACTCTTCAGGGAAAGTTCACCTTTGAAAACTGAATGTATTTTGGGCTTTTCAGAACATGGGGAACATGAATATGTGATTCTTTTCCAAATCTGAGCTCTATGCCAACAATTAAGTTTTCTGGCTAAATTGAGTCCTACTGCCAATTGTGAGATACAGCTTGGTCTAACTCCTCAGGAAAAGCTCGCCTTTGAAAATTGAATGCATTTTGGGCTTTTCAGAACATGGGGAATATGAATATGTGTTTCCTTTTCAAATCTGAGCTCTTTGTAAAAACTTACGTTCTCTGGATGAATTGAGTCCTACCATCAATTGTGAGATACAGCTTGATCTAACTCTTGAGGGAAATGTTGCCGTTGAAAATTGAATCTGTTTTGGGCTTCTCAGACTCTGAGAAACATGAATATGTCTTTCTTTTCCAAATCTGAGCTCTGTGCCAACAATTAAGTTTTCTGGCGAAATTGAGTCCTACTGCCAATTCTGAGATACAGTTTGGTCTAACTCTTGAGGGGAAGGTTGCCTTTGAAAATTGAATGTGTTTTGGGCTTTTCAGAACGTGGGGAACATGAATATGTGTTTCTTTTCCAAATCTGAGCTCTATGCCAAAAATTACGTTTTCTGGCTAAATTGAGTTCTACTGCCAATTGTGAGATACAGCTTGGTCTAACTCCTCAGGAAAAGCTCGCCTTTGAAAATTGAATGCATTTTGGGCTTTTCAGAACATGGGGAATATGAATATGTGATTCTTTTCCAAATCTGAGCTCTATGCCAACAATTACGTTTTCTGGCTAAATTGAGTTCTACTGCCAATTGTGAGATAAAGCTTGGTCTAACTCCTCAGGAAAAGCTCGCCTTTGAAAATTGAATGTATTTTGGGCTTTTCAGATTCTGAGGAACATGAATATGTGTTTCTTTTCCAAGTCTGAGCTCTGTGCCAACAGTTAAGTTTTCTGGCTTAATTGAGTTCTACTTGTAATTCTTAGATACAGGTTCGTATAACTCTGAGAAACATGAATATGTCTTTCTTTTCCAAATCTGCGTTCTGTGCCAACAATTACGTTTTCTGGCTAAATTGAGTTCTACTGCCAATTGTGAGATACAGCTTGGTCTAACTCCTCAGGAAAAGCTCGCCTTTGAAAATTGAATGTATTTTGGGCTTTTCAGATTCTGAGGACCATGAATATGTGTTTCTTTTCCAAGTCTGAGCTCTGTGCCAACAGTTAAGTTTTCTGGCTGAACTAAGTCCTTACCACAATTCTGAGATAGAGCTTGGTCTAACTGTTCTTGGAAAGCTTGCCTTTGAAAATTGAATGTGTTTTGGGCTTTTCAGAGTCTGAGGAACAGGAATATCTGTTTCTTTTGCAAATCTGAGCTCTGTGTCAAAATATATGTTTTCTGGCTGAATTGAGTTCCACTTGTAATTGTGAGATACAGCTTGGTCTAACTCCTCAGGAAAAGCTCGCCTTTGAAAATTGAATGTTTTTTGGGCTTTTCAGATTCTGAGGAACATGAATATGTGTTTCTTTTCCAAATCTGAGCTCTTTGTAAAAACTTACGTTCTCTGGCTGAATTGAGTCCTACCATCAATTGTGAGATACTGCTTGGTCTAACTCCTCAGGAAAAGCTCGCCTTTGAAAATTGAATGTATTTTGGGCTTTTCAGATTCTGAGGAACATGAATATGTGTTTCTTTTCCAAGTCTGAGCTCTATGCCAACAATTACGTTTTCTGGCTAAATTGAGTTCTACTGCCAATTGTGACACACAGCTTGGTCTAACTCCTCAGGAAAAGCTCGCCTTTGAAAATTGAATGCATTTTGGGCTTTTCAGAACATGGGGAACATGAATATGTGTTTCCTTTTCAAATCTGAGCTCTTTGTAAAAACTTACGTTCTCTGGATGAATTGAGTCCTACCATCAATTGTGAGATACAGCTTGATCTAACTCTTGAGGGAAATGTTGCCGTTGAAAATTGAATCTGTTTTGGGCTTCTCAGACTCTGAGAAACATGAATATGTGTTTCTTTTCCAAATCTGAGCACTGTGCCAACAATTAAGTTTTCTGGCGAAATTGAGTCCTACTGCCAATTCTGAGATACAGCTTGGTCTAACTCTTGAGGGGAAGGTTGCCTTTGAAAATTGAATGTGTTTTGGGCTTTTCAGAACGTGGGGAACATGAATATGTGTTTCTTTTCCAAATCTGAGCTCTCTGCCAACTGTTAAGTTTTCTGGCTGAACTGAGTCCTTACAACAATTCTGAGATAAAGCTAGATCTAACTCCTCATGGAAAGTTAATCTTTGAAAATTGAATGCATTTTTGGCTTTTCAGAACACGGGGAACATGAATATGTGTTTCCTTTTAAAATCTGAGCTCTTTGTCAAAACTTACGTTCTCTGGCTGAATTGAGTCCTACCACCAATTGTGAGATACAGCTTGGTCTAACTCTTGAGGGAAAGTTTGCCTTTGAAAATTGAATGTGTTTTGGGCTATTCAGACTCTGAGAAACATGAACATGTGTTTCTTTTGCAAGTCTGAGCTCTGTGTCAAAAGATATGTTTTCTGTCTGAATTGAGTTCCACTTGTAATTGTGAGGTACAGCTTGGTCTAATTGTTCACGGAAAGCTTGCCTTTGAAAATTGAATGTGTTTTGGGCTTTTCAGATTCTGAGGAACATGAATAAGTGTTTCTTTTCCAAATCTGGCCTCTATGCCAATAGTTAAGTTTTCTGGCTGAACTGAGTCCTACCACCAATTGTGAGATACAGCTTGGTCCAAGACTTGAGAGAAAGGTTGCCTTTGAAAATTGAATGTGTTTTGGGCTTTTCAGAACGTGAGGAACATGAATATGTGTTTTCTTTGGAAATCTGAGCTCTATGTCGTTACATTTTCTGGCTGAATTGAGTTTTACTTGTAATTGTGAAATACAGCTTGGTCTAACTCCTCAGCAAAAGCTCGCCTTTGAAAATCGAATGTGTTTTGGACTTTTCAGACTCTGAGGAACACGAATATATATTTCTTTTCCAAATCTGAGCTCTGTGCCAACAGTTAAGTTTTCTCGCTGAACTGAGTCCTTACAACAATTCTGAGATACAGCTTGGTCTAACTCCTCAGGGAAAGTTCACCTTTTAAAATTGAATGTATTTTGGGCTTTTCAGAACATGGGGAACATGAATATATGTTTCCTTTTCAAACCTGAGCTCTTTGTCAAAAGTTACGTTCTATGACTGAATTGAGTCCTACTACCAATTGTGAGATACAGCTTGGTCTAACTCTTCACGGAAAGCTTGCCTTTGAATATTGAATGTGTTTTGGGCTTTTCAGACTCTGAGAAACATGAATATGTCTTTCTTTTCCAAATCTGAGCTCTGTGCCAACAATTAAGTTTTCTGGCGAAATTGAGTCGTACTGACAATTCTGAGATACAGCTTGGTCTAACACTTCAGGGAAAGGTTGCCGTTGAAAATTGAATGTGTTTTGGGCTTTTCAGAACGTGGGGAACATGAATATGTTTCCTTTGCAAATCTGTGCTCTGTGTCGTTACATTTTCTGGCTGAATTGAGTTTTACTTGCAATTGTGAAATACAGCTTGGTCTAACTTCTCAGCAAAAGCTCGCCTTTGAAAATTGAATGTGTTTTGGACTTTTCAGACTCTGAGGAACACGAATATATGTTTATTTTCCAAATCTGAGCTCTATGCCAACAGTTAAGTTTTCTGGCTGAACTGAGTCCTTACAACAATTCTGAGATACAGCTAGGTCTAACTCTTCAGGGAAAGTTCACCTTTGAAAACTGAATGTATTTTGGGCTTTTCAGAACATGGGGAACATGAATATGTGATTCTTTTCCAAATCTGAGCTCTATGCCAACAATTAAGTTTTCTGGCTAAATTGAGTCCTACTGCCAATTGTGAGATACAGCTTGGTCTAACTCCTCAGGAAAAGCTCGCCTTTGAAAATTGAATGCATTTTGGGCTTTTCAGAACATGGGGAATATGAATATGTGTTTCCTTTTCAAATCTGAGCTCTTTGTAAAAACTTACGTTCTCTGGATGAATTGAGTCCTACCATCAATTGTGAGATACAGCTTGATCTAACTCTTGAGGGAAATGTTGCCGTTGAAAATTGAATCTGTTTTGGGCTTCTCAGACTCTGAGAAACATGAATATGTCTTTCTCTTCCAAATCTGAGCTCTGTGCCAACAATTAAGTTTTCTGGCGAAATTGAGTCCTACTGCCAATTCTGAGATACAGTTTGGTCTAACTCTTGAGAGGAAGGTTGCCTTTGAAAATTGAATGTGTTTTGGGCTTTTCAGAACGTGGGGAACATGAATATGTGTTTCTTTTCCAAATCTGAGCTCTGTGCCAACTGTTAAGTTTTCTGGCTGAACTGAGTCCTTACAACAATTCTGAGATAGAGCTAGGTCTAAATCTTCACGGAAAGTTCACCTTTGAAAACTGAATGTATTTTGGGCTTTTCAGAACATGGGGAACATGAATATGTGATTCTTTTCCAAATCTGAGCTCTATGCCAACAATTAAGTTTTCTGGCTGAACTGAGTCCTTACAACAATTCTGAGATACAGCTAGATCTAACTCCTCATGGAAAGTTAATCTTTGAAAATTGAATGCATTTTTGGCTTTTCAGAACACGGGGAACATGAATATGTGTTTCCTTTTAAAATCTGAGCTCTTTGTCAAAACTTACGTTCTCTGGCTGAATTGAGTCCTACCACCAATTGTGAGATACAGCTTGGTCTAACTCTTGAGGGAAAGTTTGCCTTTGAAAATTGAATGTGTTTTGGGCTATTCAGACTCTGAGAAACATGAATATGTGTTTCTTTTGCAAGTCTGAGCTCTGTGTCAAAAGATATGTTTTCTGTCTGAATTGAGTTCCACTTGTAATTGTGAGGTACAGCTTGGTCTAATTGTTCACGGAAAGCTTGCCTTTGAAAATTGAATGTGTTTTGGGCTTTTCAGATTCTGAGGAACATGAATAAGTGTTTCTTTTCCAAATCTGGCCTCTATGCCAATAGTTAAGTTTTCTGGCTGAACTGAGTCCTACCACCAATTGTGAGATACAGCTTGGTCCAAGACTTGAGAGAAAGGTTGCCTTTGAAAATTGAATGTGTTTTGGGCTTTTCAGAACGTGAGGAACATGAATATGTGTTTTCTTTGGAAATCTGAGCTCTATGTCGTTACATTTTCTGGCTGAATTGAGTTTTACTTGTAATTGTGAAATACAGCTTGGTCTAACTCCTCAGCAAAAGCTCGCCTTTGAAAATCGAATGTGTTTTGGACTTTTCAGACTCTGAGGAACACGAATATATATTTCTTTTCCAAATCTGAGCTCTGTGCCAACAGTTAAGTTTTCTCGCTGAACTGAGTCCTTACAACAATTCTGAGATACAGCTTGGTCTAACTCCTCAGGGAAAGTTCACCTTTTAAAATTGAATGTATTTTGGGCTTTTCAGAACATGGGGAACATGAATATATGTTTCCTTTTCAAACCTGAGCTCTTTGTCAAAAGTTACGTTCTATGACTGAATTGAGTCCTACTACCAATTGTGAGATACAGCTTGGTCTAACTCTTCACGGAAAGCTTGCCTTTGAATATTGAATGTGTTTTGGGCTTTTCAGACTCTGAGAAACATGAATATGTCTTTCTTTTCCAAATCTGAGCTCTGTGCCAACAATTAAGTTTTCTGGCGAAATTGAGTCGTACTGACAATTCTGAGATACAGCTTGGTCTAACACTTCAGGGAAAGGTTGCCGTTGAAAATTGAATGTGTTTTGGGCTTTTCAGAACGTGGGGAACATGAATATGTTTCCTTTGCAAATCTGTGCTCTGTGTCGTTACATTTTCTGGCTGAATTGAGTTTTACTTGCAATTGTGAAATACAGCTTGGTCTAACTTCTCAGCAAAAGCTCGCCTTTGAAAATTGAATGTGTTTTGGACTTTTCAGACTCTGAGGAACACGAATATATGTTTATTTTCCAAATCTGAGCTCTATGCCAACAGTTAAGTTTTCTGGCTGAACTGAGTCCTTACAACAATTCTGAGATACAGCTAGGTCTAACTCTTCAGGGAAAGTTCACCTTTGAAAACTGAATGTATTTTGGGCTTTTCAGAACATGGGGAACATGAATATGTGATTCTTTTCCAAATCTGAGCTCTATGCCAACAATTAAGTTTTCTGGCTAAATTGAGTCCTACTGCCAATTGTGAGATACAGCTTGGTCTAACTCCTCAGGAAAAGCTCGCCTTTGAAAATTGAATGCATTTTGGGCTTTTCAGAACATGGGGAATATGAATATGTGTTTCCTTTTCAAATCTGAGCTCTTTGTAAAAACTTACGTTCTCTGGATGAATTGAGTCCTACCATCAATTGTGAGATACAGCTTGATCTAACTCTTGAGGGAAATGTTGCCGTTGAAAATTGAATCTGTTTTGGGCTTCTCAGACTCTGAGAAACATGAATATGTCTTTCTTTTCCAAATCTGAGCTCTGTGCCAACAATTAAGTTTTCTGGCGAAATTGAGTCCTACTGCCAATTCTGAGATACAGTTTGGTCTAACTCTTGAGGGGAAGGTTGCCTTTGAAAATTGAATGTGTTTTGGGCTTTTCAGAACGTGGGGAACATGAATATGTGTTTCTTTTCCAAATCTGAGCTCTATGCCAAAAATTACGTTTTCTGGCTAAATTGAGTTCTACTGCCAATTGTGAGATACAGCTTGGTCTAACTCCTCAGGAAAAGCTCGCCTTTGAAAATTGAATGCATTTTGGGCTTTTCAGAACATGGGGAATATGAATATGTGATTCTTTTCCAAATCTGAGCTCTATGCCAACAATTACGTTTTCTGGCTGAACTGAGTCCTTATAACAATTCTCAGATAGAGCTTGGTCTAACTCCTCAGGAAAAGCTCGCCTTTGAAAATTGAATGTATTTTGGGCTTTTCAGATTCTGAGGAACATGAATATGTGTTTCTTTTCCAAGTCTGAGCTCTGTGCCAACAGTTAAGTTTTCTGGCTTAATTGAGTTCTACTTGTAATTCTTAGATACAGGTTCGTATAACTCTGAGAAACATGAATATGTCTTTCTTTTCCAAATCTGCGTTCTGTGCCAACAATTACGTTTTCTGGCTAAATTGAGTTCTACTGCCAATTGTGAGATACAGCTTGGTCTAACTCCTCAGGAAAAGCTCGCCTTTGAAAATTGAATGTATTTTGGGCTTTTCAGATTCTGAGGACCATGAATATGTGTTTCTTTTCCAAGTCTGAGCTCTGTGCCAACAGTTAAGTTTTCTGGCTGAACTAAGTCCTTACCACAATTCTGAGATAGAGCTTGGTCTAACTGTTCTTGGAAAGCTTGCCTTTGAAAATTGAATGTGTTTTGGGCTTTTCAGAGTCTGAGGAACAGGAATATCTGTTTCTTTTGCAAATCTGAGCTCTGTGTCAAAATATATGTTTTCTGGCTGAATTGAGTTCCACTTGTAATTGTGAGATACAGCTTGGTCTAACTCCTCAGGAAAAGCTCGCCTTTGAAAATTGAATGTTTTTTGGGCTTTTCAGATTCTGAGGAACATGAATATGTGTTTCTTTTCCAAATCTGAGCTCTTTGTAAAAACTTACGTTCTCTGGCTGAATTGAGTCCTACCATCAATTGTGAGATACTGCTTGGTCTAACTCCTCAGGAAAAGCTCGCCTTTGAAAATTGAATGTATTTTGGGCTTTTCAGATTCTGAGGAACATGAATATGTGTTTCTTTTCCAAGTCTGAGCTCTATGCCAACAATTACGTTTTCTGGCTAAATTGAGTTCTACTGCCAATTGTGACACACAGCTTGGTCTAACTCCTCAGGAAAAGCTCGCCTTTGAAAATTGAATGCATTTTGGGCTTTTCAGAACATGGGGAACATGAATATGTGTTTCCTTTTCAAATCTGAGCTCTTTGTAAAAACTTACGTTCTCTGGATGAATTGAGTCCTACCATCAATTGTGAGATACAGCTTGATCTAACTCTTGAGGGAAATGTTGCCGTTGAAAATTGAATCTGTTTTGGGCTTCTCAGACTCTGAGAAACATGAATATGTGTTTCTTTTCCAAATCTGAGCACTGTGCCAACAATTAAGTTTTCTGGCGAAATTGAGTCCTACTGCCAATTCTGAGATACAGCTTGGTCTAACTCTTGAGGGGAAGGTTGCCTTTGAAAATTGAATGTGTTTTGGGCTTTTCAGAACGTGGGGAACATGAATATGTGTTTCTTTTCCAAATCTGAGCTCTCTGCCAACTGTTAAGTTTTCTGGCTGAACTGAGTCCTTACAACAATTCTGAGATAAAGCTAGATCTAACTCCTCATGGAAAGTTAATCTTTGAAAATTGAATGCATTTTTGGCTTTTCAGAACACGGGGAACATGAATATGTGTTTCCTTTTAAAATCTGAGCTCTTTGTCAAAACTTACGTTCTCTGGCTGAATTGAGTCCTACCACCAATTGTGAGATACAGCTTGGTCTAACTCTTGAGGGAAAGTTTGCCTTTGAAAATTGAATGTGTTTTGGGCTATTCAGACTCTGAGAAACATGAACATGTGTTTCTTTTGCAAGTCTGAGCTCTGTGTCAAAAGATATGTTTTCTGTCTGAATTGAGTTCCACTTGTAATTGTGAGGTACAGCTTGGTCTAATTGTTCACGGAAAGCTTGCCTTTGAAAATTGAATGTGTTTTGGGCTTTTCAGATTCTGAGGAACATGAATAAGTGTTTCTTTTCCAAATCTGGCCTCTATGCCAATAGTTAAGTTTTCTGGCTGAACTGAGTCCTACCACCAATTGTGAGATACAGCTTGGTCCAAGACTTGAGAGAAAGGTTGCCTTTGAAAATTGAATGTGTTTTGGGCTTTTCAGAACGTGAGGAACATGAATATGTGTTTTCTTTGGAAATCTGAGCTCTATGTCGTTACATTTTCTGGCTGAATTGAGTTTTACTTGTAATTGTGAAATACAGCTTGGTCTAACTCCTCAGCAAAAGCTCGCCTTTGAAAATCGAATGTGTTTTGGACTTTTCAGACTCTGAGGAACACGAATATATATTTCTTTTCCAAATCTGAGCTCTGTGCCAACAGTTAAGTTTTCTCGCTGAACTGAGTCCTTACAACAATTCTGAGATACAGCTAGGTCTAACTCTTCAGGGAAAGTTCACCTTTGAAAACTGAATGTATTTTGGGCTTTTCAGAACATGGGGAACATGAATATGTGATTCTTTTCCAAATCTGAGCTCTATGCCAACAATTAAGTTTTCTGGCTAAATTGAGTCCTACTGCCAATTGTGAGATACAGCTTGGTCTAACTCCTCAGGAAAAGCTCGCCTTTGAAAATTGAATGCATTTTGGGCTTTTCAGAACATGGGGAATATGAATATGTGATTCTTTTCCAAATCTGAGCTCTATGCCAACAATTACGTTTTCTGGCTGAACTGAGTCCTTATAACAATTCTCAGATAGAGCTTGGTCTAACTCTTCAGGGAAATATTGCCGTTGAAAATTGAATGTGTTTTGGGCTTCTCAGACTCTGAGAAACATGAATATGTCTTTCTTTTCCAAATCTGAGCTCTGTGCCAACAATTAAGTTTTCTGGCGAAATTGAGTCCTACTGCCAATTCTGAGATACAGTTTGGTCTAACTCTTGAGGGGAAGGTTGCCTTTGAAAATTGAATGTGTTTTGGGCTTTTCAGAACGTGGGGAACATGAATATGTTTCTTTTCCAAATCTGAGCTCTGTGCCAACTGTTAAGTTTTCTGGCTGAACTGAGTCCTTACAACAATTCTGAGATAGAGCTAGGTCTAAATCTTCAGGGAAAGTTCACCTTTGAAAACTGAATGTATTTTGGGCTTTTCAGAAAATGGGGAACATGAATATGTGATTCTTTTCCAAACCTGAGCTCTATGCCAAAAATTACGTTTTCTGGCTAAATTGAGTTCTACTGCCAATTGTGAGATAAAGCTTGGTCTAACTCCTCAGGAAAAGCTCGCCTTTGAAAATTGAATGTATTTTGGGCTTTTCAGATTCTGAGGAACATGAATATGTGTTTCTTTTCCAAGTCTGAGCTCTGTGCCAACAGTTAAGTTTTCTGGTTAATTGAGTTCTACTTGTAATTCTTAGATACAGGTTCGTATAACTCTGAGAAACATGAATATGTCTTTCTTTTCCAAATCTGCGTTCTGTGCCAACAATTACGTTTTCTGGCTAAATTGAGTTCTACTGCCAATTGTGAGATACAGCTTGGTCTAACTCCTCAGGAAAAGCTCGCCTTTGAAAATTGAATGTATTTTGGGCTTTTCAGATTCTGAGGACCATGAATATGTGTTTCTTTTCCAAGTCTGAGCTCTGTGCCAACAGTTAAGTTTTCTGGCTGAACTAAGTCCTTACCACAATTCTGAGATAGAGCTTGGTCTAACTGTTCTTGGAAAGCTTGCCTTTGAAAATTGAATGTGTTTTGGGCTTTTCAGAGTCTGAGGAACAGGAATATCTGTTTCTTTTGCAAATCTGAGCTCTGTGTCAAAATATATGTTTTCTGGCTGAATTGAGTTCCACTTGTAATTGTGAGATACAGCTTGGTCTAACTCCTCAGGAAAAGCTCGCCTTTGAAAATTGAATGTTTTTTGGGCTTTTCAGATTCTGAGGAACATGAATATGTGTTTCTTTTCCAAATCTGAGCTCTTTGTAAAAACTTACGTTCTCTGGCTGAATTGAGTCCTACCATCAATTGTGAGATACTGCTTGGTCTAACTCCTCAGGAAAAGCTCGCCTTTGAAAATTGAATGTATTTTGGGCTTTTCAGATTCTGAGGAACATGAATATGTGTTTCTTTTCCAAGTCTGAGCTCTATGCCAACAATTACGTTTTCTGGCTAAATTGAGTTCTACTGCCAATTGTGACACACAGCTTGGTCTAACTCCTCAGGAAAAGCTCGCCTTTGAAAATTGAATGCATTTTGGGCCTTTCAGAACATGGGGAACATGAATATGTGTTTCCTTTTCAAATCTGAGCTCTTTGTAAAAACTTACGTTCTCTGGATGAATTGAGTCCTACCATCAATTGTGAGATACAGCTTGATCTAACTCTTGAGGGAAATGTTGCCGTTGAAAATTGAATCTGTTTTGGGCTTCTCAGACTCTGAGAAACATGAATATGTGTTTCTTTTCCAAATCTGAGCACTGTGCCAACAATTAAGTTTTCTGGCGAAATTGAGTCCTACTGCCAATTCTGAGATACAGCTTGGTCTAACTCTTGAGGGGAAGGTTGCCTTTGAAAATTGAATGTGTTTTGGGCTTTTCAGAACGTGGGGAACATGAATATGTGTTTCTTTTCCAAATCTGAGCTCTCTGCCAACTGTTAAGTTTTCTGGCTGAACTGAGTCCTTACAACAATTCTGAGATAAAGCTAGATCTAACTCCTCATGGAAAGTTAATCTTTGAAAATTGAATGCATTTTTGGCTTTTCAGAACACGGGGAACATGAATATGTGTTTCCTTTTAAAATCTGAGCTCTTTGTCAAAACTTACGTTCTCTGGCTGAATTGAGTCCTACCACCAATTGTGAGATACAGCTTGGTCTAACTCTTGAGGGAAAGTTTGCCTTTGAAAATTGAATGTGTTTTGGGCTATTCAGACTCTGAGAAACATGAATATGTCTTTCTTTTCCAAATCTGAGCTCTGTGCCAACAATTAAGTTTTCTGGCGAAATTGAGTCCTACTGCCAATTCTGAGATACAGTTTGGTCTAACTCTTGAGGGGAAGGTTGCCTTTGAAAATTGAATGTGTTTTGGGCTTTTCAGAACGTGGGGAACATGAATATGTTTCTTTTCCAAATCTGAGCTCTGTGCCAACTGTTAAGTTTTCTGGCTGAACTGAGTCCTTACAACAATTCTGAGATAGAGCTAGGTCTAAATCTTCAGGGAAAGTTCACCTTTGAAAACTGAATGTATTTTGGGCTTTTCAGAAAATGGGGAACATGAATATGTGATTCTTTTCCAAACCTGAGCTCTATGCCAAAAATTACGTTTTCTGGCTAAATTGAGTTCTACTGCCAATTGTGAGATAAAGCTTGGTCTAACTCCTCAGGAAAAGCTCGCCTTTGAAAATTGAATGTATTTTGGGCTTTTCAGATTCTGAGGAACATGAATATGTGTTTCTTTTCCAAGTCTGAGCTCTGTGCCAACAGTTAAGTTTTCTGGTTAATTGAGTTCTACTTGTAATTCTTAGATACAGGTTCGTATAACTCTGAGAAACATGAATATGTCTTTCTTTTCCAAATCTGCGTTCTGTGCCAACAATTACGTTTTCTGGCTAAATTGAGTTCTACTGCCAATTGTGAGATACAGCTTGGTCTAACTCCTCAGGAAAAGCTCGCCTTTGAAAATTGAATGTATTTTGGGCTTTTCAGATTCTGAGGACCATGAATATGTGTTTCTTTTCCAAGTCTGAGCTCTGTGCCAACAGTTAAGTTTTCTGGCTGAACTAAGTCCTTACCACAATTCTGAGATAGAGCTTGGTCTAACTGTTCTTGGAAAGCTTGCCTTTGAAAATTGAATGTGTTTTGGGCTTTTCAGAGTCTGAGGAACAGGAATATCTGTTTCTTTTGCAAATCTGAGCTCTGTGTCAAAATATATGTTTTCTGGCTGAATTGAGTTCCACTTGTAATTGTGAGATACAGCTTGGTCTAACTCCTCAGGAAAAGCTCGCCTTTGAAAATTGAATGTTTTTTGGGCTTTTCAGATTCTGAGGAACATGAATATGTGTTTCTTTTCCAAATCTGAGCTCTTTGTAAAAACTTACGTTCTCTGGCTGAATTGAGTCCTACCATCAATTGTGAGATACTGCTTGGTCTAACTCCTCAGGAAAAGCTCGCCTTTGAAAATTGAATGTATTTTGGGCTTTTCAGATTCTGAGGAACATGAATATGTGTTTCTTTTCCAAGTCTGAGCTCTATGCCAACAATTACGTTTTCTGGCTAAATTGAGTTCTACTGCCAATTGTGACACACAGCTTGGTCTAACTCCTCAGGAAAAGCTCGCCTTTGAAAATTGAATGCATTTTGGGCTTTTCAGAACATGGGGAACATGAATATGTGTTTCCTTTTCAAATCTGAGCTCTTTGTAAAAACTTACGTTCTCTGGATGAATTGAGTCCTACCATCAATTGTGAGATACAGCTTGATCTAACTCTTGAGGGAAATGTTGCCGTTGAAAATTGAATCTGTTTTGGGCTTCTCAGACTCTGAGAAACATGAATATGTGTTTCTTTTCCAAATCTGAGCACTGTGCCAACAATTAAGTTTTCTGGCGAAATTGAGTCCTACTGCCAATTCTGAGATACAGCTTGGTCTAACTCTTGAGGGGAAGGTTGCCTTTGAAAATTGAATGTGTTTTGGGCTTTTCAGAACGTGGGGAACATGAATATGTGTTTCTTTTCCAAATCTGAGCTCTCTGCCAACTGTTAAGTTTTCTGGCTGAACTGAGTCCTTACAACAATTCTGAGATAAAGCTAGATCTAACTCCTCATGGAAAGTTAATCTTTGAAAATTGAATGCATTTTTGGCTTTTCAGAACACGGGGAACATGAATATGTGTTTCCTTTTAAAATCTGAGCTCTTTGTCAAAACTTACGTTCTCTGGCTGAATTGAGTCCTACCACCAATTGTGAGATACAGCTTGGTCTAACTCTTGAGGGAAAGTTTGCCTTTGAAAATTGAATGTGTTTTGGGCTATTCAGACTCTGAGAAACATGAACATGTGTTTCTTTTGCAAGTCTGAGCTCTGTGTCAAAAGATATGTTTTCTGTCTGAATTGAGTTCCACTTGTAATTGTGAGGTACAGCTTGGTCTAATTGTTCACGGAAAGCTTGCCTTTGAAAATTGAATGTGTTTTGGGCTTTTCAGATTCTGAGGAACATGAATAAGTGTTTCTTTTCCAAATCTGGCCTCTATGCCAATAGTTAAGTTTTCTGGCTGAACTGAGTCCTACCACCAATTGTGAGATACAGCTTGGTCCAAGACTTGAGAGAAAGGTTGCCTTTGAAAATTGAATGTGTTTTGGGCTTTTCAGAACGTGAGGAACATGAATATGTGTTTTCTTTGGAAATCTGAGCTCTATGTCGTTACATTTTCTGGCTGAATTGAGTTTTACTTGTAATTGTGAAATACAGCTTGGTCTAACTCCTCAGCAAAAGCTCGCCTTTGAAAATCGAATGTGTTTTGGACTTTTCAGACTCTGAGGAACACGAATATATATTTCTTTTCCAAATCTGAGCTCTGTGCCAACAGTTAAGTTTTCTCGCTGAACTGAGTCCTTACAACAATTCTGAGATACAGCTTGGTCTAACTCCTCAGGGAAAGTTCACCTTTTAAAATTGAATGTATTTTGGGCTTTTCAGAACATGGGGAACATGAATATATGTTTCCTTTTCAAACCTGAGCTCTTTGTCAAAAGTTACGTTCTATGACTGAATTGAGTCCTACTACCAATTGTGAGATACAGCTTGGTCTAACTCTTCACGGAAAGCTTGCCTTTGAATATTGAATGTGTTTTGGGCTTTTCAGACTCTGAGAAACATGAATATGTCTTTCTTTTCCAAATCTGAGCTCTGTGCCAACAATTAAGTTTTCTGGCGAAATTGAGTCGTACTGACAATTCTGAGATACAGCTTGGTCTAACACTTCAGGGAAAGGTTGCCGTTGAAAATTGAATGTGTTTTGGGCTTTTCAGAACGTGGGGAACATGAATATGTTTCCTTTGCAAATCTGTGCTCTGTGTCGTTACATTTTCTGGCTGAATTGAGTTTTACTTGCAATTGTGAAATACAGCTTGGTCTAACTTCTCAGCAAAAGCTCGCCTTTGAAAATTGAATGTGTTTTGGACTTTTCAGACTCTGAGGAACACGAATATATGTTTATTTTCCAAATCTGAGCTCTATGCCAACAGTTAAGTTTTCTGGCTGAACTGAGTCCTTACAACAATTCTGAGATACAGCTAGGTCTAACTCTTCAGGGAAAGTTCACCTTTGAAAACTGAATGTATTTTGGGCTTTTCAGAACATGGGGAACATGAATATGTGATTCTTTTCCAAATCTGAGCTCTATGCCAACAATTAAGTTTTCTGGCTAAATTGAGTCCTACTGCCAATTGTGAGATACAGCTTGGTCTAACTCCTCAGGAAAAGCTCGCCTTTGAAAATTGAATGCATTTTGGGCTTTTCAGAACATGGGGAATATGAATATGTGTTTCCTTTTCAAATCTGAGCTCTTTGTAAAAACTTACGTTCTCTGGATGAATTGAGTCCTACCATCAATTGTGAGATACAGCTTGATCTAACTCTTGAGGGAAATGTTGCCGTTGAAAATTGAATCTGTTTTGGGCTTCTCAGACTCTGAGAAACATGAATATGTCTTTCTTTTCCAAATCTGAGCTCTGTGCCAACAATTAAGTTTTCTGGCGAAATTGAGTCCTACTGCCAATTCTGAGATACAGTTTGGTCTAACTCTTGAGGGGAAGGTTGCCTTTGAAAATTGAATGTGTTTTGGGCTTTTCAGAACGTGGGGAACATGAATATGTGTTTCTTTTCCAAATCTGAGCTCTATGCCAAAAATTACGTTTTCTGGCTAAATTGAGTTCTACTGCCAATTGTGAGATACAGCTTGGTCTAACTCCTCAGGAAAAGCTCGCCTTTGAAAATTGAATGCATTTTGGGCTTTTCAGAACATGGGGAATATGAATATGTGATTCTTTTCCAAATCTGAGCTCTATGCCAACAATTACGTTTTCTGGCTGAACTGAGTCCTTATAACAATTCTCAGATAGAGCTTGGTCTAACTCCTCAGGAAAAGCTCGCCTTTGAAAATTGAATGTATTTTGGGCTTTTCAGATTCTGAGGAACATGAATATGTGTTTCTTTTCCAAGTCTGAGCTCTGTGCCAACAGTTAAGTTTTCTGGCTTAATTGAGTTCTACTTGTAATTCTTAGATACAGGTTCGTATAACTCTGAGAAACATGAATATGTCTTTCTTTTCCAAATCTGCGTTCTGTGCCAACAATTACGTTTTCTGGCTAAATTGAGTTCTACTGCCAATTGTGAGATACAGCTTGGTCTAACTCCTCAGGAAAAGCTCGCCTTTGAAAATTGAATGTATTTTGGGCTTTTCAGATTCTGAGGACCATGAATATGTGTTTCTTTTCCAAGTCTGAGCTCTGTGCCAACAGTTAAGTTTTCTGGCTGAACTAAGTCCTTACCACAATTCTGAGATAGAGCTTGGTCTAACTGTTCTTGGAAAGCTTGCCTTTGAAAATTGAATGTGTTTTGGGCTTTTCAGAGTCTGAGGAACAGGAATATCTGTTTCTTTTGCAAATCTGAGCTCTGTGTCAAAATATATGTTTTCTGGCTGAATTGAGTTCCACTTGTAATTGTGAGATACAGCTTGGTCTAACTCCTCAGGAAAAGCTCGCCTTTGAAAATTGAATGTTTTTTGGGCTTTTCAGATTCTGAGGAACATGAATATGTGTTTCTTTTCCAAATCTGAGCTCTTTGTAAAAACTTACGTTCTCTGGCTGAATTGAGTCCTACCATCAATTGTGAGATACTGCTTGGTCTAACTCCTCAGGAAAAGCTCGCCTTTGAAAATTGAATGTATTTTGGGCTTTTCAGATTCTGAGGAACATGAATATGTGTTTCTTTTCCAAGTCTGAGCTCTATGCCAACAATTACGTTTTCTGGCTAAATTGAGTTCTACTGCCAATTGTGACACACAGCTTGGTCTAACTCCTCAGGAAAAGCTCGCCTTTGAAAATTGAATGCATTTTGGGCTTTTCAGAACATGGGGAACATGAATATGTGTTTCCTTTTCAAATCTGAGCTCTTTGTAAAAACTTACGTTCTCTGGATGAATTGAGTCCTACCATCAATTGTGAGATACAGCTTGATCTAACTCTTGAGGGAAATGTTGCCGTTGAAAATTGAATCTGTTTTGGGCTTCTCAGACTCTGAGAAACATGAATATGTGTTTCTTTTCCAAATCTGAGCACTGTGCCAACAATTAAGTTTTCTGGCGAAATTGAGTCCTACTGCCAATTCTGAGATACAGCTTGGTCTAACTCTTGAGGGGAAGGTTGCCTTTGAAAATTGAATGTGTTTTGGGCTTTTCAGAACGTGGGGAACATGAATATGTGTTTCTTTTGCAAGTCTGAGCTCTGTGTCAAAAGATATGTTTTCTGTCTGAATTGAGTTCCACTTGTAATTGTGAGGTACAGCTTGGTCTAATTGTTCACGGAAAGCTTGCCTTTGAAAATTGAATGTGTTTTGGGCTTTTCAGATTCTGAGGAACATGAATAAGTGTTTCTTTTCCAAATCTGGCCTCTATGCCAATAGTTAAGTTTTCTGGCTGAACTGAGTCCTACCACCAATTGTGAGATACAGCTTGGTCCAAGACTTGAGAGAAAGGTTGCCTTTGAAAATTGAATGTGTTTTGGGCTTTTCAGAACGTGAGGAACATGAATATGTGTTTTCTTTGGAAATCTGAGCTCTATGTCGTTACATTTTCTGGCTGAATTGAGTTTTACTTGTAATTGTGAAATACAGCTTGGTCTAACTCCTCAGCAAAAGCTCGCCTTTGAAAATCGAATGTGTTTTGGACTTTTCAGACTCTGAGGAACACGAATATATATTTCTTTTCCAAATCTGAGCTCTGTGCCAACAGTTAAGTTTTCTCGCTGAACTGAGTCCTTACAACAATTCTGAGATACAGCTAGGTCTAACTCTTCAGGGAAAGTTCACCTTTGAAAACTGAATGTATTTTGGGCTTTTCAGAACATGGGGAACATGAATATGTGATTCTTTTCCAAATCTGAGCTCTATGCCAACAATTAAGTTTTCTGGCTAAATTGAGTCCTACTGCCAATTGTGAGATACAGCTTGGTCTAACTCCTCAGGAAAAGCTCGCCTTTGAAAATTGAATGCATTTTGGGCTTTTCAGAACATGGGGAATATGAATATGTGATTCTTTTCCAAATCTGAGCTCTATGCCAACAATTACGTTTTCTGGCTGAACTGAGTCCTTATAACAATTCTCAGATAGAGCTTGGTCTAACTCTTCAGGGAAATATTGCCGTTGAAAATTGAATGTGTTTTGGGCTTCTCAGACTCTGAGAAACATGAATATGTCTTTCTTTTCCAAATCTGAGCTCTGTGCCAACAATTAAGTTTTCTGGCGAAATTGAGTCCTACTGCCAATTCTGAGATACAGTTTGGTCTAACTCTTGAGGGGAAGGTTGCCTTTGAAAATTGAATGTGTTTTGGGCTTTTCAGAACGTGGGGAACATGAATATGTTTCTTTTCCAAATCTGAGCTCTGTGCCAACTGTTAAGTTTTCTGGCTGAACTGAGTCCTTACAACAATTCTGAGATAGAGCTAGGTCTAAATCTTCAGGGAAAGTTCACCTTTGAAAACTGAATGTATTTTGGGCTTTTCAGAAAATGGGGAACATGAATATGTGATTCTTTTCCAAATCTGAGCTCTATGCCAAAAATTACGTTTTCTGGCTAAATTGAGTTCTACTGCCAATTGTGAGATAAAGCTTGGTCTAACTCCTCAGGAAAAGCTCGCCTTTGAAAATTGAATGTATTTTGGGCTTTTCAGATTCTGAGGAACATGAATATGTGTTTCTTTTCCAAGTCTGAGCTCTGTGCCAACAGTTAAGTTTTCTGGCTTAATTGAGTTCTACTTGTAATTCTTAGATACAGGTTCGTATAACTCTGAGAAACATGAATATGTCTTTCTTTTCCAAATCTGCGTTCTGTGCCAACAATTACGTTTTCTGGCTAAATTGAGTTCTACTGCCAATTGTGAGATACAGCTTGGTCTAACTCCTCAGGAAAAGCTCGCCTTTGAAAATTGAATGTATTTTGGGCTTTTCAGATTCTGAGGACCATGAATATGTGTTTCTTTTCCAAGTCTGAGCTCTGTGCCAACAGTTAAGTTTTCTGGCTGAACTAAGTCCTTACCACAATTCTGAGATAGAGCTTGGTCTAACTGTTCTTGGAAAGCTTGCCTTTGAAAATTGAATGTGTTTTGGGCTTTTCAGAGTCTGAGGAACAGGAATATCTGTTTCTTTTGCAAATCTGAGCTCTGTGTCAAAATATATGTTTTCTGGCTGAATTGAGTTCCACTTGTAATTGTGAGATACAGCTTGGTCTAACTCCTCAGGAAAAGCTCGCCTTTGAAAATTGAATGTTTTTTGGGCTTTTCAGATTCTGAAGAACATGAATATGTGTTTCTTTTCCAAATCTGAGCTCTTTGTAAAAACTTACGTTCTCTGGCTGAATTGAGTCCTACCATCAATTGTGAGATACTGCTTGGTCTAACTCCTCAGGAAAAGCTCGCCTTTGAAAATTGAATGTATTTTGGGCTTTTCAGATTCTGAGGAACATGAATATGTGTTTCTTTTCCAAGTCTGAGCTCTATGCCAACAATTACGTTTTCTGGCTAAATTGAGTTCTACTGCCAATTGTGACACACAGCTTGGTCTAACTCCTCAGGAAAAGCTCGCCTTTGAAAATTGAATGCATTTTGGGCTTTTCAGAACATGGGGAACATGAATATGTGTTTCCTTTTCAAATCTGAGCTCTTTGTAAAAACTTACGTTCTCTGGATGAATTGAGTCCTACCATCAATTGTGAGATACAGCTTGATCTAACTCTTGAGGGAAATGTTGCCGTTGAAAATTGAATCTGTTTTGGGCTTCTCAGACTCTGAGAAACATGAATATGTGTTTCTTTTCCAAATCTGAGCACTGTGCCAACAATTAAGTTTTCTGGCGAAATTGAGTCCTACTGCCAATTCTGAGATACAGCTTGGTCTAACTCTTGAGGGGAAGGTTGCCTTTGAAAATTGAATGTGTTTTGGGCTTTTCAGAACGTGGGGAACATGAATATGTGTTTCTTTTCCAAATCTGAGCTCTCTGCCAACTGTTAAGTTTTCTGGCTGAACTGAGTCCTTACAACAATTCTGAGATAAAGCTAGATCTAACTCCTCATGGAAAGTTAATCTTTGAAAATTGAATGCATTTTTGGCTTTTCAGAACACGGGGAACATGAATATGTGTTTCCTTTTAAAATCTGAGCTCTTTGTCAAAACTTACGTTCTCTGGCTGAATTGAGTCCTACCACCAATTGTGAGATACAGCTTGGTCTAACTCTTGAGGGAAAGTTTGCCTTTGAAAATTGAATGTGTTTTGGGCTATTCAGACTCTGAGAAACATGAACATGTGTTTCTTTTGCAAGTCTGAGCTCTGTGTCAAAAGATATGTTTTCTGTCTGAATTGAGTTCCACTTGTAATTGTGAGGTACAGCTTGGTCTAATTGTTCACGGAAAGCTTGCCTTTGAAAATTGAATGTGTTTTGGGCTTTTCAGATTCTGAGGAACATGAATAAGTGTTTCTTTTCCAAATCTGGCCTCTATGCCAATAGTTAAGTTTTCTGGCTGAACTGAGTCCTACCACCAATTGTGAGATACAGCTTGGTCCAAGACTTGAGAGAAAGGTTGCCTTTGAAAATTGAATGTGTTTTGGGCTTTTCAGAACGTGAGGAACATGAATATGTGTTTTCTTTGGAAATCTGAGCTCTATGTCGTTACATTTTCTGGCTGAATTGAGTTTTACTTGTAATTGTGAAATACAGCTTGGTCTAACTCCTCAGCAAAAGCTCGCCTTTGAAAATCGAAAGTGTTTTGGACTTTTCAGACTCTGAGGAACACGAATATATATTTCTTTTCCAAATCTGAGCTCTGTGCCAACAGTTAAGTTTTCTCGCTGAACTGAGTCCTTACAACAATTCTGAGATACAGCTAGGTCTAACTCTTCAGGGAAAGTTCACCTTTGAAAACTGAATGTATTTTGGGCTTTTCAGAACATGGGGAACATGAATATGTGATTCTTTTCCAAATCTGAGCTCTATGCCAACAATTAAGTTTTCTGGCTAAATTGAGTCCTACTGCCAATTGTGAGATACAGCTTGGTCTAACTCCTCAGGAAAAGCTCGCCTTTGAAAATTGAATGCATTTTGGGCTTTTCAGAACATGGGGAATATGAATATGTGTTTCCTTTTCAAATCTGAGCTCTTTGTAAAAACTTACGTTCTCTGGATGAATTGAGTCCTACCATCAATTGTGAGATACAGCTTGATCTAACTCTTGAGGGAAATGTTGCCGTTGGAAATTGAATCTGTTTTGGGCTTCTCAGACTCTGAGAAACATGAATATGTCTTTCTTTTCCAAATCTGAGCTCTGTGCCAACAATTAAGTTTTCTGGCGAAATTGAGTCCTACTGCCAATTCTGAGATACAGTTTGGTCTAACTCTTGAGGGGAAGGTTGCCTTTGAAAATTGAATGTGTTTTGGGCTTTTCAGAACGTGGGGAACATGAATATGTGTTTCTTTTCCAAATCTGAGCTCTGTGCCAACTGTTAAGTTTTCTGGCTGAACTGAGTCCTTACAACAATTCTGAGATAGAGGTAGGTCTAAATCTTCAGGGAAAGTTCACCTTTGAAAACTGAATGTATTTTGGGCTTTTCAGAACATGGGGAACATGAATATGTGATTCTTTTCCAAATCTGAGCTCTATGCCAACAATTAAGTTTTCTGGCTAAATTGAGTCCTACTGCCAATTGTGAGATACAGCTTGGTCTAACTCCTCAGGAAAAGCTCGCCTTTGAAAATTGAATGCATTTTGGGCTTTTCAGAACATGGGGAATATGAATATGTGTTTCCTTTTCAAATCTGAGCTCTTTGTAAAAACTTACGTTCTCTGGATGAATTGAGTCCTACCATCAATTGTGAGATACAGCTTGATCTAACTCTTGAGGGAAATGTTGCCGTTGAAAATTGAATCTGTTTTGGGCTTCTCAGACTCTGAGAAACATGAATATGTCTTTCTTTTCCAAATCTGAGCTCGGTGCCAACAATTAAGTTTTCTGGCGAAATTGAGTCCTACTGCCAATTCTGAGATACAGTTTGGTCTAACTCTTGAGGGGAAGGTTGCCTTTGAAAATTGAATGTGTTTTGGGCTTTTCAGAACGTGGGGAACATGAATATGTGTTTCTTTTCCAAATCTGAGCTCTGTGCCAACTGTTAAGTTTTCTGGCTGAACTGAGTCCTTACAACAATTCTGAGATAGAGCTAGGTCTAAATCTTCACGGAAAGTTCACCTTTGAAAACTGAATGTATTTTGGGCTTTTCAGAACATGGGGAACATGAATATATGTTTCCTTTTCAAATCTGAGCTCTTTGTCAAAAGTTACGTTCTATGACTGAATTGAGTCCTACTACCAATTGTGAGATACAGCTTGGTCTAACTCTTCACGGAAAGCTTGCCTTTGAATATTGAATGTGTTTTGGGCTTTTCAGACTCTGAGAAACATGAATATGTCTTTCTTTTCCAAATCTGAGCTCTGTGCCAACAATTAAGTTTTCTGGCGAAATTGAGTCGTACTGACAATTCTGAGATACAGCTTGGTCTAACACTTCAGGGAAAGGTTGCCGTTGAAAATTGAATGTGTTTTGGGCTTTTCAGAACGTGGGGAACATGAATATGTTTCCTTTGCAAATCTGTGTTCTGTGTCGTTACATTTTCTGGCTGAATTGAGTTTTACTTGCAATTGTGAAATACAGCTTGGTCTAACTTCTCAGCAAAAGCTCGCCTTTGAAAATTGAATGTGTTTTGGACTTTTCAGACTCTGAGGAACACGAATATATGTTTATTTTCCAAATCTGAGCTCTATGCCAACAGTTAAGTTTTCTGGCTGAACTGAGTCCTTACAACAATTCTGAGATACAGCTAGGTCTAACTCTTCAGGGAAAGTTCACCTTTGAAAACTGAATGTATTTTGGGCTTTTCAGAACATGGGGAACATGAATATGTGATTCTTTTCCAAATCTGAGCTCTATGCCAACAATTAAGTTTTCTGGCTAAATTGAGTCCTACTGCCAATTGTGAGATACAGCTTGGTCTAACTCCTCAGGAAAAGCTCGCCTTTGAAAATTGAATGCATTTTGGGCTTTTCAGAACATTGGGAATATGAATATGTGTTTCCTTTTCAAATCTGAGCAATTTGTAAAAACTTACGTTCTCTGGATGAATTGAGTCCTACCATCAATTGTGAGATACAGCTTGATCTAACTCTTGAGGGAAATGTTGCCGTTGAAAATTGAATCTGTTTTGGGCTTCTCAGACTCTGAGAAACATGAATATGTCTTTCTTTTCCATATCTGAGCTCTGTGCCAACAATTAAGTTTTCTGGCGAAATTGAGTCCTACTGCCAATTCTGAGATACAGTTTGGTCTAACTCTTGAGGGGAAGGTTGCCTTTGAAAATTGAATGTGTTTTGGGCTTTTCAGAACGTGGGGAACATGAATATGTGTTTCTTTTCCAAATCTGAGCTCTGTGCCAACTGTTAAGTTTTCTGGCTGAACTGAGTCCTTACAACAATTCTGAGATAGAGCTAGGTCTAAATCTTCACAGAAAGTTCACCTTTGAAAACTGAATGTATTTTGGGCTTTTCAGAACATGGGGAACATGAATATGTGATTCTTTTCCAAATCTGAGCTCTATGCCAACAATTAAGTTTTCTGGCTAAATTGAGTCCTACTGCCAATTGTGAGATACAGCTTGGTCTAACTCCTCAGGAAAAGCTCGCCTTTGAAAATTGAATGCATTTTGGGCTTTTCAGAACATGGGGAATATGAATATGTGTTTCCTTTTCAAATCTGAGCAATTTGTAAAAACTTACGTTCTCTGGATGAATTGAGTCCTACCATCAATTGTGAGATACAGCTTGATCTAACTCTTGAGGGAAATGTTGCCGTTGAAAATTGAATCTGTTTTGGGCTTCTCAGACTCTGAGAAACATGAATATGTCTTTCTTTTCCAAATCTGAGCTCTGTGCCAACAATTAAGTTTTCTGGCGAAATTGAGTCCTACTGCCAATTCTGAGATACAGTTTGGTCTAACTCTTGAGGGGAAGGTTGCCTTTGAAAATTGAATGTGTTTTGGGCTTTTCAGAACGTGGGGAACATGAATATGTGTTTCTTTTCCAAATCTGAGCTCTGTGCCAACTGTTAAGTTTTCTGGCTGAACTGAGTCCTTACAACAATTCTGAGATAGAGGTAGGTCTAAATCTTCACGGAAAGTTCACCTTTGAAAACTGAATGTATTTTGGGCTTTTCAGAACATGGGGAACATGAATATGTGATTCTTTTCCAAATCTGAGCTCTATGCCAACAATTAAGTTTTCTGGCTAAATTGAGTCCTACTGCCAATTGTGAGATACAGCTAGATCTAACTCCTCATGGAAAGTTAATCTTGGAAAATTGAATGCATTTTGGGCTTTTCAGAACACGGGGAACATGAATATGTGTTTCCTTTTAAAATCTGAGCTCTTTGTCAAAACTTACGTTCTCTGGCTGAATTGAGTCCTACCACCAATTGTGAGATACAGCTTGGTCTAACTCTTGAGGGAAAGTTTGCCTTTGAAAATTGAATGTGTTTTGGGCTATTCAGACTCTGAGAAACATGAATATGTGTTTCTTTTGCAAGTCTGAGCTCTGTGTCAAAAGATATGTTTTCTGTCTGAATTGAGTTCCACTTGTAATTGTGAGGTACAGCTTGGTCTAATTGTTCACGGAAAGCTTGCCTTTGAAAATTGAATGTGTTTTGGGCTTTTCAGAACGTGGGGAACATGAATATGTGTTTCTTTTCCAAATCTGAGCTCTGTGCCAACTGTTAAGTTTTCTGGCTGAACTGAGTCCTTACAACAATTCTGAGATAGAGCTAGGTCTAAATCTTCAGGGAAAGTTCACCTTTGAAAACTGAATGTATTTTGGGCTTTTCAGAACATGGGGAACATGAATATGTGATTCTTTTCCAAATCTGAGCTCTATGCCAACAATTAAGTTTTCTGGCTAAATTGAGTCCTACTGCCAATTGTGAGATACAGCTTGGTCTAACTCCTCAGGAAAAGCTCGCCTTTGAAAATTGAATGCATTTTGGGCTTTTCAGAACATGGGGAATATGAATATGTGTTTCCTTTTCAAATCTGAGCTCTTTGTAAAAACTTACGTTCTCTGGATGAATTGAGTCCTACCATCAATTGTGAGATACAGCTTGATCTAACTCTTGAGGGAAATGTTGCCGTTGAAAATTGAATCTGTTTTGGGCTTCTCAGACTCTGAGAAACATGAATATGTCTTTCTTTTCCAAATCTGAGCTCGGTGCCAACAATTAAGTTTTCTGGCAAAATTGAGTCCTACTGCCAATTCTGAGATACAGTTTGGTCTAACTCTTGAGGGGAAGGTTGCCTTTGAAAATTGAATGTGTTTTGGGCTTTTCAGAACGTGGGGAACATGAATATGTGTTTCTTTTCCAAATCTGAGCTCTGTGCCAACTGTTAAGTTTTCTGGCTGAACTGAGTCCTTACAACAATTCTGAGATAGAGCTAGGTCTAAATCTTCACGGAAAGTTCACCTTTGAAAACTGAATGTATTTTGGGCTTTTCAGAACATGGGGAACATGAATATGTGATTCTTTTCCAAATCTGAGCTCTATGCCAACAATTAAGTTTTCTGGCTAAATTGAGTCCTACTGCCAATTGTGAGATACAGCTAGATCTAACTCCTCATGGAAAGTTAATCTTGGAAAATTGAATGCATTTTGGGCTTTTCAGAACACGGGGAACATGAATATGTGTTTCCTTTTAAAATCTGAGCTCTTTGTCAAAACTTACGTTCTCTGGCTGAATTGAGTCCTACCACCAATTGTGAGATACAGCTTGGTCTAACTCTTGAGGGAAAGTTTGCCTTTGAAAATTGAATGTGTTTTGGGCTATTCAGACTCTGAGAAACATGAATATGTGTTTCTTTTGCAAGTCTGAGCTCTGTGTCAAAAGATATGTTTTCTGTCTGAATTGAGTTCCACTTGTAATTGTGAGGTACAGCTTGGTCTAATTGTTCACGGAAAGCTTGCCTTTGAAAATTGAATGTGTTTTGGGCTTTTCAGAACGTGGGGAACATGAATATGTGTTTCTTTTCCAAATCTGAGCTCTGTGCCAACTGTTAAGTTTTCTGGCTGAACTGAGTCCTTACAACAATTCTGAGATAGAGCTAGGTCTAAATCTTCAGGGAAAGTTCACCTTTGAAAACTGAATGTATTTTGGGCTTTTCAGAACATGGGGAACATGAATATGTGATTCTTTTCCAAATCTGAGCTCTATGCCAACAATTAAGTTTTCTGGCTAAATTGAGTCCTACTGCCAATTGTGAGATACAGCTTGGTCTAACTCCTCAGGAAAAGCTCGCCTTTGAAAATTGAATGCATTTTGGGCTTTTCAGAACATGGGGAATATGAATATGTGTTTCCTTTTCAAATCTGAGCTCTTTGTAAAAACTTACGTTCTCTGGATGAATTGAGTCCTACCATCAATTGTGAGATACAGCTTGATCTAACTCTTGAGGGAAATGTTGCCGTTGAAAATTGAATCTGTTTTGGGCTTCTCAGACTCTGAGAAACATGAATATGTCTTTCTTTTCCAAATCTGAGCTCGGTGCCAACAATTAAGTTTTCTGGCGAAATTGAGTCCTACTGCCAATTCTGAGATACAGTTTGGTCTAACTCTTGAGGGGAAGGTTGCCTTTGAAAATTGAATGTGTTTTGGGCTTTTCAGAACGTGGGGAACATGAATATGTGTTTCTTTTCCAAATCTGAGCTCTGTGCCAACTGTTAAGTTTTCTGGCTGAACTGAGTCCTTACAACAATTCTGAGATAGAGCTAGGTCTAAATCTTCACGGAAAGTTCACCTTTGAAAACTGAATGTATTTTGGGCTTTTCAGAACATGGGGAACATGAATATGTGATTCTTTTCCAAATCTGAGCTCTATGCCAACAATTAAGTTTTCTGGCTAAATTGAGTCCTACTGCCAATTGTGAGATACAGCTAGATCTAACTCCTCATGGAAAGTTAATCTTGGAAAATTGAATGCATTTTGGGCTTTTCAGAACACGGGGAACATGAATATGTGTTTCCTTTTAAAATCTGAGCTCTTTGTCAAAACTTACGTTCTCTGGCTGAATTGAGTCCTACCACCAATTGTGAGATACAGCTTGGTCTAACTCTTGAGGGAAAGTTTGCCTTTGAAAATTGAATGTGTTTTGGGCTATTCAGACTCTGAGAAACATGAATATGTGTTTCTTTTGCAAGTCTGAGCTCTGTGTCAAAAGATATGTTTTCTGTCTGAATTGAGTTCCACTTGTAATTGTGAGGTACAGCTTGGTCTAATTGTTCACGGAAAGCTTGCCTTTGAAAATTGAATGTGTTTTGGGCTTTTCAGAACGTGGGGAACATGAATATGTGTTTCTTTTCCAAATCTGAGCTCTGTGCCAACTGTTAAGTTTTCTGGCTGAACTGAGTCCTTACAACAATTCTGAGATAGAGCTAGGTCTAAATCTTCAGGGAAAGTTCACCTTTGAAAACTGAATGTATTTTGGGCTTTTCAGAACATGGGGAACATGAATATGTGATTCTTTTCCAAATCTGAGCTCTATGCCAACAATTAAGTTTTCTGGCTAAATTGAGTCCTACTGCCAATTGTGAGATACAGCTTGGTCTAACTCCTCAGGAAAAGCTCGCCTTTGAAAATTGAATGCATTTTGGGCTTTTCAGAACATGGGGAATATGAATATGTGTTTCCTTTTCAAATCTGAGCTCTTTGTAAAAACTTACGTTCTCTGGATGAATTGAGTCCTACCATCAATTGTGAGATACAGCTTGATCTAACTCTTGAGGGAAATGTTGCCGTTGAAAATTGAATCTGTTTTGGGCTTCTCAGACTCTGAGAAACATGAATATGTCTTTCTTTTCCAAATCTGAGCTCGGTGCCAACAATTAAGTTTTCTGGCGAAATTGAGTCCTACTGCCAATTCTGAGATACAGTTTGGTCTAACTCTTGAGGGGAAGGTTGCCTTTGAAAATTGAATGTGTTTTGGGCTTTTCAGAACGTGGGGAACATGAATATGTGTTTCTTTTCCAAATCTGAGCTCTGTGCCAACTGTTAAGTTTTCTGGCTGAACTGAGTCCTTACAACAATTCTGAGATAGAGCTAGGTCTAAATCTTCACGGAAAGTTCACCTTTGAAAACTGAATGTATTTTGGGCTTTTCAGAACATGGGGAACATGAATATATGTTTCCTTTTCAAATCTGAGCTCTTTGTCAAAAGTTACGTTCTATGACTGAATTGAGTCCTACTACCAATTGTGAGATACAGCTTGGTCTAACTCTTCACGGAAAGCTTGCCTTTGAATATTGAATGTGTTTTGGGCTTTTCAGACTCTGAGAAACATGAATATGTCTTTCTTTTCCAAATCTGAGCTCTGTGCCAACAATTAAGTTTTCTGGCGAAATTGAGTCGTACTGACAATTCTGAGATACAGCTTGGTCTAACACTTCAGGGAAAGGTTGCCGTTGAAAATTGAATGTGTTTTGGGCTTTTCAGAACGTGGGGAACATGAATATGTTTCCTTTGCAAATCTGTGCTCTGTGTCGTTACATTTTCTGGCTGAATTGAGTTTTACTTGCAATTGTGAAATACAGCTTGGTCTAACTTCTCAGCAAAAGCTCGCCTTTGAAAATTGAATGTGTTTTGGACTTTTCAGACTCTGAGGAACACGAATATATGTTTATTTTCCAAATCTGAGCTCTATGCCAACAGTTAAGTTTTCTGGCTGAACTGAGTCCTTACAACAATTCTGAGATACAGCTAGGTCTAACTCTTCAGGGAAAGTTCACCTTTGAAAACTGAATGTATTTTGGGCTTTTCAGAACATGGGGAACATGAATATGTGATTCTTTTCCAAATCTGAGCTCTTTGTAAAAACTTACGTTCTCTGGCTGAATTGAGTCCTACCATCAATTGTGAGATACTGCTTGGTCTAACTCCTCAGGAAAAGCTCGCCTTTGAAAATTGAATGTATTTTGGGCTTTTCAGATTCTGAGGAACATGAATATGTGTTTCTTTTCCAAGTCTGAGCTCTATGCCAACAATTACGTTTTCTGGCTAAATTGAGTTCTACTGCCAATTGTGACACACAGCTTGGTCTAACTCCTCAGGAAAAGCTCGCCTTTGAAAATTGAATGCATTTTGGGCTTTTCAGAACATGGGGAACATGAATATGTGTTTCCTTTTCAAATCTGAGCTCTTTGTAAAAACTTACGTTCTCTGGATGAATTGAGTCCTACCATCAATTGTGAGATACAGCTTGATCTAACTCTTGAGGGAAATGTTGCCGTTGAAAATTGAATCTTATTTTGGGCTTCTCAGACTCTGAGAAACATGAATATGTGTTTCTTTTCCAAATCTGAGCACTGTGCCAACAATTAAGTTTTCTGGCGAAATTGAGTCCTACTGCCAATTCTGAGATACAGCTTGGTCTAACTCTTGAGGGGAAGGTTGCCTTTGAAAATTGAATGTGTTTTGGGCTTTTCAGAACGTGGGGAACATGAATATGTGTTTCTTTTCCAAATCTGAGCTCTCTGCCAACTGTTAAGTTTTCTGGCTGAACTGAGTCCTTACAACAATTCTGAGATAAAGCTAGATCTAACTCCTCATGGAAAGTTAATCTTTGAAAATTGAATGCATTTTTGGCTTTTCAGAACACGGGGAACATGAATATGTGTTTCCTTTTAAAATCTGAGCTCTTTGTCAAAACTTACGTTCTCTGGCTGAATTGAGTCCTACCACCAATTGTGAGATACAGCTTGGTCTAACTCTTGAGGGAAAGTTTGCCTTTGAAAATTGAATGTGTTTTGGGCTATTCAGACTCTGAGAAACATGAACATGTGTTTCTTTTGCAAGTCTGAGCTCTGTGTCAAAAGATATGTTTTCTGTCTGAATTGAGTTCCACTTGTAATTGTGAGGTACAGCTTGGTCTAATTGTTCACGGAAAGCTTGCCTTTGAAAATTGAATGTGTTTTGGGCTTTTCAGATTCTGAGGAACATGAATAAGTGTTTCTTTTCCAAATCTGGCCTCTATGCCAATAGTTAAGTTTTCTGGCTGAACTGAGTCCTACCACCAATTGTGAGATACAGCTTGGTCCAAGACTTGAGAGAAAGGTTGCCTTTGAAAATTGAATGTGTTTTGGGCTTTTCAGAACGTGAGGAACATGAATATGTGTTTTCTTTGGAAATCTGAGCTCTATGTCGTTACATTTTCTGGCTGAATTGAGTTTTACTTGTAATTGTGAAATACAGCTTGGTCTAACTCCTCAGCAAAAGCTCGCCTTTGAAAATCGAAAGTGTTTTGGACTTTTCAGACTCTGAGGAACACGAATATATATTTCTTTTCCAAATCTGAGCTCTGTGCCAACAGTTAAGTTTTCTCGCTGAACTGAGTCCTTACAACAATTCTGAGATACAGCTAGGTCTAACTCTTCAGGGAAAGTTCACCTTTGAAAACTGAATGTATTTTGGGCTTTTCAGAACATGGGGAACATGAATATGTGATTCTTTTCCAAATCTGAGCTCTATGCCAACAATTAAGTTTTCTGGCTAAATTGAGTCCTACTGCCAATTGTGAGATACAGCTTGGTCTAACTCCTCAGGAAAAGCTCGCCTTTGAAAATTGAATGCATTTTGGGCTTTTCAGAACATGGGGAATATGAATATGTGTTTCCTTTTCAAATCTGAGCTCTTTGTAAAAACTTACGTTCTCTGGATGAATTGAGTCCTACCATCAATTGTGAGATACAGCTTGATCTAACTCTTGAGGGAAATGTTGCCGTTGAAAATTGAATCTGTTTTGGGCTTCTCAGACTCTGAGAAACATGAATATGTCTTTCTTTTCCAAATCTGAGCTCTGTGCCAACAATTAAGTTTTCTGGCGAAATTGAGTCCTACTGCCAATTCTGAGATACAGTTTGGTCTAACTCTTGAGGGGAAGGTTGCCTTTGAAAATTGAATGTGTTTTGGGCTTTTCAGAACGTGGGGAACATGAATATGTGTTTCTTTTCCAAATCTGAGCTCTGTGCCAACTGTTAAGTTTTCTGGCTGAACTGAGTCCTTACAACAATTCTGAGATAGAGGTAGGTCTAAATCTTCAGGGAAAGTTCACCTTTGAAAACTGAATGTATTTTGGGCTTTTCAGAACATGGGGAACATGAATATGTGATTCTTTTCCAAATCTGAGCTCTATGCCAACAATTAAGTTTTCTGGCTAAATTGAGTCCTACTGCCAATTGTGAGATACAGCTTGGTCTAACTCCTCAGGAAAAGCTCGCCTTTGAAAATTGAATGCATTTTGGGCTTTTCAGAACATGGGGAATATGAATATGTGTTTCCTTTTCAAATCTGAGCTCTTTGTAAAAACTTACGTTCTCTGGATGAATTGAGTCCTACCATCAATTGTGAGATACAGCTTGATCTAACTCTTGAGGGAAATGTTGCCGTTGAAAATTGAATCTGTTTTGGGCTTCTCAGACTCTGAGAAACATGAATATGTCTTTCTTTTCCAAATCTGAGCTCGGTGCCAACAATTAAGTTTTCTGGCGAAATTGAGTCCTACTGCCAATTCTGAGATACAGTTTGGTCTAACTCTTGAGGGGAAGGTTGCCTTTGAAAATTGAATGTGTTTTGGGCTTTTCAGAACGTGGGGAACATGAATATGTGTTTCTTTTCCAAATCTGAGCTCTGTGCCAACTGTTAAGTTTTCTGGCTGAACTGAGTCCTTACAACAATTCTGAGATAGAGCTAGGTCTAAATCTTCACGGAAAGTTCACCTTTGAAAACTGAATGTATTTTGGGCTTTTCAGAACATGGGGAACATGAATATATGTTTCCTTTTCAAATCTGAGCTCTTTGTCAAAAGTTACGTTCTATGACTGAATTGAGTCCTACTACCAATTGTGAGATACAGCTTGGTCTAACTCTTCACGGAAAGCTTGCCTTTGAATATTGAATGTGTTTTGGGCTTTTCAGACTCTGAGAAACATGAATATGTCTTTCTTTTCCAAATCTGAGCTCTGTGCCAACAATTAAGTTTTCTGGCGAAATTGAGTCGTACTGACAATTCTGAGATACAGCTTGGTCTAACACTTCAGGGAAAGGTTGCCGTTGAAAATTGAATGTGTTTTGGGCTTTTCAGAACGTGGGGAACATGAATATGTTTCCTTTGCAAATCTGTGCTCTGTGTCGTTACATTTTCTGGCTGAATTGAGTTTTACTTGCAATTGTGAAATACAGCTTGGTCTAACTTCTCAGCAAAAGCTCGCCTTTGAAAATTGAATGTGTTTTGGACTTTTCAGACTCTGAGGAACACGAATATATGTTTATTTTCCAAATCTGAGCTCTATGCCAACAGTTAAGTTTTCTGGCTGAACTGAGTCCTTACAACAATTCTGAGATACAGCTAGGTCTAACTCTTCAGGGAAAGTTCACCTTTGAAAACTGAATGTATTTTGGGCTTTTCAGAACATGGGGAACATGAATATGTGATTCTTTTCCAAATCTGAGCTCTATGCCAACAATTAAGTTTTCTGGCTAAATTGAGTCCTACTGCCAATTGTGAGATACAGCTTGGTCTAACTCCTCAGGAAAAGCTCGCCTTTGAAAATTGAATGCATTTTGGGCTTTTCAGAACATTGGGAATATGAATATGTGTTTCCTTTTCAAATCTGAGCAATTTGTAAAAACTTACGTTCTCTGGATGAATTGAGTCCTACCATCAATTGTGAGATACAGCTTGATCTAACTCTTGAGGGAAATGTTGCCGTTGAAAATTGAATCTGTTTTGGGCTTCTCAGACTCTGAGAAACATGAATATGTCTTTCTTTTCCATATCTGAGCTCTGTGCCAACAATTAAGTTTTCTGGCGAAATTGAGTCCTACTGCCAATTCTGAGATACAGTTTGGTCTAACTCTTGAGGGGAAGGTTGCCTTTGAAAATTGAATGTGTTTTGGGCTTTTCAGAACGTGGGGAACATGAATATGTGTTTCTTTTCCAAATCTGAGCTCTGTGCCAACTGTTAAGTTTTCTGGCTGAACTGAGTCCTTACAACAATTCTGAGATAGAGCTAGGTCTAAATCTTCACAGAAAGTTCACCTTTGAAAACTGAATGTATTTTGGGCTTTTCAGAACATGGGGAACATGAATATGTGATTCTTTTCCAAATCTGAGCTCTATGCCAACAATTAAGTTTTCTGGCTAAATTGAGTCCTACTGCCAATTGTGAGATACAGCTTGGTCTAACTCCTCAGGAAAAGCTCGCCTTTGAAAATTGAATGCATTTTGGGCTTTTCAGAACATGGGGAATATGAATATGTGTTTCCTTTTCAAATCTGAGCAATTTGTAAAAACTTACGTTCTCTGGATGAATTGAGTCCTACCATCAATTGTGAGATACAGCTTGATCTAACTCTTGAGGGAAATGTTGCCGTTGAAAATTGAATCTGTTTTGGGCTTCTCAGACTCTGAGAAACATGAATATGTCTTTCTTTTCCAAATCTGAGCTCTGTGCCAACAATTAAGTTTTCTGGCGAAATTGAGTCCTACTGCCAATTCTGAGATACAGTTTGGTCTAACTCTTGAGGGGAAGGTTGCCTTTGAAAATTGAATGTGTTTTGGGCTTTTCAGAACGTGGGGAACATGAATATGTGTTTCTTTTCCAAATCTGAGCTCTGTGCCAACTGTTAAGTTTTCTGGCTGAACTGAGTCCTTACAACAATTCTGAGATAGAGCTAGGTCTAAATCTTCACAGAAAGTTCACCTTTGAAAACTGAATGTATTTTGGGCTTTTCAGAACATGGGGAACATGAATATGTGATTCTTTTCCAAATCTGAGCTCTATGCCAACAATTAAGTTTTCTGGCTAAATTGAGTCCTACTGCCAATTGTGAGATACAGCTTGGTCTAACTCCTCAGGAAAAGCTCGCCTTTGAAAATTGAATGCATTTTGGGCTTTTCAGAACATGGGGAATATGAATATGTGTTTCCTTTTCAAATCTGAGCAATTTGTAAAAACTTACGTTCTCTGGATGAATTGAGTCCTACCATCAATTGTGAGATACAGCTTGATCTAACTCTTGAGGGAAATGTTGCCGTTGAAAATTGAATCTGTTTTGGGCTTCTCAGACTCTGAGAAACATGAATATGTCTTTCTTTTCCAAATCTGAGCTCTGTGCCAACAATTAAGTTTTCTGGCGAAATTGAGTCCTACTGCCAATTCTGAGATACAGTTTGGTCTAACTCTTGAGGGGAAGGTTGCCTTTGAAAATTGAATGTGTTTTGGGCTTTTCAGAACGTGGGGAACATGAATATGTGTTTCTTTTCCAAATCTGAGCTCTGTGCCAACTGTTAAGTTTTCTGGCTGAACTGAGTCCTTACAACAATTCTGAGATAGAGGTAGGTCTAAATCTTCACGGAAAGTTCACCTTTGAAAACTGAATGTATTTTGGGCTTTTCAGAACATGGGGAACATGAATATGTGATTCTTTTCCAAATCTGAGCTCTATGCCAACAATTAAGTTTTCTGGCTAAATTGAGTCCTACTGCCAATTGTGAGATACAGCTAGATCTAACTCCTCATGGAAAGTTAATCTTGGAAAATTGAATGCATTTTGGGCTTTTCAGAACACGGGGAACATGAATATGTGTTTCCTTTTAAAATCTGAGCTTTTTGTCAAAACTTACGTTCTCTGGCTGAATTGAGTCCTACCACCAATTGTGAGATACAGCTTGGTCTAACTCTTGAGGGAAAGTTTGCCTTTGAAAATTGAATGTGTTTTGGGCTATTCAGACTCTGAGAAACATGAATATGTGTTTCTTTTGCAAGTCTGAGCTCTGTGTCAAAAGATATGTTTTCTGTCTGAATTGAGTTCCACTTGTAATTGTGAGGTACAGCTTGGTCTAATTGTTCACGGAAAGCTTGCCTTTGAAAATTGAATGTGTTTTGGGCTTTTCAGAACGTGGGGAACATGAATATGTGTTTCTTTTCCAAATCTGAGCTCTGTGCCAACTGTTAAGTTTTCTGGCTGAACTGAGTCCTTACAACAATTCTGAGATAGAGCTAGGTCTAAATCTTCAGGGAAAGTTCACCTTTGAAAACTGAATGTATTTTGGGCTTTTCAGAACATGGGGAACATGAATATGTGATTCTTTTCCAAATCTGAGCTCTATGCCAACAATTAAGTTTTCTGGCTAAATTGAGTCCTACTGCCAATTGTGAGATACAGCTTGGTCTAACTCCTCAGGAAAAGCTCGCCTTTGAAAATTGAATGCATTTTGGGCTTTTCAGAACATGGGGAATATGAATATGTGTTTCCTTTTCAAATCTGAGCTCTTTGTAAAAACTTACGTTCTCTGGATGAATTGAGTCCTACCATCAATTGTGAGATACAGCTTGATCTAACTCTTGAGGGAAATGTTGCCGTTGAAAATTGAATCTGTTTTGGGCTTCTCAGACTCTGAGAAACATGAATATGTCTTTCTTTTCCAAATCTGAGCTCGGTGCCAACAATTAAGTTTTCTGGCGAAATTGAGTCCTACTGCCAATTCTGAGATACAGTTTGGTCTAACTCTTGAGGGGAAGGTTGCCTTTGAAAATTGAATGTGTTTTGGGCTTTTCAGAACGTGGGGAACATGAATATGTGTTTCTTTTCCAAATCTGAGCTCTGTGCCAACTGTTAAGTTTTCTGGCTGAACTGAGTCCTTACAACAATTCTGAGATAGAGCTAGGTCTAAATCTTCACGGAAAGTTCACCTTTGAAAACTGAATGTATTTTGGGCTTTTCAGAACATGGGGAACATGAATATATGTTTCCTTTTCAAATCTGAGCTCTTTGTCAAAAGTTACGTTCTATGACTGAATTGAGTCCTACTACCAATTGTGAGATACAGCTTGGTCTAACTCTTCACGGAAAGCTTGCCTTTGAATATTGAATGTGTTTTGGGCTTTTCAGACTCTGAGAAACATGAATATGTCTTTCTTTTCCAAATCTGAGCTCTGTGCCAACAATTAAGTTTTCTGGCGAAATTGAGTCGTACTGACAATTCTGAGATACAGCTTGGTCTAACACTTCAGGGAAAGGTTGCCGTTGAAAATTGAATGTGTTTTGGGCTTTTCAGAACGTGGGGAACATGAATATGTTTCCTTTGCAAATCTGTGCTCTGTGTCGTTACATTTTCTGGCTGAATTGAGTTTTACTTGCAATTGTGAAATACAGCTTGGTCTAACTTCTCAGCAAAAGCTCGCCTTTGAAAATTGAATGTGTTTTGGACTTTTCAGACTCTGAGGAACACGAATATATGTTTATTTTCCAAATCTGAGCTCTATGCCAACAGTTAAGTTTTCTGGCTGAACTGAGTCCTTACAACAATTCTGAGATACAGCTAGGTCTAACTCTTCAGGGAAAGTTCACCTTTGAAAACTGAATGTATTTTGGGCTTTTCAGAACATGGGGAACATGAATATGTGATTCTTTTCCAAATCTGAGCTCTATGCCAACAATTAAGTTTTCTGGCTAAATTGAGTCCTACTGCCAATTGTGAGATACAGCTTGGTCTAACTCCTCAGGAAAAGCTCGCCTTTGAAAATTGAATGCATTTTGGGCTTTTCAGAACATGGGGAATATGAATATGTGTTTCCTTTTCAAATCTGAGCTCTTTGTAAAAACTTACGTTCTCTGGATGAATTGAGTCCTACCATCAATTCTGAGATACAGTTTGGTCTAACTCTTGAGGGGAAGGTTGCCTTTGAAAATTGAATGTGTTTTGGGCTTTTCAGAACGTGGGGAACATGAATATGTGTTTCTTTTCCAAATCTGAGCTCTGTGCCAACTGTTAAGTTTTCTGGCTGAACTGAGTCCTTACAACAATTCTGAGATAGAGCTAGGTCTAAATCTTCAGGGAAAGTTCACCTTTGAAAACTGAATGTATTTTGGGCTTTTCAGAAAATGGGGAACATGAATATGTGATTCTTTTCCAAATCTGAGCTCTATGCCAAAAATTACGTTTTCTGGCTAAATTGAGTTCTACTGCCAATTGTGAGATAAAGCTTGGTCTAACTCCTCAGGAAAAGCTCGCCTTTGAAAATTGAATGTATTTTGGGCTTTTCAGATTCTGAGGAACATGAATATGTGTTTCTTTTCCAAGTCTGAGCTCTGTGCCAACAGTTAAGTTTTCTGGCTTAATTGAGTTCTACTTGTAATTCTTAGATACAGGTTCGTATAACTCTGAGAAACATGAGTATGTCTTTCTTTTCCAAATCTGCGTTCTGTGCCAACAATTACGTTTTCTGGCTAAATTGAGTTCTACTGCCAATTGTGAGATACAGCTTGGTCTAACTCCTCAGGAAAAGCTCGCCTTTGAAAATTGAATGTATTTTGGGCTTTTCAGATTCTGAGGACCATGAATATGTGTTTCTTTTCCAAGTCTGAGCTCTGTGCCAACAGTTAAGTTTTCTGGCTGAACTAAGTCCTTACCACAATTCTGAGATAGAGCTTGGTCTAACTGTTCTTGGAAAGCTTGCCTTTGAAAATTGAATGTGTTTTGGGCTTTTCAGAGTCTGAGGAACAGGAATATCTGTTTCTTTTGCAAATCTGAGCTCTGTGTCAAAATATATGTTTTCTGGCTGAATTGAGTTCCACTTGTAATTGTGAGATACAGCGTGGTCTAACTCCTCAGGAAAAGCTCGCCTTTGAAAATTGAATATATTTTGGGCTTTTCAGAGTCTGAGGAACATGAATATGTGTTTCTTTTGCAAATCTGAGCTCTGTGTCAAAATATATGTTTTCTGGCTGAATTGAGTTCCACTTGTAATTGTGAAATACAGCTTGGTCTAACTCCTCAGGAAAAGCTTGCCTTTGAAAATTGAATGTTTTTTGGGCTTTTCAGAGTCTGAGGAACATGAATATGTGTTTCTTTTCCAAATCTGAGCTCTTTGCCAACAGTTAAGTTTTCTGGTTGAACTGAGTCCTTACAACAATTCTCAGATAGAGCTTGGTCTAACTCCTCAGGAAAAGCTCGCCTTTGAAAATTGAATGTATTTTAGGCTTTTCAGACTCTGAGGAACATGAATATGTGTTTCTTTTCCAAGTCTGAGCTCTATGCCAAGAATTACGTTTTCTGGCTAAATTGAGTTCTACTGCCAATTGTGACACACAGCTTGGTCTAACTCCTCAGGAAAAGCTCGCCTTTGATAATTGAATGTTTTTTGTGCTTTTCAGATTCTGAGGAACATGAATATGTGTTTCTTTTCCAAATCTGAGCTCTTTGCCAACAGTTAAGTTTTCTGGTTGAACTGAGTCCTTACCACAATTCTGAGATAGAGCTTGGTCTAACTGTTCACGGAAAGGTTGCCTTTGAAAATTGAATATATTTTGGGCTTTTCAGAGTCTGAGGAACATGAATATGTGTTTCTTTTGCAAATCTGAGCTCTGTGTCAAAATATATGTTTTCTGGCTGAATTGAGTTCCACTTGTAATTGTGAAATACAGCTTGGTCTAACTCCTCAGGAAAAGCTTGCCTTTGAAAATTGAATGTTTTTTGGGCTTTTCAGATTCTGAGGAACATGAATATGTGTTTCTTTTCCAAATCTGAGCTCTTTGCCAACAGTTAAGTTTTCTGGTTGAACTGAGTCCTTACAACAATTCTCAGATAGAGCTTGGTCTAACTCCTCAGGAAAAGCTCGCCTTTGAAAATTGAATGTATTTTAGGCTTTTCAGACTCTGAGGAACATGAATATGTGTTTCTTTTCCAAGTCTGAGCTCTATGCCAAGAATTACGTTTTCTGGCTAAATTGAGTTCTACTGCCAATTCTGACACACAGCTTGGTCTAACTCCTCAGGAAAAGCTCGCCTTTGAAAATTGAATGCATTTTGGGCTTTTCAGAACATGGGGAATATGAATATGTGTTTCCTTTTCAAATCTGAGCTCTTTGTAAAAACTTACGTTCTCTGGATGAATTGAGTCCTACCATCAATTGTGAGATACAGCTTGATCTAACTCTTGAGGGAAATGTTGCCGTTGAAAATTGAATCTGTTTTGGGCTTCTCAGACTCTGAGAAACATGAATATGTCTTTCTTTTCCAAATCTGAGCTCTGTGCCAACAATTAAGTTTTCTGGCGAAATTGAGTCCTACTGCCAATTCTGAGATACAGCTTGGTCTAACTCTTGAGGGGAAGGTTGCCTTTGAAAATTGAATGTGTTTTGGGCTTTTCAGAACGTGGGGAACATGAATATGTGTTTCTTTTCCAAATCTGAGCTCTGTGCCAACTGTTAAGTTTTCTGGCTGAACTGAGTCCTTACAACAATTCTGAGATAGAGCTAGGTCTAAATCTTCAGGGAAAGTTCACCTTTGAAAACTGAATGTATTTTGGGCTTTTCAGAAAATGGGGAACATGAATATGTGATTCTTTTCCAAATCTGAGCTCTATGCCAAAAATTACGTTTTCTGGCTAAATTGAGTTCTACTGCCAATTGTGAGATAAAGCTTGGTCTAACTCCTCAGGAAAAGCTCGCCTTTGAAAATTGAATGTATTTTGGGCTTTTCAGATTCTGAGGAACATGAATATGTGTTTCTTTTCCAAGTCTGAGCTCTGTGCCAACAGTTAAGTTTTCTGGCTTAATTGAGTTCTACTTGTAATTCTTAGATACAGGTTCGTATAACTCTGAGAAACATGAGTATGTCTTTCTTTTCCAAATCTGCGTTCTGTGCCAACAATTACGTTTTCTGGCTAAATTGAGTTCTACTGCCAATTGTGAGATACAGCTTGGTCTAACTCCTCAGGAAAAGCTCGCCTTTGAAAATTGAATGTATTTTGGGCTTTTCAGATTCTGAGGACCATGAATATGTGTTTCTTTTCCAAGTCTGAGCTCTGTGCCAACAGTTAAGTTTTCTGGCTGAACTAAGTCCTTACCACAATTCTGAGATAGAGCTTGGTCTAACTGTTCTTGGAAAGCTTGCCTTTGAAAATTGAATGTGTTTTGGGCTTTTCAGAGTCTGAGGAACAGGAATATCTGTTTCTTTTGCAAATCTGAGCTCTGTGTCAAAATATATGTTTTCTGGCTGAATTGAGTTCCACTTGTAATTGTGAGATACAGCGTGGTCTAACTCCTCAGGAAAAGCTCGCCTTTGAAAATTGAATATATTTTGGGCTTTTCAGAGTCTGAGGAACATGAATATGTGTTTCTTTTGCAAATCTGAGCTCTGTGTCAAAATATATGTTTTCTGGCTGAATTGAGTTCCACTTGTAATTGTGAAATACAGCTTGGTCTAACTCCTCAGGAAAAGCTTGCCTTTGAAAATTGAATGTTTTTTGGGCTTTTCAGAGTCTGAGGAACATGAATATGTGTTTCTTTTCCAAATCTGAGCTCTTTGCCAACAGTTAAGTTTTCTGGTTGAACTGAGTCCTTACAACAATTCTCAGATAGAGCTTGGTCTAACTCCTCAGGAAAAGCTCGCCTTTGAAAATTGAATGTATTTTAGGCTTTTCAGACTCTGAGGAACATGAATATGTGTTTCTTTTCCAAGTCTGAGCTCTATGCCAAGAATTACGTTTTCTGGCTAAATTGAGTTCTACTGCCAATTGTGACACACAGCTTGGTCTAACTCCTCAGGAAAAGCTCGCCTTTGATAATTGAATGTTTTTTGTGCTTTTCAGATTCTGAGGAACATGAATATGTGTTTCTTTTCCAAATCTGAGCTCTTTGCCAACAGTTAAGTTTTCTGGTTGAACTGAGTCCTTACCACAATTCTGAGATAGAGCTTGGTCTAACTGTTCACGGAAAGGTTGCCTTTGAAAATTGAATATATTTTGGGCTTTTCAGAGTCTGAGGAACATGAATATGTGTTTCTTTTGCAAATCTGAGCTCTGTGTCAAAATATATGTTTTCTGGCTGAATTGAGTTCCACTTGTAATTGTGAAATACAGCTTGGTCTAACTCCTCAGGAAAAGCTTGCCTTTGAAAATTGAATGTTTTTTGGGCTTTTCAGATTCTGAGGAACATGAATATGTGTTTCTTTTCCAAATCTGAGCTCTTTGCCAACAGTTAAGTTTTCTGGTTGAACTGAGTCCTTACAACAATTCTCAGATAGAGCTTGGTCTAACTCCTCAGGAAAAGCTCGCCTTTGAAAATTGAATGTATTTTAGGCTTTTCAGACTCTGAGGAACATGAATATGTGTTTCTTTTCCAAGTCTGAGCTCTATGCCAAGAATTACGTTTTCTGGCTAAATTGAGTTCTACTGCCAATTCTGACACACAGCTTGGTCTAACTCCTCAGGAAAAGCTCGCCTTTGAAAATTGAATGCATTTTGGGCTTTTCAGAACATGGGGAATATGAATATGTGTTTCCTTTTCAAATCTGAGCTCTTTGTAAAAACTTACGTTCTCTGGATGAATTGAGTCCTACCATCAATTGTGAGATACAGCTTGATCTAACTCTTGAGGGAAATGTTGCCGTTGAAAATTGAATCTGTTTTGGGCTTCTCAGACTCTGAGAAACATGAATATGTCTTTCTTTTCCAAATCTGAGCTCTGTGCCAACAATTAAGTTTTCTGGCGAAATTGAGTCCTACTGCCAATTCTGAGATACAGCTTGGTCTAACTCTTGAGGGGAAGGTTGCCTTTGAAAATTGAATGTGTTTTGGGCTTTTCAGAACGTGGGGAACATGAATATGTGTTTCTTTTCCAAATCTGAGCTCTGTGCCAACTGTTAAGTTTTCTGGCTGAACTGAGTCCTTACAACAATTCTGAGATAGAGCTAGGTCTAAATCTTCAGGGAAAGTTCACCTTTGAAAACTGAATGTATTTTGGGCTTTTCAGAAAATGGGGAACATGAATATGTGATTCTTTTCCAAATCTGAGCTCTATGCCAAAAATTACGTTTTCTGGCTAAATTGAGTTCTACTGCCAATTGTGAGATAAAGCTTGGTCTAACTCCTCAGGAAAAGCTCGCCTTTGAAAATTGAATGTATTTTGGGCTTTTCAGAAAATGGGGAACATGAATATGTGTTTCTTTTCCAAGTCTGAGCTCTGTGCCAACAGTTAAGTTTTCTGGCTTAATTGAGTTCTACTTGTAATTCTTAGATACAGCTTCGTATAACTCTGAGAAACATGAATATGTCTTTCTTTTCCAAATCTGAGTTCTGTGCCAACAATTACGTTTTCTGGCGAAATTGAGTCCTACTGCCAATTCTGAGATACAGCTTGGTCAAACTCTTGAGGGGAAGGTTGCCTTTGAAAATTGAATGTGTTTTGGACTTTTCAGAGTCTGAGGAACATGAATATGTGTTTCTTTTGCAAATCTGAGCTGTGTGTCAAAATATATGTTTTCTTGCTGAATTGAGTTCCACTTGTAATTGTGAGATACAGCTTGGTCTCACTTTTCACGGAAAGCTTGCCTTTGATAATTGAATGTTTTTTGTGCTTTTCAGATTCTGAGGAACATGAATATGTGTTTCTTTTCCAAATCTGAGCTCTTTGCCAACAGTTAAGTTTTCTGGTTGAACTGAGTCCTTACCACAATTCTGAGATAGAGCTTGGTCTAACTGTTCACGGAAAGCTCGCCTTTGAAAATTGAATATGTTTTGGGGTTTTCAGAGTCTGAGGAACATGAAATTGTGTTTCTTTTGCAAATCTGAGCTCTGTGCCAACAGTTAAGTTTTCTGGATGAACTGAGTCCTTACAACAATTCTGAGATAGAGCTAGGTCTAACTCTTCAGGGAAAGTTCACCTTTGAAAACTGAATGTATTTTGGGCTTTTCAGAACATAGGGAACATGAATATGTGATTCTTTTCGAAATCTGAGCTCTATGCCAACAATTACGTTTTCTGGCTAAATTGAGTCCTACTGCCAATTGTGAGATACAGCTTGGTCTAACTCCTCAGGAAAAGCTCGCCTTTGAAAATTGAATGTATTTTGGGCATTTCAGATTCTGAGGAACATGAATATGTGTTTCTTTTCCAAGTCTGAGCTCTATGCCAAGAATTACGTTTTCTGGCTAAATTGAGTTCTACTGCCAATTGTGACACACAGCTTGGTCTAACTCCTCAGGAAAAGCTCGCCTTTGAAAATTGAATGCATTTTGGGCTTTTCAGAACATGGGGAACATGAATATGTGTTTCCTTTTCAAATCTGAGCTCTTTGTAAAAACTTTCGTTCTCTGGATGAATTGAGTCCTACCATCAATTGTGAGATACAGCTTGATCTAACTCTTGAGGGAAATGTTGCCGTTGAAAATTGAATCTGTTTTGGGCTTCTCAGACTCTGAGAAACATGAATATGTCTTTCTTTTCCAAATCTGAGCTCTGTGCCAACAATTAAGTTTTCTGGCGAAATTGAGTCCTACTGCCAATTCTGAGATACAGCTTGGTCTAACTCTTGAGGGGAAGGTTGCCTTTGAAAATTGAATGTGTTTTGGGCTTTTCAGAACGTGGGGAACATGAATATGTGTTTCTTTTCCAAATCTGAGCTCTGTGCCAACTGTTAAGTTTTCTGGCTGAACTGAGTCCTTACAACAATTCTGAGATAGACCTAGGTCTAAATCTTCAGGGAAAGTTCACCTTTGAAAACTGAATGTATTTTGGGCTTTTCAGAAAATGGGGAACATGAATATGTGATTCTTTTCCAAATCTGAGCTCTATGCCAAAAATTACGTTTTCTGGCTAAATTGAGTTCTACTGCCAATTGTGAGATAAAGCTTGGTCTAACTCCTCAGGAAAAGCTTGCCTTTGAAAATTGAATGTTTTTTGGGCTTTTCAGATTCTGAGGAACATGAATATGTGTTTCTTTTCCAAATCTGAGCTCTTTGCCAACAGTTAAGTTTTCTGGTTGAACTGAGTCCTTACCACAATTCTGAGATAGAGCTTGGTCTAACTGTTCACGGAAAGGTTGCCTTTGAAAATTGAATATATTTTGGGCTTTTCAGAGTCTGAGGAACATGAATATGTGTTTCTTTTGCAAATCTGAGCTCTGTGTCAAAATATATGTTTTCTGGCTGAATTGAGTTCCACTTGTAATTGTGAAATACAGCTTGGTCTAACTCCTCAGGAAAAGCTTGCCTTTGAAAATTGAATGTTTTTTGGGCTTTTCAGATTCTGAGGAACATGAATATGTGTTTCTTTTCCAAATCTGAGCTCTTTGCCAACAGTTAAGTTTTCTGGTTGAACTGAGTCCTTACAACAATTCTCAGATAGAGCTTGGTCTAACTCCTCAGGAAAAGCTCGCCTTTGAAAATTGAATGTATTTTAGGCTTTTCAGACTCTGAGGAACATGAATATGTGTTTCTTTTCCAAGTCTGAGCTCTATGCCAAGAATTACGTTTTCTGGCTAAATTGAGTTCTACTGCCAATTGTGACACACAGCTTGGTCTAACTCCTCAGGAAAAGCTCGCCTTTGAAAATTGAATGCATTTTGGGCTTTTCAGAACATGGGGAACATGAATATGTGTTTCCTTTTCAAATCTGAGCTCTTTGTAAAAACTTACGTTCTCTGGATGAATTGAGTCCTACCATCAATTGTGAGATACAGCTTGATCTAACTCTTGAGGGAAATGTTGCCGTTGAAAATTGAATCTGTTTTGGGCTTCTCAGACTCTGAGAAACATGAATATGTCTTTCTTTTCCAAATCTGAGCTCTGTGCCAACAATTAAGTTTTCTGGCGAAATTGAGTCCTACTGCCAATTCTGAGATACAGCTTGGTCTAACTCTTGAGGGGAAGGTTGCCTTTGAAAATTGAATGTGTTTTGGGCTTTTCAGAACGTGGGGAACATGAATATGTGTTTCTTTTCCAAATCTGAGCTCTGTGCCAACTGTTAAGTTTTCTGGCTGAACTGAGTCCTTACAACAATTCTGAGATAGAGCTAGGTCTAAATCTTCAGGGAAAGTTCACCTTTGAAAACTGAATGTATTTTGGGCTTTTCAGAAAATGGGGAACATGAATATGTGATTCTTTTCCAAATCTGAGCTCTATGCCAAAAATTACGTTTTCTGGCTAAATTGAGTTCTACTGCCAATTGTGAGATAAAGCTTGGTCTAACTCCTCAGGAAAAGCTCGCCTTTGAAAATTGAATGTATTTTGGGCTTTTCAGAAAATGGGGAACATGAATATGTGTTTCTTTTCCAAGTCTGAGCTCTGTGCCAACAGTTAAGTTTTCTGGCTTAATTGAGTTCTACTTGTAATTCTTAGATACAGCTTCGTATAACTCTGAGAAACATGAATATGTCTTTCTTTTCCAAATCTGAGTTCTGTGCCAACAATTACGTTTTCTGGCGAAATTGAGTCCTACTGCCAATTCTGAGATACAGCTTGGTCAAACTCTTGAGGGGAAGGTTGCCTTTGAAAATTGAATGTGTTTTGGACTTTTCAGAGTCTGAGGAACATGAATATGTGTTTCTTTTGCAAATCTGAGCTGTGTGTCAAAATATATGTTTTCTTGCTGAATTGAGTTCCACTTGTAATTGTGAGATACAGCTTGGTCTCACTTTTCACGGAAAGCTTGCCTTTGATAATTGAATGTTTTTTGTGCTTTTCAGATTCTGAGGAACATGAATATGTGTTTCTTTTCCAAATCTGAGCTCTTTGCCAACAGTTAAGTTTTCTGGTTGAACTGAGTCCTTACCACAATTCTGAGATAGAGCTTGGTCTAACTGTTCACGGAAAGGTTGCCTTTGAAAATTGAATATATTTTGGGCTTTTCAGAGTCTGAGGAACATGAATATGTGTTTCTTTTGCAAATCTGAGCTCTGTGTCAAAATATATGTTTTCTGGCTGAATTGAGTTCCACTTGTAATTGTGAAATACAGCTTGGTCTAACTCCTCAGGAAAAGCTTGCCTTTGAAAATTGAATGTTTTTTGGGCTTTTCAGATTCTGAGGAACATGAATATGTGTTTCTTTTCCAAATCTGAGCTCTTTGCCAACAGTTAAGTTTTCTGGTTGAACTGAGTCCTTACAACAATTCTCAGATAGAGCTTGGTCTAACTCCTCAGGAAAAGCTCGCCTTTGAAAATTGAATGTATTTTAGGCTTTTCAGACTCTGAGGAACATGAATATGTGTTTCTTTTCCAAGTCTGAGCTCTATGCCAAGAATTACGTTTTCTGGCTAAATTGAGTTCTACTGCCAATTGTGACACACAGCTTGGTCTAACTCCTCAGGAAAAGCTCGCCTTTGAAAATTGAATGCATTTTGGGCTTTTCAGAACATGGGGAACATGAATATGTGTTTCCTTTTCAAATCTGAGCTCTTTGTAAAAACTTACGTTCTCTGGATGAATTGAGTCCTACCATCAATTGTGAGATACAGCTTGATCTAACTCTTGAGGGAAATGTTGCCGTTGAAAATTGAATCTGTTTTGGGCTTCTCAGACTCTGAGAAACATGAATATGTCTTTCTTTTCCAAATCTGAGCTCTGTGCCAACAATTAAGTTTTCTGGCGAAATTGAGTCCTACTGCCAATTCTGAGATACAGCTTGGTCTAACTCTTGAGGGGAAGGTTGCCTTTGAAAATTGAATGTGTTTTGGGCTTTTCAGAACGTGAGGAACATGAATATGTGTTTTCTTTGGAAATCTGAGCTCTGTGCCAACTGTTAAGTTTTCTGGCTGAACTGAGTCCTTACAACAATTCTGAGATAGAGCTAGGTCTAAATCTTCAGGGAAAGTTCACCTTTGAAAACTGAATGTATTTTGGGCTTTTCAGAAAATGGGGAACATGAATATGTGATTCTTTTCCAAATCTGAGCTCTATGCCAAAAATTACGTTTTCTGGCTAAATTGAGTTCTACTGCCAATTGTGAGATAAAGCTTGATCTAACTCCTCAGGAAAAGCTCGCCTTTGAAAATTGAATGTATTTTGGGCTTTTCAGAAAATGGGGAACATGAATATGTGTTTCTTTTCCAAGTCTGAGCTCTGTGCCAACAGTTAAGTTTTCTGGCTTAATTGAGTTCTACTTGTAATTCTTAGATACAGCTTCGTATAACTCTGAGAAACATGAATATGTCTTTCTTTTCCAAATCTGAGTTCTGTGCCAACAATTACGTTTTCTGGCGAAATTGAGTCCTACTGCCAATTCTGAGATACAGCTTGGTCAAACTCTTGAGGGGAAGGTTGCCTTTGAAAATTGAATGTGTTTTGGACTTTTCAGAGTCTGAGGAACATGAATATGTGTTTCTTTTGCAAATCTGAGCTGTGTGTCAAAATATATGTTTTCTTGCTGAATTGAGTTCCACTTGTAATTGTGAGATACAGCTTGGTCTCACTTTTCACGGAAAGCTTGCCTTTGATAATTGAATGTTTTTTGTGCTTTTCAGATTCTGAGGAACATGAATATGTGTTTCTTTTCCAAATCTGAGCTCTTTGCCAACAGTTAAGTTTTCTGGTTGAACTGAGTCCTTACCACAATTCTGAGATAGAGCTTGGTCTAACTGTTCACGGAAAGGTTGCCTTTGAAAATTGAATATATTTTGGGCTTTTCAGAGTCTGAGGAACATGAATATGTGTTTCTTTTGCAAATCTGAGCTCTATGCCAACAATTACGTTTTCTGGCTGAACTGAGTCCTTATAACAATTCTCAGATAGAGCTTGGTCTAACTCTTCAGGGAAATATTGCCGTTGAAAATTGAATCTGTTTTGGGCTTCTCAGACTCTGAGAAACATGAATATGTCTTTCTTTTCCAAATCTGAGCTTTGTGCCAACAATTAAGTTTTCTGGCAAAATTGAGTCCTACTGCCAATTCTGAGATACAGCTTGGTTTAACTCTTGAGGGGAAGGTTGCCTTTGAAAATTGAATGTGTTTTGGGCTTTTCAGAACGTGGGGAACATGAATATGTGTTTCTTTTCCAAATCTGAGCTCTGTGCCAACTGTTAAGTTTTCTGGCTGAACTGAGTCCTTACAACAATTCTGAGATAGAGCTAGGTCTAACTCTTCAGGGAAAGTTCACCTTTGAAAACTGAATATATTTTGGGCTTTTCAGAACATGGGGAACATGAATATGTGATTCTTTTCCAAATCTGAGCTCTATGCCAACAATTACGTTATCTGGCTAAATTGAGTCCTACTGCCAATTGTGAGATACAGCTTGTTCTAACTCCTCAGGAAAAGCTCGCCTTTGAAAATTGAATGTATTTTGGGCTTTTCAGATTCTGAGGAACATGAATATGTGTTTCTTTTCCAAGTCTGAGCTCTGTGCCAACAGTTAAGTTTTCTGGCTTAATTGAGTTCTACTTGTAATTCTTAGATACAGCTTCGTATAACTCTGAGAAACATGAATATGTCTTTCTTTTCCAAATCTGCGTTCTGTGCCAACAATTACGTTTTCTCGCTAAATTGAGTTCTACTGCCAATTGTGAGATACAGCTTGGTCTAACTCCTCAGGAAAAGCTCGCCTTTGAAAATTGAATGTATTTTGGGCTTTTCAGATTCTGAGGACCATGAATATGTGTTTCTTTTCCAAGTCTGAGCTCTGTGCCAACAGTTAAGTTTTCTGGCTGAACTAAGTCTTTACCACAATTCTGAGATAGAGCTTGGTCTAACTGTTCTTGGAAAGCTTGCCTTTGAAAATTGAATGCGTTTTGGGCTTTTCAGAGTCTGAGGAACAGGAATATCTGTTTCTTTTGCAAATCTGAGCTCTGTGTCAAAATATATGTTTTCTGGCTGAATTGAGTTCCACTTGTAATTGTGAGATACAGCTTGGTCTAACTCCTCAGGAAAAGCTCGCCTTTGAAAATTGAATGTTTTTTGGGCTTTTCAGATTCTGAGGAACATGAATATGTGTTTCTTTTCCAAATCTGAGCTCTTTGTAAAAACTTACGTTCTCTGGCTGAATTGAGTCCTACCATCAATTGTGAGATACTGCTTGGTCTAACTCCTCAGGAAAAGCTCGCCTTTGAAAATTGAATATGTTTTGGGGTTTTCAGAGTCTGAGGAACATGAAATTGTGTTTCTTTTGCAAATCTGAGCTCTGTGCCAACAGTTAAGTTTTCTGGATGAACTGAGTCCTTACAACAATTCTGAGATAGAGCTAGGTCTAACTCTTCAGGGAAAGTTCACCTTTGAAAACTGAATGTATTTTGGGCTTTTCAGAACATAGGGAACATGAATATGTGATTCTTTTCGAAATCTGAGCTCTATGCCAACAATTACGTTTTCTGGCTAAATTGAGTCCTACTGCCAATTGTGAGATACAGCTTGGTCTAACTCCTCAGGAAAAGCTCGCCTTTGAAAATTGAATGTATTTTGGGCTTTTCAGATTCTGAGGAACATGAATATGTGTTTCTTTTCCAAGTCTGAGCTCTATGCCAAGAATTACGTTTTCTGGCTAAATTGAGTTCTACTGCCAATTGTGACACACAGCTTGGTCTAACTCCTCAGGAAAAGCTCGCCTTTGAAAATTGAATGCATTTTGGGCTTTTCAGAACATGGGGAACATGAATATGTGTTTCCTTTTCAAATCTGAGCTCTTTGTAAAAACTTTCGTTCTCTGGATGAATTGAGTCCTACCATCAATTGTGAGATACAGCTTGATCTAACTCTTGAGGGAAATGTTGCCGTTGAAAATTGAATCTGTTTTGGGCTTCTCAGACTCTGAGAAACATGAATATGTCTTTCTTTTCCAAATCTGAGCTCTGTGCCAACAATTAAGTTTTCTGGCGAAATTGAGTCCTACTGCCAATTCTGAGATACAGCTTGGTCTAACTCTTGAGGGGAAGGTTGCCTTTGAAAATTGAATGTGTTTTGGGCTTTTCAGAACGTGGGGAACATGAATATGTGTTTCTTTTCCAAATCTGAGCTCTGTGCCAACTGTTAAGTTTTCTGGCTGAACTGAGTCCTTACAACAATTCTGAGATAGACCTAGGTCTAAATCTTCAGGGAAAGTTCACCTTTGAAAACTGAATGTATTTTGGGCTTTTCAGAAAATGGGGAACATGAATATGTGATTCTTTTCCAAATCTGAGCTCTATGCCAAAAATTACGTTTTCTGGCTAAATTGAGTTCTACTGCCAATTGTGAGATAAAGCTTGGTCTAACTCCTCAGGAAAAGCTCGCCTTTGAAAATTGAATGTATTTTGGGCTTTTCAGATTCTGAGGAACATGAATATGTGTTTCTTTTCCAAGTCTGAGCTCTGTGCCAACAGTTAAGTTTTCTGGCTTAATTGAGTTCTACTTGTAATTCTTAGATACAGGTTCGTATAACTCTGAGAAACATGAGTATGTCTTTCTTTTCCAAATCTGCGTTCTGTGCCAACAATTACGTTTTCTGGCTAAATTGAGTTCTACTGCCAATTGTGAGATACAGCTTGGTCTAACTCCTCAGGAAAAGCTCGCCTTTGAAAATTGAATGTATTTTGGGCTTTTCAGATTCTGAGGACCATGAATATGTGTTTCTTTTCCAAGTCTGAGCTCTGTGCCAACAGTTAAGTTTTCTGGCTGAACTAAGTCCTTACCACAATTCTGAGATAGAGCTTGGTCTAACTGTTCTTGGAAAGCTTGCCTTTGAAAATTGAATGTGTTTTGGGCTTTTCAGAGTCTGAGGAACAGGAATATCTGTTTCTTTTGCAAATCTGAGCTCTGTGTCAAAATATATGTTTTCTGGCTGAATTGAGTTCCACTTGTAATTGTGAGATACAGCGTGGTCTAACTCCTCAGGAAAAGCTCGCCTTTGAAAATTGAATATATTTTGGGCTTTTCAGAGTCTGAGGAACATGAATATGTGTTTCTTTTGCAAATCTGAGCTCTGTGTCAAAATATATGTTTTCTGGCTGAATTGAGTTCCACTTGTAATTGTGAAATACAGCTTGGTCTAACTCCTCAGGAAAAGCTTGCCTTTGAAAATTGAATGTTTTTTGGGCTTTTCAGAGTCTGAGGAACATGAATATGTGTTTCTTTTCCAAATCTGAGCTCTTTGCCAACAGTTAAGTTTTCTGGTTGAACTGAGTCCTTACAACAATTCTCAGATAGAGCTTGGTCTAACTCCTCAGGAAAAGCTCGCCTTTGAAAATTGAATGTATTTTGGGCTTTTCAGAAAATGGGGAACATGAATATGTGTTTCTTTTCCAAGTCTGAGCTCTGTGCCAACAGTTAAGTTTTCTGGCTTAATTGAGTTCTACTTGTAATTCTTAGATACAGGTTCGTATAACTCTGAGAAACATGAGTATGTCTTTCTTTTCCAAATCTGCGTTCTGTGCCAACAATTACGTTTTCTGGCTAAATTGAGTTCTACTGCCAATTGTGAGATACAGCTTGGTCTAACTCCTCAGGAAAAGCTCGCCTTTGAAAATTGAATGTATTTTGGGCTTTTCAGATTCTGAGGACCATGAATATGTGTTTCTTTTCCAAGTCTGAGCTCTGTGCCAACAGTTAAGTTTTCTGGCTGAACTAAGTCCTTACCACAATTCTGAGATAGAGCTTGGTCTAACTGTTCTTGGAAAGCTTGCCTTTGAAAATTGAATGTGTTTTGGGCTTTTCAGAGTCTGAGGAACAGGAATATCTGTTTCTTTTGCAAATCTGAGCTCTGTGTCAAAATATATGTTTTCTGGCTGAATTGAGTTCCACTTGTAATTGTGAGATACAGCGTGGTCTAACTCCTCAGGAAAAGCTCGCCTTTGAAAATTGAATATATTTTGGGCTTTTCAGAGTCTGAGGAACATGAATATGTGTTTCTTTTGCAAATCTGAGCTCTGTGTCAAAATATATGTTTTCTGGCTGAATTGAGTTCCACTTGTAATTGTGAAATACAGCTTGGTCTAACTCCTCAGGAAAAGCTTGCCTTTGAAAATTGAATGTTTTTTGGGCTTTTCAGAGTCTGAGGAACATGAATATGTGTTTCTTTTCCAAATCTGAGCTCTTTGCCAACAGTTAAGTTTTCTGGTTGAACTGAGTCCTTACAACAATTCTCAGATAGAGCTTGGTCTAACTCCTCAGGAAAAGCTCGCCTTTGAAAATTGAATGTATTTTGGGCTTTTCAGAAAATGGGGAACATGAATATGTGTTTCTTTTCCAAGTCTGAGCTCTGTGCCAACAGTTAAGTTTTCTAGCTTAATTGAGTTCTACTTGTAATTCTTAGATACAGCTTCGTATAACTCTGAGAAACATGAATATGTCTTTCTTTTCCAAATCTGAGTTCTGTGCCAACAATTACGTTTTCTGGCGAAATTGAGTCCTACTGCCAATTCTGAGATACAGCTTGGTCAAACTCTTGAGGGGAAGGTTGCCTTTGAAAATTGAATGTGTTTTGGACTTTTCAGAGTCTGAGGAACATGAATATGTGTTTCTTTTGCAAATCTGAGCTGTGTGTCAAAATATATGTTTTCTTGCTGAATTGAGTTCCACTTGTAATTGTGAGATACAGCTTGGTCTCACTTTTCACGGAAAGCTTGCCTTTGATAATTGAATGTTTTTTGTGCTTTTCAGATTCTGAGGAACATGAATATGTGTTTCTTTTCCAAATCTGAGCTCTTTGCCAACAGTTAAGTTTTCTGGTTGAACTGAGTCCTTACCACAATTCTGAGATAGAGCTTGGTCTAACTGTTCACGGAAAGGTTGCCTTTGAAAATTGAATATATTTTGGGCTTTTCAGAGTCTGAGGAACATGAATATGTGTTTCTTTTGCAAATCTGAGCTCTGTGTCAAAATATATGTTTTCTGGCTGAATTGAGTTCCACTTGTAATTGTGAAATACAGCTTGGTCTAACTCCTCAGGAAAAGCTTGCCTTTGAAAATTGAATGTGTTTTGGGCTTTTCAGAACGTGGGGAACATGAATATGTGTTTCTTTTCCAAATCTGAGCTCTGTGCCAACTGTTAAGTTTTCTGGCTGAACTGAGTCCTTACAACAATTCTGAGATAGAGCTAGGTCTAACTCTTCAGGGAAAGTTCACCTTTGAAAACTGAATATATTTTGGGCTTTTCAGAACATGGGGAACATGAATATGTGATTCTTTTCCAAATCTGAGCTCTATGCCAACAATTACGTTATCTGGCTAAATTGAGTCCTACTGCCAATTGTGAGATACAGCTTGTTCTAACTCCTCAGGAAAAGCTCGCCTTTGAAAATTGAATGTATTTTGGGCTTTTCAGATTCTGAGGAACATGAATATGTGTTTTTTTTCCAAGTCTGAGCTCTGTGCCAACAGTTAAGTTTTCTGGCTTAATTGAGTTCTACTTGTAATTCTTAGATACAGCTTCGTATAACTCTGAGAAACATGAATATGTCTTTCTTTTCCAAATCTGCGTTCTGTGCCAACAATTACGTTTTCTCGCTAAATTGAGTTCTACTGCCAATTGTGAGATACAGCTTGGTCTAACTCCTCAGGAAAAGCTCGCCTTTGAAAATTGAATGTATTTTGGGCTTTTCAGATTCTGAGGACCATGAATATGTGTTTCTTTTCCAAGTCTGAGCTCTGTGCCAACAGTTAAGTTTTCTGGCTGAACTAAGTCTTTACCACAATTCTGAGATAGAGCTTGGTCTAACTGTTCTTGGAAAGCTTGCCTTTGAAAATTGAATGCGTTTTGGGCTTTTCAGAGTCTGAGGAACAGGAATATCTGTTTCTTTTGCAAATCTGAGCTCTGTGTCAAAATATATGTTTTCTGGCTGAATTGAGTTCCACTTGTAATTGTGAGATACAGCTTGGTCTAACTCCTCAGGAAAAGCTCGCCTTTGAAAATTGAATGTTTTTTGGGCTTTTCAGATTCTGAGGAACATGAATATGTGTTTCTTTTCCAAATCTGAGCTCTTTGTAAAAACTTACGTTCTCTGGCTGAATTGAGTCCTACCATCAATTGTGAGATACTGCTTGGTCTAACTCCTCAGGAAAAGCTCGCCTTTGAAAATTGAATATGTTTTGGGGTTTTCAGAGTCTGAGGAACATGAAATTGTGTTTCTTTTGCAAATCTGAGCTCTGTGCCAACAGTTAAGTTTTCTGGATGAACTGAGTCCTTACAACAATTCTGAGATAGAGCTAGGTCTAACTCTTCAGGGAAAGTTCACCTTTGAAAACTGAATGTATTTTGGGCTTTTCAGAACATAGGGAACATGAATATGTGATTCTTTTCGAAATCTGAGCTCTATGCCAACAATTACGTTTTCTGGCTAAATTGAGTCCTACTGCCAATTGTGAGATACAGCTTGGTCTAACTCCTCAGGAAAAGCTCGCCTTTGAAAATTGAATGTATTTTGGGCTTTTCAGATTCTGAGGAACATGAATATGTGTTTCTTTTCCAAGTCTGAGCTCTATGCCAAGAATTACGTTTTCTGGCTAAATTGAGTTCTACTGCCAATTGTGACACACAGCTTGGTCTAACTCCTCAGGAAAAGCTCGCCTTTGAAAATTGAATGCATTTTGGGCTTTTCAGAACATGGGGAACATGAATATGTGTTTCCTTTTCAAATCTGAGCTCTTTGTAAAAACTTTCGTTCTCTGGATGAATTGAGTCCTACCATCAATTGTGAGATACAGCTTGATCTAACTCTTGAGGGAAATGTTGCCGTTGAAAATTGAATCTGTTTTGGGCTTCTCAGACTCTGAGAAACATGAATATGTCTTTCTTTTCCAAATCTGAGCTCTGTGCCAACAATTAAGTTTTCTGGCGAAATTGAGTCCTACTGCCAATTCTGAGATACAGCTTGGTCTAACTCTTGAGGGGAAGGTTGCCTTTGAAAATTGAATGTGTTTTGGGCTTTTCAGAACGTGGGGAACATGAATATGTGTTTCTTTTCCAAATCTGACCTCTGTGCCAACTGTTAAGTTTTCTGGCTGAACTGAGTCCTTACAACAATTCTGAGATAGAGCTAGGTCTAAATCTTCAGGGAAAGTTCACCTTTGAAAACTGAATGTATTTTGGGCTTTTCAGAAAATGGGGAACATGAATATGTGATTCTTTTCCAAATCTGAGCTCTATGCCAAAAATTACGTTTTCTGGCTAAATTGAGTTCTACTGCCAATTGTGAGATAAAGCTTGGTCTAACTCCTCAGGAAAAGCTCGCCTTTGAAAATTGAATGTATTTTGGGCTTTTCAGAAAATGGGGAACATGAATATGTGTTTCTTTTCCAAGTCTGAGCTCTGTGCCAACAGTTAAGTTTTCTAGCTTAATTGAGTTCTACTTGTAATTCTTAGATACAGCTTCGTATAACTCTGAGAAACATGAATATGTCTTTCTTTTCCAAATCTGAGTTCTGTGCCAACAATTACGTTTTCTGGCGAAATTGAGTCCTACTGCCAATTCTGAGATACAGCTTGGTCAAACTCTTGAGGGGAAGGTTGCCTTTGAAAATTGAATGTGTTTTGGACTTTTCAGAGTCTGAGGAACATGAATATGTGTTTCTTTTGCAAATCTGAGCTGTGTGTCAAAATATATGTTTTCTTGCTGAATTGAGTTCCACTTGTAATTGTGAGATACAGCTTGGTCTCACTTTTCACGGAAAGCTTGCCTTTGATAATTGAATGTTTTTTGTGCTTTTCAGATTCTGAGGAACATGAATATGTGTTTCTTTTCCAAATCTGAGCTCTTTGCCAACAGTTAAGTTTTCTGGTTGAACTGAGTCCTTACCACAATTCTGAGATAGAGCTTGGTCTAACTGTTCACGGAAAGGTTGCCTTTGAAAATTGAATATATTTTGGGCTTTTCAGAGTCTGAGGAACATGAATATGTGTTTCTTTTGCAAATCTGAGCTCTGTGTCAAAATATATGTTTTCTGGCTGAATTGAGTTCCACTTGTAATTGTGAAATACAGCTTGGTCTAACTCCTCAGGAAAAGCTTGCCTTTGAAAATTGAATGTTTTTTGGGCTTTTCAGATTCTGAGGAACATGAATATGTGTTTCTTTTCCAAATCTGAGCTCTTTGCCAACAGTTAAGTTTTCTGGTTGAACTGAGTCCTTACCACAATTCTGAGATAGAGCTTCGTCTAACAGTTCACGGAAAGGTCACCTTTGAAAACTGAATGTATTTTGGGCTTTTCAGAACATGGGGAACATGAATATGTGATTCTTTTCCAAATCTGAGCTCTATGCCAACAATTACGTTTTCTGGCTGAACTGAGTCCTTATAACAATTCTCAGATAGAGCTTGGTCTAACTCTTCAGGGAAATATTGCCGTTGAAAATTGAATCTGTTTTGGGCTTCTCAGACTCTGAGAAACATGAATATGTCTTTCTTTTCCAAATCTGAGCTTTGTGCCAACAATTAAGTTTTCTGGCAAAATTGAGTCCTACTGCCAATTCTGAGATACAGCTTGGTTTAACTCTTGAGGGGAAGGTTGCCTTTGAAAATTGAATGTGTTTTGGGCTTTTCAGAACGTGGGGAACATGAATATGTGTTTCTTTTCCAAATCTGAGCTCTGTGCCAACTGTTAAGTTTTCTGGCTGAACTGAGTCCTTACAACAATTCTGAGATAGAGCTAGGTCTAACTCTTCAGGGAAAGTTCACCTTTGAAAACTGAATATATTTTGGGCTTTTCAGAACATGGGGAACATGAATATGTGATTCTTTTCCAAATCTGAGCTCTATGCCAACAATTACGTTATCTGGCTAAATTGAGTCCTACTGCCAATTGTGAGATACAGCTTGTTCTAACTCCTCAGGAAAAGCTCGCCTTTGAAAATTGAATGTATTTTGGGCTTTTCAGATTCTGAGGAACATGAATATGTGTTTCTTTTCCAAGTCTGAGCTCTGTGCCAACAGTTAAGTTTTCTGGCTTAATTGAGTTCTACTTGTAATTCTTAGATACAGCTTCGTATAACTCTGAGAAACATGAATATGTCTTTCTTTTCCAAATCTGCGTTCTGTGCCAACAATTACGTTTTCTCGCTAAATTGAGTTCTACTGCCAATTGTGAGATACAGCTTGGTCTAACTCCTCAGGAAAAGCTCGCCTTTGAAAATTGAATGTATTTTGGGCTTTTCAGATTCTGAGGACCATGAATATGTGTTTCTTTTCCAAGTCTGAGCTCTGTGCCAACAGTTAAGTTTTCTGGCTGAACTAAGTCTTTACCACAATTCTGAGATAGAGCTTGGTCTAACTGTTCTTGGAAAGCTTGCCTTTGAAAATTGAATGCGTTTTGGGCTTTTCAGAGTCTGAGGAACAGGAATATCTGTTTCTTTTGCAAATCTGAGCTCTGTGTCAAAATATATGTTTTCTGGCTGAATTGAGTTCCACTTGTAATTGTGAGATACAGCTTGGTCTAACTCCTCAGGAAAAGCTCGCCTTTGAAAATTGAATGTTTTTTGGGCTTTTCAGATTCTGAGGAACATGAATATGTGTTTCTTTTCCAAGTCTGAGCTCTGTGCCAACAGTTAAGTTTTCTGGCTGAACTAAGTCCTTACCACAATTCTGAGATAGAGCTTGGTCTAACTGTTCTTGGAAAGCTTGCCTTTGAAAATTGAATGTGTTTTGGGCTTTTCAGAGTCTGAGGAACAGGAATATCTGTTTCTTTTGCAAATCTGAGCTCTGTGTCAAAATATATGTTTTCTGGCTGAATTGAGTTCCACTTGTAATTGTGAGATACAGCTTGGTCTAACTCCTCAGGAAAAGCTCGCCTTTGAAAATTGAATGTTTTTTGGGCTTTTCAGATTCTGAGGAACATGAATATGTGTTTCTTTTCCAAATCTGAGCTCTTTGTAAAAACTTACGTTCTCTGGCTGAATTGAGTCCTACCATCAATTGTGAGATACTGCTTGGTCTAACTCCTCAGGAAAAGCTCGCTTTTGAAAATTGAATGTATTTTGGGCTTTTCAGATTCTGAGGAACATGAATATGTGTTTCTTTTCCAAGTCTGAGCTCTATGCCAACAATTACGTTTTCTGGCTAAATTGAGTTCTACTGCCAATTGTGACACACAGCTTGGTCTAACTCCTCAGGAAAAGCTCGCCTTTGAAAATTGAATGCATTTTGGGCTTTTCAGAACATGGGGAACATGAATATGTGTTTCCTTTTCAAATCTGAGCTCTTTGTAAAAACTTACGTTCTCTGGATGAATTGAGTCCTACCATCAATTGTGAGATACAGCTTGATCTAACTCTTGAGGGAAATGTTGCCGTTGAAAATTGAATCTGTTTTGGGCTTCTCAGACTCTGAGAAACATGAATATGTGTTTCTTTTCCAAATCTGAGCTCTGTGCCAACTGTTAAGTTTTCTGGCTGAACTGAGTCCTTACAACAATTCTGAGATAGAGCTAGGTCTAACTCTTCAGGGAAAGTTCACCTTTGAAAACTGAATATATTTTGGGCTTTTCAGAACATGGGGAACATGAATATGTGATTCTTTTCCAAATCTGAGCTCTATGCCAACAATTACGTTATCTGGCTAAATTGAGTCCTACTGCCAATTGTGAGATACAGCTTGTTCTAACTCCTCAGGAAAAGCTCGCCTTTGAAAATTGAATGTATTTTGGGCTTTTCAGATTCTGAGGAACATGAATATGTGTTTCTTTTCCAAGTCTGAGCTCTGTGCCAACAGTTAAGTTTTCTGGCTTAATTGAGTTCTACTTGTAATTCTTAGATACAGCTTCGTATAACTCTGAGAAACATGAATATGTCTTTCTTTTCCAAATCTGCGTTCTGTGCCAACAATTACGTTTTCTCGCTAAATTGAGTTCTACTGCCAATTGTGAGATACAGCTTGGTCTAACTCCTCAGGAAAAGCTCGCCTTTGAAAATTGAATGTATTTTGGGCTTTTCAGATTCTGAGGACCATGAATATGTGTTTCTTTTCCAAGTCTGAGCTCTCTGCCAACAGTTAAGTTTTCTGGCTGAACTAAGTCTTTACCACAATTCTGAGATAGAGCTTGGTCTAACTGTTCTTGGAAAGCTTGCCTTTGAAAATTGAATGCGTTTTGGGCTTTTCAGAGTCTGAGGAACAGGAATATCTGTTTCTTTTGCAAATCTGAGCTCTGTGTCAAAATATATGTTTTCTGGCTGAATTGAGTTCCACTTGTAATTGTGAGATACAGCTTGGTCTAACTCCTCAGGAAAAGCTCGCCTTTGAAAATTGAATGTTTTTTGGGCTTTTCAGATTCTGAGGAACATGAATATGTGTTTCTTTTCCAAGTCTGAGCTCTGTGCCAACAGTTAAGTTTTCTGGCTGAACTAAGTCCTTACCACAATTCTGAGATAGAGCTTGGTCTAACTGTTCTTGGAAAGCTTGCCTTTGAAAATTGAATGTGTTTTGGGCTTTTCAGAGTCTGAGGAACAGGAATATCTGTTTCTTTTGCAAATCTGAGCTCTGTGTCAAAATATATGTTTTCTGGCTGAATTGAGTTCCACTTGTAATTGTGAGATACAGCTTGGTCTAACTCCTCAGGAAAAGCTCGCCTTTGAAAATTGAATGTTTTTTGGGCTTTTCAGATTCTGAGGAACATGAATATGTGTTTCTTTTCCAAATCTGAGCTCTTTGTAAAAACTTACATTCTCTGGCTGAATTGAGTCCTACCATCAATTGTGAGATACTGCTTGGTCTAACTCCTCAGGAAAAGCTCGCTTTTGAAAATTGAATGTATTTTGGGCTTTTCAGATTCTGAGGAACATGAATATGTGTTTCTTTTCCAAGTCTGAGCTCTATGCCAACAATTACGTTTTCTGGCTAAATTGAGTTCTACTGCCAATTGTGACACACAGCTTGGTCTAACTCCTCAGGAAAAGCTCGCCTTTGAAAATTGAATGCATTTTGGGCTTTTCAGAACATGGGGAACATGAATATGTGTTTCCTTTTCAAATCTGAGCTCTTTGTAAAAACTTACGTTCTCTGGATGAATTGAGTCCTACCATCAATTGTGAGATACAGCTTGATCTAACTCTTGAGGGAAATGTTGCCGTTGAAAATTGAATCTGTTTTGGGCTTCTCAGACTCTGAGAAACATGAATATGTGTTTCTTTTCCAAATCTGAGCACTGTGCCAACAATTAAGTTTTCTGGCGAAATTGAGTCCTACTGCCAATTCTGAGATACAGCTTGGTCTAACTCTTGAGGGGAAGGTTGCCTTTGAAAATTGAATGTGTTTTGGGCTTTTCAGAACGTGGGGAACATGAATATGTGTTTCTTTTCCAAATCTGAGCTCTCTGCCAACTGTTAAGTTTTCTGGCTGAACTGAGTCCTTACAACAATTCTGAGATAAAGCTAGATCTAACTCCTCATGGAAAGTTAATCTTTGAAAATTGAATGCATTTTTGGCTTTTCAGAACACGGGGAACATGAATATGTGTTTCCTTTTAAAATCTGAGCTCTTTGTCAAAACTTACGTTCTCTGGCTGAATTGAGTCCTACCACCAATTGTGAGATACAGCTTGGTCTAACTCTTGAGGGAAAGTTTGCCTTTGAAAATTGAATGTGTTTTGGGCTATTCAGACTCTGAGAAACATGAACATGTGTTTCTTTTGCAAGTCTGAGCTCTGTGTCAAAAGATATGTTTTCTGTCTGAATTGAGTTCCACTTGTAATTGTGAGGTACAGCTTGGTCTAATTGTTCACGGAAAGCTTGCCTTTGAAAATTGAATGTGTTTTGGGCTTTTCAGATTCTGAGGAACATGAATAAGTGTTTCTTTTCCAAATCTGGCCTCTATGCCAATAGTTAAGTTTTCTGGCTGAACTGAGTCCTACCACCAATTGTGAGATACAGCTTGGTCCAAGACTTGAGAGAAAGGTTGCCTTTGAAAATTGAATGTGTTTTGGGCTTTTCAGAACGTGAGGAACATGAATATGTGTTTTCTTTGGAAATCTGAGCTCTATGTCGTTACATTTTCTGGCTGAATTGAGTTTTACTTGTAATTGTGAAATACAGCTTGGTCTAACTCCTCAGCAAAAGCTCGCCTTTGAAAATCGAATGTGTTTTGGACTTTTCAGACTCTGAGGAACACGAATATATATTTCTTTTCCAAATCTGAGCTCTGTGCCAACAGTTAAGTTTTCTCGCTGAACTGAGTCCTTACAACAATTCTGAGATACAGCTAGGTCTAACTCTTCAGGGAAAGTTCACCTTTGAAAACTGAATGTATTTTGGGCTTTTCAGAACATGGGGAACATGAATATGTGATTCTTTTCCAAATCTGAGCTCTATGCCAACAATTAAGTTTTCTGGCTAAATTGAGTCCTACTGCCAATTGTGAGATACAGCTTGGTCTAACTCCTCAGGAAAAGCTCGCCTTTGAAAATTGAATGCATTTTGGGCTTTTCAGAACATGGGGAATATGAATATGTGATTCTTTTCCAAATCTGAGCTCTATGCCAACAATTACGTTTTCTGGCTGAACTGAGTCCTTATAACAATTCTCAGATAGAGCTTGGTCTAACTCTTCAGGGAAATGTTGCCGTTGAAAATTGAATGTGTTTTGGGCTTCTCAGACTCTGAGAAACATGAATATGTCTTTCTTTTCCAAATCTGAGCTCTGTGCCAACAATTAAGTTTTCTGGCGAAATTGAGTCCTACTGCCAATTCTGAGATACAGTTTGGTCTAACTCTTGAGGGGAAGGTTGCCTTTGAAAATTGAATGTGTTTTGGGCTTTTCAGAACGTGGGGAACATGAATATGTTTCTTTTCCAAATCTGAGCTCTGTGCCAACTGTTAAGTTTTCTGGCTGAACTGAGTCCTTACAACAATTCTGAGATAGAGCTAGGTCTAAATCTTCAGGGAAAGTTCACCTTTGAAAACTGAATGTATTTTGGGCTTTTCAGAAAATGGGGAACATGAATATGTGATTCTTTTCCAAATCTGAGCTCTATGCCAAAAATTACGTTTTCTGGCTAAATTGAGTTCTACTGCCAATTGTGAGATAAAGCTTGGTCTAACTCCTCAGGAAAAGCTCGCCTTTGAAAATTGAATGTATTTTGGGCTTTTCAGATTCTGAGGAACATGAATATGTGTTTCTTTTCCAAGTCTGAGCTCTGTGCCAACAGTTAAGTTTTCTGGCTGAACTAAGTCCTTACCACAATTCTGAGATAGAGCTTGGTCTAACTGTTCTTGGAAAGCTTGCCTTTGAAAATTGAATGTGTTTTGGGCTTTTCAGAGTCTGAGGAACAGGAATATCTGTTTCTTTTGCAAATCTGAGCTCTGTGTCAAAATATATGTTTTCTGGCTGAATTGAGTTCCACTTGTAATTGTGAGATACAGCTTGGTCTAACTCCTCAGGAAAAGCTCGCCTTTGAAAATTGAATGTTTTTTGGGCTTTTCAGATTCTGAGGAACATGAATATGTGTTTCTTTTCCAAATCTGAGCTCTTTGTAAAAACTTACGTTCTCTGGCTGAATTGAGTCCTACCATCAATTGTGAGATACTGCTTGGTCTAACTCCTCAGGAAAAGCTCGCCTTTGAAAATTGAATGTATTTTGGGCTTTTCAGATTCTGAGGAACATGAATATGTGTTTCTTTTCCAAGTCTGAGCTCTATGCCAACAATTACGTTTTCTGGCTAAATTGAGTTCTACTGCCAATTGTGACACACAGCTTGGTCTAACTCCTCAGGAAAAGCTCGCCTTTGAAAATTGAATGCATTTTGGGCTTTTCAGAACATGGGGAACATGAATATGTGTTTCCTTTTCAAATCTGAGCTCTTTGTCAAAACTTACGTTCTCTGGCTGAATTGAGTCCTACCACCAATTGTGAGATACAGCTTGGTCTAACTCTTGAGGGAAAGTTTGCCTTTGAAAATTGAATGTGTTTTGGGCTATTCAGACTCTGAGAAACATGAATATGTGTTTCTTTTGCAAGTCTGAGCTCTGTGTCAAAAGATATGTTTTCTGTCTGAATTGAGTTCCACTTGTAATTGTGAGGTACAGCTTGGTCTAATTGTTCACGGAAAGCTTGCCTTTGAAAATTGAATGTGTTTTGGGCTTTTCAGATTCTGAGGAACATGAATAAGTGTTTCTTTTCCAAATCTGGCCTCTATGCCAATAGTTAAGTTTTCTGGCTGAACTGAGTCCTACCACCAATTGTGAGATACAGCTTGGTCCAAGACTTGAGAGAAAGGTTGCCTTTGAAAATTGAATGTGTTTTGGGCTTTTCAGAACGTGAGGAACATGAATATGTGTTTTCTTTGGAAATCTGAGCTCTATGTCGTTACATTTTCTGGCTGAATTGAGTTTTACTTGTAATTGTGAAATACAGCTTGGTCTAACTCCTCAGCAAAAGCTCGCCTTTGAAAATCGAATGTGTTTTGGACTTTTCAGACTCTGAGGAACACGAATATATATTTCTTTTCCAAATCTGAGCTCTGTGCCAACAGTTAAGTTTTCTCGCTGAACTGAGTCCTTACAACAATTCTGAGATACAGCTAGGTCTAACTCTTCAGGGAAAGTTCACCTTTGAAAACTGAATGTATTTTGGGCTTTTCAGAACATGGGGAACATGAATATGTGATTCTTTTCCAAATCTGAGCTCTATGCCAACAATTAAGTTTTCTGGCTAAATTGAGTCCTACTGCCAATTGTGAGATACAGCTTGGTCTAACTCCTCAGGAAAAGCTCGCCTTTGAAAATTGAATGCATTTTGGGCTTTTCAGAACATGGGGAATATGAATATGTGTTTCCTTTTCAAATCTGAGCTCTTTGTAAAAACTTACGTTCTCTGGATGAATTGAGTCCTACCATCAATTGTGAGATACAGCTTGATCTAACTCTTGAGGGAAATGTTGCCGTTGAAAATTGAATCTGTTTTGGGTTTCTCAGACTCTGAGAAACATGAATATGTCTTTCTTTTCCAAATCTGAGCTCTGTGCCAACAATTAAGTTTTCTGGCGAAATTGAGTCCTACTGCCAATTCTGAGATACAGTTTGGTCTAACTCTTGAGGGGAAGGTTGCCTTTGAAAATTGAATGTGTTTTGGGCTTTTCAGAACGTGGGGAACATGAATATGTGTTTCTTTTCCAAATCTGAGCTCTGTGCCAACTGTTAAGTTTTCTGGCTGAACTGAGTCCTTACAACAATTCTGAGATAGAGCTAGGTCTAAATCTTCACAGAAAGTTCACCTTTGAAAACTGAATGTATTTTGGGCTTTTCAGAACATGGGGAACATGAATATGTGATTCTTTTCCAAATCTGAGCTCTATGCCAACAATTAAGTTTTCTGGCTGAACTGAGTCCTACTGCCAATTGTGAGATACAGCTTGGTCTAACTCCTCAGGAAAAGCTCGCCTTTGAAAATTGAATGCATTTTGGGCTTTTCAGAACATGGGGAATATGAATATGTGTTTCCTTTTCAAATCTGAGCAATTTGTAAAAACTTACGTTCTCTGGATGAATTGAGTCCTACCATCAATTGTGAGATACAGCTTGATCTAACTCTTGAGGGAAATGTTGCCGTTGAAAATTGAATCTGTTTTGGGCTTCTCAGACTCTGAGAAACATGAATATGTCTTTCTTTTCCAAATCTGAGCTCTGTGCCAACAATTAAGTTTTCTGGCGAAATTGAGTCCTACTGCCAATTCTGAGATACAGTTTGGTCTAACTCTTGAGGGGAAGGTTGCCTTTGAAAATTGAATGTGTTTTGGGCTTTTCAGAACGTGGGGAACATGAATATGTGTTTCTTTTCCAAATCTGAGCTCTGTGCCAACTGTTAAGTTTTCTGGCTGAACTGAGTCCTTACAACAATTCTGAGATAGAGCTAGGTCTAAATCTTCACAGAAAGTTCACCTTTGAAAACTGAATGTATTTTGGGCTTTTCAGAACATGGGGAACATGAATATGTGATTCTTTTCCAAATCTGAGCTCTATGCCAACAATTAAGTTTTCTGGCTGAACTGAGTCCTTACAACAATTCTGAGATACAGCTAGATCTAACTCCTCATGGAAAGTTAATCTTTGAAAATTGAATGCATTTTGGGCTTTTCAGAACACGGGGAACATGAATATGTGTTTCCTTTTAAAATCTGAGCTCTTTGTCAAAACTTACGTTCTCTGGCTGAATTGAGTCCTACCACCAATTGTGAGATACAGCTTGGTCTAACTCTTGAGGGAAAGTTTGCCTTTGAAAATTGAATGTGTTTTGGGCTATTCAGACTCTGAGAAACATGAATATGTGTTTCTTTTGCAAGTCTGAGCTCTGTGTCAAAAGATATGTTTTCTGTCTGAATTGAGTTCCACTTGTAATTGTGAGGTACAGCTTGGTCTAATTGTTCACGGAAAGCTTGCCTTTGAAAATTGAATGTGTTTTGGGCTTTTCAGAACGTGGGGAACATGAATATGTGTTTCTTTTCCAAATCTGAGCTCTGTGCCAACTGTTAAGTTTTCTGGCTGAACTGAGTCCTTACAACAATTCTGAGATAGAGCTAGGTCTAAATCTTCAGGGAAAGTTCACCTTTGAAAACTGAATGTATTTTGGGCTTTTCAGAACATGGGGAACATGAATATGTGATTCTTTTCCAAATCTGAGCTCTATGCCAACAATTAAGTTTTCTGGCTAAATTGAGTCCTACTGCCAATTGTGAGATACAGCTTGGTCTAACTCCTCAGGAAAAGCTCGCCTTTGAAAATTGAATGCATTTTGGGCTTTTCAGAACATGGGGAATATGAATATGTGTTTCCTTTTCAAATCTGAGCTCTTTGTAAAAACTTACGTTCTCTGGATGAATTGAGTCCTACCATCAATTGTGAGATACAGCTTGATCTAACTCTTGAGGGAAATGTTGCCATTGAAAATTGAATCTGTTTTGGGCTTCTCAGACTCTGAGAAACATGAATATGTCTTTCTTTTCCAAATCTGAGCTCGGTGCCAACAATTAAGTTTTCTGGCGAAATTGAGTCCTACTGCCAATTCTGAGATACAGTTTGGTCTAACTCTTGAGGGGAAGGTTGCCTTTGAAAATTGAATGTGTTTTGGGCTTTTCAGAACGTGGGGAACATGAATATGTGTTTCTTTTCCAAATCTGAGCTCTGTGCCAACTGTTAAGTTTTCTGGCTGAACTGAGTCCTTACAACAATTCTGAGATAGAGCTAGGTCTAAATCTTCACGGAAAGTTCACCTTTGAAAACTGAATGTATTTTGGGCTTTTCAGAACATGGGGAACATGAATATATGTTTCCTTTTCAAATCTGAGCTCTTTGTCAAAAGTTACGTTCTATGACTGAATTGAGTCCTACTACCAATTGTGAGATACAGCTTGGTCTAACTCTTCACGGAAAGCTTGCCTTTGAATATTGAATGTGTTTTGGGCTTTTCAGACTCTGAGAAACATGAATATGTCTTTCTTTTCCAAATCTGAGCTCTGTGCCAACAATTAGGTTTTCTGGCAAAATTGAGTCGTACTGACAATTCTGAGATACAGCTTGGTCTAACACTTCAGGGAAAGGTTGCCGTTGAAAATTGAATGTGTTTTGGGCTTTTCAGAACGTGGGGAACATGAATATGTTTCCTTTGCAAATCTGTGCTCTGTGTCGTTACATTTTCTGGCTGAATTGAGTTTTACTTGCAATTGTGAAATACAGCTTGGTCTAACTTCTCAGCAAAAGCTCGCCTTTGAAAATTGAATGTGTTTTGGACTTTTCAGACTCTGAGGAACACGAATATATGTTTATTTTCCAAATCTGAGCTCTATGCCAACAGTTAAGTTTTCTGGCTGAACTGAGTCCTTACAACAATTCTGAGATACAGCTAGGTCTAACTCTTCAGGGAAAGTTCACCTTTGAAAACTGAATGTATTTTGGGCTTTTCAGAACATGGGGAACATGAATATGTGATTCTTTTCCAAATCTGAGCTCTATGCCAACAATTAAGTTTTCTGGCTAAATTGAGTCCTACTGCCAATTGTGAGATACAGCTTGGTCTAACTCCTCAGGAAAAGCTCGCCTTTGAAAATTGAATGCATTTTGGGCTTTTCAGAACATGGGGAATATGAATATGTGTTTCCTTTTCAAATCTGAGCAATTTGTAAAAACTTACGTTCTCTGGATGAATTGAGTCCTACCATCAATTGTGAGATACAGCTTGATCTAACTCTTGAGGGAAATGTTGCCGTTGAAAATTGAATCTGTTTTGGGCTTCTCAGACTCTGAGAAACATGAATATGTCTTTCTTTTCCAAATCTGAGCTCGGTGCCAACAATTAAGTTTTCTGGCGAAATTGAGTCCTACTGCCAATTCTGAGATACAGTTTGGTCTAACTCTTGAGGGGAAGGTTGCCTTTGAAAATTGAATGTGTTTTGGGCTTTTCAGAACGTGGGGAACATGAATATGTGTTTCTTTTCCAAATCTGAGCTCTGTGCCAACTGTTAAGTTTTCTGGCTGAACTGAGTCCTTACAACAATTCTGAGATAGAGCTAGGTCTAAATCTTCACGGAAAGTTCACCTTTGAAAACTGAATGTATTTTGGGCTTTTCAGAACATGGGGAACATGAATATATGTTTCCTTTTCAAATCTGAGCTCTTTGTCAAAAGTTACGTTCTATGACTGAATTGAGTCCTACTACCAATTGTGAGATACAGCTTGGTCTAACTCTTCACGGAAAGCTTGCCTTTGAATATTGAATGTGTTTTGGGCTTTTCAGACTCTGAGAAACATGAATATGTCTTTCTTTTCCAAATCTGAGCTCTGTGCCAACAATTAAGTTTTCTGGCAAAATTGAGTCGTACTGACAATTCTGAGATACAGCTTGGTCTAACACTTCAGGGAAAGGTTGCCGTTGAAAATTGAATGTGTTTTGGGCTTTTCAGAACGTGGGGAACATGAATATGTTTCCTTTGCAAATCTGTGCTCTGTGTCGTTACATTTTCTGGCTGAATTGAGTTTTACTTGCAATTGTGAAATACAGCTTGGTCTAACTTCTCAGCAAAAGCTCGCCTTTGAAAATTGAATGTGTTTTGGACTTTTCAGACTCTGAGGAACACGAATATATGTTTATTTTCCAAATCTGAGCTCTATGCCAACAGTTAAGTTTTCTGGCTGAACTGAGTCCTTACAACAATTCTGAGATACAGCTAGGTCTAACTCTTCAGGGAAAGTTCACCTTTGAAAACTGAATGTATTTTGGGCTTTTCAGAACATGGGGAACATGAATATGTGATTCTTTTCCAAATCTGAGCTCTATGCCAACAATTAAGTTTTCTGGCTAAATTGAGTCCTACTGCCAATTGTGAGATACAGCTTGGTCTAACTCCTCAGGAAAAGCTCGCCTTTGAAAATTGAATGCATTTTGGGCTTTTCAGAACATGGGGAATATGAATATGTGTTTCCTTTTCAAATCTGAGCAATTTGTAAAAACTTACGTTCTCTGGATGAATTGAGTCCTACCATCAATTGTGAGATACAGCTTGATCTAACTCTTGAGGGAAATGTTGCCGTTGAAAATTGAATCTGTTTTGGGCTTCTCAGACTCTGAGAAACATGAATATGTCTTTCTTTTCCAAATCTGAGCTCGGTGCCAACAATTAAGTTTTCTGGCGAAATTGAGTCCTACTGCCAATTCTGAGATACAGTTTGGTCTAACTCTTGAGGGGAAGGTTGCCTTTGAAAATTGAATGTGTTTTGGGCTTTTCAGAACGTGGGGAACATGAATATGTGTTTCTTTTCCAAATCTGAGCTCTGTGCCAACTGTTAAGTTTTCTGGCTGAACTGAGTCCTTACAACAATTCTGAGATAGAGCTAGGTCTAAATCTTCACGGAAAGTTCACCTTTGAAAACTGAATGTATTTTGGGCTTTTCAGAACATGGGGAACATGAATATATGTTTCCTTTTCAAATCTGAGCTCTTTGTCAAAAGTTACGTTCTATGACTGAATTGAGTCCTACTACCAATTGTGAGATACAGCTTGGTCTAACTCTTCACGGAAAGCTTGCCTTTGAATATTGAATGTGTTTTGGGCTTTTCAGACTCTGAGAAACATGAATATGTCTTTCTTTTCCAAATCTGAGCTCTGTGCCAACAATTAAGTTTTCTGGCAAAATTGAGTCGTACTGACAATTCTGAGATACAGCTTGGTCTAACACTTCAGGGAAAGGTTGCCGTTGAAAATTGAATGTGTTTTGGGCTTTTCAGAACGTGGGGAACATGAATATGTTTCCTTTGCACATCTGTGCTCTGTGTCGTTACATTTTCTGGCTGAATTGAGTTTTACTTGCAATTGTGAAATACAGCTTGGTCTAACTTCTCAGCAAAAGCTCGCCTTTGAAAATTGAATGTGTTTTGGACTTTTCAGACTCTGAGGAACACGAATATATGTTTATTTTCCAAATCTGAGCTCTATGCCAACAGTTAAGTTTTCTGGCTGAACTGAGTCCTTACAACAATTCTGAGATACAGCTAGGTCTAACTCTTCAGGGAAAGTTCACCTTTGAAAACTGAATGTATTTTGGGCTTTTCAGAACATGGGGAACATGAATATGTGATTCTTTTCCAAATCTGAGCTCTATGCCAACAATTAAGTTTTCTGGCTAAATTGAGTCCTACTGCCAATTGTGAGATACAGCTTGGTCTAACTCCTCAGGAAAAGCTCGCCTTTGAAAATTGAATGCATTTTGGGCTTTTCAGAACATGGGGAATATGAATATGTGTTTCCTTTTCAAATCTGAGCAATTTGTAAAAACTTACGTTCTCTGGATGAATTGAGTCCTACCATCAATTGTGAGATACAGCTTGATCTAACTCTTGAGGGAAATGTTGCCGTTGAAAATTGAATCTGTTTTGGGCTTCTCAGACTCTGAGAAACATGAATATGTCTTTCTTTTCCAAATCTGAGCTCGGTGCCAACAATTAAGTTTTCTGGCGAAATTGAGTCCTACTGCCAATTCTGAGATACAGTTTGGTCTAACTCTTGAGGGGAAGGTTGCCTTTGAAAATTGAATGTGTTTTGGGCTTTTCAGAACGTGGGGAACATGAATATGTGTTTCTTTTCCAAATCTGAGCTCTGTGCCAACTGTTAAGTTTTCTGGCTGAACTGAGTCCTTACAACAATTCTGAGATACAGCTTGGTCTAACTCCTCAGGGAAAGTTCACCTTTTAAAATTGAATGTATTTTGGGCTTTTCAGAACATGGGGAACATGAATATATGTTTCCTTTTCAAACCTGAGCTCTTTGTCAAAAGTTACGTTCTATGACTGAATTGAGTCCTATTACCAATTGTGAGATACAGCTTGGTCTAACTCTTCACGGAAAGCTTGCCTTTGAATATTGAATGTGTTTTGGGCTTTTCAGACTCTGAGAAACATGAATATGTCTTTCTTTTCCAAATCTGAGCTCTGTGCCAACAATTAAGTTTTCTGGCGAAATTGAGTCGTACTGACAATTCTGAGATACAGCTTGGTCTAACACTTCAGGGAAAGGTTGCCGTTGAAAATTGAATGTGTTTTGGGCTTTTCAGAACGTGGGGAACATGAATATGTTTCCTTTGCAAATCTGTGCTCTGTGTCGTTACATTTTCTGGCTGAATTGAGTTTTACTTGCAATTGTGAAATACAGCTTGGTCTAACTTCTCAGCAAAAGCTCGCCTTTGAAAATTGAATGTGTTTTGGACTTTTCAGACTCTGAGGAACACGAATATATGTTTATTTTCCAAATCTGAGCTCTATGCCAACAGTTAAGTTTTCTGGCTGAACTGAGTCCTTACAACAATTCTGAGATACAGCTAGGTCTAACTCTTCAGGGAAAGTTCACCTTTGAAAACTGAATGTATTTTGGGCTTTTCAGAACATGGGGAACATGAATATGTGATTCTTTTCCAAATCTGAGCTCTATGCCAACAATTAAGTTTTCTGGCTAAATTGAGTCCTACTGCCAATTGTGAGATACAGCTTGGTCTAACTCCTCAGGAAAAGCTCGCCTTTGAAAATTGAATGCATTTTGGGCTTTTCAGAACATGGGGAATATGAATATGTGTTTCCTTTTCAAATCTGAGCAATTTGTAAAAACTTACGTTCTCTGGATGAATTGAGTCCTACCATCAATTGTGAGATACAGCTTGATCTAACTCTTGAGGGAAATGTTGCCGTTGAAAATTGAATCTGTTTTGGGCTTCTCAGACTCTGAGAAACATGAATATGTCTTTCTTTTCCAAATCTGAGCTCTGTGCCAACAATTAAGTTTTCTGGCGAAATTGAGTCCTACTGCCAATTCTGAGATACAGTTTGGTCTAACTCTTGAGGGGAAGGTTGCCTTTGAAAATTGAATGTGTTTTGGGCTTTTCAGAACGTGGGGAACATGAATATGTGTTTCTTTTCCAAATCTGAGCTCTGTGCCAACTGTTAAGTTTTCTGGCTGAACTGAGTCCTTACAACAATTCTGAGATAGAGCTAAGTCTAAATCTTCACGGAAAGTTCACCTTTGAAAACTGAATGTATTTTGGGCTTTTCAGAACATGGGGAACATGAATATGTGATTCTTTTCCAAATCTGAGCTCTATGCCAACAATTAAGTTTTCTGGCTGAACTGAGTCCTTACAACAATTCTGAGATACAGCTAGATCTAACTCCTCATGGAAAGTTAATCTTGGAAAATTGAATGCATTTTGGGCTTTTCAGAACACGGGGAACATGAATATGTGTTTCCTTTTAAAATCTGAGCTCTTTGTCAAAACTTACGTTCTCTGGCTGAATTGAGTCCTACCACCAATTGTGAGATACAGCTTGGTCTAACTCTTGAGGGAAAGTTTGCCTTTGAAAATTGAATGTGTTTTGGGCTATTCAGACTCTGAGAAACATGAATATGTGTTTCTTTTGCAAGTCTGAGCTCTGTGTCAAAAGATATGTTTTCTGTCTGAATTGAGTTCCACTTGTAATTGTGAGGTACAGCTTGGTCTAATTGTTCACGGAAAGCTTGCCTTTGAAAATTGAATGTGTTTTGGGCTTTTCAGATTTTGAGGAACATGAATAAGTGTTTCTTTTCCAAATCTGGGCTCTATGCCAATAGTTAAGTTTTCTGGCTGAACTGAGTCCTACCACCAATTGTGAGACACAGCTTGGTCCAAGACTTGAGAGAAAGGTTGCCTTTGAAAATTGAATGTGTTTTGGGCTTTTCAGAACGTGAGGAACATGAATATGTGTTTTCTTTGGAAATCTGAGCTCTATGTCGTTACATTTTCTGGCTGAATTGAGTTTTACTTGTAATTGTGAAATACAGCTTGGTCTAACTTCTCAGCAAAAGCTCGCCTTTGAAAATTGAATGTGTTTTGGACTTTTCAGACTCTGAGGAACACGAATATATGTTTATTTTCCAAATCTGAGCTCTATGCCAACAGTTAAGTTTTCTGGCTGAACTGAGTCCTTACAACAATTCTGAGATACAGCTAGGTCTAACTCTTCAGGGAAAGTTCACCTTTGAAAACTGAATGTATTTTGGGCTTTTCAGAACATGGGGAACATGAATATGTGATTCTTTTCCAAATCTGAGCTCTATGCCAACAATTAAGTTTTCTGGCTAAATTGAGTCCTACTGCCAATTGTGAGATACAGCTTGGTCTAACTCCTCAGGAAAAGCTCGCCTTTGAAAATTGAATGCATTTTGGGCTTTTCAGAACATGGGGAATATGAATATGTGTTTCCTTTTCAAATCTGAGCAATTTGTAAAAACTTACGTTCTCTGGATGAATTGAGTCCTACCATCAATTGTGAGATACAGCTTGATCTAACTCTTGAGGGAAATGTTGCCGTTGAAAATTGAATCTGTTTTGGGCTTCTCAGACTCTGAGAAACATGAATGTCTTTCTTTTCCAAATCTGAGCTCTGTGCCAACAATTAAGTTTTCTGGCGAAATTGAGTCCTACTGCCAATTCTGAGATACAGTTTGGTCTAACTCTTGAGGGGAAGGTTGCCTTTGAAAATTGAATGTGTTTTGGGCTTTTCAGAACGTGGGGAACATGAATATGTGTTTCTTTTCCAAATCTGAGCTCTGTGCCAACTGTTAAGTTTTCTGGCTGAACTGAGTCCTTACAACAATTCTGAGATACAGCTTGGTCTAACTCCTCAGGGAAAGTTCACCTTTTAAAATTGAATGTATTTTGGGCTTTTCAGAACATGGGGAACATGAATATATGTTTCCTTTTCAAACCTGAGCTCTTTGTCAAAAGTTACGTTCTATGACTGAATTGAGTCCTATTACCAATTGTGAGATACAGCTTGGTCTAACTCTTCACGGAAAGCTTGCCTTTGAATATTGAATGTGTTTTGGGCTTTTCAGACTCTGAGAAACATGAATATGTCTTTCTTTTTCAAATCTGAGCTCTGTGCCAACAATTAAGTTTTCTGGCGAAATTGAGTCGTACTGACAATTCTGAGATACAGCTTGGTCTAACACTTCAGGGAAAGGTTGCCGTTGAAAATTGAATGTGTTTTGGGCTTTTCAGAACGTGGGGAACATGAATATGTTTCCTTTGCAAATCTGTGCTCTGTGTCGTTACATTTTCTGGCTGAATTGAGTTTTACTTGCAATTGTGAAATACAGCTTGGTCTAACTTCTCAGCAAAAGCTCGCCTTTGAAAATTGAATGTGTTTTGGACTTTTCAGACTCTGAGGAACACGAATATATGTTTATTTTCCAAATCTGAGCTCTATGCCAACAGTTAAGTTTTCTGGCTGAACTGAGTCCTTACAACAATTCTGAGATACAGCTAGGTCTAACTCTTCAGGGAATGTTCACCTTTGAAAATTGAATGCATTTTGGGCTTTTCAGAACATGGGGAACATGAATATGTGTTTCCTTTTCAAATCTGAGCTCTTTGTAAAAACTTACGTTCTCTGGATGAATTGAGTCCTACCATCAATTGTGAGATACAGCTTGATCTAACTCTTGAGGGAAATGTTGCCGTTGAAAATTGAATCTGTTTTGGGCTTCTCAGACTCTGAGAAACATGAATATGTCTTTCTCTTCCAAATCTGAGCTCTGTGCCAACAATTAAGTTTTCTGGCGAAATTGAGTCCTACTGCCAATTCTGAGATACAGTTTGGTCTAACTCTTGAGGGGAAGGTTGCCTTTGAAAATTGAATGTGTTTTGGGCTTTTCAGAACGTGGGGAACATGAATATGTGTTTCTTTTCCAAATCTGAGCTCTGTGCCAACTGTTAAGTTTTCTGGCTGAACTGAGTCCTTACAACAATTCTGAGATAGAGCTAGGTCTAAATCTTCACGGAAAGTTCACCTTTGAAAACTGAATGTATTTTGGGCTTTTCAGAACATGGGGAACATGAATATGTGATTCTTTTCCAAATCTGAGCTCTATGCCAACAATTAAGTTTTCTGGCTGAACTGAGTCCTTACAACAATTCTGAGATACAGCTAGATCTAACTCCTCATGGAAAGTTAATCTTTGAAAATTGAATGCATTTTTGGCTTTTCAGAACACGGGGAACATGAATATGTGTTTCCTTTTAAAATCTGAGCTCTTTGTCAAAACTTACGTTCTCTGGCTGAATTGAGTCCTACCACCAATTGTGAGATACAGCTTGGTCTAACTCTTGAGGGAAAGTTTGCCTTTGAAAATTGAATGTGTTTTGGGCTATTCAGACTCTGAGAAACATGAATATGTGTTTCTTTTGCAAGTCTGAGCTCTGTGTCAAAAGATATGTTTTCTGTCTGAATTGAGTTCCACTTGTAATTGTGAGGTACAGCTTGGTCTAATTGTTCACGGAAAGCTTGCCTTTGAAAATTGAATGTGTTTTGGGCTTTTCAGATTTTGAGGAACATGAATAAGTGTTTCTTTTCCAAATCTGGGCTCTATGCCAATAGTTAAGTTTTCTGGCTGAACTGAGTCCTACCACCAATTGTGAGACACAGCTTGGTCCAAGACTTGAGAGAAAGGTTGCCTTTGAAAATTGAATGTGTTTTGGGCTTTTCAGAACGTGAGGAACATGAATATGTGTTTTCTTTGGAAATCTGAGCTCTATGTCGTTACATTTTCTGGCTGAATTGAGTTTTACTTGTAATTGTGAAATACAGCTTGGTCTAACTTCTCAGCAAAAGCTCGCCTTTGAAAATTGAATGTGTTTTGGACTTTTCAGACTCTGAGGAACACGAATATATGTTTATTTTCCAAATCTGAGCTCTGTGCCAACAGTTAAGTTTTCTGGCTGAACTGAGTCCTTACAACAATTCTGAGATACAGCTAGGTCTAACTCTTCAGGGAAAGTTCACCTTTGAAAACTGAATGTATTTTGGGCTTTTCAGAACATGGGGAACATGAATATGTGATTCTTTTCCAAATCTGAGCTCTATGCCAACAATTAAGTTTTCTGGCTAAATTGAGTCCTACTGCCAATTGTGAGATACAGCTTGGTCTAACTCCTCAGGAAAAGCTCGCCTTTGAAAATTGAATGCATTTTGGGCTTTTCAGAACATGGGGAATATGAATATGTGTTTCCTTTTCAAATCTGAGCAATTTGTAAAAACTTACGTTCTCTGGATGAATTGAGTCCTACCATCAATTGTGAGATACAGCTTGATCTAACTCTTGAGGGAAATGTTGCCGTTGAAAATTGAATCTGTTTTGGGCTTCTCAGACTCTGAGAAACATGAATGTCTTTCTTTTCCAAATCTGAGCTCTGTGCCAACAATTAAGTTTTCTGGCGAAATTGAGTCCTACTGCCAATTCTGAGATACAGTTTGGTCTAACTCTTGAGGGGAAGGTTGCCTTTGAAAATTGAATGTGTTTTGGGCTTTTCAGAACGTGGGGAACATGAATATGTGTTTCTTTTCCAAATCTGAGCTCTGTGCCAACTGTTAAGTTTTCTGGCTGAACTGAGTCCTTACAACAATTCTGAGATACAGCTTGGTCTAACTCCTCAGGGAAAGTTCACCTTTTAAAATTGAATGTATTTTGGGCTTTTCAGAACATGGGGAACATGAATATATGTTTCCTTTTCAAACCTGAGCTCTTTGTCAAAAGTTACGTTCTATGACTGAATTGAGTCCTATTACCAATTGTGAGATACAGCTTGGTCTAACTCTTCACGGAAAGCTTGCCTTTGAATATTGAATGTGTTTTGGGCTTTTCAGACTCTGAGAAACATGAATATGTCTTTCTTTTTCAAATCTGAGCTCTGTGCCAACAATTAAGTTTTCTGGCGAAATTGAGTCGTACTGACAATTCTGAGATACAGCTTGGTCTAACACTTCAGGGAAAGGTTGCCGTTGAAAATTGAATGTGTTTTGGGCTTTTCAGAACGTGGGGAACATGAATATGTTTCCTTTGCAAATCTGTGCTCTGTGTCGTTACATTTTCTGGCTGAATTGAGTTTTACTTGCAATTGTGAAATACAGCTTGGTCTAACTTCTCAGCAAAAGCTCGCCTTTGAAAATTGAATGTGTTTTGGACTTTTCAGACTCTGAGGAACACGAATATATGTTTATTTTCCAAATCTGAGCTCTATGCCAACAGTTAAGTTTTCTGGCTGAACTGAGTCCTTACAACAATTCTGAGATACAGCTAGGTCTAACTCTTCAGGGAATGTTCACCTTTGAAAATTGAATGCATTTTGGGCTTTTCAGAACATGGGGAACATGAATATGTGTTTCCTTTTCAAATCTGAGCTCTTTGTAAAAACTTACGTTCTCTGGATGAATTGAGTCCTACCATCAATTGTGAGATACAGCTTGATCTAACTCTTGAGGGAAATGTTGCCGTTGAAAATTGAATCTGTTTTGGGCTTCTCAGACTCTGAGAAACATGAATATGTCTTTCTCTTCCAAATCTGAGCTCTGTGCCAACAATTAAGTTTTCTGGCGAAATTGAGTCCTACTGCCAATTCTGAGATACAGTTTGGTCTAACTCTTGAGGGGAAGGTTGCCTTTGAAAATTGAATGTGTTTTGGGCTTTTCAGAACGTGGGGAACATGAATATGTGTTTCTTTTCCAAATCTGAGCTCTGTGCCAACTGTTAAGTTTTCTGGCTGAACTGAGTCCTTACAACAATTCTGAGATAGAGCTAGGTCTAAATCTTCACGGAAAGTTCACCTTTGAAAACTGAATGTATTTTGGGCTTTTCAGAACATGGGGAACATGAATATGTGATTCTTTTCCAAATCTGAGCTCTATGCCAACAATTAAGTTTTCTGGCTGAACTGAGTCCTTACAACAATTCTGAGATACAGCTAGATCTAACTCCTCATGGAAAGTTAATCTTTGAAAATTGAATGCATTTTTGGCTTTTCAGAACACGGGGAACATGAATATGTGTTTCCTTTTAAAATCTGAGCTCTTTGTCAAAACTTACGTTCTCTGGCTGAATTGAGTCCTACCACCAATTGTGAGATACAGCTTGGTCTAACTCTTGAGGGAAAGTTTGCCTTTGAAAATTGAATGTGTTTTGGGCTATTCAGACTCTGAGAAACATGAATATGTGTTTCTTTTGCAAGTCTGAGCTCTGTGTCAAAAGATATGTTTTCTGTCTGAATTGAGTTCCACTTGTAATTGTGAGGTACAGCTTGGTCTAATTGTTCACGGAAAGCTTGCCTTTGAAAATTGAATGTGTTTTGGGCTTTTCAGATTCTGAGGAACATGAATAAGTGTTTCTTTTCCAAATCTGGCCTCTATGCCAATAGTTAAGTTTTCTGGCTGAACTGAGTCCTACCACCAATTGTGAGATACAGCTTGGTCCAAGACTTGAGAGAAAGGTTGCCTTTGAAAATTGAATGTGTTTTGGGCTTTTCAGAACGTGAGGAACATGAATATGTGTTTTCTTTGGAAATCTGAGCTCTATGTCGTTACATTTTCTGGCTGAATTGAGTTTTACTTGTAATTGTGAAATACAGCTTGGTCTAACTCCTCAGCAAAAGCTCGCCTTTGAAAATCGAATGTGTTTTGGACTTTTCAGACTCTGAGGAACACGAATATATATTTCTTTTCCAAATCTGAGCTCTGTGCCAACAGTTAAGTTTTCTCGCTGAACTGAGTCCTTACAACAATTCTGAGATACAGCTTGGTCTAACTCCTCAGGGAAAGTTCACCTTTTAAAATTGAATGTATTTTGGGCTTTTCAGAACATGGGGAACATGAATATATGTTTCCTTTTCAAACCTGAGCTCTTTGTCAAAAGTTACGTTCTATGACTGAATTGAGTCCTACTACCAATTGTGAGATACAGCTTGGTGTAACACTTCACGGAAAGCTTGCCTTTGAATATTGAATGTGTTTTGGGCTTTTCAGACTCTGAGAAACATGAATATGTCTTTCTTTTCCAAATCTGAGCTCTGTGCCAACAATTAAGTTTTCTGGCGAAATTGAGTCGTACTGACAATTCTGAGATACAGTTTGGTCTAACACTTCAGGGAAAGGTTGCCGTTGAAAATTGAATGTGTTTTGGGCTTTTCAGAACGTGGGGAACATGAATATGTTTCCTTTGCAAATCTGTGCTCTGTGTCGTTACATTTTCTGGCTGAATTGAGTTTTACTTGCAATTGTGAAATACAGCTTGGTCTAACTTCTCAGCAAAAGCTCGCCTTTGAAAATTGAATGTGTTTTGGACTTTTCAGACTCTGAGGAACACGAATATATGTTTATTTTCCAAATCTGAGCTCTATGCCAACAGTTAAGTTTTCTGGCTGAACTGAGTCCTTACAACAATTCTGAGATACAGCTAGGTCTAACTCTTCAGGGAAAGTTCACCTTTGAAAACTGAATGTATTTTGGGCTTTTCAGAACATGGGGAACATGAATATGTGATTCTTTTCCAAATCTGAGCTCTATGCCAACAATTAAGTTTTCTGGCTAAATTGAGTCCTACTGCCAATTGTGAGATACAGCTTGGTCTAACTCCTCAGGAAAAGCTCGCCTTTGAAAATTGAATGCATTTTGGGCTTTTCAGAACATGGGGAATATGAATATGTGTTTCCTTTTCAAATCTGAGCTCTTTGTAAAAACTTACGTTCTCTGGATGAATTGAGTCCTACCATCAATTGTGAGATACAGCTTGATCTAACTCTTGAGGGAAATGTTGCCGTTGAAAATTGAATCTGTTTTGGGCTTCTCAGACTCTGAGAAACATGAATATGTCTTTCTTTTCCAAATCTGAGCTCTGTGCCAACAATTAAGTTTTCTGGCGAAATTGAGTCCTACTGCCAATTCTGAGATACAGTTTGGTCTAACTCTTGAGGGGAAGGTTGCCTTTGAAAATTGAATGTGTTTTGGGCTTTTCAGAACGTGGGGAACATGAATATGTGTTTCTTTTCCAAATCTGAGCTCTGTGCCAACTGTTAAGTTTTCTGGCTGAACTGAGTCCTTACAACAATTCTGAGATAGAGCTAGGTCTAAATCTTCAGGGAAAGTTCACCTTTGAAAACTGAATGTATTTTGGGCTTTTCAGAAAATGGGGAACATGAATATGTGATTCTTTTCCAAATCTGAGCTCTATGCCAAAAATTACGTTTTCTGGCTAAATTGAGTTCTACTGCCAATTGTGAGATACAGCTTGGTCTAACTCCTCAGGAAAAGCTCGCCTTTGAAAATTGAATGCATTTTGGGCTTTTCAGAACATGGGGAATATGAATATGTGATTCTTTTCCAAATCTGAGCTCTATGCCAACAATTACGTTTTCTGGCTGAACTGAGTCCTTATAACAATTCTCAGATAGAGCTTGGTCTAACTCTTCAGGGAAATATTGCCGTTGAAAATTGAATGTGTTTTGGGCTTCTCAGACTCTGAGAAAAATGAATATGTCTTTCTTTTCCAAATCTGAGCTCTGTGCCAACAATTAAGTTTTCTGGCGAAATTGAGTCCTACTGCCAATTCTGAGATACAGTTTGGTCTAACTCTTGAGGGGAAGGTTGCCTTTGAAAATTGAATGTGTTTTGGGCTTTTCAGAACGTGGGGAACATGAATATGTTTCTTTTCCAAATCTGAGCTCTGTGCCAACTGTTAAGTTTTCTGGCTGAACTGAGTCCTTACAACAATTCTGAGATAGAGCTAGGTCTAAATCTTCAGGGAAAGTTCACCTTTGAAAACTGAATGTATTTTGGGCTTTTCAGAAAATGGGGAACATGAATATGTGATTTTTTTCCAAATCTGAGCTCTATGCCAAAAATTACGTTTTCTGGCTAAATTGAGTTCTACTGCCAATTGTGAGATAAAGCTTGGTCTAACTCCTCATGAAAAGCTCGCCTTTGAAAATTGAATGTATTTTGGGCTTTTCAGATTCTGAGGAACATGAATATGTGTTTCTTTTCCAAGTCTGAGCTCTGTGCCAACAGTTAAGTTTTCTGGCTTAATTGAGTTCTACTTGTAATTCTTAGATACAGGTTCGTATAACTCTGAGAAACATGAATATGTCTTTCTTTTCCAAATCTGCGTTCTGTGCCAACAATTACGTTTTCTGGCTAAATTGAGTTCTACTGCCAATTGTGAGATACAGCTTGGTCTAACTCCTCAGGAAAAGCTCGCCTTTGAAAATTGAATGTATTTTGGGCTTTTCAGATTCTGAGGACCATGAATATGTGTTTCTTTTCCAAGTCTGAGCTCTGTGCCAACAGTTAAGTTTTCTGGCTGAACTAAGTCCTTACCACAATTCTGAGATAGAGCTTGGTCTAACTGTTCTTGGAAAGCTTGCCTTTGAAAATTGAATGTGTTTTGGGCTTTTCAGAGTCTGAGGAACAGGAATATCTGTTTCTTTTGCAAATCTGAGCTCTGTGTCAAAAGATATGTTTTCTGTCTGAATTGAGTTCCACTTGTAATTGTGAGGTACAGCTTGGTCTAATTGTTCACGGAAAGCTTGCCTTTGAAAATTGAATGTGTTTTGGGCTTTTCAGATTCTGAGGAACATGAATAAGTGTTTCTTTTCCAAATCTGGCCTCTATGCCATTAGTTAAGTTTTCTGGCTGAACTGAGTCCTACCACCAATTGTGAGATACAGCTTGGTCCAAGACTTGAGAGAAAGGTTGCCTTTGAAAATTGAATGTGTTTTGGGCTTTTCAGAACGTGAGGAACATGAATATGTGTTTTCTTTGGAAATCTGAGCTCTATGTCGTTACATTTTCTGGCTGAATTGAGTTTTACTTGTAATTGTGAAATACAGCTTGGTCTAACTCCTCAGCAAAAGCTCGCCTTTGAAAATCGAATGTGTTTTGGACTTTTCAGACTCTGAGGAACACGAATATATATTTCTTTTCCAAATCTGAGCTCTGTGCCAACAGTTAAGTTTTCTCGCTGAACTGAGTCCTTACAACAATTCTGAGATACAGCTTGGTCTAACTCCTCAGGGAAAGTTCACCTTTTAAAATTGAATGTATTTTGGGCTTTTCAGAACATGGGGAACATGAATATATGTTTCCTTTTCAAACCTGAGCTCTTTGTCAAAAGTTACGTTCTATGACTGAATTGAGTCCTACTACCAATTGTGAGATACAGCTTGGTCTAACTCTTCACGGAAAGCTTGCCTTTGAATATTGAATGTGTTTTGGGCTTTTCAGACTCTGAGAAACATGAATGTGTCTTTCTTTTCCAAATCTGAGCTCTGTGCCAACAATTAAGTTTTCTGGCGAAATTGAGTCGTACTGACAATTCTGAGATACAGCTTGGTCTAACACTTCAGGGAAAGGTTGCCGTTGAAAATTGAATGTGTTTTGGGCTTTTCAGAACGTGGGGAACATGAATATGTTTCCTTTGCAAATCTGTGCTCTGTGTCGTTACATTTTCTGGCTGAATTGAGTTTTACTTGCAATTGTGAAATATAGCTTGGTCTAACTTCTCAGCAAAAGCTCGCCTTTGAAAATTGAATGTGTTTTGGACTTTTCAGACTCTGAGGAACACGAATATATGTTTATTTTCCAAATCTGAGCTCTATGCCAACAGTTAAGTTTTCTGGCTGAACTGAGTCCTTACAACAATTCTGAGATACAGCTAGGTCTAACTCTTCAGGGAAAGTTCACCTTTGAAAACTGAATGTATTTTGGGCTTTTCAGAACATGGGGAACATGAATATGTCTTTCTTTTCCAAATCTGAGCTCTGTGCCAACAATTAAGTTTTCTGGCGAAATTGAGTCCTACTGCCAATTCTGAGATACAGTTTGGTCTAACTCTTGAGGGGAAGGTTGCCTTTGAAAATTGAATGTGTTTTGGGCTTTTCAGAACGTGGGGAACATGAATATGTGTTTCTTTTCCAAATCTGAGCTCTGTGCCAACTGTTAAGTTTTCTGGCTGAACTGAGTCCTTACAACAATTCTGAGATAGAGCTAGGTCTAAATCTTCAGGGAAAGTTCACCTTTGAAAACTGAATGTATTTTGGGCTTTTCAGAACATGGGGAACATGAATATGTGATTCTTTTCCAAATCTGAGCTCTATGCCAAAAAGTACGTTTTCTGGCTAAATTGAGTTCTACTGCCAATTGTGAGATAAAGCTTGGTCTAACTCCTCAGGAAAAGCTCGCCTTTGAAAATTGAATGTATTTTGGGCTTTTCAGATTCTGAGGAACATGAATATGTGTTTCTTTTCCAAGTCTGAGCTCTGTGCCAACAGTTAAGTTTTCTGGCTTAATTGAGTTCTACTTGTAATTCTTAGATACAGGTTCGTATAACTCTGAGAAACATGAATATGTCTTTCTTTTCCAAATCTGCGTTCTGTGCCAACAATTACGTTTTCTGGCTAAATTGAGTTCTACTGCCAATTGTGAGATACAGCTTGGTCTAACTCCTCAGGAAAAGCTCGCCTTTGAAAATTGAATGTATTTTGGGCTTTTCAGATTCTGAGGACCATGAATATGTGTTTCTTTTCCAAGTCTGAGCTCTGTGCCAACAGTTAAGTTTTCTGGCTGAACTAAGTCCTTACCACAATTCTGAGATAGAGCTTGGTCTAACTGTTCTTGGAAAGCTTGCCTTTGAAAATTGAATGTGTTTTGGGCTTTTCAGAGTCTGAGGAACAGGAATATCTGTTTCTTTTGCAAATCTGAGCTCTTTGTAAAAACTTACGTTCTCTGGCTGAATTGAGTCCTACCATCAATTGTGAGATACTGCTTGGTCTAACTCCTCAGGAAAAGCTCGCCTTTGAAAATTGAATGAATTTTGGGCTTTTCAGATTCTGAGGAACATGAATATGTGTTTCTTTTCCAAGTCTGAGCTCTATGCCAACAATTACGTTTTCTGGCTAAATTGAGTTCTACTGCCAATTGTGACACACAGCTTGGTCTAACTCCTCAGGAAAAGCTCGCCTTTGAAAATTGAATGCATTTTGGGCTTTTCAGAACATGGGGAACATGAATATGTGTTTCCTTTTCAAATCTGAGCTCTTTGTAAAAACTTACGTTCTCTGGATGAATTGAGTCCTACCATCAATTGTGAGATACAGCTTGATCTAACTCTTGAGGGAAATGTTGCCGTTGAAAATTGAATCTGTTTTGGGCTTCTCAGACTCTGAGAAACATGAATATGTCTTTCTTTTCCAAATCTGAGCTCTGTGCCAACAATTAAGTTTTCTGGCGAAATTGAGTCCTACTGCCAATTCTGAGATACAGCTTGGTCTAACTCTTGAGGGGAAGGTTGCCTTTGAAAATTGAATGTGTTTTGGGCTTTTCAGAACGTGGGGAACATGAATATGTGTTTCTTTTCCAAATCTGAGCTCTCTGCCAACTGTTAAGTTTTCTGGCTGAACTGAGTCCTTACAACAATTCTGAGATACAGCTAGGTCTAACTCTTCAGGGAAAGTTCACCTTTGAAAACTGAATGTATTTTGGGCTTTTCAGAAAATGGGGAACATGAAGATGTGATTCTTTTCCAAATCTGAGCTCTATGCCAAAAATTACGTTTTCTGGCTAAATTGAGTTCTACTGCCAATTGTGAGATACAGCTTGGTCTAACTCCTCAGGAAAAGCTCGCCTTTGAAAATTGAATGCATTTTGGGCTTTTCAGAACATGGGGAATATGAATATGTGATTCTTTTCCAAATCTGAGCTCTATGCCAACAATTACGTTTTCTGGCTGAACTGAGTCCTTATAACAATTCTCAGATAGAGCTTGGTCTAACTCTTCAGGGAAATATTGCCGTTGAAAATTGAATGTGTTTTGGGCTTCTCAGACTCTGAGAAACATGAATATGTCTTTCTTTTCCAAATCTGAGCTCTGTGCCAACAATTAAGTTTTCTGGCGAAATTGAGTCCTACTGCCAATTCTGAGATACAGTTTGGTCTAACTCTTGAGGGGAAGGTTGCCTTTGAAAATTGAATGTGTTTTGGGCTTTTCAGAACGTGGGGAACATGAATATGTTTCTTTTCCAAATCTGAGCTCTGTGCCAACTGTTAAGTTTTCTGGCTGAACTGAGTCCTTACAACAATTCTGAGATAGAGCTAGGTCTAAATCTTCAGGGAAAGTTCACCTTTGAAAACTGAATGTATTTTGGGCTTTTCAGAAAATGGGGAACATGAATATGTGATTCTTTTCCAAATCTGAGCTCTATGCCAAAAATTACGTTTTCTGGCTAAATTGAGTTCTACTGCCAATTGTGAGATACAGCTTGGTCTAACTCCTCAGGAAAAGCTCGCCTTTGAAAATTGAATGTATTTTGGGCTTTTCAGAAAATGGGGAACATGAATATGTGTTTCTTTTCCAAGTCTGAGCTCTGTGCCAACAGTTAAGTTTTCTGGCTTAATTGAGTTCTACTTGTAATTCTTAGATACAGCTTCGTATAACTCTGAGAAACATGAATATGTCTTTCTTTTCCAAATCTGAGTTCTGTGCCAACAATTACGTTTTCTGGCGAAATTGAGTCCTACTGCCAATTCTGAGATACAGCTTGGTCAAACTCTTGAGGGGAAGGTTGCCTTTGAAAATTGAATGTGTTTTGGACTTTTCAGAGTCTGAGGAACATGAATATGTGTTTCTTTTGCAAATCTGAGCTGTGTGTCAAAATATATGTTTTCTTGCTGAATTGAGTTCCACTTGTAATTGTGAGATACAGCTTGGTCTCACTTTTCACGGAAAGCTTGCCTTTGATAATTGAATGTTTTTTGTGCTTTTCAGATTCTGAGGAACATGAATATGTGTTTCTTTTTCAAATCTGAGCTCTTTGCCAACAGTTAAGTTTTCTGGTTGAACTGAGTCCTTACCACAATTCTGAGATAGAGCTTGGTCTAACTGTTCACGGAAAGGTTGCCTTTGAAAATTGAATGTGTTTTGGGCTTTTCAGAGTCTGAGGAACAGGAATATCTGTTTCTTTTGCAAATCTGAGCTCTTTGTAAAAACTTACGTTCTCTGGCTGAATTGAGTCCTACCATCAATTGTGAGATACTGCTTGGTCTAACTCCTCAGGAAAAGCTCGCCTTTGAAAATTGAATGAATTTTGGGCTTTTCAGATTCTGAGGAACATGAATATGTGTTTCTTTTCCAAGTCTGAGCTCTATGCCAACAATTACGTTTTCTGGCTAAATTGAGTTCTACTGCCAATTGTGACACACAGCTTGGTCTAACTCCTCAGGAAAAGCTCGCCTTTGAAAATTGAATGCATTTTGGGCTTTTCAGAACATGGGGAACATGAATATGTGTTTCCTTTTCAAATCTGAGCTCTTTGTAAAAACTTACGTTCTCTGGATGAATTGAGTCCTACCATCAATTGTGAGATACAGCTTGAGCTAACTCTTGAGGGAAATGTTGCCGTTGAAAATTGAATCTGTTTTGGGCTTCTCAGACTCTGAGAAACATGAATATGTCTTTCTTTTCCAAATCTGAGCTCTGTGCCAACAATTAAGTTTTCTGGCGAAATTGAGTCCTACTGCCAATTCTGAGATACAGCTTGGTCTAACTCTTGAGGGGAAGGTTGCCTTTGAAAATTGAATGTGTTTTGGGCTTTTCAGAACGTGGGGAACATGAATATGTGTTTCTTTTCCAAATCTGAGCTCTCTGCCAACTGTTAAGTTTTCTGGCTGAACTGAGTCCTTACAACAATTCTGAGATAGAGCTAGGTCTAAATCTTCAGGGAAAGTTCACCTTTGAAAACTGAATGTATTTTGGGCTTTTCAGAAAATGGGGAACATGAATATGTGATTCTTTTCCAAATCTGAGCTCTATGCCAAAAATTACGTTTTCTGGCTAAATTGAGTTCTACTGCCAATTGTGAGATACAGCTTGGTCTAACTCCTCAGGAAAAGCTCGCCTTTGAAAATTGAATGCATTTTGGGCTTTTCAGAACATGGGGAATATGAATATGTGATTCTTTTCCAAATCTGAGCTCTATGCCAACAATTACGTTTTCTGGCTGAACTGAGTCCTTATAACAATTCTCAGATAGAGCTTGGTCTAACTCTTCAGGGAAATATTGCCGTTGAAAATTGAATGTGTTTTGGGCTTCTCAGACTCTGAGAAACATGAATATGTCTTTCTTTTCCAAATCTGAGCTCTGTGCCAACAATTAAGTTTTCTGGCGAAATTGAGTCCTACTGCCAATTCTGAGATACAGTTTGGTCTAACTCTTGAGGGGAAGGTTGCCTTTGAAAATTGAATGTGTTTTGGGCTTTTCAGAACGTGGGGAACATGAATATGTTTCTTTTCCAAATCTGAGCTCTGTGCCAACTGTTAAGTTTTCTGGCTGAACTGAGTCCTTACAACAATTCTGAGATAGAGCTAGGTCTAAATCTTCAGGGAAAGTTCACCTTTGAAAACTGAATGTATTTTGGGCTTTTCAGAAAATGGGGAACATGAATATGTGATTCTTTTCCAAATCTGAGCTCTATGCCAAAAATTACGTTTTCTGGCTAAATTGAGTTCTACTGCCAATTGTGAGATACAGCTTGGTCTAACTCCTCAGGAAAAGCTCGCCTTTGAAAATTGAATGTATTTTGGGCTTTTCAGAAAATGGGGAACATGAATATGTGTTTCTTTTCCAAGTCTGAGCTCTGTGCCAACAGTTAAGTTTTCTGGCTTAATTGAGTTCTACTTGTAATTCTTAGATACAGCTTCGTATAACTCTGAGAAACATGAATATGTCTTTCTTTTCCAAATCTGAGTTCTGTGCCAACAATTACGTTTTCTGGCGAAATTGAGTCCTACTGCCAATTCTGAGATACAGCTTGGTCAAACTCTTGAGGGGAAGGTTGCCTTTGAAAATTGAATGTGTTTTGGACTTTTCAGAGTCTGAGGAACATGAATATGTGTTTCTTTTGCAAATCTGAGCTGTGTGTCAAAATATATGTTTTCTTGCTGAATTGAGTTCCACTTGTAATTGTGAGATACAGCTTGGTCTCACTTTTCACGGAAAGCTTGCCTTTGATAATTGAATGTTTTTTGTGCTTTTCAGATTCTGAGGAACATGAATATGTGTTTCTTTTTCAAATCTGAGCTCTTTGCCAACAGTTAAGTTTTCTGGTTGAACTGAGTCCTTACCACAATTCTGAGATAGAGCTTGGTCTAACTGTTCACAGAAAGGTTGCCTTTGAAAATTGAATATATTTTGGGCTTTTCAGAGTCTGAGGAACATGAATATGTGTTTCTTTTGCAAATCTGAGCTCAGTGTCAAAATATATGTTTTCTGGCTGAATTGAGTTCCACTTGTAATTGTGAGATACAGCTTGGTCTAACTCCTCAGGAAAAGCTTGCCTTTGAAAATTGAATGTTTTTTGGGCTTTTCAGATTCTGAGGAACATGAATATGTGTTTCTTTTCCAAATCTGAGCTCTTTGCCAACAGTTAAGTTTTCTGTTTGAACTGAGTCCTTACCACAATTCTGAGATAGAGCTTCGTCTAACAGTTCACGGAAAGGTCACCTTTGAAAACTGAATGTATTTTGGGCTTTTCAGAACATGGGGAACATGAATATGTGATTCTTTTCCAAATCTGAGCTCTATGCCAACAATTACGTTTTCTGGCTGAACTGAGTCCTTATAACAATTCTCAGATAGAGCTTGGTCTAACTCTTCAGGGAAATATTGCCGTTGAAAATTGAATGTGTTTTGGGCTTCTCAGACTCTGAGAAACATGAATATGTCTTTCTTTTCCAAATCTGAGCTTTGTGCCAACAATTAATTTTTCTGGCAAAACTGAGTCCTACTGCCAATTCTGAGATACAGCTTGGTTTAACTCTTGAGGGGAAGGTTGCCTTTGAAAATTGAATGTGTTTTGGGCTTTTCAGAACGTGGGGAACATGAATATGTGTTTCTTTTCCAAATCTGAGCTCTGTGCCAACTGTTAAGTTTTCTGGCTGAACTGAGTCCTTACAACAATTCTGAGATAGAGCTAGGTCTAACTCTTCAGGGAAAGTTCACCTTTGAAAACTGAATATATTTTGGGCATTTCAGAACATGGGGAACATGAATATTTGATTCTTTTCCAAATCTGAGCTCTATGCCAACAATTACGTTATCTGGCTAAATTGAGTCCTACTGCCAATTGTGAGATACAGCTTGTTCTAACTCCTCAGGAAAAGCTCGCCTTTGAAAATTGAATGTATTTTGGGCTTTTCAGATTCTGAGGAACATGAATATGTGTTTCTTTTCCAAGTCTGAGCTCTGTGCCAACAGTTAAGTTTTCTGGCTTAATTGAGTTCTACTTGTAATTCTTAGATACAGCTTCGTATAACTCTGAGAAACATGAATATGTCTTTCTTTTCCAAATCTGCGTTCTGTGCCAACAATTACGTTTTCTCGCTAAATTGAGTTCTACTGCCAATTGTGAGATACAGCTTGGTCTAACTCCTCAGGAAAAGCTCGCCTTTGAAAATTGAATGTATTTTGGGCTTTTCAGATTCTGAGGACCATGAATATGTGTTTCTTTTCCAAGTCTGAGCTCTGTGCCAACAGTTAAGTTTTCTGGCTGAACTAAGTCTTTACCACAATTCTGAGATAGAGCTTGGTCTAACTGTTCTTGGAAAGCTTGCCTTTGAAAATTGAATGTGTTTTGGGCTTTTCAGAGTCTGAGGAACAGGAATATCTCTTTCTTTTGCAAATCTGAGCTCTGTGTCAAAATATATGTTTTCTGGCTGAATTGAGTTCCACTTGTAATTGTGAGATACAGCTTGGTCTAACTCCTCAGGAAAAGCTCGCCTTTGAAAATTGAATGTTTTTTGGGCTTTTCAGATTCTGAGGAACATGAATATGTGTTTCTTTTCCAAATCTGAGCTCTTTGTAAAAACTTACGTTCTCTGGCTGAATTGAGTCCTACCATCAATTGTGAGATACTGCTTGGTCTAACTCCTCAGGAAAAGCTCGCCTTTGAAAATTGAATATGTTTTGGGGTTTTCAGAGTCTGAGGAACATGAAATTGTGTTTCTTTTGCAAATCTGAGCTCTGTGCCAACAGTTAAGTTTTCTGGATGAACTGAGTCCTTACAACAATTCTGAGATAGAGCTAGGTCTAACTCTTCAGGGAAAGTTCACCTTTGAAAACTGAATGTATTTTGGGCTTTTCAGAACATAGGGAACATGAATATGTGATTCTTTTCGAAATCTGAGCTCTATGCCAACAATTACGTTTTCTGGCTAAATTGAGTCCTACTGCCAATTGTGAGATACAGCTTGGTCTAACTCCTCAGGAAAAGCTCGCCTTTGAAAATTGAATGTATTTTGGGCTTTTCAGATTCTGAGGAACATGAATATGTGTTTCTTTTCCAAGTCTGAGCTCTATGCCAAGAATTACGTTTTCTGGCTAAATTGAGTTCTACTGCCAATTGTGAGATACAGCTTGGTCTAACTCCTCAGGAAAAGCTCGCCTTTGAAAATTGAATGCATTTTGGGCTTTTCAGAACATGGGGAATATGAATATGTGATTCTTTTCCAAATCTGAGCTCTATGCCAACAATTACGTTTTCTGGCTGAACTGAGTCCTTATAACAATTCTCAGATAGAGCTTGGTCTAACTCTTCAGGGAAATATTGCCGTTGAAAATTGAATGTGTTTTGGGCTTCTCAGACTCTGAGAAACATGAATATGTCTTTCTTTTCCAAATCTGAGCTCTGTGCCAACAATTAAGTTTTCTGGCGAAATTGAGTCCTACTGCCAATTCTGAGATACAGTTTGGTCTAACTCTTGAGGGGAAGGTTGCCTTTGAAAATTGAATGTGTTTTGGGCTTTTCAGAACGTGGGGAACATGAATATGTTTCTTTTCCAAATCTGAGCTCTGTGCCAACTGTTAAGTTTTCTGGCTGAACTGAGTCCTTACAACAATTCTGAGATAGAGCTAGGTCTAAATCTTCAGGGAAAGTTCACCTTTGAAAACTGAATGTATTTTGGGCTTTTCAGAAAATGGGGAACATGAATATGTGATTCTTTTCCAAATCTGAGCTCTATGCCAAAAATTACGTTTTCTGGCTAAATTGAGTTCTACTGCCAATTGTGAGATACAGCTTGGTCTAACTCCTCAGGAAAAGCTCGCCTTTGAAAATTGAATGTATTTTGGGCTTTTCAGAAAATGGGGAACATGAATATGTGTTTCTTTTCCAAGTCTGAGCTCTGTGCCAACAGTTAAGTTTTCTGGCTTAATTGAGTTCTACTTGTAATTCTTAGATACAGCTTCGTATAACTCTGAGAAACATGAATATGTCTTTCTTTTCCAAATCTGAGTTCTGTGCCAACAATTACGTTTTCTGGCGAAATTGAGTCCTACTGCCAATTCTGAGATACAGCTTGGTCAAACTCTTGAGGGGAAGGTTGCCTTTGAAAATTGAATGTGTTTTGGACTTTTCAGAGTCTGAGGAACATGAATATGTGTTTCTTTTGCAAATCTGAGCTGTGTGTCAAAATATATGTTTTCTTGCTGAATTGAGTTCCACTTGTAATTGTGAGATACAGCTTGGTCTCACTTTTCACGGAAAGCTTGCCTTTGATAATTGAATGTTTTTTGTGCTTTTCAGATTCTGAGGAACATGAATATGTGTTTCTTTTTCAAATCTGAGCTCTTTGCCAACAGTTAAGTTTTCTGGTTGAACTGAGTCCTTACCACAATTCTGAGATAGAGCTTGGTCTAACTGTTCACAGAAAGGTTGCCTTTGAAAATTGAATATATTTTGGGCTTTTCAGAGTCTGAGGAACATGAATATGTGTTTCTTTTGCAAATCTGAGCTCAGTGTCAAAATATATGTTTTCTGGCTGAATTGAGTTCCACTTGTAATTGTGAGATACAGCTTGGTCTAACTCCTCAGGAAAAGCTTGCCTTTGAAAATTGAATGTTTTTTGGGCTTTTCAGATTCTGAGGAACATGAATATGTGTTTCTTTTCCAAATCTGAGCTCTTTGCCAACAGTTAAGTTTTCTGGTTGAACTGAGTCCTTACCACAATTCTGAGATAGAGCTTCGTCTAACAGTTCACGGAAAGGTCACCTTTGAAAACTGAATGTATTTTGGGCTTTTCAGAACATGGGGAACATGAATATGTGATTCTTTTCCAAATCTGAGCTCTATGCCAACAATTACGTTTTCTGGCTGAACTGAGTCCTTATAACAATTCTCAGATAGAGCTTGGTCTAACTCTTCAGGGAAATATTGCCGTTGAAAATTGAATGTGTTTTGGGCTTCTCAGACTCTGAGAAACATGAATATGTCTTTCTTTTCCAAATCTGAGCTTTGTGCCAACAATTAAGTTTTCTGGCAAAATTGAGTCCTACTGCCAATTCTGAGATACAGCTTGGTTTAACTCTTGAGGGGAAGGTTGCCTTTGAAAATTGAATGTGTTTTGGGCTTTTCAGAACGTGGGGAACATGAATATGTGTTTCTTTTCCAAATCTGAGCTCTGTGCCAACTGTTAAGTTTTCTGGCTGAACTGAGTCCTTACAACAATTCTGAGATAGAGCTAGGTCTATCTCTTCAGGGAAAGTTCACCTTTGAAAACTGAATATATTTTGGGCATTTCAGAACATGGGGAACATGAATATTTGATTCTTTTCCAAATCTGAGCTCTATGCCAACAATTACGTTATCTGGCTAAATTGAGTCCTACTGCCAATTGTGAGATACAGCTTGTTCTAACTCCTCAGGAAAAGCTCGCCTTTGAAAATTGAATGTATTTTGGGCTTTTCAGATTCTGAGGAACATGAATATGTGTTTCTTTTCCAAGTCTGAGCTCTGTGCCAACAGTTAAGTTTTCTGGCTTAATTGAGTTCTACTTGTAATTCTTAGATACAGCTTCGTATAACTCTGAGAAACATGAATATGTCTTTCTTTTCCAAATCTGCGTTCTGTGCCAACAATTACGTTTTCTCGCTAAATTGAGTTCTACTGCCAATTGTGAGATACAGCTTGGTCTAACTCCTCAGGAAAAGCTCGCCTTTGAAAATTGAATGTATTTTGGGCTTTTCAGATTCTGAGGACCATGAATATGTGTTTCTTTTCCAAGTCTGAGCTCTGTGCCAACAGTTAAGTTTTCTGGCTGAACTAAGTCTTTACCACAATTCTGAGATAGAGCTTGGTCTAACTGTTCTTGGAAAGCTTGCCTTTGAAAATTGAATGTGTTTTGGGCTTTTCAGAGTCTGAGGAACAGGAATATCTCTTTCTTTTGCAAATCTGAGCTCTGTGTCAAAATATATGTTTTCTGGCTGAATTGAGTTCCACTTGTAATTGTGAGATACAGCTTGGTCTAACTCCTCAGGAAAAGCTCGCCTTTGAAAATTGAATGTTTTTTGGGCTTTTCAGATTCTGAGGAACATGAATATGTGTTTCTTTTCCAAATCTGAGCTCTTTGTAAAAACTTACGTTCTCTGGCTGAATTGAGTCCTACCATCAATTGTGAGATACTGCTTGGTCTAACTCCTCAGGAAAAGCTCGCCTTTGAAAATTGAATATGTTTTGGGGTTTTCAGAGTCTGAGGAACATGAAATTGTGTTTCTTTTGCAAATCTGAGCTCTGTGCCAACAGTTAAGTTTTCTGGATGAACTGAGTCCTTACAACAATTCTGAGATAGAGCTAGGTCTAACTCTTCAGGGAAAGTTCACCTTTGAAAACTGAATGTATTTTGGGCTTTTCAGAACATAGGGAACATGAATATGTGATTCTTTTCGAAATCTGAGCTCTATGCCAACAATTACGTTTTCTGGCTAAATTGAGTCCTACTGCCAATTGTGAGATACAGCTTGGTCTAACTCCTCAGGAAAAGCTCGCCTTTGAAAATTGAATGTATTTTGGGCTTTTCAGATTCTGAGGAACATGAATATGTGTTTCTTTTCCAAGTCTGAGCTCTATGCCAAGAATTACGTTTTCTGGCTAAATTGAGTTCTACTGCCAATTGTGACACACAGCTTGGTCTAACTCCTCAGGAAAAGCTCGCCTTTGAAAATTGAATGCATTTTGGGCTTTTCAGAACATGGGGAACATGAATATGTGTTTCCTTTTCAAATCTGAGCTCTTTGTAAAAACTTACGTTCTCTGGATGAATTGAGTCCTACCATCAATTGTGAGATACAGCTTGATCTAACTCTTGAGGGAAATGTTGCCGTTGAAAATTGAATGTGTTTTGGGCTTTTCAGAACGTGGGGAACATGAATATGTGTTTCTTTTCCAAATCTGAGCTCTGTGCCAACTGTTAAGTTTTCTGGCTGAACTGAGTCCTTACAACAATTCTGAGATAGAGCTAGGTCTAAATCTTCAGGGAAAGTTCACCTTTGAAAACTGAATGTATTTTGGGCTTTTCAGAAAATGGGGAACATGAATATGTGATTCTTTTCCAAATCTGAGCTCTATGCCAAAAATTACGTTTTCTGGCTAAATTGAGTTCTACTGCCAATTGTGAGATAAAGCTTGGTCTAACTCCTCAGGAAAAGCTCGCCTTTGAAAATTGAATGTATTTTGGGCTTTTCAGAAAATGGGGAACATGAATATGTGTTTCTTTTCCAAGTCTGAGCTCTGTGCCAACAGTTAAGTTTTCTGGCTTAATTGAGTTCTACTTGTAATTCTTAGATACAGCTTCGTATAACTCTGAGAAACATGAATATGTCTTTCTTTTCCAAATCTGAGTTCTGTGCCAACAATTACGTTTTCTGGCGAAATTGAGTCCTACTGCCAATTCTGAGATACAGCTTGGTCAAACTCTTGAGGGGAAGGTTGCCTTTGAAAATTGAATGTGTTTTGGACTTTTCAGAGTCTGAGGAACATGAATATGTGTTTCTTTTGCAAATCTGAGCTGTGTGTCAAAATATATGTTTTCTTGCTGAATTGAGTTCCACTTGTAATTGTGAGATACAGCTTGGTCTCACTTTTCACGGAAAGCTTGCCTTTGATAATTGAATGTTTTTTGTGCTTTTCAGATTCTGAGGAACATGAATATGTGTTTCTTTTCCAAATCTGAGCTCTTTGCCAACAGTTAAGTTTTCTGGTTGAACTGAGTCCTTACCACAATTCTGAGATAGAGCTTGGTCTAACTGTTCACGGAAAGGTTGCCTTTGAAAATTGAATATATTTTGGGCTTTTCAGAGTCTGAGGAACATGAATATGTGTTTCTTTTGCAAATCTGAGCTCTGTGTCAAAATATATGTTTTCTGGCTGAATTGAGTTCCACTTGTAATTGTGAAATACAGCTTGGTCTAACTCCTCAGGAAAAGCTCGCCTTTGAAAATTGAATGTTTTTTGGGCTTCTCAGACTCTGAGAAACATGAATATGTCTTTCTTTTCCAAATCTGAGCTTTGTGCCAACAATTAAGTTTTCTGGCAAAATTGAGTCCTACTGCCAATTCTGAGATACAGCTTGGTTTAACTCTTGAGGGGGAAGGTTGCCTTTGAAAATTGAATGTGTTTTGGGCTTTTCAGAACGTGGGGAACATGAATATGTGTTTCTTTTCCAAATCTGAGCTCTTTGCCAACAGTTAAGTTTTCTGGTTGAACTGAGTCCTTACCACAATTCTGAGATAGAGCTTGGTCTAACTGTTCACGGAAAGGTTGCCTTTGAAAATTGAATATATTTTGGGCTTTTCAGAGTCTGAGGAACATGAATATGTGTTTCTTTTGCAAATCTGAGCTCTGTGTCAAAATATATGTTTTCTGGCTGAATTGAGTTCCACTTGTAATTGTGAAATACAGCTTGGTCTAACTCCTCAGGAAAAGCTCGCCTTTGAAAATTGAATGTTTTTTGGGCTTCTCAGACTCTGAGAAACATGAATATGTCTTTCTTTTCCAAATCTGAGCTTTGTGCCAACAATTAAGTTTTCTGGCAAAATTGAGTCCTACTGCCAATTCTGAGATACAGCTTGGTTTAACTCTTGAGGGGGAAGGTTGCCTTTGAAAATTGAATGTGTTTTGGGCTTTTCAGAACGTGGGGAACATGAATATGTGTTTCTTTTCCAAATCTGAGCTCTGTGCCAACTGTTAAGTTTTCTGGATGAACTGAGTCCTTACAACAATTCTGAGATAGAGCTAGGTCTAACTCTTCAGGGAAAGTTCACCTTTGAAAACTGAATGTATTTTGGGCTTTTCAGAACATGGGGAACATGAATATGTGATTCTTTTCCAAATCTGAGCTCTATGCCAACAATTACGTTATCTGGCTAAATTGAGTCCTACTGCCAATTGTGAGATACAGCTTGTTCTAACTCCTCAGGAAAAGCTCGCCTTTGAAAATTGAATGTATTTTGGGCTTTTCAGATTCTGAGGAACATGAATATGTGTTTCTTTTCCAAGTCTGAGCTCTGTGCCAACAGTTAAGTTTTCTGGCTTAATTGAGTTCTACTTGTAATTCTTAGATACAGCTTCGTATAACTCTGAGAAACATGAATATGTCTTTCTTTTCCAAATCTGCGTTCTGTGCCAACAATTACGTTTTCTCGCTAAATTGAGTTCTACTGCCAATTGTGAGATACAGCTTGGTCTAACTCCTCAGGAAAAGCTCGCCTTTGAAAATTGAATGTATTTTGGGCTTTTCAGATTCTGAGGACCATGAATATGTGTTTCTTTTCCAAGTCTGAGCTCTGTGCCAACAGTTAAGTTTTCTGGCTGAACTAAGTCTTTACCACAATTCTGAGATAGAGCTTGGTCTAACTGTTCTTGGAAAGCTTGCCTTTGAAAATTGAATGTGTTTTGGGCTTTTCAGAGTCTGAGGAACAGGAATATCTCTTTCTTTTGCAAATCTGAGCTCTGTGTCAAAATATATGTTTTCTGGCTGAATTGAGTTCCACTTGTAATTGTGAGATACAGCTTGGTCTAACTCCTCAGGAAAAGCTCGCCTTTGAAAATTGAATGTTTTTTGGGCTTTTCAGATTCTGAGGAACATGAATATGTGTTTCTTTTCAAAATCTGAGCTCTTTGTAAAAACTTACGTTCTCTGGCTGAATTGAGTCCTACCATCAATTGTGAGATACTGCTTGGTCTAACTCCTCAGGAAAAGCTCGCCTTTGAAAATTGAATATGTTTTGGGGTTTTCAGAGTCTGAGGAACATGAAATTGTGTTTCTTTTGCAAATCTGAGCTCTGTGCCAACAGTTAAGTTTTCTGGATGAACTGAGTCCTTACAACAATTCTGAGATAGAGCTAGGTCTAACTCTTCAGGGAAAGTTCACCTTTGAAAACTGAATGTATTTTGGGCTTTTCAGAACATAGGGAACATGAATATGTGATTCTTTTCGAAATCTGAGCTCTATGCCAACAATTACGTTTTCTGGCTAAATTGAGTCCTACTGCCAATTGTGAGATACAGCTTGGTCTAACTCCTCAGGAAAAGCTCGCCTTTGAAAATTGAATGTATTTTGGGCTTTTCAGATTCTGAGGAACATGAATATGTGTTTCTTTTCCAAGTCTGAGCTCTATGCCAAGAATTACGTTTTCTGGCTAAATTGAGTTCTACTGCCAATTGTGACACACAGCTTGGTCTAACTCCTCAGGAAAAGCTCGCCTTTGAAAATTGAATGCATTTTGGGCTTTTCAGAACATGGGGAACATGAATATGTGTTTCCTTTTCAAATCTGAGCTCTTTGTAAAAACTTACGTTCTCTGGATGAATTGAGTCCTACCATCAATTGTGAGATACAGCTTGATCTAACTCTTGAGGGAAATGTTGCCGTTGAAAATTGAATCTCTTTTGGGCTTCTCAGACTCTGAGAAACATGAATATGTCTTTCTTTTCCAAATCTGAGCTCTGTGCCAACAATTAAGTTTTCTGGCGAAATTGAGTCCTACTGCCAATTCTGAGATACAGCTTGGTCTAACTCTTGAGGGGAAGGTTGCCTTTGAAAATTGAATGTGTTTTGGGCTTTTCAGAACGTGGGGAACATGAATATGTGTTTCTTTTCCAAATCTGAGCTCTGTGCCAACTGTTAAGTTTTCTGGCTGAACTGAGTCCTTACAACAATTCTGAGATAGAGCTAGGTCTAAATCTTCAGGGAAAGTTCACCTTTGAAAACTGAATGTATTTTGGGCTTTTCAGAAAATGGGGAACATGAATATGTGATTCTTTTCCAAATCTGAGCTCTATGCCAAAAATTACGTTTTCTGGCTAAATTGAGTTCTACTGCCAATTGTGAGATAAAGCTTGGTCTAACTCCTCAGGAAAAGCTCGCCTTTGAAAATTGAATGTATTTTGGGCTTTTCAGAAAATGGGGAACATGAATATGTGTTTCTTTTCCAAGTCTGAGCTCTGTGCCAACAGTTAAGTTTTCTGGCTTAATTGAGTTCTACTTGTAATTCTTAGATACAGCTTCGTATAACTCTGAGAAACATGAATATGTCTTTCTTTTCCAAATCTGAGTTCTGTGCCAACAATTACGTTTTCTGGCGAAATTGAGTCCTACTGCCAATTCTGAGATACAGCTTGGTCAAACTCTTGAGGGGAAGGTTGCCTTTGAAAATTGAATGTGTTTTGGACTTTTCAGAGTCTGAGGAACATGAATATGTGTTTCTTTTGCAAATCTGAGCTGTGTGTCAAAATATATGTTTTCTTGCTGAATTGAGTTCCACTTGTAATTGTGAGATACAGCTTGGTCTCACTTTTCACGGAAAGCTTGCCTTTGATAATTGAATGTTTTTTGTGCTTTTCAGATTCTGAGGAACATGAATATGTGTTTCTTTTCCAAATCTGAGCTCTTTGCCAACAGTTAAGTTTTCTGGTTGAACTGAGTCCTTACCACAATTCTGAGATAGAGCTTGGTCTAACTGTTCACGGAAAGGTTGCCTTTGAAAATTGAATATATTTTGGGCTTTTCAGAGTCTGAGGAACATGAATATGTGTTTCTTTTGCAAATCTGAGCTCTGTGTCAAAATATATGTTTTCTGGCTGAATTGAGTTCCACTTGTAATTGTGAAATACAGCTTGGTCTAACTCCTCAGGAAAAGCTCGCCTTTGAAAATTGAATGTTTTTTGGGCTTCTCAGACTCTGAGAAACATGAATATGTCTTTCTTTTCCAAATCTGAGCTTTGTGCCAACAATTAAGTTTTCTGGCAAAATTGAGTCCTACTGCCAATTCTGAGATACAGCTTGGTTTAACTCTTGAGGGGGAAGGTTGCCTTTGAAAATTGAATGTGTTTTGGGCTTTTCAGAACGTGGGGAACATGAATATGTGTTTCTTTTCCAAATCTGAGCTCTGTGCCAACTGTTAAGTTTTCTGGATGAACTGAGTCCTTACAACAATTCTGAGATAGAGCTAGGTCTAACTCTTCCGGGAAAGTTCACCTTTGAAAACTGAATGTATTTTGGGCTTTTCAGAACATGGGGAACATGAATATGTGATTCTTTTCCAAATCTGAGCTCTATGCCAACAATTACGTTATCTGGCTAAATTGAGTCCTACTGCCAATTGTGAGATACAGCTTGTTCTAACTCCTCAGGAAAAGCTCGCCTTTGAAAATTGAATGTATTTTGGGCTTTTCAGATTCTGAGGAACATGAATATGTGTTTCTTTTCCAAGTCTGAGCTCTGTGCCAACAGTTAAGTTTTCTGGCTTAATTGAGTTCTACTTGTAATTCTTAGATACAGCTTCGTATAACTCTGAGAAACATGAATATGTCTTTCTTTTCCAAATCTGCGTTCTGTGCCAACAATTACGTTTTCTCGCTAAATTGAGTTCTACTGCCAATTGTGAGATACAGCTTGGTCTAACTCCTCAGGAAAAGCTCGCCTTTGAAAATTGAATGTATTTTGGGCTTTTCAGATTCTGAGGACCATGAATATGTGTTTCTTTTCCAAGTCTGAGCTCTGTGCCAACAGTTAAGTTTTCTGGCTGAACTAAGTCTTTACCACAATTCTGAGATAGAGCTTGGTCTAACTGTTCTTGGAAAGCTTGCCTTTGAAAATTGAATGTGTTTTGGGCTTTTCAGAGTCTGAGGAACAGGAATATCTCTTTCTTTTGCAAATCTGAGCTCTGTGTCAAAATATATGTTTTCTGGCTGAATTGAGTTCCACTTGTAATTGTGAGATACAGCTTGGTCTAACTCCTCAGGAAAAGCTCGCCTTTGAAAATTGAATGTTTTTTGGGCTTTTCAGATTCTGAGGAACATGAATATGTGTTTCTTTTCAAAATCTGAGCTCTTTGTAAAAACTTACGTTCTCTGGCTGAATTGAGTCCTACCATCAATTGTGAGATACTGCTTGGTCTAACTCCTCAGGAAAAGCTCGCCTTTGAAAATTGAATATGTTTTGGGGTTTTCAGAGTCTGAGGAACATGAAATTGTGTTTCTTTTGCAAATCTGAGCTCTGTGCCAACAGTTAAGTTTTCTGGATGAACTGAGTCCTTACAACAATTCTGAGATAGAGCTAGGTCTAACTCTTCAGGGAAAGTTCACCTTTGAAAACTGAATGTATTTTGGGCTTTTCAGAACATAGGGAACATGAATATGTGATTCTTTTCGAAATCTGAGCTCTATGCCAACAATTACGTTTTCTGGCTAAATTGAGTCCTACTGCCAATTGTGAGATACAGCTTGGTCTAACTCCTCAGGAAAAGCTCGCCTTTGAAAATTGAATGTATTTTGGGCTTTTCAGATTCTGAGGAACATGAATATGTGTTTCTTTTCCAAGTCTGAGCTCTATGCCAAGAATTACGTTTTCTGGCTAAATTGAGTTCTACTGCCAATTGTGACACACAGCTTGGTCTAACTCCTCAGGAAAAGCTCGCCTTTGAAAATTGAATGCATTTTGGGCTTTTCAGAACATGGGGAACATGAATATGTGTTTCCTTTTCAAATCTGAGCTCTTTGTAAAAACTTACGTTCTCTGGATGAATTGAGTCCTACCATCAATTGTGAGATACAGCTTGATCTAACTCTTGAGGGAAATGTTGCCGTTGAAAATTGAATCTCTTTTGGGCTTCTCAGACTCTGAGAAACATGAATATGTCTTTCTTTTCCAAATCTGAGCTCTGTGCCAACAATTAAGTTTTCTGGCGAAATTGAGTCCTACTGCCAATTCTGAGATACAGCTTGGTCTAACTCTTGAGGGGAAGGTTGCCTTTGAAAATTGAATGTGTTTTGGGCTTTTCAGAACGTGGGGTACATGAATATGTGTTTCTTTTCCAAATCTGAGCTCTGTGCCAACAGTTAAGTTTTCTGGCTTAATTGAGTTCTACTTGTAATTCTTAGATACAGCTTCGTATAACTCTGAGAAACATGAATATGTCTTTCTTTTCCAAATCTGAGTTCTGTGCCAACAATTACGTTTTCTGGCGAAATTGAGTCCTACTGCCAATTCTGAGATACAGCTTGGTCAAACTCTTGAGGGGAAGGTTGCCTTTGAAAATTGAATGTGTTTTGGACTTTTCAGAGTCTGAGGAACATGAATATGTGTTTCTTTTGCAAATCTGAGCTGTGTGTCAAAATATATGTTTTCTTGCTGAATTGAGTTCCACTTGTAATTGTGAGATACAGCTTGGTCTCACTTTTCACGGAAAGCTTGCCTTTGATAATTGAATGTTTTTTGTGCTTTTCAGATTCTGAGGAACATGAATATGTGTTTCTTTTCCAAATCTGAGCTCTTTGCCAACAGTTAAGTTTTCTGGTTGAACTGAGTCCTTACCACAATTCTGAGATAGAGCTTGGTCTAACTGTTCACGGAAAGGTTGCCTTTGAAAATTGAATATATTTTGGGCTTTTCAGAGTCTGAGGAACATGAATATGTGTTTCTTTTGCAAATCTGAGCTCTGTGTCAAAATATATGTTTTCTGGCTGAATTGAGTTCCACTTGTAATTGTGAAATACAGCTTGGTCTAACTCCTCAGGAAAAGCTCGCCTTTGAAAATTGAATGTTTTTTGGGCTTCTCAGACTCTGAGAAACATGAATATGTCTTTCTTTTCCAAATCTGAGCTTTGTGCCAACAATTAAGTTTTCTGGCAAAATTGAGTCCTACTGCCAATTCTGAGATACAGCTTGGTTTAACTCTTGAGGGGGAAGGTTGCCTTTGAAAATTGAATGTGTTTTGGGCTTTTCAGAACGTGGGGAACATGAATATGTGTTTCTTTTCCAAATCTGAGCTCTGTGCCAACTGTTAAGTTTTCTGGCTGAACTGAGTCCTTACAACAATTCTGAGATAGAGCTAGGTCTAACTCTTCAGGGAAAGTTCACCTTTGAAAACTGAATATATTTTGGGCTTTTCAGAACATGGGGAACATGAATATGTGATTCTTTTCCAAATCTGAGCTCTATGCCAACAATTACGTTATCTGGCTAAATTGAGTCCTACTGCCAATTGTGAGATACAGCTTGTTCTAACTCCTCAGGAAAAGCTCGCCTTTGAAAATTGAATGTATTTTGGGCTTTTCAGATTCTGAGGAACATGAATATGTGTTTCTTTTCCAAGTCTGAGCTCTGTGCCAACAGTTAAGTTTTCTGGCTTAATTGAGTTCTACTTGTAATTCTTAGATACAGCTTCGTATAACTCTGAGAAACATGAATATGTCTTTCTTTTCCAAATCTGCGTTCTGTGCCAACAATTACGTTTTCTCGCTAAATTGAGTTCTACTGCCAATTGTGAGATACAGCTTGGTCTAACTCCTCAGGAAAAGCTCGCCTTTGAAAATTGAATGTATTTTGGGCTTTTCAGATTCTGAGGACCATGAATATGTGTTTCTTTTCCAAGTCTGAGCTCTGTGCCAACAGTTAAGTTTTCTGGCTGAACTAAGTCTTTACCACAATTCTGAGATAGAGCTTGGTCTAACTGTTCTTGGAAAGCTTGCCTTTGAAAATTGAATGTGTTTTGGGCTTTTCAGAGTCTGAGGAACAGGAATATCTCTTTCTTTTGCAAATCTGAGCTCTGTGTCAAAATATATGTTTTCTGGCTGAATTGAGTTCCACTTGTAATTGTGAGATACAGCTTGGTCTAACTCCTCAGGAAAAGCTCGCCTTTGAAAATTGAATGTTTTTTGGGCTTTTCAGATTCTGAGGAACATGAATATGTGTTTCTTTTCAAAATCTGAGCTCTTTGTAAAAACTTACGTTCTCTGGCTGAATTGAGTCCTACCATCAATTGTGAGATACTGCTTGGTCTAACTCCTCAGGAAAAGCTCGCCTTTGAAAATTGAATATGTTTTGGGGTTTTCAGAGTCTGAGGAACATGAAATTGTGTTTCTTTTGCAAATCTGAGCTCTGTGCCAACAGTTAAGTTTTCTGGATGAACTGAGTCCTTACAACAATTCTGAGATAGAGCTAGGTCTAACTCTTCAGGGAAAGTTCACCTTTGAAAACTGAATGTATTTTGGGCTTTTCAGAACATAGGGAACATGAATATGTGATTCTTTTCGAAATCTGAGCTCTATGCCAACAATTACGTTTTCTGGCTAAATTGAGTCCTACTGCCAATTGTGAGATACAGCTTGGTCTAACTCCTCAGGAAAAGCTCGCCTTTGAAAATTGAATGTATTTTGGGCTTTTCAGATTCTGAGGAACATGAATATGTGTTTCTTTTCCAAGTCTGAGCTCTATGCCAAGAATTACGTTTTCTGGCTAAATTGAGTTCTACTGCCAATTGTGACACACAGCTTGGTCTAACTCCTCAGGAAAAGCTCGCCTTTGAAAATTGAATGCATTTTGGGCTTTTCAGAACATGGGGAACATGAATATGTGTTTCCTTTTCAAATCTGAGCTCTTTGTAAAAACTTACGTTCTCTGGATGAATTGAGTCCTACCATCAATTGTGAGATACAGCTTGATCTAACTCTTGAGGGAAATGTTGCCGTTGAAAATTGAATCTCTTTTGGGCTTCTCAGACTCTGAGAAACATGAATATGTCTTTCTTTTCCAAATCTGAGCTCTGTGCCAACAATTAAGTTTTCTGGCGAAATTGAGTCCTACTGCCAATTCTGAGATACAGCTTGGTCTAACTCTTGAGGGGAAGGTTGCCTTTGAAAATTGAATGTGTTTTGGACTTTTCAGAGTCTGAGGAACATGAATATGTGTTTCTTTTGCAAATCTGAGCTGTGTGTCAAAATATATGTTTTCTTGCTGAATTGAGTTCCACTTGTAATTGTGAGATACAGCTTGGTCTCACTTTTCACGGAAAGCTTGCCTTTGATAATTGAATGTTTTTTGTGCTTTTCAGATTCTGAGGAACATGAATATGTGTTTCTTTTCCAAATCTGAGCTCTTTGCCAACAGTTAAGTTTTCTGGTTGAACTGAGTCCTTACCACAATTCTGAGATAGAGCTTGGTCTAACTGTTCACGGAAAGGTTGCCTTTGAAAATTGAATATATTTTGGGCTTTTCAGAGTCTGAGGAACATGAATATGTGTTTCTTTTGCAAATCTGAGCTCTGTGTCAAAATATATGTTTTCTGGCTGAATTGAGTTCCACTTGTAATTGTGAAATACAGCTTGGTCTAACTCCTCAGGAAAAGCTTGCCTTTGAAAATTGAATGTTTTTTGGGCTTCTCAGACTCTGAGAAACATGAATATGTCTTTCTTTTCCAAATCTGAGCTTTGTGCCAACAATTAAGTTTTCTGGCAAAATTGAGTCCTACTGCCAATTCTGAGATACAGCTTGGTTTAACTCTTGAGGGGGAAGGTTGCCTTTGAAAATTGAATGTGTTTTGGGCTTTTCAGAACGTGGGGAACATGAATATGTGTTTCTTTTCCAAATCTGAGCTCTGTGCCAACTGTTAAGTTTTCTGGCTGAACTGAGTCCTTACAACAATTCTGAGATAGAGCTAGGTCTAACTCTTCAGGGAAAGTTCACCTTTGAAAACTGAATATATTTTGGGCTTTTCAGAACATGGGGAACATGAATATGTGATTCTTTTCCAAATCTGAGCTCTATGCCAACAATTACGTTATCTGGCTAAATTGAGTCCTACTGCCAATTGTGAGATACAGCTTGTTCTAACTCCTCAGGAAAAGCTCGCCTTTGAAAATTGAATGTATTTTGGGCTTTTCAGATTCTGAGGAACATGAATATGTGTTTCTTTTCCAAGTCTGAGCTCTGTGCCAACAGTTAAGTTTTCTGGCTTAATTGAGTTCTACTTGTAATTCTTAGATACAGCTTCGTATAACTCTGAGAAACATGAATATGTCTTTCTTTTCCAAATCTGCGTTCTGTGCCAACAATTACGTTTTCTCGCTAAATTGAGTTCTACTGCCAATTGTGAGATACAGCTTGGTCTAACTCCTCAGGAAAAGCTCGCCTTTGAAAATTGAATGTATTTTGGGCTTTTCAGATTCTGAGGACCATGAATATGTGTTTCTTTTCCAAGTCTGAGCTCTGTGCCAACAGTTAAGTTTTCTGGCTGAACTAAGTCTTTACCACAATTCTGAGATAGAGCTTGGTCTAACTGTTCTGGGAAAGCTTGCCTTTGAAAATTGAATGTGTTTTGGGCTTTTCAGAGTCTGAGGAACAGGAATATCTCTTTCTTTTGCAAATCTGAGCTCTGTGTCAAAATATATGTTTTCTGGCTGAATTGAGTTCCACTTGTAATTGTGAGATACAGCTTGGTCTAACTCCTCAGGAAAAGCTCGCCTTTGAAAATTGAATGTTTTTTGGGCTTTTCAGATTCTGAGGAACATGAATATGTGTTTCTTTTCAAAATCTGAGCTCTTTGTAAAAACTTACGTTCTCTGGCTGAATTGAGTCCTACCATCAATTGTGAGATACTGCTTGGTCTAACTCCTCAGGAAAAGCTCGCCTTTGAAAATTGAATATGTTTTGGGGTTTTCAGAGTCTGAGGAACATGAAATTGTGTTTCTTTTGCAAATCTGAGCTCTGTGCCAACAGTTAAGTTTTCTGGATGAACTGAGTCCTTACAACAATTCTGAGATAGAGCTAGGTCTAACTCTTCAGGGAAAGTTCACCTTTGAAAACTGAATGTATTTTGGGCTTTTCAGAACATAGGGAACATGAATATGTGATTCTTTTCGAAATCTGAGCTCTATGCCAACAATTACGTTTTCTGGCTAAATTGAGTCCTACTGCCAATTGTGAGATACAGCTTGGTCTAACTCCTCAGGAAAAGCTCGCCTTTGAAAATTGAATGTATTTTGGGCTTTTCAGATTCTGAGGAACATGAATATGTGTTTCTTTTCCAAGTCTGAGCTCTATGCCAAGAATTACGTTTTCTGGCTAAATTGAGTTCTACTGCCAATTGTGACACACAGCTTGGTCTAACTCCTCAGGAAAAGCTCGCCTTTGAAAATTGAATGCATTTTGGGCTTTTCAGAACATGGGGAACATGAATATGTGTTTCCTTTTCAAATCTGAGCTCTTTGTAAAAACTTACGTTCTCTGGATGAATTGAGTCCTACCATCAATTGTGAGATACAGCTTGATCTAACTCTTGAGGGAAATGTTGCCGTTGAAAATTGAATCTCTTTTGGGCTTCTCAGACTCTGAGAAACATGAATATGTCTTTCTTTTCCAAATCTGAGCTCTGTGCCAACAATTAAGTTTTCTGGCGAAATTGAGTCCTACTGCCAATTCTGAGATACAGCTTGGTCTAACTCTTGAGGGGAAGGTTGCCTTTGAAAATTGAATGTGTTTTGGACTTTTCAGAGTCTGAGGAACATGAATATGTGTTTCTTTTGCAAATCTGAGCTGTGTGTCAAAATATATGTTTTCTTGCTGAATTGAGTTCCACTTGTAATTGTGAGATACAGCTTGGTCTCACTTTTCACGGAAAGCTTGCCTTTGATAATTGAATGTTTTTTGTGCTTTTCAGATTCTGAGGAACATGAATATGTGTTTCTTTTCCAAATCTGAGCTCTTTGCCAACAGTTAAGTTTTCTGGTTGAACTGAGTCCTTACCACAATTCTGAGATAGAGCTTGGTCTAACTGTTCACGGAAAGGTTGCCTTTGAAAATTGAATATATTTTGGGCTTTTCAGAGTCTGAGGAACATGAATATGTGTTTCTTTTGCAAATCTGAGCTCTGTGTCAAAATATATGTTTTCTGGCTGAATTGAGTTCCACTTGTAATTGTGAAATACAGCTTGGTCTAACTCCTCAGGAAAAGCTTGCCTTTGAAAATTGAATGTTTTTTGGGCTTCTCAGACTCTGAGAAACATGAATATGTCTTTCTTTTCCAAATCTGAGCTTTGTGCCAACAATTAAGTTTTCTGGCAAAATTGAGTCCTACTGCCAATTCTGAGATACAGCTTGGTTTAACTCTTGAGGGGGAAGGTTGCCTTTGAAAATTGAATGTGTTTTGGGCTTTTCAGAACGTGGGGAACATGAATATGTGTTTCTTTTCCAAATCTGAGCTCTGTGCCAACTGTTAAGTTTTCTGGCTGAACTGAGTCCTTACAACAATTCTGAGATAGAGCTAGGTCTAACTCTTCAGGGAAAGTTCACCTTTGAAAACTGAATATATTTTGGGCTTTTCAGAACATGGGGAACATGAATATGTGATTCTTTTCCAAATCTGAGCTCTATGCCAACAATTACGTTATCTGGCTAAATTGAGTCCTACTGCCAATTGTGAGATACAGCTTGTTCTAACTCCTCAGGAAAAGCTCGCCTTTGAAAATTGAATGTATTTTGGGCTTTTCAGATTCTGAGGAACATGAATATGTGTTTCTTTTCCAAGTCTGAGCTCTGTGCCAACAGTTAAGTTTTCTGGCTTAATTGAGTTCTACTTGTAATTCTTAGATACAGCTTCGTATAACTCTGAGAAACATGAATATGTCTTTCTTTTCCAAATCTGCGTTCTGTGCCAACAATTACGTTTTCTCGCTAAATTGAGTTCTACTGCCAATTGTGAGATACAGCTTGGTCTAACTCCTCAGGAAAAGCTCGCCTTTGAAAATTGAATGTATTTTGGGCTTTTCAGATTCTGAGGACCATGAATATGTGTTTCTTTTCCAAGTCTGAGCTCTGTGCCAACAGTTAAGTTTTCTGGCTGAACTAAGTCTTTACCACAATTCTGAGATAGAGCTTGGTCTAACTGTTCTTGGAAAGCTTGCCTTTGAAAATTGAATGTGTTTTGGGCTTTTCAGAGTCTGAGGAACAGGAATATCTCTTTCTTTTGCAAATCTGAGCTCTGTGTCAAAATATATGTTTTCTGGCTGAATTGAGTTCCACTTGTAATTGTGAGATACAGCTTGGTCTAACTCCTCAGGAAAAGCTCGCCTTTGAAAATTGAATGTTTTTTGGGCTTTTCAGATTCTGAGGAACATGAATATGTGTTTCTTTTCAAAATCTGAGCTCTTTGTAAAAACTTACGTTCTCTGGCTGAATTGAGTCCTACCATCAATTGTGAGATACTGCTTGGTCTAACTCCTCAGGAAAAGCTCGCCTTTGAAAATTGAATATGTTTTGGGGTTTTCAGAGTCTGAGGAACATGAAATTGTGTTTCTTTTGCAAATCTGAGCTCTGTGCCAACAGTTAAGTTTTCTGGATGAACTGAGTCCTTACAACAATTCTGAGATAGAGCTAGGTCTAACTCTTCAGGGAAAGTTCACCTTTGAAAACTGAATGTATTTTGGGCTTTTCAGAACATAGGGAACATGAATATGTGATTCTTTTCGAAATCTGAGCTCTATGCCAACAATTACGTTTTCTGGCTAAATTGAGTCCTACTGCCAATTGTGAGATACAGCTTGGTCTAACTCCTCAGGAAAAGCTCGCCTTTGAAAATTGAATGTATTTTGGGCTTTTCAGATTCTGAGGAACATGAATATGTGTTTCTTTTCCAAGTCTGAGCTCTATGCCAAGAATTACGTTTTCTGGCTAAATTGAGTTCTACTGCCAATTGTGACACACAGCTTGGTCTAACTCCTCAGGAAAAGCTCGCCTTTGAAAATTGAATGCATTTTGGGCTTTTCAGAACATGGGGAACATGAATATGTGTTTCCTTTTCAAATCTGAGCTCTTTGTAAAAACTTACGTTCTCTGGATGAATTGAGTCCTACCATCAATTGTGAGATACAGCTTGATCTAACTCTTGAGGGAAATGTTGCCGTTGAAAATTGAATCTCTTTTGGGCTTCTCAGACTCTGAGAAACATGAATATGTCTTTCTTTTCCAAATCTGAGCTCTGTGCCAACAATTAAGTTTTCTGGCGAAATTGAGTCCTACTGCCAATTCTGAGATACAGCTTGGTCTAACTCTTGAGGGGAAGGTTGCCTTTGAAAATTGAATGTGTTTTGGGCTTTTCAGAACGTGGGGAACATGAATATGTGTTTCTTTTCCAAATCTGAGCTCTGTGCCAACTGTTAAGTTTTCTGGCTGAACTGAGTCCTTACAACAATTCTGAGATAGAGCTAGGTCTAAATCTTCAGGGAAAGTTCACCTTTGAAAACTGAATGTATTTTGGGCTTTTCAGAAAATGGGGAACATGAATATGTGATTCTTTTCCAAATCTGAGCTCTATGCCAAAAATTACGTTTTCTGGCTAAATTGAGTTCTACTGCCAATTGTGAGATAAAGCTTGGTCTAACTCCTCAGGAAAAGCTCGCCTTTGAAAATTGAATGTATTTTGGGCTTTTTAGAAAATGGGGAACATGAATATGTGTTTCTTTTCCAAGTCTGAGCTCTGTGCCAACAGTTAAGTTTTCTGGCTTAATTGAGTTCTACTTGTAATTCTTAGATACAGCTTCGTATAACTCTGAGAAACATGAATATGTCTTTCTTTTCCAAATCTGAGTTCTGTGCCAACAATTACGTTTTCTGGCGAAATTGAGTCCTACTGCCAATTCTGAGATACAGCTTGGTCAAACTCTTGAGGGGAAGGTTGCCTTTGAAAATTGAATGTGTTTTGGACTTTTCAGAGTCTGAGGAACATGAATATGTGTTTCTTTTGCAAATCTGAGCTGTGTGTCAAAATATATGTTTTCTTGCTGAATTGAGTTCCACTTGTAATTGTGAGATACAGCTTGGTCTCACTTTTCACGGAAAGCTTGCCTTTGATAATTGAATGTTTTTTGTGCTTTTCAGATTCTGAGGAACATGAATATGTGTTTCTTTTCCAAATCTGAGCTCTTTGCCAACAGTTAAGTTTTCTGGTTGAACTGAGTCCTTACCACAATTCTGAGATAGAGCTTGGTCTAACTGTTCACGGAAAGGTTGCCTTTGAAAATTGAATATATTTTGGGCTTTTCAGAGTCTGAGGAACATGAATATGTGTTTCTTTTGCAAATCTGAGCTCTGTGTCAAAATATATGTTTTCTGGCTGAATTGAGTTCCACTTGTAATTGTGAAATACAGCTTGGTCTAACTCCTCAGGAAAAGCTTGCCTTTGAAAATTGAATGTTTTTTGGGCTTCTCAGACTCTGAGAAACATGAATATGTCTTTCTTTTCCAAATCTGAGCTTTGTGCCAACAATTAAGTTTTCTGGCAAAATTGAGTCCTACTGCCAATTCTGAGATACAGCTTGGTTTAACTCTTGAGGGGGAAGGTTGCCTTTGAAAATTGAATGTGTTTTGGGCTTTTCAGAACGTGGGGAACATGAATATGTGTTTCTTTTCCAAATCTGAGCTCTGTGCCAACTGTTAAGTTTTCTGGCTGAACTGAGTCCTTACAACAATTCTGAGATAGAGCTAGGTCTAACTCTTCAGGGAAAGTTCACCTTTGAAAACTGAATATATTTTGGGCTTTTCAGAACATGGGGAACATGAATATGTGATTCTTTTCCAAATCTGAGCTCTATGCCAACAATTACGTTATCTGGCTAAATTGAGTCCTACTGCCAATTGTGAGATACAGCTTGTTCTAACTCCTCAGGAAAAGCTCGCCTTTGAAAATTGAATGTATTTTGGGCTTTTCAGATTCTGAGGAACATGAATATGTGTTTCTTTTCCAAGTCTGAGCTCTGTGCCAACAGTTAAGTTTTCTGGCTTAATTGAGTTCTACTTGTAATTCTTAGATACAGCTTCGTATAACTCTGAGAAACATGAATATGTCTTTCTTTTCCAAATCTGCGTTCTGTGCCAACAATTACGTTTTCTCGCTAAATTGAGTTCTACTGCCAATTGTGAGATACAGCTTGGTCTAACTCCTCAGGAAAAGCTCGCCTTTGAAAATTGAATGTATTTTGGGCTTTTCAGATTCTGAGGACCATGAATATGTGTTTCTTTTCCAAGTCTGAGCTCTGTGCCAACAGTTAAGTTTTCTGGCTGAACTAAGTCTTTACCACAATTCTGAGATAGAGCTTGGTCTAACTGTTCTTGGAAAGCTTGCCTTTGAAAATTGAATGTGTTTTGGGCTTTTCAGAGTCTGAGGAACAGGAATATCTCTTTCTTTTGCAAATCTGAGCTCTGTGTCAAAATATATGTTTTCTGGCTGAATTGAGTTCCACTTGTAATTGTGAGATACAGCTTGGTCTAACTCCTCAGGAAAAGCTCGCCTTTGAAAATTGAATGTTTTTTGGGCTTTTCAGATTCTGAGGAACATGAATATGTGTTTCTTTTCCAAATCTGAGCTCTTTGTAACAACTTACGTTCTCTGGCTGAATTGAGTCCTACCATCAATTGTGAGATACTGCTTCGTCTAACTCCTCAGGAAAAGCTCGCCTTTGAAAATTGAATATGTTTTGGGGTTTTCAGAGTCTGAGGAACATGAAATTGTGTTTCTTTTGCAAATCTGAGCTCTGTGCCAACAGTTAAGTTTTCTGGATGAACTGAGTCCTTACAACAATTCTGAGATAGAGCTAGGTCTAACTCTTCAGGGAAAGTTCACCTTTGAAAACTGAATGTATTTTGGGCTTTTCAGAACATAGGGAACATGAATATGTGATTCTTTTCGAAATCTAAGCTCTATGCCAACAATTACGTTTTCTGGCTAAATTGAGTCCTACTGCCAATTGTGAGATACAGCTTGGTCTAACTCCTCAGGAAAAGCTCGCCTTTGAAAATTGAATGTATTTTGGGCTTTTCAGATTCTGAGGAACATGAATATGTGTTTCTTTTCCAAGTCTGAGCTCTATGCCAAGAATTACGTTTTCTGGCTAAATTGAGTTCTACTGCCAATTGTGACACACAGCTTGGTCTAACTCCTCAGGAAAAGCTCGCCTTTGAAAATTGAATGCATTTTGGGCTTTTCAGAACATGGGGAACATGAATATGTGTTTCCTTTTCAAATCTGAGCTCTTTGTAAAAACTTACGTTCTCTGGATGAATTGAGTCCTACCATCAATTGTGAGATACAGCTTGATCTAACTCTTGAGGGAAATGTTGCCGTTGAAAATTGAATCTGTTTTGGGCTTCTCAGACTCTGAGAAACATGAATATGTCTTTCTTTTCCAAATCTGAGCTTTGTGCCAACAATTAAGTTTTCTGGCAAAATTGAGTCCTACTGCCAATTCTGAGATACAGCTTGGTTTAACTCTTGAGGGGGAAGGTTGCCTTTGAAAATTGAATGTGTTTTGGGCTTTTCAGAACGTGGGGAACATGAATATGTGTTTCTTTTCCAAATCTGAGCTCTGTGCCAACTGTTAAGTTTTCTGGCTGAACTGAGTCCTTACAACAATTCTGAGATAGAGCTAGGTCTAACTCTTCAGGGAAAGTTCACCTTTGAAAACTGAATATATTTTGGGCTTTTCAGAACATGGGGAACATGAATATGTGATTCTTTTCCAAATCTGAGCTCTATGCCAACAATTACGTTTTCTGGCTAAATTGAGTCCTACTGCCAATTGTGAGATACAGCTTGGTCTAACTCCTCAGGAAAAGCTCGCCTTTGAAAATTGAATGTATTTTGGGCTTTTCAGATTCTGAGGAACATGAATATGTGTTTCTTTTCCAAGTCTGAGCTCTATGCCAAGAATTACGTTTTCTGGCTAAATTGAGTTCTACTGCCAATTGTGACACACAGCTTGGTCTAACTCCTCAGGAAAAGCTCGCCTTTGAAAATTGAATGCATTTTGGGCTTTTCAGAACATGGGGAACATGAATATGTGTTTCCTTTTCAAATCTGAGCTCTTTGTAAAAACTTACGTTCTCTGGATGAATTGAGTCCTACCATCAATTGTGAGATACAGCTTGATCTAACTCTTGAGGGAAATGTTGCCGTTGAAAATTGAATCTGTTTTGGGCTTCTCAGACTCTGAGAAACATGAATATGTCTTTCTTTTCCAAATCTGAGCTTTGTGCCAACAATTAAGTTTTCTGGCAAAATTGAGTCCTACTGCCAATTCTGAGATACAGCTTGGTTTAACTCTTGAGGGGGAAGGTTGCCTTTGAAAATTGAATGTGTTTTGGGCTTTTCAGAACGTGGGGAACATGAATATGTGTTTCTTTTCCAAATCTGAGCTCTGTGCCAACTGTTAAGTTTTCTGGCTGAACTGAGTCCTTACAACAATTCTGAGATAGAGCTAGGTCTAACTCTTCAGGGAAAGTTCACCTTTGAAAACTGAATATATTTTGGGCTTTTCAGAACATGGGGAACATGAATATGTGATTCTTTTCCAAATCTGAGCTCTATGCCAACAATTACGTTTTCTGGCTAAATTGAGTCCTACTGCCAATTGTGAGATACAGCTTGGTCTAACTCCTCAGGAAAAGCTCGCCTTTGAAAATTGAATGTATTTTGGGCTTTTCAGATTCTGAGGAACATGAATATGTGTTTCTTTTCCAAGTCTGAGCTCTATGCCAAGAATTACGTTTTCTGGCTAAATTGAGTTCTACTGCCAATTGTGACACACAGCTTGGTCTAACTCCTCAGGAAAAGCTCGCCTTTGAAAATTGAATGCATTTTGGGCTTTTCAGAACATGGGGAACATGAATATGTGTTTCCTTTTCAAATCTGAGCTCTTTGTAAAAACTTACGTTCTCTGGATGAATTGAGTCCTACCATCAATTGTGAGATACAGCTTGATCTAACACTTGAGGGAAATGTTGCCGTTGAAAATTGAATCTGTTTTGGGCTTCTCAGACTCTGAGAAACATGAATATGTCTTTCTTTTCCAAATCTGAGCTCTGTGCCAACAATTAAGTTTTCTGGCGAAATTGAGTCCTACTGCCAATTCTGAGATACAGCTTGGTCTAACTCTTGAGGGGAAGGTTGCCTTTGAAAATTGAATGTGTTTTGGGCTTTTCAGAACGTGGGGAACATGAATATGTGTTTCTTTTCCAAATCTGAGCTCTGTGCCAACTGTTAAGTTTTCTGGCTGAACTGAGTCCTTACAACAATTCTGAGATAGAGCTAGGTCTAAATCTTCAGGGAAAGTTCACCTTTGAAAACTGAATGTATTTTGGGCTTTTCAGAAAATGGGGAACATGAATATGTGATTCTTTTCCAAATCTGAGCTCTATGCCAAAAATTACGTTTTCTGGCTAAATTGAGTTCTACTGCCAATTGTGAGATAAAGCTTGGTCTAACTCCTCAGGAAAAGCTCGCCTTTGAAAATTGAATGTATTTTGGGCTTTTCAGAAAATGGGGAACATGAATATATGTTTCTTTTCCAAGTCTGAGCTCTGTGCCAACAGTTAAGTTTTCTGGCTGAACTAAGTCTTTACCACAATTCTGAGATAGAGCTTGGTCTAACTGTTCTTGGAAAGCTTGCCTTTGAAAATTGAATGCGTTTTGGGCTTTTCAGAGTCTGAGGAACAGGAATATCTGTTTCTTTTGCAAATCTGAGCTCTGTGTCAAAATATATGTTTTCTGGCTGAATTGAGTTCCACTTGTAATTGTGAGATACAGCTTGGTCTAACTCCTCAGGAAAAGCTCGCCTTTGAAAATTGAATGTTTTTTGGGCTTTTCAGATTCTGAGGAACATGAATATGTGTTTCTTTTCCAAATCTGAGCTCTTTGTAACAACTTACGTTCTCTGGCTGAATTGAGTCCTACCATCAATTGTGAGATACTGCTTCGTCTAACTCCTCAGGAAAAGCTCGCCTTTGAAAATTGAATATGTTTTGGGGTTTTCAGAGTCTGAGGAACATGAAATTGTGTTTCTTTTGCAAATCTGAGCTCTGTGCCAACAGTTAAGTTTTCTGGATGAACTGAGTCCTTACAACAATTCTGAGATAGAGCTTGGTCTAACTCTTCAGGGAAAGTTCACCTTTGAAAACTGAATGTATTTTGGGCTTTTCAGAACATAGGGAACATGAATATGTGATTCTTTTCCAAATCTGAGCTCTATGCCAACAATTACGTTTTCTGGCTAAATTGAGTCCTACTGCCAATTGTGACACACAGCTTGGTCTAACTCCTCAGGAAAAGCTCGCCTTTGAAAATTGAATGCATTTTGGACTTTTCAGAACATGGGGAACATGAATATGTGTTTCTTTTCCAAATCTGAGCTCTGTGCCAACTTTTAAGTTTTCTGGCTGAACTGAGTCCTTACAACAATTCTGAGATAGAGCTAGGTCTAAATCTTCAGGGAAAGTTCACCTTTGAAAACTGAATGTATTTTGGGCTTTTCAGAACATGGGGAACATGAATATGTGATTCTTTTCAAATCTGAGCTCTTTGTCAAAATTTACGTTCTCTGGATGAATTGAGTCCTACCATCAATTGTGAGATACAGCTTGGTCTAACTCTTGAGGGAAAGGTTGCCTTTGAAAATTGAATGTGTTTTGGGCTTTTCAGACTCTGAAAAACATGAATATGTGTTTCTTTTCCAAATCTGAGCTCTGTGCCAACTGTTACGTTTTCTGGCTTAATTGAGTTCTACTTGTAATTCTTAGATACAGCTTCGTATAACTCTGAGAAACATGAATATGTCTTTCTTTTCCAAATCTGCGTTCTGTGCCAACAATTACGTTTTCTCGCTAAATTGAGTTCTACTGCCAATTGTGAGATACAGCTTGGTCTAACTCCTCAGGAAAAGCTCGCCTTTGAAAATTGAATGTATTTTGGGCTTTTCAGATTCTGAGGACCATGAATATGTGTTTCTTTTCCAAGTCTGAGCTCTGTGCCAACAGTTAAGTTTTCTGGCTGAACTAAGTCTTTACCACAATTCTGAGATAGAGCTTGGTCTAACTGTTCTTGGAAAGCTTGCCTTTGAAAATTGAATGCGTTTTGGGCTTTTCAGAGTCTGAGGAACAGGAATATCTGTTTCTTTTGCAAATCTGAGCTCTGTGTCAAAATATATGTTTTCTGGCTGAATTGAGTTCCACTTGTAATTGTGAGATACAGCTTGGTCTAACTCCTCAGGAAAAGCTCGCCTTTGAAAATTGAATGTTTTTTGGGCTTTTCAGATTCTGAGGAACATGAATATGTGTTTCTTTTCCAAATCTGAGCTCTTTGTAACAACTTACGTTCTCTGGCTGAATTGAGTCCTACCATCAATTGTGAGATACTGCTTCGTCTAACTCCTCAGGAAAAGCTCGCCTTTGAAAATTGAATATGTTTTGGGGTTTTCAGAGTCTGAGGAACATGAAATTGTGTTTCTTTTGCAAATCTGAGCTCTGTGCCAACAGTTAAGTTTTCTGGATGAACTGAGTCCTTACAACAATTCTGAGATAGAGCTTGGTCTAACTCTTCAGGGAAAGTTCACCTTTGAAAACTGAATGTATTTTGGGCTTTTCAGAACATAGGGAACATGAATATGTGATTCTTTTCCAAATCTGAGCTCTATGCCAACAATTACGTTTTCTGGCTAAATTGAGTCCTACTGCCAATTGTGACACACAGCTTGGTCTAACTCCTCAGGAAAAGCTCGCCTTTGAAAATTGAATGCATTTTGGACTTTTCAGAACATGGGGAACATGAATATGTGTTTCTTTTCCAAATCTGAGCTCTGTGCCAACTTTTAAGTTTTCTGGCTGAACTGAGTCCTTACAACAATTCTGAGATAGAGCTAGGTCTAAATCTTCAGGGAAAGTTCACCTTTGAAAACTGAATGTATTTTGGGCTTTTCAGAACATGGGGAACATGAATATGTGATTCTTTTCAAATCTGAGCTCTTTGTCAAAATTTACGTTCTCTGGATGAATTGAGTCCTACCATCAATTGTGAGATACAGCTTGGTCTAACTCTTGAGGGAAAGGTTGCCTTTGAAAATTGAATGTGTTTTGGGCTTTTCAGACTCTGAAAAACATGAATATGTGTTTCTTTTCCAAATCTGAGCTCTGTGCCAACTGTTACGTTTTCTGGCGAAATTGAGTCCTACTGCCAATTCTGAGATACAGCTTGGTCTAACTCTTGAGGGGAAGGTTGCCTTTGAAAATTGAATGTGTTTTGGGCTTTTCAGAACGTGGGGATCATGAATATGTGTTTCTTTTCCAAATCTGAGCTCTGTGCCAACTGTTAAGTTTTCTGGCTGAACTGAGTCCTTACAACAATTCTGAGATAGAGCTAGGTCTAAATCTTCAGGGAAAGTTCACCTTTGAAAACTGAATGTATTTTGGGCTTTTCAGAACATGGGGAACATGAATATGTGATTCTTTTCCAAATCTGAGTTCTATGCCAACAATTACGTTTTCTGGCTGAACTGAGTCCTTATAACAATTCTCAGATAGAGCTTGGTCTAACTCTTCAGGGAAATGTTGCCGTTTAAAATTGAATGTGTTTTGGGCTTCTCAGACTCTGAGAAACATGAATATGTCTTTCTTTTCCAAATCTGAGCTCTGTGCCAACAATTATGTTTTCTGGCTGAATTGAGACCTACCATCAATTGTGAGACACACCTTGGTCTAACTCTTCAGGGAAATGTTGCCATTGAAAACTAATGTTTTTTGGGCTTTTCAGACTCTGAGGAACATGAATACGTGTTTCTTTGGGAAATCTGAGCTCTGTGTCAAAATATATGTTTTCTGGCTGAATTGATTTCCACTTGTAATTGTGAGATACAGCTTCTTCTAACTCCTCAGGGAAAGTTTGCCTTTGAAAATTGAATGTCTTTTGGGCTTTTCAGAACGTGGGTAACATGAATATGTGTTTCTTTTCCAAATCTGAGCTCTGTACCAACTGTTAAATTTTCTGGCTGAACTGAGTCCTTACAACAATTCTGAGATAGAGCTAGGTCTAACTCTTCAGGGAAAGTTCACCTTTGAAAACTGAATGTATTTTGGGCTTTTCAGAGTCTGAGGAACATGAATATGTGTTTCTTTTGCAAATCTGAGCTCTGTGTCAAAATATATGTTTTCTGGCTGAATTGCGTTCCACTTGTAATTGTGAGATACAGCTTGGTCTAACTTTTCACGGAAAGCTTGCCTTTGATAATTCAATGTTTTCTGGGCTTTTCAGATTCTGAGGAACATGAATATGTGTTTCTTTTCCAAATCTGAGCTCTTTGCCAACAGTTAAGTTTTCTGGCTGAACTGAGTCCTTACCACAATTCGGAGATAGAGCTTGGTCTAACTGTTCACGGAAAGCTTGCCTTTGAAAATTGAATATGTTTTGGGCTTTTCAGAGTCTGAGGAACATGAATATGTGTTTCTTTTGCAAATCTGAGCTCTGTGCCAAGAGTTACGTTTTCTGGATGAACTGAGTCCTTACAACAATTCTGAGATGCAGCTAGATCTAACACCTCAGGGAAAGTTCACCTTTGAAAATTGAATGCATTTTGGGCTTTTCAGAACATGGGGAACATGAATATGTGTTTCTTTTGCAAATCTGAGCTCTGTGTCAAAATATATGTTTTCTGGCTGAATTGAGTTCCACTTGTAATTGTGAGATACAGCTTGGTCTAACTTTTCACGGAAAGCTTGCCTTTGATAATTGAATGTTTTTTGGGCTTTTCAGAACGTGGGTAACATGAATATGTGTTTCTTTTCCAAATCTGAGCTCTTTGCCAACAGTTAAGTTTTCTGGTTGAACTGAGTCCTTACAACAATTCTGAGATACAGCTAGATCTAACTCCTCAGGGAAAGTTAATCTTTGAAAATTGAATTCATTTTGGGCTTTTAAGAACACGGGGAACATGAATATGTGTTTCCTTTTCAAATCTGAGCTCTTTGTCAAAATTTACGTTCTCTGGATGAATTGAGTCCTACCATCAATTGTGAGATACAGCTTGGTCTAACTCTTGAGGGAAAGGTTGCCTTTGAAAATTGAATGTGTTTTGGGCTTCTCAGACTCTGAAAAACATGAATATGTGTTTCTTTTCCAAATCTGAGCTCTGTGCCAACTGTTACGTTTTCTGGCTGAACTGAGTCCTTATAACAATTCTCAGATAGAGCTTGGTCTAACTCTTCAGGGAAATGTTGCCGTTGAAAATTGAATCTGTTTTGGGCTTCTCAGACTCTGAGAAACATGAATATGTCTTTCTTTTCCAAATCTGAGCTCTGTGCCAACAATTAAGTTTTCTGGCGAAATTGAGTCCTACTGCCAATTCTGAGATACAGCTTGGTCTAACTCTTGAGGGGAAGGTTGCCTTTGAAAATTGAATGTGTTTTGGGCTTTTCAGAACGTGGGGAACATGAATATGTGTTTCTTTTCCAAATCTGAGCTCTGTGCCAACTGTTAAGTTTTCTGGCTGAACTGAGTCCTTACAACAATTCTGAGATAGAGCTAGGTCTAAATCTTCAGGGAAAGTTCACCTTTGAAAACTGAATGTATTTTGGGCTTTTCAGAACATGGGGAACATGAATATGTGATTCTTTTCCAAATCTGAGCTCTATGCCAAAAATTACGTTTTCTGGCTGAACTGAGTCCTTATAACAATTCTCAGATAGAGCTTGGTCTAACTCTTCAGGGAAATGTTGCCGTTTAAAATTGAATGTGTTTTGGGCTTCTCAGACTCTGAGAAACATGAATATGTCTTTCTTTTCCAAATCTGAGCTCTGTGCCAACAATTATGTTTTCTGGCTGAATTGAGTCCTACCATCAATTGTGAGACACACCTTGGTCTAACTCTTCAGGGAAATGTTGCCATTGAAAACTAATGTTTTTTGGGCTTTTCAGACTCTGAGGAACATGAATACGTGTTTCTTTGGGAAATCTGAGCTCTGTGTCAAAATATATGTTTTCTGGCTGAATTGATTTCCACTTGTAATTGTGAGATACAGCTTCTTCTAACTCCTCAGGGAAAGTTTGCCTTTGAAAATTGAATGTCTTTTGGGCTTTTCAGAACGTGGGTAACATGAATATGTGTTTCTTTTGCAAATCTGAGCTCTGTATCAAAATATATGTTTTCTGGCTGAATTGAGTTCCCCTTGTAATTGTGAGATACAGCTTGGTCTAACTCTTGAGGGGAAGGTTGCCTTTGAAAATTGAATGTGTTTTGGACTTTTCAGAACATGGGGAACATGAATATGTGTTTCTTTTCCAAATCTGAGCTCTGTGCCAACTGTTAAGTTTTCTGGCTGAACTGAGTCCTTACAACAATTCTGAGATAGAGCTCGGTCTAACTCTTCAGGGAAAGTTCACCTTTGAAAACTGAATGTATTTTGGGCTTTTCAGAACATGGGGAACATGAATATGTGATTCTTTTCCAAATCTGAGCTCTATGCCAACAATTACGTTTTCTGGCTAAATTGAGTTCTACTGCCAATTGTGAGATACAGCTTGGTCTAACTCCTCAGGAAAAGCTTGCCTTTGAAAATTGAATGTATTTTGGGCTTTTCAGAACATGGGGAACATGAATATGTGATTCTTTTCCAAATCTGAGCTCTATGCCAACAATTACGTTTTCTGGCTAAATTGAGTTCTACTGCCAATTGTGAGATACAGCTTGGTCTAACTCCTCAGGAAAAGCTTGCCTTTGAAAATTGAATGTGTTTTGGGCTTTTCAGAGTCTGAGGAACAGGAATATGTGTTTCTTTTGCAAATCTGAGCTCTGTGTCAAAATATATGTTTTCTGGCTGAATTGAGTTCCACTTGTAATTGTGAGATACAGCTTGGTCTAACTGCTCTGGAAAAGCTTGCCTTTGAAAATTGAATGTTTTTTGGGCTTTTCAGATTCTGAGGAACATGAATATGTGTTTCTTTTCCAAATCTGAGCTCTATGCCAACAATTACGTTTTCTGGCTGAACTGAGTCCTTACAACAATTCTGAGATAGAGCTAGGTCTAACTCTTCAGGGAAAGTTCACCTTTGAAAACTGAATGTATTTTGGGCTTTTCAGAACATGGGGAACATGAATATGTGATTCTTTTCCAAATCTGAGTTCTATGCCAACAATTACGTTTTCTGGCTGAACTGAGTCCTTATAACAATTCTCAGATAGAGCTTGGTCTAACTCTTCAGGGAAATGTTGCCGTTTAAAATTGAATGTGTTTTGGGCTTCTCAGACTCTGAGAAACATGTATATCTCTTTCTTTTCCAAATCTGAGCTCTGTGCCAACAATTATGTTTTCTGGCTGAATTGAGACCTACCATCAATTGTGAGACACACCTTGGTCTAACTCTTCAGGGAAATGTTGCCATTGAAAACTAATGTTTTTTGGGCTTTTCAGACTCTGAGGAACATGAATACGTGTTTCTTTGGGAAATCTGAGCTCTGTGTCAAAATATATGTTTTCTGGCTGAATTGATTTCCACTTGTAATTGTGAGATACAGCTTCTTCTAACTCCTCAGGGAAAGTTTGCCTTTGAAAATTGAATGTCTTTTGGGCTTTTCAGAACGTGGGTAACATGAATATGTGTTTCTTTTCCAGATCTGAGCTCTGTACCAACTGTTAAATTTTCTGGCTGAACTGAGTCCTTACAACAATTCTGAGATAGAGCTAGGTCTAACTCTTCAGGGAAAGTTCACCTTTGAAAACTTAATGTATTTTGGGCTTTTCAGAGTCTGAGGAACATGAATATGTGTTTCTTTTGCAAATCTGAGCTCTGTGTCAAAATATATGTTTTCTGGCTGAATTGAGTTCCACTTGTAATTGTGAGATACAGCTTGGTCTAACTTTTCACGGAAAGCTTGCCTTTGATAATTCAATGTTTTCTGGGCTTTTCAGATTCTGAGGAACATGAATATGTGTTTCTTTTCCAAATCTGAGCTCTTTGCCAACAGTTAAGTTTTCTGGCTGAACTGAGTCCTTACAACAATTCTGAGATGCAGCTAGATCTAACACCTCAGGGAAAGTTCACCTTTGAAAATTGAATGCATTTTGGGCTTTTCAGAACATGGGGAACATGAATATGTGTTTCTTTTGCAAATCTGAGCTCTGTGTCAAAATATATGTTTTCTGGCTGAATTGAGTTCCACTTGTAATTGTGAGATACAGCTTGGTCTAACTTTTCACGGAAAGCTTGCCTTTGTTAATTGAATGTTTTTTTGGGCTTTTCAGAACGTGGGTAACATGAATATGTGTTTCTTTTCCAAATCTGAGCTCTTTGCCAACAGTTAAGTTTTCTGGTTGAACTGAGTCCTTACAACAATTCTGAGATACAGCTAGATCTAACTCCTCAGGGAAAGTTAATCTTTGAAAATTGAATTCATTTTGGGCTTTTAAGAACACGGGGAACATGAATATGTGTTTCCTTTTCAAATCTGAGCTCTTTGTCAAAATTTACGTTCTCTGGATGAATTGAGTCCTACCATCAATTGTGAGATACAGCTTGGTCTAACTCTTGAGGGAAAGGTTGCCTTTGAAAATTGAATGTGTTTTGGGCTTTTCAGACTCTGAAAAACATGAATATGTGTTTCTTTTCCAAATCTGAGCTCTGTGCCAACTGTTACGTTTTCTGGCTGAACTGAGTCCTTATAACAATTCTCAGATAGAGCTTGGTCTAACTCTTCAGGGAAATGTTGCCGTTGAAAATTGAATCTGTTTTGGGCTTCTCAGACTCTGAGAAACATGAATATGTCTTTCTTTTCCAAATCTGAGCTCTGTGCCAACAATTAAGTTTTCTGGCGAAATTGAGTCCTACTGCCAATTCTGAGATACAGCTTGGTCTAACTCTTGAGGGGAAGGTTGCCTTTGAAAATTGAATGTGTTTTGGGCTTTTCAGAACGTGGGGAACATGAATATGTGTTTCTTTTCCAAATCTGAGCTCTGTGCCAACTGTTAAGTTTTCTGGCTGAACTGAGTCCTTACAACAATTCTGAGATAGAGCTAGGTCTAAATCTTCAGGGAAAGTTCACCTTTGAAAACTGAATGTATTTTGGGCTTTTCAGAACATGGGGAACATGAATATGTGATTCTTTTCCAAATCTGAGCTCTATGCCAAAAATTACGTTTTCGGGCTAAATTGAGTTCTACTGCCAATTGTGAGATACAGCTTGGTCTAACTCCTCAGGAAAAGCTCGCCTTTGAAAATTGAATGTATTTTGGGCTTTTCAGATTCTGAGGAACATGAATATGTGTTTCTTTTCCAAGTCTGAGCTCTGTGACAACAGTTAAGTTTTCTGGCTTAATTGAGTTCTACTTGTAATTCTTAGATACAGCTTCGTATAACTCTGAGAACCATGAATATGTCTTTCTTTTCCAAATCTGTGTTCTGTGCCAACAATTACGTTTTCTGGCTAAATTGAGTTCTACTGCCAATTGTGAGATACAGCTTCGTCTAACTCCTCAGGAAAAGCTCGCCTTTGAAAATTGAATGTATTTTGGGCTTTTCAGAGTCTGAGGAACATGAATATGTGTTTCTTTTGCAAATCTGAGCTCTGTGTCAAAATATATGTTTTCTGGCTGAATTGAGTTCCACTTGTAATTGTGAGAAACAGCTTGGTCTAACTTTTCACAGAAAGCTTGCCTTTGATAATTGAATGCATTTTGGGCTTTTCAGAACATGGGGAACATGAATATATGTTTCCTTTTCAAATCTGAGCTCTTTGTAAAAACTTACGTTCTCTAGCTGAATTGAGTCCTACCATCAATTGTGAGATACAGATTGATCTACCTCTTCAGGGAAAGGTTGCCTTTGAAAATTGAATGTGTTTTGGGATGTTCAGAGTCTGAGAAACATGAATATGTCTTTCTTTTCCAAATCTGAGCTCTGTGCCAACAATTAAGTTTTCTGGCGAAATTGAGTCCTAATGCCAATTCTGAGATACAGCTTGGTCTAACTCTTGAGGGAAAGGTTGCCTTTGAAAATTGAATGTGTTTTGGGCTTTTCAGACTCTGAAAAACATGAATATGTGTTTCTTTTCCAAATCTGAGCTCTGTGCCAACTGTTACGTTTTCTGGCTGAACTGAGTCCTTATAACAATTCTCAGATAGAGCTTGGTCTAACTCTTCAGGGAAATGTTGCCGTTGAAAATTGAATCTGTTTTGGGCTTCTCAGACTCTGAGAAACATGAATATGTCTTTCTTTTCCAAATCTGAGCTCTGTGCCAACAATTAAGTTTTCTGGCGAAATTGAGTCCTACTGCCAATTCTGAGATACAGCTTGGTCTAACTCTTGAGGGGAAGGTTGCCTTTGAAAATTGAATGTGTTTTGGGCTTTTCAGAACGTGGGGAACATGAATATGTGTTTCTTTTCCAAATCTGAGCTCTGTGCCAACTGTTAAGTTTTCTGGCTGAACTGAGTCCTTACAACAATTCTGAGATAGAGCTAGGTCTAAATCTTCAGGGAAAGTTCACCTTTGAAAACTGAATGTATTTTGGGCTTTTCAGAACATGGGGAACATGAATATGTGATTCTTTTCCAAATCTGAGCTCTATGCCAAAAATTACGTTTTCGGGCTAAATTGAGTTCTACTGCCAATTGTGAGATACAGCTTGGTCTAACTCCTCAGGAAAAGCTCGCCTTTGAAAATTGAATGTATTTTGGGCTTTTCAGATTCTGAGGAACATGAATATGTGTTTCTTTTCCAAGTCTGAGCTCTGTGACAACAGTTAAGTTTTCTGGCTTAATTGAGTTCTACTTGTAATTCTTAGATACAGCTTCGTATAACTCTGAGAACCATGAATATGTCTTTCTTTTCCAAATCTGTGTTCTGTGCCAACAATTACGTTTTCTGGCTAAATTGAGTTCTACTGCCAATTGTGAGATACAGCTTCGTCTAACTCCTCAGGAAAAGCTCGCCTTTGAAAATTGAATGTATTTTGGGCTTTTCAGAGTCTGAGGAACATGAATATGTGTTTCTTTTGCAAATCTGAGCTCTGTGTCAAAATATATGTTTTCTGGCTGAATTGAGTTCCACTTGTAATTGTGAGAAACAGCTTGGTCTAACTTTTCACAGAAAGCTTGCCTTTGATAATTGAATGCATTTTGGGCTTTTCAGAACATGGGGAACATGAATATATGTTTCCTTTTCAAATCTGAGCTCTTTGTAAAAACTTACGTTCTCTAGCTGAATTGAGTCCTACCATCAATTGTGAGATACAGATTGATCTACCTCTTCAGGGAAAGGTTGCCTTTGAAAATTGAATGTGTTTTGGGATGTTCAGAGTCTGAGAAACATGAATATGTCTTTCTTTTCCAAATCTGAGCTCTGTGCCAACAATTAAGTTTTCTGGCGAAATTGAGTCCTAATGCCAATTCTGAGATACAGCTTGGTCTAACTCTTGAGGGGAAGGTTGCCTTTGAAAATTGAATGTGTTTTGGGCTTTTCAAAACATGGGGAACATGAATATGTGTTTCTTTTCCAAATCTGAGCTCTGTGCCAACTGTTAAGTTTTCTGGCTGAACTGAGTCCTTATAACAATTCTCAGATACAGCTTGGTCTAACTCTTCAGGGAAAGGTTGCCGTTGAAAATTGAATGTGTTTTGGGCTTCTCAGACTCTGAGAAACATGAATATGTCTTTCTTTTCCAAATCTGAGCTCTGTGCCAACAATTAAGTTTTCTGGCGAAATTGAGTCCTAATGCCAATTCTGAGATACAGCTTGGTCTAACTCTTGAGGGGAAGGTTGCCTTTGAAAATTGAATGTGTTTTGGGCTTTTCAGAACATGGGGAACATGAATATGTGTTTCTTTTCCAAATCTGAGCTCTGCCAACTGTTAAGTTTTCTGGCTGAACTGAGTCCTTACAACAATTCTGAGATACAGCTAGATCTAACTCCTCAGGGAAAGTTCACCTTTGAAAAATGAATGCATTTTGGGGTTTTCAGAACATGGGGAACATGAATATGTGTTTCCTTTTCAAATCTGAGCTCTGTGTCAACAGTTAAGTTCTCTGGCTGAATTGAGTCCTACCACCAATTGTGAGATACAGCTTGGTCTAACTCTTGAGGGAAAGGTTGCCTTTGAAAATTGAATGTGTTTTGGGCTTTTCAGACTCCGAGAAACATGAATATGTGTTTCTGTTCCAAATCTGAGCTCTGTGCCAACTGTTAAGTTTTCTGGCTGAATTGAGTCCTTACAACAATTCTCAGATAGAGCTTGGTCTAACTCTTCAGGGAAAGGTTGCCGTTGAAAATTGAATGTGTTTTGGGCTTCTCAGAACATGAGGAACATGAATATGCGTTTTCTTTGCAAATCTGAGCTCTTTCTCGTTACATTCTCTGGCTGAATTGAGTTTTACTTGTAATTGTGAAATACAGCTTGGTCTAACTCCTCAGGAAAAGCTATTTCTTTGAAAATTGAATGGGTTTTCGACTTTTCAGACTCTGACGAACATGAATATGTGTTTCTTTTGCAAATCTGACCTCTGTGTCAAAAGATATGTTTTCTGTCTGAATTGAGTTCCAGTTGTAATTGTGAGGTACAGCTTGGTCTAATTGTTCACGGAAAGCTTGCCTTTGAAAATTGAATGTGTTTTGGGCTTTTCAGATTCTGAGGAAGATGAATAAGTGTTTCTTTTCCAAATCTGGCCTCTATGCCAATAGTTCAGTTTTCTGGCTGAACTGAGTCCTACCACCAATTGTGAGATACAGCTTCGTCTAACACTTGAGGGAAAGTTTGCCTTTGAAAATTGAATGTGTTTTGGGCTTTTCAGACTCTGAGGAACATGAATATGTGTTTCTTTTCCAAATCTGAGCTCTGTGCCAACTGTTAATTTTTCTGGCTGAACTGAGTCCTTACAACAATTCTGAGATAGAGCTTGGTCTAACTCTTCAGGGAAAGGTTGACGTTGAAAATTGAATGTGTTTTGGGCGTTTCAGACTCTGAGGAACATGAATATGTGTTTCTTTTCCAAATGTGAGCTCTGTGCCAACTGTTAATTTTTCTGGCTGAACTGAGTCCTTACAACAATTCTGAGATAGAGCTTGGTCTAACTCTTCAGGGAAAGGTTGACGTTGAAAATTGAATGTGTTTTGGGCGTTTCAGACTCTGAGGAACATGAATATGTGTTTCTTTTCCAAATGTGAGCTCTGTGCCAACTGTTAATTTTTCTGGCTGAACTGAGTCCTTACAACAATTCTCAGATAGAGCTTGGTGTAACTCTTCAGGGAAAGGTTGAGGTTGAAAATTGAATGTTTTTTGGGCTTTTCAGACTCTGAGGAACATGAATACGTGTTTCTTTTGCAAATCTGAGCTTTCTGTCAAAAGATATGTTTCGTGGCTTAATTGAGTTCTACTTGTAATTCTGAGAGACAGCTTCGTATAACTCCTCAGGGAAAGCTTGCCTTTGAAAATAGAATGTGTTTTGGGCTTTTCAGACTCTGAGAAACATGAATATGTCTTTCTTTTCCAAATCTGAGTTCTGTGCCAACAATTACGTTTTCTGGCTAAATTGAGTTCTACTGCCAATTGTGAGATACAGCTTGCTCTAACTCCTCAGGAAAAGCTTGCCTTTGATAATTGAATGTATTTTGGGCTTTTCAGAGTCTGAGGAACATCAATATGTGTTTCTTTTGCAAATCTGAGCTCTGTGCCAAGAGTTACGTTTTCTGGATGAACTGAGTCCTTACAACAATTCTCATATAGAGCTTGGTGTAACTCTTCAGGGAAAGGTTGAGGTTGAAAATTGAATGTTTTTTGGGCTTTTCAGACTCTGAGGAACATGAATACGTGTTTCTTTGGGAAATCTGAGCTTTCTGTCAAAAGATATGTTTTGTGGCTTAATTGTGTTCTACTTGTAATTCTGAGATACAACTTCGTCTAACTCCTCAGGGAAAGTTTGCCTTTGAAAATTGAATGTGTTTTGGGCTTTTCAGACTCTGAGAAACATGAATATGTGTTTCTTTTCCAAATCTGAGCTCTGTGCCAAGAGTTAAGTTTTCTGGATGAACTGAGTCCTTACAACAATTCTGAGATACAGCTAGATCTAACTCCTCAGGGAAAGTTCACCTTTGAAAAATGAATGCATTTTGGGGTTTTCAGAACATGGGGAACATGAACATGTGTTTCCTTTTCAAATCTGAGCTCTGTGTCAACAGTTAAGTTCTCTGGCTGAATTGAGTCCTACCACCAATTGTGAGATACAGCTTGGTCTAACTCTTGAGGGAAAGGTTGCCTTTGAAAATTGAATGTGTTTTGGGCTTTTCAGACTCTGAGAAATATGAATATGTGTTTCTGTTCCAAATCTGAGCTCTGTACCAACTGTTAAATTTTCTGGCTGAACTGAGTCCTTACAACAATTCTGAGATAGAGCTAGGTCTAACTCTTCAGGGAAAGTTCACCTTTGAAAACTGAATGTATTTTGGCCTTTTCAGAGTCTGAGGAACATGAATATGTGTTTCTTTTGCAAATCTGAGCTCTGTGTCAAAATATATGTTTTCTGGCTGAATTGAGTTCCACTTGTAATTGTGAGATACAGCTTGGTCTAACTTTTCACGGAAAGCTTGCCTTTGATAATTCAATGTTTTCTGGGCTTTTCAGATTCTGAGGAACATGAATATGTGTTTCTTTTCCAAATCTGAGCTCTTTGCCAACAGTTAAGTTTTCTGGCTGAACTGAGTCCTTACCACAATTCGGAGATAGAGCTTGGTCTAACTGTTCACGGAAAGCTTGCCTTTGAAAACTGAATATGTTTTGGGCTTTTCAGAGTCTGAGGAACATGAATATGTGTTTCTTTTGCAAATCTGAGCTCTGTGCCAAGAGTTACGTTTTCTGGATGAACTGAGTCCTTACAACAATTCTGAGATGCAGCTAGATCTAACACCTCAGGGAAAGTTCACCTTTGAAAATTGAATGCATTTTGGGCTTTTCAGAACATGGGGAACATGAATATGTGTTTCTTTTGCAAATCTGAGCTCTGTGTCAAAATATATGTTTTCTGGCTGAATTGAGTTCCACTTGTAATTGTGAGATACAGCTTGGTCTAACTTTTCACGGAAAGCTTGCCTTTGATAATTGAATGTTTTTTGGGCTTTTCAGAACGTGGGTAACATGAATATGTGTTTCTTTTCCAAATCTGAGCTCTTTGCCAACAGTTAAGTTTTCTGGTTGAACTGAGTCCTTACAACAATTCTGAGATACAGCTAGATCTAACTCCTCAGGGAAAGTTAATCTTTGAAAATTGAATTCATTTTGGGCTTTTAAGAACACGGGGAACATGAATATGTGTTTCCTTTTCAAATCTGAGCTCTTTGTCAAAATTTACGTTCTCTGGATGAATTGAGTCCTACCATCAATTGTGAGATACAGCTTGGTCTAACTCTTGAGGGAAAGGTTGCCTTTGAAAATTGAATGTGTTTTGGGCTTTTCAGAATCTGAAAAACATGAATATGTGTTTCTTTTCCAAATCTGAGCTCTGTGCCAACTGTTACGTTTTCTGGCTGAACTGAGTCCTTATAACAATTCTCAGATAGAGCTTGGTCTAACTCTTCAGGGAAATGTTGCCGTTGAAAATTGAATCTGTTTTGGGCTTCTCAGACTCTGAGAAACATGAATATGTCTTTCTTTTCCAAATCTGAGCTCTGTGCCAACAATTAAGTTTTCTGGCGAAATTGAGTCCTACTGCCAATTCTGAGATACAGCTTGGTCTAACCCTTGAGGGGAAGGTTGCCTTTGAAAATTGAATGTGTTTTGGGCTTTTCAGAACGTGGGGAACATGAATATGTGTTTCTTTTCCAAATCTGAGCTCTGTGCCAACTGTTAAGTTTTCTGGCTGAACTGAGTCCTTACAACAATTCTGAGATAGAGCTAGGTCTAAATCTTCAGGGAAAGTTCACCTTTGAAAACTGAATGTATTTTGGGCTTTTCAGAACATGGGGAACATGAATATGTGATTCTTTTCCAAATCTGAGCTCTATGCCAAAAATTACGTTTTCTGGCTAAATTGAGTTCTACTGCCAATTGTGAGATACACCTTGGTCTAACTCCTCAGGAAAAGCTCGCCTTTGAAAATTGAATGTATTTTGGGCTTTTCAGATTCTGAGGAACATGAATATGTGTTTCTTTTCCAAGTCTGAGCTCTGTGCCAACAGTTAAGTTTTCTGGCTTAATTGAGTTCTACTTGTAATTCTTAGATACAGCTTCGTATAACTCTGAGAACCATGAATATGTCTTTCTTTTCCAAATCTGTGTTCTGTGCCAACAATTACGTTTTCTGGCTAAATTGAGTTCTACTGCCAATTGTGAGATACAGCTTCGTCTAACTCCTCAGGAAAAGCTCGCCTTTGAAAATTGAATGTATTTTGGGCTTTTCAGAGTCTGAGGAACATGAATATGTGTTTCTTTTGCAAATCTGAGCTCTGTGTCAAAATATATGTTTTCTGGCTGAATTGAGTTCCACTTGTAATTGTGAGAAACAGCTTGGTCTAACTTTTCACAGAAAGCTTGCCTTTGATAATTGAATGCATTTTGGGCTTTTCAGAACATGGGGAACATGAATATATGTTTCCTTTTCAAATCTGAGCTCTTTGTAAAAACTTACGTTCTCTGGCTGAATTGAGTCCTACCATCAATTGTGAGATACAGATTGATCTACCTCTTCAGGGAAAGGTTGCCTTTGAAAATTGAATGTGTTTTGGGATGTTCAGAGTCTGAGAAACATGAATATGTCTTTCTTTTCCAAATCTGAGCTCTGTGCCAACAATTAAGTTTTCTGGCGAAATTGAGTCCTAATGCCAATTCTGAGATACAGCTTGGTCTAACTCTTGAGGGGAAGGTTGCCTTTGAAAATTGAATGTGTTTTGGGCTTTTCAAAACATGGGGAACATGAATATGTGTTTCTTTTCCAAATCTGAGCTCTGTGCCAACTGTTAAGTTTTCTGGCTGAACTGAGTCCTTATAACAATTCTCAGATACAGCTTGGTCTAACTCTTCAGGGAAAGGTTGCCGTTGAAAATTGAATGTGTTTTGGGCTTCTCAGACTCTGAGAAACATGAATATGTCTTTCTTTTCCAAATCTGAGCTCTGTGCCAACAATTAAGTTTTCTGGCGAAATTGAGTCCTAATGCCAATTCTGAGATACAGCTTGGTCTAACTCTTGAGGGGAAGGTTGCCTTTGAAAATTGAATGTGTTTTGGGCTTTTCAGAACATGGGGAACATGAATATGTGTTTCTTTTCCAAATCTGAGCTCTGCCAACTGTTAAGTTTTCTGGCTGAACTGAGTCCTTACAACAATTCTGAGATACAGCTAGATCTAACTCCTCAGGGAAAGTTCACCTTTGAAAAATGAATGCATTTTGGGGTTTTCAGAACATGGGGAACATGAACATGTGTTTCCTTTTCAAATCTGAGCTCTGTGTCAACAGTTAAGTTCTCTGGCTGAATTGAGTCCTACCACCAATTGTGAGATACAGCTTGGTCTAACTCTTGAGGGAAAGGTTGCCTTTGAAAATTGAATGTGTTTTGGGCTTTTCAGACTCTGAGAAATATGAATATGTGTTTCTGTTCCAAATCTGAGCTCTGTACCAACTGTTAAATTTTCTGGCTGAACTGAGTCCTTACAACAATTCTGAGATAGAGCTAGGTCTAACTCTTCAGGGAAAGTTCACCTTTGAAAACTGAATGTATTTTGGGCTTTTCAGAGTCTGAGGAACATGAATATGTGTTTCTTTTGCAAATCTGAGCTCTGTGTCAAAATATATGTTTTCTGGCTGAATTGAGTTCCACTTGTAATTGTGAGATACAGCTTGGTCTAACTTTTCACGGAAAGCTTGCCTTTGATAATTCAATGTTTTCTGGGCTTTTCAGATTCTGAGGAACATGAATATGTGTTTCTTTTCCAAATCTGAGCTCTTTGCCAACAGTTAAGTTTTCTGGCTGAACTGAGTCCTTACCACAATTCGGAGATAGAGCTTGGTCTAACTGTTCACGGAAAGCTTGCCTTTGAAAATTGAATATGTTTTGGGCTTTTCAGAGTCTGAGGAACATGAATATGTGTTTCTTTTGCAAATCTGAGCTCTGTGCCAAGAGTTACGTTTTCTGGATGAACTGAGTCCTTACAACAATTCTGAGATGCAGCTAGATCTAACACCTCAGGGAAAGTTCACCTTTGAAAATTGAATGCATTTTGGGCTTTTCAGAACATGGGGAACATGAATATGTGTTTCTTTTGCAAATCTGAGCTCTGTGTCAAAATATATGTTTTCTGGCTGAATTGAGTTCCACTTGTAATTGTGAGATACAGCTTGGTCTAACTTTTCACGGAAAGCTTGCCTTTGATAATTGAATGTTTTTTGGGCTTTTCAGAACGTGGGTAACATGAATATGTGTTTCTTTTCCAAATCTGAGCTCTTTGCCAAAAGTTAAGTTTTCTGGTTGAACTTAGTCCTTACAACAATTCTGAGATACAGCTAGATCTAACTCCTCAGGGAAAGTTAATCTTTGAAAATTGAATTCATTTTGGGCTTTTAAGAACACGGGGAACATGAATATGTGTTTCCTTTTCAAATCTGAGCTCTTTGTCAAAATTTACGTTCTCTGGATGAATTGAGTCCTACCATCAATTGTGAGATACAACTTGGTCTAACTCTTGAGGGAAAGGTTGCCTTTGAAAATTGAATGTGTTTTGGGCTTTTCAGACTCTGAAAAACATGAATATGTGTTTCTTTTCCAAATCTGAGCTCTGTGCCAACTGTTACGTTTTCTGGCTGAACTGAGTCCTTATAACAATTCTCAGATAGAGCTTGGTCTAACTCTTCAGGGAAATGTTGCCGTTGAAAATTGAATCTGTTTTGGGCTTCTCAGACTCTGAGAAACATGAATATGTCTTTCTTTTCCAAATCTGAGCTCTGTGCCAACAATTAAGTTTTCTGGCGAAATTGAGTCCTACTGCCAATTCTGAGAGACAGCTTCGTATAACTCCTCAGGGAAAGCTTGCCTTTGAAAATAGAATGTGTTTTGGGCTTTTCAGACTCTGAGAAACATGAATATGTCTTTCTTTTCCAAATCTGAGTTCTGTGCCAACAATTACGTTTTCTGGCTAAATTGAGTTCTACTGCCAATTGTGAGATACAGCTTGCTCTAACTCCTCAGGAAAAGCTTGCCTTTGATAATTGAATGTATTTTGGGCTTTTCAGAGTCTGAGGAACATCAATATGTGTTTCTTTTGCAAATCTGAGCTCTGTGCCAAGAGTTACGTTTTCTGGATGAACTGAGTCCTTACAACAATTCTCATATAGAGCTTGGTGTAACTCTTCAGGGAAAGGTTGAGGTTGAAAATTGAATGTTTTTTGGGCTTTTCAGACTGAGGAACATGAATACGTGTTTCTTTGGGAAATCTGAGCTTTCTGTCAAAAGATATGTTTTGTGGCTTAATTGTGTTCTACTTGTAATTCTGAGTTACAACTTCGTCTAACTCCTCAGGGAAAGTTTGCCTTTGAAAATTGAATGTGTTTTGGGCTTTTCAGACTCTGAGAAACATGAATATGTGTTTCTTTTCCAAATCTGAGCTCTGTGCCAAGAGTTAAGTTTTCTGGATGAACTGAGTCCTTACAACAATTCTCAGATAGAGCTTGGTCTAACTCTTCAGGGAAAGGTTGCCGTTGAAAATTGAATGTGTTTTAGGCTTTTCAGACTCTGAGGAACATGAATATGTGTTTCTTTTGCAAATCTGAGCTCTCTGTCAAAAGATATGTTTTGTGGCTTAATTGAGTTCTACTTGTAATTCTGAGATACAGCTTCGTATAACTCCTCAGGGAAAGCTTGCCTTTGAAAATTGAATGTGTTTTGGGCTTTTCAGACTCTGAGAAACACGAATATGTCTTTCTTTTCCAAATCTGAGTTCTGTGCCAACAATTACGTTTTCTGGCTAAATTGAGTTCTACTGCCAATTGTGAGATACAGCTTGCTCTAACTCCTCAGGAAAAGCTTGCCTTTGATAATTGAATGTATTTTGGGCTTTTCAGAGTCTGAGGAACATCAATATGTGTTTCTTTTGCAAATCTGAGCTCTGTGCCAAGAGTTACGTTTTCTGGATGAACTGAGTCCTTACCACAATTCTGAGATAGAGCTTGGTCTAACTGTTCACGGAAAGGTTGCCTTTGAAAATTGAATATATTTTGGGCTTTTCAGACTCTGAGGAACATGAATATGTGTTTCTTTTGCAAATCTGAGCTCTGTGTCAAAATATATGTTTTCTGGCTGATTTGAGTTCCACTTGTAATTGTGAGATACAGCTTGGTCTAACTCCTCAGGAAAAGCTTGCCTTTGAAAATTGAATGTTTTTTGGGCTTTTCAGATTCTGAGGAACATGAATATGTGTTTCTTTTCCAAATCTGAGCTCTTTGCCAACAGTTAAGTTTTCTGGTTGAACGGAGTCCTTACCACAGTTCTGAGATAGAGCTTGGTCTAACTCTTGAGGGGAAGGTTGCCTTTGAAAATTGAATGTGTTTTGGGCTTTTCAGAACGTGGGGAACATGAATATGTGTTTCTTTTCCAAATCTGAGCTCTGTGCCAACTGTTAAGTTTTCTGGCTGAACTGAGTCCTTACAACAATTCTGAGATAGAGCTAGGTCTAAATCTTCAGGGAAAGTTCACCTTTGAAAACTGAATGTATTTTGGGCTTTTCAGAACATGGGGAACATGAATATGTGATTCTTTTCCAAATCTGAGCTCTATGCCAAAAATTACGTTTTCTGGCTAAATTGAGTTCTACTGCCAATTGTGAGATACAGCTTGGTCTAACTCCTCAGGAAAAGCTCGCCTTTGAAAATTGAATGTATTTTGGGCTTTTCAGATTCTGAGGAACATGAATATGTGTTTCTTTTCCAAGTCTGAGCTCTGTGCCAACAGTTAAGTTTTCTGGCTTAATTGAGTTCTACTTGTAATTCTTAGATACAGCTTCGTATAACTCTGAGAACCATGAATATGTCTTTCTTTTCCAAATCTGTGTTCTGTGCCAACAATTACGTTTTCTGGCTAAATTGAGTTCTACTGCCAATTGTGAGATACAGCTTGGTCTAACTCTTGAGGGAAAGGTTGCCTTTGAAAATTGAATGTGTTTTGGGCTTTTCAGACTCTGAGAAATATGAATATGTGTTTCTGTTCCAAATCTAAGCTCTGTGCCAACTGTTAAGTTTTCTGGCTGAACTGAGTCCTTACAACAATTCTCAGATAGAGCTTGGTCTAACTCTTCAGGGAAAGGTTGCCGTTGAAAATTGAATGTGTTTTGCGCTTTTTAGACTCTGAGGAACATGAATATGTGTTTCTTTTGCAAATCTGAGCTCTCTGTCAAAAGATATGTTTTCTGGCTTAATTGAGTTCTACTTGTAATTCTGAGATACAGCTTCGTATAACTCCTCAGGGAAAGCTTGCCTTTGAAAATTGAATGTTTTTTGGGCTTTTCAGATTCTGAGGAACATGAATATGTGTTTCTTTTCCAAATCTGAGCTCTTTGCCAACAGTTAAGTTTTCTGGTTGAACTGAGTCCTTACCACAGTTCTGAGATAGAGCTTGGTCTAACAGTTCACGGAAAGGTCACCTTTGAAAGTTGAATGTGTTTTGGGCTTTTCAGAACATGGGGAACATGAATATGTGTTTCTTTTCCAAATCTGAGCTCTGTGCCAACTGTTAAGTTTTCTGGCTGAACTGAGTCCTTACAACAATTCTGAGATAGAGCTAGGTCTAAATCTTCAGGGAAAGTTCACCTTTGAAAACTGAATGTATTTTGGGCTTTTCAGAAAATGGGGAACATGAATATGTGATTCTTTTCCAAATCTGAGCTCTATGCCAAAAATTACGTTTTCTGGCTAAATTGAGTTCTACTGCCAATTGTGAGATACAGCTTGGTCTAACTCCTCAGGAAACGCTCGCCTTTGAAAATTGAATGTATTTTGGGCTTTTCAGATTCTGAGGAACATGAATATGTGTTTCTTTTCCAAGTCTGAGCTCTGTGCCAACAGGTAAGTTTTCTGGCTTAATTGAGTTCTACTTGTAATTCTTATAACTTATAGCTTCGTATAACTCTGAGAAACATGAATATGTCTTTCTTTTCCAAATCTGAGTTCTGTGCCAACAATTACGTTTTCTGGCGAAATTGAGTCCTACTGCCAATTCTGAGATACAGCTTGGTCTAACTCCTCAGGAAAAGCTTGCCTTTGATAATTGAATGTATTTTGGGCTTTTCAGAGTCTGAGGAACATCAATATGTGTTTCTTTTGCAAATCTGAGCTCTGTGCCAAGAGTTACGTTTTCTGGATGAACTGAGTCCTTACAACAATTCTCATATAGAGCTTGGTGTAACTCTTCAGGGAAAGGTTGAGGTTGAAAATTGAATGTTTTTTGGGCTTTTCAGACTCTGAGGAACATGAATACGTGTTTCTTTGGGAAATCTGAGCTTTCTGTCAAAAGATATGTTTTGTGGCTTAATTGTGTTCTACTTGTAATTCTGAGATACAACTTCGTCTAACTCCTCAGGGAAAGTTTGCCTTTGAAAATTGAATGTGTTTTGGGCTTTTCAGACTCTGAGAAACATGAATATGTGTTTCTTTTCCAAATCTGAGCTCTGTGCCAAGAGTTAAGTTTTCTGGATGAACTGAGTCCTTACAACAATTCTGAGATACAGCTAGATCTAACTCCTCAGGGAAAGTTCACCTTTGAAAAATGAATGCATTTTGGGGTTTTCAGAACATGGGGAACATGAACATGTGTTTCCTTTTCAAATCTGAGCTCTGTGTCAACAGTTAAGTTCTCTGGCTGAATTGAGTCCTACCACCAATTGTGAGATACAGCTTGGTCTAACTCTTGAGGGAAAGGTTGCCTTTGAAAATTGAATGTGTTTTGGGCTTTTCAGACTCTGAGAAATATGAATATGTGTTTCTGTTCCAAATCTGAGCTCTGTACCAACTGTTAAATTTTCTGGCTGAACTGAGTCCTTACAACAATTCTGAGATAGAGCTAGGTCTAACTCTTCAGGGAAAGTTCACCTTTGAAAACTGAATGTATTTTGGGCTTTTCAGAGTCTGAGGAACATGAATATGTGTTTCTTTTGCAAATCTGAGCTCTGTGTCAAAATATATGTTTTCTGGCTGAATTGAGTTCCACTTGTAATTGTGAGATACAGCTTGGTCTAACTTTTCACGGAAAGCTTGCCTTTGATAATTCAATGTTTTCTGGGCTTTTCAGATTCTGAGGAACATGAATATGTGTTTCTTTTCCAAATCTGAGCTCTTTGCCAACAGTTAAGTTTTCTGGCTGAACTGAGTCCTTACCACAATTCGGAGATAGAGCTTGGTCTAACTGTTCACGGAAAGCTTGCCTTTGAAAATTGAATATGTTTTGGGCTTTTCAGAGTCTGAGGAACATGAATATGTGTTTCTTTTGCAAATCTGAGCTCTGTGCCAAGAGTTACGTTTTCTGGATGAACTGAGTCCTTACAACAATTCTGAGATGCAGCTAGATCTAACACCTCAGGGAAAGTTCACCTTTGAAAATTGAATGCATTTTGGGCTTTTCAGAACATGGGGAACATGAATATGTGTTTCTTTTGCAAATCTGAGCTCTGTGTCAAAATATATGTTTTCTGGCTGAATTGAGTTCCACTTGTAATTGTGAGATACAGCTTGGTCTAACTTTTCACGGAAAGCTTGCCTTTGATAATTGAATGTTTTTTGGGCTTTTCAGAACGTGGGTAACATGAATATGTGTTTCTTTTCCAAATCTGAGCTCTTTGCCAAAAGTTAAGTTTTCTGGTTGAACTTAGTCCTTACAACAATTCTGAGATTCAGCTAGATCTAACTCCTCAGGGAAAGTTAATCTTTGAAAATTGAATTCATTTTGGGCTTTTAAGAACACGGGGAACATGAATATGTGTTTCCTTTTCAAATCTGAGCTCTTTGTCAAAATTTACGTTCTCTGGATGAATTGAGTCCTACCATCAATTGTGAGATACAGCTTGGTCTAACTCTTGAGGGAAAGGTTGCCTTTGAAAATTGAATGTGTTTTGGGCTTTTCAGACTCTGAAAAACATGAATATGTGTTTCTTTTCCAAATCTGAGCTCTGTGCCAACTGTTACGTTTTCTGGCTGAACTGAGTCCTTATAACAATTCTCAGATAGAGCTTGGTCTAACTCTTCAGGGAAATGTTGCCGTTGAAAATTGAATCTGTTTTGGGCTTCTCAGACTCTGAGAAACATGAATATGTCTTTCTTTTCCAAATCTGAGCTCTGTGCCAACAATTAAGTTTTCTGGCGAAATTGAGTCCTACTGCCAATTCTGAGAGACAGCTTCGTATAACTCCTCAGGGAAAGCTTGCCTTTGAAAATAGAATGTGTTTTGGGCTTTTCAGACTCTGAGAAACATGAATATGTCTTTCTTTTCCAAATCTGAGTTCTGTGCCAACAATTACGTTTTCTGGCTAAATTGAGTTCTACTGCCAATTGTGAGATACAGCTTGCTCTAACTCCTCAGGAAAAGCTTGCCTTTGATAATTGAATGTATTTTGGGCTTTTCAGAGTCTGAGGAACATCAATATGTGTTTCTTTTGCAAATCTGAGCTCTGTGCCAAGAGTTACGTTTTCTGGATGAACTGAGTCCTTACAACAATTCTCATATAGAGCTTGGTGTAACTCTTCAGGGAAAGGTTGAGGTTCAAAATTGAATGTTTTTTGGGCTTTTCAGACTGAGGAACATGAATACGTGTTTCTTTGGGAAATCTGAGCTTTCTGTCAAAAGATATGTTTTGTGGCTTAATTGTGTTCTACTTGTAATTCTGAGTTACAACTTCGTCTAACTCCTCAGGGAAAGTTTGCCTTTGAAAATTGAATGTGTTTTGGGCTTTTCAGACTCTGAGAAACATGAATATGTGTTTCTTTTCCAAATCTGAGCTCTGTGCCAAGAGTTAAGTTTTCTGGATGAACTGAGTCCTTACAACAATTCTCAGATAGAGCTTGGTCTAACTCTTCAGGGAAAGGTTGCCGTTGAAAATTGAATGTGTTTTAGGCTTTTCAGACTCTGAGGAACATGAATATGTGTTTCTTTTGCAAATCTGAGCTCTCTGTCAAAAGATATGTTTTGTGGCTTAATTGAGTTCTACTTGTAATTCTGAGATACAGCTTCGTATAACTCCTCAGGGAAAGCTTGCCTTTGAAAATTGAATGTGTTTTGGGCTTTTCAGACTCTGAGAAACACGAATATGTCTTTCTTTTCCAAATCTGAGTTCTGTGCCAACAATTACGTTTTCTGGCTAAATTGAGTTCTACTGCCAATTGTGAGATACAGCTTGCTCTAACTCCTCAGGAAAAGCTTGCCTTTGATAATTGAATGTATTTTGGGCTTTTCAGAGTCTGAGGAACATCAATATGTGTTTCTTTTGCAAATCTGAGCTCTGTGCCAAGAGTTACGTTTTCTGGATGAACTGAGTCCTTACCACAATTCTGAGATAGAGCTTGGTCTAACTGTTCACGGAAAGGTTGCCTTTGAAAATTGAATATATTTTGGGCTTTTCAGACTCTGAGGAACATGAATATGTGTTTCTTTTGCAAATCTGAGCTCTGTGTCAAAATATATGTTTTCTGGCTGATTTGAGTTCCACTTGTAATTGTGAGATACAGCTTGGTCTAACTCCTCAGGAAAAGCTTGCCTTTGAAAATTGAATGTTTTTTGGGCTTTTCAGATTCTGAGGAACATGAATATGTGTTTCTTTTCCAAATCTGAGCTCTTTGCCAACAGTTAAGTTTTCTGGTTGAACTGAGTCCTTACCACAGTTCTGAGATAGAGCTTGGTCTAACTCTTGAGGGGAAGGTTGCCTTTGAAAATTGAATGTGTTTTGGGCTTTTCAGAACGTGGGGAACATGAATATGTGTTTCTTTTCCAAATCTGAGCTCTGTGCCAACTGTTAAGTTTTCTGGCTGAACTGAGTCCTTACAACAATTCTGAGATAGAGCTAGGTCTAAATCTTCAGGGAAAGTTCACCTTTGAAAACTGAATGTATTTTGGGCTTTTCAGAACATGGGGAACATGAATATGTGATTCTTTTCCAAATCTGAGCTCTATGCCAAAAATTACGTTTTCTGGCTAAATTGAGTTCTACTGCCAATTGTGAGATACAGCTTGGTCTAACTCCTCAGGAAAAGCTCGCCTTTGAAAATTGAATGTATTTTGGGCTTTTCAGATTCTGAGGAACATGAATATGTGTTTCTTTTCCAAGTCTGAGCTCTGTGCCAACAGTTAAGTTTTCTGGCTTAATTGAGTTCTACTTGTAATTCTTAGATACAGCTTCGTATAACTCTGAGAACCATGAATATGTCTTTCTTTTCCAAATCTGTGTTCTGTGCCAACAATTACGTTTTCTGGCTAAATTGAGTTCTACTGCCAATTGTGAGATACAGCTTGGTCTAACTCTTGAGGGAAAGGTTGCCTTTGAAAATTGAATGTGTTTTGGGCTTTTCAGACTCTGAGAAATATGAATATGTGTTTCTGTTCCAAATCTAAGCTCTGTGCCAACTGTTAAGTTTTCTGGCTGAACTGAGTCCTTACAACAATTCTCAGATAGAGCTTGGTCTAACTCTTCAGGGAAAGGTTGCCGTTGAAAATTGAATGTGTTTTGCGCTTTTTAGACTCTGAGGAACATGAATATGTGTTTCTTTTGCAAATCTGAGCTCTCTGTCAAAAGATATGTTTTCTGGCTTAATTGAGTTCTACTTGTAATTCTGAGATACAGCTTCGTATAACTCCTCAGGGAAAGCTTGCCTTTGAAAATTGAATGTTTTTTGGGCTTTTCAGATTCTGAGGAACATGAATATGTGTTTCTTTTCCAAATCTGAGCTCTTTGCCAACAGTTAAGTTTTCTGGTTGAACTGAGTCCTTACCACAGTTCTGAGATAGAGCTTGGTCTAACAGTTCACGGAAAGGTCACCTTTGAAAGTTGAATGTGTCTCTCTGTCAAAAGATATGTTTTCTGGCTTAATTGAGTTCTACTTGTAATTCTGAGATACAGCTTCGTATAACTCCTCACGGAAAGCTTGCCTTTGATAATTGAATGTTTTTTGGGCTTTTCAGAACGTGGGTAACATGAATATGTGTTTCTTTTCCAAATCTGAGCTCTTTGCCAAAAGTTAAGTTTTCTGGTTGAACTTAGTCCTTACAACAATTCTGAGATACAGCTAGATCTAACTCCTCAGGGAAAGTTAATCTTTGAAAATTGAATTCATTTTGGGCTTTTAAGAACACGGGGAACATGAATATGTGTTTCCTTTTCAAATCTGAGCTCTTTGTCAAAATTTACGTTCTCTGGATGAATTGAGTCCTACCATCAATTGTGAGATACAGCTTGGTCTAACTCTTGAGGGAAAGGTTGCCTTTGAAAATTGAATGTGTTTTGGGCTTTTCAGACTCTGAAAAACATGAATATGTGTTTCTTTTCCAAATCTGAGCTCTGTGCCAACTGTTACGTTTTCTGGCTGAACTGAGTCCTTATAACAATTCTCAGATAGAGCTTGGTCTAACTCTTCAGGGAAATGTTGCCGTTGAAAATTGAATCTGTTTTGGGCTTCTCAGACTCTGAGAAACATGAATATGTCTTTCTTTTCCAAATCTGAGCTCTGTGCCAACAATTAAGTTTTCTGGCGAAATTGAGTCCTACTGCCAATTCTGAGAGACAGCTTCGTATAACTCCTCAGGGAAAGCTTGCCTTTGAAAATAGAATGTGTTTTGGGCTTTTCAGACTCTGAGAAACATGAATATGTCTTTCTTTTCCAAATCTGAGTTCTGTGCCAACAATTACGTTTTCTGGCTAAATTGAGTTCTACTGCCAATTGTGAGATACAGCTTGCTCTAACTCCTCAGGAAAAGCTTGCCTTTGATAATTGAATGTATTTTGGGCTTTTCAGAGTCTGAGGAACATCAATATGTGTTTCTTTTGCAAATCTGAGCTCTGTGCCAAGAGTTACGTTTTCTGGATGAACTGAGTCCTTACAACAATTCTCATATAGAGCTTGGTGTAACTCTTCAGGGAAAGGTTGAGGTTGAAAATTGAATGTTTTTTGGGCTTTTCAGACTCTGAGGAACATGAATACGTGTTTCTTTGGGAAATCTGAGCTTTCTGTCAAAAGATATGTTTTGTGGCTTAATTGTGTTCTACTTGTAATTCTGAGTTACAACTTCGTCTAACTCCTCAGGGAAAGTTTGCCTTTGAAAATTGAATGTGTTTTGGGCTTTTCAGACTCTGAGAAACATGAATATGTGTTTCTTTTCCAAATCTGAGCTCTGTGCCAAGAGTTAAGTTTTCTGGATGAACTGAGTCCTTACAACAATTCTCAGATAGAGCTTGGTCTAACTCTTCAGGGAAAGGTTGCCGTTGAAAATTGAATGTGTTTTAGGCTTTTCAGACTCTGAGGAACATGAATATGTGTTTCTTTTGCAAATCTGAGCTCTCTGTCAAAAGATATGTTTTGTGGCTTAATTGAGTTCTACTTGTAATTCTGAGATACAGCTTCGTATAACTCCTCAGGGAAAGCTTGCCTTTGAAAATTGAATGTGTTTTGGGCTTTTCAGACTCTGAGAAACACGAATATGTCTTTCTTTTCCAAATCTGAGTTCTGTGCCAACAATTACGTTTTCTGGCTAAATTGAGTTCTACTGCCAATTGTGAGATACAGCTTGCTCTAACTCCTCAGGAAAAGCTTGCCTTTGATAATTGAATGTATTTTGGGCTTTTCAGAGTCTGAGGAACATCAATATGTGTTTCTTTTGCAAATCTGAGCTCTGTGCCAAGAGTTACGTTTTCTGGATGAACTGAGTCCTTACCACAATTCTGAGATAGAGCTTGGTCTAACTGTTCACGGAAAGGTTGCCTTTGAAAATTGAATATATTTTGGGCTTTTCAGACTCTGAGGAACATGAATATGTGTTTCTTTTGCAAATCTGAGCTCTGTGTCAAAATATATGTTTTCTGGCTGATTTGAGTTCCACTTGTAATTGTGAGATACAGCTTGGTCTAACTCCTCAGGAAAAGCTTGCCTTTGAAAATTGAATGTTTTTTGGGCTTTTCAGATTCTGAGGAACATGAATATGTGTTTCTTTTCCAAATCTGAGCTCTTTGCCAACAGTTAAGTTTTCTGGTTGAACTGAGTCCTTACCACAGTTCTGAGATAGAGCTTGGTCTAACTCTTGAGGGGAAGGTTGCCTTTGAAAATTGAATGTGTTTTGGGCTTTTCAGAACGTGGGGAACATGAATATGTGTTTCTTTTCCAAATCTGAGCTCTGTGCCAACTGTTAAGTTTTCTGGCTGAACTGAGTCCTTACAACAATTCTGAGATAGAGCTAGGTCTAAATCTTCAGGGAAAGTTCACCTTTGAAAACTGAATGTATTTTGGGCTTTTCAGAACATGGGGAACATGAATATGTGTTTCCTTTTCAAATCTGAGCTCTGTGTCAACAGTTAAGTTCTCTGGCTGAATTGAGTCCTACCACCAATTGTGAGATACAGCTTGGTCTAACTCTTGAGGGAAAGGTTGCCTTTGAAAATTGAATGTGTTTTGGGCTTTTCAGACTCCGAGAAACATGAATATGTGTTTCTGTTCCAAATCTGAGCTCTGTGCCAACTGTTAAGTTTTCTGGCTGAATTGAGTCCTTACAACAATTCTCAGATAGAGCTTGGTCTAACTCTTCAGGGAAAGGTTGCCGTTGAAAATTGAATGTGTTTTGGGCTTCTCAGAACATGAGGAACATGAATATGCATTTTCTTTGCAAATCTGAGCTCTTTCTCGTTACATTCTCTGGCTGAATTGAGTTTTACTTGTAATTGTGAAATACAGCTTGGTCTAACTCCTCAGGAAAAGCTATTTCTTTGAAAATTGAATGGGTTTTCGACTTTTCAGACTCTGACGAACATGAATATGTGTTTCTTTTGCAAATCTGACCTCTGTGTCAAAAGATATGTTTTCTTTCTGAATTGAGTTCCAGTTGTAATTGTGAGGTACAGCTTGGTCTAATTGTTCACGGAAAGCTTGCCTTTGAAAATTGAATGTGTTTTGGGCTTTTCAGATTCTGAGGAAGATGAATAAGTGTTTCTTTTCCAAATCTGGCCTCTATGCCAATAGTTAAGTTTTCTGGCTGAACTGAGTCCTACCACCAATTGTGAGATACAGCTTGGTCTAACACTTGAGGGAAAGTTTGCCTTTGAAAATTGAATGTGTTTTGGGCTTTTCAGACTCTGAGGAACATGAATATGTGTTTCTTTTCCAAATCTGAGCTCTGTGCCAACTGTTAATTTTTCTGGCTGAACTGAGTCCTTACAACAATTCTGAGATAGAGCTTGGTCTAACTCTTCAGGGAAAGGTTGACGTTGAAAATTGAATGTGTTTTGGGCGTTTCAGACTCTGAGGAACATGAATATGTGTTTCTTTTCCAAATGTGAGCTCTGTGCCAACTGTTAATTTTTCTGGCTGAACTGAGTCCTTACAACAATTCTCAGATAGAGCTTGGTGTAACTCTTCAGGGAAAGGTTGAGGTTGAAAATTGAATGTTTTTTGGGCTTTTCAGACTCTGAGGAACATGAATATGTGTTTCTTTTGCAAATCTGAGCTTTCTGTCAAAAGATATGTTTCGTGGCTTAATTGAGTTCTACTTGTAATTCTGAGAGACAGCTTCGTATAACTCCTCAGGGAAAGCTTGCCTTTGAAAATAGAATGTGTTTTGGGCTTTTCAGACTCTGAGAAACATGAATATGTCTTTCTTTTCCAAATCTGAGTTCTGTGCCAACAATTAAGTTTTCTGGCTAAATTGAGTTCTACTGCCAATTGTGAGATACAGTTTGCTCTAACTCCTCAGGAAAAGCTTGCCTTTGATAATTGAATGTATTTTGGGCTTTTCAGAGTCTGAGGAACATCAATATGTGTTTCTTTTGCAAATCTGAGCTCTGTGCCAAGAGTTACGTTTTCTGGATGAACTGAGTCCTTACAACAATTCTCATATAGAGCTTGGTGTAACTCTTCAGGGAAAGGTTGAGGTTGAAAATTGAATGTTTTTTGGGCTTTTCAGACTCTGAGGAACATGAATACGTGTTTCTTTGGGAAATCTGAGCTTTCTGTCAAAAGATATGTTTTGTGGCTTAATTGTGTTCTACTTGTAATTCTGAGATACAACTTCGTCTAACTCCTCAGGGAAAGTTTGCCTTTGAAAATTGAATGTGTTTTGGGCTTTTCAGACTCTGAGAAACATGAATATGTGTTTCTTTTCCAAATCTGAGCTCTGTGCCAAGAGTTAAGTTTTCTGGATGAACTGAGTCCTTACAACAATTCTGAGATACAGCTAGATCTAACTCCTCAGGGAAAGTTCACCTTTGAAAAATGAATGCATTTTGGGGTTTTCAGAACATGGGGAACATGAACATGTGTTTCCTTTTCAAATCTGAGCTCTGTGTCAACAGTTAAGTTCTCTGGCTGAATTGAGTCCTACCACCAATTGTGAGATACAGCTTGGTCTAACTCTTGAGGGAAAGGTTGCCTTTGAAAATTGAATGTGTTTTGGGCTTTTCAGACTCTGAGAAATATGAATATGTGTTTCTGTTCCAAATCTGAGCTCTGTACCAACTGTTAAATTTTCTGGCTGAACTGAGTCCTTACAACAATTCTGAGATAGAGCTAGGTCTAACTCTTCAGGGAAAGTTCACCTTTGAAAACTGAATGTATTTTGGGCTTTTCAGAGTCTGAGGAACATGAATATGTGTTTCTTTTGCAAATCTGAGCTCTGTGTCAAAATATATGTTTTCTGGCTGAATTGAGTTCCACTTGTAATTGTGAGATACAGCTTGGTCTAACTTTTCACGGAAAGCTTGCCTTTGATAATTCAATGTTTTCTGGGCTTTTCAGATTCTGAGGAACATGAATATGTGTTTCTTTTCCAAATCTGAGCTCTTTGCCAACAGTTAAGTTTTCTGGCTGAACTGAGTCCTTACCACAATTCGGAGATAGAGCTTGGTCTAACTGTTCACGGAAAGCTTGCCTTTGAAAATTGAATATGTTTTGGGCTTTTCAGAGTCTGAGGAACATGAATATGTGTTTCTTTTGCAAATCTGAGCTCTGTGCCAAGAGTTACGTTTTCTGGATGAACTGAGTCCTTACAACAATTCTGAGATGCAGCTAGATCTAACACCTCAGGGAAAGTTCACCTTTGAAAATTGAATGCATTTTGGGCTTTTCAGAACATGGGGAACATGAATATGTGTTTCTTTTGCAAATCTGAGCTCTGTGTCAAAATATATGTTTTCTGGCTGAATTGAGTTCCACTTGTAATTGTGAGATACAGCTTGGTCTAACTTTTCACGGAAAGCTTGCCTTTGATAATTGAATGTTTTTTGGGCTTTTCAGAACGTGGGTAACATGAATATGTGTTTCTTTTCCAAATCTGAGCTCTTTGCCAAAAGTTAAGTTTTCTGGTTGAACTTAGTCCTTACAACAATTCTGAGATACAGCTAGATCTAACTCCTCAGGGAAAGTTAATCTTTGAAAATTGAATTCATTTTGGGCTTTTAAGAACACGGGGAACATGAATATGTGTTTCCTTTTCAAATCTGAGCTCTTTGTCAAAATTTACGTTCTCTGGATGAATTGAGTCCTACCATCAATTGTGAGATACAACTTGGTCTAACTCTTGAGGGAAAGGTTGCCTTTGAAAATTGAATGTGTTTTGGGCTTTTCAGACTCTGAAAAACATGAATATGTGTTTCTTTTCCAAATCTGAGCTCTGTGCCAACTGTTACGTTTTCTGGCTGAACTGAGTCCTTATAACAATTCTCAGATAGAGCTTGGTCTAACTCTTCAGGGAAATGTTGCCGTTGAAAATTGAATCTGTTTTGGGCTTCTCAGACTCTGAGAAACATGAATATGTCTTTCTTTTCCAAATCTGAGCTCTGTGCCAACAATTAAGTTTTCTGGCGAAATTGAGTCCTACTGCCAATTCTGAGAGACAGCTTCGTATAACTCCTCAGGGAAAGCTTGCCTTTGAAAATAGAATGTGTTTTGGGCTTTTCAGACTCTGAGAAACATGAATATGTCTTTCTTTTCCAAATCTGAGTTCTGTGCCAACAATTACGTTTTCTGGCTAAATTGAGTTCTACTGCCAATTGTGAGATACAGCTTGCTCTAACTCCTCAGGAAAAGCTTGCCTTTGATAATTGAATGTATTTTGGGCTTTTCAGAGTCTGAGGAACATCAATATGTGTTTCTTTTGCAAATCTGAGCTCTGTGCCAAGAGTTACGTTTTCTGGATGAACTGAGTCCTTACAACAATTCTCATATAGAGCTTGGTGTAACTCTTCAGGGAAAGGTTGAGGTTGAAAATTGAATGTTTTTTGGGCTTTTCAGACTGAGGAACATGAATACGTGTTTCTTTGGGAAATCTGAGCTTTCTGTCAAAAGATATGTTTTGTGGCTTAATTGTGTTCTACTTGTAATTCTGAGTTACAACTTCGTCTAACTCCTCAGGGAAAGTTTGCCTTTGAAAATTGAATGTGTTTTGGGCTTTTCAGACTCTGAGAAACATGAATATGTGTTTCTTTTCCAAATCTGAGCTCTGTGCCAAGAGTTAAGTTTTCTGGATGAACTGAGTCCTTACAACAATTCTCAGATAGAGCTTGGTCTAACTCTTCAGGGAAAGGTTGCCGTTGAAAATTGAATGTGTTTTAGGCTTTTCAGACTCTGAGGAACATGAATATGTGTTTCTTTTGCAAATCTGAGCTCTCTGTCAAAAGATATGTTTTGTGGCTTAATTGAGTTCTACTTGTAATTCTGAGATACAGCTTCGTATAACTCCTCAGGGAAAGCTTGCCTTTGAAAATTGAATGTGTTTTGGGCTTTTCAGACTCTGAGAAACACGAATATGTCTTTCTTTTCCAAATCTGAGTTCTGTGCCAACAATTACGTTTTCTGGCTAAATTGAGTTCTACTGCCAATTGTGAGATACAGCTTGCTCTAACTCCTCAGGAAAAGCTTGCCTTTGATAATTGAATGTATTTTGGGCTTTTCAGAGTCTGAGGAACATCAATATGTGTTTCTTTTGCAAATCTGAGCTCTGTGCCAAGAGTTACGTTTTCTGGATGAACTGAGTCCTTACCACAATTCTGAGATAGAGCTTGGTCTAACTGTTCACGGAAAGGTTGCCTTTGAAAATTGAATATATTTTGGGCTTTTCAGACTCTGAGGAACATGAATATGTGTTTCTTTTGCAAATCTGAGCTCTGTGTCAAAATATATGTTTTCTGGCTGATTTGAGTTCCACTTGTAATTGTGAGATACAGCTTGGTCTAACTCCTCAGGAAAAGCTTGCCTTTGAAAATTGAATGTTTTTTGGGCTTTTCAGATTCTGAGGAACATGAATATGTGTTTCTTTTCCAAATCTGAGCTCTTTGCCAACAGTTAAGTTTTCTGGTTGAACTGAGTCCTTACCACAGTTCTGAGATAGAGCTTGGTCTAACTCTTGAGGGGAAGGTTGCCTTTGAAAATTGAATGTGTTTTGGGCTTTTCAGAACGTGGGGAACATGAATATGTGTTTCTTTTCCAAATCTGAGCTCTGTGCCAACTGTTAAGTTTTCTGGCTGAACTGAGTCCTTACAACAATTCTGAGATAGAGCTAGGTCTAAATCTTCAGGGAAAGTTCACCTTTGAAAACTGAATGTATTTTGGGCTTTTCAGAACATGGGGAACATGAATATGTGATTCTTTTCCAAATCTGAGCTCTATGCCAAAAATTACGTTTTCTGGCTAAATTGAGTTCTACTGCCAATTGTGAGATACAGCTTGGTCTAACTCCTCAGGAAAAGCTCGCCTTTGAAAATTGAATGTATTTTGGGCTTTTCAGATTCTGAGGAACATGAATATGTGTTTCTTTTCCAAGTCTGAGCTCTGTGCCAACAGTTAAGTTTTCTGGCTTAATTGAGTTCTACTTGTAATTCTTAGATACAGCTTCGTATAACTCTGAGAACCATGAATATGTCTTTCTTTTCCAAATCTGTGTTCTGTGCCAACAATTACGTTTTCTGGCTAAATTGAGTTCTACTGCCAATTGTGAGATACAGCTTGGTCTAACTCTTGAGGGAAAGGTTGCCTTTGAAAATTGAATGTGTTTTGGGCTTTTCAGACTCTGAGAAATATGAATATGTGTTTCTGTTCCAAATCTAAGCTCTGTGCCAACTGTTAAGTTTTCTGGCTGAACTGAGTCCTTACAACAATTCTCAGATAGAGCTTGGTCTAACTCTTCAGGGAAAGGTTGCCGTTGAAAATTGAATGTGTTTTGCGCTTTTTAGACTCTGAGGAACATGAATATGTGTTTCTTTTGCAAATCTGAGCTCTCTGTCAAAAGATATGTTTTCTGGCTTAATTGAGTTCTACTTGTAATTCTGAGATACAGCTTCGTATAACTCCTCAGGGAAAGCTTGCCTTTGAAAATTGAATGTTTTTTGGGCTTTTCAGATTCTGAGGAACATGAATATGTGTTTCTTTTCCAAATCTGAGCTCTTTGCCAACAGTTAAGTTTTCTGGTTGAACTGAGTCCTTACCACAGTTCTGAGATAGAGCTTGGTCTAACAGTTCACGGAAAGGTCACCTTTGAAAGTTGAATGTGTTTTGGGCTTTTCAGAACATGGGGAACATGAATATGTGTTTCTTTTCCAAATCTGAGCTCTGTGCCAACTGTTAAGTTTTCTGGCTGAACTGAGTCCTTACAACAATTCTGAGATAGAGCTAGGTCTAAATCTTCAGGGAAAGTTCACCTTTGAAAACTGAATGTATTTTGGGCTTTTCAGAAAATGGGGAACATGAATATGTGATTCTTTTCCAAATCTGAGCTCTATGCCAAAAATTACGTTTTCTGGCTAAATTGAGTTCTACTGCCAATTGTGAGATACAGCTTGGTCTAACTCCTCAGGAAACGCTCGCCTTTGAAAATTGAATGTATTTTGGGCTTTTCAGATTCTGAGGAACATGAATATGTGTTTCTTTTCCAAGTCTGAGCTCTGTGCCAACAGGTAAGTTTTCTGGCTTAATTGAGTTCTACTTGTAATTCTTATAACTTATAGCTTCGTATAACTCTGAGAAACATGAATATGTCTTTCTTTTCCAAATCTGAGTTCTGTGCCAACAATTACGTTTTCTGGCGAAATTGAGTCCTACTGCCAATTCTGAGATACAGCTTGGTCTAACTCCTCAGGAAAAGCTTGCCTTTGATAATTGAATGTATTTTGGGCTTTTCAGAGTCTGAGGAACATCAATATGTGTTTCTTTTGCAAATCTGAGCTCTGTGCCAAGAGTTACGTTTTCTGGATGAACTGAGTCCTTACAACAATTCTCATATAGAGCTTGGTGTAACTCTTCAGGGAAAGGTTGAGGTTGAAAATTGAATGTTTTTTGGGCTTTTCAGACTCTGAGGAACATGAATACGTGTTTCTGTTCCAAATCTGAGCTCTGTACCAACTGTTAAATTTTCTGGCTGAACTGAGTCCTTACAACAATTCTGAGATAGAGCTAGGTCTAACTCTTCAGGGAAAGTTCACCTTTGAAAACTGAATGTATTTTGGGCTTTTCAGAGTCTGAGGAACATGAATATGTGTTTCTTTTGCAAATCTGAGCTCTGTGTCAAAATATATGTTTTCTGGCTGAATTGAGTTCCACTTGTAATTGTGAGATACAGCTTGGTCTAACTTTTCACGGAAAGCTTGCCTTTGATAATTCAATGTTTTCTGGGCTTTTCAGATTCTGAGGAACATGAATATGTGTTTCTTTTCCAAATCTGAGCTCTTTGCCAACAGTTAAGTTTTCTGGCTGAACTGAGTCCTTACCACAATTCGGAGATAGAGCTTGGTCTAACTGTTCACGGAAAGCTTGCCTTTGAAAATTGAATATGTTTTGGGCTTTTCAGAGTCTGAGGAACATGAATATGTGTTTCTTTTGCAAATCTGAGCTCTGTGCCAAGAGTTACGTTTTCTGGATGAACTGAGTCCTTACAACAATTCTGAGATGCAGCTAGATCTAACACCTCAGGGAAAGTTCACCTTTGAAAATTGAATGCATTTTGGGCTTTTCAGAACATGGGGAACATGAATATGTGTTTCTTTTGCAAATCTGAGCTCTGTGTCAAAATATATGTTTTCTGGCTGAATTGAGTTCCACTTGTAATTGTGAGATACAGCTTGGTCTAACTTTTCACGGAAAGCTTGCCTTTGATAATTGAATGTTTTTTGGGCTTTTCAGAACGTGGGTAACATGAATATGTGTTTCTTTTCCAAATCTGAGCTCTTTGCCAAAAGTTAAGTTTTCTGGTTGAACTTAGTCCTTACAACAATTCTGAGATACAGCTAGATCTAACTCCTCAGGGAAAGTTAATCTTTGAAAATTGAATTCATTTTGGGCTTTTAAGAACACGGGGAACATGAATATGTGTTTCCTTTTCAAATCTGAGCTCTTTGTCAAAATTTACGTTCTCTGGATGAATTGAGTCCTACCATCAATTGTGAGATACAACTTGGTCTAACTCTTGAGGGAAAGCTCGCCTTTGAAAATTGAATGTATTTTGGGCTTTTCAGATTCTGAGGAACATGAATATGTGTTTCTTTTCCAAGTCTGAGCTCTGTGCCAACAGTTAAGTTTTCTGGCTTAATTGAGTTCTACTTGTAATTCTTAGATACAGCTTCGTATAACTCTGAGAACCATGAATATGTCTTTCTTTTCCAAATCTGTGTTCTGTGCCAACAATTACGTTTTCTGGCTAAATTGAGTTCTACTGCCAATTGTGAGATACAGCTTGGTCTAACTCTTGAGGGAAAGGTTGCCTTTGAAAATTGAATGTGTTTTGGGCTTTTCAGACTCTGAGAAATATGAATATGTGTTTCTGTTCCAAATCTAAGCTCTGTGCCAACTGTTAAGTTTTCTGGCTGAACTGAGTCCTTACAACAATTCTCAGATAGAGCTTGGTCTAACTCTTCAGGGAAAGGTTGCCGTTGAAAATTGAATGTGTTTTGCGCTTTTTAGACTCTGAGGAACATGAATATGTGTTTCTTTTGCAAATCTGAGCTCTCTGTCAAAAGATATGTTTTCTGGCTTAATTGAGTTCTACTTGTAATTCTGAGATACAGCTTCGTATAACTCCTCAGGGAAAGCTTGCCTTTGAAAATTGAATGTTTTTTGGGCTTTTCAGATTCTGAGGAACATGAATATGTGTTTCTTTTCCAAATCTGAGCTCTTTGCCAACAGTTAAGTTTTCTGGTTGAACTGAGTCCTTACCACAGTTCTGAGATAGAGCTTGGTCTAACAGTTCACGGAAAGGTCACCTTTGAAAGTTGAATGTGTTTTGGGCTTTTCAGAACATGGGGAACATGAATATGTGTTTCTTTTCCAAATCTGAGCTCTGTGCCAACTGTTAAGTTTTCTGGCTGAACTGAGTCCTTACAACAATTCTGAGATAGAGCTAGGTCTAAATCTTCAGGGAAAGTTCACCTTTGAAAACTGAATGTATTTTGGGGTTTTCAGAAAATGGGGAACATGAATATGTGATTCTTTTCCAAATCTGAGCTCTATGCCAAAAATTACGTTTTCTGGCTAAATTGAGTTCTACTGCCAATTGTGAGATACAGCTTGGTCTAACTCCTCAGGAAACGCTCGCCTTTGAAAATTGAATGTATTTTGGGCTTTTCAGATTCTGAGGAACATGAATATGTGTTTCTTTTCCAAGTCTGAGCTCTGTGCCAACAGGTAAGTTTTCTGGCTTAATTGAGTTCTACTTGTAATTCTTATAACTTATAGCTTCGTATAACTCTGAGAAACATGAATATGTCTTTCTTTTCCAAATCTGAGTTCTGTGCCAACAATTACGTTTTCTGGCGAAATTGAGTCCTACTGCCAATTCTGAGATACAGCTTGGTCTAACTCCTCAGGAAAAGCTTGCCTTTGATAATTGAATGTATTTTGGGCTTTTCAGAGTCTGAGGAACATCAATATGTGTTTCTTTTGCAAATCTGAGCTCTGTGCCAAGAGTTACGTTTTCTGGATGAACTGAGTCCTTACAACAATTCTCATATAGAGCTTGGTGTAACTCTTCAGGGAAAGGTTGAGGTTGAAAATTGAATGTTTTTTGGGCTTTTCAGACTCTGAGGAACATGAATACGTGTTTCTTTGGGAAATCTGAGCTTTCTGTCAAAAGATATGTTTTGTGGCTTAATTGTGTTCTACTTGTAATTCTGAGATACAACTTCGTCTAACTCCTCAGGGAAAGTTTGCCTTTGAAAATTGAATGTGTTTTGGGCTTTTCAGACTCTGAGAAACATGAATATGTGTTTCTTTTCCAAATCTGAGCTCTGTGCCAAGAGTTAAGTTTTCTGGATGAACTGAGTCCTTACAACAATTCTGAGATACAGCTAGATCTAACTCCTCAGGGAAAGTTCACCTTTGAAAAATGAATGCATTTTGGGGTTTTCAGAACATGGGGAACATGAACATGTGTTTCCTTTTCAAATCTGAGCTCTGTGTCAACAGTTAAGTTCTCTGGCTGAATTGAGTCCTACCACCAATTGTGAGATACAGCTTGGTCTAACTCTTGAGGGAAAGGTTGCCTTTGAAAATTGAATGTGTTTTGGGCTTTTCAGACTCTGAGAAATATGAATATGTGTTTCTGTTCCAAATCTGAGCTCTGTACCAACTGTTAAATTTTCTGGCTGAACTGAGTCCTTACAACAATTCTGAGATAGAGCTAGGTCTAACTCTTCAGGGAAAGTTCACCTTTGAAAACTGAATGTATTTTGGGCTTTTCAGAGTCTGAGGAACATGAATATGTGTTTCTTTTGCAAATCTGAGCTCTGTGTCAAAATATATGTTTTCTGGCTGAATTGTGTTCCACTTGTAATTGTGAGATACAGCTTGGTCTAACTTTTCACGGAAAGCTTGCCTTTGATAATTCAATGTTTTCTGGGCTTTTCAGATTCTGAGGAACATGAATATGTGTTTCTTTTCCAAATCTGAGCTCTTTGCCAACAGTTAAGTTTTCTGGCTGAACTGAGTCCTTACCACAATTCGGAGATAGAGCTTGGTCTAACTGTTCACGGAAAGCTTGCCTTTGAAAATTGAATATGTTTTGGGCTTTTCAGAGTCTGAGGAACATGAATATGTGTTTCTTTTGCAAATCTGAGCTCTGTGCCAAGAGTTACGTTTTCTGGATGAACTGAGTCCTTACAACAATTCTGAGATGCAGCTAGATCTAACACCTCAGGGAAAGTTCACCTTTGAAAATTGAATGCATTTTGGGCTTTTCAGAACATGGGGAACATGAATATGTGTTTCTTTTGCAAATCTGAGCTCTGTGTCAAAATATATGTTTTCTGGCTGAATTGAGTTCCACTTGTAATTGTGAGATACAGCTTGGTCTAACTTTTCACGGAAAGCTTGCCTTTGATAATTGAATGTTTTTTGGGCTTTTCAGAACGTGGGTAACATGAATATGTGTTTCTTTTCCAAATCTGAGCTCTTTGCCAAAAGTTAAGTTTTCTGGTTGAACTTAGTCCTTACAACAATTCTGAGATACAGCTAGATCTAACTCCTCAGGGAAAGTTAATCTTTGAAAATTGAATTCATTTTGGGCTTTTAAGAACACGGGGAACATGAATATGTGTTTCCTTTTCAAATCTGAGCTCTTTGTCAAAATTTACGTTCTCTGGATGAATTGAGTCCTACCATCAATTGTGAGATACAGCTTGGTCTAACTCTTGAGGGAAAGGTTGCCTTTGAAAATTGAATGTGTTTTGGGCTTTTCAGACTCTGAAAAACATGAATATGTGTTTCTTTTCCAAATCTGAGCTCTGTGCCAACTGTTACGTTTTCTGGCTGAACTGAGTCCTTATAACAATTCTCAGATAGAGCTTGGTCTAACTCTTCAGGGAAATGTTGCCGTTGAAAATTGAATCTGTTTTGGGCTTCTCAGACTCTGAGAAACATGAATATGTCTTTCTTTTCCAAATCTGAGCTCTGTGCCAACAATTAAGTTTTCTGGCGAAATTGAGTCCTACTGCCAATTCTGAGAGACAGCTTCGTATAACTCCTCAGGGAAAGCTTGCCTTTGAAAATAGAATGTGTTTTGGGCTTTTCAGACTCTGAGAAACATGAATATGTCTTTCTTTTCCAAATCTGAGTTCTGTGCCAACAATTACGTTTTCTGGCTAAATTGAGTTCTACTGCCAATTGTGAGATACAGCTTGCTCTAACTCCTCAGGAAAAGCTTGCCTTTGATAATTGAATGTATTTTGGGCTTTTCAGAGTCTGAGGAACATCAATATGTGTTTCTTTTGCAAATCTGAGCTCTGTGCCAAGAGTTACGTTTTCTGGATGAACTGAGTCCTTACAACAATTCTCATATAGAGCTTGGTGTAACTCTTCAGGGAAAGGTTGAGGTTGAAAATTGAATGTTTTTTGGGCTTTTCAGACTGAGGAACATGAATACGTGTTTCTTTGGGAAATCTGAGCTTTCTGTCAAAAGATATGTTTTGTGGCTTAATTGTGTTCTACTTGTAATTCTGAGTTACAACTTCGTCTAACTCCTCAGGGAAAGTTTGCCTTTGAAAATTGAATGTGTTTTGGGCTTTTCAGACTCTGAGAAACATGAATATGTGTTTCTTTTCCAAATCTGAGCTCTGTGCCAAGAGTTAAGTTTTCTGGATGAACTGAGTCCTTACAACAATTCTCAGATAGAGCTTGGTCTAACTCTTCAGGGAAAGGTTGCCGTTGAAAATTGAATGTGTTTTAGGCTTTTCAGACTCTGAGGAACATGAATATGTGTTTCTTTTGCAAATCTGAGCTCTCTGTCAAAAGATATGTTTTGTGGCTTAATTGAGTTCTACTTGTAATTCTGAGATACAGCTTCGTATAACTCCTCAGGGAAAGCTTGCCTTTGAAAATTGAATGTGTTTTGGGCTTTTCAGACTCTGAGAAACACGAATATGTCTTTCTTTTCCAAATCTGAGTTCTGTGCCAACAATTACGTTTTCTGGCTAAATTGAGTTCTACTGCCAATTGTGAGATACAGCTTGCTCTAACTCCTCAGGAAAAGCTTGCCTTTGATAATTGAATGTATTTTGGGCTTTTCAGAGTCTGAGGAACATCAATATGTGTTTCTTTTGCAAATCTGAGCTCTGTGCCAAGAGTTACGTTTTCTGGATGAACTGAGTCCTTACCACAATTCTGAGATAGAGCTTGGTCTAACTGTTCACGGAAAGGTTGCCTTTGAAAATTGAATATATTTTGGGCTTTTCAGACTCTGAGGAACATGAATATGTGTTTCTTTTGCAAATCTGAGCTCTGTGTCAAAATATATGTTTTCTGGCTGATTTGAGTTCCACTTGTAATTGTGAGATACAGCTTGGTCTAACTCCTCAGGAAAAGCTTGCCTTTGAAAATTGAATGTTTTTTGGGCTTTTCAGATTCTGAGGAACATGAATATGTGTTTCTTTTCCAAATCTGAGCTCTTTGCCAACAGTTAAGTTTTCTGGTTGAACTGAGTCCTTACCACAGTTCTGAGATAGAGCTTGGTCTAACTCTTGAGGGGAAGGTTGCCTTTGAAAATTGAATGTGTTTTGGGCTTTTCAGAACGTGGGGAACATGAATATGTGTTTCTTTTCCAAATCTGAGCTCTGTGCCAACTGTTAAGTTTTCTGGCTGAACTGAGTCCTTACAACAATTCTGAGATAGAGCTAGGTCTAAATCTTCAGGGAAAGTTCACCTTTGAAAACTGAATGTATTTTGGGCTTTTCAGAACATGGGGAACATGAATATGTGATTCTTTTCCAAATCTGAGCTCTATGCCAAAAATTACGTTTTCTGGCTAAATTGAGTTCTACTGCCAATTGTGAGATACAGCTTGGTCTAACTCCTCAGGAAAAGCTCGCCTTTGAAAATTGAATGTATTTTGGGCTTTTCAGATTCTGAGGAACATGAATATGTGATTCTTTTCCAAGTCTGAGCTCTGTGCCAACAGTTAAGTTTTCTGGCTTAATTGAGTTCTACTTGTAATTCTTAGATACAGCTTCGTATAACTCTGAGAACCATGAATATGTCTTTCTTTTCCAAATCTGTGTTCTGTGCCAACAATTACGTTTTCTGGCTAAATTGAGTTCTACTGCCAATTGTGAGATACAGCTTGGTCTAACTCTTGAGGGAAAGGTTGCCTTTGAAAATTGAATGTGTTTTGGGCTTTTCAGACTCTGAGAAATATGAATATGTGTTTCTGTTCCAAATCTGAGCTCTGTGCCAACTGTTAAGTTTTCTGGCTGAACTGAGTCCTTACAACAATTCTCAGATAGAGCTTGGTCTAACTCTTCAGGGAAAGGTTGCCGTTGAAAATTGAATGTGTTTTGCGCTTTTTAGACTCTGAGGAACATGAATATGTGTTTCTTTTGCAAATCTGAGTTCTCTGTCAAAAGATATGTTTTGTGGCTTAATTGAGTTCTACTTGTAATTGTGAGATACAGCTTGGTCTAACTCCTCAGGAAAAGCTTGCCTTTGAAAATTGAATGTTTTTTGGGCTTTTCAGATTCTGAGGAACATGAATATGTGTTTCTTTTCCAAATCTGAGCTCTTTGCCAACAGTTAAGTTTTCTGGTTGAACTGAGTCCTTACCACAGTTCTGAGATAGAGCTTGGTCTAACTCTTGAGGGGAAGGTTGCCTTTGAAAATTGAATGTGTTTTGGGCTTTTCAGAACGTGGGGAACATGAATATGTGTTTCTTTTCCAAATCTGAGCTCTGTGCCAACTGTTAAGTTTTCTGGCTGAACTGAGTCCTTACAACAATTCTGAGATAGAGCTAGGTCTAAATCTTCAGGGAAAGTTCACCTTTGAAAACTGAATGTATTTTGGGCTTTTCAGAACATGGGGAACATGAATATGTGATTCTTTTCCTAATCTGAGCTCTATGCCAAAAATTACGTTTTCTGGCTAAATTGAGTTCTACTGCCAATTGTGAGATACAGCTTGGTCTAACTCCTCAGGAAAAGCTCGCCTTTGAAAATTGAATGTATTTTGGGCTTTTCAGATTCTGAGGAACATGAATATGTGTTTCTTTTCCAAGTCTGAGCTCTGTGCCAACAGTTAAGTTTTCTGGCTTAATTGAGTTCTACTTGTAATTCTTAGATACAGCTTCGTATAACTCTGAGAACCATGAATATGTCTTTCTTTTCCAAATCTGTGTTCTGTGCCAACAATTACGTTTTCTGGCTAAATTGAGTTCTACTGCCAATTGTGAGATACAGCTTGGTCTAACTCTTGAGGGAAAGGTTGCCTTTGAAAATTGAATGTGTTTTGGGCTTTTCAGACTCTGAGAAATATGAATATGTGTTTCTGTTCCAAATCTGAGCTCTGTGCCAACTGTTAAGTTTTCTGGCTGAACTGAGTCCTTACAACAATTCTCAGATAGAGCTTGGTCTAACTCTTCAGGGAAAGGTTGCCGTTGAAAATTGAATGTGTTTTGCGCTTTTTAGACTCTGAGGAACATGAATATGTGTTTCTTTTGCAAATCTGAGCTCTCTGTCAAAAGATATGTTTTGTGGCTTAATTGAGTTCTACTTGTAATTCTGAGATACAGCTTCGTATAACTCCTCAGGGAAAGCTTGCCTTTGAAAATTGAATGTTTTTTGGGCTTTTCAGATTCTGAGGAACATGAATATGTGTTTCTTTTCCAAATCTGAGCTCTTTGCCAACAGTTAAGTTTTCTGGTTGAACTGAGTCCTTACCACAGTTCTGAGATAGAGCTTGGTCTAATAGTTCACGGAAAGGTCACCTTTGAAAGTTGAATGTGTTTTGGGCTTTTCAGAACATGGGGAACATGAATATGTGTTTCTTTTCCAAATCTGAGCTCTGTGCCAACTGTTAAGTTTTCTGGCTGAACTGAGTCCTTACAACAATTCTGAGATAGAGCTAGGTCTAAATCTTCAGGGAAAGTTCACCTTTGAAAACTGAATGTATTTTGGGCTTTTCAGAAAATGGGGAACATGAATATGTGATTCTTTTCCAAATCTGAGCTCTATGCCAAAAATTACGTTTTCTGGCTAAATTGAGTTCTACTGCCAATTGTGAGATACAGCTTGGTCTAACTCCTCAGGAAACGCTCGCCTTTGAAAATTGAATGTATTTTGGGCTTTTCAGATTCTGAGGAACATCAATATGTGTTTCTTTTCCAAGTCTGAGCTCTGTGCCAACAGGTAAGTTTTCTGGCTTAATTGAGTTCTACTTGTAATTCTTATAACTTATAGCTTCGTATAACTCTGAGAAACATGAATATGTCTTTCTTTTCCAAATCTGAGTTCTGTGCCAACAATTACGTTTTCTGGCGAAATTGAGTCCTACTGCCAATTCTGAGATACAGCTTGGTCAAACTCTTGAGGGGAAGGTTGCCTTTGAAAATTGAATGTGTTTTGGACTTTTCAGAGTCTGAGGAACATGAATATGTGTTTCTTTTGCAAATCTGAGCTGTGTGCCAAAATATATGTTTTCTTGCTTGAATTGAGTTCCACTTGTAATTGTGAGATACAGCTTGGTCTCACTTTTCACGGAAAGCTTGCCTTTGGTAATTGAATGTTTTTTGTGCTTTTCAGATTCTGAGGAACATGAATATGTGTTTCTTTTCCAAATCTGAGCTCTTTGCCAACAGTTAAATTTTCTGGTTGAACTGAGTCCTTACCACAATTCTGAGATAGAGCTTGGTCTAACTGTTCACGGAAAGGTTGCCTTTGAAAATTGAATATATTTTGGGCTTTTCAGACTCTGAGGAACATGAATATGTGTTTCTTTTCCAAGTCTGAGCTCTGTGTCAAAATATATGTTTTCTGGCTGATTTGAGTTCCACTTGTAATTGTGAGATACCGCTTGGTCTAACTCCTCAGGAAAAGCTTGCCTTTGAAAATTGAATGTTTTTTGGGCTTTTCAGATTCTGAGGAACATGAATATGTGTTTCTTTTCCAAATCTGAGCTCTTTGCCAACAGTTAAGTTTTCTGGTTGAACTGAGTCCTTACCACAGTTCTGAGATAGAGCTTGGTCTAACTCTTGAGGGGAAGGTTGCCTTTGAAAATTGAATGTGTTTTGGGCTTTTCAGAACGTGGGGAACATGAATATGTGTTTCTTTTCCAAATCTGAGCTCTGTGCCAACTGTTAAGTTTTCTGGATGAACTGAGTCCTTACAACAATTCTGAGATAGAGCTAGGTCTAACTCTTCAGGGAAAGTTCACCTTTGAAAACTGAATGTATTTTGGGCTTTTCAGAACATGGGGAACATGAATATGTGTTTCTTTTCCAAATCTGAGCTCTGTGCCAACTGTTAAGTTTTCTGGCTGAACTGAGTCCTTACAACAATTCTGAGATAGAGCTAGGTCTAAATCTTCAGGGAAAGTTCACCTTTGAAAACTGAATGTATTTTGGGCTTTTCAGAAAATGGGGAACATGAATATGTGATTCTTTTCCAAATCTGAGCTCTATGCCAAAAATTACGTTTTCTGGCTAAATTGAGTTCTACTGCCAATTGTGAGATACAGCTTGGTCTAACTCCTCAGGAAACGCTCGCCTTTGAAAATTGAATGTATTTTGGGCTTTTCAGATTCTGAGGAACATGAATATGTGTTTCTTTTCCAAGTCTGAGCTCTGTGCCAACAGGTAAGTTTTCTGGCTTAATTGAGTTCTACTTGTAATTCTTATAACTTATAGCTTCGTATAACTCTGAGAAACATGAATATGTCTTTCTTTTCCAAATCTGAGTTCTGTGCCAACAATTACGTTTTCTGGCGAAATTGAGTCCTACTGCCAATTCTGAGATACAGCTTGGTCAAACTCTTGAGGGGAAGGTTGCCTTTGAAAATTGAATGTGTTTTGGACTTTTCAGAGTCTGAGGAACATGAATATGTGTTTCTTTTGCAAATCTGAGCTGTGTGCCAAAATATATGTTTTCTTGCTTGAATTGAGTTCCACTTGTAATTGTGAGATACAGCTTGGTCTCACTTTTCACGGAAAGCTTGCCTTTGATAATTGAATGTTTTTTGTGCTTTTCAGATTCTGAGGAACATGAATATGTGTTTCTTTTCCAAATCTGAGCTCTTTGCCAACAGTCAAGTTTTCTGGTTGAACTGAGTCCTTACCACAATTCTGAGATAGAGCTTGGTCTAACTGTTCACGGAAAGGTTGCCTTTGAAAATTGAATATATTTTGGGCTTTTCAGACTCTGAGGAACATGAATATGTGTTTCTTTTCCAAGTCTGAGCTCTGTGTCAAAATATATGTTTTCTGGCTGATTTGAGTTCCACTTGTAATTGTGAGATACCGCTTGGTCTAACTCCTCAGGAAAAGCTTGCCTTTGAAAATTGAATGTTTTTTGGGCTTTTCAGATTCTGAGGAACATGAATATGTGTTTCTTTTCCAAATCTGAGCTCTTTGCCAACAGTTAAGTTTTCTGGTTGAACTGAGTCCTTACCACAGTTCTGAGATAGAGCTTGGTCTAACTCTTTAGGGGAAGGTTGCCTTTGAAAATTGAATGTGTTTTGGGCTTTTCAGAACATGGGGAACATGAATATGTGTTTCTTTTCCAAATCTGAGCTCTGTGCCAACTGTTAAGTTTTCTGGATGAACTGAGTCCTTACAACAATTCTGAGATAGAGCTAGGTCTAACTCTTCAGGGAAAGTTCACCTTTGAAAACTGAATGTATTTTGGGCTTTTCAGAACATGGGGAACATGAATATGTGATTCTTTTCCAAATCTGAGCTCTATGCCAAAAATTACGTTTTCTGGCTAAATTGAGTTCTACTGCCAATTGTGAGATACAGCTTGGTCTAACTCCTCAGGAAAAGCTCGCCTTTGAAAATTGAATGTATTTTGGGCTTTTCAGATTCTGAGGAACATGAATATGTGTTTCTTTTCCAAGTCTGAGCTCTGTGCCAACAGTTAAGTTTTCTGGCTTAATTGAGTTCTACTTGTAATTCTTAGATACAGCTTCGTATAACTCTGAGAACCATGAATATGTCTTTCTTTTCCAAATCTGTGTTCTGTGCCAACAATTACGTTTTCTGGCTAAATTGAGTTCTACTGCCAATTGTGAGATACAGCTTGGTCTAACTCTTGAGGGAAAGGTTGCCTTTGAAAATTGAATGTGTTTTGGGCTTTTCAGACTCTGAGAAATATGAATATGTGTTTCTGTTCCAAATCTGAGCTCTGTGCCAACTGTTAAGTTTTCTGGCTGAACTGAGTCCTTACAACAATTCTCAGATAGAGCTTGGTCTAACTCTTCAGGGAAAGGTTGCCGTTGAAAATTGAATGTGTTTTGCGCTTTTTAGACTCTGAGGAACATGAATATGTGTTTCTTTTGCAAATCTGAGTTCTCTGTCAAAAGATATGTTTTGTGGCTTAATTGAGTTCTACTTGTAATTGTGAGATACAGCTTGGTCTAACTCCTCAGGAAAAGCTTGCCTTTGAAAATTGAATGTTTTTTGGGCTTTTCAGATTCTGAGGAACATGAATATGTGTTTCTTTTCCAAATCTGAGCTCTTTGCCAACAGTTAAGTTTTCTGGTTGAACTGAGTCCTTACCACAGTTCTGAGATAGAGCTTGGTCTAACTCTTGAGGGGAAGGTTGCCTTTGAAAATTGAATGTGTTTTGGGCTTTTCAGAACGTGGGGAACATGAATATGTGTTTCTTTTCCAAATCTGAGCTCTGTGCCAACTGTTAAGTTTTCTGGCTGAACTGAGTCCTTACAACAATTCTGAGATAGAGCTAGGTCTAAATCTTCAGGGAAAGTTCACCTTTGAAAACTGAATGTATTTTGGGCTTTTCAGAACATGGGGAACATGAATATGTGATTCTTTTCCTAATCTGAGCTCTATGCCAAAAATTACGTTTTCTGGCTAAATTGAGTTCTACTGCCAATTGTGAGATACAGCTTGGTCTAACTCCTCAGGAAAAGCTCGCCTTTGAAAATTGAATGTATTTTGGGCTTTTCAGATTCTGAGGAACATGAATATGTGTTTCTTTTCCAAGTCTGAGCTCTGTGCCAACAGTTAAGTTTTCTGGCTTAATTGAGTTCTACTTGTAATTCTTAGATACAGCTTCGTATAACTCTGAGAACCATGAATATGTCTTTCTTTTCCAAATCTGTGTTCTGTGCCAACAATTACGTTTTCTGGCTAAATTGAGTTCTACTGCCAATTGTGAGATACAGCTTGGTCTAACTCTTGAGGGAAAGGTTGCCTTTGAAAATTGAATGTGTTTTGGGCTTTTCAGACTCTGAGAAATATGAATATGTGTTTCTGTTCCAAATCTGAGCTCTGTGCCAACTGTTAAGTTTTCTGGCTGAACTGAGTCCTTACAACAATTCTCAGATAGAGCTTGGTCTAACTCTTCAGGGAAAGGTTGCCGTTGAAAATTGAATGTGTTTTGCGCTTTTTAGACTCTGAGGAACATGAATATGTGTTTCTTTTGCAAATCTGAGCTCTCTGTCAAAAGATATGTTTTGTGGCTTAATTGAGTTCTACTTGTAATTCTGAGATACAGCTTCGTATAACTCCTCAGGGAAAGCTTGCCTTTGAAAATTGAATGTTTTTTGGGCTTTTCAGATTCTGAGGAACATGAATATGTGTTTCTTTTCCAAATCTGAGCTCTTTGCCAACAGTTAAGTTTTCTGGTTGAACTGAGTCCTTACCACAGTTCTGAGATAGAGCTTGGTCTAATAGTTCACGGAAAGGTCACCTTTGAAAGTTGAATGTGTTTTGGGCTTTTCAGAACATGGGGAACATGAATATGTGTTTCTTTTCCAAATCTGAGCTCTGTGCCAACTGTTAAGTTTTCTGGCTGAACTGAGTCCTTACAACAATTCTGAGATAGAGCTAGGTCTAAATCTTCAGGGAAAGTTCACCTTTGAAAACTGAATGTATTTTGGGCTTTTCAGAAAATGGGGAACATGAATATGTGATTCTTTTCCAAATCTGAGCTCTATGCCAAAAATTACGTTTTCTGGCTAAATTGAGTTCTACTGCCAATTGTGAGATACAGCTTGGTCTAACTCCTCAGGAAACGCTCGCCTTTGAAAATTGAATGTATTTTGGGCTTTTCAGATTCTGAGGAACATCAATATGTGTTTCTTTTCCAAGTCTGAGCTCTGTGCCAACAGGTAAGTTTTCTGGCTTAATTGAGTTCTACTTGTAATTCTTATAACTTATAGCTTCGTATAACTCTGAGAAACATGAATATGTCTTTCTTTTCCAAATCTGAGTTCTGTGCCAACAATTACGTTTTCTGGCGAAATTGAGTCCTACTGCCAATTCTGAGATACAGCTTGGTCAAACTCTTGAGGGGAAGGTTGCCTTTGAAAATTGAATGTGTTTTGGACTTTTCAGAGTCTGAGGAACATGAATATGTGTTTCTTTTGCAAATCTGAGCTGTGTGCCAAAATATATGTTTTCTTGCTTGAATTGAGTTCCACTTGTAATTGTGAGATACAGCTTGGTCTCACTTTTCACGGAAAGCTTGCCTTTGGTAATTGAATGTTTTTTGTGCTTTTCAGATTCTGAGGAACATGAATATGTGTTTCTTTTCCAAATCTGAGCTCTTTGCCAACAGTTAAATTTTCTGGTTGAACTGAGTCCTTACCACAATTCTGAGATAGAGCTTGGTCTAACTGTTCACGGAAAGGTTGCCTTTGAAAATTGAATATATTTTGGGCTTTTCAGACTCTGAGGAACATGAATATGTGTTTCTTTTCCAAGTCTGAGCTCTGTGTCAAAATATATGTTTTCTGGCTGATTTGAGTTCCACTTGTAATTGTGAGATACCGCTTGGTCTAACTCCTCAGGAAAAGCTTGCCTTTGAAAATTGAATGTTTTTTGGGCTTTTCAGATTCTGAGGAACATGAATATGTGTTTCTTTTCCAAATCTGAGCTCTTTGCCAACAGTTAAGTTTTCTGGTTGAACTGAGTCCTTACCACAGTTCTGAGATAGAGCTTGGTCTAACTCTTGAGGGGAAGGTTGCCTTTGAAAATTGAATGTGTTTTGGGCTTTTCAGAACGTGGGGAACATGAATATGTGTTTCTTTTCCAAATCTGAGCTCTGTGCCAACTGTTAAGTTTTCTGGATGAACTGAGTCCTTACAACAATTCTGAGATAGAGCTAGGTCTAACTCTTCAGGGAAAGTTCACCTTTGAAAACTGAATGTATTTTGGGCTTTTCAGAACATGGGGAACATGAATATGTGTTTCTTTTCCAAATCTGAGCTCTGTGCCAACTGTTAAGTTTTCTGGCTGAACTGAGTCCTTACAACAATTCTGAGATAGAGCTAGGTCTAAATCTTCAGGGAAAGTTCACCTTTGAAAACTGAATGTATTTTGGGCTTTTCAGAAAATGGGGAACATGAATATGTGATTCTTTTCCAAATCTGAGCTCTATGCCAAAAATTACGTTTTCTGGCTAAATTGAGTTCTACTGCCAATTGTGAGATACAGCTTGGTCTAACTCCTCAGGAAACGCTCGCCTTTGAAAATTGAATGTATTTTGGGCTTTTCAGATTCTGAGGAACATGAATATGTGTTTCTTTTCCAAGTCTGAGCTCTGTGCCAACAGGTAAGTTTTCTGGCTTAATTGAGTTCTACTTGTAATTCTTATAACTTATAGCTTCGTATAACTCTGAGAAACATGAATATGTCTTTCTTTTCCAAATCTGAGTTCTGTGCCAACAATTACGTTTTCTGGCGAAATTGAGTCCTACTGCCAATTCTGAGATACAGCTTGGTCAAACTCTTGAGGGGAAGGTTGCCTTTGAAAATTGAATGTGTTTTGGACTTTTCAGAGTCTGAGGAACATGAATATGTGTTTCTTTTGCAAATCTGAGCTGTGTGCCAAAATATATGTTTTCTTGCTTGAATTGAGTTCCACTTGTAATTGTGAGATACAGCTTGGTCTCACTTTTCACGGAAAGCTTGCCTTTGATAATTGAATGTTTTTTGTGCTTTTCAGATTCTGAGGAACATGAATATGTGTTTCTTTTCCAAATCTGAGCTCTTTGCCAACAGTCAAGTTTTCTGGTTGAACTGAGTCCTTACCACAATTCTGAGATAGAGCTTGGTCTAACTGTTCACGGAAAGGTTGCCTTTGAAAATTGAATATATTTTGGGCTTTTCAGACTCTGAGGAACATGAATATGTGTTTCTTTTCCAAGTCTGAGCTCTGTGTCAAAATATATGTTTTCTGGCTGATTTGAGTTCCACTTGTAATTGTGAGATACCGCTTGGTCTAACTCCTCAGGAAAAGCTTGCCTTTGAAAATTGAATGTTTTTTGGGCTTTTCAGATTCTGAGGAACATGAATATGTGTTTCTTTTCCAAATCTGAGCTCTTTGCCAACAGTTAAGTTTTCTGGTTGAACTGAGTCCTTACCACAGTTCTGAGATAGAGCTTGGTCTAACTCTTTAGGGGAAGGTTGCCTTTGAAAATTGAATGTGTTTTGGGCTTTTCAGAACGTGGGGAACATGAATATGTGTTTCTTTTCCAAATCTGAGCTCTGTGCCAACTGTTAAGTTTTCTGGATGAACTGAGTCCTTACAACAATTCTGAGATAGAGCTAGGTCTAACTCTTCAGGGAAAGTTCACCTTTGAAAACTGAATGTATTTTGGGCTTTTCAGAACATGGGGAACATGAATATGTGATTCTTTTCCAAATCTGAGCTCTATGCCAAAAATTACGTTTTCTGGCTAAATTGAGTTCTACTGCCAATTGTGAGATACAGCTTGGTCTAACTCCTCAGGAAAAGCTCGCCTTTGAAAATTGAATGTATTTTGGGCTTTTCAGATTCTGAGGAACATGAATATGTGTTTCTTTTCCAAGTCTGAGCTCTGTGCCAACAGTTAACTTTTCTGGCTTAATTGAGTTCTACTTGTAATTCTTAGATACAGCTTCGTATAACTCTGAGAACCATGAATATGTCTTTCTTTTCCAAATCTGTGTTCTGTGCCAACAATTACGTTTTCTGGCTAAATTGAGTTCTACTGCCAATTGTGAGATACAGCTTCGTCTAACTCCTCAGGAAAAGCTCGCCTTTGAAAATTGAATGTATTTTGGGCTTTTCAGAGTCTGAGGAACATGAATATGTGTTTCTTTTGCAAATCTGAGCTCTGTGTCAAAATATATGTTTTCTGGCTGAATTGAGTTCCACTTGTAATTGTGAGAAACAGCTTGGTCTAACTTTTCACAGAAAGCTTGCCTTTGATAATTGAATGCATTTTGGGCTTTTCAGAACATGGGGAACATGAATATGTGTTTCCTTTTCAAATCTGAGCTCTTTGTAAAAACTTACGTTCTCTGGCTGAATTGAGTCCTACCATCAATTGTGAGATACAGATTGATCTACCTCTTCAGGGAAAGGTTGCCTTTGAAAATTGAATGTGTTTTGGGATGTTCAGAGTCTGAGAAACATGAATATGTCTTTCTTTTCCAAATCTGAGCTCTGTGCCAACAATTAAGTTTTCTGGCGAAATTGAGTCCTAATGCCAATTCTGAGATACAGCTTGGTCTAACTCTTGAGGGGAAGGTTGCCTTTGAAAATTGAATGTGTTTTGGGCTTTTCAAAACATGGGGAACATGAATATGTGTTTCTTTTCCAAATCTGAGCTCTGTGCCAACTGTTAAGTTTTCTGGCTGAACTGAGTCCTTATAACAATTCTCAGATACAGCTTGGTCTAACTCTTCAGGGAAAGGTTGCCGTTGAAAATTGAATGTGTTTTGGGCTTCTCAGACTCTGAGAAACATGAATATGTCTTTCTTTTCCAAATCTGAGCTCTGTGCCAACAATTAAGTTTTCTGGCGAAATTGAGTCCTAATGCCAATTCTGAGATACAGCTTGGTCTAACTCTTGAGGGGAAGGTTGCCTTTGAAAATTGAATGTGTTTTGGGCTTTTCAGAACATCGGGAACATGAATATGTGTTTCTTTTCCAAATCTGAGCTCTGCCAACTGTTAAGTTTTCTGGCTGAACTGAGTCCTTACAACAATTCTGAGATACAGCTAGATCTAACTCCTCAGGGAAAGTTCACCTTTGAAAAATGAATGCATTTTGGGGTTTTCAGAACATGGGGAACATGAATATGTGTTTCCTTTTCAAATCTGAGCTCTGTGTCAACAGTTAAGTTCTCTGGCTGAATTGAGTCCTACCACCAATTGTGAGATACAGCTTGGTCTAACTCTTGAGGGAAAGGTTGCCTTTGAAAATTGAATGTGTTTTGGGCTTTTCAGACTCCGAGAAACATGAATATGTGTTTCTGTTCCAAATCTGAGCTCTGTGCCAACTGTTAAGTTTTCTGGCTGAATTGAGTCCTTACAACAATTCTCAGATAGAGCTTGGTCTAACTCTTCAGGGAAAGGTTGCCGTTGAAAATTGAATGTGTTTTGGGCTTCTCAGAACATGAGGAACATGAATATGCATTTTCTTTGCAAATCTGAGCTCTTTCTCGTTACATTCTCTGGCTGAATTGAGTTTTACTTGTAATTGTGAAATACAGCTTGGTCTAACTCCTCAGGAAAAGCTATTTCTTTGAAAATTGAATGGGTTTTCGACTTTTCAGACTCTGACGAACATGAATATGTGTTTCTTTTGCAAATCTGACCTCTGTGTCAAAAGATATGTTTTCTGTCTGAATTGAGTTCCAGTTGTAATTGTGAGGTACAGCTTGGTCTAATTGTTCACGGAAAGCTTGCCTTTGAAAATTGAATGTGTTTTGGGCTTTTCAGATTCTGAGGAAGATGAATAAGTGTTTCTTTTCCAAATCTGGCCTCTATGCCAATAGTTAAGTTTTCTGGCTGAACTGAGTCCTACCACCAATTGTGAGATACAGCTTGGTCTAACACTTGAGGGAAAGTTTGCCTTTGAAAATTGAATGTGTTTTGGGCTTTTCAGACTCTGAGGAACATGAATATGTGTTTCTTTTCCAAATCTGAGCTCTGTGCCAACTGTTAATTTTTCTGGCTGAACTGAGTCCTTACAACAATTCTGAGATAGAGCTTGGTCTAACTCTTCAGGGAAAGGTTGACGTTGAAAATTGAATGTGTTTTGGGCGTTTCAGACTCTGAGGAACATGAATATGTGTTTCTTTTCCAAATGTGAGCTCTGTGCCAACTGTTAATTTTTCTGGCTGAACTGAGTCCTTACAACAATTCTCAGATAGAGCTTGGTGTAACTCTTCAGGGAAAGGTTGAGGTTGAAAATTGAATGTTTTTTGGGCTTTTCAGACTCTGAGGAACATGAATATGTGTTTCTTTTGCAAATCTGAGCTTTCTGTCAAAAGATATGTTTCGTGGCTTAATTGAGTTCTACTTGTAATTCTGAGAGACAGCTTCGTATAACTCCTCAGGGAAAGCTTGCCTTTGAAAATAGAATGTGTTTTGGGCTTTTCAGACTCTGAGAAACACGAATATGTCTTTCTTTTCCAAATCTGAGTTCTGTGCCAACAATTAAGTTTTCTGGCTAAATTGAGTTCTACTGCCAATTGTGATATACAGTTTGCTCTAACTCCTCAGGAAAAGCTTGCCTTTGATAATTGAATGTATTTTGGGCTTTTCAGAGTCTGAGGAACATCAATATGTGTTTCTTTTGCAAATCTGAGCTCTGTGCCAAGAGTTACGTTTTCTGGATGAACTGAGTCCTTACAACAATTCTCATATAGAGCTTGGTGTAACTCTTCAGGGAAAGGTTGAGGTTGAAAATTGAATGTTTTTTGGGCTTTTCAGACTCTGAGGAACATGAATACGTGTTTCTTTGGGAAATCTGAGCTTTCTGTCAAAAGATATGTTTTGTGGCTTAATTGTGTTCTACTTGTAATTCTGAGATACAACTTCGTCTAACTCCTCAGGGAAAGTTTGCCTTTGAAAATTGAATGTGTTTTGGGCTTTTCAGACTCTGAGAAACATGAATATGTGTTTCTTTTCCAAATCTGAGCTCTGTGCCAAGAGTTAAGTTTTCTGGATGAACTGAGTCCTTACAACAATTCTGAGATACAGCTAGATCTAACTCCTCAGGGAAAGTTCACCTTTGAAAAATGAATGCATTTTGGGGTTTTCAGAACATGGGGAACATGAACATGTGTTTCCTTTTCAAATCTGAGCTCTGTGTCAACAGTTAAGTTCTCTGGCTGAATTGAGTCCTACCACCAATTGTGAGATACAGCTTGGTCTAACTCTTGAGGGAAAGGTTGCCTTTGAAAATTGAATGTGTTTTGGGCTTTTCAGACTCTGAGAAATATGAATATGTGTTTCTGTTCCAAATCTGAGCTCTGTACCAACTGTTAAATTTTCTGGCTGAACTGAGTCCTTACAACAATTCTGAGATAGAGCTAGGTCTAACTCTTCAGGGAAAGTTCACCTTTGAAAACTGAATGTATTTTGGGCTTTTCAGAGTCTGAGGAACATGAATATGTGTTTCTTTTGCAAATCTGAGCTCTGTGTCAAAATATATGTTTTCTGGCTGAATTGAGTTCCACTTGTAATTGTGAGATACAGCTTGGTCTAACTTTTCACGGAAAGCTTGCCTTTGATAATTCAATGTTTTCTGGGCTTTTCAGATTCTGAGGAACATGAATATGTGTTTCTTTTCCAAATCTGAGCTCTTTGCCAACAGTTAAGTTTTCTGGCTGAACTGAGTCCTTACCACAATTCGGAGATAGAGCTTGGTCTAACTGTTCACGGAAAGCTTGCCTTTGAAAATTGAATATGTTTTGGGCTTTTCAGAGTCTGAGGAACATGAATATGTGTTTCTTTTGCAAATCTGAGCTCTGTGCCAAGAGTTACGTTTTCTGGATGAACTGAGTCCTTACAACAATTCTGAGATGCAGCTAGATCTCACACCTCAGGGAAAGTTCACCTTTGAAAATTGAATGCATTTTGGGCTTTTCAGAACATGGGGAACATGAATATGTGTTTCTTTTGCAAATCTGAGCTCTGTGTCAAAATATATGTTTTCTGGCTGAATTGAGTTCCACTTGTAATTGTGAGATACAGCTTGGTCTAACTTTTCACGGAAAGCTTGCCTTTGATAATTGAATGTTTTTTGGGCTTTTCAGAGTCTGAGGAACAGGAATATGTGTTTCTTTTGCAAATCTGAGCTCTGTGTCAAAATATATGTTTTCTGGCTGAATTGAGTTCCACTTGTAATTGTGAGATACAGCTTGGTCTAACTGCTCAGGAAAAGCTTGCCTTTGAAAATTGAATGTTTTTTGGGCTTTTCAGATTCTGAGGAACATGAATATGTGTTTCTTTTCCAAATCTGAGCTCTATGCCAACAATTACGTTTTCTGGCTGAACTGAGTCCTTACAACAATTCTGAGATAGAGCTAGGTCTAACTCTTCAGGGAAAGTTCACCTTTGAAAACTGAATGTATTTTGGGCTTTTCAGAACATGGGGAACATGAATATGTGATTCTTATCCAAATCTGAGTTCTATGCCAACAATTACGTTTTCTGGCTGAACTGAGTCCTTATAACAATTCTCAGATAGAGCTTGGTCTAACTCTTCAGGGAAATGTTGCCGTTTAAAATTGAATGTGTTTTGGGCTTCTCAGACTCTGAGAAACATGAATATGTCTTTCTTTTCCAAATCTGAGCTCTGTACCAACAATTATGTTTTCTGGCTGAATTGAGTCCTACCATCAATTGTGAGACACACCTTGGTCTAACTCTTCAGGGAAATGTTGCCATTGAAAACTAATGTTTTTTGGGCTTTTCAGACTCTGAGGAACATGAATATGTGTTTCTTTTGCAAATCTGAGCTCTGCCAACTGTTAAGTTTTCTGGCTGAACTGAGTCCTTACAACAATTCTGAGATACAGCTAGATCTAACTCCTCAGGGAAAGTTCACCTTTGAAAAATGAATGCATTTTGGGGTTTTCAGAACATGGGGAACATGAATATGTGTTTCCTTTTCAAATCTGAGCTCTGTGTCAACAGTTAAGTTCTCTGGCTGAATTGAGTCCTACCACCAATTGTGAGATACAGCTTGGTCTAACTCTTGAGGGAAAGGTTGCCTTTGAAAATTGAATGTGTTTTGGGCTTTTCAGACTCCGAGAAACATGAATATGTGTTTCTGTTCCAAATCTGAGCTCTGTGCCAACTGTTAAGTTTTCTGGCTGAATTGAGTCCTTACAACAATTCTCAGATAGAGCTTGGTCTAACTCTTCAGGGAAAGGTTGCCGTTGAAAATTGAATGTGTTTTGGGCTTCTCAGAACATGAGGAACATGAATATGCGTTTTTTTGCAAATCTGAGCTCTTTCTCGTTACATTCTCTGGCTGAATTGAGTTTTACTTGTAATTGTGAAATACAGCTTGGTCTAACTCCTCAGGAAAAGCTATTTCTTTGAAAATTGAATGGGTTTTCGACTTTTCAGACTCTGACGAACATGAATATGTGTTTCTTTTGCAAATCTGACCTCTGTGTCAAAAGATATGTTTTCTGTCTGAATTGAGTTCCAGTTGTAATTGTGAGGTACAGCTTGGTCTAATTGTTCACGGAAAGCTTGCCTTTGAAAATTGAATGTGTTTTGGGCTTTTCAGATTCTGAGGAAGATGAATAAGTGTTTCTTTTCCAAATCTGGCCTCTATGCCAATAGTTAAGTTTTCTGGCTGAACTGAGTCCTACCACCAATTGTGAGATACAGCTTCGTCTAACACTTGAGGGAAAGTTTGCCTTTGAAAATTGAATGTGTTTTGGGCTTTTCAGACTCTGAGGAACATGAATATGTGTTTCTTTTGCAAATCTGAGCTTTCTGTCAAAAGATATGTTTCGTGGCTTAATTGAGTTCTACTTGTAATTCTGAGATACAACTTCGTATAACTCCTCAGGGAAAGCTTGCCTTTGAAAATAGAATGTGTTTTGGGCTTTTCAGACTCTGAGAAATATGAATATGTGTTTCTGTTCCAAATCTGAGCTCTGTGCCAACTGTTAAGTTTTCTGGCTGAACTGAGTCCTTACAACAATTCTCAGATAGAGCTTGGTCTAACTCTTCAGGGAAAGGTTGCCGTTGAAAATTGAATGTGTTTTAGGCTTTTCAGACTCTGAGGAACATGAATATGTGTTTCTTTTGCAAATCTGAGCTCTCTGTCAAAAGATATGTTTTGTGGCTTAATTGAGTTCTACTTGTAATTCTGAGATACAGCTTCGTATAACTCCTCAGGGAAAGCTTGCCTTTGAAAATTGAATGTGTTTTGGGCTTTTCAGACTCTGAGAAACACGAATATGTCTTTCTTTTCCAAATCTGAGTTCTGTGCCAACAATTACGTTTTCTGGCTAAATTGAGTTCTACTGCCAATTGTGAGATACAGCTTGCTCTAACTCCTCAGGAAAAGCTTGCCTTTGATAATTGAATGTATTTTGGGCTTTTCAGAGTCTGAGGAACATCAATATGTGTTTCTTTTGCAAATCTGAGCTCTGTGCCAAGAGTTACGTTTTCTGGATGAACTGAGTCCTTACAACAATTCTCATATAGAGCTTGGTGTAACTCTTCAGGGAAAGGTTGAGGTTGAAAATTGAATGTTTTTTGGGCTTTTCAGACTCTGAGGAACATGAATACGTGTTTCTTTGGGAAATCTGAGCTTTCTGTCAAAAGATATGTTTTGTGGCTTAATTGTGTTCTACTTGTAATTCTGAGATACAACTTCGTCTAACTCCTCAGGGAAAGTTTGCCTTTGAAAATTGAATGTGTTTTGGGCTTTTCAGACTCTGAGAAACATGAATATGTGTTTCTTTTCCAAATCTGAGCTCTGTGCCAAGAGTTAAGTTTTCTGGATGAACTGAGTCCTTACAACAATTCTGAGATACAGCTAGATCTAACTCCTCAGGGAAAGTTCACCTTTGAAAAATGAATGCATTTTGGGGTTTTCAGAACATGGGGAACATGAACATGTGTTTCCTTTTCAAATCTGAGCTCTGTGTCAACAGTTAAGTTCTCTGGCTGAATTGAGTCCTACCACCAATTGTGAGATACAGCTTGGTCTAACTCTTGAGGGAAAGGTTGCCTTTGAAAATTGAATGTGTTTTGGGCTTTTCAGACTCTGAGAAATATGAATATGTGTTTCTGTTCCAAATCTGAGCTCTGTGCCAACTGTTAAGTTTTCTGGCTGAACTGAGTCCTTACAACAATTCTCAGATACAGCTTCGTATAACTCCTCAGGGAAAGCTTGCCTTTGAAAATTGAATGTGTTTTGGGCTTTTCAGACTCTGAGGAACATGAATATGTGTTTCTTTTGCAAATCTGAGCTCTCTGTCAAAAGATATGTTTTGTGGCTTAATTGAGTTCTACTTGTAATTCTGAGATACAGCTTCGTATAACTCCTCAGGGAAAGCTTGCCTTTGAAAATTGAATGTGTTTTGGGCTTTTCAGACTCTGAGAAACACGAATATGTCTTTCTTTTCCAAATCTGAGTTCTGTGCCAACAATTACGTTTTCTGGCTAAATTGAGTTCTACTGCCAATTGTGAGATACAGCTTGCTCTAACTCCTCAGGAAAAGCTTGCCTTTGATAATTGAATGTATTTTGGGCTTTTCAGAGTCTGAGGAACATCAATATGTGTTTCTTTTGCAAATCTGAGCTCTGTGCCAAGAGTTACGTTTTCTGGATGAACTGAGTCCTTACAACAATTCTCATATAGAGCTTGGTGTAACTCTTCAGGGAAAGGTTGAGGTTGAAAATTGAATGTTTTTTGGGCTTTTCAGACTCTGAGGAACATGAATACGTGTTTCTTTGGGAAATCTGAGCTTTCTGTCAAAAGATATGTTTTGTGGCTTAATTGTGTTCTACTTGTAATTCTGAGATACAACTTCGTCTAACTCCTCAGGGAAAGTTTGCCTTTGAAAATTGAATGTGTTTTGGGCTTTTCAGACTCTGAGAAACATGAATATGTGTTTCTTTTCCAAATCTGAGCTCTGTGCCAAGAGTTAAGTTTTCTGGATGAACTGAGTCCTTACAACAATTCTGAGATACAGCTAGATCTAACTCCTCAGGGAAAGTTCACCTTTGAAAAATGAATGCATTTTGGGGTTTTCAGAACATGGGGAACATGAACATGTGTTTCCTTTTCAAATCTGAGCTCTGTGTCAACAGTTAAGTTCTCTGGCTGAATTGAGTCCTACCACCAATTGTGAGATACAGCTTGGTCTAACTCTTGAGGGAAAGGTTGCCTTTGAAAATTGAATGTGTTTTGGGCTTTTCAGACTCTGAGAAATATGAATATGTGTTTCTGTTCCAAATCTGAGCTCTGTGCCAACTGTTAAGTTTTCTGGCTGAACTGAGTCCTTACAACAATTCTCAGATAGAGCTTGGTCTAACTCTTCAGGGAAAGGTTGCCGTTGAAAATTGAATGTGTTTTGGGCTTCTCAGAACATGAGGAACATGAATATGCGTTTTCTTTGCAAATCTGAGCTCTTTCTCGTTACATTCTCTGGCTGAATTGAGTTTTACTTGTAATTGTGAAATACAGCTTGGTCTAACTCCTCAGGAAAAGCTATTTCTTTGAAAATTGAATGGGTTTTTGACTTTTCAGACTCTGACGAACATGAATATGTGTTTCTTTTGCAAATCTGACCTCTGTGTCAAAAGATATGTTTTCTGTCTGAATTGAGTTCCAGTTGTAATTGTGAGGTACAGCTTGGTCTAATTGTTCACGGAAAGCTTGCCTTTGAAAATTGAATGTGTTTTGGGCTTTTCAGATTCTGAGGAAGATGAATAAGTGTTTCTTTTCCAAATCTGGCCTCTATGCCAATAGTTAAGTTTTCTGGCTGAACTGAGTCCTACCACCAATTGTGAGATACAGCTTCGTCTAACACTTGAGGGAAAGTTTGCCTTTGAAAATTGAATGTGTTTTGGGCTTTTCAGACTCTGAGGAACATGAATATGTGTTTCTTTTGCAAATCTGAGCTTTCTGTCAAAAGATATGTTTCGTGGCTTAATTGAGTTCTACTTGTAATTCTGAGAGACAGCTTCGTATAACTCCTCAGGGAAAGCTTGCCTTTGAAAATAGAATGTGTTTTGGGCTTTTCAGACTCTGAGAAACATGAATATGTCTTTCTTTTCCAAATCTGAGTTCTGTGCCAACAATTACGTTTTCTGGCTAAATTGAGTTCTACTGCCAATTGTGAGATACAGCTTGCTCTAACTCCTCAGGAAAAGCTTGCCTTTGATAATTGAATGTATTTTGGGCTTTTCAGAGTCTGAGGAACATCAATATGTGTTTCTTTTGCAAATCTGAGCTCTGTGCCAAGAGTTACGTTTTCTGGATGAACTGAGTCCTTACAACAATTCTCATATAGAGCTTGGTGTAACTCTTCAGGGAAAGGTTGAGGTTGAAAATTGAATGTTTTTTGGGCTTTTCAGACTCTGAGGAACATGAATACGTGTTTCTTTGGGAAATCTGAGCTTTCTGTCAAAAGATATGTTTTGTGGCTTAATTGTGTTCTACTTGTAATTCTGAGATACAACTTCGTCTAACTCCTCAGGGAAAGTTTGCCTTTGAAAATTGAATGTGTTTTGGGCTTTTCAGACTCTGAGAAACATGAATATGTGTTTCTTTTCCAAATCTGAGCTCTGTGCCAAGAGTTAAGTTTTCTGGATGAACTGAGTCCTTACAACAATTCTGAGATACAGCTAGATCTAACTCCTCAGGGAAAGTTCACCTTTGAAAAATGAATGCATTTTGGGGTTTTCAGAACATGGGGAACATGAACATGTGTTTCCTTTTCAAATCTGAGCTCTGTGTCAACAGTTAAGTTCTCTGGCTGAATTGAGTCCTACCACCAATTGTGAGATACAGCTTGGTCTAACTCCTCAGGGAAAGCTTGCCTTTGAAAATTGAATGTGTTTTGGGCTTTTCAGACTCTGAGAAATATGAATATGTGTTTCTGTTCCAAATCTGAGCTCTGTGCCAACTGTTAAGTTTTCTGGCTGAACTGAGTCCTTACAACAATTCTCAGATAGAGCTTGGTCTAACTCTTCAGGGAAAGGTTGCCGTTGAAAATTGAATGTGTTTTAGGCTTTTCAGACTCTGAGGAACATGAATATGTGTTTCTTTTGCAAATCTGAGCTCTCTGTCAAAAGATATGTTTTGTGGCTTAATTGAGTTCTACTTGTAATTCTGAGATACAGCTTCGTATAACTCCTCAGGGAAAGCTTGCCTTTGAAAATTGAATGTGTTTTGGGCTTTTCAGACTCTGAGAAACACGAATATGTCTTTCTTTTCCAAATCTGAGTTCTGTGCCAACAATTACGTTTTCTGGCTAAATTGAGTTCTACTGCCAATTGTGAGATACAGCTTGCTCTAACTCCTCAGGAAAAGCTTGCCTTTGATAATTGAATGTATTTTGGGCTTTTCAGAGTCTGAGGAACATCAATATGTGTTTCTTTTGCAAATCTGAGCTCTGTGCCAAGAGTTACGTTTTCTGGATGAACTGAGTCCTTACAACAATTCTCATATAGAGCTTGGTGTAACTCTTCAGGGAAAGGTTGAGGTTGAAAATTGAATGTTTTTTGGGCTTTTCAGACTCTGAGGAACATGAATACGTGTTTCTTTGGGAAATCTGAGCTTTCTGTCAAAAGATATGTTTTGTGGCTTAATTGTGTTCTACTTGTAATTCTGAGATACAACTTCGTCTAACTCCTCAGGGAAAGTTTGCCTTTGAAAATTGAATGTGTTTTGGGCTTTTCAGACTCTGAGAAACATGAATATGTGTTTCTTTTCCAAATCTGAGCTCTGTGCCAAGAGTTAAGTTTTCTGGATGAACTGAGTCCTTACAACAATTCTGAGATACAGCTAGATCTAACTCCTCAGGGAAAGTTCACCTTTGAAAAATGAATGCATTTTGGGGTTTTCAGAACATGGGGAACATGAACATGTGTTTCCTTTTCAAATCTGAGCTCTGTGTCAACAGTTAAGTTCTCTGGCTGAATTGAGTCCTACCACCAATTGTGAGATACAGCTTGGTCTAACTCTTGAGGGAAAGGTTGCCTTTGAAAATTGAATGTGTTTTGGGCTTTTCAGACTCTGAGAAATATGAATATGTGTTTCTGTTCCAAATCTGAGCTCTGTGCCAACTGTTAAGTTTTCTGGCTGAACTGAGTCCTTACAACAATTCTCAGATAGAGCTTGGTCTAACTCTTCAGGGAAAGGTTGCCGTTGAAAATTGAATGTGTTTTAGGCTTTTCAGACTCTGAGGAACATGAATATGTGTTTCTTTTGCAAATCTGAGCTCTCTGTCAAAAGATATGTTTTGTGGCTTAATTGAGTTCTACTTGTAATTCTGAGATACAGCTTCGTATAACTCCTCAGGGAAAGCTTGCCTTTGAAAATTGAATGTGTTTTGGGCTTTTCAGACTCTGAGAAACACGAATATGTCTTTCTTTTCCAAATCTGAGTTCTGTGCCAACAATTACGTTTTCTGGCTAAATTGAGTTCTACTGCCAATTGTGAGATACAGCTTGCTCTAACTCCTCAGGAAAAGGTTGCCTTTGATAATTGAATGTATTTTGGGCTTTTCAGAGTCTGAGGAACATCAATATGTGTTTCTTTTGCAAATCTGAGCTCTGTGCCAAGAGTTACGTTTTCTGGATGAACTGAGTCCTTACAACAATTCTCATATAGAGCTTGGTGTAACTCTTCAGGGAAAGGTTGAGGTTGAAAATTGAATGTTTTTTGGGCTTTTCAGACTCTGAGGAACATGAATACGTGTTTCTTTGGGAAATCTGAGCTTTCTGTCAAAAGATATGTTTTGTGGCTTAATTGTGTTCTACTTGTAATTCTGAGATACAACTTCGTCTAACTCCTCAGGGAAAGTTTGCCTTTGAAAATTGAATGTGTTTTGGGCTTTTCAGACTCTGAGAAACATGAATATGTGTTTCTTTTCCAAATCTGAGCTCTGTGCCAAGAGTTAAGTTTTCTGGATGAACTGAGTCCTTACAACAATTCTGAGATACAGCTAGATCTAACTCCTCAGGGAAAGTTCACCTTTGAAAAATGAATGCATTTTGGGGTTTTCAGAACATGGGGAACATGAACATGTGTTTCCTTTTCAAATCTGAGCTCTGTGTCAACAGTTAAGTTCTCTGGCTGAATTGAGTCCTACCACCAATTGTGAGATACAGCTTGGTCTAACTCTTGAGGGAAAGGTTGCCTTTGAAAATTGAATGTGTTTTGGGCTTTTCAGACTCTGAGAAATATGAATATGTGTTTCTGTTCCAAATCTGAGCTCTGTGCCAACTGTTAAGTTTTCTGGCTGAACTGAGTCCTTACAACAATTCTCAGATAGAGCTTGGTCTAACTCTTCAGGGAAAGGTTGCCGTTGAAAATTGAATGTGTTTTAGGCTTTTCAGATTCTGAGGAACATGAATATGTGTTTCTTTTGCAAATCTGAGCTCTCTGTCAAAAGATATGTTTTGTGGCTTAATTGAGTTCTACTTGTAATTCTGAGATACAGCTTCGTATAACTCCTCAGGGAAAGCTTGCCTTTGAAAATTGAATGTGTTTTGGGCTTTTCAGACTCTGAGAAACACGAATATGTCTTTCTTTTCCAAATCTGAGTTCTGTGCCAACAATTACGTTTTCTGGCTAAATTGAGTTCTACTGCCAATTGTGAGATACAGCTTGCTCTAACTCCTCAGGAAAAGCTTGCCTTTGATAATTGAATGTATTTTGGGCTTTTCAGAGTCTGAGGAACATCAATATGTGTTTCTTTTGCAAATCTGAGCTCTGTGCCAAGAGTTACGTTTTCTGGATGAACTGAGTCCTTACAACAATTCTCATATAGAGCTTGGTGTAACTCTTCAGGGAAAGGTTGAGGTTGAAAATTGAATGTTTTTTGGGCTTTTCAGACTCTGAGGAACATGAATACGTGTTTCTTTGGGAAATCTGAGCTTTCTGTCAAAAGATATGTTTTGTGGCTTAATTGTGTTCTACTTGTAATTCTGAGATACAACTTCGTCTAACTCCTCAGGGAAAGTTTGCCTTTGAAAATTGAATGTGTTTTGGGCTTTTCAGACTCTGAGAAACATGAATATGTGTTTCTTTTCCAAATCTGAGCTCTGTGCCAAGAGTTAAGTTTTCTGGATGAACTGAGTTCTTACAACAATTCTGAGATACAGCTAGATCTAACTCCTCAGGGAAAGTTCACCTTTGAAAAATGAATGCATTTTGGGGTTTTCAGAACATGGGGAACATGAACATGTGTTTCCTTTTCAAATCTGAGCTCTGTGTCAACAGTTAAGTTCTCTGGCTGAATTGAGTCCTACCACCAATTGTGAGATACAGCTTGGTCTAACTCCTCAGGGAAAGCTTGCCTTTGAAAATTGAATGTGTTTTGGGCTTTTCAGACTCTGAGAAATATGAATATGTGTTTCTGTTCCAAATCTGAGCTCTGTGCCAACTGTTAAGTTTTCTGGCTGAACTGAGTCCTTACAACAATTCTCAGATAGAGCTTGGTCTAACTCTTCAGGGAAAGGTTGCCGTTGAAAATTGAATGTGTTTTAGGCTTTTCAGACTCTGAGGAACATGAATATGTGTTTCTTTTGCAAATCTGAGCTCTCTGTCAAAAGATATGTTTTGTGGCTTAATTGAGTTCTACTTGTAATTCTGAGATACAGCTTCGTATAACTCCTCAGGGAAAGCTTGCCTTTGAAAATTGAATGTGTTTTGGGCTTTTCAGACTCTGAGAAACACGAATATGTCTTTCTTTTCCAAATCTGAGTTCTGTGCCAACAATTACGTTTTCTGGCTAAATTGAGTTCTACTGCCAATTGTGAGATACAGCTTGCTCTAACTCCTCAGGAAAAGCTTGCCTTTGATAATTGAATGTATTTTGGGCTTTTCAGAGTCTGAGGAACATCAATATGTGTTTCTTTTGCAAATCTGAGCTCTGTGCCAAGAGTTACGTTTTCTGGATGAACTGAGTCCTTACAACAATTCTCATATAGAGCTTGGTGTAACTCTTCAGGGAAAGGTTGAGGTTGAAAATTGAATGTTTTTTGGGCTTTTCAGACTCTGAGGAACATGAATACGTGTTTCTTTGGGAAATCTGAGCTTTCTGTCAAAAGATATGTTTTGTGGCTTAATTGTGTTCTACTTGTAATTCTGAGATACAACTTCGTCTAACTCCTCAGGGAAAGTTTGCCTTTGAAAATTGAATGTGTTTTGGGCTTTTCAGACTCTGAGAAACATGAATATGTGTTTCTTTTCCAAATCTGAGCTCTGTGCCAAGAGTTAAGTTTTCTGGATGAACTGAGTTCTTACAACAATTCTGAGATACAGCTAGATCTAACTCCTCAGGGAAAGTTCACCTTTGAAAAATGAATGCATTTTGGGGTTTTCAGAACATGGGGAACATGAACATGTGTTTCCTTTTCAAATCTGAGCTCTGTGTCAACAGTTAAGTTCTCTGGCTGAATTGAGTCCTACCACCAATTGTGAGATACAGCTTGGTCTAACCCTTGAGGGAAAGGTTGCCTTTGAAAATTGAATGTGTTTTGGGCTTTTCAGACTCTGAGAAATATGAATATGTGTTTCTGTTCCAAATCTGAGCTCTGTGCCAACTGTTAAGTTTTCTGGCTGAACTGAGTCCTTACAACAATTCTGAGATACAGCTAGATCTAACTCCTCAGGGAAAGTTCACCTTTGAAAAATGAATGCATTTTGGGGTTTTCAGAACATGGGGAACATGAACATGTGTTTCCTTTTCAAATCTGAGCTCTGTGTCAACAGTTAAGTTCTCTGGCTGAATTGAGTCCTACCACCAATTGTGAGATACAGCTTGGTCTAACTCTTGAGGGAAAGGTTGCCTTTGAAAATTGAATGTGTTTTGGGCTTTTCAGACTCTGAGAAATATGAATATGTGTTTCTGTTCCAAATCTGAGCTCTGTGCCAACTGTTAAGTTTTCTGGCTGAACTGAGTCCTTACAACAATTCTCAGATAGAGCTTGGTCTAACTCTTCAGGGAAAGGTTGCCGTTGAAAATTGAATGTGTTTTAGGCTTTTCAGATTCTGAGGAACATGAATATGTGTTTCTTTTGCAAATCTGAGCTCTCTGTCAAAAGATATGTTTTGTGGCTTAATTGAGTTCTACTTGTAATTCTGAGATACAGCTTCGTATAACTCCTCAGGGAAAGCTTGCCTTTGAAAATTGAATGTGTTTTGGGCTTTTCAGACTCTGAGAAACACGAATATGTCTTTCTTTTCCAAATCTGAGTTCTGTGCCAACAATTACGTTTTCTGGCTAAATTGAGTTCTACTGCCAATTGTGAGATACAGCTTGCTCTAACTCCTCAGGAAAAGCTTGCCTTTGATAATTGAATGTATTTTGGGCTTTTCAGAGTCTGAGGAACATCAATATGTGTTTCTTTTGCAAATCTGAGCTCTGTGCCAAGAGTTACGTTTTCTGGATGAACTGAGTCCTTACAACAATTCTCATATAGAGCTTGGTGTAACTCTTCAGGGAAAGGTTGAGGTTGAAAATTGAATGTTTTTTGGGCTTTTCAGACTCTGAGGAACATGAATACGTGTTTCTTTGGGAAATCTGAGCTTTCTGTCAAAAGATATGTTTTGTGGCTTAATTGTGTTCTACTTGTAATTCTGAGATACAACTTCGTCTAACTCCTCAGGGAAAGTTTGCCTTTGAAAATTGAATGTGTTTTGGGCTTTTCAGACTCTGAGAAACATGAATATGTGTTTCTTTTCCAAATCTGAGCTCTGTGCCAAGAGTTAAGTTTTCTGGATGAACTGAGTCCTTACAACAATTCTGAGATACAGCTAGATCTAACTCCTCAGGGAAAGTTCACCTTTGAAAAATGAATGCATTTTGGGGTTTTCAGAACATGGGGAACATGAACATGTGTTTCCTTTTCAAATCTGAGCTCTGTGTCAACAGTTAAGTTCTCTGGCTGAATTGATTCCTACCACCAATTGTGAGATACAGCTTGGTCTAACTCTTGAGGGAAAGGTTGCCTTTGAAAATTGAATGTGTTTTGGGCTTTTCAGACTCTGAGAAATATGAATATGTGTTTCTGTTCCAAATCTGAGCTCTGTGCCAACTGTTAAGTTTTCTGGCTGAACTGAGTCCTTACAACAATTCTCAGATAGAGCTTGGTCTAACTCTTCAGGGAAAGGTTGCCGTTGAAAATTGAATGTGTTTTAGGCTTTTCAGACTCTGAGGAACATGAATATGTGTTTCTTTTGCAAATCTGAGCTCTCTGTCAAAAGATATGTTTTGTGGCTTAATTGAGTTCTACTTGTAATTCTGAGATACAGCTTCGTATAACTCCTCAGGGAAAGCTTGCCTTTGAAAATTGAATGTGTTTTGGGCTTTTCAGACTCTGAGAAACACGAATATGTCTTTCTTTTCCAAATCTGAGTTCTGTGCCAACAATTACGTTTTCTGGCTAAATTGAGTTCTACTGCCAATTGTGAGATACAGCTTGCTCTAACTCCTCAGGAAAAGCTTGCCTTTGATAATTGAATGTATTTTGGGCTTTTCAGAGTCTGAGGAACATCAATATGTGTTTCTTTTGCAAATCTGAGCTCTGTGCCAAGAGTTACGTTTTCTGGATGAACTGAGTCCTTACAACAATTCTCATATAGAGCTTGGTGTAACTCTTCAGGGAAAGGTTGAGGTTGAAAATTGAATGTTTTTTGGGCTTTTCAGACTCTGAGGAACATGAATACGTGTTTCTTTGGGAAATCTGAGCTTTCTGTCAAAAGATATGTTTTGTGGCTTAATTGTGTTCTACTTGTAATTCTGAGATACAACTTCGTCTAACTCCTCAGGGAAAGTTTGCCTTTGAAAATTGAATGTGTTTTGGGCTTTTCAGACTCTGAGAAACATGAATATGTGTTTCTTTTCCAAATCTGAGCTCTGTGCCAAGAGTTAAGTTTTCTGGATGAACTGAGTTCTTACAACAATTCTGAGATACAGCTAGATCTAACTCCTCAGGGAAAGTTCACCTTTGAAAAATGAATGCATTTTGGGGTTTTCAGAACATGGGGAACATGAACATGTGTTTCCTTTTCAAATCTGAGCTCTGTGTCAACAGTTAAGTTCTCTGGCTGAATTGAGTCCTACCACCAATTGTGAGATACAGCTTGGTCTAACCCTTGAGGGAAAGGTTGCCTTTGAAAATTGAATGTGTTTTGGGCTTTTCAGACTCTGAGAAATATGAATATGTGTTTCTGTTCCAAATCTGAGCTCTGTGCCAACTGTTAAGTTTTCTGGCTGAACTGAGTCCTTACAACAATTCTGAGATACAGCTAGATCTAACTCCTCAGGGAAAGTTCACCTTTGAAAAATGAATGCATTTTGGGGTTTTCAGAACATGGGGAACATGAACATGTGTTTCCTTTTCAAATCTGAGCTCTGTGTCAACAGTTAAGTTCTCTGGCTGAATTGAGTCCTACCACCAATTGTGAGATACAGCTTGGTCTAACTCTTGAGGGAAAGGTTGCCTTTGAAAATTGAATGTGTTTTGGGCTTTTCAGACTGAGAAATATGAATATGTGTTTCTGTTCCAAATCTGAGCTCTGTGCCAACTGTTAAGTTTTCTGGCTGAACTGAGTCCTTACAACAATTCTCAGATAGAGCTTGGTCTAACTCTTCAGGGAAAGGTTGCCGTTGAAAATTGAATGTGTTTTAGGCTTTTCAGATTCTGAGGAACATGAATATGTGTTTCTTTTGCAAATCTGAGCTCTCTGTCAAAAGATATGTTTTGTGGCTTAATTGAGTTCTACTTGTAATTCTGAGATACAGCTTCGTATAACTCCTCAGGGAAAGCTTGCCTTTGAAAATTGAATGTGTTTTGGGCTTTTCAGACTCTGAGAAACACGAATATGTCTTTCTTTTCCAAATCTGAGTTCTGTGCCAACAATTACGTTTTCTGGCTAAATTGAGTTCTACTGCCAATTGTGAGATACAGCTTGCTCTAACTCCTCAGGAAAAGCTTGCCTTTGATAATTGAATGTATTTTGGGCTTTTCAGAGTCTGAGGAACATCAATATGTGTTTCTTTTGCAAATCTGAGCTCTGTGCCAAGAGTTACGTTTTCTGGATGAACTGAGTCCTTACAACAATTCTCATATAGAGCTTGGTGTAACTCTTCAGGGAAAGGTTGAGGTTGAAAATTGAATGTTTTTTGGGCTTTTCAGACTCTGAGGAACATGAATACGTGTTTCTTTGGGAAATCTGAGCTTTCTGTCAAAAGATATGTTTTGTGGCTTAATTGTGTTCTACTTGTAATTCTGAGATACAACTTCGTCTAACTCCTCAGGGAAAGTTTGCCTTTGAAAATTGAATGTGTTTTGGGCTTTTCAGACTCTGAGAAACATGAATATGTGTTTCTTTTCCAAATCTGAGCTCTGTGCCAAGAGTTAAGTTTTCTGGATGAACTGAGTCCTTACAACAATTCTGAGATACAGCTAGATCTAACTCCTCAGGGAAAGTTCACCTTTGAAAAATGAATGCATTTTGGGGTTTTCAGAACATGGGGAACATGAACATGTGTTTCCTTTTCAAATCTGAGCTCTGTGTCAACAGTTAAGTTCTCTGGCTGAATTGAGTCCTACCACCAATTGTGAGATACAGCTTGGTCTAACTCTTGAGGGAAAGGTTGCCTTTGAAAATTGAATGTGTTTTGGGCTTTTCAGACTCTGAGAAATATGAATATGTGTTTCTGTTCCAAATCTGAGCTCTGTGCCAACTGTTAAGTTTTCTGGCTGAACTGAGTCCTTACAACAATTCTCAGATAGAGCTTGGTCTAACTCTTCAGGGAAAGGTTGCCGTTGAAAATTGAATGTGTTTTAGGCTTTTCAGATTCTGAGGAACATGAATATGTGTTTCTTTTGCAAATCTGAGCTCTCTGTCAAAAGATATGTTTTGTGGCTTAATTGAGTTCTACTTGTAATTCTGAGATACAGCTTCGTATAACTCCTCAGGGAAAGCTTGCCTTTGAAAATTGAATGTGTTTTGGGCTTTTCAGACTCTGAGAAACACGAATATGTCTTTCTTTTCCAAATCTGAGTTCTGTGCCAACAATTACGTTTTCTGGCTAAATTGAGTTCTACTGCCAATTGTGAGATACAGCTTGCTCTAACTCCTCAGGAAAAGCTTGCCTTTGATAATTGAATGTATTTTGGGCTTTTCAGAGTCTGAGGAACATCAATATGTGTTTCTTTTGCAAATCTGAGCTCTGTGCCAAGAGTTACGTTTTCTGGATGAACTGAGTCCTTACAACAATTCTCATATAGAGCTTGGTGTAACTCTTCAGGGAAAGGTTGAGGTTGAAAATTGAATGTTTTTTGGGCTTTTCAGACTCTGAGGAACATGAATACGTGTTTCTTTGGGAAATCTGAGCTTTCTGTCAAAAGATATGTTTTGTGGCTTAATTGTGTTCTACTTGTAATTCTGAGATACAACTTCGTCTAACTCCTCAGGGAAAGTTTGCCTTTGAAAATTGAATGTGTTTTGGGCTTTTCAGACTCTGAGAAACATGAATATGTGTTTCTTTTCCAAATCTGAGCTCTGTGCCAAGAGTTAAGTTTTCTGGATGAACTGAGTCCTTACAACAATTCTGAGATACAGCTAGATCTAACTCCTCAGGGAAAGTTCACCTTTGAAAAATGAATGCATTTTGGGGTTTTCAGAACATGGGGAACATGAACATGTGTTTCCTTTTCAAATCTGAGCTCTGTGTCAACAGTTAAGTTCTCTGGCTGAATTGAGTCCTACCACCAATTGTGAGATACAGCTTGGTCTAACTCTTGAGGGAAAGGTTGCCTTTGAAAATTGAATGTGTTTTGGGCTTTTCAGACTCTGAGAAATATGAATATGTGTTTCTGTTCCAAATCTGAGCTCTGTGCCAACTGTTAAGTTTTCTGGCTGAACTGAGTCCTTACAACAATTCTGAGATACAGCTAGATCTAACTCCTCAGGGAAAGTTCACCTTTGAAAAATGAATGCATTTTGGGGTTTTCAGAACATGGGGAACATGAACATGTGTTTCCTTTTCAAATCTGAGCTCTGTGTCAACAGTTAAGTTCTCTGGCTGAATTGAGTCCTACCACCAATTGTGAGATACAGCTTGGTCTAACTCTTGAGGGAAAGGTTGCCTTTGAAAATTGAATGTGTTTTGGGCTTTTCAGACTCTGAGAAATATGAATATGTGTTTCTGTTCCAAATCTGAGCTCTGTGCCAACTGTTAAGTTTTCTGGCTGAACTGAGTCCTTACAACAATTCTCAGATAGAGCTTGGTCTAACTCTTCAGGGAAAGGTTGCCGTTGAAAATTGAATGTGTTTTAGGCTTTTCAGATTCTGAGGAACATGAATATGTGTTTCTTTTGCAAATCTGAGCTCTCTGTCAAAAGATATGTTTTGTGGCTTAATTGAGTTCTACTTGTAATTCTGAGATACAGCTTCGTATAACTCCTCAGGGAAAGCTTGCCTTTGAAAATTGAATGTGTTTTGGGCTTTTCAGACTCTGAGAAACACGAATATGTCTTTCTTTTCCAAATCTGAGTTCTGTGCCAACAATTACGTTTTCTGGCTAAATTGAGTTCTACTGCCAATTGTGAGATACAGCTTGCTCTAACTCCTCAGGAAAAGCTTGCCTTTGATAATTGAATGTATTTTGGGCTTTTCAGAGTCTGAGGAACATCAATATGTGTTTCTTTTGCAAATCTGAGCTCTGTGCCAAGAGTTACGTTTTCTGGATGAACTGAGTCCTTACAACAATTCTCATATAGAGCTTGGTGTAACTCTTCAGGGAAAGGTTGAGGTTGAAAATTGAATGTTTTTTGGGCTTTTCAGACTCTGAGGAACATGAATACGTGTTTCTTTGGGAAATCTGAGCTTTCTGTCAAAAGATATGTTTTGTGGCTTAATTGTGTTCTACTTGTAATTCTGAGATACAACTTCGTCTAACTCCTCAGGGAAAGTTTGCCTTTGAAAATTGAATGTGTTTTGGGCTTTTCAGACTCTGAGAAACATGAATATGTGTTTCTTTTCCAAATCTGAGCTCTGTGCCAAGAGTTAAGTTTTCTGGATGAACTGAGTTCTTACAACAATTCTGAGATACAGCTAGATCTAACTCCTCAGGGAAAGTTCACCTTTGAAAAATGAATGCATTTTGGGGTTTTCAGAACATGGGGAACATGAACATGTGTTTCCTTTTCAAATCTGAGCTCTGTGTCAACAGTTAAGTTCTCTGGCTGAATTGAGTCCTACCACCAATTGTGAGATACAGCTTGGTCTAACTCTTGAGGGAAAGGTTGCCTTTGAAAATTGAATGTGTTTTGGGCTTTTCAGACTCTGAGAAATATGAATATGTGTTTCTGTTCCAAATCTGAGCTCTGTGCCAACTGTTAAGTTTTCTGGCTGAACTGAGTCCTTACAACAATTCTGAGATACAGCTAGATCTAACTCCTCAGGGAAAGTTCACCTTTGAAAAATGAATGCATTTTGGGGTTTTCAGAACATGGGGAACATGAACATGTGTTTCCTTTTCAAATCTGAGCTCTGTGTCAACAGTTAAGTTCTCTGGCTGAATTGAGTCCTACCACCAATTGTGAGATACAGCTTGGTCTAACTCTTGAGGGAAAGGTTGCCTTTGAAAATTGAATGTGTTTTGGGCTTTTCAGACTCTGAGAAATATGAATATGTGTTTCTGTTCCAAATCTGAGCTCTGTGCCAACTGTTAAGTTTTCTGGCTGAACTGAGTCCTTACAACAATTCTCAGATAGAGCTTGGTCTAACTCTTCAGGGAAAGGTTGCCGTTGAAAATTGAATGTGTTTTAGGCTTTTCAGATTCTGAGGAACATGAATATGTGTTTCTTTTGCAAATCTGAGCTCTCTGTCAAAAGATATGTTTTGTGGCTTAATTGAGTTCTACTTGTAATTCTGAGATACAGCTTCGTATAACTCCTCAGGGAAAGCTTGCCTTTGAAAATTGAATGTGTTTTGGGCTTTTCAGACTCTGAGAAACACGAATATGTCTTTCTTTTCCAAATCTGAGTTCTGTGCCAACAATTACGTTTTCTGGCTAAATTGAGTTCTACTGCCAATTGTGAGATACAGCTTGCTCTAACTCCTCAGGAAAAGCTTGCCTTTGATAATTGAATGTATTTTGGGCTTTTCAGAGTCTGAGGAACATCAATATGTGTTTCTTTTGCAAATCTGAGCTCTGTGCCAAGAGTTACGTTTTCTGGATGAACTGAGTCCTTACAACAATTCTCATATAGAGCTTGGTGTAACTCTTCAGGGAAAGGTTGAGGTTGAAAATTGAATGTTTTTTGGGCTTTTCAGACTCTGAGGAACATGAATACGTGTTTCTTTGGGAAATCTGAGCTTTCTGTCAAAAGATATGTTTTGTGGCTTAATTGTGTTCTACTTGTAATTCTGAGATACAACTTCGTCTAACTCCTCAGGGAAAGTTTGCCTTTGAAAATTGAATGTGTTTTGGGCTTTTCAGACTCTGAGAAACATGAATATGTGTTTCTTTTCCAAATCTGAGCTCTGTGCCAAGAGTTAAGTTTTCTGGATGAACTGAGTTCTTACAACAATTCTGAGATACAGCTAGATCTAACTCCTCAGGGAAAGTTCACCTTTGAAAAATGAATGCATTTTGGGGTTTTCAGAACATGGGGAACATGAACATGTGTTTCCTTTTCAAATCTGAGCTCTGTGTCAACAGTTAAGTTCTCTGGCTGAATTGAGTCCTACCACCAATTGTGAGATACAGCTTGGTCTAACTCTTGAGGGAAAGGTTGCCTTTGAAAATTGAATGTGTTTTGGGCTTTTCAGACTCTGAGAAATATGAATATGTGTTTCTGTTCCAAATCTGAGCTCTGTGCCAACTGTTAAGTTTTCTGGCTGAACTGAGTCCTTACAACAATTCTCAGATAGAGCTTGGTCTAACTCTTCAGGGAAAGGTTGCCGTTGAAAATTGAATGTGTTTTAGGCTTTTCAGATTCTGAGGAACATGAATATGTGTTTCTTTTGCAAATCTGAGCTCTCTGTCAAAAGATATGTTTTGTGGCTTAATTGAGTTCTACTTGTAATTCTGAGATACAGCTTCGTATAACTCCTCAGGGAAAGCTTGCCTTTGAAAATTGAATGTGTTTTGGGCTTTTCAGACTCTGAGAAACACGAATATGTCTTTCTTTTCCAAATCTGAGTTCTGTGCCAACAATTACGTTTTCTGGCTAAATTGAGTTCTACTGCCAATTGTGAGATACAGCTTGCTCTAACTCCTCAGGAAAAGCTTGCCTTTGATAATTGAATGTATTTTGGGCTTTTCAGAGTCTGAGGAACATCAATATGTGTTTCTTTTGCAAATCTGAGCTCTGTGCCAAGAGTTAAGTTTTCTGGCTGAACTGAGTCCTTACAACAATTCTGAGATACAGCTAGATCTAACTCCTCAGGGAAAGTTCACCTTTGAAAAATGAATGCATTTTGGGGTTTTCAGAACATGGGGAACATGAACATGTGTTTCCTTTTCAAATCTGAGCTCTGTGTCAACAGTTAAGTTCTCTGGCTGAATTGAGTCCTACCACCAATTGTGAGATACAGCTTGGTCTAACTCTTGAGGGAAAGGTTGCCTTTGAAAATTGAATGTGTTTTGGGCTTTTCAGACTCTGAGAAATATGAATATGTGTTTCTGTTCCAAATCTGAGCTCTGTGCCAACTGTTAAGTTTTCTGGCTGAACTGAGTCCTTACAACAATTCTCAGATAGAGCTTGGTCTAACTCTTCAGGGAAAGGTTGCCGTTGAAAATTGAATGTGTTTTAGGCTTTTCAGATTCTGAGGAACATGAATATGTGTTTCTTTTGCAAATCTGAGCTCTCTGTCAAAAGATATGTTTTGTGGCTTAATTGAGTTCTACTTGTAATTCTGAGATACAGCTTCGTATAACTCCTCAGGGAAAGCTTGCCTTTGAAAATTGAATGTGTTTTGGGCTTTTCAGACTCTGAGAAACACGAATATGTCTTTCTTTTCCAAATCTGAGTTCTGTGCCAACAATTACGTTTTCTGGCTAAATTGAGTTCTACTGCCAATTGTGAGATACAGCTTGCTCTAACTCCTCAGGAAAAGCTTGCCTTTGATAATTGAATGTATTTTGGGCTTTTCAGAGTCTGAGGAACATCAATATGTGTTTCTTTTGCAAATCTGAGCTCTGTGCCAAGAGTTACGTTTTCTGGATGAACTGAGTCCTTACAACAATTCTCATATAGAGCTTGGTGTAACTCTTCAGGGAAAGGTTGAGGTTGAAAATTGAATGTTTTTTGGGCTTTTCAGACTCTGAGGAACATGAATACGTGTTTCTTTGGGAAATCTGAGCTTTCTGTCAAAAGATATGTTTTGTGGCTTAATTGTGTTCTACTTGTAATTCTGAGATACAACTTCGTCTAACTCCTCAGGGAAAGTTTGCCTTTGAAAATTGAATGTGTTTTGGGCTTTTCAGACTCTGAGAAACATGAATATGTGTTTCTTTTCCAAATCTGAGCTCTGTGCCAAGAGTTAAGTTTTCTGGATGAACTGAGTTCTTACAACAATTCTGAGATACAGCTAGATCTAACTCCTCAGGGAAAGTTCACCTTTGAAAAATGAATGCATTTTGGGGTTTTCAGAACATGGGGAACATGAACATGTGTTTCCTTTTCAAATCTGAGCTCTGTGTCAACAGTTAAGTTCTCTGGCTGAATTGAGTCCTACCACCAATTGTGAGATACAGCTTGGTCTAACTCTTGAGGGAAAGGTTGCCTTTGAAAATTGAATGTGTTTTGGGCTTTTCAGACTCTGAGAAATATGAATATGTGTTTCTGTTCCAAATCTGAGCTCTGTGCCAACTGTTAAGTTTTCTGGCTGAACTGAGTCCTTACAACAATTCTGAGATACAGCTAGATCTAACTCCTCAGGGAAAGTTCACCTTTGAAAAATGAATGCATTTTGGGGTTTTCAGAACATGGGGAACATGAACATGTGTTTCCTTTTCAAATCTGAGCTCTGTGTCAACAGTTAAGTTCTCTGGCTGAATTGAGTCCTACCACCAATTGTGAGATACAGCTTGGTCTAACTCTTGAGGGAAAGGTTGCCTTTGAAAATTGAATGTGTTTTGGGCTTTTCAGACTCTGAGAAATATGAATATGTGTTTCTGTTCCAAATCTGAGCTCTGTGCCAACTGTTAAGTTTTCTGGCTGAACTGAGTCCTTACAACAATTCTCAGATAGAGCTTGGTCTAACTCTTCAGGGAAAGGTTGCCGTTGAAAATTGAATGTGTTTTAGGCTTTTCAGATTCTGAGGAACATGAATATGTGTTTCTTTTGCAAATCTGAGCTCTCTGTCAAAAGATATGTTTTGTGGCTTAATTGAGTTCTACTTGTAATTCTGAGATACAGCTTCGTACAACTCCTCAGGGAAAGCTTGCCTTTGAAAATTGAATGTGTTTTGGGCTTTTCAGACTCTGAGAAACACGAATATGTCTTTCTTTTCCAAATCTGAGTTCTGTGCCAACAATTACGTTTTCTGGCTAAATTGAGTTCTACTGCCAATTGTGAGATACAGCTTGCTCTAACTCCTCAGGAAAAGCTTGCCTTTGATAATTGAATGTATTTTGGGCTTTTCAGAGTCTGAGGAACATCAATATGTGTTTCTTTTGCAAATCTGAGCTCTGTGCCAAGAGTTACGTTTTCTGGATGAACTGAGTCCTTACAACAATTCTCATATAGAGCTTGGTGTAACTCTTCAGGGAAAGGTTGAGGTTGAAAATTGAATGTTTTTTGGGCTTTTCAGACTCTGAGGAACATGAATACGTGTTTCTTTGGGAAATCTGAGCTTTCTGTCAAAAGATATGTTTTGTGGCTTAATTGTGTTCTACTTGTAATTCTGAGATACAACTTCGTCTAACTCCTCAGGGAAAGTTTGCCTTTGAAAATTGAATGTGTTTTGGGCTTTTCAGACTCTGAGAAACATGAATATGTGTTTCTTTTCCAAATCTGAGCTCTGTGCCAAGAGTTAAGTTTTCTGGATGAACTGAGTTCTTACAACAATTCTGAGATACAGCTAGATCTAACTCCTCAGGGAAAGTTCACCTTTGAAAAATGAATGCATTTTGGGGTTTTCAGAACATGGGGAACATGAACATGTGTTTCCTTTTCAAATCTGAGCTCTGTGTCAACAGTTAAGTTCTCTGGCTGAATTGAGTCCTACCACCAATTGTGAGATACAGCTTGGTCTAACTCTTGAGGGAAAGGTTGCCTTTGAAAATTGAATGTGTTTTGGGCTTTTCAGACTCTGAGAAATATGAATATGTGTTTCTGTTCCAAATCTGAGCTCTGTGCCAACTGTTAAGTTTTCTGGCTGAACTGAGTCCTTACAACAATTCTCAGATAGAGCTTGGTCTAACTCTTCAGGGAAAGGTTGCCGTTGAAAATTGAATGTGTTTTAGGCTTTTCAGATTCTGAGGAACATGAATATGTGTTTCTTTTGCAAATCTGAGCTCTCTGTCAAAAGATATGTTTTGTGGCTTAATTGAGTTCTACTTGTAATTCTGAGATACAGCTTCGTATAACTCCTCAGGGAAAGCTTGCCTTTGAAAATTGAATGTGTTTTGGGCTTTTCAGACTCTGAGAAACACGAATATGTCTTTCTTTTCCAAATCTGAGTTCTGTGCCAACAATTACGTTTTCTGGCTAAATTCAGTTCTACTGCCAATTGTGAGATACAGCTTGCTCTAACTCCTCAGGAAAAGCTTGCCTTTGATAATTGAATGTATTTTGGGCTTTTCAGAGTCTGAGGAACATCAATATGTGTTTCTTTTGCAAATCTGAGCTCTGTGCCAAGAGTTACGTTTTCTGGATGAACTGAGTCCTTACAACAATTCTCATATAGAGCTTGGTGTAACTCTTCAGGGAAAGGTTGAGGTTGAAAATTGAATGTTTTTTGGGCTTTTCAGACTCTGAGGAACATGAATACGTGTTTCTTTGGGAAATCTGAGCTTTCTGTCAAAAGATATGTTTTGTGGCTTAATTGTGTTCTACTTGTAATTCTGAGATACAACTTCGTCTAACTCCTCAGGGAAAGTTTGCCTTTGAAAATTGAATGTGTTTTGGGCTTTTCAGACTCTGAGAAACATGAATATGTGTTTCTTTTCCAAATCTGAGCTCTGTGCCAAGAGTTAAGTTTTCTGGATGAACTGAGTTCTTACAACAATTCTGAGATACAGCTAGATCTAACTCCTCAGGGAAAGTTCACCTTTGAAAAATGAATGCATTTTGGGGTTTTCAGAACATGGGGAACATGAACATGTGTTTCCTTTTCAAATCTGAGCTCTGTGTCAACAGTTAAGTTCTCTGGCTGAATTGAGTCCTACCACCAATTGTGAGATACAGCTTGGTCTAACTCTTGAGGGAAAGGTTGCCTTTGAAAATTGAATGTGTTTTGGGCTTTTCAGACTCTGAGAAATATGAATATGTGTTTCTGTTCCAAATCTGAGCTCTGTGCCAACTGTTAAGTTTTCTGGCTGAACTGAGTCCTTACAACAATTCTCAGATAGAGCTTGGTCTAACTCTTCAGGGAAAGGTTGCCGTTGAAAATTGAATGTGTTTTGCGCTTTTTAGACTCTGAGGAACATGAATATGTGTTTCTTTTGCAAATCTGAACTCTCTGTCAAAAGATATGTTTTGTGGCTTAATTGAGTTCTACTTGTAATTCTGAGATACAGCTTCGTATAACTCCTCAGGGAAAGCTTGCCTTTGAAAATTGAATGTTTTTTGGGCTTTTCAGATTCTGAGGAACATGAATATGTGTTTCTTTTCCAAATCTGAGCTCTTTGCCAACAGTTAAGTTTTCTGGTTGAACTGAGTCCTTACCACAGTTCTGAGATAGAGCTTGGTCTAACAGTTCACGGAAAGGTCACCTTTGAAAGTTGAATGTGTTTTGGGCTTTTCAGAACATGGGGAACATGAATATGTGTTTCTTTTCCAAATCTGAGCTCTGTGCCAACTGTTAAGTTTTCTGGCTGAACTGAGTCCTTACAACAATTCTGAGATAGAGCTAGGTCTAAATCTTCAGGGAAAGTTCACCTTTGAAAACTGAATGTATTTTGGGCTTTTCAGAAAATGGGGAACATGAATATGTGATTCTTTTCCAAATCTGAGCTCTATGCCAAAAATTACGTTTTCTGGCTAAATTGAGTTCTACTGCCAATTGTGAGATACAGCTTGGTCTAACTCCTCAGGAAACGCTCGCCTTTGAAAATTGAATGTATTTTGGGCTTTTCAGATTCTGAGGAACATGAATATGTGTTTCTTTTCCAAGTCTGAGCTCTGTGCCAACAGGTAAGTTTTCTGGCTTAATTGAGTTCTACTTGTAATTCTTATAACTTATAGCTTCGTATAACTCTGAGAAACATGAATATGTCTTTCTTTTCCAAATCTGAGTTCTGTGCCAACAATTACGTTTTCTGGCGAAATTGAGTCCTACTGCCAATTCTGAGATACAGCTTGGTCAAACTCTTGAGGGGAAGGTTGCCTTTGAAAATTGAATGTGTTTTGGACTTTTCAGACTCTGAGGAACATGAATATGTGTTTCTTTTGCAAATCTGAGCTCTGTGTCAAAATATATGTTTTCTGGCTGATTTGAGTTCCACTTGTAATTGTGAGATACAGCTTGGTCTAACTCCTCAGGAAAAGCTTGCCTTTGAAAATTGAATGTTTTTTGGGCTTTTCAGATTCTGAGGAACATGAATATGTGTTTCTTTTCCAAATCTGAGCTCTTTGCCAACAGTTAAGTTTTCTGGTTGAACTGAGTCCTTACCACAGTTCTGAGATAGAGCTTGGTCTAACAGTTCACGGAAAGGTCACCTTTGAAAACTGAATGTATTTTGGGCTTCTCAGAACATGGGAACATGAATATGTGATTCTTTTCCAAATCTGAGCTCTATGCCAACAATTACGTTTTCTGGCTGAACTGAGTCCTTACAACAATTCTGAGATAGAGCTAGGTCTAACTCTTCAGGGAAAGTTCACCTTTGAAAACTGAATGTATTTTGGGCTTTTCAGAACATGGGGAACATGAATATGTGATTCTTTTCCAAATCTGAGCTCTATGCCAACAATTACGTTTTCTGGCTAAATTGAGTTCTACTGCCAATTGTGAGATACAGCTTGCTCTAACTCCTCAGGAAAAGCTTGCCTTTGATAATTGAATGTATTTTGGGCTTTTCAGAGTCTGAGGAACATCAATATGTGTTTCTTTTGCAAATCTGAGCTCTGTGCCAAGAGTTACGTTTTCTGGATGAACTGAGTCCTTACAACAATTCTCATATAGAGCTTGGTGTAACTCTTCAGGGAAAGGTTGAGGTTGAAAATTGAATGTTTTTTGGGCTTTTCAGACTCTGAGGAACATGAATACGTGTTTCTTTGGGAAATCTGAGCTTTCTGTCAAAAGATATGTTTTGTGGCTTAATTGTGTTCTACTTGTAATTCTGAGATACAACTTCGTCTAACTCCTCAGGGAAAGTTTGCCTTTGAAAATTGAATGTGTTTTGGGCTTTTCAGACTCTGAGAAACATGAATATGTGTTTCTTTTCCAAATCTGAGCTCTGTGCCAAGAGTTAAGTTTTCTGGATGAACTGAGTCCTTACAACAATTCTGAGATACAGCTAGATCTAACTCCTCAGGGAAAGTTCACCTTTGAAAAATGAATGCATTTTGGGGTTTTCAGAACATGGGGAACATGAACATGTGTTTCCTTTTCAAATCTGAGCTCTGTGTCAACAGTTAAGTTCTCTGGCTGAATTGAGTCCTACCACCAATTGTGAGATACAGCTTGGTCTAACTCTTGAGGGAAAGGTTGCCTTTGAAAATTGAATGTGTTTTGGGCTTTTCAGACTCTGAGAAATATGAATATGTGTTTCTGTTCCAAATCTGAGCTCTGTGCCAACTGTTAAGTTTTCTGGCTGAACTGAGTCCTTACAACAATTCTCAGATAGAGCTTGGTCTAACTCTTCAGGGAAAGGTTGCCGTTGAAAATTGAATGTGTTTTAGGCTTTTCAGACTCTGAGGAACATGAATATGTGTTTCTTTTGCAAATCTGAGCTCTCTGTCAAAAGATATGTTTTGTGGCTTAATTGAGTTCTACTTGTAATTCTGAGATACAGCTTCGTATAACTCCTCAGGGAAAGCTTGCCTTTGAAAATTGAATGTGTTTTGGGCTTTTCAGACTCTGAGAAACACGAATATGTCTTTCTTTTCCAAATCTGAGTTCTGTGCCAACAATTACGTTTTCTGGCTAAATTGAGTTCTACTGCCAATTGTGAGATACAGCTTGCTCTAACTCCTCAGGAAAAGCTTGCCTTTGATAATTGAATGTATTTTGGGCTTTTCAGAGTCTGAGGAACATCAATATGTGTTTCTTTTGCAAATCTGAGCTCTGTGCCAAGAGTTACGTTTTCTGGATGAACTGAGTCCTTACAACAATTCTCATATAGAGCTTGGTGTAACTCTTCAGGGAAAGGTTGAGGTTGAAAATTGAATGTTTTTTGGGCTTTTCAGACTCTGAGGAACATGAATACGTGTTTCTTTGGGAAATCTGAGCTTTCTGTCAAAAGATATGTTTTGTGGCTTAATTGTGTTCTACTTGTAATTCTGAGATACAACTTCGTCTAACTCCTCAGGGAAAGTTTGCCTTTGAAAATTGAATGTGTTTTGGGCTTTTCAGACTCTGAGAAACATGAATATGTGTTTCTTTTCCAAATCTGAGCTCTGTGCCAAGAGTTAAGTTTTCTGGATGAACTGAGTCCTTACAACAATTCTGAGATACAGCTAGATCTAACTCCTCAGGGAAAGTTCACCTTTGAAAAATGAATGCATTTTGGGGTTTTCAGAACATGGGGAACATGAACATGTGTTTCCTTTTCAAATCTGAGCTCTGTGTCAACAGTTAAGTTCTCTGGCTGAATTGAGTCCTACCACCAATTGTGAGATACAGCTTGGTCTAACTCTTGAGGGAAAGGTTGCCTTTGAAAATTGAATGTGTTTTGGGCTTTTCAGACTCTGAGAAATATGAATATGTGTTTCTGTTCCAAATCTGAGCTCTGTGCCAACTGTTAAGTTTTCTGGCTGAACTGAGTCCTTACAACAATTCTCAGATAGAGCTTGGTCTAACTCTTCAGGGAAAGGTTGCCGTTGAAAATTGAATGTGTTTTAGGCTTTTCAGATTCTGAGGAACATGAATATGTGTTTCTTTTGCAAATCTGAGCTCTCTGTCAAAAGATATGTTTTGTGGCTTAATTGAGTTCTACTTGTAATTCTGAGATACAGCTTCGTATAACTCCTCAGGGAAAGCTTGCCTTTGAAAATTGAATGTGTTTTGGGCTTTTCAGACTCTGAGAAACACGAATATGTCTTTCTTTTCCAAATCTGAGTTCTGTGCCAACAATTACGTTTTCTGGCTAAATTGAGTTCTACTGCCAATTGTGAGATACAGCTTGCTCTAACTCCTCAGGAAAAGCTTGCCTTTGATAATTGAATGTATTTTGGGCTTTTCAGAGTCTGAGGAACATCAATATGTGTTTCTTTTGCAAATCTGAGCTCTGTGCCAAGAGTTACGTTTTCTGGATGAACTGAGTCCTTACAACAATTCTCATATAGAGCTTGGTGTAACTCTTCAGGGAAAGGTTGAGGTTGAAAATTGAATGTTTTTTGGGCTTTTCAGACTCTGAGGAACATGAATACGTGTTTCTTTGGGAAATCTGAGCTTTCTGTCAAAAGATATGTTTTGTGGCTTAATTGTGTTCTACTTGTAATTCTGAGATACAACTTCGTCTAACTCCTCAGGGAAAGTTTGCCTTTGAAAATTGAATGTGTTTTGGGCTTTTCAGACTCTGAGAAACATGAATATGTGTTTCTTTTCCAAATCTGAGCTCTGTGCCAAGAGTTAAGTTTTCTGGATGAACTGAGTTCTTACAACAATTCTGAGATACAGCTAGATCTAACTCCTCAGGGAAAGTTCACCTTTGAAAAATGAATGCATTTTGGGGTTTTCAGAACATGGGGAACATGAACATGTGTTTCCTTTTCAAATCTGAGCTCTGTGTCAACAGTTAAGTTCTCTGGCTGAATTGAGTCCTACCACCAATTGTGAGATACAGCTTGGTCTAACTCTTGAGGGAAAGGTTGCCTTTGAAAATTGAATGTGTTTTGGGCTTTTCAGACTCTGAGAAATATGAATATGTGTTTCTGTTCCAAATCTGAGCTCTGTGCCAACTGTTAAGTTTTCTGGCTGAACTGAGTCCTTACAACAATTCTGAGATACAGCTAGATCTAACTCCTCAGGGAAAGTTCACCTTTGAAAAATGAATGCATTTTGGGGTTTTCAGAACATGGGGAACATGAACATGTGTTTCCTTTTCAAATCTGAGCTCTGTGTCAACAGTTAAGTTCTCTGGCTGAATTGAGTCCTACCACCAATTGTGAGATACAGCTTGGTCTAACTCTTGAGGGAAAGGTTGCCTTTGAAAATTGAATGTGTTTTGGGCTTTTCAGACTCTGAGAAATATGAATATGTGTTTCTGTTCCAAATCTGAGCTCTGTGCCAACTGTTAAGTTTTCTGGCTGAACTGAGTCCTTACAACAATTCTCAGATAGAGCTTGGTCTAACTCTTCAGGGAAAGGTTGCCGTTGAAAATTGAATGTGTTTTAGGCTTTTCAGATTCTGAGGAACATGAATATGTGTTTCTTTTGCAAATCTGAGCTCTCTGTCAAAAGATATGTTTTGTGGCTTAATTGAGTTCTACTTGTAATTCTGAGATACAGCTTCGTATAACTCCTCAGGGAAAGCTTGCCTTTGAAAATTGAATGTGTTTTGGGCTTTTCAGACTCTGAGAAACACGAATATGTCTTTCTTTTCCAAATCTGAGTTCTGTGCCAACAATTACGTTTTCTGGCTAAATTGAGTTCTACTGCCAATTGTGAGATACAGCTTGCTCTAACTCCTCAGGAAAAGCTTGCCTTTGATAATTGAATGTATTTTGGGCTTTTCAGAGTCTGAGGAACATCAATATGTGTTTCTTTTGCAAATCTGAGCTCTGTGCCAAGAGTTACGTTTTCTGGATGAACTGAGTCCTTACAACAATTCTCATATAGAGCTTGGTGTAACTCTTCAGGGAAAGGTTGAGGTTGAAAATTGAATGTTTTTTGGGCTTTTCAGACTCTGAGGAACATGAATACGTGTTTCTTTGGGAAATCTGAGCTTTCTGTCAAAAGATATGTTTTGTGGCTTAATTGTGTTCTACTTGTAATTCTGAGATACAACTTCGTCTAACTCCTCAGGGAAAGTTTGCCTTTGAAAATTGAATGTGTTTTGGGCTTTTCAGACTCTGAGAAACATGAATATGTGTTTCTTTTCCAAATCTGAGCTCTGTGCCAAGAGTTAAGTTTTCTGGATGAACTGAGTTCTTACAACAATTCTGAGATACAGCTAGATCTAACTCCTCAGGGAAAGTTCACCTTTGAAAAATGAATGCATTTTGGGGTTTTCAGAACATGGGGAACATGAACATGTGTTTCCTTTTCAAATCTGAGCTCTGTGTCAACAGTTAAGTTCTCTGGCTGAATTGAGTCCTACCACCAATTGTGAGATACAGCTTGGTCTAACTCTTGAGGGAAAGGTTGCCTTTGAAAATTGAATGTGTTTTGGGCTTTTCAGACTCTGAGAAATATGAATATGTGTTTCTGTTCCAAATCTGAGCTCTGTGCCAACTGTTAAGTTTTCTGGCTGAACTGAGTCCTTACAACAATTCTGAGATACAGCTAGATCTAACTCCTCAGGGAAAGTTCACCTTTGAAAAATGAATGCATTTTGGGGTTTTCAGAACATGGGGAACATGAACATGTGTTTCCTTTTCAAATCTGAGCTCTGTGTCAACAGTTAAGTTCTCTGGCTGAATTGAGTCCTACCACCAATTGTGAGATACAGCTTGGTCTAACTCTTGAGGGAAAGGTTGCCTTTGAAAATTGAATGTGTTTTGGGCTTTTCAGACTCTGAGAAATATGAATATGTGTTTCTGTTCCAAATCTGAGCTCTGTGCCAACTGTTAAGTTTTCTGGCTGAACTGAGTCCTTACAACAATTCTCAGATAGAGCTTGGTCTAACTCTTCAGGGAAAGGTTGCCGTTGAAAATTGAATGTGTTTTAGGCTTTTCAGATTCTGAGGAACATGAATATGTGTTTCTTTTGCAAATCTGAGCTCTCTGTCAAAAGATATGTTTTGTGGCTTAATTGAGTTCTACTTGTAATTCTGAGATACAGCTTCGTATAACTCCTCAGGGAAAGCTTGCCTTTGAAAATTGAATGTGTTTTGGGCTTTTCAGACTCTGAGAAACACGAATATGTCTTTCTTTTCCAAATCTGAGTTCTGTGCCAACAATTACGTTTTCTGGCTAAATTGAGTTCTACTGCCAATTGTGAGATACAGCTTGCTCTAACTCCTCAGGAAAAGCTTGCCTTTGATAATTGAATGTATTTTGGGCTTTTCAGAGTCTGAGGAACATCAATATGTGTTTCTTTTGCAAATCTGAGCTCTGTGCCAAGAGTTACGTTTTCTGGATGAACTGAGTCCTTACAACAATTCTCATATAGAGCTTGGTGTAACTCTTCAGGGAAAGGTTGAGGTTGAAAATTGAATGTTTTTTGGGCTTTTCAGACTCTGAGGAACATGAATACGTGTTTCTTTGGGAAATCTGAGCTTTCTGTCAAAAGATATGTTTTGTGGCTTAATTGTGTTCTACTTGTAATTCTGAGATACAACTTCGTCTAACTCCTCAGGGAAAGTTTGCCTTTGAAAATTGAATGTGTTTTGGGCTTTTCAGACTCTGAGAAACATGAATATGTGTTTCTTTTCCAAATCTGAGCTCTGTGCCAAGAGTTAAGTTTTCTGGATGAACTGAGTTCTTACAACAATTCTGAGATACAGCTAGATCTAACTCCTCAGGGAAAGTTCACCTTTGAAAAATGAATGCATTTTGGGGTTTTCAGAACATGGGGAACATGAACATGTGTTTCCTTTTCAAATCTGAGCTCTGTGTCAACAGTTAAGTTCTCTGGCTGAATTGAGTCCTACCACCAATTGTGAGATACAGCTTGGTCTAACTCTTGAGGGAAAGGTTGCCTTTGAAAATTGAATGTGTTTTGGGCTTTTCAGACTCTGAGAAATATGAATATGTGTTTCTGTTCCAAATCTGAGCTCTGTGCCAACTGTTAAGTTTTCTGGCTGAACTGAGTCCTTACAACAATTCTGAGATACAGCTAGATCTAACTCCTCAGGGAAAGTTCACCTTTGAAAAATGAATGCATTTTGGGGTTTTCAGAACATGGGGAACATGAACATGTGTTTCCTTTTCAAATCTGAGCTCTGTGTCAACAGTTAAGTTCTCTGGCTGAATTGAGTCCTACCACCAATTGTGAGATACAGCTTGGTCTAACTCTTGAGGGAAAGGTTGCCTTTGAAAATTGAATGTGTTTTGGGCTTTTCAGACTCTGAGAAATATGAATATGTGTTTCTGTTCCAAATCTGAGCTCTGTGCCAACTGTTAAGTTTTCTGGCTGAACTGAGTCCTTACAACAATTCTCAGATAGAGCTTGGTCTAACTCTTCAGGGAAAGGTTGCCGTTGAAAATTGAATGTGTTTTAGGCTTTTCAGATTCTGAGGAACATGAATATGTGTTTCTTTTGCAAATCTGAGCTCTCTGTCAAAAGATATGTTTTGTGGCTTAATTGAGTTCTACTTGTAATTCTGAGATACAGCTTCGTATAACTCCTCAGGGAAAGCTTGCCTTTGAAAATTGAATGTGTTTTGGGCTTTTCAGACTCTGAGAAACACGAATATGTCTTTCTTTTCCAAATCTGAGTTCTGTGCCAACAATTACGTTTTCTGGCTAAATTGAGTTCTACTGCCAATTGTGAGATACAGCTTGCTCTAACTCCTCAGGAAAAGCTTGCCTTTGATAATTGAATGTATTTTGGGCTTTTCAGAGTCTGAGGAACATCAATATGTGTTTCTTTTGCAAATCTGAGCTCTGTGCCAAGAGTTACGTTTTCTGGATGAACTGAGTCCTTACAACAATTCTCATATAGAGCTTGGTGTAACTCTTCAGGGAAAGGTTGAGGTTGAAAATTGAATGTTTTTTGGGCTTTTCAGACTCTGAGGAACATGAATACGTGTTTCTTTGGGAAATCTGAGCTTTCTGTCAAAAGATATGTTTTGTGGCTTAATTGTGTTCTACTTGTAATTCTGAGATACAACTTCGTCTAACTCCTCAGGGAAAGTTTGCCTTTGAAAATTGAATGTGTTTTGGGCTTTTCAGACTCTGAGAAACATGAATATGTGTTTCTTTTCCAAATCTGAGCTCTGTGCCAAGAGTTAAGTTTTCTGGATGAACTGAGTTCTTACAACAATTCTGAGATACAGCTAGATCTAACTCCTCAGGGAAAGTTCACCTTTGAAAAATGAATGCATTTTGGGGTTTTCAGAACATGGGGAACATGAACATGTGTTTCCTTTTCAAATCTGAGCTCTGTGTCAACAGTTAAGTTCTCTGGCTGAATTGAGTCCTACCACCAATTGTGAGATACAGCTTGGTCTAACTCTTGAGGGAAAGGTTGCCTTTGAAAATTGAATGTGTTTTGGGCTTTTCAGACTCTGAGAAATATGAATATGTGTTTCTGTTCCAAATCTGAGCTCTGTGCCAACTGTTAAGTTTTCTGGCTGAACTGAGTCCTTACAACAATTCTGAGATACAGCTAGATCTAACTCCTCAGGGAAAGTTCACCTTTGAAAAATGAATGCATTTTGGGGTTTTCAGAACATGGGGAACATGAACATGTGTTTCCTTTTCAAATCTGAGCTCTGTGTCAACAGTTAAGTTCTCTGGCTGAATTGAGTCCTACCACCAATTGTGAGATACAGCTTGGTCTAACTCTTGAGGGAAAGGTTGCCTTTGAAAATTGAATGTGTTTTGGGCTTTTCAGACTCTGAGAAATATGAATATGTGTTTCTGTTCCAAATCTGAGCTCTGTGCCAACTGTTAAGTTTTCTGGCTGAACTGAGTCCTTACAACAATTCTCAGATAGAGCTTGGTCTAACTCTTCAGGGAAAGGTTGCCGTTGAAAATTGAATGTGTTTTAGGTTTTTCAGATTCTGAGGAACATGAATATGTGTTTCTTTTGCAAATCTGAGCTCTCTGTCAAAAGATATGTTTTGTGGCTTAATTGAGTTCTACTTGTAATTCTGAGATACAGCTTCGTATAACTCCTCAGGGAAAGCTTGCCTTTGAAAATTGAATGTGTTTTGGGCTTTTCAGACTCTGAGAAACACGAATATGTCTTTCTTTTCCAAATCTGAGTTCTGTGCCAACAATTACGTTTTCTGGCTAAATTGAGTTCTACTGCCAATTGTGAGATACAGCTTGCTCTAACTCCTCAGGAAAAGCTTGCCTTTGATAATTGAATGTATTTTGGGCTTTTCAGAGTCTGAGGAACATCAATATGTGTTTCTTTTGCAAATCTGAGCTCTGTGCCAAGAGTTACGTTTTCTGGATGAACTGAGTCCTTACAACAATTCTCATATAGAGCTTGGTGTAACTCTTCAGGGAAAGGTTGAGGTTGAAAATTGAATGTTTTTTGGGCTTTTCAGACTCTGAGGAACATGAATACGTGTTTCTTTGGGAAATCTGAGCTTTCTGTCAAAAGATATGTTTTGTGGCTTAATTGTGTTCTACTTGTAATTCTGAGATACAACTTCGTCTAACTCCTCAGGGAAAGTTTGCCTTTGAAAATTGAATGTGTTTTGGGCTTTTCAGACTCTGAGAAACATGAATATGTGTTTCTTTTCCAAATCTGAGCTCTGTGCCAAGAGTTAAGTTTTCTGGATGAACTGAGTTCTTACAACAATTCTGAGATACAGCTAGATCTAACTCCTCAGGGAAAGTTCACCTTTGAAAAATGAATGCATTTTGGGGTTTTCAGAACATGGGGAACATGAACATGTGTTTCCTTTTCAAATCTGAGCTCTGTGTCAACAGTTAAGTTCTCTGGCTGAATTGAGTCCTACCACCAATTGTGAGATACAGCTTGGTCTAACTCTTGAGGGAAAGGTTGCCTTTGAAAATTGAATGTGTTTTGGGCTTTTCAGACTCTGAGAAATATGAATATGTGTTTCTGTTCCAAATCTGAGCTCTGTGCCAACTGTTAAGTTTTCTGGCTGAACTGAGTCCTTACAACAATTCTGAGATACAGCTAGATCTAACTCCTCAGGGAAAGTTCACCTTTGAAAAATGAATGCATTTTGGGGTTTTCAGAACATGGGGAACATGAACATGTGTTTCCTTTTCAAATCTGAGCTCTGTGTCAACAGTTAAGTTCTCTGGCTGAATTGAGTCCTACCACCAATTGTGAGATACAGCTTGGTCTAACTCTTGAGGGAAAGGTTGCCTTTGAAAATTGAATGTGTTTTGGGCTTTTCAGACTCTGAGAAATATGAATATGTGTTTCTGTTCCAAATCTGAGCTCTGTGCCAACTGTTAAGTTTTCTGGCTGAACTGAGTCCTTACAACAATTCTCAGATAGAGCTTGGTCTAACTCTTCAGGGAAAGGTTGCCGTTGAAAATTGAATGTGTTTTAGGCTTTTCAGATTCTGAGGAACATGAATATGTGTTTCTTTTGCAAATCTGAGCTCTCTGTCAAAAGATATGTTTTGTGGCTTAATTGAGTTCTACTTGTAATTCTGAGATACAGCTTCGTATAACTCCTCAGGGAAAGCTTGCCTTTGAAAATTGAATGTGTTTTGGGCTTTTCAGACTCTGAGAAACACGAATATGTCTTTCTTTTCCAAATCTGAGTTCTGTGCCAACAATTACGTTTTCTGGCTAAATTGAGTTCTACTGCCAATTGTGAGATACAGCTTGCTCTAACTCCTCAGGAAAAGCTTGCCTTTGATAATTGAATGTATTTTGGGCTTTTCAGAGTCTGAGGAACATCAATATGTGTTTCTTTTGCAAATCTGAGCTCTGTGCCAAGAGTTACGTTTTCTGGATGAACTGAGTCCTTACAACAATTCTCATATAGAGCTTGGTGTAACTCTTCAGGGAAAGGTTGAGGTTGAAAATTGAATGTTTTTTGGGCTTTTCAGATTCTGAGGAACATGAATATGTGTTTCTTTTGCAAATCTGAGCTCTCTGTCAAAAGATATGTTTTGTGGCTTAATTGAGTTCTACTTGTAATTCTGAGATACAGCTTCGTATAACTCCTCAGGGAAAGCTTGCCTTTGAAAATTGAATGTGTTTTGGGCTTTTCAGACTCTGAGAAACATGAATATGTGTTTCTTTTCCAAATCTGAGTTCTGTGCCAACAATTACGTTTTCTGGCTAAATTGAGTTCTACTGCCAATTGTGAGATACAGCTAGATCTAACTCCTCAGGGAAAGTTCACCTTTGAAAAATGAATGCATTTTGGGGTTTTCAGAACATGGGGAACATGAACATGTGTTTCCTTTTCAAATCTGAGCTCTGTGTCAACAGTTAAGTTCTCTGGCTGAATTGAGTCCTACCACCAATTGTGAGATACAGCTTGGTCTAACTCTTGAGGGAAAGGTTGCCTTTGAAAATTGAATGTGTTTTGGGCTTTTCAGACTCTGAGAAATATGAATATGTGTTTCTGTTCCAAATCTGAGCTCTGTGCCAACTGTTAAGTTTTCTGGCTGAACTGAGTCCTTACAACAATTCTGAGATACAGCTAGATCTAACTCCTCAGGGAAAGTTCACCTTTGAAAAATGAATGCATTTTGGGGTTTTCAGAACATGGGGAACATGAACATGTGTTTCTTTTGCAAATCTGAACTCTCTGTCAAAAGATATGTTTTGTGGCTTAATTGAGTTCTACTTGTAATTCTGAGATACAGCTTCGTATAACTCCTCAGGGAAAGCTTGCCTTTGAAAATTGAATGTTTTTTGGGCTTTTCAGATTCTGAGGAACATGAATATGTGTTTCTTTTCCAAATCTGAGCTCTTTGCCAACAGTTAAGTTTTCTGGTTGAACTGAGTCCTTACCACAGTTCTGAGATAGAGCTTGGTCTAACAGTTCACGGAAAGGTCACCTTTGAAAGTTGAATGTGTTTTGGGCTTTTCAGAACATGGGGAACATGAATATGTGTTTCTTTTCCAAATCTGAGCTCTGTGCCAACTGTTAAGTTTTCTGGCTGAACTGAGTCCTTACAACAATTCTGAGATAGAGCTAGGTCTAAATCTTCAGGGAAAGTTCACCTTTGAAAACTGAATGTATTTTGGGCTTTTCAGAAAATGGGGAACATGAATATGTGATTCTTTTCCAAATCTGAGCTCTATGCCAAAAATTACGTTTTCTGGCTAAATTGAGTTCTACTGCCAATTGTGAGATACAGCTTGGTCTAACTCCTCAGGAAACGCTCGCCTTTGAAAATTGAATGTATTTTGGGCTTTTCAGATTCTGAGGAACATGAATATGTGTTTCTTTTCCAAGTCTGAGCTCTGTGCCAACAGGTAAGTTTTCTGGCTTAATTGAGTTCTACTTGTAATTCTTATAACTTATAGCTTCGTATAACTCTGAGAAACATGAATATGTCTTTCTTTTCCAAATCTGCGTTCTGTGCCAACAATTACGTTTTCTGGCTAAATTGAGTTCTACTGCCAATTGTGAGATACAGCTTGGTCTAACTCCTCAGGAAAAGCTCGCCTTTGAAAATTGAATGTATTTTGGGCTTTTCAGATTCTGAGGAACATGAATATGTGTTTCTTTTCCAAGTCTGAGCTCTGTGCCAACAGTTAAGTTTTCTGGCTGAACTAAGTCCTTACCACAATTCTGAGATAGAGCTTGGTCTAACTGTTCTTGGAAAGCTTGCCTTTGAAAATTGAATGTGTTTTGGGCTTTTCAGAGTCTGAGGAACAGGAATATGTGTTTCTTTTCCAAATCTGAGCTCTTTGCCAACAGTTAAGTTTTCTGGTTGAACTGAGTCCTTACCACAGTTCTGAGATAGAGCTTGGTCTAACAGTTCACGGAAAGGTCACCTTTGAAAACTGAATGTATTTTGGGCTTCTCAGAACATGGGAACATGAATATGTGATTCTTTTCCAAATCTGAGCTCTATGCCAACAATTACGTTTTCTGGCTGAACTGAGTCCTTACAACAATTCTGAGATAGAGCTAGGTCTAACTCTTCAGGGAAAGTTCACCTTTGAAAACTGAATGTATTTTGGGCTTTTCAGAACATGGGGAACATGAATATGTGATTCTTTTCCAAATCTGAGCTCTATGCCAACAATTACGTTTTCTGGCTAAATTGAGTTCTACTGCCAATTGTGACATACAGCTTGTTCTAACTCCTCAGGAAAAGCTCGCCTTTGAAAATTGAATGTATTTTGGGCTTTTAAGATTCTGAGGAACATGAATATGTGTTTCTTTTCCAAGTCTGAGCTCTGTGCCAACAGTTAAGTTTTCTGACTTAATTGAGTTCTACTTGTAATTCTTAGATACAGCTTCGTATAACTCTGAGAAACATGAATATGTCTTTCTTTTCCAAATCTGCGTTCTGTGCCAACAATTACGTTTTCTGGCTAAATTGAGTTCTACTGCCAATTGTGAGATACAGCTTGGTCTAACTCCTCAGGAAAAGCTCGCCTTTGAAAATTGAATGTATTTTGGGCTTTTCAGATTCTGAGGAACATGAATATGTGTTTCTTTTCCAAGTCTGAGCTCTGTGCCAACAGTTAAGTTTTCTGGCTGAACTAAGTCCTTACCACAATTCTGAGATAGAGCTTGGTCTAACTGTTCTTGGAAAGCTTGCCTTTGAAAATTGAATGTGTTTTGGGCTTTTCAGAGTCTGAGGAACAGGAATATGTGTTTCTTTTCCAAATCTGAGCTCTTTGCCAACAGTTAAGTTTTCTGGTTGAACTGAGTCCTTACCACAGTTCTGAGATAGAGCTTGGTCTAACAGTTCACGGAAAGGTCACCTTTGAAAACTGAATGTATTTTGGGCTTCTCAGAACATGGGAACATGAATATGTGATTCTTTTCCAAATCTGAGCTCTATGCCAACAATTACGTTTTCTGGCTAAATTGAGTTCTACTGCCAATTGTGACATACAGCTTGTTCTAACTCCTCAGGAAAAGCTCGCCTTTGAAAATTGAATGTATTTTGGGCTTTTCAGATTCTGAGGAACATGAATATGTGTTTCTTTTCCAAGTCTGAGCTCTGTGCCAACAGTTAAGTTTTCTGACTTAATTGAGTTCTACTTGTAATTCTTAGATACAGCTTCGTATAACTCTGAGAAACATGAATATGTCTTTCTTTTCCAAATCTGCGTTCTGTGCCAACAATTACGTTTTCTGGCTAAATTGAGTTCTACTGCCAATTGTGAGATACAGCTTGGTCTAACTCCTCAGGAAAAGCTCGCCTTTGAAAATTGAATGTATTTTGGGCTTTTCAGATTCTGAGGAACATGAATATGTGTTTCTTTTCCAAGTCTGAGCTCTGTGCCAACAGTTAAGTTTTCTGGCTGAACTAAGTCCTTACCACAATTCTGAGATAGAGCTTGGTCTAACTGTTCTTGGAAAGCTTGCCTTTGAAAATTGAATGTGTTTTGGGCTTTTCAGAGTCTGAGGAACAGGAATATGTGTTTCTTTTCCAAATCTGAGCTCTTTGCCAACAGTTAAGTTTTCTGGTTGAACTGAGTCCTTACCACAGTTCTGAGATAGAGCTTGGTCTAACCTCCTTGGTCTAACTCTTGAGGGGAAGGTTGCCTTTGAAAATTGAATGTGTTTTGGGCTTTTCAGAACGTGGGGAACATGAATATGTGTTTCTTTTCCAAATCTGAGCTCTGTGCCAACTGTTAAGTTTTCTGGCTGAACTGAGTCCTTACAACAATTCTGAGATAGAGCTAGGTCTAAATCTTCAGGGAAAGTTCACCTTTGAAAACTGAATGTATTTTGGGCTTTTCAGAACATGGGGAACATGAATATGTGATTCTTTTCCAAATCTGAGCTCTATGCCAAAAATTACGTTTTCTGGCTAAATTGAGTTCTACTGCCAATTGTGAGATACAGCTTGGTCTAACTCCTCAGGAAAAGCTCGCCTTTGAAAATTGAATGTATTTTGGGCTTTTCAGATTCTGAGGAACATGAATATGTGTTTCTTTTCCAAGTCTGAGCTCTGTGCCAACAGTTAAGTTTTCTGGCTTAAATGAGTTCTACTTGTAATTCTTAGATACAGCTTCGTATAACTCTGAGATCCATGAATATGTCTTTCTTTTCCAAATCTGTGTTCTGTGCCAACAATTACGTTTTCTGGCTAAATTGAGTTCTACTGCCAATTGTGAGATACAGCTTCGTCTAACTCCTCAGGAAAAGCTCGCCTTTGAAAATTGAATGTATTTTGGGCTTTTCAGAGTCTGAGGAACATGAATATGTGTTTCTTTTGCAAATCTGAGCTCTGTGTCAAAATATATGTTTTCTGGCTGAATTGAGTTCCACTTGTAATTGTGAGAAACAGCTTGGTCTAACTTTTCACAGAAAGCTTGCCTTTGATAATTGAATGCATTTTGGGCTTTTCAGAACATGGGGAACATGAATATGTGTTTCCTTTTCAAATCTGAGCTCTTTGTAAAAACTTACGTTCTCTGGCTGAATTGAGTCCTACCATCAATTGTGAGATACAGATTGATCTACCTCTTCAGGGAAAGGTTGCCTTTGAAAATTGAATGTGTTTTGGGATGTTCAGAGTCTGAGAAACATGAATATGTCTTTCTTTTCCAAATCTGAGCTCTGTGCCAACAATTAAGTTTTCTGGCGAAATTGAGTCCTAATGCCAATTCTGAGATACAGCTTGGTCTAACTCTTGAGGGGAAGGTTGCCTTTGAAAATTGAATGTGTTTTGGGCTTTTCAGAACATGGGGAACATGAATATGTGTTTCTTTTCCAAATCTGAGCTCTGTGCCAACTGTTAAGTTTTCTGGCTGAACTGAGTCCTTATAACAATTCTCAGATACAGCTTGGTCTAACTCTTCAGGGAAAGGTTGCCGTTGAAAATTGAATGTGTTTTGGGCTTCTCAGACTCTGAGAAACATGAATATGTCTTTCTTTTCCAAATCTGAGCTCTGTGCCAACAATTAAGTTTTCTGGCGAAATTGAGTCCTAATGCCAATTCTGAGATACAGCTTGGTCTAACTCTTGAGGGGAAGGTTGCCTTTGAAAATTGAATGTGTTTTGGGCTTTTCAGAACATGGGGAACCTGAATATGTGTTTCTTTTCCAAATCTGAGCTCTGCCAACTGTTAAGTTTTCTGGCTGAACTGAGTCCTTACAACAATTCTGAGATACAGCTAGATCTAACTCCTCAGGGAAAGTTCACCTTTGAAAAATGAATGCATTTTGGGGTTTTCAGAACATGGGGAACATGAATATGTGTTTCCTTTTCAAATCTGAGCTCTGTGTCAACAGTTAAGTTCTCTGGCTGAATTGAGTCCTACCACCAATTGTGAGATACAGCTTGGTCTAACTCTTGAGGGAAAGGTTGCCTTTGAAAATTGAATGTGTTTTGGGCTTTTCAGATTCTGAGGAACATGAATATGTGTTTCTTTTCCAAATCTGAGCTCTTTGCCAACAGTTAAGTTTTCTGGTTGAACTGGGTCCTTACCACAGTTCTGAGATAGAGCTTGGTCTAACAGTTCACGGAAAGGTCACCTTTGAAAACTGAATGTATTTTGGGCTTCTCAGAACATGGGAACATGAATATGTGATTCTTTTCCAAATCTGAGCTCTATGCCAACAATTACGTTTTCTGGCTGAACTGAGTCCTTACAACAATTCTGAGATAGAGCTAGGTCTAACTCTTCAGGGAAAGTTCACCTTTGAAAACTGAATGTATTTTGGGCTTTTCAGAACATGGGGAACATGAATATGTGATTCTTTTCCAAATCTGAGCTCTATGCCAACAATTACGTTTTCTGGCTAAATTGAGTTCTACTGCCAATTGTGACATACAGCTTGTTCTAACTCCTCAGGAAAAGCTCGCCTTTGAAAATTGAATGTATTTTGGGCTTTTCAGATTCTGAGGAACATGAATATGTGTTTCTTTTCCAAGTCTGAGCTCTGTGCCAACAGTTAAGTTTTCTGACTTAATTGAGTTCTACTTGTAATTCTTAGATACAGCTTCGTATAACTCTGAGAAACATGAATATGTCTTTCTTTTCCAAATCTGCGTTCTGTGCCAACAATTACGTTTTCTGGCTAAATTGAGTTCTACTGCCAATTGTGAGATACAGCTTGGTCTAACTCCTCAGGAAAAGCTCGCCTTTGAAAATTGAATGTATTTTGGGCTTTTCAGATTCTGAGGAACATGAATATGTGTTTCTTTTCCAAGTCTGAGCTCTGTGCCAACAGTTAAGTTTTCTGGCTGAACTAAGTCCTTACCACAATTCTGAGATAGAGCTTGGTCTAACTGTTCTTGGAAAGCTTGCCTTTGAAAATTGAATGTGTTTTGGGCTTTTCAGAGTCTGAGGAACAGGAATATGTGTTTCTTTTCCAAATCTGAGCTCTTTGCCAACAGTTAAGTTTTCTGGTTGAACTGAGTCCTTACCACAGTTCTGAGATAGAGCTTGGTCTAACTCTTGAGGGGAAGGTTGCCTTTGAAAATTGAATGTGTTTTGGGCTTTTCAGAACGTGGGGAACATGAATATGTGTTTCTTTTCCAAATCTGAGCTCTGTGCCAACTGTTAAGTTTTCTGGCTGAACTGAGTCCTTACAACAATTCTGAGATAGAGCTAGGTCTAAATCTTCAGGGAAAGTTCACCTTTGAAAACTGAATGTATTTTGGGCTTTTCAGAACATGGGGAACATGAATATGTGATTCTTTTCCAAATCTGAGCTCTATGCCAAAAATTACGTTTTCTGGCTAAATTGAGTTCTACTGCCAATTGTGAGATACAGCTTGGTCTAACTCCTCAGGAAAAGCTCGCCTTTGAAAATTGAATGTATTTTGGGCTTTTCAGATTCTGAGGAACATGAATATGTGTTTCTTTTCCAAGTCTGAGCTCTGTGCCAACAGTTAAGTTTTCTGGCGTAATTGAGTTCTACTTGTAATTGTGAGAAACAGCTTGGTCTAACTTTTCACAGAAAGCTTGCCTTTGATAATTGAATGCATTTTGGGCTTTTCAGAACATGGGGAACATGAATATGTGTTTCCTTTTCAAATCTGAGCTCTTTGTAAAAACTTACGTTCTCTGGCTGAATTGAGTCCTACCATCAATTGTGAGATACAGATTGATCTACCTCTTCAGGGAAAGGTTGCCTTTGAAAATTGAATGTGTTTTGGGATGTTCAGAGTCTGAGAAACATGAATATGTCTTTCTTTTCCAAATCTGAGCTCTGTGCCAACAATTAAGTTTTCTGGCGAAATTGAGTCCTAATGCCAATTCTGAGATACAGCTTGGTCTAACTCTTGAGGGGAAGGTTGCCTTTGAAAATTGAATGTGTTTTGGGCTTTTCAGAACATGGGGAACATGAATATGTGTTTCTTTTCCAAATCTGAGCTCTGTGCCAACTGTTAAGTTTTCTGGCTGAACTGAGTCCTTATAACAATTCTCAGATACAGCTTGGTCTAACTCTTCAGGGAAAGGTTGCCGTTGAAAATTGAATGTGTTTTGGGCTTCTCAGACTCTGAGAAACATGAATATGTCTTTCTTTTCCAAATCTGAGCTCTGTGCCAACAATTAAGTTTTCTGGCGAAATTGAGTCCTAATGCCAATTCTGAGATACAGCTTGGTCTAACTCTTGAGGGGAAGGTTGCCTTTGAAAATTGAATGTGTTTTGGGCTTTTCAGAACATGGGGAACCTGAATATGTGTTTCTTTTCCAAATCTGAGCTCTGCCAACTGTTAAGTTTTCTGGCTGAACTGAGTCCTTACAACAATTCTGAGATACAGCTAGATCTAACTCCTCAGGGAAAGTTCACCTTTGAAAAATGAATGCATTTTGGGGTTTTCAGAACATGGGGAACATGAATATGTGTTTCCTTTTCAAATCTGAGCTCTGTGTCAACAGTTAAGTTCTCTGGCTGAATTGAGTCCTACCACCAATTGTGAGATACAGCTTGGTCTAACTCTTGAGGGAAAGGTTGCCTTTGAAAATTGAATGTGTTTTGGGCTTTTCAGATTCTGAGGAACATGAATATGTGTTTCTTTTCCAAATCTGAGCTCTTTGCCAACAGTTAAGTTTTCTGGTTGAACTGGGTCCTTACCACAGTTCTGAGATAGAGCTTGGTCTAACAGTTCACGGAAAGGTCACCTTTGAAAACTGAATGTATTTTGGGCTTCTCAGAACATGGGAACATGAATATGTGATTCTTTTCCAAATCTGAGCTCTATGCCAACAATTACGTTTTCTGGCTGAACTGAGTCCTTACAACAATTCTGAGATAGAGCTAGGTCTAACTCTTCAGGGAAAGTTCACCTTTGAAAACTGAATGTATTTTGGGCTTTTCAGAACATGGGGAACATGAATATGTGATTCTTTTCCAAATCTGAGCTCTATGCCAACAATTACGTTTTCTGGCTAAATTGAGTTCTACTGCCAATTGTGACATACAGCTTGTTCTAACTCCTCAGGAAAAGCTCGCCTTTGAAAATTGAATGTATTTTGGGCTTTTCAGATTCTGAGGAACATGAATATGTGTTTCTTTTCCAAGTCTGAGCTCTGTGCCAACAGTTAAGTTTTCTGACTTAATTGAGTTCTACTTGTAATTCTTAGATACAGCTTCGTATAACTCTGAGAAACATGAATATGTCTTTCTTTTCCAAATCTGCGTTCTGTGCCAACAATTACGTTTTCTGGCTAAATTGAGTTCTACTGCCAATTGTGAGATACAGCTTGGTCTAACTCCTCAGGAAAAGCTCGCCTTTGAAAATTGAATGTATTTTGGGCTTTTCAGATTCTGAGGAACATGAATATGTGTTTCTTTTCCAAGTCTGAGCTCTGTGCCAACAGTTAAGTTTTCTGGCTGAACTAAGTCCTTACCACAATTCTGAGATAGAGCTTGGTCTAACTGTTCTTGGAAAGCTTGCCTTTGAAAATTGAATGTGTTTTGGGCTTTTCAGAGTCTGAGGAACAGGAATATGTGTTTCTTTTCCAAATCTGAGCTCTTTGCCAACAGTTAAGTTTTCTGGTTGAACTGAGTCCTTACCACAGTTCTGAGATAGAGCTTGGTCTAACTCTTGAGGGGAAGGTTGCCTTTGAAAATTGAATGTGTTTTGGGCTTTTCAGAGTCTGAGGAACATGAATATGTGTTTCTTTTCCAAATCTGAGCTCTGTGCCAACTGTTAAGTTTTCTGGCTGAACTGAGTCCTTACAACAATTCTGAGATAGAGCTAGGTCTAAATCTTCAGGGAAAGTTCACCTTTGAAAACTGAATGTATTTTGGGCTTTTCAGAACATGGGGAACATGAATATGTGATTCTTTTCCAAATCTGAGCTCTATGCCAAAAATTACGTTTTCTGGCTAAATTGAGTTCTACTGCCAATTGTGAGATACAGCTTGGTCTAACTCCTCAGGAAAAGCTCGCCTTTGAAAATTGAATGTATTTTGGGCTTTTCAGATTCTGAGGAACATGAATATGTGTTTCTTTTCCAAGTCTGAGCTCTGTGCCAACAGTTAAGTTTTCTGGCGTAATTGAGTTCTACTTGTAATTGTGAGAAACAGCTTGGTCTAATTTTTCACAGAAAGCTTGCCTTTGATAATTGAATGCATTTTGGGCTTTTCAGAACATGGGGAACATGAATATGTGTTTCCTTTTCAAATCTGAGCTCTTTGTAAAAACTTACGTTCTCTGGCTGAATGGAGTCCTACCATCAATTGTGAGATACAGATTGATCTACCTCTTCAGGGAAAGGTTGCCTTTGAAAATTGAATGTGTTTTGGGATGTTCAGAGTCTGAGAAACATGAATATGTCTTTCTTTTCCAAATCTGAGCTCTGTGCCAACAATTAAGTTTTCTGGCGAAATTGAGTCCTAATGCCAATTCTGAGATACAGCTTGGTCTAACTCTTGAGGGGAAGGTTGCCTTTGAAAATTGAATGTGTTTTGGGCTTTTCAGAACATGGGGAACATGAATATGTGTTTCTTTTCCAAATCTGAGCTCTGCCAACTGTTAAGTTTTCTGGCTGAACTGAGTCCTTACAACAATTCTGAGATACAGCTAGATCTAACTCCTCAGGGAAAGTTCACCTTTGAAAAATGAATGCATTTTGGGGTTTTCAGAACATGGGGAACATGAATATGTGTTTCCTTTTCAAATCTGAGCTCTGTGTCAACAGTTAAGTTCTCTGGCTGAATTGAGTCCTACCACCAATTGTGAGATACAGCTTGGTCTAACTCTTCAGGGAAAGGTTGCCTTTGAAAATTGAATGTGTTTTGGGCTTTTCAGACTCCGAGAAACATGAATATGTGTTTCTGTTCCAAATCTGAGCTCTGTGCCAACTGTTAAGTTTTCTGGCTGAATTGAGTCCTTACAACAATTCTCAGATAGAGCTTGGTCTAACTCTTCAGGGAAAGGTTGCCGTTGAAAATTGAATGTGTTTTGGGCTTCTCAGAACATGAGGAACATGAATATGCGTTTTCTTTGCAAATCTGAGCTCTTTCTCGTTACATTCTCTGGCTGAATTGAGTTTTACTTGTAATTGTGAAATACAGCTTGGTCTAACTCCTCAGGAAAAGCTATTTCTTTGAAAATTGAATGGGTTTTCGACTTTTCAGACTCTGACGAACATGAATATGTGTTTCTTTTGCAAATCTGACCTCTGTGTCAAAAGATATGTTTTCTGTCTGAATTGAGTTCCAGTTGTAATTGTGAGGTACAGCTTGGTCTAATTGTTCACGGAAAGCTTGCCTTTGAAAATTGAATGTGTTTTGGGCTTTTCAGATTCTGAGGAAGATGAATAAGTGTTTCTTTTCCAAATCTGGCCTCTATGCCAATAGTTAAGTTTTCTGGCTGAACTGAGTCCTTACAACAATTCTGAGATAGAGCTTGGTCTAACTCTTCAGGGAAAGGTTGACGTTGAAAATTGAATGTGTTTTGGGCGTTTCAGACTCTGAGGAACATGAATATGTGTTTCTTTTCCAAATGTGAGCTCTGTGCCAACTGTTAATTTTTCTGGCTGAACTGAGTCCTTACAACAATTCTCAGATAGAGCTTGGTCTAACTCTTCAGGGAAAGGTTGACGTTGAAAATTGAATGTGTTTTGGGCTTTTCAGACTCTGAGGAACATGAATATGTGTTTCTTTTGCAAATCTGAGCTTTCTGTCAAAAGATATGTTTCGTGGCTTAATTGAGTTCTACTTGTAATTCTGAGAGACAGCTTCGTATAACTCCTCAGGGAAAGCTTGCCTTTGAAAATAGAATGTGTTTTGGGCTTTTCAGACTCTGAGAAACATGAATATGTCTTTCTTTTCCAAATCTGAGTTCTGTGCCAACAATTACGTTTTCTGGCTAAATTGAGTTCTACTGCCAATTGTGAGATACAGCTTGCTCTAACTCCTCAGGAAAAGCTTGCCTTTGATAATTGAATGTATTTTGGGCTTTTCAGAGTCTGAGGAACATCAATATGTGTTTCTTTTGCAAATCTGAGCTCTGTGCCAAGAGTTACGTTTTCTGGATGAACTGAGTCCTTACAACAATTCTCATATAGAGCTTGGTGTAACTCTTCAGGGAAAGGTTGAGGTTGAAAATTGAATGTTTTTTGGGCTTTTCAGACTCTGAGGAACATGAATACGTGTTTCTTTGGGAAATCTGAGCTTTCTGTCAAAAGATATGTTTTGTGGCTTAATTGTGTTCTACTTGTAATTCTGAGATACAACTTCGTCTAACTCCTCAGGGAAAGTTTGCCTTTGAAAATTGAATGTGTTTTGGGCTTTTCAGACTCTGAGAAACATGAATATGTGTTTCTTTTCCAAATCTGAGCTCTGTGCCAAGAGTTAAGTTTTCTGGATGAACTGAGTCCTTACAACAATTCTGAGATACAGCTAGATCTAACTCCTCAGGGAAAGTTCACCTTTGAAAAATGAATGCATTTTGGGGTTTTCAGAACATGGGGAACATGAACATGTGTTTCCTTTTCAAATCTGAGCTCTGTGTCAACAGTTAAGTTCTCTGGCTGAATTGAGTCCTACCACCAATTGTGAGATACAGCTTGGTCTAACTCTTGAGGGAAAGGTTGCCTTTGAAAATTGAATGTGTTTTGGGCTTTTCAGACTCTGAGAAATATGAATATGTGTTTCTGTTCCAAATCTGAGCTCTGTGCCAACTGTTAAGTTTTCTGGCTGAACTGAGTCCTTACAACAATTCTCAGATAGAGCTTGGTCTAACTCTTCAGGGAAAGGTTGCCGTTGAAAATTGAATGTGTTTTAGGCTTTTCAGACTCTGAGGAACATGAATATGTGTTTCTTTTGCAAATCTGAGCTCTGCCAACTGTTAAGTTTTCTGGCTGAACTGAGTCCTTACAACAATTCTGAGATACAGCTAGATCTAACTCCTCAGGGAAAGTTCACCTTTGAAAAATGAATGCATTTTGGGGTTTTCAGAACATGGGGAACATGAATATGTGTTTCCTTTTCAAATCTGAGCTCTGTGTCAACAGTTAAGTTCTCTGGCTGAATTGAGTCCTACCACCAATTGTGAGATACAGCTTGGTCTAACTCTTGAGGGAAAGGTTGCCTTTGAAAATTGAATGTGTTTTGGGCTTTTCAGACTCCGAGAAACATGAATATGTGTTTCTGTTCCAAATCTGAGCTCTGTGCCAACTGTTAAGTTTTCTGGCTGAATTGAGTCCTTACAACAATTCTCAGATAGAGCTTGGTCTAACTCTTCAGGGAAAGGTTGCCGTTGAAAATTGAATGTGTTTTGGGCTTCTCAGAACATGAGGAACATGAATATGCGTTTTCTTTGCAAATCTGAGCTCTTTCTCGTTACATTCTCTGGCTGAATTGAGTTTTACTTGTAATTGTGAAATACAGCTTGGTCTAACTCCTCAGGAAAAGCTATTTCTTTGAAAATTGAATGGGTTTTCGACTTTTCAGACTCTGACGAACATGAATATGTGTTTCTTTTGCAAATCTGACCTCTGTGTCAAAAGATATGTTTTCTGTCTGAATTGAGTTCCAGTTGTAATTGTGAGGTACAGCTTGGTCTAATTGTTCACGGAAAGCTTGCCTTTGAAAATTGAATGTGTTTTGGGCTTTTCAGATTCTGAGGAAGATGAATAAGTGTTTCTTTTCCAAATCTGGCCTCTATGCCAATAGTTAAGTTTTCTGACTTAATTGAGTTCTACTTGTAATTCTTAGATACAGCTTCGTATAACTCTGAGAAACATGAATATGTCTTTCTTTTCCAAATCTGCGTTCTGTGCCAACAATTACGTTTTCTGGCTAAATTGAGTTCTACTGCCAATTGTGAGATACAGCTTGGTCTAACTCCTCAGGAAAAGCTCGCCTTTGAAAATTGAATGTATTTTGGGCTTTTCAGATTCTGAGGAACATGAATATGTGTTTCTTTTCCAAGTCTGAGCTCTGTGCCAACAGTTAAGTTTTCTGGCTGAACTAAGTCCTTACCACAATTCTGAGATAGAGCTTGGTCTAACTGTTCTTGGAAAGCTTGCCTTTGAAAATTGAATGTGTTTTGGGCTTTTCAGAGTCTGAGGAACAGGAATATGTGTTTCTTTTCCAAATCTGAGCTCTTTGCCAACAGTTAAGTTTTCTGGTTGAACTGAGTCCTTACCACAGTTCTGAGATAGAGCTTGGTCTAACTCTTGAGGGGAAGGTTGCCTTTGAAAATTGAATGTGTTTTGGGCTTTTCAGAGTCTGAGGAACATGAATATGTGTTTCTTTTCCAAATCTGAGCTCTGTGCCAACTGTTAAGTTTTCTGGCTGAACTGAGTCCTTACAACAATTCTGAGATAGAGCTAGGTCTAAATCTTCAGGGAAAGTTCACCTTTGAAAACTGAATGTATTTTGGGCTTTTCAGAACATGGGGAACATGAATATGTGATTCTTTTCCAAATCTGAGCTCTATGCCAAAAATTACGTTTTCTGGCTAAATTGAGTTCTACTGCCAATTGTGAGATACAGCTTGGTCTAACTCCTCAGGAAAAGCTCGCCTTTGAAAATTGAATGTATTTTGGGCTTTTCAGATTCTGAGGAACATGAATATGTGTTTCTTTTCCAAGTCTGAGCTCTGTGCCAACAGTTAAGTTTTCTGGCGTAATTGAGTTCTACTTGTAATTGTGAGAAACAGCTTGGTCTAACTTTTCACAGAAAGCTTGCCTTTGATAATTGAATGCATTTTGGGCTTTTCAGAACATGGGGAACATGAATATGTGTTTCCTTTTCAAATCTGAGCTCTTTGTAAAAACTTACGTTCTCTGGCTGAATGGAGTCCTACCATCAATTGTGAGATACAGATTGATCTACCTCTTCAGGGAAAGGTTGCCTTTGAAAATTGAATGTGTTTTGGGATGTTCAGAGTCTGAGAAACATGAATATGTCTTTCTTTTCCAAATCTGAGCTCTGTGCCAACAATTAAGTTTTCTGGCGAAATTGAGTCCTAATGCCAATTCTGAGATACAGCTTGGTCTAACTCTTAAGGGGAAGGTTGCCTTTGAAAATTGAATGTGTTTTGGGCTTTTCAGAACATGGGGAACATGAATATGTGTTTCTTTTCCAAATCTGAGCTCTGCCAACTGTTAAGTTTTCTGGCTGAACTGAGTCCTTACAACAATTCTGAGATACAGCTAGATCTAACTCCTCAGGGAAAGTTCACCTTTGAAAAATGAATGCATTTTGGGGTTTTCAGAACATGGGGAACATGAATATGTGTTTCCTTTTCAAATCTGAGCTCTGTGTCAACAGTTAAGTTCTCTGGCTGAATTGAGTCCTACCACCAATTGTGAGATACAGCTTGGTCTAACTCTTCAGGGAAAGGTTGCCTTTGAAAATTGAATGTGTTTTGGGCTTTTCAGACTCCGAGAAACATGAATATGTGTTTCTGTTCCAAATCTGAGCTCTGTGCCAACTGTTAAGTTTTCTGGCTGAATTGAGTCCTTACAACAATTCTCAGATAGAGCTTGGTCTAACTCTTCAGGGAAAGGTTGCCGTTGAAAATTGAATGTGTTTTGGGCTTCTCAGAACATGAGGAACATGAATATGCGTTTTCTTTGCAAATCTGAGCTCTTTCTCGTTACATTCTCTGGCTGAATTGAGTTTTACTTGTAATTGTGAAATACAGCTTGGTCTAACTCCTCAGGAAAAGCTATTTCTTTGAAAATTGAATGGGTTTTCGACTTTTCAGACTCTGACGAACATGAATATGTGTTTCTTTTGCAAATCTGACCTCTGTGTCAAAAGATATGTTTTCTGTCTGAATTGAGTTCCAGTTGTAATTGTGAGGTACAGCTTGGTCTAATTGTTCACGGAAAGCTTGCCTTTGAAAATTGAATGTGTTTTGGGCTTTTCAGATTCTGAGGAAGATGAATAAGTGTTTCTTTTCCAAATCTGGCCTCTATGCCAATAGTTAAGTTTTCTGGCTGAACTGAGTCCTTACAACAATTCTGAGATAGAGCTTGGTCTAACTCTTCAGGGAAAGGTTGACGTTGAAAATTGAATGTGTTTTGGGCGTTTCAGACTCTGAGGAACATGAATATGTGTTTCTTTTCCAAATGTGAGCTCTGTGCCAACTGTTAATTTTTCTGGCTGAACTGAGTCCTTACAACAATTCTCAGATAGAGCTTGGTCTAACTCTTCAGGGAAAGGTTGACGTTGAAAATTGAATGTGTTTTGGGCTTTTCAGACTCTGAGGAACATGAATATGTGTTTCTTTTGCAAATCTGAGCTTTCTGTCAAAAGATATGTTTCGTGGCTTAATTGAGTTCTACTTGTAATTCTGAGAGACAGCTTCGTATAACTCCTCAGGGAAAGCTTGCCTTTGAAAATAGAATGTGTTTTGGGCTTTTCAGACTCTGAGAAACATGAATATGTCTTTCTTTTCCAAATCTGAGTTCTGTGCCAACAATTACGTTTTCTGGCTAAATTGAGTTCTACTGCCAATTGTGAGATACAGCTTGCTCTAACTCCTCAGGAAAAGCTTGCCTTTGATAATTGAATGTATTTTGGGCTTTTCAGAGTCTGAGGAACATCAATATGTGTTTCTTTTGCAAATCTGAGCTCTGTGCCAAGAGTTACGTTTTCTGGATGAACTGAGTCCTTACAACAATTCTCATATAGAGCTTGGTGTAACTCTTCAGGGAAAGGTTGAGGTTGAAAATTGAATGTTTTTTGGGCTTTTCAGACTCTGAGGAACATGAATACGTGTTTCTTTGGGAAATCTGAGCTTTCTGTCAAAAGATATGTTTTGTGGCTTAATTGTGTTCTACTTGTAATTCTGAGATACAACTTCGTCTAACTCCTCAGGGAAAGTTTGCCTTTGAAAATTGAATGTGTTTTGGGCTTTTCAGACTCTGAGAAACATGAATATGTGTTTCTTTTCCAAATCTGAGCTCTGTGCCAAGAGTTAAGTTTTCTGGATGAACTGAGTCCTTACAACAATTCTGAGATACAGCTAGATCTAACTCCTCAGGGAAAGTTCACCTTTGAAAAATGAATGCATTTTGGGGTTTTCAGAACATGGGGAACATGAACATGTGTTTCCTTTTCAAATCTGAGCTCTGTGTCAACAGTTAAGTTCTCTGGCTGAATTGAGTCCTACCACCAATTGTGAGATACAGCTTGGTCTAACTCTTGAGGGAAAGGTTGCCTTTGAAAATTGAATGTGTTTTGGGCTTTTCAGACTCTGAGAAATATGAATATGTGTTTCTGTTCCAAATCTGAGCTCTGTGCCAACTGTTAAGTTTTCTGGCTGAACTGAGTCCTTACAACAATTCTCAGATAGAGCTTGGTCTAACTCTTCAGGGAAAGGTTGCCGTTGAAAATTGAATGTGTTTTAGGCTTTTCAGACTCTGAGGAACATGAATATGTGTTTCTTTTGCAAATCTGAGCTCTGCCAACTGTTAAGTTTTCTGGCTGAACTGAGTCCTTACAACAATTCTGAGATACAGCTAGATCTAACTCCTCAGGGAAAGTTCACCTTTGAAAAATGAATGCATTTTGGGGTTTTCAGAACATGGGGAACATGAATATGTGTTTCCTTTTCAAATCTGAGCTCTGTGTCAACAGTTAAGTTCTCTGGCTGAATTGAGTCCTACCACCAATTGTGAGATACAGCTTGGTCTAACTCTTGAGGGAAAGGTTGCCTTTGAAAATTGAATGTGTTTTGGGCTTTTCAGACTCCGAGAAACATGAATATGTGTTTCTGTTCCAAATCTGAGCTCTGTGCCAACTGTTAAGTTTTCTGGCTGAATTGAGTCCTTACAACAATTCTCAGATAGAGCTTGGTCTAACTCTTCAGGGAAAGGTTGCCGTTGAAAATTGAATGTGTTTTGGGCTTCTCAGAACATGAGGAACATGAATATGCGTTTTCTTTGCAAATCTGAGCTCTTTCTCGTTACATTCTCTGGCTGAATTGAGTTTTACTTGTAATTGTGAAATACAGCTTGGTCTAACTCCTCAGGAAAAGCTATTTCTTTGAAAATTGAATGGGTTTTCGACTTTTCAGACTCTGACGAACATGAATATGTGTTTCTTTTGCAAATCTGACCTCTGTGTCAAAAGATATGTTTTCTGTCTGAATTGAGTTCCAGTTGTAATTGTGAGGTACAGCTTGGTCTAATTGTTCACGGAAAGCTTGCCTTTGAAAATTGAATGTGTTTTGGGCTTTTCAGATTCTGAGGAAGATGAATAAGTGTTTCTTTTCCAAATCTGGCCTCTATGCCAATAGTTAAGTTTTCTGGCTGAACTGAGTCCTTACAACAATTCTGAGATAGAGCTTGGTCTAACTCTTCAGGGAAAGGTTGACGTTGAAAATTGAATGTGTTTTGGGCGTTTCAGACTCTGAGGAACATGAATATGTGTTTCTTTTCCAAATGTGAGCTCTGTGCCAACTGTTAATTTTTCTGGCTGAACTGAGTCCTTACAACAATTCTCAGATAGAGCTTGGTCTAACTCTTCAGGGAAAGGTTGACGTTGAAAATTGAATGTGTTTTGGGCTTTTCAGACTCTGAGAAACATGAATATGTCTTTCTTTTCCAAATCTGAGTTCTGTGCCAACAATTACGTTTTCTGGCTAAATTGAGTTCTACTGCCAATTGTGAGATACAGCTTGCTCTAACTCCTCAGGAAAAGCTTGCCTTTGATAATTGAATGTATTTTGGGCTTTTCAGAGTCTGAGGAACTTCAATATGTGTTTCTTTTGCAAATCTGAGCTCTGTGCCAAGAGTTACGTTTTCTGGATGAACTGAGTCCTTACAACAATTCTCATATAGAGCTTGGTGTAACTCTTCAGGGAAAGGTTGAGGTTGAAAATTGAATGTTTTTTGGGCTTTTCAGACTCTGAGGAACATGAATACGTGTTTCTTTGGGAAATCTGAGCTTTCTGTCAAAAGATATGTTTTGTGGCTTAATTGTGTTCTACTTGTAATTCTGAGATACAACTTCGTCTAACTCCTCAGGGAAAGTTTGCCTTTGAAAATTGAATGTGTTTTGGGCTTTTCAGACTCTGAGAAACATGAATATGTGTTTCTTTTCCAAATCTGAGCTCTGTGCCAAGAGTTAAGTTTTCTGGATGAACTGAGTCCTTACAACAATTCTGAGATACAGCTAGATCTAACTCCTCAGGGAAAGTTCACCTTTGAAAAATGAATGCATTTTGGGGTTTTCAGAACATGGGGAACATGAACATGTGTTTCCTTTTCAAATCTGAGCTCTGTGTCAACAGTTAAGTTCTCTGGCTGAATTGAGTCCTACCACCAATTGTGAGATACAGCTTGGTCTAACTCTTCAGGGAAAGGTTGCCGTTGAAAATTGAATGTGTTTTAGGCTTTTCAGATTCTGAGGAACATGAATATGTGTTTCTTTTGCAAATCTGAGCTCTGCCAACTGTTAAGTTTTCTGGCTGAACTGAGTCCTTACAACAATTCTGAGATACAGCTAGATCTAACTCCTCAGGGAAAGTTCACCTTTGAAAAATGAATGCATTTTGGGGTTTTCAGAACATGGGGAACATGAATATGTGTTTCCTTTTCAAATCTGAGCTCTGTGCCAACTGTTAAGTTTTCTGGCTGAACTGAGTCCTTACAACAATTCTCAGATAGAGCTTGGTCTAACTCTTCAGGGAAAGGTTGCCGTTGAAAATTGAATGTGTTTTAGGCTTTTCAGACTCTGAGGAACATGAATATGTGTTTCTTTTGCAAATCTGAGCTCTCTGTCAAAAGATATGTTTTGTGGCTTAATTGAGTTCTACTTGTAATTCTGAGATACAGCTTCGTATAACTCCTCAGGGAAAGCTTGCCTTTGAAAATTGAATGTGTTTTGGGCTTTTCAGACTCTGAGAAACACGAATATGTCTTTCTTTTCCAAATCTGAGTTCTGTGCCAACAATTACGTTTTCTGGCTAAATTGAGTTCTACTGCCAATTGTGAGATACAGCTTGCTCTAACTCCTCAGGAAAAGCTTGCCTTTGATAATTGAATGTATTTTGGGCTTTTCAGAGTCTGAGGAACATCAATATGTGTTTCTTTTGCAAATCTGAGCTCTGTGCCAAGAGTTACGTTTTCTGGATGAACTGAGTCCTTACAACAATTCTCATATAGAGCTTGGTGTAACTCTTCAGGGAAAGGTTGAGGTTGAAAATTGAATGTTTTTTGGCCTTTTCAGACTCTGAGGAACATGAATACGTGTTTCTTTGGGAAATCTGAGCTTTCTGTCAAAAGATATGTTTTGTGGCTTAATTGTGTTCTACTTGTAATTCTGAGATACAACTTCGTCTAACTCCTCAGGGAAAGTTTGCCTTTGAAAATTGAATGTGTTTTGGGCTTTTCAGACTCTGAGAAACATGAATATGTGTTTCTTTTCCAAATCTGAGCTCTGTGCCAAGAGTTAAGTTTTCTGGATGAACTGAGTTCTTACAACAATTCTGAGATACAGCTAGATCTAACTCCTCAGGGAAAGTTCACCTTTGAAAAATGAATGCATTTTGGGGTTTTCAGAACATGGGGAACATGAACATGTGTTTCCTTTTCAAATCTGAGCTCTGTGTCAACAGTTAAGTTCTCTGGCTGAATTGAGTCCTACCACCAATTGTGAGATACAGCTTGGTCTAACTCTTGAGGGAAAGGTTGCCTTTGAAAATTGAATGTTTTTTGGGCTTTTCAGATTCTGAGGAACATGAATATGTGTTTCTTTTCCAAATCTGAGCTCTTTGCCAACAGTTAAGTTTTCTGGTTGAACTGAGTCCTTACCACAGTTCTGAGATAGAGCTTGGTCTAACAGTTCACGGAAAGGTCACCTTTGAAAGTTGAATGTGTTTTGGGCTTTTCAGAACATGGGGAACATGAATATGTGATTCTTTTCCAAATCTGAGCTCTATGCCAAAAATTACGTTTTCTGGCTAAATTGAGTTCTACTGCCAATTGTGAGATACAGCTTGGTCTAACTCTTGAGGGAAAGGTTGCCTTTGAAAATTGAATGTGTTTTGGGCTTTTCAGACTCCGAGAAACATGAATATGTGTTTCTGTTCCAAATCTGAGCTCTGTGCCAACTGTTAAGTTTTCTGGCTGAATTGAGTCCTTACAACAATTCTCAGATAGAGCTTGGTCTAACTCTTCAGGGAAAGGTTGCCGTTGAAAATTGAATGTGTTTTGGGCTTCTCAGAACATGAGGAACATGAATATGCGTTTTCTTTGCAAATCTGAGCTCTTTCTCGTTACATTCTCTGGCTGAATTGAGTTTTACTTGTAATTGTGAAATACAGCTTGGTCTAACTCCTCAGGAAAAGCTATTTCTTTGAAAATTGAATGGGTTTTCGACTTTTCAGACTCTGACGAACATGAATATGTGTTTCTTTTGCAAATCTGACCTCTGTGTCAAAAGATATGTTTTCTGTCTGAATTGAGTTCCAGTTGTAATTGTGAGGTACAGCTTGGTCTAATTGTTCACGGAAAGCTTGCCTTTGAAAATTGAATGTGTTTTGGGCTTTTCAGATTCTGAGGAAGATGAATAAGTGTTTCTTTTCCAAATCTGGCCTCTATGCCAATAGTTAAGTTTTCTGGCTGAACTGAGTCCTTACAACAATTCTGAGATAGAGCTTGGTCTAACTCTTCAGGGAAAGGTTGACGTTGAAAATTGAATGTGTTTTGGGCGTTTCAGACTCTGAGGAACATGAATATGTGTTTCTTTTCCAAATGTGAGCTCTGTGCCAACTGTTAATTTTTCTGGCTGAACTGAGTCCTTACAACAATTCTCAGATAGAGCTTGGTCTAACTCTTCAGGGAAAGGTTGACGTTGAAAATTGAATGTGTTTTGGGCTTTTCAGACTCTGAGAAACATGAATATGTCTTTCTTTTCCAAATCTGAGTTCTGTGCCAACAATTACGTTTTCTGGCTAAATTGAGTTCTACTGCCAATTGTGAGATACAGCTTGCTCTAACTCCTCAGGAAAAGCTTGCCTTTGATAATTGAATGTATTTTGGGCTTTTCAGAGTCTGAGGAACTTCAATATGTGTTTCTTTTGCAAATCTGAGCTCTGTGCCAAGAGTTACGTTTTCTGGATGAACTGAGTCCTTACAACAATTCTCATATAGAGCTTGGTGTAACTCTTCAGGGAAAGGTTGAGGTTGAAAATTGAATGTTTTTTGGGCTTTTCAGACTCTGAGGAACATGAATACGTGTTTCTTTGGGAAATCTGAGCTTTCTGTCAAAAGATATGTTTTGTGGCTTAATTGTGTTCTACTTGTAATTCTGAGATACAACTTCGTCTAACTCCTCAGGGAAAGTTTGCCTTTGAAAATTGAATGTGTTTTGGGCTTTTCAGACTCTGAGAAACATGAATATGTGTTTCTTTTCCAAATCTGAGCTCTGTGCCAAGAGTTAAGTTTTCTGGATGAACTGAGTCCTTACAACAATTCTGAGATACAGCTAGATCTAACTCCTCAGGGAAAGTTCACCTTTGAAAAATGAATGCATTTTGGGGTTTTCAGAACATGGGGAACATGAACATGTGTTTCCTTTTCAAATCTGAGCTCTGTGTCAACAGTTAAGTTCTCTGGCTGAATTGAGTCCTACCACCAATTGTGAGATACAGCTTGGTCTAACTCTTCAGGGAAAGGTTGCCGTTGAAAATTGAATGTGTTTTAGGCTTTTCAGATTCTGAGGAACATGAATATGTGTTTCTTTTGCAAATCTGAGCTCTGCCAACTGTTAAGTTTTCTGGCTGAACTGAGTCCTTACAACAATTCTGAGATACAGCTAGATCTAACTCCTCAGGGAAAGTTCACCTTTGAAAAATGAATGCATTTTGGGGTTTTCAGAACATGGGGAACATGAATATGTGTTTCCTTTTCAAATCTGAGCTCTGTGCCAACTGTTAAGTTTTCTGGCTGAACTGAGTCCTTACAACAATTCTCAGATAGAGCTTGGTCTAACTCTTCAGGGAAAGGTTGCCGTTGAAAATTGAATGTGTTTTAGGCTTTTCAGACTCTGAGGAACATGAATATGTGTTTCTTTTGCAAATCTGAGCTCTCTGTCAAAAGATATGTTTTGTGGCTTAATTGAGTTCTACTTGTAATTCTGAGATACAGCTTCGTATAACTCCTCAGGGAAAGCTTGCCTTTGAAAATTGAATGTGTTTTGGGCTTTTCAGACTCTGAGAAACACGAATATGTCTTTCTTTTCCAAATCTGAGTTCTGTGCCAACAATTACGTTTTCTGGCTAAATTGAGTTCTACTGCCAATTGTGAGATACAGCTTGCTCTAACTCCTCAGGAAAAGCTTGCCTTTGATAATTGAATGTATTTTGGGCTTTTCAGAGTCTGAGGAACATCAATATGTGTTTCTTTTGCAAATCTGAGCTCTGTGCCAAGAGTTACGTTTTCTGGATGAACTGAGTCCTTACAACAATTCTCATATAGAGCTTGGTGTAACTCTTCAGGGAAAGGTTGAGGTTGAAAATTGAATGTTTTTTGGCCTTTTCAGACTCTGAGGAACATGAATACGTGTTTCTTTGGGAAATCTGAGCTTTCTGTCAAAAGATATGTTTTGTGGCTTAATTGTGTTCTACTTGTAATTCTGAGATACAACTTCGTCTAACTCCTCAGGGAAAGTTTGCCTTTGAAAATTGAATGTGTTTTGGGCTTTTCAGACTCTGAGAAACATGAATATGTGTTTCTTTTCCAAATCTGAGCTCTGTGCCAAGAGTTAAGTTTTCTGGATGAACTGAGTTCTTACAACAATTCTGAGATACAGCTAGATCTAACTCCTCAGGGAAAGTTCACCTTTGAAAAATGAATGCATTTTGGGGTTTTCAGAACATGGGGAACATGAACATGTGTTTCCTTTTCAAATCTGAGCTCTGTGTCAACAGTTAAGTTCTCTGGCTGAATTGAGTCCTACCACCAATTGTGAGATACAGCTTGGTCTAACTCTTGAGGGAAAGGTTGCCTTTGAAAATTGAATGTTTTTTGGGCTTTTCAGATTCTGAGGAACATGAATATGTGTTTCTTTTCCAAATCTGAGCTCTTTGCCAACAGTTAAGTTTTCTGGTTGAACTGAGTCCTTACCACAGTTCTGAGATAGAGCTTGGTCTAACAGTTCACGGAAAGGTCACCTTTGAAAGTTGAATGTGTTTTGGGCTTTTCAGAACATGGGGAACATGAATATGTGATTCTTTTCCAAATCTGAGCTCTATGCCAAAAATTACGTTTTCTGGCTAAATTGAGTTCTACTGCCAATTGTTAACTCCTCAGGAAACGCTCGCCTTTGAAAATTGAATGTATTTTGGGCTTTTCAGATTCTGAGGAACATGAATATGTGTTTCTTTTCCAAGTCTGAGCTCTGTGCCAACAGGTAAGTTTTCTGGCTTAATTGAGTTCTACTTGTAATTCTTATAACTTATAGCTTCGTATAACTCTGAGAAACATGAATATGTCTTTCTTTTCCAAATCTGAGTTCTGTGCCAACAATTACGTTTTCTGGCGAAATTGAGTCCTACTGCCAATTCTGAGATACAGCTTGGTCAAACTCTTGAGGGGAAGGTTGCCTTTGAAAATTGAATGTGTTTTGGACTTTTCAGAGTCTGAGGAACATGAATATGTGTTTCTTTTGCAAATCTGAGCTGTGTGTCAAAATATATGTTTTCTTGCTGAATTGAGTTCCACTTGTAATTGTGAGATACAGCTTGGTCTCACTTTTCACGGAAAGCTTGCCTTTGATAATTGAATGTTTTTTGTGCTTTTCAGATTCTGAGGAACATGAATATGTGTTTCTTTTCCAAATCTGAGCTCTTTGCCAACAGTTAAGTTTTCTGGTTGAACTGAGTCCTTACCACAATTCTGAGATAGAGCTTGGTCTAACTGTTCACGGAAAGGTTGCCTTTGAAAATTGAATATATTTTGGGCTTTTCAGACTCTGAGGAACATGAATATGTGTTTCTTTTGCAAATCTGAGCTCTGTGTCAAAATATATGTTTTCTGGCTGATTTGAGTTCCACTTGTAATTGTGAGATACAGCTTGGTCTAACTCCTCAGGAAAAGCTTGCCTTTGAAAATTGAATGTTTTTTGGGCTTTTCAGATTCTGAGGAACATGAATATGTGTTTCTTTTCCAAATCTGAGCTCTTTGCCAACAGTTAAGTTTTCTGGTTGAACTGAGTCCTTACCACAGTTCTGAGATAGAGCTTGGTCTAACAGTTCACGGAAAGGTCACCTTTGAAAACTGAATGTATTTTGGGCTTCTCAGAACATGGGAACATGAATATGTGATTCTTTTCCAAATCTGAGCTCTATGCCAACAATTACGTTTTCTGGCTGAACTGAGTCCTTACAACAATTCTGAGATAGAGCTAGGTCTAACTCTTCAGGGAAAGTTCACCTTTGAAAACTGAATGTATTTTGGGCTTTTCAGAACATGGGGAACATGAATATGTGATTCTTTTCCAAATCTGAGCTCTATGCCAACAATTACGTTTTCTGGCTAAATTGAGTTCTACTGCCAATTGTGACATACAGCTTGTTCTAACTCCTCAGGAAAAGCTCGCCTTTGAAAATTGAATGTATTTTGGGCTTTTCAGATTCTGAGGAACATGAATATGTGTTTCTTTTCCAAGTCTGAGCTCTGTGCCAACAGTTAAGTTTTCTGGCTGAACTAAGTCCTTACCACAATTCTGAGATAGAGCTTGGTCTAACTGTTCTTGGAAAGCTTGCCTTTGAAAATTGAATGTGTTTTGGGCTTTTCAGAGTCTGAGGAACAGGAATATGTGTTTCTTTTGCAAATCTGAGCTCTGTGTCAAAATATATGTTTTCTGGCTGAATTGAGTTCCACTTGTAATTGTGAGATACAGCTTGGTCTAACTCCTCAGGAAAAGCTCGCCTTTGAAAATTGAATGTTTTTTGGGCTTTTCAGATTCTGAGGAACATGAATATGTGTTTCTTTTCCAAATCTGAGCTCTTTGTAAAAACTTACGTTCTCTGGCTGAATTGAGTCCTACCATCAATTGTGAGATACTGCTTGGTCTAACTCCTCAGGAAAAGCTCGCCTTTGAAAATTGAATATGTTTTGGGCTTTTCAGAGTATGAGGAACATGAATGTGTGTTTCTTTTCCAAATCTGAGCTCTGTGCCAACAGTTAAGTTTTCTGGCTGAACTGAGTCCTTACAACAATTCTGAGATAGAGCTAGGTCTAAATCTTCAGGGAAAGTTCACCTTTGAAAACTGAATGTATTTTGGGCTTTTCAGAAAATGGGGAAAATGAATATGTGATTCTTTTCCAAATCTGAGCTCTATGCCAACAGTTAAGTGTTCTGGCTTAATTGAGTTCTACTTGTAATTCTTAGATACTGCTTCGTATAACTCTGAGAAACATGAATATGTCTTTCTTTTCCAAATCTGAGTTCTGTGCCAACAATTACGTTTTCTGGCGAAATTGAGTCCTACTGCCAATTCTGAGATACAGCTTGGTCTAACTCTTGAGGGGAAGGTTGCCTTTGAAAATTGAATGTGTTTTGGACTTTTCAGAACATGGGGAACATGAATATGTGTTTCTTTTCCAAATCTGAGCTCTGTGCCAACTGTTAAGTTTTCTGGCTGAACTGAGTCCTTACAACAATTCTGAGATAGAGCTCGGTCTAACTCTTCAGGGAAAGTTCACCTTTGAAAACTGAATGTATTTTGGGCTTTTCAGAACATGGGGAACATGAATATGTGATTCTTTTCCAAATCTGAGCTCTATGCCAACAATTACGTTTTCTGGCTAAATTGAGTTCTACTGCCAATTGTGAGATACAGCTTGGTCTAACTCCTCAGGAAAAGCTTGCCTTTGAAAATTGAATGTTTTTTGGGCTTTTCAGATTCTGAGGAACATGAATATGTGTTTCTTTTCCAAATCTGAGCTCTATGCCAACAATTACGTTTTCTGGCTGAACTGAGTCCTTACAACAATTCTGAGATAGAGCTAGGTCTAACTCTTCAGGGAAAGTTCACCTTTGAAAACTGAATGTATTTTGGGCTTTTCAGAACATGGGGAACATGAATATGTGATTCTTTTCCAAATCTGAGTTCTATGCCAACAATTACGTTTTCTGGCTGAACTGAGTCCTTATAACAATTCTCAGATAGAGCTTGGTCTAACTCTTCAGGGAAATGTTGCCGTTTAAAATTGAATGTGTTTTGGGCTTCTCAGACTCTGAGAAACATGAATATGTCTTTCTTTTCCAAATCTGAACTCTGTGCCAACAATTATGTTTTCTGGCTGAATTGAGTCCTACCATCAATTGTGAGACACACCTTGGTCTAACTCTTCAGGGAAATGTTGCCATTGAAAACTAATGTTTTTTGGGCTTTTCAGACTCTGAGGAACATGAATACGTGTTTCTTTGGGAAATCTGAGCTCTGTGTCAAAATATATGTTTTCTGGCTGAATTGATTTCCACTTGTAATTGTGAGATACAGCTTCTTCTAACTCCTCAGGGAAAGTTTGCCTTTGAAAATTGAATGTCTTTTGGGCTTTTCAGAACGTGGGTAACATGATTATGTGTTTCTTTTGCAAATCTGAGCTCTGTGTCAAAATATATGTTTTCTGGCTGAATTGAGTTCCACTTGTAATTGTGAGATACAGCTTGGTCTAACTTTTCACGGAAAGCTTGCCTTTGATAATTGAATGTTTTCTGGGCTTTTCAGATTCTGAGGAACATGAATATGTGTTTCTTTTCCAAATCTGAGCTCTTTGCCAACAGTTAAGTTTTCTGGCTGAACTGAGTCCTTACCACAATTCTGAGATAGAGCTTGGTCTAACTGTTCACGGAAAGCTTGCCTTTGAAAATTGAATATGTTTTGGGCTTTTCAGAGTCTGAGGAACATGAATATGTGTTTCTTTTGCAAATCTGAGCTCTGTGCCAAGAGTTACGTTTTCTGGATGAACTGAGTCCTTACAACAATTCTGAGATGCAGCTAGATGTAACACCTCAGGGAAAGTTCACCTTTGAAAATTGAATGCATTTTGGGCTTTTCAGAACATGGGGAACATGAATATGTGTTTCTTTTGCAAATCTGAGCTCTGTATCAAAATATATGTTTTCTGGCTGAATTGAGTTCCACTTGTAATTGTGAGATACAGCTTGGTCTAACTCTTGAGGGGAAGGTTGCCTTTGAAAATTGAATGTGTTTTGGACTTTTCAGAACATGGGGAACATGAATATGTGTTTCTTTTCCAAATCTGAGCTCTGTGCCAACTGTTAAGTTTTCTGGCTGAACTGAGTCCTTACAACAATTCTGAGATAGAGCTCGGTCTAACTCTTCAGGGAAAGTTCACCTTTGAAAACTGAATGTATTTTGGGCTTTTCAGAACATGGGGAACATGAATATGTGATTCTTTTCCAAATCTGAGCTCTATGCCAACAATTACGTTTTCTGGCTAAATTGAGTTCTACTGCCAATTGTGAGATACAGCTTGGTCTAACTCCTCAGGAAAAGCTTGCCTTTGAAAATTGAATGTGTTTTGGGCTTTTCAGAGTCTGAGGAACAGGAATATGTGTTTCTTTTGCAAATCTGAGCTCTGTGTCAAAATATATGTTTTCTGGCTGAATTGAGTTCCACTTGTAATTGTGAGATACAGCTTGGTCTAACTGCTCAGGAAAAGCTTGCCTTTGAAAATTGAATGTTTTTTGGGCTTTTCAGATTCTGAGGAACATGAATATGTGTTTCTTTTCCAAATCTGAGCTCTAGGCCAACAATTACGTTTTCTGGCTGAACTGAGTCCTTACAACAATTCTGAGATAGAGCTAGGTCTAACTCTTCAGGGAAAGTTCACCTTTGAAAACTGAATGTATTTTGGGCTTTTCAGAACATGGGGAACATGAATATGTGATTCTTTTCCAAATCTGAGTTCTATGCCAACAATTACGTTTTCTGGCTGAACTGAGTCCTTATAACAATTCTCAGATAGAGCTTGGTCTAACTCTTCAGGGAAATGTTGCCGTTTAAAATTGAATGTGTTTTGGGCTTCTCAGACTCTGAGAAACATGAATATGTCTTTCTTTTCCAAATCTGAGCTCTGTGCCAACAATTATGTTTTCTGGCTGAATTGAGTCCTACCATCAATTGTGAGACACACCTTGGTCTAACTCTTCAGGGAAATGTTGCCATTGAAAACTAATGTTTTTTGGGCTTTTCAGACTCTGAGGAACATGAATACGTGTTTCTTTGGGAAATCTGAGCTCTGTGTCAAAATATATGTTTTCTGGCTGAATTGATTTCCACTTGTAATTGTGAGATACAGCTTCTTCTAACTCCTCAGGGAAAGTTTGCCTTTGAAAATTGAATGTCTTTTGGGCTTTTCAGAACGTGGGTAACATGATTATGTGTTTCTTTTGCAAATCTGAGCTCTGTGTCAAAATATATGTTTTCTGGCTGAATTGAGTTCCACTTGTAATTGTGAGATACAGCTTGGTCTAACTTTTCACGGAAAGCTTGCCTTTGATAATTGAATGTTTTCTGGGCTTTTCAGATTCTGAGGAACATGAATATGTGTTTCTTTTCCAAATCTGAGCTCTTTGCCAACAGTTAAGTTTTCTGGCTGAACTGAGTCCTTACCACAATTCAGAGATAGAGCTTGGTCTAACTGTTCACGGAAAGCTTGCCTTTGAAAATTGAATATGTTTTGGGCTTTTCAGAGTCTGAGGAACATGAATATGTGTTTCTTTTGCAAATCTGAGCTCTGTGCCAAGAGTTACGTTTTCTGGATGAACTGAGTCCTTACAACAATTCTGAGATGCAGCTAGATGTAACACCTCAGGGAAAGTTCACCTTTGAAAATTGAATGCATTTTGGGCTTTTCAGAACATGGGGAACATGAATATGTGTTTCTTTTGCAAATCTGAGCTCTGTATCAAAATATATGTTTTCTGGCTGAATTGAGTTCCACTTGTAATTGTGAGATACAGCTTGGTCTAACTCTTGAGGGGAAGGTTGCCTTTGAAAATTGAATGTGTTTTGGACTTTTCAGAACATGGGGAACATGAATATGTGTTTCTTTTCCAAATCTGAGCTCTGTGCCAACTGTTAAGTTTTCTGGCTGAACTGAGTCCTTACAACAATTCTGAGATAGAGCTCGGTCTAACTCTTCAGGGAAAGTTCACCTTTGAAAACTGAATGTATTTTGGGCTTTTCAGAACATGGGGAACATGAATATGTGATTCTTTTCCAAATCTGAGCTCTATGCCAACAATTACGTTTTCTGGCTAAATTGAGTTCTACTGCCAATTGTGAGATACAGCTTGGTCTAACTCCTCAGGAAAAGCTTGCCTTTGAAAATTGAATGTGTTTTGGGCTTTTCAGAGTCTGAGGAACAGGAATATGTGTTTCTTTTGCAAATCTGAGCTCTGTGTCAAAATATATGTTTTCTGGCTGAATTGAGTTCCACTTGTAATTGTGAGATACAGCTTGGTCTAACTGCTCAGGAAAAGCTTGCCTTTGAAAATTGAATGTTTTTTGGGCTTTTCAGATTCTGAGGAACATGAATATGTGTTTCTTTTCCAAATCTGAGCTCTAGGCCAACAATTACGTTTTCTGGCTGAACTGAGTCCTTACAACAATTCTGAGATAGAGCTAGGTCTAACTCTTCAGGGAAAGTTCACCTTTGAAAACTGAATGTATTTTGGGCTTTTCAGAACATGGGGAACATGAATATGTGATTCTTTTCCAAATCTGAGTTCTATGCCAACAATTACGTTTTCTGGCTGAACTGAGTCCTTATAACAATTCTCAGATAGAGCTTGGTCTAACTCTTCAGGGAAATGTTGCCGTTTAAAATTGAATGTGTTTTGGGCTTCTCAGACTCTGAGAAACATGAATATGTCTTTCTTTTCCAAATCTGAGCTCTGTGCCAACAATTATGTTTTCTGGCTGAATTGAGTCCTACCATCAATTGTGAGACACACCTTGGTCTAACTCTTCAGGGAAATGTTGCCATTGAAAACTAATGTTTTTTGGGCTTTTCAGACTCTGAGGAACATGAATACGTGTTTCTTTGGGAAATCTGAGCTCTGTGTCAAAATATATGTTTTCTGGCTGAATTGATTTCCACTTGTAATTGTGAGATACAGCTTCTTCTAACTCCTCAGGGAAAGTTTGCCTTTGAAAATTGAATGTCTTTTGGGCTTTTCAGAACGTGGGTAACATGATTATGTGTTTCTTTTGCAAATCTGAGCTCTGTGTCAAAATATATGTTTTCTGGCTGAATTGAGTTCCACTTGTAATTGTGAGATACAGCTTGGTCTAACTTTTCACGGAAAGCTTGCCTTTGATAATTGAATGTTTTCTGGGCTTTTCAGATTCTGAGGAACATGAATATGTGTTTCTTTTCCAAATCTGAGCTCTTTGCCAACAGTTAAGTTTTCTGGCTGAACTGAGTCCTTACCACAATTCAGAGATAGAGCTTGGTCTAACTGTTCACGGAAAGCTTGCCTTTGAAAATTGAATATGTTTTGGGCTTTTCAGAGTCTGAGGAACATGAATATGTGTTTCTTTTGCAAATCTGAGCTCTGTGCCAAGAGTTACGTTTTCTGGATGAACTGAGTCCTTACAACAATTCTGAGATGCAGCTAGATGTAACACCTCAGGGAAAGTTCACCTTTGAAAATTGAATGCATTTTGGGCTTTTCAGAACATGGGGAACATGAATATGTGTTTCTTTTGCAAATCTGAGCTCTGTATCAAAATATATGTTTTCTGGCTGAATTGAGTTCCACTTGTAATTGTGAGATACAGCTTGGTCTAACTCTTGAGGGGAAGGTTGCCTTTGAAAATTGAATGTGTTTTGGACTTTTCAGAACATGGGGAACATGAATATGTGTTTCTTTTCCAAATCTGAGCTCTGTGCCAACTGTTAAGTTTTCTGGCTGAACTGAGTCCTTACAACAATTCTGAGATAGAGCTCGGTCTAACTCTTCAGGGAAAGTTCACCTTTGAAAACTGAATGTATTTTGGGCTTTTCAGAACATGGGGAACATGAATATGTGATTCTTTTCCAAATCTGAGCTCTATGCCAACAATTACGTTTTCTGGCTAAATTGAGTTCTACTGCCAATTGTGAGATACAGCTTGGTCTAACTCCTCAGGAAAAGCTTGCCTTTGAAAATTGAATGTGTTTTGGGCTTTTCAGAGTCTGAGGAACAGGAATATGTGTTTCTTTTGCAAATCTGAGCTCTGTGTCAAAATATATGTTTTCTGGCTGAATTGAGTTCCACTTGTAATTGTGAGATACAGCTTGGTCTAACTGCTCAGGAAAAGCTTGCCTTTGAAAATTGAATGTTTTTTGGGCTTTTCAGATTCTGAGGAACATGAATATGTGTTTCTTTTCCAAATCTGAGCTCTATGCCAACAATTACGTTTTCTGGCTGAACTGAGTCCTTACAACAATTCTGAGATAGAGCTAGGTCTAACTCTTCAGGGAAAGTTCACCTTTGAAAACTGAATGTATTTTGGGCTTTTCAGAACATGGGGAACATGAATATGTGATTCTTTTCCAAATCTGAGTTCTATGCCAACAATTACGTTTTCTGGCTGAACTGAGTCCTTATAACAATTCTCAGATAGAGCTTGGTCTAACTCTTCAGGGAAATGTTGCCGTTTAAAATTGAATGTGTTTTGGGCTTCTCAGACTCTGAGAAACATGAATATGTCTTTCTTTTCCAAATCTGAGCTCTGTGCCAACAATTATGTTTTCTGGCTGAATTGAGACCTACCATCAATTGTGAGACACACCTTGGTCTAACTCTTCAGGGAAATGTTGCCATTGAAAACTAATGTTTTTTGGGCTTTTCAGAGTCTGAGGAACATGAATATGTGTTTCTTTTGCAAATCTGAGCTCTGTGTCAAAATATATGTTTTCTGGCTGAATTGAGTTCCACTTGTAATTGTGAGATACAGCTTGGTCTAACTTTTCACGGAAAGCTTGCCTTTGATAATTCAATGTTTTCTGGGCTTTTCAGATTCTGAGGAACATGAATATGTGTTTCTTTTCCAAATCTGAGCTCTTTGCCAACAGTTAAGTTTTCTGGCTGAACTGAGTCCTTACCACAATTCGGAGATAGAGCTTGGTCTAACTGTTCACGGAAAGTTTGCCTTTGAAAATTGAATATGTTTTGGGCTTTTCAGAGTCTGAGGAACATGAATATGTGTTTCTTTTGCAAATCTGAGCTCTGTGCCAAGAGTTACGTTTTCTGGATGAACTGAGTCCTTACAACAATTCTGAGATGCAGCTAGATCTAACACCTCAGGGAAAGTTCACCTTTGAAAATTGAATGCATTTTGGGCTTTTCAGAACGTGGGGAACATGAATATGTGTTTCTTTTGCAAATCTGAGCTCTGTGTCAAAATATATGTTTTCTGGCTGAATTGAGTTCCACTTGTAATTGTGAGATACAGCTTGGTCTAACTTTTCACGGAAAGCTTGCCTTTGATAATTGAATGTTTTTTGGGCTTTTCAGAACGTGGGTAACATGAATATGTGTTTCTTTTCCAAATCTGAGCTCTTTGCCAACAGTTAAGTTTTCTGGTTGAACTGAGTCCTTACAACAATTCTGAGATACAGCTAGATCTAACTCCTCAGGGAAAGTTAATCTTTGAAAATTGAATTCATTTTGGGCTTTTAAGAACACGGGGAACATGAATATGTGTTTCCTTTTCAAATCTGAGCTCTTTGTCAAAATTTACGTTCTCTGGATGAATTGAGTCCTACCATCAATTGTGAGATACAGCTTGGTCTAACTCTTGAGGGAAAGGTTGCCTTTGAAAATTGAATGTGTTTTGGGCTTTTCAGACTCTGAAAAACATGAATATGTGTTTCTTTTCCAAATCTGAGCTCTGTGCCAACTGTTACGTTTTCTGGCTGAACTGAGTCCTTATAACAATTCTCAGATAGAGCTTGGTCTAACTCTTCAGGGAAATGTTGCCGTTGAAAATTGAATCTGTTTTGGGCTTCTCAGACTCTGAGAAACATGAATATGTCTTTCTTTTCCAAATCTGAGCTCTGTGCCAACAATTAAGTTTTCTGGCGAAATTGAGTCCTACTGCCAATTCTGAGATACAGCTTGGTCTAACTCTTGAGGGGAAGGTTGCCTTTGAAAATTGAATGTGTTTTGGGCTTTTCAGAACGTGGGGAACATGAATATGTGTTTCTTTTCCAAATCTGAGCTCTGTGCCAACTGTTAAGTTTTCTGGCTGAACTGAGTCCTTACAACAATTCTGAGATAGAGCTTGGTCTAACTCTTCAGGGAAAGGTTGCCGTTGAAAATTGAATGTGTTTTGGGCTTCTCAGACTCTGAGAAACATGAATATGTCTTTCTTTTCCAAATCTGAGCTCTGTGCCAACAATTAAGTTTTCTGGCGAAATTGAGTCCTAATGCCAATTCTGAGATACAGCTTGGTCTAACTCTTGAGGGGAAGGTTGCCTTTGAAAATTGAATGTGTTTTGGGCTTTTCAGAACATGGGGAACATGAATATGTGTTTCTTTTCCAAATCTGAGCTCTGCCAACTGTTAAGTTTTCTGGCTGAACTGAGTCCTTACAACAATTCTGAGATACAGCTAGATCTAACTCCTCAGGGAAAGTTCACCTTTGAAAAATGAATGCATTTTGGGGTTTTCAGAACATGGGGAACATGAATATGTGTTTCCTTTTCAAATCTGAGCTCTGTGTCAACAGTTAAGTTCTCTGGCTGAATTGAGTCCTACCACCAATTGTGAGATACAGCTTGGTCTAACTCTTGAGGGAAAGGTTGCCTTTGAAAATTGAATGTGTTTTGGGCTTTTCAGACTCCGAGAAACATGAATATGTGTTTCTGTTCCAAATCTGAGCTCTGTGCCAACTGTTACGTTTTCTGGCTGAACTGAGTCCTTATAACAATTCTCAGATAGAGCTTGGTCTAACTCTTCAGGGAAATGTTGCCGTTGAAAATTGAATCTGTTTTGGGCTTCTCAGACTCTGAGAAACATGAATATGTCTTTCTTTTCCAAATCTGAGCTCTGTGCCAACAATTAAGTTTTCTGGCGAAATTGAGTCCTACTGCCAATTCTGAGATACAGCTTGGTCTAACTCTTGAGGGGAAGGTTGCCTTTGAAAATTGAATGTGTTTTGGGCTTTTCAGAACGTGGGGAACATGAATATGTGTTTCTTTTCCAAATCTGAGCTCTGTGCCAACTGTTAAGTTTTCTGGCTGAACTGAGTCCTTACAACAATTCTGAGATAGAGCTTGGTCTAACTCTTCAGGGAAAGGTTGCCGTTGAAAATTGAATGTGTTTTGGGCTTCTCAGACTCTGAGAAACATGAATATGTCTTTCTTTTCCAAATCTGAGCTCTGTGCCAACAATTAAGTTTTCTGGCGAAATTGAGTCCTAATGCCAATTCTGAGATACAGCTTGGTCTAACTCTTGAGGGGAAGGTTGCCTTTGAAAATTGAATGTGTTTTGGGCTTTTCAGAACATGGGGAACATGAATATGTGTTTCTTTTCCAAATCTGAGCTCTGCCAACTGTTAAGTTTTCTGGCTGAACTGAGTCCTTACAACAATTCTGAGATACAGCTAGATCTAACTCCTCAGGGAAAGTTCACCTTTGAAAAATGAATGCATTTTGGGGTTTTCAGAACATGGGGAACATGAATATGTGTTTCCTTTTCAAATCTGAGCTCTGTGTCAACAGTTAAGTTCTCTGGCTGAATTGAGTCCTACCACCAATTGTGAGATACAGCTTGGTCTAACTCTTGAGGGAAAGGTTGCCTTTGAAAATTGAATGTGTTTTGGGCTTTTCAGACTCCGAGAAACATGAATATGTGTTTCTGTTCCAAATCTGAGCTCTGTGCCAACTGTTAAGTTTTCTGGCTGAATTGAGTCCTTACAACAATTCTCAGATAGAGCTTGGTCTAACTCTTCAGGGAAAGGTTGCCGTTGAAAATTGAATGTGTTTTGGGCTTCTCAGAACATGAGGAACATGAATATGCGTTTTCTTTGCAAATCTGAGCTCTTTCTCGTTACATTCTCTGGCTGAATTGAGTTTTACTTGTAATTGTGAAATACAGCTTGGTCTAACTCCTCAGGAAAAGCTATTTCTTTGAATGGGTTTTCGACTTTTCAGACTCTGAGAAACATGAATATGTCTTTCTTTTCCAAATCTGAGCTCTGTGCCAACAATTAAGTTTTCTGGCGAAATTGAGTCCTACTGCCAATTCTGAGATACAGCTTGGTCTAACTCTTGAGGGGAAGGTTGCCTTTGAAAATTGAATGTGTTTTGGGCTTTTCAGAACGTGGGGAACATGAATATGTGTTTCTTTTCCAAATCTGAGCTCTGTGCCAACTGTTAAGTTTTCTGGCTGAACTGAGTCCTTACAACAATTCTGAGATAGAGCTTGGTCTAACTCTTCAGGGAAAGGTTGCCGTTGAAAATTGAATGTGTTTTGGGCTTCTCAGACTCTGAGAAACATGAATATGTCTTTCTTTTCCAAATCTGAGCTCTGTGCCAACAATTAAGTTTTCTGGCGAAATTGAGTCCTAATGCCAATTCTGAGATACAGCTTGGTCTAACTCTTGAGGGGAAGGTTGCCTTTGAAAATTGAATGTGTTTTGGGCTTTTCAGAACATGGGGAACATGAATATGTGTTTCTTTTCCAAATCTGAGCTCTGCCAACTGTTAAGTTTTCTGGCTGAACTGAGTCCTTACAACAATTCTCAGATAGAGCTTGGTCTAACTCTTCAGGGAAAGGTTGCCGTTGAAAATTGAATGTGTTTTGGGCTTCTCAGAACATGAGGAACATGAATATGCGTTTTCTTTGCAAATCTGAGCTCTTTCTCGTTACATTCTCTGGCTGAATTGAGTTTTACTTGTAATTGTGAAATACAGCTTGGTCTAACTCCTCAGGAAAAGCTATTTCTTTGAAAATTGAATGGGTTTTCGACTTTTCAGACTCTGACGAACATGAATATGTGTTTCTTTTGCAAATCTGAGCTCTGTGTCAAAAGATATGTTTTCTGTCTGAATTGAGTTCCAGTTGTAATTGTGAGGTACAGATTGGTCTAATTGTTCACGGAAAGCTTGCCTTTGAAAATTGAATGTGTTTTGGGCTTTTCAGATTCTGAGGAAGATGAATAAGTGTTTCTTTTCCAAATCTGGCCTCTATGCCAATAGTTAAGTTTTCTGGCTGAACTGAGTCCTACCACCAATTGTGAGATACATCTTCGTCTAACACTTGAGGGAAAGTTTGCCTTTGAAAATTGAATGTGTTTTGGGCTTTTCAGACTCTGAGGAACATGAATATGTGTTTCTTTTCCAAATCTGAGCTCTGTGCCAACTGTTAATTTTTCTGGCTGAACTGAGTCCTTACAACAATTCTGAGATAGAGCTTGGTCTAACTCTTCAGGGAAAGGTTGACGTTGAAAATTGAATGTGTTTTGGGCGTTTCAGACTCTGAGGAACATGAATATGTGTTTCTTTTCCAAATGTGAGCTCTGTGCCAACTGTTAATTTTTCTGGCTGAACTGAGTCCTTACAACAATTCTCAGATAGAGCTTGGTCTAACTCTTCAGGGAAAGGTTGACGTTGAAAATTGAATGTGTTTTGGGCTTTTCAGACTCTGAGGAACATGAATATGTGTTTCTTTTGCAAATCTGAGCTTTCTGTCAAAAGATATGTTTCGTGGCTTAATTGAGTTCTACTTGTAATTCTGAGAGACAGCTTCGTATAACTCCTCAGGGAAAGCTTGCCTTTGAAAATAGAATGTGTTTTGGGCTTTTCAGACTCTGAGAAACATGAATATGTCTTTCTTTTCCAAATCTGAGTTCTGTGCCAACAATTACGTTTTCTGGCTAAATTGAGTTCTACTGCCAATTGTGAGATACAGCTTGCTCTAACTCCTCAGGAAAAGCTTGCCTTTGATAATTGAATGTATTTTGGGCTTTTCAGAGTCTGAGGAACATCAATATGTGTTTCTTTTGCAAATCTGAGCTCTGTGCCAAGAGTTACGTTTTCTGGATGAACTGAGTCCTTACAACAATTCTCATATAGAGCTTGGTGTAACTCTTCAGGGAAAGGTTGAGGTTGAAAATTGAATGTTTTTTGGGCTTTTCAGACTCTGAGGAACATGAATACGTGTTTCTTTGGGAAATCTGAGCTTTCTGTCAAAAGATATGTTTTGTGGCTTAATTGTGTTCTACTTGTAATTCTGAGATACAACTTCGTCTAACTCCTCAGGGAAAGTTTGCCTTTGAAAATTGAATGTGTTTTGGGCTTTTCAGACTCTGAGAAACATGAATATGTGTTTCTTTTCCAAATCTGAGCTCTGTGCCAAGAGTTAAGTTTTCTGGATGAACTGAGTTCTTACAACAATTCTGAGATACAGCTAGATCTAACTCCTCAGGGAAAGTTCACCTTTGAAAAATGAATGCATTTTGGGGTTTTCAGAACATGGGGAACATGAACATGTGTTTCTTTTTCAAATCTGAGCTCTGTGTCAACAGTTAAGTTCTCTGGCTGAATTGAGTCCTACCACCAATTGTGAGATACAGCTTGGTCTAACTCTTGAGGGAAAGGTTGCCTTTGAAAATTGAATGTGTTTTGGGCTTTTCAGACTCTGAGAAATATGAATATGTGTTTCTGTTCCAAATCTGAGCTCTGTGCCAACTGTTAAGTTTTCTGGCTGAACTGAGTCCTTACAACAATTCTCAGATAGAGCTTTGTCTAACTCTTCAGGGAAAGGTTGCCGTTGAAAATTGAATGTGTTTTGCGCTTTTTAGACTCTGAGGAACATGAATATGTGTTTCTTTTGCAAATCTGAGCTCTCTGTCAAAAGATATGTTTTGTGGCTTAATTGAGTTCTACTTGTAATTCTGAGATACAGCTTTGTATAACTCCTCAGGGAAAGCTTGCCTTTGAAAATTGAATGTTTTTTGGGCTTTTCAGATTCTGAGGAACATGAATATGTGTTTCTTTTCCAAATCTGAGCTCTTTGCCAACAGTTAAGTTTTCTGGTTGAACTGAGTCCTTACCACAGTTCTGAGATAGAGCTTGGTCTAACAGTTCACGGAAAGGTCACCTTTGAAAGTTGAATGTGTTTTGGGCTTTTCAGAACATGGGGAACATGAATATGTGTTTCTTTTCCAAATCTGAGCTCTGTGCCAACTGTTAAGTTTTCTGGCTGAACTGAGTCCTTACAACAATTCTCAGATAGAGCTAGGTCTAAATCTTCAGGGAAAGTTCACCTTTGAAAACTGAATGTATTTTGGGCTTTTCAGAAAATGGGGAACATGAATATGTGATTCTTTTCCAAATCTGAGCTCTATGCCAAAAATTACGTTTTCTGGCTAAATTGAGTTCTACTGCCAATTGTGAGATACAGCTTGGTCTAACTCCTCAGGAAACGCTCGCCTTTGAAAATTGAATGTATTTTGGGCTTTTCAGATTCTGAGGAACATGAATATGTGTTTCTTTTCCAAGTCTGAGCTCTGTGCCAACAGGTAAGTTTTCTGGCTTAATTGAGTTCTACTTGTAATTCTTATAACTTATAGCTTCGTATAACTATGAGAAACATGAATATGTCTTTCTTTTCCAAATCTGAGTTCTGTGCCAACAATTACGTTTTCTGGCGAAATTGAGTCCTACTGCCAATTCTGAGATACAGCTTGGTCAAACTCTTGAGGGGAAGGTTGCCTTTGAAAATTGAATGTGTTTTGGACTTTTCAGAGTCTGAGAAATATGAATATGTGTTTCTGTTCCAAATCTGAGCTCTGTGCCAACTGTTAAGTTTTCTGGCTGAACTGAGTCCTTACAACAATTCTCAGATAGAGCTTGGTCTAACTCTTCAGGGAAAGGTTGCCGTTGAAAATTGAATGTGTTTTGCGCTTTTTAGACTCTGAGGAACATGAATATGTGTTTCTTTTGCAAATCTGAGCTCTCTGTCAAAAGATATGTTTTGTGGCTTAATTGAGTTCTACTTGTAATTCTGAGATACAGCTTCGTATAACTCCTCAGGGAAAGCTTGCCTTTGAAAATTGAATGTTTTTTGGGCTTTTCAGATTCTGAGGAACATGAATATGTGTTTCTTTTCCAAATCTGAGCTCTTTGCCAACAGTTAAGTTTTCTGGTTGAACTGAGTCCTTACCACAGTTCTGAGATAGAGCTTGGTCTAACAGTTCACGGAAAGGTCACCTTTGAAAGTTGAATGTGTTTTGGGCTTTTCAGAACATGGGGAACATGAATATGTGTTTCTTTTCCAAATCTGAGCTCTGTGCCAACTGTTAAGTTTTCTGGCTGAACTGAGTCCTTACAACAATTCTCAGATAGAGCTAGGTCTAAATCTTCAGGGAAAGTTCACCTTTGAAAACTGAATGTATTTTGGGCTTTTCAGAAAATGGGGAACATGAATATGTGATTCTTTTCCAAATCTGAGCTCTATGCCAAAAATTACGTTTTCTGGCTAAATTGAGTTCTACTGCCAATTGTGAGATACAGCTTGGTCTAACTCCTCAGGAAACGCTCGCCTTTGAAAATTGAATGTATTTTGGGCTTTTCAGATTCTGAGGAACATGAATATGTGTTTCTTTTCCAAGTCTGAGCTCTGTGCCAACAGGTAAGTTTTCTGGCTTAATTGAGTTCTACTTGTAATTCTTATAACTTATAGCTTCGTATAACTCTGAGAAACATGAATATGTCTTTCTTTTCCAAATCTGAGTTCTGTGCCAACAATTACGTTTTCTGGCGAAATTGAGTCCTACTGCCAATTCTGAGATACAGCTTGGTCAAACTCTTGAGGGGAAGGTTGCCTTTGAAAATTGAATGTGTTTTGGACTTTTCAGAGTCTGAGGAACAGGAATATGTGTTTCTTTTGCAAATCTGAGCTCTGTGTCAAAATATATGTTTTCTGGCTGAATTGAGTTCCACTTGTAATTGTGAGATACAGCTTGGTCTAACTGCTCAGGAAAAGCTTGCCTTTGAAAATTGAATGTGTTTTGGGCTTTTCAGAACATGGGGAACATGAATATGTGATTCTTTTCCAAATCTGAGTTCTATGCCAACAATTACGTTTTCTGGCTGAACTGAGTCCTTATAACAATTCTCAGATAGAGCTTGGTCTAACTCTTCAGGGAAATGTTGCCGTTTAAAATTGAATGTGTTTTGGGCTTCTCAGACTCTGAGAAACATGAATATGTCTTTCTTTTCCAAATCTGAGCTCTGTGCCAACAATTATGTTTTCTGGCTGAATTGAGACCTACCATCAATTGTGAGACACACCTTGGTCTAACTCTTCAGGGAAATGTTGCCATTGAAAACTAATGTTTTTTGGGCTTTTCAGAGTCTGAGGAACATGAATATGTGTTTCTTTTGCAAATCTGAGCTCTGTGTCAAAATATATGTTTTCTGGCTGAATTGAGTTCCACTTGTAATTGTGAGATACAGCTTGGTCTAACTTTTCACGGAAAGCTTGCCTTTGATAATTCAATGTTTTCTGGGCTTTTCAGATTCTGAGGAACATGAATATGTGTTTCTTTTCCAAATCTGAGCTCTTTGCCAACAGTTAAGTTTTCTGGCTGAACTGAGTCCTTACCACAATTCGGAGATAGAGCTTGGTCTAACTGTTCACGGAAAGTTTGCCTTTGAAAATTGAATATGTTTTGGGCTTTTCAGAGTCTGAGGAACATGAATATGTGTTTCTTTTGCAAATCTGAGCTCTGTGCCAAGAGTTACGTTTTCTGGATGAACTGAGTCCTTACAACAATTCTGAGATGCAGCTAGATCTAACACCTCAGGGAAAGTTCACCTTTGAAAATTGAATGCATTTTGGGCTTTTCAGAACGTGGGGAACATGAATATGTGTTTCTTTTGCAAATCTGAGCTCTGTGTCAAAATATATGTTTTCTGGCTGAATTGAGTTCCACTTGTAATTGTGAGATACAGCTTGGTCTAACTTTTCACGGAAAGCTTGCCTTTGATAATTGAATGTTTTTTGGGCTTTTCAGAACGTGGGTAACATGAATATGTGTTTCTTTTGCAAATCTGAGCTCTGTGTCAAAAGATATGTTTTCTGTCTGAATTGAGTTCCAGTTGTAATTGTGAGGTACAGATTGGTCTAATTGTTCACGGAAAGCTTGCCTTTGAAAATTGAATGTGTTTTGGGCTTTTCAGATTCTGAGGAAGATGAATAAGTGTTTCTTTTCCAAATCTGGCCTCTATGCCAATAGTTAAGTTTTCTGGCTGAACTGAGTCCTACCACCAATTGTGAGATACATCTTCGTCTAACACTTGAGGGAAAGTTTGCCTTTGAAAATTGAATGTGTTTTGGGCTTTTCAGACTCTGAGGAACATGAATATGTGTTTCTTTTCCAAATCTGAGCTCTGTGCCAACTGTTAATTTTTCTGGCTGAACTGAGTCCTTACAACAATTCTGAGATAGAGCTTGGTCTAACTCTTCAGGGAAAGGTTGACGTTGAAAATTGAATGTGTTTTGGGCGTTTCAGACTCTGAGGAACATGAATATGTGTTTCTTTTCCAAATGTGAGCTCTGTGCCAACTGTTAATTTTTCTGGCTGAACTGAGTCCTTACAACAATTCTCAGATAGAGCTTGGTCTAACTCTTCAGGGAAAGGTTGACGTTGAAAATTGAATGTGTTTTGGGCTTTTCAGACTCTGAGGAACATGAATATGTGTTTCTTTTGCAAATCTGAGCTTTCTGTCAAAAGATATGTTTCGTGGCTTAATTGAGTTCTACTTGTAATTCTGAGAGACAGCTTCGTATAACTCCTCAGGGAAAGCTTGCCTTTGAAAATAGAATGTGTTTTGGGCTTTTCAGACTCTGAGAAACATGAATATGTCTTTCTTTTCCAAATCTGAGTTCTGTGCCAACAATTACGTTTTCTGGCTAAATTGAGTTCTACTGCCAATTGTGAGATACAGCTTGCTCTAACTCCTCAGGAAAAGCTTGCCTTTGATAATTGAATGTATTTTGGGCTTTTCAGAGTCTGAGGAACATCAATATGTGTTTCTTTTGCAAATCTGAGCTCTGTGCCAAGAGTTACGTTTTCTGGATGAACTGAGTCCTTACAACAATTCTCATATAGAGCTTGGTGTAACTCTTCAGGGAAAGGTTGAGGTTGAAAATTGAATGTTTTTTGGGCTTTTCAGACTCTGAGGAACATGAATACGTGTTTCTTTGGGAAATCTGAGCTTTCTGTCAAAAGATATGTTTTGTGGCTTAATTGTGTTCTACTTGTAATTCTGAGATACAACTTCGTCTAACTCCTCAGGGAAAGTTTGCCTTTGAAAATTGAATGTGTTTTGGGCTTTTCAGACTCTGAGAAACATGAATATGTGTTTCTTTTCCAAATCTGAGCTCTGTGCCAAGAGTTAAGTTTTCTGGATGAACTGAGTTCTTACAACAATTCTGAGATACAGCTAGATCTAACTCCTCAGGGAAAGTTCACCTTTGAAAAATGAATGCATTTTGGGGTTTTCAGAACATGGGGAACATGAACATGTGTTTCTTTTTCAAATCTGAGCTCTGTGTCAACAGTTAAGTTCTCTGGCTGAATTGAGTCCTACCACCAATTGTGAGATACAGCTTGGTCTAACTCTTGAGGGAAAGGTTGCCTTTGAAAATTGAATGTGTTTTGGGCTTTTCAGACTCTGAGAAATATGAATATGTGTTTCTGTTCCAAATCTGAGCTCTGTGCCAACTGTTAAGTTTTCTGGCTGAACTGAGTCCTTACAACAATTCTCAGATAGAGCTTTGTCTAACTCTTCAGGGAAAGGTTGCCGTTGAAAATTGAATGTGTTTTGCGCTTTTTAGACTCTGAGGAACATGAATATGTGTTTCTTTTGCAAATCTGAGCTCTCTGTCAAAAGATATGTTTTGTGGCTTAATTGAGTTCTACTTGTAATTCTGAGATACAGCTTTGTATAACTCCTCAGGGAAAGCTTGCCTTTGAAAATTGAATGTTTTTTGGGCTTTTCAGATTCTGAGGAACATGAATATGTGTTTCTTTTCCAAATCTGAGCTCTTTGCCAACAGTTAAGTTTTCTGGTTGAACTGAGTCCTTACCACAGTTCTGAGATAGAGCTTGGTCTAACAGTTCACGGAAAGGTCACCTTTGAAAGTTGAATGTGTTTTGGGCTTTTCAGAACATGGGGAACATGAATATGTGTTTCTTTTCCAAATCTGAGCTCTGTGCCAACTGTTAAGTTTTCTGGCTGAACTGAGTCCTTACAACAATTCTCAGATAGAGCTAGGTCTAAATCTTCAGGGAAAGTTCACCTTTGAAAACTGAATGTATTTTGGGCTTTTCAGAAAATGGGGAACATGAATATGTGATTCTTTTCCAAATCTGAGCTCTATGCCAAAAATTACGTTTTCTGGCTAAATTGAGTTCTACTGCCAATTGTGAGATACAGCTTGGTCTAACTCCTCAGGAAACGCTCGCCTTTGAAAATTGAATGTATTTTGGGCTTTTCAGATTCTGAGGAACATGAATATGTGTTTCTTTTCCAAGTCTGAGCTCTGTGCCAACAGGTAAGTTTTCTGGCTTAATTGAGTTCTACTTGTAATTCTTATAACTTATAGCTTCGTATAACTATGAGAAACATGAATATGTCTTTCTTTTCCAAATCTGAGTTCTGTGCCAACAATTACGTTTTCTGGCGAAATTGAGTCCTACTGCCAATTCTGAGATACAGCTTGGTCAAACTCTTGAGGGGAAGGTTGCCTTTGAAAATTGAATGTGTTTTGGACTTTTCAGAGTCTGAGAAATATGAATATGTGTTTCTGTTCCAAATCTGAGCTCTGTGCCAACTGTTAAGTTTTCTGGCTGAACTGAGTCCTTACAACAATTCTCAGATAGAGCTTGGTCTAACTCTTCAGGGAAAGGTTGCCGTTGAAAATTGAATGTGTTTTGCGCTTTTTAGACTCTGAGGAACATGAATATGTGTTTCTTTTGCAAATCTGAGCTCTCTGTCAAAAGATATGTTTTGTGGCTTAATTGAGTTCTACTTGTAATTCTGAGATACAGCTTCGTATAACTCCTCAGGGAAAGCTTGCCTTTGAAAATTGAATGTTTTTTGGGCTTTTCAGATTCTGAGGAACATGAATATGTGTTTCTTTTCCAAATCTGAGCTCTTTGCCAACAGTTAAGTTTTCTGGTTGAACTGAGTCCTTACCACAGTTCTGAGATAGAGCTTGGTCTAACAGTTCACGGAAAGGTCACCTTTGAAAGTTGAATGTGTTTTGGGCTTTTCAGAACATGGGGAACATGAATATGTGTTTCTTTTCCAAATCTGAGCTCTGTGCCAACTGTTAAGTTTTCTGGCTGAACTGAGTCCTTACAACAATTCTCAGATAGAGCTAGGTCTAAATCTTCAGGGAAAGTTCACCTTTGAAAACTGAATGTATTTTGGGCTTTTCAGAAAATGGGGAACATGAATATGTGATTCTTTTCCAAATCTGAGCTCTATGCCAAAAATTACGTTTTCTGGCTAAATTGAGTTCTACTGCCAATTGTGAGATACAGCTTGGTCTAACTCCTCAGGAAACGCTCGCCTTTGAAAATTGAATGTATTTTGGGCTTTTCAGATTCTGAGGAACATGAATATGTGTTTCTTTTCCAAGTCTGAGCTCTGTGCCAACAGGTAAGTTTTCTGGCTTAATTGAGTTCTACTTGTAATTCTTATAACTTATAGCTTCGTATAACTCTGAGAAACATGAATATGTCTTTCTTTTCCAAATCTGAGTTCTGTGCCAACAATTACGTTTTCTGGCGAAATTGAGTCCTACTGCCAATTCTGAGATACAGCTTGGTCAAACTCTTGAGGGGAAGGTTGCCTTTGAAAATTGAATGTGTTTTGGACTTTTCAGAGTCTGAGGAACAGGAATATGTGTTTCTTTTGCAAATCTGAGCTCTGTGTCAAAATATATGTTTTCTGGCTGAATTGAGTTCCACTTGTAATTGTGAGATACAGCTTGGTCTAACTGCTCAGGAAAAGCTTGCCTTTGAAAATTGAATGTGTTTTGGGCTTTTCAGAACATGGGGAACATGAATATGTGATTCTTTTCCAAATCTGAGTTCTATGCCAACAATTACGTTTTCTGGCTGAACTGAGTCCTTATAACAATTCTCAGATAGAGCTTGGTCTAACTCTTCAGGGAAATGTTGCCGTTTAAAATTGAATGTGTTTTGGGCTTCTCAGACTCTGAGAAACATGAATATGTCTTTCTTTTCCAAATCTGAGCTCTGTGCCAACAATTATGTTTTCTGGCTGAATTGAGACCTACCATCAATTGTGAGACACACCTTGGTCTAACTCTTCAGGGAAATGTTGCCATTGAAAACTAATGTTTTTTGGGCTTTTCAGAGTCTGAGGAACATGAATATGTGTTTCTTTTGCAAATCTGAGCTCTGTGTCAAAATATATGTTTTCTGGCTGAATTGAGTTCCACTTGTAATTGTGAGATACAGCTTGGTCTAACTTTTCACGGAAAGCTTGCCTTTGATAATTCAATGTTTTCTGGGCTTTTCAGATTCTGAGGAACATGAATATGTGTTTCTTTTCCAAATCTGAGCTCTTTGCCAACAGTTAAGTTTTCTGGCTGAACTGAGTCCTTACCACAATTCGGAGATAGAGCTTGGTCTAACTGTTCACGGAAAGTTTGCCTTTGAAAATTGAATATGTTTTGGGCTTTTCAGAGTCTGAGGAACATGAATATGTGTTTCTTTTGCAAATCTGAGCTCTGTGCCAAGAGTTACGTTTTCTGGATGAACTGAGTCCTTACAACAATTCTGAGATGCAGCTAGATCTAACACCTCAGGGAAAGTTCACCTTTGAAAATTGAATGCATTTTGGGCTTTTCAGAACGTGGGGAACATGAATATGTGTTTCTTTTGCAAATCTGAGCTCTGTGTCAAAATATATGTTTTCTGGCTGAATTGAGTTCCACTTGTAATTGTGAGATACAGCTTGGTCTAACTTTTCACGGAAAGCTTGCCTTTGATAATTGAATGTTTTTTGGGCTTTTCAGAACGTGGGTAACATGAATATGTGTTTCTTTTCCAAATCTGAGCTCTTTGCCAACAGTTAAGTTTTCTGGTTGAACTGAGTCCTTACAACAATTCTGAGATACAGCTAGATCTAACTCCTCAGGGAAAGTTAATCTTTGAAAATTGAATTCATTTTGGGCTTTTAAGAACACGGGGAACATGAATATGTGTTTCCTTTTCAAATCTGAGCTCTTTGTCAAAATTTACGTTCTCTGGATGAATTGAGTCCTACCATCAATTGTGAGATACAGCTTGGTCTAACTCTTGAGGGAAAGGTTGCCTTTGAAAATTGAATGTGTTTTGGGCTTTTCAGACTCTGAAAAACATGAATATGTGTTTCTTTTCCAAATCTGAGCTCTGTGCCAACTGTTACGTTTTCTGGCTGAACTGAGTCCTTATAACAATTCTCAGATAGAGCTTGGTCTAACTCTTCAGGGAAATGTTGCCGTTGAAAATTGAATCTGTTTTGGGCTTCTCAGACTCTGAGAAACATGAATATGTCTTTCTTTTCCAAATCTGAGCTCTGTGCCAACAATTAAGTTTTCTGGCGAAATTGAGTCCTACTGCCAATTCTGAGATACAGCTTGGTCTAACTCTTGAGGGGAAGGTTGCCTTTGAAAATTGAATGTGTTTTGGGCTTTTCAGAACGTGGGGAACATGAATATGTGTTTCTTTTCCAAATCTGAGCTCTGTGCCAACTGTTAAGTTTTCTGGCTGAACTGAGTCCTTACAACAATTCTGAGATAGAGCTTGGTCTAACTCTTCAGGGAAAGGTTGCCGTTGAAAATTGAATGTGTTTTGGGCTTCTCAGACTCTGAGAAACATGAATATGTCTTTCTTTTCCAAATCTGAGCTCTGTGCCAACAATTAAGTTTTCTGGCGAAATTGAGTCCTAATGCCAATTCTGAGATACAGCTTGGTCTAACTCTTGAGGGGAAGGTTGCCTTTGAAAATTGAATGTGTTTTGGGCTTTTCAGAACATGGGGAACATGAATATGTGTTTCTTTTCCAAATCTGAGCTCTGCCAACTGTTAAGTTTTCTGGCTGAACTGAGTCCTTACAACAATTCTGAGATACAGCTAGATCTAACTCCTCAGGGAAAGTTCACCTTTGAAAAATGAATGCATTTTGGGGTTTTCAGAACATGGGGAACATGAATATGTGTTTCCTTTTCAAATCTGAGCTCTGTGTCAACAGTTAAGTTCTCTGGCTGAATTGAGTCCTACCACCAATTGTGAGATACAGCTTGGTCTAACTCTTGAGGGAAAGGTTGCCTTTGAAAATTGAATGTGTTTTGGGCTTTTCAGACTCCGAGAAACATGAATATGTGTTTCTGTTCCAAATCTGAGCTCTGTGCCAACTGTTACGTTTTCTGGCTGAACTGAGTCCTTATAACAATTCTCAGATAGAGCTTGGTCTAACTCTTCAGGGAAATGTTGCCGTTGAAAATTGAATCTGTTTTGGGCTTCTCAGACTCTGAGAAACATGAATATGTCTTTCTTTTCCAAATCTGAGCTCTGTGCCAACAATTAAGTTTTCTGGCGAAATTGAGTCCTACTGCCAATTCTGAGATACAGCTTGGTCTAACTCTTGAGGGGAAGGTTGCCTTTGAAAATTGAATGTGTTTTGGGCTTTTCAGAACGTGGGGAACATGAATATGTGTTTCTTTTCCAAATCTGAGCTCTGTGCCAACTGTTAAGTTTTCTGGCTGAACTGAGTCCTTACAACAATTCTGAGATAGAGCTTGGTCTAACTCTTCAGGGAAAGGTTGCCGTTGAAAATTGAATGTGTTTTGGGCTTCTCAGACTCTGAGAAACATGAATATGTCTTTCTTTTCCAAATCTGAGCTCTGTGCCAACAATTAAGTTTTCTGGCGAAATTGAGTCCTAATGCCAATTCTGAGATACAGCTTGGTCTAACTCTTGAGGGGAAGGTTGCCTTTGAAAATTGAATGTGTTTTGGGCTTTTCAGAACATGGGGAACATGAATATGTGTTTCTTTTCCAAATCTGAGCTCTGCCAACTGTTAAGTTTTCTGGCTGAACTGAGTCCTTACAACAATTCTGAGATACAGCTAGATCTAACTCCTCAGGGAAAGTTCACCTTTGAAAAATGAATGCATTTTGGGGTTTTCAGAACATGGGGAACATGAATATGTGTTTCCTTTTCAAATCTGAGCTCTGTGTCAACAGTTAAGTTCTCTGGCTGAATTGAGTCCTACCACCAATTGTGAGATACAGCTTGGTCTAACTCTTGAGGGAAAGGTTGCCTTTGAAAATTGAATGTGTTTTGGGCTTTTCAGACTCCGAGAAACATGAATATGTGTTTCTGTTCCAAATCTGAGCTCTGTGCCAACTGTTACGTTTTCTGGCTGAACTGAGTCCTTATAACAATTCTCAGATAGAGCTTGGTCTAACTCTTCAGGGAAATGTTGCCGTTGAAAATTGAATCTGTTTTGGGCTTCTCAGACTCTGAGAAACATGAATATGTCTTTCTTTTCCAAATCTGAGCTCTGTGCCAACAATTAAGTTTTCTGGCGAAATTGAGTCCTACTGCCAATTCTGAGATACAGCTTGGTCTAACTCTTGAGGGGAAGGTTGCCTTTGAAAATTGAATGTGTTTTGGGCTTTTCAGAACGTGGGGAACATGAATATGTGTTTCTTTTCCAAATCTGAGCTCTGTGCCAACTGTTAAGTTTTCTGGCTGAACTGAGTCCTTACAACAATTCTGAGATAGAGCTTGGTCTAACTCTTCAGGGAAAGGTTGCCGTTGAAAATTGAATGTGTTTTGGGCTTCTCAGACTCTGAGAAACATGAATATGTCTTTCTTTTCCAAATCTGAGCTCTGTGCCAACAATTAAGTTTTCTGGCGAAATTGAGTCCTAATGCCAATTCTGAGATACAGCTTGGTCTAACTCTTGAGGGGAAGGTTGCCTTTGAAAATTGAATGTGTTTTGGGCTTTTCAGAACATGGGGAACATGAATATGTGTTTCTTTTCCAAATCTGAGCTCTGCCAACTGTTAAGTTTTCTGGCTGAACTGAGTCCTTACAACAATTCTGAGATACAGCTAGATCTAACTCCTCAGGGAAAGTTCACCTTTGAAAAATGAATGCATTTTGGGGTTTTCAGAACATGGGGAACATGAATATGTGTTTCCTTTTCAAATCTGAGCTCTGTGTCAACAGTTAAGTTCTCTGGCTGAATTGAGTCCTACCACCAATTGTGAGATACAGCTTGGTCTAACTCTTGAGGGAAAGGTTGCCTTTGAAAATTGAATGTGTTTTGGGCTTTTCAGACTCCGAGAAACATGAATATGTGTTTCTGTTCCAAATCTGAGCTCTGTGCCAACTGTTACGTTTTCTGGCTGAACTGAGTCCTTATAACAATTCTCAGATAGAGCTTGGTCTAACTCTTCAGGGAAATGTTGCCGTTGAAAATTGAATCTGTTTTGGGCTTCTCAGACTCTGAGAAACATGAATATGTCTTTCTTTTCCAAATCTGAGCTCTGTGCCAACAATTAAGTTTTCTGGCGAAATTGAGTCCTACTGCCAATTCTGAGATACAGCTTGGTCTAACTCTTGAGGGGAAGGTTGCCTTTGAAAATTGAATGTGTTTTGGGCTTTTCAGAACGTGGGGAACATGAATATGTGTTTCTTTTCCAAATCTGAGCTCTGCCAACTGTTAAGTTTTCTGGCTGAACTGAGTCCTTACAACAATTCTGAGATACAGCTAGATCTAACTCCTCAGGGAAAGTTCACCTTTGAAAAATGAATGCATTTTGGGGTTTTCAGAACATGGGGAACATGAATATGTGTTTCCTTTTCAAATCTGAGCTCTGTGTCAACAGTTAAGTTCTCTGGCTGAATTGAGTCCTACCACCAATTGTGAGATACAGCTTGGTCTAACTCTTGAGGGAAAGGTTGCCTTTGAAAATTGAATGTGTTTTGGGCTTTTCAGACTCCGAGAAACATGAATATGTGTTTCTGTTCCAAATCTGAGCTCTGTGCCAACTGTTAAGTTTTCTGGCTGAATTGAGTCCTTACAACAATTCTCAGATAGAGCTTGGTCTAACTCTTCAGGGAAAGGTTGCCGTTGAAAATTGAATATGTTTTGGGCTTCTCAGAACATGAGGAACATGAATATGCGTTTTCTTTGCAAATCTGAGCTCTTTCTCGTTACATTCTCTGGCTGAATTGAGTTTTACTTGTAATTGTGAAATACAGCTTGGTCTAACTCCTCAGGAAAAGCTATTTCTTTGAATGGGTTTTCGACTTTTCAGACTCTGAGAAACATGAATATGTCTTTCTTTTCCAAATCTGAGCTCTGTGCCAACAATTAAGTTTTCTGGCGAAATTGAGTCCTACTGCCAATTCTGAGATACAGCTTGGTCTAACTCTTGAGGGGAAGGTTGCCTTTGAAAATTGAATGTGTTTTGGGCTTTTCAGAACGTGGGGAACATGAATATGTGTTTCTTTTCCAAATCTGAGCTCTGTGCCAACTGTTAAGTTTTCTGGCTGAACTGAGTCCTTACAACAATTCTGAGATAGAGCTTGGTCTAACTCTTCAGGGAAAGGTTGCCGTTGAAAATTGAATGTGTTTTGGGCTTCTCAGACTCTGAGAAACATGAATATGTCTTTCTTTTCCAAATCTGAGCTCTGTGCCAACAATTAAGTTTTCTGGCGAAATTGAGTCCTAATGCCAATTCTGAGATACAGCTTGGTCTAACTCTTGAGGGGAAGGTTGCCTTTGAAAATTGAATGTGTTTTGGGCTTTTCAGAACATGGGGAACATGAATATGTGTTTCTTTTCCAAATCTGAGCTCTGCCAACTGTTAAGTTTTCTGGCTGAACTGAGTCCTTACAACAATTCTGAGATACAGCTAGATCTAACTCCTCAGGGAAAGTTCACCTTTGAAAAATGAATGCATTTTGGGGTTTTCAGAACATGGGGAACATGAATATGTGTTTCCTTTTCAAATCTGAGCTCTGTGTCAACAGTTAAGTTCTCTGGCTGAATTGAGTCCTACCACCAATTGTGAGATACAGCTTGGTCTAACTCTTGAGGGAAAGGTTGCCTTTGAAAATTGAATGTGTTTTGGGCTTTTCAGACTCCGAGAAACATGAATATGTGTTTCTGTTCCAAATCTGAGCTCTGTGCCAACTGTTACGTTTTCTGGCTGAACTGAGTCCTTATAACAATTCTCAGATAGAGCTTGGTCTAACTCTTCAGGGAAATGTTGCCGTTGAAAATTGAATCTGTTTTGGGCTTCTCAGACTCTGAGAAACATGAATATGTCTTTCTTTTCCAAATCTGAGCTCTGTGCCAACAATTAAGTTTTCTGGCGAAATTGAGTCCTACTGCCAATTCTGAGATACAGCTTGGTCTAACTCTTGAGGGGAAGGTTGCCTTTGAAAATTGAATGTGTTTTGGGCTTTTCAGAACGTGGGGAACATGAATATGTGTTTCTTTTCCAAATCTGAGCTCTGTGCCAACTGTTAAGTTTTCTGGCTGAACTGAGTCCTTACAACAATTCTGAGATAGAGCTTGGTCTAACTCTTCAGGGAAAGGTTGCCGTTGAAAATTGAATGTGTTTTGGGCTTCTCAGACTCTGAGAAACATGAATATGTCTTTCTTTTCCAAATCTGAGCTCTGTGCCAACAATTAAGTTTTCTGGCGAAATTGAGTCCTAATGCCAATTCTGAGATACAGCTTGGTCTAACTCTTGAGGGGAAGGTTGCCTTTGAAAATTGAATGTGTTTTGGGCTTTTCAGAACATGGGGAACATGAATATGTGTTTCTTTTCCAAATCTGAGCTCTGCCAACTGTTAAGTTTTCTGGCTGAACTGAGTCCTTACAACAATTCTGAGATACAGCTAGATCTAACTCCTCAGGGAAAGTTCACCTTTGAAAAATGAATGCATTTTGGGGTTTTCAGAACATGGGGAACATGAATATGTGTTTCCTTTTCAAATCTGAGCTCTGTGTCAACAGTTAAGTTCTCTGGCTGAATTGAGTCCTACCACCAATTGTGAGATACAGCTTGGTCTAACTCTTGAGGGAAAGGTTGCCTTTGAAAATTGAATGTGTTTTGGGCTTTTCAGACTCCGAGAAACATGAATATGTGTTTCTGTTCCAAATCTGAGCTCTGTGCCAACTGTTAAGTTTTCTGGCTGAATTGAGTCCTTACAACAATTCTCAGATAGAGCTTGGTCTAACTCTTCAGGGAAAGGTTGCCGTTGAAAATTGAATATGTTTTGGGCTTCTCAGAACATGAGGAACATGAATATGCGTTTTCTTTGCAAATCTGAGCTCTTTCTCGTTACATTCTCTGGCTGAATTGAGTTTTACTTGTAATTGTGAAATACAGCTTGGTCTAACTCCTCAGGAAAAGCTATTTCTTTGAATGGGTTTTCGACTTTTCAGACTCTGAGAAACATGAATATGTCTTTCTTTTCCAAATCTGAGCTCTGTGCCAACAATTAAGTTTTCTGGCGAAATTGAGTCCTACTGCCAATTCTGAGATACAGCTTGGTCTAACTCTTGAGGGGAAGGTTGCCTTTGAAAATTGAATGTGTTTTGGGCTTTTCAGAACGTGGGGAACATGAATATGTGTTTCTTTTCCAAATCTGAGCTCTGTGCCAACTGTTAAGTTTTCTGGCTGAACTGAGTCCTTACAACAATTCTGAGATAGAGCTTGGTCTAACTCTTCAGGGAAAGGTTGCCGTTGAAAATTGAATGTGTTTTGGGCTTCTCAGACTCTGAGAAACATGAATATGTCTTTCTTTTCCAAATCTGAGCTCTGTGCCAACAATTAAGTTTTCTGGCGAAATTGAGTCCTAATGCCAATTCTGAGATACAGCTTGGTCTAACTCTTGAGGGGAAGGTTGCCTTTGAAAATTGAATGTGTTTTGGGCTTTTCAGAACATGGGGAACATGAATATGTGTTTCTTTTCCAAATCTGAGCTCTGCCAACTGTTAAGTTTTCTGGCTGAACTGAGTCCTTACAACAATTCTGAGATACAGCTAGATCTAACTCCTCAGGGAAAGTTCACCTTTGAAAAATGAATGCATTTTGGGGTTTTCAGAACATGGGGAACATGAATATGTGTTTCCTTTTCAAATCTGAGCTCTGTGTCAACAGTTAAGTTCTCTGGCTGAATTGAGTCCTACCACCAATTGTGAGATACAGCTTGGTCTAACTCTTGAGGGAAAGGTTGCCTTTGAAAATTGAATGTGTTTTGGGCTTTTCAGACTCCGAGAAACATGAATATGTGTTTCTGTTCCAAATCTGAGCTCTGTGCCAACTGTTAAGTTTTCTGGCTGAATTGAGTCCTTACAACAATTCTCAGATAGAGCTTGGTCTAACTCTTCAGGGAAAGGTTGCCGTTGAAAATTGAATGTGTTTTGGGCTTCTCAGAACATGAGGAACATGAATATGCGTTTTCTTTGCAAATCTGAGCTCTTTCTCGTTACATTCTCTGGCTGAATTGAGTTTTACTTGTAATTGTGAAATACAGCTTGGTCTAACTCCTCAGGAAAAGCTATTTCTTTGAAAATTGAATGGGTTTTCGACTTTTCAGACTCTGACGAACATGAATATGTGTTTCTTTTGCAAATCTGAGCTCTGTGTCAAAAGATATGTTTTCTGTCTGAATTGAGTTCCAGTTGTAATTGTGAGGTACAGCTTGGTCTAATTGTTCACGGAAAGCTTGCCTTTGAAAATTGAATGTGTTTTGGGCTTTTCAGATTCTGAGGAAGATGAATAAGTGTTTCTTTTCCAAATCTGGCCTCTATGCCAATAGTTAAGTTTTCTGGCTGAACTGAGTCCTACCACCAATTGTGAGATACAGCTTCGTCTAACACTTGAGGGAAAGTTTGCCTTTGAAAATTGAATGTGTTTTGGGCTTTTCAGACTCTGAGGAACATGAATATGTGTTTCTTTTCCAAATCTGAGCTCTGTGCCAACTGTTAATTTTTCTGGCTGAACTGAGTCCTTACAACAATTCTGAGATAGAGCTTGGTCTAACTCTTCAGGGAAAGGTTGACGTTGAAAATTGAATGTGTTTTGGGCGTTTCAGACTCTGAGGAACATGAATATGTGTTTCTTTTCCAAATGTGAGCTCTGTGCCAACTGTTAATTTTTCTGGCTGAACTGAGTCCTTACAACAATTCTCAGATAGAGCTTGGTCTAACTCTTCAGGGAAAGGTTGACGTTGAAAATTGAATGTGTTTTGGGCTTTTCAGACTCTGAGGAACATGAATATGTGTTTCTTTTGCAAATCTGAGCTTTCTGTCAAAAGATATGTTTCGTGGCTTAATTGAGTTCTACTTGTAATTCTGAGAGACAGCTTCGTATAACTCCTCAGGGAAAGCTTGCCTTTGAAAATAGAATGTGTTTTGGGCTTTTCAGACTCTGAGAAACATGAATATGTCTTTCTTTTCCAAATCTGAGTTCTGTGCCAACAATTACGTTTTCTGGCTAAATTGAGTTCTACTGCCAATTGTGAGATACAGCTTGCTCTAACTCCTCAGGAAAAGCTTGCCTTTGATAATTGAATGTATTTTGGGCTTTTCAGAGTCTGAGGAACATCAATATGTGTTTCTTTTGCAAATCTGAGCTCTGTGCCAAGAGTTACGTTTTCTGGATGAACTGAGTCCTTACAACAATTCTCATATAGAGCTTGGTGTAACTCTTCAGGGAAAGGTTGAGGTTGAAAATTGAATGTTTTTTGGGCTTTTCAGACTCTGAGGAACATGAATACGTGTTTCTTTGGGAAATCTGAGCTTTCTGTCAAAAGATATGTTTTGTGGCTTAATTGTGTTCTACTTGTAATTCTGAGATACAACTTCGTCTAACTCCTCAGGGAAAGTTTGCCTTTGAAAATTGAATGTGTTTTGGGCTTTTCAGACTCTGAGAAACATGAATATGTGTTTCTTTTCCAAATCTGAGCTCTGTGCCAAGAGTTAAGTTTTCTGGATGAACTGAGTTCTTACAACAATTCTGAGATACAGCTAGATCTAACTCCTCAGGGAAAGTTCACCTTTGAAAAATGAATGCATTTTGGGGTTTTCAGAACATGGGGAACATGAACATGTGTTTCTTTTTCAAATCTGAGCTCTGTGTCAACAGTTAAGTTCTCTGGCTGAATTGAGTCCTACCACCAATTGTGAGATACAGCTTGGTCTAACTCTTGAGGGAAAGGTTGCCTTTGAAAATTGAATGTGTTTTGGGCTTTTCAGACTCTGAGAAATATGAATATGTGTTTCTGTTCCAAATCTGAGCTCTGTGCCAACTGTTAAGTTTTCTGGCTGAACTGAGTCCTTACAACAATTCTCAGATAGAGCTTGGTCTAACTCTTCAGGGAAAGGTTGCCGTTGAAAATTGAATGTGTTTTGCGCTTTTTAGACTCTGAGGAACATGAATATGTGTTTCTTTTGCAAATCTGAGCTCTCTGTCAAAAGATATGTTTTGTGGCTTAATTGAGTTCTACTTGTAATTCTGAGATACAGCTTCGTATAACTCCTCAGGGAAAGCTTGCCTTTGAAAATTGAATGTTTTTTGGGCTTTTCAGATTCTGAGGAACATGAATATGTGTTTCTTTTCCAAATCTGAGCTCTTTGCCAACAGTTAAGTTTTCTGGTTGAACTGAGTCCTTACCACAGTTCTGAGATAGAGCTTGGTCTAACAGTTCACGGAAAGGTCACCTTTGAAAGTTGAATGTGTTTTGGGCTTTTCAGAACATGGGGAACATGAATATGTGTTTCTTTTCCAAATCTGAGCTCTGTGCCAACTGTTAAGTTTTCTGGCTGAACTGAGTCCTTACAACAATTCTCAGATAGAGCTAGGTCTAAATCTTCAGGGAAAGTTCACCTTTGAAAACTGAATGTATTTTGGGCTTTTCAGAAAATGGGGAACATGAATATGTGATTCTTTTCCAAATCTGAGCTCTATGCCAAAAATTACGTTTTCTGGCTAAATTGAGTTCTACTGCCAATTGTGAGATACAGCTTGGTCTAACTCCTCAGGAAACGCTCGCCTTTGAAAATTGAATGTATTTTGGGCTTTTCAGATTCTGAGGAACATGAATATGTGTTTCTTTTCCAAGTCTGAGCTCTGTGCCAACAGGTAAGTTTTCTGGCTTAATTGAGTTCTACTTGTAATTCTTATAACTTATAGCTTCGTATAACTCTGAGAAACATGAACATGTCTTTCTTTTCCAAATCTGAGTTCTGTGCCAACAATTACGTTTTCTGGCGAAATTGAGTCCTACTGCCAATTCTGAGATACAGCTTGGTCAAACTCTTGAGGGGAAGGTTGCCTTTGAAAATTGAATGTGTTTTGGACTTTTCAGAGTCTGAGGAACATGAATATGTGTTTCTTTTGCAAATCTGAGCTGTGTGTCAAAATATATGTTTTCTTGCTGAATTGAGTTCCACTTGTAATTGTGAGATACAGCTTGGTCTCACTTTTCACGGAAAGCTTGCCTTTGATAATTGAATGTTTTTTGTGCTTTTCAGATTCTGAGGAACATGAATATGTGTTTCTTTTCCAAATCTGAGCTCTTTGCCAACAGTTAAGTTTTCTGGTTGAACTGAGTCCTTACCACAATTCTGAGATAGAGCTTGGTCTAACTGTTCACGGAAAGGTTGCCTTTGAAAATTGAATATATTTTGGGCTTTTCAGACTCTGAGGAACATGAATATGTGTTTCTTTTGCAAATCTGAGCTCTGTGTCAAAATATATGTTTTCTGGCTGATTTGAGTTCCACTTGTAATTGTGAGATACAGCTTGGTCTAACTCCTCAGGAAAAGCTTGCCTTTGAAAATTGAATGTTTTTTGGGCTTTTCAGATTCTGAGGAACATGAATATGTGTTTCTTTTCCAAATCTGAGCTCTTTGCCAACAGTTAAGTTTTCTGGTTGAACTGAGTCCTTACCACAGTTCTGAGATAGAGCTTGGTCTAACAGTTCACGGAAAGGTCACCTTTGAAAACTGAATGTATTTTGGGCTTTTCAGAACATGGGGAACATGAATATGTGATTCTTTTCCAAATCTGAGCTCTATGCCAACAATTACGTTTTCTGGCTAAATTGAGTTCTACTGCCAATTGTGACATACAGCTTGTTCTAACTCCTCAGGAAAAGCTCGCCTTTGAAAATTGAATGTATTTTGGGCTTTTCAGATTCTGAGGAACATGAATATGTGTTTCTTTTCCAAGTCTGAGCTCTGTGCCAACAGTTAAGTTTTCTGACTTAATTGAGTTCTACTTGTAATTCTTAGATACAGCTTCGTATAACTCTGAGAAACATGAATATGTCTTTCTTTTCCAAATCTGCGTTCTGTGCCAACAATTACGTTTTCTGGCTAAATTGAGTTCTACTGCCAATTGTGAGATACAGCTTGGTCTAACTCCTCAGGAAAAGCTCGCCTTTGAAAATTGAATGTATTTTGGGCTTTTCAGATTCTGAGGAACATGAATATGTGTTTCTTTTCCAAGTCTGAGCTCTGTGCCAACAGTTAAGTTTTCTGGCTGAACTAAGTCCTTACCACAATTCTGAGATAGAGCTTGGTCTAACTGTTCTTGGAAAGCTTGCCTTTGAAAATTGAATGTGTTTTGGGCTTTTCAGAGTCTGAGGAACAGGAATATGTGTTTCTTTTGCAAATCTGAGCTCTGTGTCAAAATATATGTTTTCTGGCTGAATTGAGTTCCACTTGTAATTGTGAGATACAGCTTGGTCTAACTCCTCAGGAAAAGCTCGCCTTTGAAAATTGAATGTTTTTTGGGCTTTTCAGATTCTGAGGAACATGAATATGTGTTCCTTTTCCAAATCTGAGCTCTTTGTAAAAACTTACGTTCTCTGGCTGAATTGAGTCCTACCATCAATTGTGAGATAGTGCTTGGTCTAACTCCTCAGGAAAAGCTCGCCTTTGAAAATTGAATATGTTTTGGGCTTTTCAGAGTATGAGGAACATGAATGTGTGTTTCTTTTCCAAATCTGAGCTCTGTGCCAACAGTTAAGTTTTCTGGCTGAACTGAGTCCTTACAACAATTCTGAGATAGAGCTAGGTCTAAATCTTCAGGGAAAGTTCACCTTTGAAAACTGAATGTATTTTGGGCTTTTCAGAAAATGGGGAAAATGAATATGTGATTCTTTTCCAAACCTGAGCTCTGTGCCAACTGTTAAGTTTTCTGGCTGAACTGAGTCCTTACAACAATTCTCAGATAGAGCTTGGTCTAACTCTTCAGGGAAAGGTTGCCGTTGAAAATTGAATGTGTTTTGCGCTTTTTAGACTCTGAGGAACATGAATATGTGTTTCTTTTGCAAATCTGAGCTCTCTGTCAAAAGATATGTTTTGTGGCTTAATTGAGTTCTACTTGTAATTCTGAGATACAGCTTCGTATAACTCCTCAGGGAAAGCTTGCCTTTGAAAATTGAATGTTTTTTGGGCTTTTCAGATTCTGAGGAACATGAATATGTGTTTCTTTTCCAAATCTGAGCTCTTTGCCAACAGTTAAGTTTTCTGGTTGAACTGAGTCCTTACCACAGTTCTGAGATAGAGCTTGGTCTAACAGTTCACGGAAAGGTCACCTTTGAAAGTTGAATGTGTTTTGGGCTTTTCAGAACATGGGGAACATGAATATGTGTTTCTTTTCCAAATCTGAGCTCTGTGCCAACTGTTAAGTTTTCTGGCTGAACTGAGTCCTTACAACAATTCTGAGATAGAGCTAGGTCTAAATCTTCAGGGAAAGTTCACCTTTGAAAACTGAATGTATTTTGGGCTTTTCAGAAAATGGGGAACATGAATATGTGATTCTTTTCCAAATCTGAGCTCTATGCCAAAAATTACGTTTTCTGGCTAAATTGAGTTCTACTGCCAATTGTGAGATACAGCTTGGTCTAACTCCTCAGGAAACGCTCGCCTTTGAAAATTGAATGTATTTTGGGCTTTTCAGATTCTGAGGAACATGAATATGTGTTTCTTTTCCAAGTCTGAGCTCTGTGCCAACAATTACGTTTTCTGGCGAAATTGAGTTCTACTTGTAATTCTTATAACTTATAGCTTCGTATAACTCTGAGAAACATGAATATGTCTTTCTTTTCCAAATCTGAGTTCTGTGCCAACAATTACGTTTTCTGGCGAAATTGAGTCCTACTGCCAATTCTGAGATACAGCTTGGTCAAACTCTTGAGGGGAAGGTTGCCTTTGAAAATTGAATGTGTTTTGGACTTTTCAGAGTCTGAGGAACATGAATATGTGTTTCTTTTGCAAATCTGAGCTGTGTGTCAAAATATATGTTTTCTTGCTGAATTGAGTTCCACTTGTAATTGTGAGATACAGCTTGGTCTCACTTTTCACGGAAAGCTTACCTTTGATAATTGAATGTTTTTTGTGCTTTTCAGATTCTGAGGAACATGAATATGTGTTTCTTTTCCAAATCTGAGCTCTTTGCCAACAGTTAAGTTTTCTGGTTGAACTGAGTCCTTACCACAATTCTGAGATAGAGCTTGGTCTAACTGTTCACGGAAAGGTTGCCTTTGAAAATTGAATATATTTTGGGCTTTTCAGACTCTGAGGAACATGAATATGTGTTTCTTTTGCAAATCTGAGCTCTGTGTCAAAATATATGTTTTCTGGCTGATTTGAGTTCCACTTGTAATTGTGAGATACAGCTTGGTCTAACTCCTCAGGAAAAGCTTGCCTTTGAAAATTGAATGTTTTTTGGGCTTTTCAGATTCTGAGGAACATGAATATGTGTTTCTTTTCCAAATCTGAGCTCTTTGCCAACAGTTAAGTTTTCTGGTTGAACTGAGTCCTTACCACAGTTCTGAGATAGAGCTTGGTCTAACAGTTCACGGAAAGGTCACCTTTGAAAACTGAATGTATTTTGGGCTTCTCAGAACATGGGAACATGAATATGTGATTCTTTTCCAAATCTGAGCTCTATGCCAACAATTACGTTTTCTGGCTGAACTGAGTCCTTACAACAATTCTGAGATAGAGCTAGGTCTAACTCTTCAGGGAAAGTTCACCTTTGAAAACTGAATGTATTTTGGGCTTTTCAGAACATGGGGAACATGAATATGTGATTCTTTTCCAAATCTGAGCTCTATGCCAACAATTACGTTTTCTGGCTAAATTGAGTTCTACTGCCAGTTGTGACATACAGCTTGTTCTAACTCCTCAGGAAAAGCTCGCCTTTGAAAATTGAATGTATTTTGGGCTTTTCAGATTCTGAGGAACATGAATATGTGTTTCTTTTCCAAGTCTGAGCTCTGTGCCAACAGTTAAGTTTTCTGACTTAATTGAGTTCTACTTGTAATTCTTAGATACAGCTTCGTATAACTCTGAGAAACATGAATATGTCTTTCTTTTCCAAATCTGAGTTCTGTGCCAACAATTACGTTTTCTGGCGAAATTGAGTCCTACTGCCAATTCTGAGATACAGCTTGGTCAAACTCTTGAGGGGAAGGTTGCCTTTGAAAATTGAATGTGTTTTGGACTTTTCAGAGTCTGAGGAACATGAATATGTGTTTCTTTTGCAAATCTGAGCTGTGTGTCAAAATATATGTTTTCTTGCTGAATTGAGTTCCACTTGTAATTGTGAGATACAGCTTGGTCTCACTTTTCACGGAAAGCTTGCCTTTGATAATTGAATGTTTTTTGTGCTTTTCAGATTCTGAGGAACATGAATATGTGTTTCTTTTCCAAATCTGAGCTCTTTGCCAACAGTTAAGTTTTCTGGTTGAACTGAGTCCTTACCACAATTCTGAGATAGAGCTTGGTCTAACTGTTCACGGAAAGGTTGCCTTTGAAAATTGAATATATTTTGGGCTTTTCAGACTCTGAGGAACATGAATATGTGTTTCTTTTGCAAATCTGAGCTCTGTGTCAAAATATATGTTTTCTGGCTGATTTGAGTTCCACTTGTAATTGTGAGATACAGCTTGGTCTAACTCCTCAGGAAAAGCTTGCCTTTGAAAATTGAATGTTTTTTGGGCTTTTCAGATTCTGAGGAACATGAATATGTGTTTCTTTTCCAAATCTGAGCTCTTTGCCAACAGTTAAGTTTTCTGGTTGAACTGAGTCCTTACCACAGTTCTGAGATAGAGCTTGGTCTAGCAGTTCACGGAAAGGTCACCTTTGAAAACTGAATGTATTTTGGGCTTCTCAGAACATGGGAACATGAATATGTGATTCTTTTCCAAATCTGAGCTCTATGCCAACAATTACGTTTTCTGGCTGAACTGAGTCCTTACAACAATTCTGAGATAGAGCTAGGTCTAACTCTTCAGGGAAAGTTCACCTTTGAAAACTGAATGTATTTTGGGCTTTTCAGAACATGGGGAACATGAATATGTGATTCTTTTCCAAATCTGAGCTCTATGCCAACAATTATGTTTTCTGGCTAAATTGAGTTCTACTGCCAGTTGTGACATACAGCTTGTTCTAACTCCTCAGGAAAAGCTCGCCTTTGAAAATTGAATGTATTTTGGGCTTTTCAGATTCTGAGGAACATGAATATGTGTTTCTTTTCCAAGTCTGAGCTCTGTGCCAACAGTTAAGTTTTCTGACTTAATTGAGTTCTACTTGTAATTCTTAGATACAGCTTCGTATAACTCTGAGAAACATGAATATGTCTTTCTTTTCCAAATCTGAGTTCTGTGCCAACAATTACGTTTTCTGGCGAAATTGAGTCCTACTGCCAATTCTGAGATACAGCTTGGTCAAACTCTTGAGGGGAAGGTTGCCTTTGAAAATTGAATGTGTTTTGGACTTTTCAGAGTCTGAGGAACATGAATATGTGTTTCTTTTGCAAATCTGAGCTGTGTGTCAAAATATATGTTTTCTTGCTGAATTGAGTTCCACTTGTAATTGTGAGATACAGCTTGGTCTCACTTTTCACGGAAAGCTTGCCTTTGATAATTGAATGTTTTTTGTGCTTTTCAGATTCTGAGGAACATGAATATGTGTTTCTTTTCCAAATCTGAGCTCTTTGCCAACAGTTAAGTTTTCTGGTTGAACTGAGTCCTTACCACAATTCTGAGATACAGCTTGGTCTAACTGTTCACGGAAAGGTTGCCTTTGAAAATTGAATATATTTTGGGCTTTTCAGACTCTGAGGAACATGAATATGTGTTTCTTTTGCAAATCTGAGCTCTGTGTCAAAATATATGTTTTCTGGCTGATTTGAGTTCCACTTGTAATTGTGAGATACAGCTTGGTCTAACTCCTCAGGAAAAGCTTGCCTTTGAAAATTGAATGTTTTTTGGGCTTTTCAGATTCTGAGGAACATGAATATGTGTTTCTTTTCCAAATCTGAGCTCTTTGCCAACAGTTAAGTTTTCTGGTTGAACTGAGTCCTTACCACAGTTCTGAGATAGAGCTTGGTCTAACAGTTCACGGAAAGGTCACCTTTGAAAACTGAATGTATTTTGGGCTTCTCAGAACATGGGAACATGAATATGTGATTCTTTTCCAAATCTGAGCTCTATGCCAACAATTACGTTTTCTGGCTGAACTGAGTCCTTACAACAATTCTGAGATAGAGCTAGGTCTAACTCTTCAGGGAAAGTTCACCTTTGAAAACTGAATGTATTTTGGGCTTTTCAGAACATGGGGAACATGAATATGTGATTCTTTTCCAAATCTGAGCTCTATGCCAACAATTACGTTTTCTGGCTAAATTGAGTTCTACTGCCAATTGTGACATACAGCTTGTTCTAACTCCTCAGGAAAAGCTCGCCTTTGAAAATTGAATGTATTTTGGGCTTTTCAGATTCTGAGGAACATGAATATGTGTTTCTTTTCCAAGTCTGAGCTCTGTGCCAACAGTTAAGTTTTCTGACTTAATTGAGTTCTACTTGTAATTCTTAGATACAGCTTCGTATAACTCTGAGAAACATGAATATGTCTTTCTTTTCCAAATCTGAGTTCTGTGCCAACAATTACGTTTTCTGGCGAAATTGAGTCCTACTGCCAATTCTGAGATACAGCTTGGTCAAACTCTTGAGGGGAAGGTTGCCTTTGAAAATTGAATGTGTTTTGGACTTTTCAGAGTCTGAGGAACATGAATATGTGTTTCTTTTGCAAATCTGAGCTGTGTGTCAAAATATATGTTTTCTTGCTGAATTGAGTTCCACTTGTAATTGTGAGATACAGCTTGGTCTCACTTTTCACGGAAAGCTTGCCTTTGATAATTGAATGTTTTTTGTGCTTTTCAGATTCTGAGGAACATGAATATGTGTTTCTTTTCCAAATCTGAGCTCTTTGCCAACAGTTAAGTTTTCTGGTTGAACTGAGTCCTTACCACAATTCTGAGATACAGCTTGGTCTAACTGTTCACGGAAAGGTTGCCTTTGAAAATTGAATATATTTTGGGCTTTTCAGACTCTGAGGAACATGAATATGTGTTTCTTTTGCAAATCTGAGCTCTGTGTCAAAATATATGTTTTCTGGCTGATTTGAGTTCCACTTGTAATTGTGAGATACAGCTTGGTCTAACTCCTCAGGAAAAGCTTGCCTTTGAAAATTGAATGTTTTTTGGGCTTTTCAGATTCTGAGGAACATGAATATGTGTTTCTTTTCCAAATCTGAGCTCTTTGCCAACAGTTAAGTTTTCTGGTTGAACTGAGTCCTTACCACAGTTCTGAGATAGAGCTTGGTCTAACAGTTCACGGAAAGGTCACCTTTGAAAACTGAATGTATTTTGGGCTTCTCAGAACATGGGAACATGAATATGTGATTCTTTTCCAAATCTGAGCTCTATGCCAACAATTACGTTTTCTGGCTGAACTGAGTCCTTACAACAATTCTGAGATAGAGCTAGGTCTAACTCTTCAGGGAAAGTTCACCTTTGAAAACTGAATGTATTTTGGGCTTTTCAGAACATGGGGAACATGAATATGTGATTCTTTTCCAAATCTGAGCTCTATGCCAACAATTACGTTTTCTGGCTAAATTGAGTTCTACTGCCAATTGTGACATACAGCTTGTTCTAACTCCTCAGGAAAAGCTCGCCTTTGAAAATTGAATGTATTTTGGGCTTTTCAGATTCTGAGGAACATGAATATGTGTTTCTTTTCCAAGTCTGAGCTCTGTGCCAACAGTTAAGTTTTCTGACTTAATTGAGTTCTACTTGTAATTCTTAGATACAGCTTCGTATAACTCTGAGAAACATGAATATGTCTTTCTTTTCCAAATCTGCGTTCTGTGCCAACAATTACGTTTTCTGGCTAAATTGAGTTCTACTGCCAATTGTGAGATACAGCTTGGTCTAACTCCTCAGGAAAAGCTCGCCTTTGAAAATTGAATGTATTTTGGGCTTTTCAGATTCTGAGGAACATGAATATGTGTTTCTTTCCAAGTCTGAGCTCTGTGCCAACAGTTAAGTTTTCTGGCTGAACTAAGTCCTTACCACAATTCTGAGATAGAGCTTGGTCTAACTGTTCTTGGAAAGCTTGCCTTTGAAAATTGAATGTGTTTTGGGCTTTTCAGAGTCTGAGGAACAGGAATATGTGTTTCTTTTGCAAATCTGAGCTCTGTGTCAAAATATATGTTTTCTGGCTGAATTGAGTTCCACTTGTAATTGTGAGATACAGCTTGGTCTAACTCCTCAGGAAAAGCTCGCCTTTGAAAATTGAATATGTTTTGGGCTTTTCAGAGTATGAGGAACATGAATGTGTGTTTCTTTTCCAAATCTGAGCTCTGTGCCAACAGTTAAGTTTTCTGGCTGAACTGAGTCCTTACAACAATTCTGAGATAGAGCTAGGTCTAAATCTTCAGGGAAAGTTCACCTTTGAAAACTGAATGTATTTTGGGCTTTTCAGAAAATGGGGAAAATGAATATGTGATTCTTTTCCAAACCTGAGCTCTGTGCCAACTGTTAAGTTTTCTGGCTGAACTGAGTCCTTACAACAATTCTCAGATAGAGCTTGGTCTAACTCTTCAGGGAAAGGTTGCCGTTGAAAATTGAATGTGTTTTGCGCTTTTTAGACTCTGAGGAACATGAATATGTGTTTCTTTTGCAAATCTGAGCTCTCTGTCAAAAGATATGTTTTGTGGCTTAATTGAGTTCTACTTGTAATTCTGAGATACAGCTTCGTATAACTCCTCAGGGAAAGCTTGCCTTTGAAAATTGAATGTTTTTTGGGCTTTTCAGATTCTGAGGAACATGAATATGTGTTTCTTTTCCAAATCTGAGCTCTTTGCCAACAGTTAAGTTTTCTGGTTGAACTGAGTCCTTACCACAGTTCTGAGATAGAGCTTGGTCTAACAGTTCACGGAAAGGTCACCTTTGAAAGTTGAATGTGTTTTGGGCTTTTCAGAACATGGGGAACATGAATATGTGTTTCTTTTCCAAATCTGAGCTCTATGCCAACAGTTAAGTGTTCTGGCTTAATTGAGTTCTACTTGTAATTCTTAGATACTGCTTCGTATAACTCTGAGAAACATGAATATGTCTTTCTTTTCCAAATCTGAGTTCTGTGCCAACAATTACGTTTTCTGGCGAAATTGAGTCCTACTGCCAATTCTGAGATACAGCTTGGTCTAACTCTTGAGGGGAAGGTTGCCTTTGAAAATTGAATGTGTTTTGGACTTTTCAGAACATGGGGAACATGAATATGTGTTTCTTTTCCAAATCTGAGCTCTGTGCCAACTGTTAAGTTTTCTGGCTGAACTGAGTCCTTACAACAATTCTGAGATAGAGCTCGGTCTAACTCTTCAGGGAAAGTTCACCTTTGAAAACTGAATGTATTTTGGGCTTTTCAGAACATGGGGAACATGAATATGTGATTCTTTTCCAAATCTGAGCTCTATGCCAACAATTACGTTTTCTGGCTAAATTGAGTTCTACTGCCAATTGTGAGATACAGCTTGGTCTAACTCCTCAGGAAAAGCTTGCCTTTGAAAATTGAATGTGTTTTGGGCTTTTCAGAGTCTGAGGAACAGGAATATGTGTTTCTTTTGCAAATCTGAGCTCTGTGTCAAAATATATGTTTTCTGGCTGAATTGAGTTCCACTTGTAATTGGGAGATACAGCTTGGTCTAACTGCTCAGGAAAAGCTTGCCTTTGAAAATTGAATGTTTTTTGGGCTTTTCAGATTCTGAGGAACATGAATATGTGTTTCTTTTCCAAATCTGAGCTCTATGCCAACAATTACGTTTTCTGGCTGAACTGAGTCCTTACCACAGTTCTGAGATAGAGCTTGGTCTAACAGTTCACGGAAAGGTCACCTTTGAAAACTGAATGTATTTTGGGCTTCTCAGAACATGGGAACATGAATATGTGATTCTTTTCCAAATCTGAGCTCTATGCCAACAATTACGTTTTCTGGCTGAACTGAGTCCTTATAACAATTCTGAGATAGAGCTAGGTCTAACTCTTCAGGGAAAGTTCACCTTTGAAAACTGAATGTATTTTGGGCTTTTCAGAACATGGGGAACATGAATATGTGATTCTTTTCCAAATCTGAGCTCTATGCCAACAATTACGTTTTCTGGCTAAATTGAGTTCTACTGCCAATTGTGACATACAGCTTGTTCTAACTCCTCAGGAAAAGCTCGCCTTTGAAAATTGAATGTATTTTGGGCTTTTCAGATTCTGAGGAACATGAATATGTGTTTCTTTTCCAAGTCTGAGCTCTGTGCCAACAGTTAAGTTTTCTGACTTAATTGAGTTCTACTTGTAATTCTTAGATACAGCTTCGTATAACTCTGAGAAACATGAATATGTCTTTCTTTTCCAAATCTGCGTTCTGTGCCAACAATTACGTTTTCTGGCTAAATTGAGTTCTACTGCCAATTGTGAGATACAGCTTGGTCTAACTCCTCAGGAAAAGCTCGCCTTTGAAAATTGAATGTATTTTGGGCTTTTCAGATTCTGAGGAACATGAATATGTGTTTCTTTCCAAGTCTGAGCTCTGTGCCAACAATTAAGTTTTCTGGCTGAACTAAGTCCTTACCACAATTCTGAGATAGAGCTTGGTCTAACTGTTCTTGGAAAGCTTGCCTTTGAAAATTGAATGTGTTTTGGGCTTTTCAGAGTCTGAGGAACAGGAATATGTGTTTCTTTTGCAAATCTGAGCTCTGTGTCAAAATATATGTTTTCTGGCTGAATTGAGTTCCACTTGTAATTGTGAGATACAGCTTGGTCTAACTCCTCAGGAAAAGCTCGCCTTTGAAAATTGAATGTTTTTTGGGCTTTTCAGATTCTGAGGAACATGAATATGTGTTTCTTTTCCAAATCTGAGCTCTTTGTAAAAACTTACGTTCTCTGGCTGAATTGAGTCCTACCATCAATTGTGAGATAGTGCTTGGTCTAACTCCTCAGGAAAAGCTCGCCTTTGAAAATTGAATATGTTTTGGGCTTTTCAGAGTATGAGGAACATGAATGTGTGTTTCTTTTCCAAATCTGAGCTCTGTGCCAACAGTTAAGTTTTCTGGCTGAACTGAGTCCTTACAACAATTCTGAGATAGAGCTAGGTCTAAATCTTCAGGGAAAGTTCACCTTTGAAAACTGAATGTATTTTGGGCTTTTCAGAAAATGGGGAAAATGAATATGTGATTCTTTTCCAAACCTGAGCTCTGTGCCAACTGTTAAGTTTTCTGGCTGAACTGAGTCCTTACAACAATTCTCAGATAGAGCTTGGTCTAACTCTTCAGGGAAAGGTTGCCGTTGAAAATTGAATGTGTTTTGCGCTTTTTAGACTCTGAGGAACATGAATATGTGTTTCTTTTGCAAATCTGAGCTCTCTGTCAAAAGATATGTTTTGTGGCTTAATTGAGTTCTACTTGTAATTCTGAGATACAGCTTCGTATAACTCCTCAGGGAAAGCTTGCCTTTGAAAATTGAATGTTTTTTGGGCTTTTCAGATTCTGAGGAACATGAATATGTGTTTCTTTTCCAAATCTGAGCTCTTTGCCAACAGTTAAGTTTTCTGGTTGAACTGAGTCCTTACCACAGTTCTGAGATAGAGCTTGGTCTAACAGTTCACGGAAAGGTCACCTTTGAAAGTTGAATGTGTTTTGGGCTTTTCAGAACATGGGGAACATGAATATGTGTTTCTTTTCCAAATCTGAGCTCTATGCCAACAGTTAAGTGTTCTGGCTTAATTGAGTTCTACTTGTAATTCTTAGATACTGCTTCGTATAACTCTGAGAAACATGAATATGTCTTTCTTTTCCAAATCTGAGTTCTGTGCCAACAATTACGTTTTCTGGCGAAATTGAGTCCTACTGCCAATTCTGAGATACAGCTTGGTCTAACTCTTGAGGGGAAGGTTGCCTTTGAAAATTGAATGTGTTTTGGACTTTTCAGAACATGGGGAACATGAATATGTGTTTCTTTTCCAAATCTGAGCTCTGTGCCAACTGTTAAGTTTTCTGGCTGAACTGAGTCCTTACAACAATTCTGAGATAGAGCTCGGTCTAACTCTTCAGGGAAAGTTCACCTTTGAAAACTGAATGTATTTTGGGCTTTTCAGAACATGGGGAACATGAATATGTGATTCTTTTCCAAATCTGAGCTCTATGCCAACAATTACGTTTTCTGGCTAAATTGAGTTCTACTGCCAATTGTGAGATACAGCTTGGTCTAACTCCTCAGGAAAAGCTTGCCTTTGAAAATTGAATGTGTTTTGGGCTTTTCAGAGTCTGAGGAACAGGAATATGTGTTTCTTTTGCAAATCTGAGCTCTGTGTCAAAATATATGTTTTCTGGCTGAATTGAGTTCCACTTGTAATTGGGAGATACAGCTTGGTCTAACTGCTCAGGAAAAGCTTGCCTTTGAAAATTGAATGTTTTTTGGGCTTTTCAGATTCTGAGGAACATGAATATGTGTTTCTTTTCCAAATCTGAGCTCTATGCCAACAATTACGTTTTCTGGCTGAACTGAGTCCTTACAACAATTCTGAGATAGAGCTAGGTCTAACTCTTCAGGGAAAGTTCACCTTTGAAAACTGAATGTATTTTGGGCTTTTCAGAACATGGGGAACATGAATATGTGATTCTTTTCCAAATCTGAGTTCTATGCCAACAATTACGTTTTCTGGCTGAACTGAGTCCTTATAACAATTCTCAGATAGAGCTTGGTCTAACTCTTCAGGGAAAGTTCACCTTTGAAAATTGAATGCATTTTGGGCTTTTCAGAACATGGGGAACATGAATATGTGTTTCTTTTGCAAATCTGAGCTCTGTATCAAAATATATGTTTTCTGGCTGAATTGAGTTCCACTTGTAATTGTGAGATACAGCTTGGTCTAACTCTTGAGGGGAAGGTTGCCTTTGAAAATTGAATGTGTTTTGGACTTTTCAGAACATGGGGAACATGAATATGTGTTTCTTTTCCAAATCTGAGCTCTGTGCCAACTGTTAAGTTTTCTGGCTGAACTGAGTCCTTACAACAATTCTGAGATAGAGCTCGGTCTAACTCTTCAGGGAAAGTTCACCTTTGAAAACTGAATGTATTTTGGGCTTTTCAGAACATGGGGAACATGAATATGTGATTCTTTTCCAAATCTGAGCTCTATGCCAACAATTACGTTTTCTGGCTAAATTGAGTTCTACTGCCAATTGTGAGATACAGCTTGGTCTAACTCCTCAGGAAAAGCTTGCCTTTGAAAATTGAATGTGTTTTGGGCTTTTCAGAGTCTGAGGAACAGGAATATGTGTTTCTTTTGCAAATCTGAGCTCTGTGTCAAAATATATGTTTTCTGGCTGAATTGAGTTCCACTTGTAATTGTGAGATACAGCTTGGTCTAACTGCTCAGGAAAAGCTTGCCTTTGAAAATTGAATGTTTTTTGGGCTTTTCAGATTCTGAGGAACATGAATATGTGTTTCTTTTCCAAATCTGAGCTCTATGCCAACAATTACGTTTTCTGGCTGAACTGAGTCCTTACAACAATTCTGAGATAGAGCTAGGTCTAACTCTTCAGGGAAAGTTCACCTTTGAAAACTGAATGTATTTTGGGCTTTTCAGAACATGGGGAACATGAATATGTGATTCTTTTCCAAATCTGAGTTCTATGCCAACAATTACGTTTTCTGGCTGAACTGAGTCCTTATAACAATTCTCAGATAGAGCTTGGTCTAACTCTTCAGGGAAATGTTGCCGTTTAAAATTGAATGTGTTTTGGGCTTCTCAGACTCTGAGAAACATGAATATGTCTTTCTTTTCCAAATCTGAGCTCTGTGCCAACAATTATGTTTTCTGGCTGAATTGAGACCTACCATCAATTGTGAGACACACCTTGATCTAACTCTTCAGGGAAATGTTGCCATTGAAAACTAATGTTTTTTGGGCTTTTCAGACTCTGAGGAACATGAATACGTGTTTCTTTGGGAAATCTGAGCTCTGTGTCAAAATATATGTTTTCTGGCTGAATTGATTTCCACTTGTAATTGTGAGATACAGCTTCTTCTAACTCCTCAGGGAAAGTTTGCCTTTGAAAATTGAATGTCTTTTGGGCTTTTCAGAACGTGGGTAACATGAATATGTGTTTCTTTTCCAAATCTGAGCTCTGTACCAACTGTTAAATTTTCTGGCTGAACTGAGTCCTTACAACAATTCTGAGATAGAGCTAGGTCTAACTCTTCAGGGAAAGTTCACCTTTGAAAACTGAATGTATTTTGGGCTTTTCAGAGTCTGAGGAACATGAATATGTGTTTCTTTTGCAAATCTGAGCTCTGTGTCAAAATATATGTTTTCTGGCTGAATTGAGTTCCACTTGTAATTGTGAGATACAGCTTGGTCTAACTTTTCACGGAAAGCTTGCCTTTGATAATTCAATGTTTTCTGGGCTTTTCAGATTCTGAGGAACATGAATATGTGTTTCTTTTCCAAATCTGAGCTCTTTGCCAACAGTTAAGTTTTCTGGCTGAACTGAGTCCTTACCACAATTCGGAGATAGAGCTTGGTCTAACTGTTCACGGAAAGCTTGCCTTTGAAAATTGAATATGTTTTGGGCTTTTCAGAGTCTGAGGAACATGAATATGTGTTTCTTTTGCAAATCTGAGCTCTGTGCCAAGAGTTACGTTTTCTGGATGAACTGAGTCCTTACAACAATTCTGAGATGCAGCTAGATCTAACACCTCAGGGAAAGTTCACCTTTGAAAATTGAATGCATTTTGGGCTTTTCAGAACATGGGGAACATGAATATGTGTTTCTTTTGCAAATCTGAGCTCTGTGTCAAAATATATGTTTTCTGGCTGAATTGAGTTCCACTTGTAATTGTGAGATACAGCTTGGTCTAACTTTTCACGGAAAGCTTGCCTTTGATAATTGAATGTTTTTTGGGCTTTTCAGAACGTGGGTAACATGAATATGTGTTTCTTTTCCAAATCTGAGCTCTTTGCCAACAGTTAAGTTTTCTGGTTGAACTGAGTCCTTACAACAATTCTGAGATACAGCTAGATCTAACTCCTCAGGGAAAGTTAATCTTTGAAAATTGAATTCATTTTGGGCTTTTAAGAACACGGGGAACATGAATATGTGTTTCCTTTTCAAATCTGAGCTCTTTGTCAAAATTTACGTTCTCTGGATGAATTGAGTCCTACCATCAATTGTGAGATACAGCTTGGTCTAACTCTTGAGGGAAAGGTTGCCTTTGAAAATTGAATGTGTTTTGGGCTTTTCAGACTCTGAAAAACATGAATATGTGTTTCTTTTCCAAATCTGAGCTCTGTGCCAACTGTTACGTTTTCTGGCTGAACTGAGTCCTTATAACAATTCTCAGATAGAGCTTGGTCTAACTCTTCAGGGAAATGTTGCCGTTGAAAATTGAATCTGTTTTGGGCTTCTCAGACTCTGAGAAACATGAATATGTCTTTCTTTTCCAAATCTGAGCTCTATGCCAAAAATTACGTTTTCTGGCTAAATTGAGTTCTACTGCCAATTGTGAGATACAGCTTGGTCTAACTCCTCAGGAAAAGCTCGCCTTTGAAAATTGAATGTATTTTGGGCTTTTCAGATTCTGAGGAACATGAATATGTGTTTCTTTTCCAAGTCTGAGCTCTGTGCCAACAGTTAAGTTTTCTGGCTTAATTGAGTTCTACTTGTAATTCTTAGATACAGCTTCGTATAACTCTGAGAACCATGAATATGTCTTTCTTTTCCAAATAAGTGTTCTGTGCCAACAATTACGTTTTCTGGCTAAATTGAGTTCTACTGCCAATTGTGAGATACAGCTTCGTCTAACTCCTCAGGAAAAGCTCGCCTTTGAAAATTGAATGTATTTTGGGCTTTTCAGAGTCTGAGGAACATGAATATGTGTTTCTTTTGCAAATCTGAGCTCTGTGTCAAAATATATGTTTTCTGGCTGAATTGAGTTCCACTTGTAATTGTGAGAAACAGCTTGGTCTAACTTTTCACAGAAAGCTTGCCTTTGATAATTGAATGCATTTTGGGCTTTTCAGAACATGGGGAACATGAATATGTGTTTCCTTTTCAAATCTGAGCTCTTTGTAAAAACTTACGTTCTCTGGCTGAATTGAGTCCTACCATCAATTGTGAGATACAGATTGATCTACCTCTTCAGGGAAAGGTTGCCTTTGAAAATTGAATGTGTTTTGGGCTTCTCAGACTCTGAGAAACATGAATATGTCTTTCTTTTCCAAATCTGAGCTCTGTGCCAACTGTTAAGTTTTCTGGCTGAACTGAGTCCTTATAACAATTCTCAGATACAGCTTGGTCTAACTCTTCAGGGAAAGGTTGCCGTTGAAAATTGAATGTGTTTTGGGCTTCTCAGACTCTGAGAAACATGAATATCTCTTTCTTTTCCAAATCTGAGCTCTGTGCCAACAATTAAGTTTTCTGGCGAAATTGAGTCCTAATGCCAATTCTGAGATACAGCTTGGTCTAACTCTTGAGGGGAAGGTTGCCTTTGAAAATTGAATGTGTTTTGGGCTTTTCAGAACATGGGGAACATGAATATGTGTTTCTTTTCCAAATCTGAGCTCTGCCAACTGTTAAGTTTTCTGGCTGAACTGAGTCCTTACAACAATTCTGAGATACAGCTAGATCTAACTCCTCAGGGAAAGTTCACCTTTGAAAAATGAATGCATTTTGGGGTTTTCAGAACATGGGGAACATGAATATGTGTTTCCTTTTCAAATCTGAGCTCTGTGTCAACAGTTAAGTTCTCTGGCTGAATTGAGTCCTACCACCAATTGTGAGATACAGCTTGGTCTAACTCTTGAGGGAAAGGTTGCCTTTGAAAATTGAATGTGTTTTGGGCTTTTCAGACTCCGAGAAACATGAATATGTGTTTCTGTTCCAAATCTGAGCTCTGTGCCAACTGTTAAGTTTTCTGGCTGAATTGAGTCCTTACAACAATTCTCAGATAGAGCTTGGTCTAACTCTTCAGGGAAAGGTTGCCGTTGAAAATTGAATGTGTTTTGGGCTTCTCAGAACATGAGGAACATGAATATGCGTTTTCTTTGCAAATCTGAGCTCTTTCTCGTTACATTCTCTGGCTGAATTGAGTTTTACTTGTAATTGTGAAATACAGCTTGGTCTAACTCCTCAGGAAAAGCTATTTCTTTGAAAATTGAATGGGTTTTCGACTTTTCAGACTCTGACGAACATGAATATGTGTTTCTTTTGCAAATCTGACCTCTGTGTCAAAAGATATGTTTTCTGTCTGAATTGAGTTCCAGTTGTAATTGTGAGGTACAGCTTGGTCTAATTGTTCACGGAAAGCTTGCCTTTGAAAATTGAATGTGTTTTGGGCTTTTCAGATTCTGAGGAAGATGAATAAGTGTTTCTTTTCCAAATCTGGCCTCTATGCCAATAGTTAAGTTTTCTGGCTGAACTGAGTCCTACCACCAATTGTGAGATACAGCTTCGTCTAACACTTGAGGGAAAGTTTGCCTTTGAAAATTGAATGTGTTTTGGGCTTTTCAGACTCTGAGGAACATGAATATGTGTTTCTTTTGCAAATCTGAGCTCTGTGCCAACTGTTAATTTTTCTGGCTGAACTGAGTCCTTACAACAATTCTGAGATAGAGCTTGGTCTAACTCTTCAGGGAAAGGTTGACGTTGAAAATTGAATGTGTTTTGGGCGTTTCTGAGGAACATGAATATGTGTTTCTTTTCCAAATGTGAGCTCTGTGCCAACTGTTAATTTTTCTGGCTGAACTGAGTCCTTACAACAATTCTCAGATAGAGCTTGGTCTAACTCTTCAGGGAAAGGTTGACGTTGAAAATTGAATGTGTTTTGGGCTTTTCAGACTCTGAGGAACATGAATATGTGTTTCTTTTGCAAATCTGAGCTTTCTGTCAAAAGATATGTTTCGTGGCTTAATTGAGTTCTACTTGTAATTCTGAGAGACAGCTTCGTATAACTCCTCAGGGAAAGCTTGCCTTTGAAAATAGAATGTGTTTTGGGCTTTTCAGACTCTGAGAAACATGAATATGTCTTTCTTTTCCAAATCTGAGTTCTGTGCCAACAATTACGTTTTCTGGCTAAATTGAGTTCTACTGCCAATTGTGAGATACAGCTTGCTCTAACTCCTCAGGAAAAGCTTGCCTTTGATAATTGAATGTATTTTGGGCTTTTCAGAGTCTGAGGAACATCAATATGTGTTTCTTTTGCAAATCTGAGCTCTGTGCCAAGAGTTACGTTTTCTGGATGAACTGAGTCCTTACAACAATTCTCATATAGAGCTTGGTGTAACTCTTCAGGGAAAGGTTGAGGTTGAAAATTGAATGTTTTTTGGGCTTTTCAGACTCTGAGGAACATGAATACGTGTTTCTTTGGGAAATCTGAGCTTTCTGTCAAAAGATATGTTTTGTGGCTTAATTGTGTTCTACTTGTAATTCTGAGATACAACTTCGTCTAACTCCTCAGGGAAAGTTTGCCTTTGAAAATTGAATGTGTTTTGGGCTTTTCAGACTCTGAGAAACATGAATATGTGTTTCTTTTCCAAATCTGAGCTCTGTGCCAAGAGTTAAGTTTTCTGGATGAACTGAGTCCTTACAACAATTCTGAGATACAGCTAGATCTAACTCCTCAGGGAAAGTTCACCTTTGAAAAATGAATGCATTTTGGGGTTTTCAGAACATGGGGAACATGAACATGTGTTTCCTTTTCAAATCTGAGCTCTGTGTCAACAGTTAAGTTCTCTGGCTGAATTGAGTCCTACCACCAATTGTGAGATACAGCTTGGTCTAACTCTTGAGGGAAAGGTTGCCTTTGAAAATTGAATGTGTTTTGGGCTTTTCAGACTCTGAGAAATATGAATATGTGTTTCTGTTCCAAATCTGAGCTCTGTGCCAACTGTTAAGTTTTCTGGCTGAACTGAGTCCTTACAACAATTCTCAGATAGAGCTTGGTCTAACTCTTCAGGGAAAGGTTGCCGTTGAAAATTGAATGTGTTTTAGGCTTTTCAGACTCTGAGGAACATGAATATGTGTTTCTTTTGCAAATCTGAGCTCTCTGTCAAAAGATATGTTTTGTGGCTTAATTGAGTTCTACTTGTAATTCTGAGATACAGCTTCGTATAACTCCTCAGGGAAAGCTTGCCTTTGAAAATTGAATGTGTTTTGGGCTTTTCAGACTCTGAGAAACACGAATATGTCTTTCTTTTCCAAATCTGAGTTCTGTGCCAACAATTACGTTTTCTGGCTAAATTGAGTTCTACTGCCAATTGTGAGATACAGCTTGCTCTAACTCCTCAGGAAAAGCTTGCCTTTGATAATTGAATGTATTTTGGGCTTTTCAGAGTCTGAGGAACATCAATATGTGTTTCTTTTGCAAATCTGAGCTCTGTGCCAAGAGTTACGTTTTCTGGATGAACTGAGTCCTTACAACAATTCTCATATAGAGCTTCGTGTAACTCTTCAGGGAAAGGTTGAGGTTGAAAATTGAATGTTTTTTGGGCTTTTCAGACTCTGAGGAACATGAATACGTGTTTCTTTGGGAAATCTGAGCTTTCTGTCAAAAGATATGTTTTGTGGCTTAATTGTGTTCTACTTGTAATTCTGAGATACAACTTCGTCTAACTCCTCAGGGAAAGTTTGCCTTTGAAAATTGAATGTGTTTTGGGCTTTTCAGACTCTGAGAAACATGAATATGTGTTTCTTTTCCAAATCTGAGCTCTGTGCCAAGAGTTAAGTTTTCTGGATGAACTGAGTTCTTACAACAATTCTGAGATACAGCTAGATCTAACTCCTCAGGGAAAGTTCACCTTTGAAAAATGAATGCATTTTGGGGTTTTCAGAACATGGGGAACATGAACATGTGTTTCCTTTTCAAATCTGAGCTCTGTGTCAACAGTTAAGTTCTCTGGCTGAATTGAGTCCTACCACCAATTGTGAGATACAGCTTGGTCTAACTCTTGAGGGAAAGGTTGCCTTTGAAAATTGAATGTGTTTTGGGCTTTTCAGACTCTGAGAAATATGAATATGTGTTTCTGTTCCAAATCTGAGCTCTGTGCCAACTGTTAAGTTTTCTGGCTGAACTGAGTCCTTACAACAATTCTCAGATAGAGCTTGGTCTAACTCTTCAGGGAAAGGTTGCCGTTGAAAATTGAATGTGTTTTGCGCTTTTTAGACTCTGAGGAACATGAATATGTGTTTCTTTTGCAAATCTGAGCTCTCTGTCAAAAGATATGTTTTGTGGCTTAATTGAGTTCTACTTGTAATTCTGAGATACAGCTTCGTATAACTCCTCAGGGAAAGCTTGCCTTTGAAAATTGAATGTTTTTTGGGCTTTTCAGATTCTGAGGAACATGAATATGTGTTTCTTTTCCAAATCTGAGCTCTTTGCCAACAGTTAAGTTTTCTGGTTGAACTGAGTCCTTACCACAGTTCTGAGATAGAGCTTGGTCTAACAGTTCACGGAAAGGTCACCTTTGAAAGTTGAATGTGTTTTGGGCTTTTCAGAAAATGGGGAACATGAATATGTGATTCTTTTCCAAATCTGAGCTCTATGCCAAAAATTACGTTTTCTGGCTAAATTGAGTTCTACTGCCAATTGTGAGATACAGCTTGGTCTAACTCCTCAGGAAACGCTCGCCTTTGAAAATTGAATGTATTTTGGGCTTTTCAGATTCTGAGGAACATGAATATGTGTTTCTTTTCCAAGTCTGAGCTCTGTGCCAACAGGTAAGTTTTCTGGCTTAATTGAGTTCTACTTGTAATTCTTATAACTTATAGCTTCGTATAACTCTGAGAAACATGAATATGTCTTTCTTTTCCAAATCTGAGTTCTGTGCCAACAATTACGTTTTCTGGCGAAATTGAGTCCTACTGCCAATTCTGAGATACAGCTTGGTCAAACTCTTGAGGGGAAGGTTGCCTTTGAAAATTGAATGTGTTTTGGACTTTTCAGAGTCTGAGGAACATGAATATGTGTTTCTTTTGCAAATCTGAGCTGTGTGTCAAAATATATGTTTTCTTGCTGAATTGAGTTCCACTTGTAATTGTGAGATACAGCTTGGTCTCACTTTTCACGGAAAGCTTGCCTTTGATAATTGAATGTTTTTTGTGCTTTTCAGATTCTGAGGAACATGAATATGTGTTTCTTTTCCAAATCTGAGCTCTTTGCCAACAGTTAAGTTTTCTGGTTGAACTGAGTCCTTACCACAATTCTGAGATAGAGCTTGGTCTAACTGTTCACGGAAAGGTTGCCTTTGAAAATTGAATATATTTTGGGCTTTTCAGACTCTGAGGAACATGAATATGTGTTTCTTTTGCAAATCTGAGCTCTGTGTCAAAATATATGTTTTCTGGCTGATTTGAGTTCCACTTGTAATTGTGAGATACAGCTTGGTCTAACTCCTCAGGAAAAGCTTGCCTTTGAAAATTGAATGTTTTTTGGGCTTTTCTGATTCTGAGGAACATGAATATGTGTTTCTTTTCCAAATCTGAGCTCTTTGCCAACAGTTAAGTTTTCTGGTTGAACTGAGTCCTTACCACAGTTCTGAGATAGAGCTTGGTCTAACAGTTCACGGAAAGGTCACCTTTGAAAACTGAATGTATTTTGGGCTTCTCAGAACATGGGAACATGAATATGTGATTCTTTTCCAAATCTGAGCTCTATGCCAACAATTACGTTTTCTGGCTGAACTGAGTCCTTACAACAATTCTGAGATAGAGCTAGGTCTAACTCTTCAGGGAAAGTTCACCTTTGAAAACTGAATGTATTTTGGGCTTTTCAGAACATGGGGAACATGAATATGTGATTCTTTTCCAAATCTGAGCTCTATGCCAACAATTACGTTTTCTGGCTAAATTGAGTTCTACTGCCAATTGTGACATACAGCTTGTTCTAACTCCTCAGGAAAAGCTCGCCTTTGAAAATTGAATGTATTTTGGGCTTTTCAGATTCTGAGGAACATGAATATGTGTTTCTTTTCCAAGTCTGAGCTCTGTGCCAACAGTTAAGTTTTCTGACTTAATTGAGTTCTACTTGTAATTCTTAGATACAGCTTCGTATAACTCTGAGAAACATGAATATGTCTTTCTTTTCCAAATCTGCGTTCTGTGCCAACAATTACGTTTTCTGGCTAAATTGAGTTCTACTGCCAATTGTGAGATACAGCTTGGTCTAACTCCTCAGGAAAAGCTCGCCTTTGAAAATTGAATGTATTTTGGGCTTTTCAGATTCTGAGGAACATGAATATGTGTTTCTTTTCCAAGTCTGAGCTCTGTGCCAACAGTTAAGTTTTCTGGCTGAACTAAGTCCTTACCACAATTCTGAGATAGAGCTTGGTCTAACTGTTCTTGGAAAGCTTGCCTTTGAAAATTGAATGTGTTTTGGGCTTTTCAGAGTCTGAGGAACAGGAATATGTGTTTCTTTTGCAAATCTGAGCTCTGTGTCAAAATATATGTTTTCTGGCTGAATTGAGTTCCACTTGTAATTGTGAGATACAGCTTGGTCTAACTCCTCAGGAAAAGCTCGCCTTTGAAAATTGAATGTTTTTTGGGCTTTTCAGAAAATGGGGAAAATGAATATGTGATTCTTTTCCAAATCTGAGCTCTATGCCAACAGTTAAGTGTTCTGGCTTAATTGAGTTCTACTTGTAATTCTTAGATACTGCTTCGTATAACTCTGAGAAACATGAATATGTCTTTCTTTTCCAAATCTGAGTTCTGTGCCAACAATTACGTTTTCTGGCGAAATTGAGTCCTACTGCCAATTCTGAGATACAGCTTGGTCTAACTCTTGAGGGGAAGGTTGCCTTTGAAAATTGAATGTGTTTTGGACTTTTCAGAACATGGGGAACATGAATATGTGTTTCTTTTCCAAATCTGAGCTCTGTGCCAACTGTTAAGTTTTCTGGCTGAACTGAGTCCTTACAACAATTCTGAGATAGAGCTCGGTCTAACTCTTCAGGGAAAGTTCACCTTTGAAAACTGAATGTATTTTGGGCTTTTCAGAACACGGGGAACATGAATATGTGATTCTTTTCCAAATCTGAGCTCTATGCCAACAATTACGTTTTCTGGCTAAATTGAGTTCTACTGCCAATTGTGAGATACAGCTTGGTCTAACTCCTCAGGAAAAGCTTGCCTTTGAAAATTGAATGTGTTTTGGGCTTTTCAGAGTCTGAGGAACAGGAATATGTGTTTCTTTTGCAAATCTGAGCTCTGTGTCAAAATATATGTTTTCTGGCTGAATTGAGTTCCACTTGTAATTGTGAGATACAGCTTGGTCTAACTGCTCAGGAAAAGCTTGCCTTTGAAAATTGAATGTTTTTTGGGCTTTTCAGATTCTGAGGAACATGAATATGTGTTTCTTTTCCAAATCTGAGCTCTATGCCAACAATTACGTTTTCTGGCTGAACTGAGTCCTTACAACAATTCTGAGATAGAGCTAGGTCTAACTCTTCAGGGAAAGTTCACCTTTGAAAACTGAATGTATTTTGGGCTTTTCAGAACATGGGGAACATGAATATGTGATTCTTTTCCAAATCTGAGTTCTATGCCAACAATTACGTTTTCTGGCTGAACTGAGTCCTTATAACAATTCTCAGATAGAGCTTGGTCTAACTCTTCAGGGAAATGTTGCCGTTTAAAATTGAATGTGTTTTGGGCTTCTCAGACTCTGAGAAACATGAATATGTCTTTCTTTTCCAAATCTGAGCTCTGTGCCAACAATTATGTTTTCTGGCTGAATTGAGTCCTACCATCAATTGTGAGACACACCTTGGTCTAACTCTTCAGGGAAATGTTGCCATTGAAAACTAATGTTTTTTGGGCTTTTCAGACTCTGAGGAACATGAATACGTGTTTCTTTGGGAAATCTGAGCTCTGTGTCAAAATATATGTTTTCTGGCTGAATTGATTTCCACTTGTAATTGTGAGATACAGCTTCTTCTAACTCCTCAGGGAAAGTTTGCCTTTGAAAATTGAATGTCTTTTGGGCTTTTCAGAACGTGGGTAACATGAATATGTGTTTCTTTTGCAAATCTGAGCTCTGTGTCAAAATATATGTTTTCTGGCTGAATTGAGTTCCACTTGTAATTGTGAGATACAGCTTGGTCTAACTTTTCACGGAAAGCTTGCCTTTGATAATTGAATGTTTTCTGGGCTTTTCAGATTCTGAGGAACATGAATATGTGTTTCTTTTCCAAATCTGAGCTCTTTGCCAACAGTTAAGTTTTCTGGCTGATCTGAGTCCTTACCACAATTCGGAGAAAGAGCTTGGTCTAACTGTTCACGGAAAGCTTGCCTTTGAAAATTGAATATGTTTTGGGCTTTTCAGAGTCTGAGGAACATGAATATGTGTTTCTTTTGCAAATCTGAGCTCTGTGCCAAGAGTTACGTTTTCTGGATGAACTGAGTCCTTACAACAATTCTGAGATGCAGCTAGATGTAACACCTCAGGGAAAGTTCACCTTTGAAAATTGAATGCATTTTGGGCTTTTCAGAACATGGGGAACATGAATATGTGTTTCTTTTGCAAATCTGAGCTCTGTATCAAAATATATGTTTTCTGGCTGAATTGAGTTCCACTTGTAATTGTGAGATACAGCTTGGTCTAACTCTTGAGGGGAAGGTCGCCTTTGAAAATTGAATGTGTTTTGGACTTTTCAGAACATGGGGAACATGAATATGTGTTTCTTTTCCAAATCTGAGCTCTGTGCCAACTGTTAAGTTTTCTGGCTGAACTGAGTCCTTACAACAATTCTGAGATAGAGCTCGGTCTAACTCTTCAGGGAAAGTTCACCTTTGAAAACTGAATGTATTTTGGGCTTTTCAGAACATGGGGAACATGAATATGTGATTCTTTTCCAAATCTGAGCTCTATGCCAACAATTACGTTTTCTGGCTAAATTGAGTTCTACTGCCAATTGTGGGATACAGCTTGGTCTAACTCCTCAGGAAAAGCTTGCCTTTGAAAATTGAATGTGTTTTGGGCTTTTCAGAGTCTGAGGAACAGGAATATGTGTTTCTTTTGCAAATCTGAGCTCTGTGTCAAAATATATGTTTTCTGGCTGAATTGAGTTCCACTTGTAATTGTGAGATACAGCTTGGTCTAACTGCCCAGGAAAAGCTTGCCTTTGAAAATTGAATGTTTTTTGGGCTTTTCAGATTCTGAGGAACATGAATATGTGTTTCTTTTCCAAATCTGAGCTCTATGCCAACAATTACGTTTTCTGGCTGAACTGAGTCCTTACAACAATTCTGAGATAGAGCTAGGTCTAACTCTTCAGGGAAAGTTCACCTTTGAAAACTGAATGTATTTTGGGCTTTTCAGAACATGGGGAACATGAATATGTGATTCTTTTCCAAATCTGAGTTCTATGCCAACAATTACGTTTTCTGGCTGAACTGAGTCCTTATAACAATTCTCAGATAGAGCTTGGTCTAACTCCTCAGGGAAATGTTGCCGTTTAAAATTGAATGTGTTTTGGGCTTCTCAGACTCTGAGAAACATGAATATGTCTTTCTTTTCCAAATCTGAGCTCTGTGCCAACAATTATGTTTTCTGGCTGAATTGAGACCTACCATCAATTGTGAGACACACCTTGGTCTAACTCTTCAGGGAAATGTTGCCATTGAAAACTAATGTTTTTTGGGCTTTTCAGACTCTGAGGAACATGAATACGTGTTTCTTTGGGAAATCTGAGCTCTGTGTCAAAATATATGTTTTCTGGCTGAATTGATTTCCACTTGTAATTGTGAGATACAGCTTCTTCTAACTCCTCAGGGAAAGTTTGCCTTTGAAAATTGAATGTCTTCTGGGCTTTTCAGAACGTGGGTAACATGAATATGTGTTTCTTTTCCAAATCTGAGCTCTGTACCAACTGTTAAATTTTCTGGCTGAACTGAGTCCTTACAACAATTCTGAGATAGAGCTAGGTCTAACTCTTCAGGGAAAGTTCACCTTTGAAAACTGAATGTATTTTGGGCTTTTCAGAGTCTGAGGAACATGAATATGTGTTTCTTTTGCAAATCTGAGCTCTGTGTCAAAATATATGTTTTCTGGCTGAATTGAGTTCCACTTGTAATTGTGAGATACAGCTTGGTCTAACTTTTCCCGGAAAGCTTGCCTTTGATAATTCAATGTTTTCTGGGCTTTTCAGATTCTGAGGAACATGAATATGTGTTTCTTTTCCAAATCTGAGCTCTTTGCCAACAGTTAAGTTTTCTGGCTGAACTGAGTCCTTACCACAATTCGGAGATAGAGCTTGGTCTAACTGTTCACGGAAAGCTTGCCTTTGAAAATTGAATATGTTTTGGGCTTTTCAGAGTCTGAGGAACATGAATATGTGTTTCTTTTGCAAATCTGAGCTCTGTGCCAAGAGTTACGTTTTCTGGATGAACTGAGTCCTTACAACAATTCTGAGATGCAGCTAGATCTAACACCTCAGGGAAAGTTCACCTTTGAAAATTGAATGCATTTTGGGCTTTTCAGAACATGGGGAACATGAATATGTGTTTCTTTTGCAAATCTGAGCTCTGTGTCAAAATATATGTTTTCTGGCTGAATTGAGTTCCACTTGTAATTGTGAGATACAGCTTGGTCTAACTTTTCACGGAAAGCTTGCCTTTGATAATTGAATGTTTTTTGGGCTTTTCAGAACGTGGGTAACATGAATATGTGTTTCTTTTCCAAATCTGAGCTCTTTGCCAACAGTTAAGTTTTCTGGTTGAACTGAGTCCTTACAACAATTCTGAGATACAGCTAGATCTAACTCCTCAGGGAAAGTTAATCTTTGAAAATTGAATTCATTTTGGGCTTTTAAGAACACGGGGAACATGAATATGTGTTTCCTTTTCAAATCTGAGCTCTTTGTCAAAATTTACGTTCTCTGGATGAATTGAGTCCTACCATCAATTGTGAGATACAGCTTGGTCTAACTCTTGAGGGAAAGGTTGCCTTTGAAAATTGAATGTGTTTTGGGCTTTTCAGACTCTGAAAAACATGAATATGTGTTTCTTTTCCAAATGTGAGCTCTGTGCCAACTGTTACGTTTTCTGGCTGAACTGAGTCCTTATAACAATTCTCAGATAGAGCTTGGTCTAACTCTTCAGGGAAATGTTGCCGTTGAAAATTGAATCTGTTTTGGGCTTCTCAGACTCTGAGAAACATGAATATGTCTTTCTTTTCCAAATCTGAGCTCTGTGCCAACAATTAAGTTTTCTGGCGAAATTGAGTCCTACTGCCAATTCTGAGATACAGCTTGGTCTAACTCTTGAGGGGAAGGTTGCCTTTGAAAATTGAATGTGTTTTGGGCTTTTCAGAACGTGGGGAACATGAATATGTGTTTCTTTTCCAAATCTGAGCTCTGTGCCAACTGTTAAGTTTTCTGGCTGAACTGAGTCCTTACAACAATTCTGAGATAGAGCTAGGTCTAAATCTTCAGGGAAAGTTCACCTTTGAAAACTGAATGTATTTTGGGCTTTTCAGAACATGGGGAACATGAATATGTGATTCTTTTCCAAATCTGAGCTCTATGCCAAAAATTACGTTTTCTGGCTAAATTGAGTTCTACTGCCAATTGTGAGATACAGCTTGGTCTAACTCCTCAGGAAACGCTCGCCTTTGAAAATTGAATGTATTTTGGGCTTTTCAGATTCTGAGGAACATGAATATGTGTTTCTTTTCCAAGTCTGAGCTCTGTGCCAACAGTTAAGTTTTCTGGCTTAATTGAGTTCTACTTGTAATTCTTAGATACAGCTTCGTATAACTCTGAGAACCATGAATATGTCTTTCTTTTCCAAATCTGTGTTCTGTGCCAACAATTACGTTTTCTGGCTAAATTGAGTTCTACTGCCAATTGTGAGATACAGCTTCGTCTAACTCCTCAGGAAAAGCTCGCCTTTGAAAATTGAATGTATTTTGGGCTTTTCAGAGTCTGAGGAACATGAATATGTGTTTCTTTTGCAAATCTGAGCTCTGTGTCAAAATATATGTTTTCTGGCTGAATTGAGTTCCACTTGTAATTGTGAGAAACAGCTTGGTCTAACTTTTCACAGAAAGCTTGCCTTTGATAATTGAATGCATTTTGGGCTTTTCAGAACATGGGGAACATGAATATGTGTTTCCTTTTCAAATCTGAGCTCTTTGTAAAAACTTACGTTCTCTGGCTGAATTGAGTCCTACCATCAATTGTGAGATACAGATTGATGTACCTCTTCAGGGAAAGGTTGCCTTTGAAAATTGAATGTGTTTTGGGATGTTCAGACTCTGAGAAACATGAATATGTCTTTCTTTTCCAAATCTGAGCTCTGTGCCAACAATTAAGTTTTCTGGCGAAATTGAGTCCTAATGCCAATTCTGAGATACAGCTTTGTCTAACTCTTGAGGGGAAGGTTGCCTTTGAAAATTGAATGTGTTTTGGGATGTTCAGACTCTGAGAAACATGAATATGTCTTTCTTTTCCAAATCTGAGCTCTGTGCCAACAATTAAGTTTTCTGGCGAAATTGAGTCCTAATGCCAATTCTGAGATACAGCTTGGTCTAACACTTGAGGGGAAGGTTGCCTTTGAAAATTGAATGTGTTTTGGGCTTTTCAGAACATGGGGAACATGAATATGTGTTTCCTTTTCAAATCTGAGCTCTTTGTAAAAACTTACGTTCTCTGGCTGAATTGAGTCCTACCATCAATTGTGAGATACAGATTGATGTACCTCTTCAGGGAAAGGTTGCCTTTGAAAATTGAATGTGTTTTGGGATGTTCAGACTCTGAGAAACATGAATATGTCTTTCTTTTCCAAATCTGAGCTCTGTGCCAACAATTAAGTTTTCTGGCGAAATTGAGTCCTAATGCCAATTCTGAGATACAGCTTGGTCTAACTCTTGAGGGGAAGGTTGCCTTTGAAAATTGAATGTGTTTTGGGATGTTCAGACTCTGAGAAACATGAATATGTCTTTCTTTTCCAAATCTGAGCTCTGTGCCAACAATTAAGTTTTCTGGCGAAATTGAGTCCTAATGCCAATTCTGAGATACAGCTTGGTCTAACACTTGAGGGGAAGGTTGCCTTTGAAAATTGAATGTGTTTTGGGCTTTTCAGAACATGGGGAACATGAATATGTGTTTCTTTTCCAAATCTGAGCTCTGTGCCAACTGTTAAGTTTTCTGGCTGAACTGAGTCCTTATAACAATTCTCAGATACAGCTTGGTCTAACTCCTCAGGGAAAGTTCACCTTTGAAAAATGAATGCATTTTGGGGTTTTCAGAACATGGGGAACATGAATATGTGTTTCCTTTTCAAATCTGAGCTCTGTGTCAACAGTTAAGTTCTCTGGCTGAATTGAGTCCTACCACCAATTGTGAGATACAGCTTGGTCTAACTCTTGAGGGAAAGGTTGCCTTTGAAAATTGAATGTGTTTTGGGATGTTCAGACTCTGAGAAACATGAATATGTCTTTCTTTTCCAAATCTGAGCTCTGTGCCAACAATTAAGTTTTCTGGCGAAATTGAGTCCTAATGCCAATTCTGAGATACAGCTTTGTCTAACTCTTGAGGGGAAGGTTGCCTTTGAAAATTGAATGTGTTTTGGGATGTTCAGACTCTGAGAAACATGAATATGTCTTTCTTTTCCAAATCTGAGCTCTGTGCCAACAATTAAGTTTTCTGGCGAAATTGAGTCCTAATGCCAATTCTGAGATACAGCTTGGTCTAACACTTGAGGGGAAGGTTGCCTTTGAAAATTGAATGTGTTTTGGGCTTTTCAGAACATGGGGAACATGAATATGTGTTTCCTTTTCAAATCTGAGCTCTTTGTAAAAACTTACGTTCTCTGGCTGAATTGAGTCCTACCATCAATTGTGAGATACAGATTGATGTACCTCTTCAGGGAAAGGTTGCCTTTGAAAATTGAATGTGTTTTGGGATGTTCAGACTCTGAGAAACATGAATATGTCTTTCTTTTCCAAATCTGAGCTCTGTGCCAACAATTAAGTTTTCTGGCGAAATTGAGTCCTAATGCCAATTCTGAGATACAGCTTTGTCTAACTCTTGAGGGGAAGGTTGCCTTTGAAAATTGAATGTGTTTTGGGATGTTCAGACTCTGAGAAACATGAATATGTCTTTCTTTTCCAAATCTGAGCTCTGTGCCAACAATTAAGTTTTCTGGCGAAATTGAGTCCTAATGCCAATTCTGAGATACAGCTTGGTCTAACACTTGAGGGGAAGGTTGCCTTTGAAAATTGAATGTGTTTTGGGCTTTTCAGAACATGGGGAACATGAATATGTGTTTCCTTTTCAAATCTGAGCTCTTTGTAAAAACTTACGTTCTCTGGCTGAATTGAGTCCTACCATCAATTGTGAGATACAGATTGATGTACCTCTTCAGGGAAAGGTTGCCTTTGAAAATTGAATGTGTTTTGGGATGTTCAGACTCTGAGAAACATGAATATGTCTTTCTTTTCCAAATCTGAGCTCTGTGCCAACAATTAAGTTTTCTGGCGAAATTGAGTCCTAATGCCAATTCTGAGATACAGCTTGGTCTAACTCTTGAGGGGAAGGTTGCCTTTGAAAATTGAATGTGTTTTGGGATGTTCAGACTCTGAGAAACATGAATATGTCTTTCTTTTCCAAATCTGAGCTCTGTGCCAACAATTAAGTTTTCTGGCGAAATTGAGTCCTAATGCCAATTCTGAGATACAGCTTGGTCTAACACTTGAGGGGAAGGTTGCCTTTGAAAATTGAATGTGTTTTGGGCTTTTCAGAACATGGGGAACATGAATATGTGTTTCTTTTCCAAATCTGAGCTCTGTGCCAACTGTTAAGTTTTCTGGCTGAACTGAGTCCTTATAACAATTCTCAGATACAGCTTGGTCTAACTCCTCAGGGAAAGTTCACCTTTGAAAAATGAATGCATTTTGGGGTTTTCAGAACATGGGGAACATGAATATGTGTTTCCTTTTCAAATCTGAGCTCTGTGTCAACAGTTAAGTTCTCTGGCTGAATTGAGTCCTACCACCAATTGTGAGATACAGCTTGGTCTAACTCTTGAGGGAAAGGTTGCCTTTGAAAATTGAATGTGTTTTGGGATGTTCAGACTCTGAGAAACATGAATATGTCTTTCTTTTCCAAATCTGAGCTCTGTGCCAACAATTAAGTTTTCTGGCGAAATTGAGTCCTAATGCCAATTCTGAGATACAGCTTTGTCTAACTCTTGAGGGGAAGGTTGCCTTTGAAAATTGAATGTGTTTTGGGATGTTCAGACTCTGAGAAACATGAATATGTCTTTCTTTTCCAAATCTGAGCTCTGTGCCAACAATTAAGTTTTCTGGCGAAATTGAGTCCTAATGCCAATTCTGAGATACAGCTTGGTCTAACACTTGAGGGGAAGGTTGCCTTTGAAAATTGAATGTGTTTTGGGCTTTTCAGAACATGGGGAACATGAATATGTGTTTCCTTTTCAAATCTGAGCTCTTTGTAAAAACTTACGTTCTCTGGCTGAATTGAGTCCTACCATCAATTGTGAGATACAGATTGATGTACCTCTTCAGGGAAAGGTTGCCTTTGAAAATTGAATGTGTTTTGGGATGTTCAGACTCTGAGAAACATGAATATGTCTTTCTTTTCCAAATCTGAGCTCTGTGCCAACAATTAAGTTTTCTGGCGAAATTGAGTCCTAATGCCAATTCTGAGATACAGCTTGGTCTAACTCTTGAGGGGAAGGTTGCCTTTGAAAATTGAATGTGTTTTGGGATGTTCAGACTCTGAGAAACATGAATATGTCTTTCTTTTCCAAATCTGAGCTCTGTGCCAACAATTAAGTTTTCTGGCGAAATTGAGTCCTAATGCCAATTCTGAGATACAGCTTGGTCTAACACTTGAGGGGAAGGTTGCCTTTGAAAATTGAATGTGTTTTGGGCTTTTCAGAACATGGGGAACATGAATATGTGTTTCTTTTCCAAATCTGAGCTCTGTGCCAACTGTTAAGTTTTCTGGCTGAACTGAGTCCTTATAACAATTCTCAGATACAGCTTGGTCTAACTCCTCAGGGAAAGTTCACCTTTGAAAAATGAATGCATTTTGGGGTTTTCAGAACATGGGGAACATGAATATGTGTTTCCTTTTCAAATCTGAGCTCTGTGTCAACAGTTAAGTTCTCTGGCTGAATTGAGTCCTACCACCAATTGTGAGATACAGCTTGGTCTAACTCTTGAGGGAAAGGTTGCCTTTGAAAATTGAATGTGTTTTGGGCTTTTCAGACTCCGAGAAACATGAATATGTGTTTCTGTTCCAAATCTGAGCTCTGTGCCAACTGTTAAGTTTTCTGGCTGAATTGAGTCCTTACAACAATTCTCAGATAGAGCTTGGTCTAACTCTTCAGGGAAAGGTTGCCGTTGAAAATTGAATGTGTTTTGGGCTTCTCAGAACATGAGGAACATGAATATGCGTTTTCTTTGCAAATCTGAGCTCTTTCTCGTTACATTCTCTGGCTGAATTGAGTTTTACTTGTAATTGTGAAATACAGCTTGGTCTAACTCCTCAGGAAAAGCTATTTCTTTGAAAATTGAATGGGTTTTCGACTTTTCAGACTCTGACGAACATGAATATGTGTTTCTTTTGCAAATCTGACCTCTGTGTCAAAAGATATGTTTTCTGTCTGAATTGAGTTCCAGTTGTAATTGTGAGGTACAGCTTGGTCTAATTGTTCACGGAAAGCTTGCCTTTGAAAATTGAATGTGTTTTGGGCTTTTCAGATTCTGAGGAAGATGAATAAGTGTTTCTTTTCCAAATCTGGCCTCTATGCCAATAGTTAAGTTTTCTGGCTGAACTGAGTCCTACCACCAATTGTGAGATACAGCTTCGTCTAACACTTGAGGGAAAGTTTGCCTTTGAAAATTGAATGTGTTTTGGGCTTTTCAGACTCTGAGGAACATGAATATGTGTTTCTTTTCCAAATCTGAGCTCTGTGCCAACTGTTAATTTTTCTGGCTGAACTGAGTCCTTACAACAATTCTGAGATAGAGCTTGGTCTAACTCTTCAGGGAAAGGTTGACGTTGAAAATTGAATGTGTTTTGGGCGTTTCAGACTCTGAGGAACATGAATATGTGTTTCTTTTCCAAATGTGAGCTCTGTGCCAACTGTTAATTTTTCTGGCTGAACTGAGTCCTTACAACAATTCTCAGATAGAGCTTGGTCTAACTCTTCAGGGAAAGGTTGACGTTGAAAATTGAATGTGTTTTGGGCTTTTCAGACTCTGAGGAACATGAATATGTGTTTCTTTTGCAAATCTGAGCTTTCTGTCAAAAGATATGTTTCGTGGCTTAATTGAGTTCTACTTGTAATTCTGAGATACAGCTTCGTATAACTCCTCAGGGAAAGCTTGCCTTTGAAAATTGAATGTGTTTTGGGCTTTTCAGACTCTGAGAAACACGAATATGTCTTTCTTTTCCAAATCTGAGTTCTGTGCCAACAATTACGTTTTCTGGCTAAATTGAGTTCTACTGCCAATTGTGAGATACAGCTTGCTCTAACTCCTCAGGAAAAGCTTGCCTTTGATAATTGAATGTATTTTGGGCTTTTCAGAGTCTGAGGAACATCAATATGTGTTTCTTTTGCAAATCTGAGCTCTGTGCCAAGAGTTACGTTTTCTGGATGAACTGAGTCCTTACAACAATTCTCATATAGAGCTTGGTGTAACTCTTCAGGGAAAGGTTGAGGTTGAAAATTGAATGTTTTTTGGGCTTTTCAGACTCTGAGGAACATGAATACGTGTTTCTTTGGGAAATCTGAGCTTTCTGTCAAAAGATATGTTTTGTGGCTTAATTGTGTTCTACTTGTAATTCTGAGATACAACTTCGTCTAACTCCTCAGGGAAAGTTTGCCTTTGAAAATTGAATGTTTTTTGGGCTTTTCAGACTCTGAGAAACATGAATATGTGTTTCTTTTCCAAATCTGAGCTCTGTGCCAAGAGTTAAGTTTTCTGGATGAACTGAGTTCTTACAACAATTCTGAGATACAGCTAGATCTAACTCCTCAGGGAAAGTTCACCTTTGAAAAATGAATGCATTTTGGGGTTTTCAGAACATGGGGAACATGAACATGTGTTTCCTTTTCAAATCTGAGCTCTGTGTCAACAGTTAAGTTCTCTGGCTGAATTGAGTCCTACCACCAATTGTGAGATACAGCTTGGTCTAACTCTTGAGGGAAAGGTTGCCTTTGAAAATTGAATGTGTTTTGGGCTTTTCAGACTCTGAGAAATATGAATATGTGTTTCTGTTCCAAATCTGAGCTCTGTGCCAACTGTTAAGTTTTCTGGCTGAACTGAGTCCTTACAACAATTCTCAGATAGAGCTTGGTCTAACTCTTCAGGGAAAGGTTGCCGTTGAAAATTGAATGTGTTTTGCGCTTTTTAGACTCTGAGGAACATGAATATGTGTTTCTTTTGCAAATCTGAGCTCTCTGTCAAAAGATATGTTTTGTGGCTTAATTGAGTTCTACTTGTAATTCTGAGATACAGCTTCGTATAACTCCTCAGGGAAAGCTTGCCTTTGAAAATTGAATGTTTTTTGGGCTTTTCAGATTCTGAGGAACATGAATATGTGTTTCTTTTCCAAATCTGAGCTCTTTGCCAACAGTTAAGTTTTCTGGTTGAACTGAGTCCTTACCACAGTTCTGAGATAGAGCTTGGTCTAACAGTTCACGGAAAGGTCACCTTTGAAAGTTGAATGTGTTTTGGGCTTTTCAGAACATGGGGAACATGAATATGTGTTTCTTTTCCAAATGTGAGCTCTGTGCCAACTGTTAATTTTTCTGGCTGAACTGAGTCCTTACAACAATTCTCAGATAGAGCTTGCTCTAACTCTTCAGGGAAAGGTTGACGTTGAAAATTGAATGTGTTTTGGGCTTTTCAGACTCTGAGGAACATGAATATGTGTTTCTTTTGCAAATCTGAGCTTTCTGTCAAAAGATATGTTTCGTGGCTTAATTGAGTTCTACTTGTAATTCTGAGAGACAGCTTCGTATAACTCCTCAGGGAAAGCTTGCCTTTGAAAATAGAATGTGTTTTGGGCTTTTCAGACTCTGAGAAACATGAATATGTCTTTCTTTTCCAAATCTGAGTTCTGTGCCAACAATTACGTTTTCTGGCTAAATTGAGTTCTACTGCCAATTGTGAGATACAGCTTGCTCTAACTCCTCAGGAAAAGCTTGCCTTTGATAATTGAATGTATTTTGGGCTTTTCAGAGTCTGAGGAACATCAATATGTGTTTCTTTTGCAAATCTGAGCTCTGTGCCAAGAGTTACGTTTTCTGGATGAACTGAGTCCTTACAACAATTCTCATATAGAGCTTGGTGTAACTCTTCAGGGAAAGGTTGAGGTTGAAAATTGAATGTTTTTTGGGCTTTTCAGACTCTGAGGAACATGAATACGTGTTTCTTTGGGAAATCTGAGCTTTCTGTCAAAAGATATGTTTTGTGGCTTAATTGTGTTCTACTTGTAATTCTGAGATACAACTTCGTCTAACTCCTCAGGGAAAGTTTGCCTTTGAAAATTGAATGTGTTTTGGGCTTTTCAGACTCTGAGAAACATGAATATGTGTTTCTTTTCCAAATCTGAGCTCTGTGCCAAGAGTTAAGTTTTCTGGATGAACTGAGTCCTTACAACAATTCTGAGATACAGCTAGATCTAACTCCTCAGGGAAAGTTCACCTTTGAAAAATGAATGCATTTTGGGGTTTTCAGAACATGGGGAACATGAACATGTGTTTCCTTTTCAAATCTGAGCTCTGTGTCAACAGTTAAGTTCTCTGGCTGAATTGAGTCCTACCACCAATTGTGAGATACAGCTTGGTCTAACTCTTGAGGGAAAGGTTGCCTTTGAAAATTGAATGTGTTTTGGGCTTTTCAGACTCTGAGAAATATGAATATGTGTTTCTGTTCCAAATCTGAGCTCTGTGCCAACTGTTAAGTTTTCTGGCTGAACTGAGTCCTTATAACAATTCTCAGATAGAGCTTGGTCTAACTCTTCAGGGAAAGGTTGCCGTTGAAAATTGAATGTGTTTTAGGCTTTTCAGACTCTGAGGAACATGAATATGTGTTTCTTTTGCAAATCTGAGCTCTCTGTCAAAAGATATGTTTTGTGGCTTAATTGAGTTCTACTTGTAATTCTGAGATACAGCTTCGTATAACTCCTCAGGGAAAGCTTGCCTTTGAAAATTGAATGTGTTTTGGGCTTTTCAGACTCTGAGAAACACGAATATGTCTTTCTTTTCCAAATCTGAGTTCTGTGCCAACAATTACGTTTTCTGGCTAAATTGAGTTCTACTGCCAATTGTGAGATACAGCTTGCTCTAACTCCTCAGGAAAAGCTTGCCTTTGATAATTGAATGTATTTTGGGCTTTTCAGAGTCTGAGGAACATCAATATGTGTTTCTTTTGCAAATCTGAGCTCTGTGCCAAGAGTTACGTTTTCTGGATGAACTGAGTCCTTACAACAATTCTCATATAGAGCTTGGTGTAACTCTTCAGGGAAAGGTTGAGGTTGAAAATTGAATGTTTTTTGGGCTTTTCAGACTCTGAGGAACATGAATACGTGTTTCTTTGGGAAATCTGAGCTTTCTGTCAAAAGATATGTTTTGTGGCTTAATTGTGTTCTACTTGTAATTCTGAGATACAACTTCGTCTAACTCCTCAGGGAAAGCTTGCCTTTGAAAATTGAATGTTTTTTGGGCTTTTCAGATTCTGAGGAACATGAATATGTGTTTCTTTTCCAAATCTGAGCTCTTTGCCAACAGTTAAGTTTTCTGGTTGAACTGAGTCCTTACCACAGTTCTGAGATAGAGCTTGGTCTAACAGTTCACGGAAAGGTCACCTTTGAAAGTTGAATGTGTTTTGGGCTTTTCAGAACATGGGGAACATGAATATGTGTTTCTTTTCCAAATCTGAGCTCTGTGCCAACTGTTAAGTTTTCTGGCTGAACTGAGTCCTTACAACAATTCTGAGATAGAGCTAGGTCTAAATCTTCAGGGAAAGTTCACCTTTGAAAACTGAATGTATTTTGGGCTTTTCAGAAAATGGGGAACATGAATATGTGATTCTTTTCCAAATCTGAGCTCTATGCCAAAAATTACGTTTTCTGGCTAAATTGAGTTCTACTGCCAATTTGAGATACAGCTTGGTCTAACTCCTCAGGAAACGCTCGCCTTTGAAAATTGAATGTATTTTGGGCTTTTCAGATTCTGAGGAACATGAATATGTGTTTCTTTTCCAAGTCTGAGCTCTGTGCCAACAGGTAAGTTTTCTGGCTTAATTGAGTTCTACTTGTAATTCTTATAACTTATAGCTTCGTATAACTCTGAGAAACATGAATATGTCTTTCTTTTCCAAATCTGAGTTCTGTGCCAACAATTACGTTTTCTGGCGAAATTGAGTCCTACTGCCAATTCTGAGATACAGCTTGGTCAAACTCTTGAGGGGAAGGTTGCCTTTGAAAATTGAATGTGTTTTGGACTTTTCAGAATCTGAGGAACATGAATATGTGTTTCTTTTGCAAATCTGAGCTGTGTGTCAAAATGTATGTTTTCTTGCTGAATTGAGTTCCACTTGTAATTGTGAGATACAGCTTGGTCTCACTTTTCACGGAAAGCTTGCCTTTGATAATTGAATGTTTTTTGTGCTTTTCAGATTCTGAGGAACATGAATATGTGTTTCTTTTCCAAATCTGAGCTCTTTGCCAACAGTTAAGTTTTCTGGTTGAACTGAGTCCTTACCACAATTCTGAGATAGAGCTTGGTCTAACTGTTCACGGAAAGGTTGCCTTTGAAAATTGAATATATTTTGGGCTTTTCAGACTCTGAGGAACATGAATATGTGTTTCTTTTGCAAATCTGAGCTCTGTGTCAAAATATATGTTTTCTGGCTGATTTGAGTTCCACTTGTAATTGTGAGATACAGCTTGGTCTAACTCCTCAGGAAAAGCTTGCCTTTGAAAATTGAATGTTTTTTGGGCTTTTCAGATTCTGAGGAACATGAATATGTGTTTCTTTTCCAAATCTGAGCTCTTTGCCAACAGTTAAGTTTTCTGGTTGAACTGAGTCCTTAGCACAGTTCTGAGATAGAGCTTGGTCTAACAGTTCACGGAAAGGTCACCTTTGAAAACTGAATGTATTTTGGGCTTCTCAGAACATGGGAACATGAATATGTGATTCTTTTCCAAATCTGAGCTCTATGCCAACAATTACGTTTTCTGGCTGAACTGAGTCCTTACAACAATTCTGAGATAGAGCTAGGTCTAACTCTTCAGGGAAAGTTCACCTTTGAAAACTGAATGTATTTTGGGCTTTTCAGAACATGGGGAACATGAATATGTGATTCTTTTCCAAATCTGAGCTCTATGCCAACAATTACGTTTTCTGGCTAAATTGAGTTCTACTGCCAATTGTGACATACAGCTTGTTCTAACTCCTCAGGAAAAGCTCGCCTTTGAAAATTGAATGTATTTTGGGCTTTTCAGATTCTGAGGAACATGAATATGTGTTTCTTTTCCAAGTCTGAGCTCTGTGCCAACAGTTAAGTTTTCTGACTTAATTGAGTTCTACTTGTAATTCTTAGATACAGCTTCGTATAACTCTGAGAAACATGAATATGTCTTTCTTTTCCAAATCTGCGTTCTGTGCCAACAATTACGTTTTCTGGCTAAATTGAGTTCTACTGCCAATTGTGAGATACAGCTTGGTCTAACTCCTCAGGAAAAGCTCGCCTTTGAAAATTGAATGTATTTTGGGCTTTTCAGATTCTGAGGAACATGAATATGTGTTTCTTTTCCAAGTCTGAGCTCTGTGCCAACAGTTAAGTTTTCTGGCTGAACTAAGTCCTTACCACAATTCTGAGATAGAGCTTGGTCTAACTGTTCTTGGAAAGCTTGCCTTTGAAAATTGAATGTGTTTTGGGCTTTTCAGAGTCTGAGGAACAGGAATATGTGTTTCTTTTGCAAATCTGAGCTCTGTGTCAAAATATATGTTTTCTGGCTGAATTGAGTTCCACTTGTAATTGTGAGATACAGCTTGGTCTAACTCCTCAGGAAAAGCTCGCCTTTGAAAATTGAATGTTTTTTGGGCTTTTCAGATTCTGAGGAACATGAATATGTGTTTCTTTTCCAAATCTGAGCTCTTTGTAAAAACTTACGTTCTCTGGCTGAATTGAGTCCTACCATCAATTGTGAGATACTGCTTGGTCTAACTCCTCAGGAAAAGCTCGCCTTTGAAAATTGAATATGTTTTGGGCTTTTCAGAGTATGAGGAACATGAATGTGTGTTTCTTTTCCAAATCTGAGCTCTGTGCCAACAGTTAAGTTTTCTGGCTGAACTGAGTCCTTACAACAATTCTGAGATAGAGCTAGGTCTAAAACTTCAGGGAAAGTTCACCTTTGAAAACTGAATGTATTTTGGGCTTTTCAGAAAATGGGGAAAATGAATATGTGATTCTTTTCCAAATCTGAGCTCTATGCCAACAGTTAAGTGTTCTGGCTTAATTGAGTTCTACTTGTAATTCTTAGATACTGCTTCGTATAACTCTGAGAAACATGAATATGTCTTTCTTTTCCAAATCTGAGTTCTGTGCCAACAATTACGTTTTCTGGCGAAATTGAGTCCTACTGCCAATTCTGAGATACAGCTTGGTCTAACTCTTGAGGGGAAGGTTGCCTTTGAAAATTGAATGTGTTTTGGACTTTTCAGAACATGGGGAACATGAATATGTGTTTCTTTTCCAAATCTGAGCTCTGTGCCAACTGTTAAGTTTTCTGGCTGAACTGAGTCCTTACAACAATTCTGAGATAGAGCTCGGTCTAACTCTTCAGGGAAAGTTCACCTTTGAAAACTGAATGTATTTTGGGCTTTTCAGAACATGGGGAACATGAATATGTGATTCTTTTCCAAATCTGAGCTCTATGCCAACAATTACGTTTTCTGGCTAAATTGAGTTCTACTGCCAATTGTGAGATACAGCTTGGTCTAACTCCTCAGGAAAAGCTTGCCTTTGAAAATTGAATGTGTTTTGGGCTTTTCAGAGTCTGAGGAACAGGAATATGTGTTTCTTTTGCAAATCTGAGCTCTGTGTCAAAATATATGTTTTCTGGCTGAATTGAGTTCCACTTGTAATTGTGAGATACAGCTTGGTCTAACTGCTCAGGAAAAGCTTGCCTTTGAAAATTGAATGTTTTTTGGGCTTTTCAGATTCTGAGGAACATGAATATGTGTTTCTTTTCCAAATCTGAGCTCTATGCCAACAATTACGTTTTCTGGCTGAACTGAGTCCTTACAACAATTCTGAGATAGAGCTAGGTCTAACTCTTCAGGGAAAGTTCACCTTTGAAAACTGAATGTATTTTGGGCTTTTCAGAACATGGGGAACATGAATATGTGATTCTTTTCCAAATCTGAGTTCTATGCCAACAATTACGTTTTCTGGCTGAACTGAGTCCTTATAACAATTCTCAGATAGAGCTTGGTCTAACTCTTCAGGGAAATGTTGCCGTTTAAAATTGAATGTGTTTTGGGCTTCTCAGACTCTGAGAAACATGAATATGTCTTTCTTTTCCAAATCTGAGCTCTGTGCCAACAATTATGTTTTCTGGCTGAATTGAGTCCTACCATCAATTGTGAGACACACCTTGGTCTAACTCTTCAGGGAAATGTTGCCATTGAAAACTAATGTTTTTTGGGCTTTTCAGACTCTGAGGAACATGAATACGTGTTTCTTTGGGAAATCTGAGCTCTGTGTCAAAATATATGTTTTCTGGCTGAATTGATTTCCACTTGTAATTGTGAGATACAGCTTCTTCTAACTCCTCAGGGAAAGTTTGCCTTTGAAAATTGAATGTCTTTTGGGCTTTTCAGAACGTGGGTAACATGAATATGTGTTTCTTTTGCAAATCTGAGCTCTGTGTCAAAATATATGTTTTCTGGCTGAATTGAGTTCCACTTGTAATTGTGAGATACAGCTTGGTCTAACTTTTCACGGAAAGCTTGCCTTTGATAATTGAATGTTTTCTGGGCTTTTCAGATTCTGAGGAACATGAATATGTGTTTCTTTTCCAAATCTGAGCTCTTTGCCAACAGTTAAGTTTTCTGGCTGAACTGAGTCCTTACCACAATTCGGAGATAGAGCTTGGTCTAACTGTTCACGGAAAGCTTGCCTTTGAAAATTGAATATGTTTTGGGCTTTTCAGAGTCTGAGGAACATGAATATGTGTTTCTTTTGCAAATCTGAGCTCTGTGCCAAGAGTTACGTTTTCTGGATGAACTGAGTCCTTACAACAATTCTGAGATGCAGCTAGATGTAACACCTCAGGGAAAGTTCACCTTTGAAAATTGAATGCATTTTGGGCTTTTCAGAACATGGGGAACATGAATATGTGTTTCTTTTGCAAATCTGAGCTCTGTATCAAAATATATGTTTTCTGGCTGAATTGAGTTCCACTTGTAATTGTGAGATACAGCTTGGTCTAACTCTTGAGGGGAAGGTTGCCTTTGAAAATTGAATGTGTTTTGGACTTTTCAGAACATGGGGAACATGAATATGTGTTTCTTTTCCAAATCTGAGCTCTGTGCCAACTGTTAAGTTTTCTGGCTGAACTGAGTCCTTACAACAATTCTGAGATAGAGCTCGGTCTAACTCTTCAGGGAAAGTTCACCTTTGAAAACTGAATGTATTTTGGGCTTTTCAGAACATGGGGAACATGAATATGTGATTCTTTTCCAAATCTGAGCTCTATGCCAACAATTACGTTTTCTGGCTAAATTGAGTTCTACTGCCAATTGTGAGATACAGCTTGGTCTAACTCCTCAGGAAAAGCTTGCCTTTGAAAATTGAATGTATTTTGGGCTTTTCAGAGTCTGAGGAACAGGAATATGTGTTTCTTTTGCAAATCTTAGTTCTGTGTCAAAATATATGTTTTCTGGCTGAATTGAGTTCCACTTGTAATTGTGAGATACAGCTTGGTCTAACTGCTCAGGAAAAGCTTGCCTTTGAAAATTGAATGTTTTTTGGGCTTTTCAGATTCTGAGGAACATGAATATGTGTTTCTTTTCCAAATCTGAGCTCTATGCCAACAATTACGTTTTCTGGCTGAACTGAGTCCTTACAACAATTCTGAGATAGAGCTAGGTCTAACTCTTCAGGGAAAGTTCACCTTTGAAAACTGAATGTATTTTGGGCTTTTCAGAACATGGGGAACATGAATATGTGATTCTTTTCCAAATCTGAGTTCTATGCCAACAATTACGTTTTCTGGCTGAACTGAGTCCTTATAACAATTCTCAGATAGAGCTTGGTCTAACTCTTCAGGGAAATGTTGCCGTTTAAAATTGAATGTGTTTTGGGCTTCTCAGACTCTGAGAAACATGAATATGTCTTTCTTTTCCAAATCTGAGCTCTGTGCCAACAATTATGTTTTCTGGCTGAATTGAGACCTACCATCAATTGTGAGACACACCTTGGTCTAACTCTTCAGGGAAATGTTGCCATTGAAAACTAATGTTTTTTGGGCTTTTCAGACTCTGAGGAACATGAATACGTGTTTCTTTGGGAAATCTGAGCTCTGTGTCAAAATATATGTTTTCTGGCTGAATTGATTTCCACTTGTAATTGTGAGATACAGCTTCTTCTAACTCCTCAGGGAAAGTTTGCCTTTGAAAATTGAATGTCTTTTGGGCTTTTCAGAACGTGGGTAACATGAATATGTGTTTCTTTTCCAAATCTGAGCTCTGTACCAACTGTTAAATTTTCTGGCTGAACTGAGTCCTTACAACAATTCTGAGATAGAGCTAGGTCTAACTCTTCAGGGAAAGTTCACCTTTGAAAACTGAATGTATTTTGGGCTTTTCAGAGTCTGAGGAACATGAATATGTGTTTCTTTTGCAAATCTGAGCTCTGTGTCAAAATATATGTTTTCTGGCTGAATTGAGTTCCACTTGTAATTGTGAGATACAGCTTGGTCTAACTTTTCACGGAAAGCTTGCCTTTGATAATTCAATGTTTTCTGGGCTTTTCAGAGTCTGAGGAACAGGAATATGTGTTTCTTTTGCAAATCTGAGCTCTGTGTCAAAATATATGTTTTCTGGCTGAATTGAGTTCCACTTGTAATTGTGAGAAACAGCTTGGTCTAACTTTTCACAGAAAGCTTGCCTTTGATAATTGAATGCATTTTGGGCTTTTCAGAACATGGGGAACATGAATATGTGTTTCCTTTTCAAATCTGAGCTCTTTGTAAAAACTTACGTTCTCTGGCTGAATTGAGTCCTACCATCAATTGTGAGATACAGATTGATCTACCTCTTCAGGGAAAGGTTGCCTTTGAAAATTGAATGTGTTTTGGGATGTTCAGACTCTGAGAAACATGAATATGTCTTTCTTTTCCAAATCTGAGCTCTGTGCCAACAATTAAGTTTTCTGGCGAAATTGAGTCCTAATGCCAATTCTGAGATACAGCTTGGTCTAACTCTTGAGGGGAAGGTTGCCTTTGAAAATTGAATGTGTTTTGGGCTTTTCAGAACATGGGGAACATGAATATGTGTTTCTTTTCCAAATCTGAGCTCTGTGCCAACTGTTAAGTTTTCTGGCTGAACTGAGTCCTTATAACAATTCTCAGATACAGCTTGGTCTAACTCTTCAGGGAAAGGTTGCCGTTGAAAATTGAATGTGTTTTGGGCTTCTCAGACTCTGAGAAACATGAATATGTCTTTCTTTTCCAAATCTGAGCTCTGTGCCAACAATTAAGTTTTCTGGCGAAATTGAGTCCTAATGCCAATTCTGAGATACAGCTTGGTCTAACTCTTGAGGGGAAGGTTGCCTTTGAAAATTGAATGTGTTTTGGGCTTTTCAGAACATGGGGAACATGAATATGTGTTTCTTTTCCAAATCTGAGCTCTGCCAACTGTTAAGTTTTCTGGCTGAACTGAGTCTTTACAACAATTCTGAGATACAGCTAGATCTAACTCCTCAGGGAAAGTTCACCTTTGAAAAATGAATGCATTTTGGGGTTTTCAGAACATGGGGAACATGAATATGTGTTTCCTTTTCAAATCTGAGCTCTGTGTCAACAGTTAAGTTCTCTGGCTGAATTGAGTCCTACCACCAATTGTGAGATACAGCTTGGTCTAACTCTTGAGGGAAAGGTTGCCTTTGAAAATTGAATGTGTTTTGGGCTTTTCAGACTCCGAGAAACATGAATATGTGTTTCTGTTCCAAATCTGAGCTCTGTGCCAACTGTTAAGTTTTCTGGCTGAATTGAGTCCTTACAACAATTCTCAGATAGAGCTTGGTCTAACTCTTCAGGGAAAGGTTGCCGTTGAAAATTGAATGTGTTTTGGGCTTCTCAGAACATGAGGAACATGAATATGCGTTTTCTTTGCAAATCTGAGCTCTTTCTCGTTACATTCTCTGGCTGAATTGAGTTTTACTTGTAATTGTGAAATACAGCTTGGTCTAACTCCTCAGGAAAAGCTATTTCTTTGAAAATTGAATGGGTTTTCGACTTTTCAGACTCTGACGAACATGAATATGTGTTTCTTTTGCAAATCTGACCTCTGTGTCAAAAGATATGTTTTCTGTCTGAATTGAGTTCCAGTTGTAATTGTGAGGTACAGCTTGGTCTAATTGTTCACGGAAAGCTTGCCTTTGAAAATTGAATGTGTTTTGGGCTTTTCAGATTCTGAGGAAGATGAATAAGTGTTTCTTTTCCAAATCTGGCCTCTATGCCAATAGTTAAGTTTTCTGGCTGAACTGAGTCCTACCACCAATTGTGAGATACAGCTTCGTCTAACACTTGAGGGAAAGTTTGCCTTTGAAAATTGAATGTGTTTTGGGCTTTTCAGACTCTGAGGAACATGAATATGTGTTTCTTTTCCAAATCTGAGCTCTGTGCCAACTGTTAATTTTTCTGGCTGAACTGAGTCCTTACAACAATTCTGAGATAGAGCTTGGTCTAACTCTTCAGGGAAAGGTTGACGTTGAAAATTGAATGTGTTTTGGGCGTTTCAGACTCTGAGGAACATGAATATGTGTTTCTTTTCCAAATGTGAGCTCTGTGCCAACTGTTAATTTTTCTGGCTGAACTGAGTCCTTACAACAATTCTCAGATAGAGCTTGGTCTAACTCTTCAGGGAAAGGTTGACGTTGAAAATTGAATGTGTTTTGGGCTTTTCAGACTCTGAGGAATATGAATATGTGTTTCTTTTGCAAATCTGAGCTTTCTGTCAAAAGATATGTTTCGTGGCTTAATTGAGTTCTACTTGTAATTCTGAGAGACAGCTTCGTATAACTCCTCAGGGAAAGCTTGCCTTTGAAAATAGAATGTGTTTTGGGCTTTTCAGACTCTGAGAAACATGAATATGTCTTTCTTTTCCAAATCTGAGTTCTGTGCCAACAATTACGTTTTCTGGCTAAATTGAGTTCTACTGCCAATTGTGAGATACAGCTTGCTCTAACTCCTCAGGAAAAGCTTGCCTTTGATAATTGAATGTATTTTGGGCTTTTCAGAGTCTGAGGAACATCAATATGTGTTTCTTTTGCAAATCTGAGCTCTGTGCCAAGAGTTACGTTTTCTGGATGAACTGAGTCCTTACAACAATTCTCATATAGAGCTTGGTGTAACTCTTCAGGGAAAGGTTGAGGTTGAAAATTGAATGTTTTTTGGGCTTTTCAGACTCTGAGGAACATGAATACGTGTTTCTTTGGGAAATCTGAGCTTTCTGTCAAAAGATATGTTTTGTGGCTTAATTGTGTTCTACTTGTAATTCTGAGATACAACTTCGTCTAACTCCTCAGGGAAAGTTTGCCTTTGAAAATTGAATGTGTTTTGGGCTTTTCAGACTCTGAGAAACATGAATATGTGTTTCTTTTCCAAATCTGAGCTCTGTGCCAAGAGTTAAGTTTTCTGGATGAACTGAGTCCTTACAACAATTCTGAGATACAGCTAGATCTAACTCCTCAGGGAAAGTTCACCTTTGAAAAATGAATGCATTTTGGGGTTTTCAGAACATGGGGAACATGAACATGTGTTTCCTTTTCAAATCTGAGCTCTGTGTCAACAGTTAAGTTCTCTGGCTGAATTGAGTCCTACCACCAATTGTGAGATACAGCTTGGTCTAACTCTTGAGGGAAAGGTTGCCTTTGAAAATTGAATGTGTTTTGGGCTTTTCAGACTCTGAGAAATATGAATATGTGTTTCTGTTCCAAATCTGAGCTCTGTGCCAACTGTTAAGTTTTCTGGCTGAACTGAGTCCTTACAACAATTCTCAGATAGAGCTTGGTCTAACTCTTCAGGGAAAGGTTGCCGTTGAAAATTGAATGTGTTTTAGGCTTTTCAGACTCTGAGGAACATGAATATGTGTTTCTTTTGCAAATCTGAGCTCTCTGTCAAAAGATATGTTTTGTGGCTTAATTGAGTTCTACTTGTAATTCTGAGATACAGCTTCGTATAACTCCTCAGGGAAAGCTTGCCTTTGAAAATTGAATGTGTTTTGGGCTTTTCAGACTCTGAGAAACACGAATATGTCTTTCTTTTCCAAATCTGAGTTCTGTGCCAACAATTACGTTTTCTGGCTAAATTGAGTTCTACTGCCAATTGTGAGATACAGCTTGCTCTAACTCCTCAGGAAAAGCTTGCCTTTGATAATTGAATGTATTTTGGGCTTTTCAGAGTCTGAGGAACATCAATATGTGTTTCTTTTGCAAATCTGAGCTCTGTGCCAAGAGTTACGTTTTCTGGATGAACTGAGTCCTTACAACAATTCTCATATAGAGCTTGGTGTAACTCTTCAGGGAAAGGTTGAGGTTGAAAATTGAATGTTTTTTGGGCTTTTCAGACTCTGAGGAACATGAATACGTGTTTCTTTGGGAAATCTGAGCTTTCTGTCAAAAGATATGTTTTGTGGCTTAATTGTGTTCTACTTGTAATTCTGAGATACAACTTCGTCTAACTCCTCAGGGAAAGTTTGCCTTTGAAAATTGAATGTGTTTTGGGCTTTTCAGACTCTGAGAAACATGAATATGTGTTTCTTTTCCAAATCTGAGCTCTGTGCCAAGAGTTAAGTTTTCTGGATGAACTGAGTTCTTACAACAATTCTGAGATACAGCTAGATCTAACTCCTCAGGGAAAGTTCACCTTTGAAAAATGAATGCATTTTGGGGTTTTCAGAACATGGGGAACATGAACATGTGTTTCCTTTTCAAATCTGAGCTCTGTGTCAACAGTTAAGTTCTCTGGCTGAATTGAGTCCTACCACCAATTGTGAGATACAGCTTGGTCTAACTCTTGAGGGAAAGGTTGCCTTTGAAAATTGAATGTGTTTTGGGCTTTTCAGACTCTGAGAAATATGAATATGTGTTTCTGTTCCAAATCTGAGCTCTGTGCCAACTGTTAAGTTTTCTGGCTGAACTGAGTCCTTACAACAATTCTCAGATAGAGCTTGGTCTAACTCTTCAGGGAAAGGTTGCCGTTGAAAATTGAATGTGTTTTGCGCTTTTTAGACTCTGAGGAACATGAATATGTGTTTCTTTTGCAAATCTGAGCTCTCTGTCAAAAGATATGTTTTGTGGCTTAATTGAGTTCTACTTGTAATTCTGAGATACAGCTTCGTATAACTCCTCAGGGAAAGCTTGCCTTTGAAAATTGAATGTTTTTTGGGCTTTTCAGATTCTGAGGAACATGAATATGTGTTTCTTTTCCAAATCTGAGCTCTTTGCCAACAGTTAAGTTTTCTGGTTGAACTGAGTCCTTACCACAGTTCTGAGATAGAGCTTGGTCTAACAATTCACGGAAAGGTCACCTTTGAAAGTTGAATGTGTTTTGGGCTTTTCAGAACATGGGGAACATGAATATGTGTTTCTTTTCCAAATCTGAGCTCTGTGCCAACTGTTAAGTTTTCTGGCTGAACTGAGTCCTTACAACAATTCTGAGATAGAGCTAGGTCTAAATCTTCAGGGAAAGTTCACCTTTGAAAACTGAATGTATTTTGGGCTTTTCAGAAAATGGGGAACATGAATATGTGATTCTTTTCCAAATCTGAGCTCTATGCCAAAAATTACGTTTTCTGGCTAAATTGAGTTCTACTGCCAATTGTGAGATACAGCTTGGTCTAACTCCTCAGGAAACGCTCGCCTTTGAAAATTGAATGTATTTTGGGCTTTTCAGATTCTGAGGAACATGAATATGTGTTTCTTTTCCAAGTCTGAGCTCTGTGCCAACAGGTAAGTTTTCTGGCTTAATTGAGTTCTACTTGTAATTCTTATAACTTATAGCTTCGTATAACTCTGAGAAACATGAATATGTCTTTCTTTTCCAAATCTGAGTTCTGTGCCAACAACTACGTTTTCTGGCGAAATTGAGTCCTACTGCCAATTCTGAGATACAGCTTGGTCAAACTCTTGAGGGGAAGGTTGCCTTTGAAAATTGAATGTGTTTTGGACTTTTCAGAGTCTGAGGAACATGAATATGTGTTTCTTTTGCAAATCTGAGCTGTGTGTCAAAATATATGTTTTCTTGCTGAATTGAGTTCCACTTGTAATTGTGAGATACAGCTTGGTCTCACTTTTCACGGAAAGCTTGCCTTTGATAATTGAATATTTTTTGTGCTTTTCAGATTCTGAGGAACATGAATATGTGTTTCTTTTCCAAATCTGAGCTCTTTGCCAACAGTTAAGTTTTCTGGTTGAACTGAGTCCTTACCACAATTCTGAGATAGAGCTTGGTCTAACTGTTCACGGAAAGGTTGCCTTTGAAAATTGAATATATTTTGGGCTTTTCAGACTCTGAGGAACATGAATATGTGTTTCTTTTGCAAATCTGAGCTCTGTGTCAAAATATATGTTTTCTGGCTGATTTGAGTTCCACTTGTAATTGTGAGATACAGCTTGGTCTAACTCCTCAGGAAAAGCTTGTCTTTGAAAATTGAATGTTTTTTGGGCTTTTCAGATTCTGAGGAACATGAATATGTGTTTCTTTTCCAAATCTGAGCTCTTTGCCAACAGTTAAGTTTTCTGGTTGAACTGAGTCCTTACCACGGTTCTGAGATAGAGCTTGGTCTAACAGTTCACGTAAAGGTCACCTTTGAAAACTGAATGTATTTTGGGCTTCTCAGAACATGGGAACATGAATATGTGATTCTTTTCCAAATCTGAGCTCTATGCCAACAATTACGTTTTCTGGCTGAACTGAGTCCTTACAACAATTCTGAGATAGAGCTAGGTCTAACTCTTCAGGGAAAGTTCACCTTTGAAAACTGAATGTATTTTGGGCTTTTCAGAACATGGGGAACATGAATATGTGATTCTTTTCCAAATCTGAGCTCTATGCCAACAATTACGTTTTCTGGCTAAATTGAGTTCTACTGCCAATTGTGACATACAGCTTGTTCTAACTCCTCAGGAAAAGCTCGCCTTTGAAAATTGAATGTATTTTGGGCTTTTCAGATTCTGAGGAACATGAATATGTGTTTCTTTTCCAAGTCTGAGCTCTGTGCCAACAGTTAAGTTTTCTGACTTAATTGAGTTCTACTTGTAATTCTTAGATACAGCTTCGTATAACTCTGAGAAACATGAATATGTCTTTCTTTTCCAAATCTGCGTTCTGTGCCAACAATTACGTTTTCTGGCTAAATTGAGTTCTACTGCCAATTGTGAGATACAGCTTGGTCTAACTCCTCAGGAAAAGCTCGCCTTTGAAAATTGAATGTATTTTGGGCTTTTCAGATTCTGAGGAACATGAATATGTGTTTCTTTTCCAAGTCTGAGCTCTGTGCCAACAGTTAAGTTTTCTGGCTGAACTAAGTCCTTACCACAATTCTGAGATAGAGCTTGGTCTAACTGTTCTTGGAAAGCTTGCCTTTGAAAATTGAATGTGTTTTGGGCTTTTCAGAACATGGGGAACATGAATATGTGTTTCTTTTGCAAATCTGAGCTCTGTGTCAAAATATATGTTTTCTGGCTGAATTGAGTTCCACTTGTAATTGTGAGATACAGCTTGGTCTAACTCCTCAGGAAAAGCTCGCCTTTGAAAATTGAATGTTTTTTGGGCTTTTCAGATTCTGAGGAACATGAATATGTGTTTCTTTTCCAAATCTGAGCTCTTTGTAAAAACTTACGTTCTCTGGCTGAATTGAGTCCTACCATCAATTGTGAGATACAGCTTGGTCTAACTCTTGAGGGGAAGGTTGCCTTTGAAAATTGAATGTGTTTTGGACTTTTCAGAACATGGGGAACATGAATATGTGTTTCTTTTCCAAATCTGAGCTCTGTGCCAACTGTTAAGTTTTCTGGCTGAACTGAGTCCTTACAACAATTCTGAGATAGAGCTCGGTCTAACTCTTCAGGGAAAGTTCACCTTTGAAAACTGAATGTATTTTGGGCTTTTCAGAACATGGGGAACATGAATATGTGATTCTTTTCCAAATCTGAGTTCTATGCCAACAATTACGTTTTCTGGCTGAACTGAGTCCTTATAACAATTCTCAGATAGAGCTTGGTCTAACTCTTCAGGGAAATGTTGCCGTTTAAAATTGAATGTGTTTTGGGCTTCTCAGACTCTGAGAAACATGAATATGTCTTTCTTTTCCAAATCTGAGCTCTGTGCCAACAATTATGTTTTCTGGCTGAATTGAGACCTACCATCAATTGTGAGACACACCTTGGTCTAACTCTTCAGGGAAATGTTGCCATTGAAAACTAATGTTTTTTGGGCTTTTCAGACTCTGAGGAACATGAATACGTGTTTCTTTGGGAAATCTGAGCTCTGTGTCAAAATATATGTTTTCTGGCTGAATTGATTTCCACTTGTAATTGTGAGATACAGCTTCTTCTAACTCCTCAGGGAAAGTTTGCCTTTGAAAATTGAATGTCTTTTGGGCTTTTCAGAACGTGGGTAACATGAATATGTGTTTCTTTTGCAAATCTGAGCTCTGTACCAACTGTTAAATTTTCTGGCTGAACTGAGTCCTTACAACAATTCTGAGATAGAGCTAGGTCTAACTCTTCAGGGAAAGTTCACCTTTGAAAACTGAATGTATTTTGGGCTTTTCAGAGTCTGAGGAACATGAATATGTGTTTCTTTTGCAAATCTGAGCTCTGTGTCAAAATATATGTTTTCTGGCTGAATTGAGTTCCACTTGTAATTGTGAGATACAGCTTGGTCTAACTTTTCACGGAAAGCTTGCCTTTGATAATTCAATGTTTTCTGGGATTTTCAGATTCTGAGGAACATGAATATGTGTTTCTTTTCCAAATCTGAGCTCTTTGCCAACAGTTAAGTTTTCTGGCTGAACTGAGTCCTTACCACAATTCGGAGATAGAGCTTGGTCTAACTGTTCACGGAAAGCTTGCCTTTGAAAATTGAATATGTTTTGGGCTTTTCAGAGTCTGAGGAACATGAATATGTGTTTCTTTTGCAAATCTGAGCTCTGTGCCAAGAGTTACGTTTTCTGGATGAACTGAGTCCTTACAACAATTCTGAGATGCAGCTAGATCTAACACCTCAGGGAAAGTTCACCTTTGAAAATTGAATGCATTTTGGGCTTTTCAGAACATGGGGAACATGAATATGTGTTTCTTTTGCAAATCTGAGCTCTGTGTCAAAATATATGTTTTCTGGCTGAATTGAGTTCCACTTGTAATTGTGAGATACAGCTTGGTCTAACTTTTCACGGAAAGCTTGCCTTTGATAATTGAATGTTTTTTGGGCTTTTCAGAGTCTGAGGAACAGGAATATGTGTTTCTTTTGCAAATCTGAGCTCTGTGTCAAAATATATGTTTTCTGGCTGAATTGAGTTCCACTTGTAATTGTGAGATACAGCTTGGTCTAACTGCTCAGGAAAAGCTTGCCTTTGAAAATTGAATGTTTTTTGGGCTTTTCAGATTCTGAGGAACATGAATATGTGTTTCTTTTCCAAATCTGAGCTCTATGCCAACAATTACATTTTCTGGCTGAACTGAGTCCTTACAACAATTCTGAGATAGAGCTAGGTCTAACTCTTCAGGGAAAGTTCACCTTTGAAAACTGAATGTATTTTGGGCTTTTCAGAACATGGGGAACATGAATATGTGATTCTTATCCAAATCTGAGTTCTATGCCAACAATTACGTTTTCTGGCTGAACTGAGTCCTTATAACAATTCTCAGATAGAGCTTGGTCTAACTCTTCAGGGAAATGTTGCCGTTTAAAATTGAATGTGTTTTGGGCTTCTCAGACTCTGAGAAACATGAATATGTCTTTCTTTTCCAAATCTGAGCTCTGTGCCAACAATTATGTTTTCTGGCTGAATTGAGACCTACCATCAATTGTGAGACACACCTTGGTCTAACTCTTCAGGGAAATGTTGCCATTTAAAACTAATGTTTTTTGGGCTTTTCAGACTCTGAGGAACATGAATACGTGTTTCTTTGGGAAATCTGAGCTCTGTGTCAAAATATATGTTTTCTGGCTGAATTGATTTCCACTTGTAATTGTGAGATACAGCTTCTTCTAACTCCTCAGGGAAAGTTTGCCTTTGAAAATTGAATGTCTTTTGGGCTTTTCAGAACGTGGGTAACATGAATATGTGTTTCTTTTGCAAATCTGAGCTCTGTACCAACTGTTAAATTTTCTGGCTGAACTGAGTCCTTACAACAATTCTGAGATAGAGCTAGGTCTAACTCTTCAGGGAAAGTTCACCTTTGAAAACTGAATGTATTTTGGGCTTTTCAGAGTCTGAGGAACATGAATATGTGTTTCTTTTGCAAATCTGAGCTCTGTGTCAAAATATATGTTTTCTGGCTGAATTGAGTTCCACTTGTAATTGTGAGATACAGCTTGGTCTAACTTTTCACGGAAAGCTTGCCTTTGATAATTCAATGTTTTCTGGGCTTTTCAGATTCTGAGGAACATGAATATGTGTTTCTTTTCCAAATCTGAGCTCTTTGCCAACAGTTAAGTTTTCTGGCTGAACTGAGTCCTTACCACAATTCGGAGATAGAGCTTGGTCTAACTGTTCACGGAAAGCTTGCCTTTGAAAATTGAATATGTTTTGGGCTTTTCAGAGTCTGAGGAACATGAATATGTGTTTCTTTTGCAAATCTGAGCTCTGTGCCAAGAGTTACGTTTTCTGGATGAACTGAGTCCTTACAACAATTCTGAGATGCAGCTAGATCTCACACCTCAGGGAAAGTTCACCTTTGAAAATTGAATGCATTTTGGGCTTTTCAGAACATGGGGAACATGAATATGTGTTTCTTTTGCAAATCTGAGCTCTGTGTCAAAATATATGTTTTCTGGCTGAATTGAGTTCCACTTGTAATTGTGAGATACAGCTTGGTCTAACTTTTCACGGAAAGCTTGCCTTTGATAATTGAATGTTTTTTGGGCTTTTCAGAGTCTGAGGAACAGGAATATGTGTTTCTTTTGCAAATCTGAGCTCTGTGTCAAAATATATGTTTTCTGGCTGAATTGAGTTCCACTTGTAATTGTGAGATACAGCTTGGTCTAACTGCTCAGGAAAAGCTTGCCTTTGAAAATTGAATGTTTTTTGGGCTTTTCAGATTCTGAGGAACATGAATATGTGTTTCTTTTCCAAATCTGAGCTCTATGCCAACAATTACGTTTTCTGGCTGAACTGAGTCCTTACAACAATTCTGAGATAGAGCTAGGTCTAACTCTTCAGGGAAAGTTCACCTTTGAAAACTGAATGTATTTTGGGCTTTTCAGAACATGGGGAACATGAATATGTGATTCTTATCCAAATCTGAGTTCTATGCCAACAATTACGTTTTCTGGCTGAACTGAGTCCTTATAACAATTCTCAGATAGAGCTTGGTCTAACTCTTCAGGGAAATGTTGCCGTTTAAAATTGAATGTGTTTTGGGCTTCTCAGACTCTGAGAAACATGAATATGTCTTTCTTTTCCAAATCTGAGCTCTGTACCAACAATTATGTTTTCTGGCTGAATTGAGTCCTACCATCAATTGTGAGACACACCTTGGTCTAACTCTTCAGGGAAATGTTGCCATTGAAAACTAATGTTTTTTGGGCTTTTCAGACTCTGAGGAACATGAATACGTGTTTCTTTGGGAAATCTGAGCTCTGTGTCAAAATATATGTTTTCTGGCTGAATTGATTTCCACTTGTAATTGTGAGATACAGCTTCTTCTAACTCCTCAGGGAAAGTTTGCCTTTGAAAATTGAATGTCTTTTGGGCTTTTCAGAACGTGGGTAACATGAATATGTGTTTCTTTTGCAAATCTGAGCTCTGTGTCAAAATATATGTTTTCTGGCTGAATTGAGTTCCACTTGTAATTGTGAGATACAGCTTGGTCTAACTTTTCACGGAAAGCTTGCCTTTGATAATTGAATGTTTTCTGGGCTTTTCAGATTCTGAGGAACATGAATATGTGTTTCTTTTCCAAATCTGAGCTCTTTGCCAACAGTTAAGTTTTCTGGCTGAACTGAGTCCTTACCACAATTCGGAGATAGAGCTTGGTCTAACTGTTCACGGAAAGCTTGCCTTTGAAAATTGAATATGTTTTGGGCTTTTCAGAGTCTGAGGAACATGAATATGTGTTTCTTTTGCAAATCTGAGCTCTGTGCCAAGAGTTACGTTTTCTGGATGAACTGAGTCCTTACAACAATTCTGAGATGCAGCTAGATGTAACACCTCAGGGAAAGTTCACCTTTGAAAATTGAATGCATTTTGGGCTTTGCAGAACATGGGGAACATGAATATGTGTTTCTTTTGCAAATCTGAGCTCTGTATCAAAATATATGTTTTCTGGCTGAATTGAGTTCCACTTGTAATTGTGAGATACAGCTTGGTCTAACTCTTGAGGGGAAGGTTGCCTTTGAAAATTGAATGTGTTTTGGACTTTTCAGAACATGGGGAACATGAATATGTGTTTCTTTTCCAAATCTGAGCTCTGTGCCAACTGTTAAGTTTTCTGGCTGAACTGAGTCCTTACAACAATTCTGAGATAGAGCTCGGTCTAACTCTTCAGGGAAAGTTCACCTTTGAAAACTGAATGTATTTTGGGCTTTTCAGAACATGGGGAACATGAATATGTGATTCTTTTCCAAATCTGAGCTCTATGCCAACAATTACGTTTTCTGGCTAAATTGAGTTCTACTGCCAATTGTGAGATACAGCTTGGTCTAACTCCTCAGGAAAAGCTTGCCTTTGAAAACTGAATGTGTTTTGGGCTTTTCAGAGTCTGAGGAACAGGAATATGTGTTTCTTTTGCAAATCTGAGCTCTGTGTCAAAATATATGTTTTCTGGCTGAATTGAGTTCCACTTGTAATTGTGAGATACAGCTTGGTCTAACTGCTCAGGAAAAGCTTGCCTTTGAAAATTGAATGTTTTTTGGGCTTTTCAGATTCTGAGGAACATGAATATGTGTTTCTTTTCCAAATCTGAGCTCTATGCCAACAATTACGTTTTCTGGCTGAACTGAGTCCTTACAACAATTCTGAGATAGAGCTAGGTCTAACTCTTCAGGGAAAGTTCACCTTTGAAAACTGAATGTATTTTGGGCTTTTCAGAACATGGGGAACATGAATATGTGATTCTTTTCCAAATCTGAGCTCTATGCCAACAATTACGTTTTCTGGCTAAATTGAGTTCTACTGCCAATTGTGAGATACAGCTTGGTCTAACTCCTCAGGAAAAGCTTGCCTTTGAAAATTGAATGTGTTTTGGGCTTTTCAGAGTCTGAGGAACAGGAATATGTGTTTCTTTTGCAAATCTGAGCTCTGTATCAAAATATATGTTTTCTGGCTGAATTGAGTTCCACTTGTAATTGTGAGATACAGCTTGGTCTAACTCTTGAGGGGAAGGTTGCCTTTGAAAATTGAATGTGTTTTGGACTTTTCAGAACATGGGGAACATGAATATGTGTTTCTTTTCCAAATCTGAGCTCTGTGCCAACTGTTAAGTTTTCTGGCTGAACTGAGTCCTTACAACAATTCTGAGATAGAGCTCGGTCTAACTCTTCAGGGAAAGTTCACCTTTGAAAACTGAATGTATTTTGGGCTTTTCAGAACATGGGGAACATGAATATGTGATTCTTTTCCAAATCTGAGCTCTATGCCAACAATTACGTTTTCTGGCTAAATTGAGTTCTACTGCCAATTGTGAGATACAGCTTGGTCTAACTCCTCAGGAAAAGCTTGCCTTTGAAAATTGAATGTGTTTTGGGCTTTTCAGAGTCTGAGGAACAGGAATATGTGTTTCTTTTGCAAATCTGAGCTCTGTGTCAAAATATATGTTTTCTGGCTGAATTGAGTTCCACTTGTAATTGTGAGATACAGCTTGGTCTAACTGCTCAGGAAAAGCTTGCCTTTGAAAATTGAATGTTTTTTGGGCTTTTCAGATTCTGAGGAACATGAATATGTGTTTCTTTTCCAAATCTGAGCTCTATGCCAACAATTACGTTTTCTGGCTGAACTGAGTCCTTACAACAATTCTGAGATAGAGCTAGGTCTAACTCTTCAGGGAAAGTTCACCTTTGAAAACTGAATGTATTTTGGGCTTTTCAGAACATGGGGAACATGAATATGTGATTCTTTTCCAAATCTGAGTTCTATGCCAACAATTACGTTTTCTGGCTGAACTGAGTCCTTATAACAATTCTCAGATAGAGCTTGGTCTAACTCTTCAGGGAAATGTTGCCGTTTAAAATTGAATGTGTTTTGGGCTTCTCAGACTCTGAGAAACATGAATATGTCTTTCTTTTCCAAATCTGAGCTCTGTGCCAACAATTATGTTTTCTGGCTGAATTGAGACCTACCATCAATTGTGAGACACACCTTGGTCTAACTCTTCAGGGAAATGTTGCCATTGAAAACTAATGTTTTTTGGGCTTTTCAGACTCTGAGGAACATGAATACGTGTTTCTTTGGGAAATCTGAGCTCTGTGTCAAAATATATGTTTTCTGGCTGAATTGATTTCCACTTGTAATTGTGAGATACAGCTTCTTCTAACTCCTCAGGGAAAGTTTGCCTTTGAAAATTGAATGTCTTTTGGGCTTTTCAGAACGTGGGTAACATGAATATGTGTTTCTTTTGCAAATCTGAGCTCTGTACCAACTGTTAAATTTTCTGGCTGAACTGAGTCCTTACAACAATTCTGAGATAGAGCTAGGTCTAACTCTTCAGGGAAAGTTCACCTTTGAAAACTGAATGTATTTTGGGCTTTTCAGAGTCTGAGGAACATGAATATGTGTTTCTTTTGCAAATCTGAGCTCTGTGTCAAAATATATGTTTTCTGGCTGAATTGAGTTCCACTTGTAATTGTGAGATACAGCTTGGTCTAACTTTTCACGGAAAGCTTGCCTTTGATAATTCAATGTTTTCTGGGCTTTTCAGATTCTGAGGAACATGAATATGTGTTTCTTTTCCAAATCTGAGCTCTTTGCCAACAGTTAAGTTTTCTGGCTGAACTGAGTCCTTACCACAATTCGGAGATAGAGCTTGGTCTAACTGTTCACGGAAAGCTTGCCTTTGAAAATTGAATATGTTTTGGGCTTTTCAGAGTCTGAGGAACATGAATATGTGTTTCTTTTGCAAATCTGAGCTCTGTGCCAAGAGTTACGTTTTCTGGATGAACTGAGTCCTTACAACAATTCTGAGATGCAGCTAGATCTAACACCTCAGGGAAAGTTCACCTTTGAAAATTGAATGCATTTTGGGCTTTTCAGAACATGGGGAACATGAATATGTGTTTCTTTTGCAAATCTGAGCTCTGTGTCAAAATATATGTTTTCTGGCTGAATTGAGTTCCACTTGTAATTGTGAGATACAGCTTGGTCTAACTTTTCACGGAAAGCTTGCCTTTGATAATTGAATGTTTTTTGGGCTTTTCAGAACGTTGGTAACATGAATATGTGTTTCTTTTCCAAATCTGAGCTCTTTGCCAACAGTTAAGTTTTCTGGTTGAACTGAGTCCTTACAACAATTCTGAGATACAGCTAGATCTAACTCCTCAGGGAAAGTTAATCTTTGAAAATTGAATTCATTTTGGGCTTTTAAGAACACGGGGAACATGAATATGTGTTTCCTTTTCAAATCTGAGCTCTTTGTCAAAATTTACGTTCTCTGGATGAATTGAGTCCTACCATCAATTGTGAGATACAGCTTGGTCTAACTCTTGAGGGAAAGGTTGCCTTTGAAAATTGAATGTGTTTTGGGCTTTTCAGACTCTGAAAAACATGAATATGTGTTTCTTTTCCAAATCTGAGCTCTGTGCCAACTGTTACGTTTTCTGGCTGAACTGAGTCCTTATAACAATTCTCAGATAGAGCTTGGTCTAACTCTTCAGGGAAATGTTGCCGTTGAAAATTGAATCTGTTTTGGGCTTCTCAGACTCTGAGAAACATGAATATGTCTTTCTTTTCCAAATCTGAGCTCTGTGCCAACAATTAAGTTTTCTGGCGAAATTGAGTCCTACTGCCAATTCTGAGATACAGCTTGGTCTAACTCTTGAGGGGAAGGTTGCCTTTGAAAATTGAATGTGTTTTGGGCTTTTCAGAACATGGGGAACATGAATATGTGTTTCTTTTCCAAATCTGAGCTCTGTGCCAACTGTTAAGTTTTCTGGCTGAACTGAGTCCTTACAACAATTCTGAGATAGAGCTGGGTCTAAATCTTCAGGGAAAGTTCACCTTTGAAAACTGAATGTATTTTGGGCTTTTCAGAAAATGGGGAACATGAATATGTGATTCTTTTCCAAATCTGAGCTCTATGCCAAAAATTACGTTTTCTGGCTAAATTGAGTTCTACTGCCAATTGTGAGATACAGCTTGGTCTAACTCCTCAGGAAAAGCTCGCCTTTGAAAATTGAATGTATTTTGGGCTTTTCAGATTCTGAGGAACATGAATATGTGTTTCTTTTCCAAGTCTGAGCTCTGTGCCAACAGTTAAGTTTTCTGGCTTAATTGAGTTCTACTTGTAATTCTTAGATACAGCTTCGTATAACTCTGAGAACCATGAATATGTCTTTCTTTTCCAAATCTGTGTTCTGTGCCAACAATTACGTTTTCTGGCTAAATTGAGTTCTACTGCCAATTGTGAGATACAGCTTCGTCTAACTCCTCAGGAAAAGCTCGCCTTTGAAAATTGAATGTATTTTGGGCTTTTCAGAGTCTGAGGAACATGAATATGTGTTTCTTTTGCAAATCTGAGCTCTGTGTCAAAATATATGTTTTCTGGCTGAATTGAGTTCCACTTGTAATTGTGAGAAACAGCTTGGTCTAACTTTTCACAGAAAGCTTGCCTTTGATAATTGAATGCATTTTGGGCTTTTCAGAACATGGGGAACATGAATATGTGTTTCCTTTTCAAATCTGAGCTCTTTGTAAAAACTTACGTTCTCTGGCTGAATTGAGTCCTACCATCAATTGTGAGATACAGATTGATCTACCTCTTCAGGGAAAGGTTGCCTTTGAAAATTGAATGTGTTTTGGGATGTTCAGACTCTGAGAAACATGAATATGTCTTTCTTTTCCAAATCTGAGCTCTGTGCCAACAATTAAGTTTTCTGGCGAAATTGAGTCCTAATGCCAATTCTGAGATACAGCTTGGTCTAACTCTTGAGGGGAAGGTTGCCTTTGAAAATTGAATGTGTTTTGGGCTTCTCAGACTCTGAGAAACATGAATATGTCTTTCTTTTCCAAATCTGAGCTCTGTGCCAACAATTAAGTTTTCTGGCGAAATTGAGTCCTAATGCCAATTCTGAGATACAGCTTGGTCTAACTCTTGAGGGGAAGGTTGCCTTTGAAAATTGAATGTGTTTTGGGCTTTTCAGAACATGGGGAACATGAATATGTGTTTCTTTTCCAAATCTGAGCTCTGTGCCAACTGTTAAGTTTTCTGGCTGAACTGAGTCCTTATAACAATTCTCAGATACAGCTTGGTCTAACTCTTCAGGGAAAGGTTGCCGTTGAAAATTGAATGTGTTTTGGGCTTCTCAGACTCTGAGAAACATGAATATGTCTTTCTTTTCCAAATCTGAGCTCTGTGCCAACAATTAAGTTTTCTGGCGAAATTGAGTCCTAATGCCAATTCTGAGATACAGCTTGGTCTAACTCTTGAGGGGAAGGTTGCCTTTGAAAATTGAATGTGTTTTGGGCTTTTCAGAACATGGGGAACATGAATATGTGTTTCTTTTCCAAATCTGAGCTCTGCCAACTGTTAAGTTTTCTGGCTGAACTGAGTCCTTACAACAATTCTGAGATACAGCTAGATCTAACTCCTCAGGGAAAGTTCACCTTTGAAAAATGAATGCATTTTGGGGTTTTCAGAACATGGGGAACATGAATATGTGTTTCCTTTTCAAATCTGAACTCTGTGTCAACAGTTAAGTTCTCTGGCTGAATTGAGTCCTACCACCAATTGTGAGATACAGCTTGGTCTAACTCTTGAGGGAAAGGTTGCCTTTGAAAATTGAATGTGTTTTGGGCTTTTCAGACCCCGAGAAACATGAATATGTGTTTCTGTTCCAAATCTGAGCTCTGTGCCAACTGTTAAGTTTTCTGGCTGAATTGAGTCCTTACAACAATTCTCAGATAGAGCTTGGTCTAACTCTTCAGGGAAAGGTTGCCGTTGAAAATTGAATGTGTTTTGGGCTTCTCAGAACATGAGGAACATGAATATGCGTTTTCTTTGCAAATCTGAGCTCTTTCTCGTTACATTCTCTGGCTGAATTGAGTTTTACTTGTAATTGTGAAATACAGCTTGGTCTAACTCCTCAGGAAAAGCTATTTCTTTGAAAATTGAATGGGTTTTCGACTTTTCAGACTCTGACGAACATGAATATGTGTTTCTTTTGCAAATCTGACCTCTGTGTCAAAAGATATGTTTTCTGTCTGAATTGAGTTCCAGTTGTAATTGTGAGGTACAGCTTGGTCTAATTGTTCACGGAAAGCTTGCCTTTGAAAATTGAATGTGTTTTGGGCTTTTCAGATTCTGAGGAAGATGAATAAGTGTTTCTTTTCCAAATCTGGCCTGTATGCCAATAGTTAAGTTTTCTGGCTGAACTGAGTCCTACCACCAATTGTGAGATACAGCTTCGTCTAACACTTGAGGGAAAGTTTGCCTTTGAAAATTGAATGTGTTTTGGGCTTTTCAGACTCTGAGGAACATGAATATGTGTTTCTTTTCCAAATCTGAGCTCTGTGCCAACTGTTAATTTTTCTGGCTGAACTGAGTCCTTACAACAATTCTGAGATAGAGCTTGGTCTAACTCTTCAGGGAAAGGTTGACGTTGAAAATTGAATGTGTTTTGGGCGTTTCAGACTCTGAGGAACATGAATATGTGTTTCGTTTCCAAATGTGAGCTCTGTGCCAACTGTTAATTTTTCTGGCTGAACTGAGTCCTTACAACAATTCTCAGATAGAGCTTGGTCTAACTCTTCAGGGAAAGGTTGACGTTGAAAATTGAATGTGTTTTGGGCTTTTCAGACTCTGAGGAACATGAATATGTGTTTCTTTTGCAAATCTGAGCTTTCTGTCAAAAGATATGTTTCGTGGCTTAATTGAGTTCTACTTGTAATTCTGAGAGACAGCTTCGTATAACTCCTCAGGGAAAGCTTGCCTTTGAAAATAGAATGTGTTTTGGGCTTTTCAGACTCTGAGAAACATGAATATGTCTTTCTTTTCCAAATCTGAGTTCTGTGCCAACAATTACGTTTTCTGGCTAAATTGAGTTCTACTGCCAATTGTGAGATACAGCTTGCTCTAACTCCTCAGGAAAAGCTTGCCTTTGATAATTGAATGTATTTTGGGCTTTTCAGAGTCTGAGGAACATCAATATGTGTTTCTTTTGCAAATCTGAGCTCTGTGCCAAGAGTTACGTTTTCTGGATGAACTGAGTCCTTACAACAATTCTCATATAGAGCTTGGTGTAACTCTTCAGGGAAAGGTTGAGGTTGAAAATTGAATGTTTTTTGGGCTTTTCAGACTCTGAGGAACATGAATACGTGTTTCTTTGGGAAATCTGAGCTTTCTGTCAAAAGATATGTTTTGTGGCTTAATTGTGTTCTACTTGTAATTCTGAGATACAACTTCGTCTAACTCCTCAGGGAAAGTTTGCCTTTGAAAATTGAATGTGTTTTGGGCTTTTCAGACTCTGAGAAACATGAATATGTGTTTCTTTTCCAAATCTGAGCTCTGTGCCAAGAGTTAAGTTTTCTGGATGAACTGAGTCCTTACAACAATTCTGAGATACAGCTAGATCTAACTCCTCAGGGAAAGTTCACCTTTGAAAAATGAATGCATTTTGGGGTTTTCAGAACATGGGGAACATGAACATGTGTTTCCTTTTCAAATCTGAGCTCTGTGTCAACAGTTAAGTTCTCTGGCTGAATTGAGTCCTACCACCAATTGTGAGATACAGCTTGGTCTAACTCTTGAGGGAAAGGTTGCCTTTGAAAATTGAATGTGTTTTGGGCTTTTCAGACTCTGAGAAATATGAATATGTGTTTCTGTTCCAAATCTGAGCTCTGTGCCAACTGTTAAGTTTTCTGGCTGAACTGAGTCCTTACAACAATTCTCAGATAGAGCTTGGTCTAACTCTTCAGGGAAAGGTTGCCGTTGAAAATTGAATGTGTTTTAGGCTTTTCAGACTCTGAGGAACATGAATATGTGTTTCTTTTGCAAATCTGAGCTCTCTGTCAAAAGATATGTTTTGTGGCTTAATTGAGTTCTACTTGTAATTCTGAGATACAGCTTCGTATAACTCCTCAGGGAAAGCTTGCCTTTGAAAATTGAATGTGTTTTGGGCTTTTCAGACTCTGAGAAACACGAATATGTCTTTCTTTTCCAAATCTGAGTTCTGTGCCAACAATTACGTTTTCTGGCTAAATTGAGTTCTACTGCCAATTGTGAGATACAGCTTGCTCTAACTCCTCAGGAAAAGCTTGCCTTTGATAATTGAATGTATTTTGGGCTTTTCAGAGTCTGAGGAACATCAATATGTGTTTCTTTTGCAAATCTGAGCTCTGTGCCAAGAGTTACGTTTTCTGGATGAACTGAGTCCTTACAACAATTCTCATATAGAGCTTGGTGTAACTCTTCAGGGAAAGGTTGAGGTTGAAAATTGAATGTTTTTTGGGCTTTTCAGACTCTGAGGAACATGAATACGTGTTTCTTTGGGAAATCTGAGCTTTCTGTCAAAAGATATGTTTTGTGGCTTAATTGTGTTCTACTTGTAATTCTGAGATACAACTTCGTCTAACTCCTCAGGGAAAGTTTGCCTTTGAAAATTGAATGTGTTTTGGGCTTTTCAGACTCTGAGAAACATGAATATGTGTTTCTTTTCCAAATCTGAGCTCTGTGCCAAGAGTTAAGTTTTCTGGATGAACTGAGTTCTTACAACAATTCTGAGATACAGCTAGATCTAACTCCTCAGGGAAAGTTCACCTTTGAAAAATGAATGCATTTTGGGGTTTTCAGAACATGGGGAACATGAACATGTGTTTCCTTTTCAAATCTGAGCTCTGTGTCAACAGTTAAGTTCTCTGGCTGAATTGAGTCCTACCACCAATTGTGAGATACAGCTTGGTCTAACTCTTGAGGGAAAGGTTGCCTTTGAAAATTGAATGTGTTTTGGGCTTTTCAGACTCTGAGAAATATGAATATGTGTTTCTGTTCCAAATCTGAGCTCTGTGCCAACTGTTAAGTTTTCTGGCTGAACTGAGTCCTTACAACAATTCTCAGATAGAGCTTGGTCTAACTCTTCAGGGAAAGGTTGCCGTTGAAAATTGAATGTGTTTTGCGCTTTTTAGACTCTGAGGAACATGAATATGTGTTTCTTTTGCAAATCTGAGCTCTCTGTCAAAAGATATGTTTTGTGGCTTAATTGAGTTCTACTTGTAATTCTGAGATACAGCTTCGTATAACTCCTCAGGGAAAGCTTGCCTTTGAAAATTGAATGTTTTTTGGGCTTTTCAGATTCTGAGGAACATGAATATGTGTTTCTTTTCCAAATCTGAGCTCTTTGCCAACAGTTAAGTTTTCTGGTTGAACTGAGTCCTTACCACAGTTCTGAGATAGAGCTTGGTCTAACAGTTCACGGAAAGGTCACCTTTGAAAGTTGAATGTGTTTTGGGCTTTTCAGAACATGGGGAACATGAATATGTGTTTCTTTTCCAAATCTGAGCTCTGTGCCAACTGTTAAGTTTTCTGGCTGAACTGAGTCCTTACAACAATTCTGAGATAGAGCTAGGTCTAAATCTTCAGGGAAAGTTCACCTTTGAAAACTGAATGTATTTTGGGCTTTTCAGAAAATGGGGAACATGAATATGTGATTCTTTTCCAAATCTGAGCTCTATGCCAAAAATTACGTTTTCTGGCTAAATTGAGTTCTACTGCCAATTGTGAGATACAGCTTGGTCTAACTCCTCAGGAAACGCTCGCCTTTGAAAATTGAATGTATTTTGGGCTTTTCAGATTCTGAGGAACATGAATATGTGTTTCTTTTCCAAGTCTGAGCTCTGTGCCAACAGGTAAGTTTTCTGGCTTAATTGAGTTCTACTTGTAATTCTTATAACTTATAGCTTCGTATAACTCTGAGAAACATGAATATGTCTTTCTTTTCCAAATCTGAGTTCTGTGCCAACAATTACGTTTTCTGGCGAAATTGAGTCCTACTGCCAATTCTGAGATACAGCTTGGTCAAACTCTTGAGGGGAAGGTTGCCTTTGAAAATTGAATGTGTTTTGGACTTTTCAGAGTCTGAGGAACATGAATATGTGTTTCTTTTGCAAATCTGAGCTGTGTGTCAAAATATATGTTTTCTTGCTGAATTGAGTTCCACTTGTAATTGTGAGATACAGCTTGGTCTCACTTTTCACGGAAAGCTTGCCTTTGATAATTGAATGTTTTTTGTGCTTTTCAGATTCTGAGGAACATGAATATGTGTTTCTTTTCCAAATCTGAGCTCTTTGCCAACAGTTAAGTTTTCTGGTTGAACTGAGTCCTTACCACAATTCTGAGATAGAGCTTGGTCTAACTGTTCACGGAAAGGTTGCCTTTGAAAATTGAATATATTTTGGGCTTTTCAGACTCTGAGGAACATGAATATGTGTTTCTTTTGCAAATCTGAGCTCTGTGTCAAAATATATGTTTTCTGGCTGATTTGAGTTCCACTTGTAATTGTGAGATACAGCTTGGTCTAACTCCTCAGGAAAAGCTTGCCTTTGAAAATTGAATGTTTTTTGGGCTTTTCAGATTCTGAGGAACATGAATATGTGTTTCTTTTCCAAATCTGAGCTCTTTGCCAACAGTTAAGTTTTCTGGTTGAACTGAGTCCTTACCACAGTTCTGAGATAGAGCTTGGTCTAACAGTTCACGGAAAGGTCACCTTTGAAAACTGAATGTATTTTGGGCTTCTCAGACTCTGAGAAACATGAATATGTCTTTCTTTTCCAAATCTGACCTCTGTGTCAAAAGATATGTTTTCTGTCTGAATTGAGTTCCACTTGTAATTGTGAGGTACCGCTTGGTCTAATTGTTCACGGAAAGCTTGCCTTTGAAAATTGAATGTGTTTTGGGCTTTTCAGATTCTGAGGAAGATGAATAAGTGTTTCTTTTCCAAATCTGGCCTCTATGCCAATAGTTAAGTTTTCTGGCTGAACTGAGTCCTACCACCAATTGTGAGATACAGCTTGGTCTAACACTTAAGGGAAAGGTTGCCTTTGAAAATTGAATGTGTTTTGGGCTTTTCAGAACGTGAGGAACATGAATATGTGTTTTCTTTGTAAATCTGAGCTCTATGTCGTTACATTTTCTGGCTGAATTGAGTTTTCCTTTAATTGTGAAATACAGCTTGGTCTAACTCTTCAGGAAAAGCTCGCCTTTGAAAATTGAATGTGTTTTTGGCTTTTCAGTCTCTGAGGAACATGAATATGTGTTTCTTTTCCAAATCTGAGCTCTGTGCCAACTGTTAATTTTTCTGGCTGAACTGAGTCCTTACAACAATTCTCAGATAGAGCTTGGTCTAACTCTTCAGGGAAAGGTTGACGTTGAAAATTGAATGTGTTTTGGGCTTTTCAGACTCTGAGGAACATGAATATGTGTTTCTTTTGCAAATCTGAGCTCTCTGTCAAAAGATATGTTTTGTGGCTTAATTGAGTCCTACTGCCAATTCTGAGATACAGCTTGGTCTAACTCTTCACAGAAAGCTTGCCTTTGAAAATTGAATGTGTTTTGGGCTTTTCAGAACATGAGGAACATGAATATGCGTTTTCTTTGCAAATCTGAGCTCTGTGTCAAAATATATGTTCTCCAGCGCACTGCCTGGAGAATCTAAATAATGGGTAGGTTCCTCAGCTTCATTGCTGGACTGGGTGACTGCTTCTTTAAGAAACATCCTTGGCCACTCCTCCTTTGCCTGGCTAAGCCCCAGTTCATTCACTCAGTGAAGTGAGAGACTGGGTTTTTCCTTGGCTCTAGCAATTTGGTTGATGAACTTCTTCAATATTTGGATTTTCCATCTATTATTATTCTGAGAAATTCTCCTGAGCGGTGTGGAATTATTGTGACAGCTGACAGCCCTGTTGTTACTGCGGCGGGTGAGTTAACCTGGGGCTCTATCCAGGGGACTCCTCTCCGCTCCTTTTTCTGTGTAACAGATTCCTCGGAGCTCTACCTTAGGGCAACTCCGAGTGATTGGCCTGCCGCCGGGCGCTGCGTGGGGCTCTGGATAGCCGGATTTCCCCCCCCTTTGCCTCCCACACCGCTCCAACGCTCTCAGTGGCAGCCGGGGGTCCCTACATCGCTTCCTCAAACCCCTTGATTGAATCCTTGAATAACGAACCGCTGGGAGTTTAAAATGAGCAAGCCGATCCTTTATTGTCTGCTGGCAGCGAACGGCAGGTAAAGCGGAGCTGAGCGCGCCTTTGCCGTTTGATTGACAGCCTCCCTCTACGGCCTTTGCTCTCAACCGTTACGGCGTTGGCGGCAAAATTTCAAGCCACGCGCCATTTTAAACTGCCTCAGTGTGCTTCATAGCCTCCTGGCGATTTCGGCTGTTGTTGTTTTTTTGCAAGCCGCACGCCCTTTTTGTGAGTGACCTAGCAGCTTCCCTCAGCGGTTTTCTTCGGCGTGTTTTAGAGCTGTGGCGTTTGAGGGCTGTGTTCAGCCTAGCGCCCGCTTTGCCCTTCCTGCAGTTTCCCGCCATTATTGTTGCTAGGCGGGATCGCTCTGCCTAAGAGGGTGTTTAACGATGTTTGGTCTTGTAAGCTGAGGTCATAGCACCCAGTAACCAATCCTGGCCACCCTGCGTTCATTTGGGTCTGAACTCCAGGCTTCCTTTCTACGAGTGACAGCTTTGTTTCACCTAGGCAACCCTTGGTCCCTTTGTAGCCAATAGGCTTTCGGTGTTGTGACACCTTATTGCCTTGATTAATGGTCTTCTGGAGTTTGGTTTTTTCCTTGTCATTTGATTATCATTCCTAGTTGTAAAAAAAAAAAGAAAGAAAAGAAAGAGAGAGCGAGTGAGGGGCAAATTAAATATTCTGTTAATGACAATGACAAAAAAAAACGGAAAAACAAATTAATTAATTAATTTTTTCGCGTTTCTGACTTGTTTTTCAGCTACTTACCTTGTCTGCGTCTTCGTTATGGTGGATTCGGACATGTCTTCCGAAGTTGAGCAGGCTTACAGTCCTCCTGAGGCCAGGAAGAGAGCTAAAACCTCCTCCAGGGGCCCTAAAAATCGTGAGGTCAGGGCTAGGTCTGCCTATCGGAGGTTGTCTTCTCCATTTTTTGCCCCAGTGGATCTCTTCCACAATGGACGCTTGGGTCCTTCAGACTGTGCACTTCGGTCTCACCTTAGACTTCCTCTCCAGCCCTCCGAGCCGCTTCCTGCGGTGCCCTCTTCCGAGCAATCCGGCAAAGAGGGTGTTGATGGACGCAGAGGTACAACACCTACTCGACATATGCGCTATCGAACCAGTGCCAGTAGAACAACGGGGCTCCGGGTTCTACTCGCGCCTGTTTCTCGTCCCTAAGTCCTCTGGGGACTGGAGAGGGATCTTGGAGGGCCTGTTTGAACATCACCGTTGTCCTACCAGCCACGGTACGGCTGTCTCTGAGATGGTGGATCTCCCCGTCCATACGGAAGGGCTCCTTCTTCCTGGAACCCAGTCGCTTAACCCTGACGACGGATGCGAGTCAATTCGGCTGGGGTGCCCATCTGCAGTCGTCAGTTGTCCAGGGCCGCTGGTCCACTCAGGACTTACGCACGACATAAATTGGCTGGAACTACGAGTGGTCCACCTCGCTCTCCGTCACTTCAAGACATCTGTGAGAGGGCATCATGTTCTAGTCCTAACGGACAATACAACAACGAAGGCCCACATCAACAGAGAGGGGGGAACTCGCTCCAGACAGCTGATGGAGGAGCTGCCTTTGGGCAGAGAAGAACGTCCTCTCCCTAACAGCCGAACACATATCCGGGGTCGAGAACATCACGGCAGATTGGCTCAGCCGGACTCCAATAGATCAGGTGGAGTGGCGTCTAGCTCCGGCTCTGTTCGGGGAGCTATCGAATCGGTTCGGCCTTCCAACAGTCGACTTGTTCGCAACCCAGCTGAACACCCATCTTCCCCGATTCTTCTCCCGGTTCCCCTGTCCAGGAGCAGAAGGATGCGACGCTCTTCGGAGCAGGTGGCCACAAGGACTTCTCTACGCCTTTCCACCTCTGCCTCTCATCCCTCGAGTGATTCGCAATCTGTTGGAGGAGAAAGCGGATCTCATCCTGGTCTCCCCCAATTGGCCGCGTCGCTCTTGGTACGCGGACCTTCGGAACCTCTCGGTGGAACCTCCTTGGCACATTCCCAACGACCGGATATCTCTCAGCCAGGGGGTCGTACTGCATCCAGATCCTCAATGGTTGCAGTTGACCGTCTGGTGTTTGAGAGGATCAGATTGAGGAAGGACAACATCCCGGCCAGCGTGATCCACACTATGCAGTCTGCCAGGCGTGCATCCACTAACCGTATATAGGATGCCACCTGGCGTGCCTTTTGCACTTGGTGTGCCGAGTCTCATCAGGACCCTACTACTGCTTCTCCTTCTGACGTGCTTGTTTTTCTACAGGACGGTTTCGACCATGGCCTTGCTCCTAACACCCTGAGGCGACAAGTGGCCGCCCTTAGCACGGTTCTGTCATCTGGGGACGATCGACCTTTGACCCAGAATTCCAGTATACGGACATTTTTAAGAGGCACATCCAATCTCCGTCCTCCTACTGTTCATAGATACCCGACTTGGGACTTGCCACTGGTGCTAGCAGCCCTCATGTCACCTCCATTTGAGCCTCTGGCTTCTATATCTCTACGACATCTAACTCTTAAGGTTGCTTTCTTAGTGGCAATTACTTCGGCGAGATGAGTGTCCGAGTTGGCGGCCCTTTCGGTACGGCCTGACGTTTGCGTGTTCCATCCCAACAAGGTGGTTCTTCGTACAGATCCTGCCTTCCTGCCAAAGATAAATTCTCTGTACCACCGTTCCCAAGAGTTAATTCTGCCTGGCTTTTGTCCGGCTCCTAGCCATCATCTGGAACAACAATGGCATGCCTTGGACGTTAAACGAGCTCTCTGCCGCTACATCAAGCGGACTGCATCCTTCTGTAAATCCGAAGCCTTGTTCCTGTCCTTCAATCCTTCTACCTTAGGCATGAAGGTTTCCTCATCCACGATAGGCCGTTGGATCAGGGCCTGCATCGTCAAGGCGTATCGCACCACACAGACTCCTCTGCCAGGGAGGATACTTCCACACTCCACACGTAGTGCAGCCACCTCAGCGGCTTGGGCTACCCAGGGTTCCTCCTTGACGTCTGTAGGGCTGCCACATGGACTACTTTGACTCCCTTTGTTAGACATTACAAAATTGACTCCTTTGCCTCGGCTGAAGCTTCTTTTGGACGTCGAGTACTGCAGTCTGTCCTGGCTGTTACTTGCCAGGGTGACGCAGCCTCCCACCCTTCTTCTAACTAGCTTGGGTATATCCCATTATTTGGATTCTCCAGGCAGCGCGCTGGAGAACGAACGTTGTCTTACCTGAATGTTCCTTCTCTGTGCGCGGATGGAGAATCCAACCCATCCCATGGCTGCTTTCGGCCAGGACTGCCTTTTTTTTCTGTCTCCTTTTCTTGTTTCAGGACTACCATCGTCTATTGACTTCACGAATGAACTGGGGCTTAGCCAGGCAAAGGAGGAGTGGCCAAGGATGTTTCTTAAAGAAACAGTCACGCAGTCCAGCAATGAAGCTGAGGAACCTACCCATTATTTGGATTCTCCATCAACGCACAGAGAAGGAATGTTCAGGTAAGACAACGTTCGTTTTCTGGCTGAATTGAGTTCCACTTGTAATTGTGAGGTACAGCTTGGTCTAATTGTTCACGGAAAGCTTGCCTTTGAAAATAGAATGTGTTTTCGGCTTTTCAGACTCTGAGGAACATGAATATGTGTTTCTTTTCCAAATCTGAGCTCTGTGCCAAGAGTTAAGTTTTCTGGATGAACTGAGTCCTTACAACAATTCTGAGATACAGCTAGATCTAACTCTTCAGGGAAAGTTCACCTTTGAAAAATGAATGCATTTTGGGGTTTTCAGAACATGGGGAACATGAATATGTGTTTCCTTTTCAAATCTGAGCTCTTTGTCAAAACTTACGTTCTCTGGCTGAATTGAGTCCTACCACCAATTTTGAGATACAGCTTGGTCTAACTCTTCAGGGAAAGGTTGCCGTTGAAAATTGAATGTGTTTTGGGCTTTTTAGACTCTGAGGAACATGAATATGTGTTTCTTTTGGAAATCTGAGCTCTCTGTCAAAAGATATGTTTTGTGGCTTAATTGAGTTCTACTTGTAATTCTGAGATACAGCTTTGTATAACTCCTCAGGGAAAGCTTGCCTTTGAAAATTGAATGTGTTTTGGTCTTTTCAGACTCTGAGAAACATGAATATGTCTTTCTTTTCCAAATCTGAGTTCTGTGCCAACAATTAAGTTTTCTGGCGAAATTGAGTCCTACTGCCAATTCTGAGATACAGCTTGGTCTAACTCTTCACGGAAAGCTTGCCTTTGAAAATTGAATGTGTTTTGGGCTTTTCAGAACATGAGGAACATGAATATGCATTTTCTTTGCAAATCTGAGCTCTGTGTCATTACATTTTCTGGCTGAATTGAGTTTTACTTGTAATTGTGAAATACAGCTTGGTCTAACTCCTCAGGAAAAGCTCGCCTTTGAAAATTGAATGGGTTTTCGGCTTTTCAGATTCTGAGGAAGATGAATAAGTGTTTCTTTTCCAAATCTGGGCTCTATGCCAATAGTTAAGTTTTCTGGCTGAACTGAGTCCTACCACCAATTGTGAGATACAGCTTGGTCTAACACTTGAGGGAAAGGTTGCCTTTGAAAATTGAATTGGGCTTTTCAGAACGTGAGGAACATGAATATGTGTTTTCTTTGGAAATCTGAGCTCTATGTCGTTACATTTTCTGGCTGAATTGAGTTTTACTTGTAATTGTGAAATACAGCTTGGTCTAACTGTTTACGGAAAGCTTCCCTTTGAAAATTGAATGTGTTTTGGGCTTTTAAGATTCTGAGGAACATAGATATGTGTTTCTTTTCCAAATCTGAGCTCTGTGCCAACAGTTACGTTTTCTGGCTGAATTGAGTTTTACTTGTAATTGTGAAATACAGCTTGGTCTAACTCCTCAGGAAAAGCTCGCCTTTGAAAATTGAATGTCTTTTTGGCTTTTCAGACTCTGAGGAAAATGAATATGTTTTTCCTTTGCAAATCTGAGCTCTGTGTCAAAAGTTACGTTTTCTGGCTAAATTGAGTCCTACTGCCAATTCTGAGATACAGCTTGCTCTAACTCCTCAGGGAAATCTCCCCTTTGAAAATTGAATGTGTTTTTGGTTTTTCTGACTCTGAGGAACATGAATATGTGATTGGTTTCCAGATCTGAGCTCTATGCCAACTATTAAGTTTTCTGGCTAAATTGAGTTCTACTGCGAATTGTGAGATACAGCTTGGTCTAACTCCTCAGGGAAAGCTCCCCTTTGAAAATTGAATGTGTTTTTATTTCAATTTTTTCTACTTCTATTTTGATATTTGGGGTCATCCATGCCATGTCCAATCTTGACCAGGAGTTATGTGGATGGGAGTAAAAGGTGTATTGGGCCTCTTCTTAATGTGTTTCCCTCCATACGTCTGCCAAGCTTAGTTCTTCAACCATAGTAAAGAATTCTTTTGGAAGTATTTCTTTTTTCTTTTGTTTTTTTCCCCCAGTTTTGTAGTCCTTCTTTGCATTTACTATTGCATTATAATCCCCTATTACACGAATATCGTCATATTCTAATTCTGCTAATTTTATGTATAGATCTTTAAAAAAAACTTTAGTTTTTGGTTAGGTGCATAAATCACTACAATTAACATTTTCCTGTTTCCTATTTCTAGTTCTACCATCACCACTCTACCTTGCTCATCAGTATAAACTAATTTAGATTGTATTTTTTCTTTTACGTAAATCACTACTCCTTTTTTCTTTTTTTGGGCCAGAGATGAATATAGTTTTCCTAATTTGGGGTTTTCTAGGATTTTTTTATAGTCTTTTCGAATGTGTACTTCTTGCAGACATATCACATCTTCTTCTAATTTTCGTAATTTTGTGAAAATTTGATTCCTTTTCTTTGGGGCATTTAAGCCATTAATATTTACCAAAAAGAGTTCGATCTGTTCATCCATTGCCTATCGTATCTGTTGTTGTTTTTTTTTTGTGTTTCTTGTTTCCATCCGTGCCTTAGCTTTTGCACCTTCTCTCTGTTCTCTCTCTTTTTCTTACCTCTTATTTCTTTTTCTTGATTTGTTTCTATTGGTTCTTCTTCTTGACTTTTACTATCTGTTTCCTCCTTGCTTTCCTGTTCTTCTTCTAGTCTAAAGTGTGTGTTATGGAATTCTCTTGCCTTTTCTAGAGTGTCTATTTTATATTTTTTGTCTTCCCACGTAATTAAGAACCCCTCTATTGGCAGCCATCTGTACATTATCTTATATTTGATCAATAGTTGTGTTAAAAACTGATATTGTTGTCGTAGATTTCTTACTCTTTGGGGTATCTATTTTAAGATTATAATTTCTTTATCATTATAGATCACCGTTTCTTCTCTAGATTTCTTATAGGCTTCATCTCGGATTGATTTTTTTAAGAATTTGACATGGACTTCTCTCGCCAGTCTGTGTTTTCTTATATAATTTGTTTGTACACGTTAAGTTTCTTCCAATTGTCCTTTTATTTCTTCTGGCTCTTTTGGTGTCATTCCTGCGATAATTTCCACCATCTTCCCTTCTAAATCCTCATTTTTTTCTTCTGTAATATTTTGAAAACACAAGAAGTATGAGGCCTTTTCCATTTCGAGCATGGCCAAGGAATCTGACATTTCTTTATTTAGTTGTAGGGTTTTTTGTTCCATTGCTTCTACTTTTAATTCCACATGATCTATTTTTGTTTCCATTTTACTAATTCTCTGTTCATTTTCTGCTATAGAATTTTGAATGCCCCCAATTTTATCCTTCATGGTCTTGATATCCTCCTTGACTTCTCCTATTTCATTTCTAATCTCTGCATGGAACGTTCTCATTTCTTCCTGATTTTCAGCTATTTTTTCTTGTGTTTGGAGCAGTGTTTCCTGGATCTTTTGAAACATATCTTGTATTACATTTGGTGCCATTTCCAGTTTTTCTTTTTCTTTTTCTTTCCCCATCATGCTATCTATTGTTTTTTGTTGTGAGGGGGTAGGAGTCATTACTAATGTATTGGTTGTAAGTTTTTTCCCTGTCTTTGTTATGGTGGATGTTGTAGACATTTTCAATATTCGTGTAAAGCTTTCCAACCTTAACATCAATTATTAAGTTATTCCTTAGTATCTCTTTTCCCCTCCAAACACTGCTTATACACCGCACAGCTTATATATTATATATGATATTATATTGCCAATTATCCCAATTAAGCAATTAATTCTTATTCACAGTATAAATCAATTTACTTATCAATCAAGATTTTAGTTTAATTTTCTTAATTTTCTAATTAGCAATCTTTTCAATTACCCCCTTTTTCAATCAGTCTATCTCAAACATACAGTCAACTCATTTGTTATTTTGTATAAAAATCACTTTCACTTTAACAATAATTCCTTATCTAACCAGAATTTCACAATACAATTTATAGCTGTAAAAATATTATCTACTTATATATTTCTTTTAAATATTAAACTTATTAACTAATTAAACAGTTCAAAATTAATAATTCACTTCCCTCTTGTCTTAATTTTTATTTTCTTTGGTCTTTGTTGTCTTCTTGTTTTACCTCTCTCAATCAGTTTTTTCACAGTCATAAAAATGTGATCTGTGTCCATCTCAGTCTTTTTTTTTTTTTTTTTTACTTCTCCCAGTAATCGGATCTCTGCATTCAGTTTTCAAATCTTTTTTTTAAACTTAAGTTCTTATTGTCCAAACTTATTTGTAAATCCAAAGTCCGAAATCCAGGCAGGTCTTCTGTATCCATGAATTTCACCACTTAGTCCGGTATTTCAGTCTCTGCACTCAGTTTTCCGATATTTTGGGTTTGAGTCAGTTATAGTTCCCAGGTTCAAACAGCTTGTCTGTATCCACAGAGTCCACATGCTGCTCCCTTTGCTTAACTGTAAAAGTTCGCACTCACACCACTTCGAGCACTATTTCTCCTTTTCTTATGTTTGCTTAGTCATTCTATGGGTTCCTCTCTTCCGCGCTGTAGTTGTTTCCCCTTTTTTCCTTCTCCTCTTGTACCGCCGCTGTTGTAACTCACTTATCTTCCTCTGATTCGATCGCGCGTCTCCTGTTTACTGCCTCTATTGTAAGTGATCTATCTGACAGTCACTCAGATTTGCTTCCACTATTTGCTTCGATCTAGGTGGGTGCCATCACTCCTGTCCGCCGATAAGGCCAACTTCTTCTTCACCAATTTAAGAGGTTGATCACTCGACCTCCTGATGACAGCGCAATACCAGGAGGCTTCACGATTTCCTCTTTTGTTTCCCGATCCCTCCAAGTTCGGGAATGCCCTTAAAGAGCAATTAATGAGGAAATTTGGGTATCAGAGACAGAGCCTCCGTTTCCTCACCCGTTCGTGCTGACGTCACCGCCGGAAGTCCAAATTAAAGAGATTGTTAAATGAATTTATACACATGGACCAAAATGGTTTCCTATCCAAGAGACAGATTAGAGACAATATGAGAATAATTCTGAATACTTTGGAATATTATGAAGCACATCCAGAAAAACAAATGGCGATGTTTCTTGATGCACAGAAGGTTTTTGACAACATGAATTGGCAATTTATGATAAAACAACTACAAACTATGGATTTTTGGGGAAGATTTATAAATATAAATCAATAAATAAAAAAAATATATAAAAATCATCAAAAGTGATGGTAAATGGAGGTATGACAGAAAAGGTTAATATTATGAAAAGTACAAGACTGGGTTGTTCTCTATTGCCATTATTATTTGTGTTGACATTAGAAAAATATAAGACAAAATGAAGAGATCTCAAAATTGGTGATAGAATACAATTCAGCCCAAAAGGATGATATTTGACCCAGAGCTTGGATTTGGAAAACAAATATAGATTCCCCTGGCTGGCTCAGACCCAAGCCTTCCCTGATGAGTTAGCCCAAGGCATATCTCAGAATTGGTGGTAGAACGCAATTCAGCCAAACACTTTGGGTTTTGATACAGGGCATGCATTTGAAAAACAAACATATTCCTCTGGCTCTTGAAAGCTTAAAACCTAATTCATTTCCAGAGCCTTCCCTGAGGCGTTAGCCCAAGGGCTATCTCTGAATTGCTGTTAGAATGCAATTCAGCCAGAAAAGATGATTTTTAACTCAGAGCTCGGATTTGGAAAACAAATACATATTCACTTTCCCCTGGTTCTGCAAAGCTTAAAATCCACTTCATTTTCAGATACGAGCCTCCCCTGAGGAGTTTAGCCCAACGCATATCTCAGAATTGGTGATAGAACGCAGTTTAGCCAAAAATTTGGGTTTTGACCCAGAGCTTGGATTTGAAAAACACACACATATGTGGGTCGAGAACTACCAGAAGTACAGGCAGGATTTCAAAGAGACAGAGAAACTAGAGATCAAATTGCCAACATACACTGAATCATGGAGAAACCTATGGAGTTCCAGAAAAACATCTAATTCTGCTCCATTACTATGTTAAAGTCTTGGATTGTATGGTTCACAACAAATTGTGGCAAATTCTTAAAGAGATGGGAGTACCGGACCATCTTAATTGTCTCTTGAGAAACCTATATGCGGGTTGAGAAGCAACAGTGAGAATTGGACAAGGACCCACTGATTGGTTCAAAATTGGGAAAGGAGTCCGGCAAGGCTTTGTACTGTTGTCCAGCCTATTTAATTTATATGTATAGCACATCATGAGAAAGGCAGGGCTAGATGGATCAAAAGTTGGAATTAAGATTGCTGGGAGAAATATCAACAACCTCAGATATGCAGATGATACCATTTTAATGGATGAAAGTAAAGAGGAATTAAAGAGCCTCTTGATACCAGTGAAGAAGGAGAAAAAGTTGGCTTGAAACTCAAAAGTTGGCTTGAAACTCAACATTAATAAAACTAAGATCTTGGCATCCGGCCCTCTCAATTCCTGGCAAATAGATGGGGAAGAAAGGGAGTTAGTGACAGATTTTATTTTCCTGGGCTCCAAGATCACCGCAGATGGGGACTGCAGCCAAGAAAATAAAAGACACTTGCTCCTGGGGTAAAGAACTATGGCAACTGTTCCTGTTGAATGGCTCTCGCTTTCTCTGGGGTGGGGATCTTCTCCAGCCCCTGGTGGTGCAGTACTGGTTTTGGGTCATGTCAATCTCTGCCTCCTTTTCCATCATCTCTGCCATTCATGCAGGCGGTTAGGGGTGCCATGGGTCAGGCAGGCAGTTTACAGGTTGTTGTTGAGTCAATCTTTGAACCAGTAGACTAGAATATCTTCTTGCCAGTCGACTCGTCCAGCCAGGTCCCAGAATTCTTCAGTGTATTCTACAGGACTGCGGCTTTGTTTTACGACTCTGATGCAGTCGCGGGCTTTGCGATCGGCAAGGGGATCTTCAAAGCAGTGGTGCAGGGCTTGATCAAAGTTTTACAGCTCTGAGCATCGGAGTTGTGGAGGCTCATCATCCATCTGGCCACTGCCCCTTCTAGGGTTAGGTAATGACTTGAACTCATGCCCCCTGGGTTGGGAAATTCTGCCCATACTCTTACATGTAGGTGAGGACTTGGGCCAGGAAAAATCCCAACTTTTGGGGGTCTCCGTCAAATTTTACCCTCAAGGGTAAAGCCTTTCTCTCTAGCTGTGGGCCCCTGGGTTGGCCAAGGACGAACACCTGGGCTGGCACAATGGGAAGTTGGGTACCTGGTGCGGCTGCTGCTCCACCAGCATGGTTGTCTGCTTGGTCAGCTGTGGCTGGGTCAGGGGTGATGGCTCGAGTTTCCTCGGCTGCTGGTCCTCCCACTCTCCTTTGTTGGCAACCCCATTCGGCTCGAACATTAAGATGTTCCAGGGCTTTCATCATGATACAGTTGATACACTGCTTCAGTTGATCATCCGCCAGTGGTTCCTCACTCAGCTCTTCCTGATTGGAGAGGGCCTCCAGTTCCCTTTTCCACCCAGGCTTATGGCTGTCGCGGGTGAAGGTCACCCCCTTAGTTCTTCCATCCCAGTTGTCTTTCTTTCCTACACCAATCGACCATCGCGGTTGCTTCATGGGACTTTCAAATACAGCTTCGATGTCCTTAATGGGACATATGAAGCCAGTGTCTGGCTGGGTAAGTTGTTCAAGTTTCTCCCCAGCACTCGGCTTCCCCTTGCTCAATGCTTCATTTGGACATTGTTTCAGGATCCCCTCGGTAGAGTGGAAATTAAGGGGAAAAATTTATCTCCATTATTGCAGAGCCTGCTTTATGTGAGGACCAATCTCCCCCCTACACTTTCCAAGAAAGTACAAACTCTTGAGAACTTTGTATTTCAAAAGGAACTGTTTATTGAAAGGGATGAAAGCCAAAACTCAAAGCAGGCTCTGGGGTCCCTCAAGGTATGCACTTCAGGATAAAAAAAATTAGGAACCCCCTCCCCACATTCTGATGTGGAATCTGACCAATCCACCCATATGAATACAAATTGCACCAGCCTCTCTGAGAAACAGATATGAAGAGCTTCTCAGGGACATTTTACAATCCACTTGTTCCCCCACCTTCTCTTTCATTTCCTGAGGTGTGAGAATCCTCCAGGCATTCCTGGAGCCAGGCAACGGTTATAAATCAGGGTAAAGTTTATATAAAGAGGATCAGGCAAGAAATTGGATCCTTAGGACACATAGGAAAAGAGCTAAATGTGACAATTCCAAATTCCCACCCTTCTTCCATGAAGAATGGCAGATACACGGATCTGACATATGGTCTTTCACAGGTCCTGCTGATTCTGTCAATGTGTGTAACAAGTTTCAAAAAAGTACAGGGAACTCTAAAGGATGAATTGATCTTTCTTTTTTAAAAAAATTGATACTAAAATATATAAGGCACAATTGTCAAACTCCAAAACAGCACCATGATTCATGTGGATCTGACTTGAGCAAGCAGCTGAAAGAAGCACTAAAAACTGACGAGTGGTTTTTAGCCCACTCCAATGAGTGTACACTTCAAGAAGGTCTCGCCTGGGTGGGAGCTAAACTGTATGTCCCCGCCAGCCTGAGAGGGACAGTATTACAATACGCCCATGATGCTAAAATTGCTGGGCATTTTGGTTTTGCGAAGACATTACACTTAGTTAAATGACAATTCTGGTGGCCAGCGCTGAAGAAAGACATAGAAGCATATGTGGCGAGCTGCCCCATATGTGCTTCAGCAAAGAGGCCTTCTGGGAAACCACCTGGGCTGCTTTAGAGTGTTGCTAGGCCGGGAGCCCCATGGAAGGAAATCTCTATGGATTTTGTTGTTGAATTGCCTGAAAGTGGAGGGAATACAGTCATTTGGGTGGTTACTGATTTGTTTTCTAAAGAAGTGCATTTTATCCCATGTCCCAAGATCCCTTTGAGTAAACTCTTGCAAAGTTGTTTGTCCAACATGTGTACAGATTACACAGGGCTCCAGAGCAAATAATTTCCAGTTCACCTCCCACTTTTGGGTTGTTAGACTCCGCCCAAGGAGTCTTCACCTCCCCGTAGGGTTGTTAGACTCCGCCCAAGGGTTCAGCTCCGCCCACCACCCTCAGACCAATGGGGCTTGTGAGAGAACTAACTTGGTGTTAGAACAATACCTTAGATGTTACATAAACTATCAGCAAGATAACTGGGCAGACTTGCTGCTGTTTGCAGAGGTCGCCTATAATAACTCTATACACAGCAGTACTGGTTTACCCTCTTTAATGTAGCCTCCAGCCAAGATTTTGTGCCCATCCTGGAGTTACCTCAGGAGACCCCACAGATACCTTCTTTGTCTGAATGGATTGAACACCTACGTGGTACTTGGTCAGTAACACGTAACGCCCTGGACAAGGCTCACCAAGCTCATAAAGTCCAAGCTGATAAGAAAAGACTTCAGGGTTGGGATTATAAGGTAGGAGATAAGGTTTTCCTTTCCACCAAGTACTTGCAAACTATCCAAAAGTCAAAAAAACTTGGGCCCAAATACGTGGGTCCTTTTCCTATCGTCTGCATTGTTAAACCCAGTTACAGTGCAATTAGAGTTGCCCAGAACCTTGCGAAGGATTCATCCGGTGTTTCATGTCAGCCTGCTGAAGCCATAGCGTTCATCCCCTTTGCGTCTGGACCAAGAACCTCCTCCTGTCCCCGTACTCATTGAAGGAGAACAGCATTTTGAAGTCATAGAAATATTGAATTCTAGGAAACATTGTGGTAAGGTGCAGTACTTGGTGGCTTGGAAACATTTCCCATTAGCTCAAGCTGAATGGGTAAATAAGCGAGATGTTCTGGCTCCAAAACAGCTGCAATTATTTTATTCCAAATATCCTGATAAACCTTAATCTTGGTGCTATAGTCATGTTCCTGGTTCTGTAATTATTTATTTTCCCTTATTCTGTTTTTCTTGTAGGAATAATGTCTCTTCTGCAGGAGGGCCAAATGTCAGCCTCTGCTTTTTCATTGCTTGCTTGCTCAGCTGCCATTGTAACGGGGGGAGCGGGAGCTGTTTGAATGTCTGGGAGGGGGGGAGTGAGCTGGTGGAGAAGAGAACAGAAAGTTTTCTCCAGTGTTTTCTTTGATGCTGATAATTACTCAAGGTCAACCGTCGTGGCATATCAGGAGGATGGGACCATCGGTCGCTGTACCCCACATGACCCCTGGGGGGAATGTGGATTGGATAATCCTGACGACGAAGAGGAACAGGCAAGTTCCTCGGAGGTCAGAGGGAACTCTCTGAGTCGGTGGTGGGGGATGGCAGCCATGGCGGCTGCCACGAAGCTGGGACAACCGGGTTAAGTATAGAGCTGGAGAGAAGAAAGAAACGGAACGGAGTTTTTCTGAAGCCGGGTGAATGACAGCCAACTCAGGCTTGAATAACAACAAGAGAAACATCTTACATGTCAGCACTAGAGTAAATGAAGCTCGAATGAATGAACCTCGAAACTTGACATTACAACTATAAGATCCCTAATTTATTTCCAACGTTTACAAACTTCTTCTGTCCAATTTTATGGTGGATGAGATTGTAAAGGACACAATGATTACCTGGGGGAGAAATATTGGAAGAGCAATTCAGCTTGATGCATGGCAAAATGTATGGAACATTTCCCATACATTTCTCTTTCCCATTCAAAGAAAATTTTTACAAAATGACCTATCATTGGTACCTCCCCCACTGCCAGAATTGCTAAGATGTCCCCAGGATCCTCTGACAGATGTTGGAAATGTGGGTCGGCCAAGGGTACTTTCTTCCATCAGTGGTGGATCTGTCCATCAGCTAGATGCTATTGGGAGAAAATACAGCACTGGCTGTTGGAAATAACAGGTGTGAGTTTCCCTCTTCACCCAGACCCCTACTTACTCGGAATAAGACCGGACAACATCGATAAGAAGGATTGGTATATTTTTGTCCATGTCTCAACAGCGGCGAGAATGGCATTTGCTCAACTGTGGAAAGATGCAGATACGCCCCCTGACCATCTGATAATAAGCAAGATTCTTCGATGTGCTGAAATGGACAGGCTAACGTATATCTTAAAAGACAAGAAAGATTCAGTATATAATAGAAGTTGGGACAGATGTTTTGTTCGGCTCAAAAAACGGTTAAACTTAGGAGAAGGGTGATAAGATCGTCTAATTAGATTAACTAGACATTTACTAGGCTTTATAACTCTTTACAATTTTGATAAAAACAGACCAATTGTTTTGTAGTTAATAAAAAGAACCTGATTGCATTGAAATGTTTGGCTAGGATGATATTAGTTAATATTAATTGGAGAGTGAGCTTAACTCTCTGGTTTGAGTCCTGTGTTTAGGTGTTCCTATGTTCCTATATTGATTTTCAACCATTATTGTATGTTAATTTTATTGTAAATATTTAATAAAGACTATTTTTTTTAAAAAAAAGACCCCTAATGTGTAATAGCAGCTAAGGAGCATAGGGGCAAAGAAGATTTTGAAATGTAATTTGGAAGAGACAAAAACCCAATTGAAAATTGATTTATGAACAAATTAATTGGAAACTTTAAATAATGAGATATGGTTAAAGGATTGGAAAGAAATAAAGAGATCCTCCCCCCCCCGCCTTTGTTTTAAATGGCAAGAAAAATAAAAAGAATGGACAATAAGCTTTAAGAAGAAAAAAAGGGATGCATAAATAAAAGGAGGAAAAAGGAAAAAAAAGAAGTGAGAAGAGCTATTTAAACTTGGACTGGACTTTAAATATGATTTGATATTTTTAAATTGAAAAAGAAGAAAGAGAAGTTAAGTAAGATCATGATGTAATGGAAACAAAATGGATACTTATTAAGCAATTGGAAATTGTGGATTGCAGAGAGACACCATCTGGAGTAAAAAGGAATAGTGCAACTTGGTTCTTTGTTTTGGAAAATTGTGAACTTCACCAGACAATAAACGTGGGAACTTGTGGAGGAGGATTTTCTTGACTACAAGAGGCTTGACTTTTGGAGGAATAAAAAAAAAAAGAAATAGAAGGGAATACAATGGAACTTTTATAATTGGAGCAACTATTTGATTTGGAGAATGGAAATAAAAGAAATAACTATAATATTACACTGAGGACAAAATTTGAGGATACAAAAATCGAAATGGAGTATACATGTGTGGACAAGAAAATGAAGGTGGAGAAATGGGACATAGAAGTGGAAAATAAAGAAGATAAAGATATTGTGATTAAAAATGAACAAATAATTGTATGAAGGGTATTGCTTAACGCATTGTAAGCCGCCCTGAGTCTCCGGAGAAGGGCGGCATATAAATCAAATAAAAAAATAAAAAAAAAATTGAACATGTCATTAATAATAAAAAGGAGGTCTCTAAAGATTATATTGAGATTAACAATAACACAGTGATTATACTGAGATTAATAAAGACATCATGATGTTTATATATATAATAAATAAATAAAGCTATAATAGTGATGGAGATTAATACTGAATGATAAAAGAATAAAAGGTTGGAAAATATTAAGAAATTTAAAGAAGTCCAGGACCTGGATTTATAAAATGACTATATTGAGATAAACAAATATGAGAAGAATTATGTTACAGATATTTAGGTTTAGGTTTAGGTTTAGGTTTTATTTGATTTATATACCGCCCTACTCCCGAAGGACTCAGGGCAGTGAACAGCCACAAGATAAAACACATAAATACAAAATTTAAAAGCAGAATAAAACCGAATTAAACAATTTGGCCGAAGATAGATTTAAAACACCCCAATAATTAAGAACAAATTAAAATTTGCATTTTAAAAAGGGAAAAAGGGAAAAAATTAGGCCAGGGCAGCCTGATGTAATAAAAAGGTCTTGAATTTAAAAATGAAATAGGGATTGAAGCTAAAAAATAGAATACATTAAAAGAAATATAGCAATGAATATAGTGAACCAATTTTTTGTTAAAATGTTAAAAGATGTTATTTGAGGAAATTGATGATTATAATAACTGGGATATTGGTTAAATACCTATAACAATTGTTACAATTTGAATATTTTTAATAATATAATTATAAAAGTAAAGATGATTATGTTGGGAATAACAGTGAGTAAAATAAAGACGATTACACTGGGATTAACCTTGAATAAAGATAATTACACTGAGATTAACAGCGAGAAACATAAAGATGATTACACTGGGATTAACAGTGGAATAAAGATGATTACACTGGGATTAACAGTGAGAAAAATAAAGATGATTACGCTGGGATTAACAGTGGAATAAAGATGTATTTTGTACATTGGGATTAACAATGAAAGGATAAAATAAAAGGTTAAATTAGAAAATTGATAGCCATAATAATTGGGATATTGTTTAAGTATGCATAACAATTGTGATAATTTGAGCATTTATTACCTAAGTGAAAAAGAAAAGAAAACAGAAACAATATATGATTATGATTTATAAACAAAAATTACTTAATTGGTGTTATATAAATGGTATGGTTTGATAGAAGAATTTAGGATAATTGGGAAATTGTGTTAAAAGCATTATTTGAATTAAGAACTATGTTTAAATGTTAAATTGCTATATTTCTAAAATTAAATAGATTTAAATTTGATAAAGTAATAATGGAATAAAGATTTAATGAGCATAATGATATATAAATATGTTTGAATTGTATTGTTAATAGTGAGGATTTAGGGTAAGAATTGTTGTATTAGAAGCTAGGGTTGTGGGTTTGGGGGATAACCCACCAAGGGGAGGGTCGGGCTCAGCCACGACGCGCAGCAGGGTGGGTGAGGGATCCGGGGGCAATGGGGGGGGGGTCGAGCTTGTCCAGACTGTGTCTTTACTATTGGTACTGTGAGTGGGAGGGGTAGATATGGCGGGAGCAGGGGGCCATATCATGTTAAGGGAGCACACACCCGCTGTCTCCAAGCGGTAGGGCGCTCCGGGCCCCAAGGCTCCACCCGTTCTCCAGGTTGCACAGACCCTCATGGCCCGGGCCTTCATCTAATGCTGTGCAATGCCAGGTCTGTAGTAAATAAAGCCCCCCTCATCTGTGATCTTGTTCAGGAGTGGGGAGCAGACCTGGCAGGTATTACGGAGACTTGGTTGGGCCCGGAGGGAGGAGTCCCTCTGGTAGAAATGTGCCCACCAGGCTTCCATGCATTTCATCAACCGAGGTCACAGGGGAGGGGCGGGGGAGTAGCGGTTATTATTAGAGAAGGCCTTAGGCCAAGGGAGACCACTATTCCTCAGACGGCCGGTTGTGAGTCCCTCCTTGTGAAGTGGGGCCATGGGGTTCAGATGGGCTTGCTGATCACGTACCTGGCTCCCTGCCACGTGGCAGCAGCCCTGCCCAAGCTACTCAACGTTATCGCCGCGGTGGCGGTTGATACCCCCAGACTTATGGTCATGGGGGATTTCAACCTGCCGTCCATGGGTGAGGCGTCTGAGGTGGCTCGGGAGTTCATGGCTTCCATGACGGCCATGGACTTGACCCAGCTAATTCATGACCCTACGCACACAGGGGGAAACACACTGGACCTGGTTTTTGTCTCTGGACAGTGGTTGAGTGATCTTGAGATAGGGGATATAGTCATCGAGCCCTTGTCATGGTCGGATCACTCTCTCCTTCGTCTTGACCTTCGAACCGCGGCACCCCACCGCAGGGAGGTGGAACCGATAAGATGGTACTGCCCCAGGTGCCTGATGGAACCTGATAGGTTCCAGACGGAGCTTGGGCCAATTCCTGAAGTTCTGGCTCACGCCTCGACTGGAGACCTAGTGGCCGCCTGGGATAGGGCGGCCGCTGGAGCTCTGGATCGAGTCATGCCTTTGCGGCCTCTGACCCGGCGTCGATCTCACCTGGCTCCTTGGTTCACCGAGGAGCTGAGGGAGATGAAGTGCCGGAAAAGACGCCTAGAGAGTAGTTGGAGGGCTAGTCTTTCTGAATCGGACCGGACACTGGTAAGATCTCATATTAGGAATTACCTAGTGGCGATAAAAGCAGCAAAATGTACTCATTTTGCTGCTCTTATTGCATCATCAGATAATTGCCCGGCTGCCCTGTTTAGGGTGACCCGCTCCCTGCTCCACCAGGAAGTGCGGGAGGACTCCTTGGAGCGAAGAGCCAAGGATTTTATTCAGTATCTGCATGACAAAATCACTCAGATTCGGGAAGGTCTAGACTCTGACTGGGTAGATCCAGCGAGGGTGACGGAGGCAGGTCTTGAGACTGTTATCTGGGATGAGTTTGATCCTGTGACCCCAGATGACATGGACAGGATTCTAGGTAGATTGAACGCGACCACATGTTTGTTGGACCTGTGTCCCTCCTGGTTAATGCTGGCTTCCTGGGAGGTGACGCGAGGCTGGCTCCAGGGGATTATAAATGCTTCACTGGGTGAGGGTGTCTTCCCCGCCGCCCTTAAGGAGGCGGTGGTGAGGCCCCTCCTCAAGAAGCCTTCCCTGGACCCGGCAATATTGGCTAATTATCATCCAGTCTCCAATCTTCGTTTTGTAGTGAAGGTTGTTGAGAGTGTGGTTGCAGGACAGCTTCCCCGGTACCTGGATGAAGCGTCGTATCTGGATCCATTCCAGTCGGGTTTCAGGCCTGGGTACAGCACAGAAACAGCATTGGTCGCGTTGGTTGATGATCTCTGGAGGGCTCGGGACAGGGGTTGCTCCTCTGTCCTGGTCCTGTTAGATCTCTCAGCGGCTTTTGATACCATCGACCATGGTATCATGCTGCACCGGTTGGAATTGCTGGGGGTGGGAGGCACCGTACTAAGGTGGTTCTCCTCCTTTCTCTCTGACCGGTCGCAGTCTGTGTTGACAGGGGGGCAGAGGTCGACCCCGAGGACCCTTATATGTGGGGTGCCGCAGGGATCGGTCCTCTTGCCCCTTTTGTTCAACATTTATGTAAAGCCGCTGGGTGAGATCATCCGTGGTTTCGGGGTGAAGTACCATCAGTACGCTGACGATACCCAGCTCTATATCTCCACCCCAGACCACCCCAACGATGCCCTTGAAGTGATGTCCCAGTGTCTGGAGGCCATACGGATCTGGATGGGGAGGAACAGGCTCAGGCTCAACCCATCCAAGACCGAGTGGCTGTGGTTTCTGACGTCCCAATATAGACAGCTGGTGCCATCGCTGACTATTGGGTGCGAATCATTGGCCCCCACGGATAGGGCTCGCAACTTGGGCGTCCTCCTGGATTCACGGCTGTCTTTAGAAGAGCATTTTACGGCCGTGACCAGGAGGATTTTTCATCAGGTTCGCCTGATCCACCAGTTGCGTCCCTTTCTAGATCGGGACTCCCTACGCACAGTCACTCATGCCCTTGTTACCTCTCGGCTGGACTATTGCAACGCTCTCTACATGGGGCTCCCCTTGAGGTGCACCCGGAGGCTCCAACTGGCGCAGAGTGCGGCCGCGCAGGTGGTTATGGGAGCGACGTGGAGTTCCCATGTAACACCTCTCCTGCGCGAGCTGCACTGGCTCCCGGTGGTCTTCCGGGTGCGCTTCAAGGTTCTGGTTATCACCTTTAAAGCGCTCCATGGCTTAGGACCTGGTTATTTACGGGACCGCCTGCTACCACCAATAGCCTCCCACCGGCCAGTATGCTCCCATAGAGAGGGGCTCCTCCAGGTGCCGTCGGCCAAACAATGTCAGCTGTTGGCCCCTAGGGGGAGAGCCTTCTCTGTGGGGGCACCTACGATCTGGAACGAGCTCCCCCCGGAAATACGGAGGATCCCGGATCTGCGCACCTTCCGCCGCACGCTTAAGACTCTCCTATTTCATCAAGCCGGCCTGGCCTAAATCTTCCCCCTTTTAAATGTGGAAATTTTAAATTTGTTTTAATTATAGGGTTATGGGTAAGGTATTTTAAATTGGGGAGCCATTTTGGATCTAATTTTCTTTTAAATGGATTTTAATGTTTATATTATATGTTTTTTAATCTTGCTGTTCACCGCCCTGAGTCCTTCGGGAGAGGGGGCGATATAAAAATTTAATAAATAAAATAAATAAATAAAATAAGTTCTTACTCTGTAGTTACATTTATTTCTGTATCTCTAACTGGCCACCCCTTCTCCAAAGCAACTCTGGGGATGTTTGCTTCTGAACCTGCAGCACTTCACCAGAAGTTTTCAAATATAGGAGAATAAATTGACTTCTTCTTTGATTTGCCTGACAATGTGTATGGAGAGAAGAGGAGACACATCAAAGAAATCAATGACCCAGAAACACCAGCTAGGCAAGAAAAGGTGAAACTTTCTTTCTCTATTGATCCATGGAGCTATCAATGATTTTTTTTTTTTTTTTTTTTTGGCCCACAACTAAACAGGACTCAGGCAAGCATTGAAAAGAAAATGTAGAGAAATTGAATGTTGTGTTTTTGAGGCTGGGTAGTCAAGCAAACTGATAATGTGATGTAGATCTCCAAAATCCACAATTAATAGTCCAGGACATAAACCATCCATCTTGACTCCTGGATTCTCTTGCTTAAGATGGTGGTGAATATCTGCACAGCTTGATTTTCCACTGGGGATTACACGGTGGGAAATACAATGGAGGTTCAAGGGAAACAGAGTATAAACCATCCACAGACACTGCAACAAAGGACAAACAAGAGAACAAATTGTTAAATGGCTGTAATCACTCTTTGTCCTGGCTTTATGTCTTGGCCTTTGGGACTTGCAGTTCACATATGGCCATCATAGTATCATTAAGTTATTCTCTTTGATGCTTAGATCCATTCACATCCAGATGAGGAAATAATCATTAGAGGGAAGGTATTCAGAAACTGTACTAGATTTCCAAATTAAGTGAATCTATTCCAGATAGAAGTGGCTTTTTCCTTGACTAGTCATAGTTCTAGAAATAATGAGAAGTTTTCTGGCAGTGAGAATAATTAATCAGTGGAACAGCTTACCTTCCTAAGTTGTTATGGAGGTTCTCATCACTGGAGGTTTTTAAGAAGATATTGGACAGCCATTTGTCTGAAATATTATAAATCTCCTGCTTGGTCTGCTAGAAGACTCCAAGGTCCCTTTCAACTCTGCTATTCTGTTATTCTTAGCAACCCTCTCTCACCCAGTGTACTCCACGTTTGGGAATTTAGAAACTAATCAGAAAATGACAAGAACACAAAAATATGTGGGAATGGCCTTGGGAGATAGGAAGAGAAATCACAGACTAAATAATGGTCAGATAAACTACAGCTGAGTCTGCAGAAACAGTGGGGGCATGGCAAACATCTCAGAAGGGATCCTCTCTATTTTTTTGGACTATAAAACTGATGGGGGAGAGTTGTACTTTCAGACTTGCATGATTTTGTAACCTTACAATAAAATTGAGCTGTTTCATCTGGGCATGCTTCCTCAATGGACTATCTCTGACAAAAAGTCTTCTAGAAATATTAAGAATGTGAGTTTCCCTAGGCATCTTCACCACCATTCCACCCTCATTCCCCGTGAGCTATGGACAGATAATCAAAATCTCTCCAAGTTTCTTGATTTCCCTCACTTTAATTAAAACTTGAAGACATCAGGAAGGAGGTCTTTTTATTGACCTCTTTGGGTTGGGACATGTGCAATACTGCAAAAGTCCAAAAGAAAAAAAAACACAGTATGTCAATACTTGTATTTCAAGAATAAACTAAGCTCTAAACCATCAAGAGAAATATGAAAGAAATCATAACCAATGTAAGTGTTGGGTAGAAAAACAGAACCTCATTTACAGAAGAAGAAAACTTGCAATTTGGAGACCAGTTCATCTAGTTCTGTGAGGCCTCAGCAATCATGGGGCCTTAAACCTGTCCAAAATTAAACTAGGAAAACTGATAGACACCATATCTAAGTAATTAATCATTTCCCCCCAAGAATAAATATCTACTTTCTTCTAGATAAGAAGATACACTCCTGTGTTGTTTTTTATTCTCTTTAGCTCTGTGATATACTGTACATTTTCGAGTATGAGAAAAATAGCATTAGAATACTTGTTGTATTTTCAACCTCTTCTCTGGCAGTGGAGAGAGCCTATACTGGACAATTGATTTCTGACAAGTTGCCATTTTGATCATTACAGGATTTTGACCTGATATTTACCATCCAATTTCACTGGCACAAGGATTGAATCATGTTTCGTTGATTGTGGAAAACTGCAGGCCTGCTTTGTAAGGTCAGAATAACCTTTCTAATTTTAGATGTTTATGCTGGTCTGAGAAAATAAGCATAATCAATTTAATGGCTCTGAGATTTTGCATGGATCAAAGCAGTAGCTTTGCCTCTGGATTTCAAATAAATGAAAAGGGACTGGAAAATAACTGCAATAAAACTACTTAGGTGAGAAGTATTTAATGCTCACCAGTTTTCTGAAAACCAGTCTTGCTGTATAGTGTATCTGCCTTCTTTTCAATTTTGTTAAGAAGACGTAATGTTGTGCAGACCATGGAGAAGAAAAATCTGTATCACTCTTATGCATACAACATCGTACAAGTTCATCAATTACCAACAAATTAATTTTTTCTCAAATTACTATTGCCATTTGAAGTACATTTTTTCTTTCTATATCTGTCTAGAAATGGGAACAAGATAGTCCTTGACTTACAACCATTTATTTTGTGACCATTCGAAGTTACAACTGCACTGAAAAAAAGTGATTTATGATGGTTTTTCACACTTATGACCATTGCTGCATCCCCTGGTCATGTGGTCAAAATCTGGACATAGACATTTATGAATCTACTGCTATCTCTGGTCCCGTGAAGCTTCCACTTCAGATATTATAGATGAAACCACTTGGCAACTGACTCAAATTATGGTTGCGATCATCTTCTGACAAGCAAAGTCAATGGGGAAAGACAGTTTCACTTAACAACCATTACTAACTTAACAACTGCAGTGATTTGCTTTACAAACATGGCAAGAAAGACCATAAAATGGGACAAAACTCACTTAACAACTATCTTGCTTAGCAACCAGAGGTTCAATTGTGATCGTAAGTTTAGGAACACCTGTAGCTTTAAATTGTTAGACCACTAGTTGATGTCAATCATGTTTTTCTTCCAGAGATCATGAAGTTTTAATTATAATTAATTATCATTATAATGTTTTAATTATAATGAAGTTTCTGAGAACTTTTGTCTGAGACAAAAGGCAGACAGAAGAGAGAGGTTAGTTCTTTTTTGGTATAGGGGAACAATTACCTACAATCTTTTAATAAAGAGAAAGTTATGAAACAAAGAGGCTATAACTGCTCTGGTGAATTACAATTTTTCCATTAAAAAGGAGAAAAATAGAATTGGAGGAGGATAGAATTCCTGAATTAAACAGAAAATTATGAGTTCCGAACAAGTAAGTGAATATTGCTCCAAATAGCTGGGATGACTCGGGATTCTCTACTATATATTGCAAAGCTCAAGGGCTGAATTTCATGATCCATTTAATTGGAGAAAGGAAAGGAAGACGAATAGAGAAAGAAAAGAAGAGAGTCAATTTGGTGTAGTGGTTCAGGTGGCATAGAAACCAAGAAAGTGTGACTTCAAGGCCTCCCTTAAGCATGAAAGTGAGATAGGTGACTTTGGGCTGGAATTTGACTTTGGGCCCTCTCTCTCAGCCCAACACAATCACAGATGGTTGTTGTGGGGAAAATAGGAGGCAGAAGCATGTTTATCCCTTGAATTATACATTAAAAGGGCACTAAATTAAAAACATAGTAATAATAATAAACCTAGAATTAAAATTGACCACTGGATATCAACCATAGAATTTGAACTTAACAATATTTCTGACCTTAGTATAAGACAACAACCAGTTTCAGAACGTAACACAAATTTGAATGACCAAACCAAAGGAATAGCACAATCTGATATCCATAGCTGTTCAGTTTAGCATGGCAATTCAAGAATTTGGAATAGAGGAAGACAAGAGAATTTAAAAGGTATCAGATTTTCAGCCTACCAGTTAGCTAGAAAGCCTACATATATGTAGAACCTGAAAACAACTCCTATATTATCATTGATAGACATTTATAAATTTACTGCTATATTTTTGTTCCCATGAAGCCTCTGTTTCAGGCATTACAAATGAACCTATCCTCTCTATCCCTTACTCTATTTAAGATCTAGATCAGTGATGGCTAACCATTTTTCCTTTGGGTGCCAAAAGCATGCGCGCGCGCTATCGTGCGCATGCACGTGCCCACACCCATAATGCAATTCCCCTCCTGCATGCCCCATTCCTCTGCACATGCGCGCGACCCCCCCTGCATGCGCACGTGACCCCCCTTTTGGCCTCACATCCCAAAACAGCACTGGGGGGGTAAAGTCTTTGCCTCCCAAAACAGCTGGGGTGTGGGGGGGAAAGCCTTTGCCTCCCAAAATGGCTGGGGGGGGAAGCCTTTGTCTCCCAAAATGGCTGGGGGGGGGAAGCCTTTGTCTCCCAAAATGGCTGGGAGGGGGGAAAAAGCCTTTGCCTCCCTAAACGGCTGTGGGGGGGAGCTTCCAAAATGGCTGGGAGTGGTGGGGGAAAGCTTCCAAAACGGCTGGGGGGGGGAAACCTTTGCCTCCCCAAATGGCTGGGAGGGGTGGAGGAAAGCTTCCAAAACCGCTTGGAGGAGGAAAAAAAGCCTTTGCCTCCCAAAACTGCTGGGGGTGGGGAGGGAAAAAAGCCTCGCCTCCCAAAACATCGATGGGAGGGGAATCTCTGGAGATCTGGGAAGGCACAGGCAGCAGAAAGTGAGGAGAAAGGTAGATGCCATAGGTTCGCCATCACGGATCTAGATCATTCTCTGGAGTGGAATCATTCTCTGTAGCATTGCCTGGTCTGGCACTTTTGAAACCATAATCTTGCAGGAGTCTCTGATCTTCTCCTTGACATGAAACTTATTTGCAGAACAGGGAATATTTGGCTCTTTGACAAGCTGTTAGCCTTTTCAGAAGAGTAGGGGAGTGTTCCTATACAGTTTGTGTGAGTATTAACAATTAAGCAAATTGACATCAGATATATGATACAGCAGATAGTGCAAGTCAGATATATGAACTCACATATTGTCTGACATTCAGCATTGCCAGGTGGTAAGGCTTCATGCTTAAACGTCTCAGTGTTTAAACCTCAGCTTGTGCAATCAATCAGTGTCCTCTTAAATATGTATTACTCCTAAAAAAAATCATTTTGCGGAATTATGAATCACAGCTTGCATCTCAGTCTAGCAATCCTTTAAATATCTTCACCATATTTCACAGGACTCATAATTGTAATTTTCACATAATATGCTAGGGAATACCAATAAAATCTATTAAATAATAATAATAATAATAATAATAATAATAATAATAATAATAATAATAATAATAATTATTATTATTATTATTATTATTATTATTATTATTATTATTATTATTATTATTATATACACAACAATGTGAAATTGCAGCTGCCCATTCTTGGTGTTGGCTTTTGAGTTCTTCCCAAGCACATAGGATGTTGTAAGCAATATGGCCTTTTCTAATTAATAGATGAAAATTTTGTCAATTTCTAAGTACCATCCAAGATTTCTTAGATCTCCAGTTCTTTGATTTCTATTCTATTATTCCTCTGGTATGGCTACATCAATTATCCACACCTCTCCCCCCTATATATTCAATTCTGTAAAACAGGAATTGCTGCTTGTTGCAATGGATAACTCCCAAGAAAGTGCTACAATTAATTTTAGATAAGAAGTTGAAAGTGTTCTTAGATAGCAATGTACTCCAACCTGGTACCTGCTAGGCTTTTTACTTCTTTTAATATTTTAAAAATATACTTTCAACAAGAAAAGAAAAAAGAGATGCTTCAAAGCAAAGTTCCAGTATCTTAAATCATGTGCTTGTAAAAAAATTCCACTTAGTAAATGGATATTTTGTGTCTTATTGTGGCCATGAAGGATAGCCATTCAGTCAAGAGGCAAATCTCTGATAGCAACCATTCATGAGGGCACCTATCATCATTTCTCCACATCTGGAGTGTGCTTGTAGCCCAAGGTTGCCTACTTGCGTTTCAGATGATTTTGAGTAAATTGACTTAGAGCTATTTACCCAAGATTTAAGTGGCTTGGATTTCCAAGAAAATACTTACCTAGACTTCCATCTTCAGTTTGGCAATATTGGGGCTCCTGTTCAAGGAAAGGAAAGCTAATATCCCTTCAAAGACCATGTTGCTCTCTCTGAGATGAGCAGCTGCTTTGCTTCTCCAAAGCCTACATAGTTGCAACCAGGAGACATACATTTTCACCATCATTTTAATTACAATAATTGCCTGATGTCTTATGAGACCTTAATTTACTAGTGGATGGATTCTTGTACTTTGATCAGTGACTGCAGCACACATGCATACCTCAAAGACAGTGGACTTATGTACATTATTTGAAGTAGATCCAAAGGTGCTTATCCAAAAGACAATTGGACTTTTTTGTTTTTGTTTTCCTTGAAAATGTTTTGCTTCTCATCCAAGAAGCTTCTTCAGAATTGAAGAAACTTCTTGGATGAGAAGCAAAACATTTTCAAGAAAAAACCACAAAGAAAGTCCAGTTGTCTTTTGGAAGAGCACCTTTGGAACAATCATGACCTGAATGATTGAGATTCTACATAGATATTTGGGATAGTGTTTATGCACCATACATATAGACACTTCTCACATAAAAATCTCATCCCATAAACTGAGAACTGCTGAAATCATGAATTTAAGTGTGAGAGCGCAGAAAGTGGAGAGAAACCGGACCCAAACCAGAGATAACCCAACCAGTTATAAACATTTATTATAACCAACAAATGTATTTAGGAAGTTAGCACCCACCCCTCTCCTAGAAGAATGAAATATTTTGGGAAATATTGGAAAGGCAGAATATATTTCCCTGGATGAGAAATGGAGAAACATGTTTTAAAGACAAAACAGCTTCCTGCCTCTCCCCACCTTTGTTAAGGCCTCAGCCAAGCTCATTCATTCCCCCCAGCTTTGTCAATGGACCATCATCTGCAACACAACAGGACCCATCTAGCAACAGAAATTCCCCATATGGCACCTGGGAAGATTACATCAGCCAGCAAGGCTAGCTAAGACCCCCACCCCCTGGGACTCTGACAACCAATCAGGATACTCTTCCTGTGCCCCAGGAAGTTCAAAGCTCAGAGAGGGCATAAAACCAAGGCACACTCAGCATCTCGGCCCTTTTCTGTTCAGGAACTCAATCCATGTGATCCTGTCCACCATTAAACCATCTTTCCAAGAAGTCTCCGTGTTTCCAGTGTCTTTTTCCCCACTTGGAACTGAACCCAGAGGGATATTTCTTCCAACATGTATAAAAAGTATAATGGCAAATTTCAAAATCAAATCATCTAAAGAACTAAAGTTGAACAGAATAAATCCACAAACGAGAAACCAAGAATTGCTGTTTGGTAATCTTGAAAATCGTGTTCAGTATCTCAACAAATTCTGTACCCTTAAGACAGATATAGTTAGATGAAAAGGAAATCACTCTTTCTATATTCATCCCCCCCTCCTTCTCTCCACACACACACATGCTACACACACACAGAAATCATCTTTTGTTTTTCATTAACTTTAGTGGTGCAGCAGAGCATATTCCACTTCATAATTACACAATTTCTTTAGTCACTGCTGGTTTAATATAGCTTCTTCAGTAGTGGTGAAGGGATATTAATGACCTTCCCAATCTCTGAACAACCAGTCTACACAGCAGTATCATCAGAATTACTAGGGGAAAAAAGAAACAAAATGAAAAGCAATTCCATTGGATTGCTTTCCCCTGCATGTTGTCAGCGTCCATCAGATTCAGAGAGGTATGCTCCAGATTAATATGATTAATGAATGAGCTAGAATGTTGATTCACTTCCCTTCATCATATCCACTAGCAACTAAGAAAGTCTGTTTTTATTTAAAGTACCTGAAGAAACAACAGCAACAGCAATAAAATCTTCCACAGCTGGTAAATTAATGATGGCTGGCTTGGGGAAAATTAACATAATTATGGCCACTAAAATTGTTGAGTGATTAGTCAAAGCCATTTGTTTAATTTATGCACATGAAAGAGGGTTCAGACAAGTGGTATTAGAGACCAAGTACTCAAAAAGAGTCCATACCACTGAAGAAGAGAGCTCTAATTTAATCAAGGAAATTATGAAATTAAATTAAATGCTCAGATATAGAATGGGGTGGTAATAGTATATCTAAAAAGGGTTTTTAGAACTGTGGTTGATCACAAAATGAAGACAAATTAGCTGTATTACATGGCCTGCTGTGAAGATGAATTACAGAATAACAGACTTGGAAGGAACCTTGGACGTCTTCTAGTCCAGGGGTCCCCAACCCCAGTCCATGGACTGGCACCAGTCCACAGTATGCCAGAAACTGGGCCACACAAAGACGTGAAGCCCCATCCACAGGATGCAGGCAGCATGCAAAACCACATCCAGTCTGTGGAAAAATCTTGTCTCCATGGAACTAGTTCTTGGTGCCCAAAAGGTTAGGGGACACTCATCTAGTCCAACCCCTGCTTAAAGCATGAGTCTTATAACATCCAAGTCCCTTCTTGAAAACCTCCAGTGATGGAGCACCCACAACTTTTCGAGACAAACCATTCCACATGGATCTCTCCTTGATAAGTTTCCATCTGTTACTTCTGGTTCCACCAGTGTATGTAATAGAAACACAAATTCAAAATCATAGAATGAAACAGTTTTCTAAAGTCTGCATTGGTCAAAGCTTGCCTTTAATGTGTCCAGTTTTGGATTCAACCATTTCAAGAAAAATTCAGCAAAACTGGAAAAAGTACACAGCAGGGCAAAAAGGATGACTTACAAGCTAAAAGGTAACTGGGGGAATTATGTATGTTTAGTGTTGAAAGAAACTTGCAGGGTAGAAAAATATATTACTTGATAACGTTAGGCATACCAAATAGTTACCAATGGAGGTGGGCAAAGATAATGTGGAAACCTATATATTCTGTTACAATTAATGTATATAACCCATGACAACACTCACTTCCAGTGGTGGGATTCAATTTTTTAAACAAACGGTTTGGTGGGCGTGGCTTATTTGGGTGGGCATGGCTTGGTGGTCATGTGATTGGGTGGGTGTGGCTTGCTGGTCATGTGACTGGGTGGCCATGGCTATGTGAATAGGGACTACTCAGAGGGCTGAAAAATGTCATTTCTGACTGGTCCTCGCACTTTTGACTGGTTCTCATACTTACGACCATCCTCACATTTATGCCCATTGCAACATTCTTAACAACTGTGTCACTCATTTCACAACTCCTTCTCTTCACCATGGTGACAAGAAAGGGCGCAAAATGTAAAATGTGAGGACAGTTATAAGTGTGAGGACCGGTCAAAAGTGTGAGGACTAGTCAAAAACAATTTTTTCAGCCCTCTGAGCAGTCCATATACACAAAAGGACTACCCAGAGGCCTGAAAAAAGTGATTTCTGACAGGTCCTCACACTTTTGACTGATCATCATTTATACCCGATGCAACATTCTTAACAACCGTGTCACTCATTTCACAACTGTGGTGCTTATGTGACCGGGTGGCTGTGGCCAGGTGGTCGTGTGGCATCACTTCTTTGCCCTAATTAGAGTTTGCTGCAATGGTCGTAAGTGTGAAAAATGGTCATAAGTCACTTTTTCCAGTGCCATTGTAACTGTTGTAAATCAAGGATTACCTGTACAGAAATACAAAAAGTTTCTTTGCTTGCAAAAAGGTGCCCTAAATACCAATCATTAAATTAGAAATACCAGCAAACTGGAGTTAAAAATCAGGGAGAGTGCCAGAGCACCTTGAGGAATTAAAATAGTTAAAATGCAATGATAACTATCAGCAGCCAACTCTTGCTTCTAAAGTGAAACCCTTTAGCAGAGAGGTCATTTAAGCTCTCCAGAATGAAGCAAAGGAACAAACAGAGTACATGTTGCTTGTTAACCCAATTACCAGAACAAACAGACACAGAACTAGTCAGAAAAGAAGCTGCTTCTTTTCAGGAATTTAGATTAACAAAAGGAGATTTCTTTTAACAATGGGTTCTCCGAACTGCTTTACTACTTAACTACTTAACAACCGGTTCTACCGAATTGGTGTGAACCGGTAGAATCCCACCACTGCTCACTTCCCTCCTCGTCTTTGTCCATATAGTGAATGAAAGCTGTAATAGTGATGGAAACTCTGAAAAGCCAGAACATCTGTCAAATCTCTCAATTGCTTTCAACTTGCATTGAATCTATTCAAAGATTCAGTTGAAGGAATCACTATTAACGTGTGTTTTGAACCTTCTTCAGCTCAAGTCACTCTTTCAAAGTATCATGCCCCAGCATATAAATTTTATATACTGTTGTTGCTTTCTAGCTCCATCTAATGGCTAGAGGGACAAATACCAAGTTTGAAGCTGACCCACCTCTTTGCCCATCAGCATCTAATGCTGATAGTGCATGCTGGGAAGCAAGACTCCATTTTCTTTAGCATTTGGAGAAGGCAGAAGCACAAAGAAGAATCCATCTTAAATCTGTGGCACATGGTCATCCAAGGACAACTCCATATCCCACACACAGAACATCGCTGGTGGGATTTAAATTGCTTGTATGTATTAATTGTTATGTTCAGCAGTAACTCAATACTATCTATCTTGTATTTAGTTCTCACAGTGTTTATCCCTATTTTCCCCAGTTTCACCAATCCTGTTCTTTCAACAAAGCATTCAGGTCTACGCACACAGTCTGTTTTATTGGAAGATAGGTGGGTTTAGCAGCATGTTGAGCTGCACACAGACTAATGTAGTGAGGACAGAACACAAAGTTTTGCATTGCATTACTGCAAAAATATCTCCACTTATCTGATAGTGACTGCATTTTCTTTCTTTCTTTTTTTAAATGCAACATTGGGTTCATCCATCCCTTGAAAAATGCGCTCATCTGTAAAAAGGCAAAATTGCAAGAAAAAACTCAAACCTTCCATATTTTGTACTAACTTGCTTCTGCTTAATGCTAAGGTAGCAACACTATTTCTTTTATTTTAATCAGTCAGTCTCCTCTGAAAATTGTACACAAGAGACTGTGTCTCCCTTCATTCAACACATATGTAGGAAGTTGTAAGCCTGGGTTTAAAGATTTCCAATGAGGTTTAATAATGTAGCAGGACATTTAATATGTATTAATTAAATCAGCAGATAGTTAAAAGGAGCCCTGGTTGGGGAGAGAAAAAGCATAGAGAAGAAATATAAGTGCTATGTAATTAAGGGAAACCTGCTGAAACAAGGGAAGTACAATTACTTTTTTATTAACACATTAGACTTCAGTGTCATGCCAAGGAATTTAATTACTACCTAACCTGTAGGATTTAGTTCAACACAGAAAGACGTATGAATAAAAAAATAAAATGTAGAGGTGGATTTTGAAACAAGCTGATACACAAACATACCTGCTATCAATACTTCTTTTTTCATTACTGTATGGTTATGGGATTGAAGTCCTATCCATTTATATATGCATGTGATGTCAACACACATGCAAAAAGGGTAAGGGTGTGGCTTAGATCCAGTAGTCATAACTGGCACCTTGTCTTTTTAAATTCTTCATTGCAGATACTCCTGTTTCTATGAAAATACTTATCCCTTGCTTCATCATCATGAAGTGTGATCTATAAACTTAAGTGATCTATAAACATTACGAACACTGATGATGTTACCCAGTTTGGGTAATGAAACATCAGCAAGAAAACAACCAAGCTCAGAGAGCACCAAAGCCCCCTCATTTGAATCTTGAACTATAAATATTCTCCTTTGGTGGTCTATAAACTCTCACTGAAAACTTTGCTTTGATTTCTGTGCATTGATTCAGTTATAGGAGCTTGTACATATACAAGTATATCTACAAGCTCCTTGTATGATGGTTGGGATTGAATGCTGCTAACTTACAATGCTATAACCTGTCAATTTAAGCAATTACATTTGAAGGGCCCATGAGTATCTATCTGCCTAAAGAAAAATGTACGTGTTATGTAAAAATAAGAAATGAGACCTCTTGAACTGCATAAAGAAATTGTCCAGATTTCCACATCATTTCTTGAAAATGGCATCTAGCTGAAGATTTGGCTTTATTAGCCAAATCTTATATAAGCAGAGTCTTTGTTACATTCAATTGGACATAAATTTCCAAGAAATGACATTTAAAAGCATGGGTTTGATAAGTCTTCCTTTAATTCTCTCCTCCCCCACCCCCATTCCCACCTGTCTTTCTGCAAAGAATAATGAAAAGCTGATTTTTTCAGCTTGTATTACTGCTTTAGAAGTACTTTGGTTGACATTTTACTGCAATGGATGGGACCCTGCCATGGTCATTAGCTCTAAATGACTTTCCCCTGAGATTGAAAATAGTGTTTGCCAAAAACTCAGGAGCTTGGGGAAAAGAACACACTAAATAAATATATAATTGAAAAAAGATGCACAATATTTGTGTAATTGCAAGGAGCTTTGTTTGCAAAGTACAAAAGTACTGTATTTTTAAGACCTATGGCAAAGCTCATCAGGAAAAGTTATCTGAGCAACTACGGTACACTAAATTATAACTATATTTTAAAAATTGAAATACTTTTAAGCTTTGATGGTTGCAAATTCCAGTCTAAAATTATCTGTTTCACACACACAAATACTCCATCTCAGTCTAATACATGGTTTGAAACCAATATTGAGAAATGATTCTTGGCAGTTTAGATATATCCGTGCTTATACTTACGTGTATTTGGAGAGAACATGCAATGTTATTATATAGCATTAGCAAGCTCCCAAATCATAGGTATGATTCCTAGGGCCATTGTAAAAATTGTCATTGAATTGCAAAGTGTATGTGACAGAAAGATGAAAATGTGCAACACACAAGAATTAATATAAGGGGGATTTTTGTCCTTCAATGGGTAAGTACAACTCAAAGCCCATTGCAAAACTATGTGATGCAATTGATAAAAATGAACTTCATAAAATAAAACTATTAAAAAAGAAACAGATCCTCTCTGAACTATGTATTGAATACTACACCTACTACCGATTAGACTGCTCACCTGATTAATTCAAATCTTGTCTACCCTTGATTACCCCCTTTTTTTGGAACTGATCGGATAAAATCTTTTCAATCAAAATGTCAACGGCAACATCAGTGGTAACCACAAAAACTGGGAAAAAAGTCTTAACATTCCCTATGGTCGCTGCTACGGCCACCACGGCTACACCCCACTCATCGCCTTCGTCTGCCAGGTCACTGGATGATATAGTTGCTGCAGGGAAACCACCATCGTTATCAAGCCTACAGAACATGCTGCAGGCAATGTACGAAGTGATGACCAAAAATCAAGAAGTTATTTCTAAAAATTTAGAGGACTTAACATCAGATATTAAAGGGGAGCTGGGAGCCGTTAGAAATGATATCAAAATGTTGAATGAGAGCTTGGAAGGTGTTCAGGGGGTGTTGACACAACAGGAGAGTAAAATACAAGACATTGAAAGGAGGATGGGACGATGTGAGGAAAGACAAGATGGAGAGGAAAGGGAACAAATAGCGGTGAATAGGGTTCTAGAAGAGGAAATTATTTTTCTCGAAATGGAACGATCATCTTTCTATCTGAAGATTCAAAACGTGGTGGAAGAAAGCGGGGAGACATTAAGGGATATAGTAGCAGAAATATTGGCTGGGACTTTGGAGATCACAAAGGAAGAGGTTTTGAGGGATATACATGATGTGTTTCAGGTTCACATGAGTTATGCCAGGAGACAGAAACTTCCGACTGAGATTCATATCAGACTATCTAAGAAAGCCCTTAGGGAAGATGTGATTGTGAAGGCCAGAGATAAAACAGTAACTTATAAGGACAAACAATTGATATTCTTAAGGCAACTCCCTAGGCGGGTTCGGGAAATACGGCGCAATTATCACTTTTTAACGGCCCAACTGAGAAAGCATAAAATATTATATAGGTGGCTACTCCCGGAAGGGTTATTATTTACTTGGGCAGAAAAAAGGGTGAGAATCGACAACCTTAGAGACGCTAGAGATTTCTTTATTAGACATTTGAACCCCTCAGAATTAGACGTGGGAGAAGAGCTAGAGAGCAACAGCAGGGAAGAAGTACTAGAGGAGGAAGAGAGAAGGGAAATAGAACAAGTAGGTGAAAGGAAGAAAGAGAAAGGACACTCTCAGACTCAGGTAGAGAGGGGTGTCGAAACAAGACAATCAAAAAAAACCTCAAGTAGAAGGCAAGTAAGGGTAATAAGGAAGACGGGATGGGGGAAGAGATGCGTTTAATGTCTGTTAATATCAATGGATTGAATAGTCCAAATAAAAGGAAAAAGGTTTTCACTAAATTAATGAAAGCACGTTTGAATATATATGCCTCCAAGAGGTACATATAAAAAAAGATCACCTCTATTTATTGAATTATAATAAACTGGGTCAATTATATACATCCCTAGCAGAAACAAAAAAAAGAGGAGTAGCTATTTATGTACAAAAACATATAAAGTCGAGGCTGATTTTTGCAGACGAAGACGGGAGACTGCTGATGGTTGAGGTAGAAATATGTGATAAAAAATGTCTATTGGTCTGTATATGGAAATGGAAATCAGAAAGTTTTTTTTCAGACCTTGCACTCTAAACTGGTTGAATATGATTACCCACATATCTGTGTAGTGGGAGACTTTAATGCTATAGAGGATAAAAACAAAGATTATACATCTGGAAAGAGGAAGCAGGAAGGGGAAAAGAATATGGTAAAGAAAAGGTTACCTTCTATCTGGCATCAAATACAAGAAGAATTTGGACTCAGAGATATTTGGAGGGAAAAGCACCCAGATGATAAACAATATACATACTTCTCCGCCAGGCACTCATCTTGGTCGCGGATAGATGCGGCGTGATTGTCAGGGGAATTGAGTCAGGGGATACAGAAAGCAGAAATAGGCGTCAATGAGTGGGCAGACCACAACCCTCTTTGGATAACATGGGGAAGCCGGAAAATAAGGCCTAAGTGGAGATTGGATATAAGAGTTTTTAAAGATGAGTTATTTTTAAAACACTTAAAGAAAGAGATGGGGTTCTTCTTTCAGGAAAACAACAGGGAGGATGCAAGCCTTTTCAACGTATGGGACACAGCGAAGGCTGTGTTTCGTGGTTTGGTGATTAATTATATGGCAGGGAAACAAAAGAAGGAAAGGGCTGAGCGCAATAAATTATTAGATGACCTGGTAAGAAGTGAGGCTATGTTACAGCAGGATCCAAGCAATATAAGACTTAAAATGAACTTGAAATTAGCACGACACCAAATTAATTTATTAGATCAACAGGATTTGGAGAAAAAAATAAGGTGGATGAAGCAAAGATACTTCGAAAGGGCAAACAAACAAGGGAGGTGGCTCACTTACCGTCTAAATAAAGAAAAGGAAAAGAATAGAATCCATAATTTGAGAGATGGGAAAGGCAATTGGATTACAGGGGAAGAAGGGAAGAAAATAATTGTACAGGAATTTTATACTAACCTATATTGTAAGGATGATAAGTCTGAGCAGGAAATAAAGAAATACTTAGAGGAATCAGACATACCCCAAATACCAGGTTTATCTAGGGAAGTATTGGATGAAGAAATTACAGAGGGGGAAATCGAAAGGGTCATGGGAAAACAAAAGACAGGGAAAACTCCCGGTACAGATGGCCTACCGATTGAATATTACAAAGCACTTTGGGAAATACTAGGTATGCATATGACTGAGTTATTTAATGGGGTGATTCGGGAGGGACAGACCCCGAAATCATGGACAGAAGCACTAATAACTCTTTTGCCAAAGGACGATAGTGACCTATCTCAGATTCAGAACTATAGGCCCATCTCGCTCCTTAATGCAGATTATAAATTATTCGCAGCAGTTTTAGCAGAGAGACTCAAAGGGTTTCTTAACCAATTTATACATGAAGACCAAAATGGCTTCTTACCAGGCAGACAGATTAGAGACAATGTAAGAATAGTTATGAATGTTTTGGAATACTACGAAACCCATATTGATAAACAATTGGCCCTGGTATTCATGGATGCACATAAGGCCTTTGATTGTGTGAACTGGAGCTTTTTAATAGGTTTACTGCAACATATGCAATTTGGAGAAAGATTTATTCGGGCAATCCGTGCAATTTACTCGAAGCAGACTGCTAAAATTTTAATTAATGGTGATGTATCTGGTCAAATTGATATTGAGAAAGGAACTAGACAAGGGTGTCCGCTTTCCCCGTTGTTATTTATTTTGTCATTAGAACCCCTACTGAAGGAAATTAGACGTAATATGGGGATAAAAGGTCTTTATATCCAAAATCAACAATATAAGGTGCAGGCTTACGCTGATGACTTAGTATTTATATTAGAAGATCCGTTGATATCGGGACCGTGTCTGACCCAGGAAATAGAAAAATATGGTAAGGTGGCGGGATTAAAAGTCAATAGGGAAAAAACTAAAATTATTGCCAAAAATCTGACAGTAAAGCAAGGGAAAGAATTAGAAGCGAATTTGGGGTTCCAAATTGTAAATAAACTAAAATATCTAGGTATTATTATATCAGCCAAATGCTCCACGATCAAAGAAGACAACTATCTGAACCTTCTCAAGAGAACAGATCAGGATCTAGAGAAGTTGAAGAACATGCAGATATCCCTACTAGGTAGAATAACAATTATAAAAACTTACATACTCCCGAAATGGATATACCTATTCTATACAGCACCAGCTAGATTGGATAATAATTTTTTTAAAAAACTAAATTACTATGTCCTTAAATTCATTTGGCAAAATAAAAAACCCAGAATCAAACTTAAAATGCTTCAAGAGCTTAAAGAAAGAGGAGGATTTGGTGTTCCAAAATGGGAATATTACTATCAGGCCGCAAATTTAGTCTGGATCAGGGATTGGATATTGTTGAGAAGAAGGAGGTTGTTGATCTTGGAAGGGGAGGGTCTACATCAAGGTTGGCATTATTTTCTTTGGCAAAACAAAATCCCAAAGCACAGGTGCCTTGCAGGACATTATGTGAGGAACATTCTAATTAAGTCCTGGAGGAAAATTAAGGGTAAATTTTACTCTTCAGTTCCCTCTTGGCTGGTCGCACTCGAAGCTATAATGTATAGGCCTCTATATAACAAAGAAAATCATCTCTCTTACCGGGAACTTTTGGACCCCCATGGTAGTCTGAAATCAAGAAATGAGTTGGAGTTGCAGGGAAGACAACTGGATTGGTGGGCTTATGCCCAAATTTGCTCGAAATTTAAAAAAGATAGGGAACAAGATGGTATTAATTTGAATCAGCATGATCTGGACAATATCATTCTAGGAAAAGAGGACAAAATGTTATCAAGGATATATAAACTTTTAATAGACTATTGGATAGGGGATGAAATAGTTAAAGACTCTATGATTGCCTGGGGGAGAAATATTGGCTATCCAATTGATTTGACAAAATGGGAAGAAATCTGGCTTAAACATATGAAATTCCTGTGGGCAACATCATACAAAGAAAATGTGTACAAGATGCTGTATAGATGGCACCTTCCACCTGCTCGTTTTTCTAAAATGTACTCAAATCTCTCACCAAACTGTTGGAAGTGTGGGGAGATTGGCACCTATTTCCACATGTGGTGGACCTGCTCCAGGACGACTGAATTCTGGAAAATTATACAGGCATGGATCATGGAAATCACAGGTTATAACCTAATTCTGAAACCAGAGTACTATCTACTGAACATCAGGCCAGACAATATAGGCACAAATATATGGTGTCTGTGTGTATTTATCACCACGTCAGCAAGAATATGTTTCGCCCAACATTGGAAGGGGAAAGATCTGCCGGCTGAAGATTTGATTTTGGAGAAAATTTTGGATTATGCGGAAGCCGATAGACTGACTAAAGCATTAAGAGATCAAAAGGACTCCGTATATTTCCAATGTTGGGACAAATGGTACGTTTGGTTGAACAACAGACGCCCAAAAAGTCAAGTATAACCAGGATTATGTTTAATATATGTTAAATCTGACTGAAACCTACATACCGTAGAAAGTGTAAATATCATGTAAAGTTCCTGTCGCGATCATTTGTTTGACTATTTCTTTTTTTTGATGTATTGTTTTAAATAAATAAAAAAAATTAAAAAAAAGAAAAAAGAAACAGGTTCTCCCACTATTAAAAAATATGATCTATAAGAAGAAAATAGATACCTCTATAGAAAACTTTGATTCAGCTTTTCCTATATTTCCATAAACAATTAATTGGCTCTAGTTCAGCTTAGAAGACTTCAATTGAAATAAATGAGAAATTCATTTTCTCACTGATTTCAATAACTTTGCATCAAATTTGTTTGCTTGTTTAATTTCTGTGCTGCTCATCTCACTGATCTGGGTGGCAGTTTTTCTTCCGAGCAAACCCAGGCTTAAAAAAGAAGATTCTGAAATTTTAGATAATGCATGTAGTTTTATAGCAGAACTTAAAAGATAATGATGATACTTTTTGATAGCAAAAAGGATTTTCTTTAAAGACATCTGCCACCAACATTTTTAAGGCCTATTTTTTTTAAAAAAAATGTATCTGTATTGATATTTATTAGGAGATTCTTTTAAATCTATTTAAAAAGTAAACTTTCCTAGCCAATTAATCAACTATTGCAACTCTTGGATGAAAATTTGAAGAGACCCCCACATTTAAAAGAACATATTAACAAACATAAAACTAGACCAAGATAGTTGGTTCTTGGGAAGTGTTGGGCTTCAGTGACTGTGGTCTAGAAACAGATTTGCTGACATTTCACTGGCAACTGTGGCTTGGCATTTTCAGAGGAAAGGTATCCTGCTGTTGTCAATCTGCATCAGTTGGAAATCAGCTCAGCTACAGACCAATCAGAGACCAGTGAATCATCAGGAAATTTGTTGTTGGAAATTTTTCACTGAACTCTGAAGCCCAATAGATACTGGCCAGGAAAATGTATACCAGTAAGTAGTTGGCTGTCTTCAGCCACTGAATAAGTGAAAAGAATGGTTTGCAGGCCAACTCCCCTTATCACCATATCTGTATCACGTCCCCCTTACAGAAGAGAAAAAAAAATATTTGAGTGCGTTCAGGGTGTATGTGTGTACATGTTAGAAAGAGGATTGTACAATCAACATGTGTCTTAAAGATCATATCAACGAAGTAAACAGCATTTGGACAGCAGGGCATGTAAAACAAAAACTGAGACCAGGAAAAAACAGACCCTTAGTGGAAATATTTTTTGGGGGGTGATGTTCTTCATAATAGAGAAAAGAGAAGTCCTACACACTTTATTTATAAATGTGTGGTTACCTCTACAAATTACCACTAAGTTAGCCCAGCCAATATATTATTTGTTTCTAATTCATTCTGTGTTATTACTTCCTTTTATTTCGGCAAATCATAGGTGGCTTTCTATATCTTCTTCTCTAAATTCCTTTCACTGACTCCCATCTCTCCATCTAGCTTTTATTGTGCTTTTATATAGTTACAGGATAGTTTGGATCATTTTGAATCTTAAGGCAAAAGGAAGTCAAGGAAGAATCTAGTTAGCCTGGTAGCAGAAGAATAAATGTAAAATCACTTAACAAGGTACTAAATGAAATTTTCTTTTGTACGATCATTGTGTTCCTTCCATTTCTATAAAAAGAGAAAAACACTAAGCTTTGTTTTTTCACCTATTCAGCTCAGTCTTTCACTTCTCTGAATCTTTTGGAGATTTGATGGGCAGGGAAGCAGATACTTCCCAATAGGAAATTAAATTCCCAATTTCTAAAGGAAGATAGCAGTTGTTCTTTTGGCTTTGTAAGTGTGAAATTGAATGCCTTTGATTTTCCATGCTGCAAGGATCATCAGAGCTCCATTACTCAAATGAATGCACAAGGCCAAATCTAGGGATAAGAGATCAGATGGTTGGAGGAAGAAGAATGGCAGAACAGAGGTAGCATCAGCAGATGGCAGTTTCCGGGCAAATCTACAAATTGTTTTTAAGAGGTTTTGAGCTCAAATCTGTATCTAGTGAAATCCTAATTGACCCTTTGTATCTTGATTTAACATTTAAAGGAGAAAAGGGGAGCCTCAATGAAGAGTAAGGGGGGAAAAGGGTGTTCTGTTGAAAGGAGCTGTTTATGCTGTTAGAAATAACCCAAAGGTGCTTTTTAAAAAGGCAACTGGACCCAGATGGTTTTTCTTTGAAAACATTCTCATTCAGAAATGAAGAGACTTCTTGAATGAAAAGTGAAATGTTTTCAAAGAAATACCAAGAAAGTCCAGTTATCTAACTCATTTTAGATGACCATGATCTGGATGATTGAGAATCTCTTTTAGAAATAACCTTTCCCATCATTCTGTGATCTCAAGTTTTGTTTATGAACTATAAACACACTGAACTGTGCTTTCTTGTTCAGTTTTTATGAAAAGAAAAAAGTGATGAGAAAAGTCTTTTCAGCAAGACCCTAGAGTACTGGTACAAATACAAAGTAAACATACAATTTCAGAGACCATGAATTTTCCTCTGATATAAGGTGGCTTCTTATATTCTTCTATTGAATTGGCAATATGGATTACTAGCAATAGCAATAGTACTTAGATTTATATACCACTTCATAGTCCTTTAGAGCATCCTTTAAGCGTATTTCCACCAACATTCTGGGTCCTCATTTTACCAATCTTGGAAGGTTGGAAGGCTGAGTCAACCTTGAGCTGGTCAGGATTGAACTCCTGGCAGCGGGCAGAGATAGCCTGCAATACTTCATTCTAACCACTGCGCCATCACAGCTCATATATGGTATGAGTTATGCAAAGCATGATGGCATAGTATGGCATGGCTATTTTTTTCATGTAGGACTTTACCTTCCATAGCAATCCCAACATTTTTGTATCATTAACTTGCCATGCAGTAGAGAGCTCTCAGTTTTAATGTATAATTATGATTTAACTCTGCATGTCAAGGTTCCGACTGACAAAACCCAACCAAGTCAGCACTCCAAGATGATTAGATTTCTCAAAGAACTGTTTTATTGAGTACATCATTTCAGCATGCATGGAAACAAAACCAATTCTATTTCCCATGGTTTTTGTATAATTAAAGAATAGATATCCCCCTCCCTCCTTGTCACAGATCACATTGTCCAGTCAGGTGTTCTGGCATCTCCTTGGTAACTCCTTCAAATCTTTGGCCAGAACCTGTTGAGATGACCTTGGTTCTCACGGGATGATTAGTTGTTATTGTTTGGCCTGACATTCCAAACCTCTCCCTCACCCCATACTGTGTGACAAGCTGAGAAACGAAAAGATGGCTGTGGCATCATGAGTCCATTTTGAATTTGACAGTTGGATTCCCCTAAAAAGTGAGAAGCATCTGGAAAACATTAAGCGCACACACACATTAATGGAGTTCAGGGGTTCATTAACTCTCTAGCAAGGACCTTTGGGTTTCTGAAGATATTTCTCATGACACTTCTTTATTAATCTAGCTGCCTTTATGTTCTGCACTTTTACCCATCTAACTTCTGACATTGGGTGTCCCTTCCACTGGACTAAGTACTAAAGTTTCCCCTTGTACAATCTGGAACCCAGGATCCTTTTAACCTTGTAGTGTTTCTCCCCTTCTACTACAACTGGACCTGGAGCTATTCCTGCTACTGGCCTTAGTTCTGACCCTACCACTGGCTTAAGCAGACTGCAGTGGAACACTGGGTGCAATTTTCCCAGTAGGCATGGCTACTGTAGCTGAGTTTATGATTTTCACCATGGGGAAAGGTCCTATAAACTTTGGACCCAGCTTTCAGCAGGGTAGCTTCAATTTCAGATACTTTGTAGATAAGTACACTTTTTCTCCTATGTGAAACTGTCTCTGGGGTAACCACTTCTAATCTGCTTGTACTTTCTGAGTCTCCATTGCCTTAACCAGCACTTGTTTTACATTCCCCCATGTATTTTTCGAAGAACCCACACACTCATTTAAGCTCACTGAGGAAGGGTGTTCCCTAGTGTATTCTGGCATGGGGACAACTCCACCCCGTAGCTATTTTGAATGGGGTAAGCCCCGTGCTGCTATGTATGGCATTATTGTATGCAACTTCAGCAAACAGCAGGAACCCAGTTAGACTGCTGGTAATTGAAATAGCTCTATCATTGCAT